>JAPEUQ010000003.1:0-2400000 GCA_027946365.1 Kalmusia sp. IMI 367209 | reverse complement strand
AACTTCATTGTAACTTTACCTTCTCGATATATCGGATCAAGTCGCGGTTTTTCCATACAGACTGGTTGTATAGTGCAATGACCTGATCCAACAACGGAGCATGCAATGCGAATGGATCATTTAGATCCAAAGTTTCTGTCCATGTATGCAATATTTGCTCCAGTGTAGCTTGGAATTCATCCGGGGTGCCTATACACAGAACCCTAGAGGATCTAGGCTGCCAGCTAGTGAGGAATGTCATCTCATGCCAGGTGTAAGTCGTAGCATGTGACATTTGCCCTGTCATCTTGACGAGGCATCTGAACCAAGTGCCTGCGCGTATCATCAGAAGCGCCCCCAAATATGCATCCGCCACTTAGCTTCCGAAGAGCATACAGTATCTTTGTACATTTCCGGCTGCATTGTAAGTGCATTTGCTTCCGAAGTAGCCGTTGCATTGGTCACCAACGTCTGTGCTTATCACCCAGGGTATATCGAAGCGATTCAGCAGTTCGCTATGTTCTGGTTTGATCTTTGAATATGCACTCCTACTAAGAAATCTAGCTGGGTAAGCGATCGAATAGAGGGGCTCTATATTCTGAGTTCAATATTCACATGTAAGACATTATTGAGGTGTTTTCCTATACCAGAATCAGCTTTGTAGGATTGAAGGGGGGTCTATTCTCGTACTATGCATGACCCTAATTCCGCCTTCCTAGGTATCCATGTGCTGGGGGCCGCTACGCTTGTCAGAAATAGCATGAAAGTTTACTTGTCCGGATCTTACACACTTTGAAGTTCAAGAGTCCTAGCAAGAATCATGGTGACAGCAATTAAGACTTTCTACGGCTCAAGCCATCTATAAAATTTCAGTTTATAGGATCTGAGTTCCTTGATTTGAGACGATGTTTCCCTTATGACTAAAACATACTGGTGGAGGCAAATATGGTCAACCTCGCTGGCAATCGATCGCCTTATTTCGTCGTGCCATTCTCGGTACGGATAATTCCGATCCGCCTTATATGCAACCTCTAGGCTGAATCTCGTAGTTCACCGGAAATGGATACTGAATGGTGCGTTGGCAGACGCTAGGCATAGGTCGTGATACGTTACTGGGTACGATCTACAAGGTGCGGAATTTGATTAGTGTATTATACAAGGCTGAGCAAGAGGCATTTTATTCGCCGAATCGTTAAAACCCTCAGTCCCAAGGCTAGTGCAGGGGCTCGTGACTACCAACAGTAGCAAGGGCTGGAACGGAGCAGCTACGATTCCAGAACGTAAGGTTGCTGAGCCTCGGAGCACCAACCAGTGGCTTCAGATCAGACTGCTCTAACATACGCAGTATGAGGGCCGAGGCTCGAGTAGCTCAAGCGAAGCAGAGGATTAGTGAGGCAATTGACCGAGTCTAGGGGTAATAGGCTTAAGGAGCTTAGTACTGCCTCCAAAAATGTGTTAAAACCACCACAAGTAGTAAGACTACGGCTCCAAGTGTGCTAGAAAGGCTGTGACCAATAAGAGGAAAGTGGGGTTCGAGGAGGTCTGTCGCTAAGGCCGCTATAGATGTTGTTATTAGGTATCCCAGTGGAGTTCGCCGGGATGCGAATCCAACATTTATGTTCGAATCAGCAAATCGACACTTGAATCAGCCTTTGGTCAGGACAAAATGGGCCATTGCAGCAGCCACTTCCAAATCCGGCGAATTTCTAGAGTGGATGGTGTATTGCCTGCGAAGCAAAAGCAATGTCATGCAGGCATGCAAACTAGCTGGGATTATCAAGCCTATCAACGAAATTGATTGAATGAATAATGTGTCGTTGGGGCCATTTTTGACCGGTCACAGCCTTCTTAGTCTACATGCAGTGCGGGGTCGAATAAGCACCACGTTCTTGGGGGCCAACCTGTCGACAAACGCGTTGAGAAAGATTGAAGTGATATGAAAAGGGCATGGGAATCGCGTTCGCTTCTGCGTTGAATTGTAGACTTTGTTATCATTATGGCAACACAAATACCAGGGCCCAATGAGCTACCAATTCGAGAATGGATTCAAAATACACACCCAGGGTTTCCTGGACCTAACCTTGATGCAATACCTACAGAGTACGATCATGGAGCCGCATCTATACGATCCGAAAATAGACAGGATCGGATGATGCAAAATCCATTGGAAGCATTGGAACTCGATGATCTGAAGCGCCATGTTAAACACCTTTTCGAAGAGCATTTCCAAGGCAAGCAATCTGTCACTGAACGTGAGCTGCTCATTGGTGCAAAACTTGCTAGGAGTAGTAAGCTGCTTTTTGATTCTCACCTACGTCTGAACATTCGACTTGTTGCTAACGCATTGTACATAGACTATGCAAATCACGAGCGAGACCCGAACAGTGACCCTGATCATACTGAGCCGGTATCGGACACGTCTTCGACTGAAACAGTGAATCGAGTACTCCATCCGCACGACTGGAAGGCGCTGGATATTCAGAAGTCGAAGAAATTCTGGAAGGAGCCAAAGTCCCTTCTGGTCACACTCGGTGTGTGCTGCTTAGCTCCATGGGTACAAGGTTAGTATCTTAATGAATTACGTTATCAATCTACTTATAATTAATTAGGATGGAACCAAGCCGCTAATGGCAATCTTGGTTGGCCTGGAGATTTTGGTGTCTCACCGAAGATACAGCGATCCGGTGCTGATATCTGGGAGTTCGGGACCGTGAATGCCGTCTTATGGTTTGCTGCTATGATTGGTCCCCTGATGATTGATCCAATCTGCAATGCGACCTGGTGTGGCGGCCGTCGCGGTTCGGTGTTCATCGCCGCTTGCTGCAGTCTTGCTGGATCAATAGGTGCATCTCGATGCAGTAGCTGGCGCCATCTCCTTGCCTGGAGGATACTCCTAGGTATTGGAATTGGAGCAAAAGCCTCTATCATACCAATCTGGGAGTCAGAAATCCTTCCCCCAGCAAAGCGGGGCCGAGTCCTTGTGTCGTGGCAGACTTTCGTTGCTATTGGTCTCCTGACAGGCAATGGTGCAAACTACTTCTTCCGGAAACCAGATCAATGGCGGAGCCAGATCCTTAGCGGCGCCATTCCCGCACTGATTCTTATCATTCTAGTATACATTGGTTGCGAAAGTCCGCGCTGGCTGATTGTTCAGGAACGATATATCGCCGCATTTGATACGCTAGTGCAATTGAGAAAGGAAAGATTATTGGCCGCAGAAGAATTCTGCTACACATACTTCCAGATTCAGACCGAGCGGGCCTTAGCGCGCAAACGATCCGAGGCAGATTTTGGGACCTACCAGCCCCCTATCCGTTACACCGAACGCTTGCGACGACTCATTACGCTTGGTAGAAATAGGAACGCCATGATCGCTACTATCATCGTTATGTTAACTCAGCATCTGTCAGGTATCAAGTGAGTTGTTTTAGCCTCTTTTATATGAGCATTGTATTGATCCAGTATAGTATATTTGCCTTTCTTGGGACCAACTTTTACCAGGCAGCGGATCTTGATAAGAATATGAAAGAGGATGAAAGAAACAGCAACAACTATAGGTTGAGTCTAGGTTTTGCCGCTTGTACCGTTCTTTCTTCCGCTGTCGCCTACTTTCTCGTCGAGCCTCTCCCAGTTGACACCTCCTTGGAGGACTTGTACCCCTCTGTCCCTAACACTCAGAAAGATTTTTCTATGAAGAAAGGAAAAAATCGACGTCAGAAGCTGTTAGAGCTACAACGCCTACTACGTGGACGAAGGCGACTACTGCTTGTGTCGTTAGGCAGTGGAACCATTATGCTAGCCTGCCTAACAGGCCTGATGACCATCCCTCCAGAGAATCCTAGCAAGGCAGGAGCAGTCGCTGCCTTTGTCTTCTTCCTAGCATTCTGTTATTCTCCCGGTGTTGGTGCGGTACCATTTCTTTATTCCGCGGAAATCTGGCCTAACGAAGCGCGAGACTTGGGAGTAAGTGCGATTCTATACGGCAAAGATTGCAGAAGTACTTGCTAAGCTATATCAACAGATGTCAGTAGGGGTTTTCGTCAACTTTTTCGGTGCGTTCCTTGCGAGTTAATATTCACGTCATGTGCTGATCTCAGACTCAGGCGCAGGACTCCTTACACTTGTCGTCCCCCAAGCCCTAGCATGGTCTCGTGTTAAGCTCTTTGGAATTTTCACGTAAATATCAAAGGCAATCAGCTAGTCGCTTGTTACTAATGGATATATAGTGCACTCAGCGTTTTCGGCTTTATATTAGTCTACTTCTTCGTGCCATGCACGAACGAAGCTGTATCTCTCGAGGAGATGAGTGCCATATTCGATAACTCACTCTTTAAACATGCGCGGTCGCGGTTAATTCCCTCAAAGCTTTTCGAAAAGAATAAGGGGGCTTCCGCACCGTTATATCGCGGGCCTTACGACTTTCCACAACCGCCTGTTGTACAGCGAGCTTACTCTGCGCCTCTCCCGGGGCCGCACCCTTTCTACTATCAGAATCAAGCACAATACGGAGGAATGTACGGGCACCAACCACAGCCAATGAGCTACCAAGGTGTGCCTTTTCCACAGCCTTATTATAATGTCCCAGGGCAGTATTCACCTCATGGATCGTTATCATTGAGTCCTCAGCAGAGCTTTGCTGGAGCTACTTTCATGGAGCAGCACTATAGCGCTACTACTGCAGGGCAGAGCTACCCACATCCTTATGCTGCACAACAATTTGCAGATTCAAGCAGAAATGTTCAAGGCCAGACTTAAGATGAATTGGCACAACATGCGCTTCGATGAGAGATCACGAACTGTATGAGATTGGATGTACATAATATAGAGCATGTCGATTTTTTGTCATCAGTAGTGACAATCTAGGATTCTTGCAGTTGCTGTAGTCAACATGTGACTTGAAAATAAAATTAGAATATCAACGAAGTAAAAGAATTCACCTCCGAAGCTTTCACACGTAAGCCCAACCCGTGTGAAAGACGGCAAATTTTCTGTTTTTGGTGCAGTTGGCCTCATTCCTGCTCACGCATCGACCCCCACGATACCCCAGTACAGCAAACTAATATACGAGCAGGGCGTGATTTCTTCATGCATCACATACAGCCCTTATAGGTCAGTCATTTCCGGTGAGCCGATGCACCTGGACTAGCGCTTCTCAACTTGACAAATGCCATCGACTGCCCCTCACATTCCTCGCACCTGCAGTCCCGATCCTCTACCACTCTACTCACGAAGCCAAGCGCTTCATTGCATTTCTTATCAATTACCCTGGGAAGGCACGCGGTCCTCGACCCGCTCACACACCCCGTAACTTCTCATGCAAGATCAATCTACTCATGTACGAGGCTGAGGCTGTCCCCAGCCGGGACGACTTTACACTAGCTATTATTTGCGCCATTGGTACAGAAGGAGAAGCCGTCGAGAAGCTGTTCGACAGGAAATGGAAGCCTGCAGAGCTTGGAAGGAACCCAAAAGATTTCAATACGTATACGATAGGCAGGATAGCAAAAGCATTTGTTGTGGTCGTGTGGCTAGCTGAGTATGGGAAAAGGAAGGCAGCTACAGCGGCAGCTCACCTGAAGTTCAGCTTCCATAACATCGAGCATGCACTGATAGTCGGGATATGCGGTGGCGTACCTCGGCCCAGTGGACTACAAGAGATTGTGCTTGGAGACGTCGTCATCAGCACGGAGGTACAAGAGTATGATCAAGGCAAGCAGTATCCTCAAGGATATAAAACCGCCGGAGTAATGCGACCGCGTAAAGACATGGCTGCTTTTTATCAACAAATTGAGGGCTAGTGGAGACAGTCGACGAACACTGATTGAGTACTCTGACAGCCGTTTGCAACACATGATGTTGGACGATCCGCAATATGCAGCTAAAATTGATTATCCTGGGCTCGAAGAGGATATCCTATATAGCACGGAGCATATACACAAACACTATCCTCCCTCAGCATGTTACGGATGCGCCAATCCTGATCAATTACAGGCTTGCCCGGAAGCTAAAGACTTATCCTGCAGTGAATTAAACTGCAACACCGGGGACTTTTCCAAGGTCACGCTTCGCAGTCAACGCCAAATTTTGAACACAAGGACGAATCCGACTATACATTTTGGAATTGTCGGTTCAGGAGACACAGTTATGAAGTCCGCAGACCATCGTGACCGGATTGCATCGAAAGAGAAAACCATTGCGTTCGAAATGGAAGGTGCAGGAGTCTTCGAAGAAATCGCATCAATTGTGGTCATTAAGGGCATATGCGATTACGCAGACAGTCACAAGAATAAGAGGTGGCAGTCTTATGCGGCCGCTGTCGCGGCAGCATGCACTGGGGCGTTTCTTGAGATGAAAGAAGAGGAGTTTGGGCACACTCCACCACCAAGGGAGAGTAGCCGTGCTAGCATCCGAACTAGCGATTCTTTTCAATCAAACGCGAGTAGTTCTCTAGCTAGCTACGCCACTGCACCGTCCATGCCGAGGCGGATTACTTGGGAAAATGGAAACAACAACAACAACAACATCCCTAGGAGTCCGCCTCCTCGAGCAGCAAGTGGACCCATATTGCATTCTGGTGCTTCCTCTCCACGGAGCTCTCTCCATCAACGAAACTACAGTACTGCTTCAGAGCCCTCCCCTCGAATATGAACCATGGTACGGATATGATTCATCTTGGACCGGAATCAATACGCATCATCCGATACAGCAAAATTGGGTCCAACATGCACCTGTGCCCATTCCATGGTCATCCTCAGATTCATTGCCTGGTGGAAACGCACTCCAGAACCCTGGTCCGCCACACCAGCCACAGAGTCCAATGCCATCTATTTCCCAACGACCTCGTGTGGTTTCAAGTGCGTCTTCCAAAGCGCCATCTAGCATTGAGACACTCTCAATCTATGAAAGTCAAGACCCGAACTCAGTAAGTTCCGCGCTGCAATGTCGTGAGCAAGTTTCAGTTGCGCTGACACTGTCCAGAAACCCGCAGATGAGGCAGCACGCCTGCTAGTCGAAGCTTGCAGTGAATCGTCTTCCGCGGCGAATGACGTTCTCGCAGACCCTGACTTTAATGTCAACGCACGAAACTCTAGAGGCAAAAGTATCACGCACCTCGTTCTTGGCACCGCCAATGTCACTACCAAGCCTACCAAAATGCGATACATCGCCACCGCCGTCCAATTGCTCTGCCTGCACCACGCCGATATTGACGTTGCCGATGATAAAGGTTTGACCCCGCTGCACTGGTGCGTCAAGACGGCCAATACGCTGGCTGCACGTCACCTGATAGAGCAACGCGTGGACATCAATGCAAAGGATAACCTTGGGAGGACACCATTATACTTGTTGGCAATCGACGGAAGTCCTGTGCCGGAGATGGCGCAAGTATTGATACAATCAGGAGCGCATCTGGATGGAAAGGAACTCCCAGACTTATCTGGGAAACCTAAAAAAGCACAACAGACTGTTAGAGCAATGTTGAGAACATGGACCCGATAAGTATAGGCTTTGCCATACCTATTTGGTCAGAGATAAATATATAGTAGCATAGATAGTTCACTGAAAGGTTGGAGATACGACATATACACAGATTACGCTAGTTGCATGCAATGCTATTTACAAGTTCTTTTATAGAATTTTATACCATGATTACCCAGTCAACTCTGATATATATATATCTTTCCTCGCCGCACTGGTGGCCAGGATTTCCTTCTTCAGAACCAGTAAAGATACCCTACCTTAACATTTTGACCAGAACAGAAACAAATCAACGAAATCCATCGCTAGGGCAGACAATTGGACGCGTGAATTTCTTCAAGTCAACAAGCAATCCTTGTCCATATAAAAGGGACAGGACCACCTTTCGAAAACAAGACCTAGCTTATAAATAAGCTATCATCGCCACGAGCCCGTGTGCAATATTCAATTTTTGTAATATTCTCTGCTTAAGGGTGGTCAGGTTGCTTTTGTATGCAGTAAGAGAGTGGGAAAGGAATGTCTAGCTTCTATAGGAGCTCACCAGAGAGTGTAGGTGCGCTATGAGGTGTGCTGAGGAAGAGGCTCGCCGGGTATACCGGCGTTGTCAATCAAAAGAATATCAGAGCGTCAGCTGGAAGTCTATTAATCAAAAATTCATGCCCGTACATTTATCCTGGGCGAGATAAAAAGAAAAAGGCAAAGGCATCGCATAAAGTATGTTATAATTGAATTTTCAGCATCGAGGACTATTACAATGTCTGTGAAATACAATACATTCATAGGCTATCTATCAAGTTTTGACCTGCTCGAGCATGTCTATCCACGGTGACTTTTCTGATCTGGCCCTTTGCACTTCATCTTTCCACCAATGTAGTGCATCCTCACCATGTGCCTTACTGTTAAACACAGAGTCTACGTAAACAACG
Organism: Kalmusia sp. IMI 367209; assembly: GCA_027946365.1. Lineage (NCBI taxonomy): Eukaryota > Fungi > Ascomycota > Dothideomycetes > Pleosporales > Didymosphaeriaceae > Kalmusia > Kalmusia sp. IMI 367209. The sequence goes on along the minus strand of JAPEUQ010000003.1, from coordinate 2,391,619 downwards.
GCTGTCTGCAGCTCATCTTTCATTGTACTCAAGTCGGTGTCGTATTCTGAACAATTGACCCAAGCTGTGGCAATGGAGAGGTACATCTCCTGCAGACGGTCTAAATCTACAATTCGAACATGTCAGCCTATATCTCGAGCTTAAATTGGGTGGTGGAAGATGGTAAAAACTCACTCATACGCGGCCACCCCTTCGCAATAGCGACCTTGAGGCATTTTATCGCAGCAATGGGGAGTTCAGGATGCGTTAGACTAAGTTTATCGCGAAAGATTTCGTGCAACAAGGGAAGAATGTCGTTGGTGTGCTTGACCCATTCAATTTCGAGAGCGATGATAAGTCGAGAGAGATGTTCTAGTACGACGGTGGCGAGTTCAGGGTATGTGGTCGGCGTTGGAGAGTGCCGTAATACGGCGATAGCACCTTGACGGACGACCTTGTCGAGAAATTTGATATCTTTCTCACTGAGTGCGAAATCGGTACCTGCCGTAGATGCACTCGACCGTTCCTGGTCTGCTATCCTGTGTTCTGCTGCAGGTACGAAAGATATCAGGGCCGGATACACATGTGTGAGTAGCTGGGCAGATTCGTGCGCAGGGGTCAACGTGGGGAGGTAATTGAAGAAACCAAACAGATCTTCAGAAAATAGATTCTGACACTCTTCTCTTAGATTCGGTGATACTTTTCTTGCCAGCAAGGTAATGAGCTGACAGGCCTTCGCATTCCATACGAGATCGCTATCTTCTAGCATTCGGAAAACCGGTGGCCTAACCAGCTTGAAGTACTCGCGCATATCTTTCTCCTCTGCAGCACGTACAACCCAGTGCAGCAGGTCTAGGAATGACTTGTTTTCACGGCTCTTCCATGGCGGATTTGTGTTCTCAGCATCTGTCTTAGACTGCGAAAAGAGAGGGCGGATCGTAAGCGTTAGGAAATGGGAAATTAATTTCGAGGGTAGCTCACTTTTGCTGGTCTTCTTTACTTCCTCAATTGCATCGGTCGGGTCGGTAAATTCGGGGTTGCGTAGTTGCCACGCTAATACGACATCGAGAGCATCTTTCATCCAGGGACCGGGTTTCACTTCCAAGGCCTTGGCGAGCTGGGTGCCGTTCACGAGAGGCTTGAGGTTGACGACATCGAGGAGATTTAATTCGGTAATTCGGTTCAAAAACTTGGCGTATTGGTGAAGTACTCCTAGAGATGGTCAGTCGATTATCGAAGCGTATGATTTTCATTCTGAGATGTGAAAGGGAAAGATTCGGCAATGTAGGGGACAAGAAATATTTTGCATACCTTCAATGGTCTGAGAGCCATACACAACCTCGTGTAGAAGCGAAAAGAACACTTGAGTCCTCCAGGTGCGGCCCCAACTCCGCAGAGCCATACCCAAAATCTCTCTCTGAGCAGGTGACTCAGCTCCTTTATGAGGTTTCTGACACTCCCCGACTAAATGAGAGATTGCTTCATAGTTATTCAAAGATGCTGCAATGACATCGCAGACTCGGTTTGGCGCCTTGAGACCTTCCTGGGCTACAAGATAAGCCGCGGGCAATGGTTGCCTGTTCTTTTTTGGAGGAGGGACTTTCGGCGCATCGGCCCAGGGTATCACAGCTGTGCATACCCACGCAAGATATTGCTCGTCAGACTCCTCGTCTGGGGTACTTAACAGGGTCTGGCGAATATTGGGATACTTCGATTTTTCTTTCTCCCGGAGCCAAGAATCCATGAATTGATATCCTTTGCGATAATGTTCGGCATCTGGCTGGAAATCCATCTCGCGTGTCGGGTCAGTGAAGATGGTATCATATAGACCGGCTTCGTCGATTAGCCGGAGAGCCATGCCGGGATCCGGTCCTTTGAGCATCTTTTCCGTCTCGATCCCTACCCTCTCGCGTTTGATCTTTACTTTCAAGGCTTCTTGTATGTCTTTGTTTGCCATGGCCTTGGCCGTTTCCGGCTCGACTGTGTAATCCAATCGACTTGCGAAGCGGATTAGCCTCAGCACTCGAAGGGGATCATCTTTGAAAGTTTGGTAGGGCTCTAGTGGCGTTCTGATGATCTTCGCCGCCATATCTTCAAAACCTCGTTTTGTGAAGTCTTCGATTTGCTGTGTGTTCAAGTTGTAGAACATGGCGTTCACCGTAGCGTCTCGTCGCATGGCATCTTCCTCTGCCGTACCAAATTCCATTTGCGGATTGCGACTGACCTCATCATAGGTCTCTTTTCTGAGATTGACGAGATCAAGATCAATGCCCATGACCTTGATAGTCGCTGTTTCTAAGTTCTTGGAGGCCTCGGGATTCGCCTTGATGGTGTGCAAACCAGACATTATCTTACCGCTTTCAGCTGCGCCGAAGTCATGCTTCTCAAGATTACCAGCGACCTTGAGGTATTCTAGCATCTTCAAGCCAAAATTTTCGCCAGTCATTTTGTTAATGGCAACATCAACATCGTGGCTGCCAACCCCGAGCAGCTTATCGCGCACCCAGCCGCCAGTCCATCGCAATACAATCTTTTCTCGAGCGACTTCTTCAGGTACAGTGACGCCAGCAACAGCTTCTTCAGCTGAAGAAGCATCGTCAATGTAGGCTGCAACGGCGAGAAGCAGATCCCGAAGCTTAGTCTCTTCCTCGGTTAGCTCCAGGGTGGTTGGGTTCGTGTCTGGATGAGAGGCCATCCCGCTGTAGGACCGTATGAAGCGAGGCTGAGAAGGCACAGTCTTCCGCCGTTTAGCGAACGGCTCGTCCTGCAGGTTGGGTGATGGTAACCTTCCCGCAGGCATACGCGAGAAGAAAAGAATTGATAGCGGCCGACGGAGAGTAGCGTGACCAGGTTGTGGTTTGAATCTGAGTCGTTGGAATGGTGGCAGCGTGTTGGCTCTGGCATAAAAGGAAATTCCTCGCGATGAACGAAAACAGAAGGCTCGACTCATAAATGGCATGCAGGTGAGTCAAACAGGCATCACTAGGTAGGACTCTGCGAAAATCTCCCCAATAGAGTATGTTGGAAACTTTGCACCTCAGAACAGTGGCCCAGGATGGAATGGAAGCTAAAGGAGCGTGGTGAAGGGTTTGGGGTACGTGATGGAGGTGTGCTGGTCTCGTCCAGTCAGAGGGCGAGGCGGCCGCATCGGTCATCGTCACCTTTCTCCATCACAAGCCGAGCTTCGCACGCCAAACCGCGCCCTCTAGCCAGCTGTCAACCACCGGATCGAACTGTGCAGCGCCAGAATACATGCCGGCATCCCTAGAACCTGCGCGCCCATCCTCAAGCCCGTGGGCGCCCCGCCCGAGCCCCCATGACGCCCGTGCAAGATGCCACGCCGAAGCCCCCCAGGTATCCCGCCGACCTGGAGACGTCCCTGATCCTCCCCAAACAACGAGCCTCACCCGCATCGTCCCTGGCGTCTCTGCCTTACCGAAGGTCCAATCCGTCGCTGCATAAGCTGTTCGAATCGACAGCCTCAATATCGACATCGAGGCCCAGCTCTGGTAGCGCAACGCCGACCGCCTCAATACTACCTGGCTCGGCGTTCTCTCCCGGATCAAGACACAATGGCACACGCACGCCGGGAGCTTTACCGCCGGGGGTGTCGGATGAGCATAGAACGCTTATACAGCAGGCATTTGCGCCACACGTGGTAGTGGTGGCCGACCCAGAGACGGAGGAATTAATACTTGGCAAGGGACTGGAGGGTGGGCTGCTACAATTGCTGCGGCCATTTGGGGAACAAGTCACTGGCAAGGTCACCATCCGAGACAGCGTCGGGGCAAGCAAGAGCTATGAGGATTTCGGCGTGCGGTTTGTTGGTCCGAATGAAGGCTTAAGGCCAGACCCGCAGCAAGGGGCCGGAAGAACACCCTCGAGCTCGATACCACCACGGCGTATGGGCGGCAATGTTGCGCAAATTGAAGAGCTGGTGGACCGTCACCTACAGTACTCCGAGTTCAATACTCACGGCATGGTGTCTGACTATTTGAACCAAGGCGAACCAGCCCCTCAAGACAGTGCGACATCTCCGTTCTACACATTGTACCTCCGGCGGTTACTCTCAGGGCTCCCTTTAGTCCCTCACGAATCGTTCGCGCATCCCGTCGCAGGCGTTATAGTGACGAGCTCGCGAAGCGCAGACCCGGTACAGCAGCTACGAGATCTGTACCATAGACAGCAACAGGGTGATCTTCGGTTCCCGCCGTGGGTGGACAGCCTCTTCTTGCGATATTACGTTTTCATACATGAGGAAGAGACGGGCGATATCACCAAATCTAATGCAACATTTGACTCCATGAAGCGGCATTTTGGGCTCAATTGCCACCTGCTACGGTTGAAAGGCGAGCAGTGTATATCTTCAGATGACGACGCTGTGCGGTTACCAACTTGCGGATGGATGTCTGCGTCGGAAGAGCTTGCAGAGATCCAAAAGCGAGGTACATCCACTTCATCCTGTTACATCATCTACGTAAAACTGACTACGTGCTGTAGAAACCGCGGACGACATAACAGACCCGACCCCCTACATACCCGACTCCGACGTCACTGCTATACGGACCTTCGTTCGTGAACTCGTCGCCCAATCTATAGTCCCCCACATGGAGCGCAACATCCACCAATGGAACGAGCAAGTCCTCGCTCGTCGCCGCGGTCTCTCTGGTCGCTTCATGTCCCTATCCAAGCGCTGGACGACATTCGGCTCCTCGCGCACGAGCTCTGCATCCGCCATCACCTCGTCGAATTCAAACTACGACTCCCAGCACGGATTCTACCGCCCGGACGCTCCTGAGGCGCTGATGCGCAGGCTCGCGGACTACTGCTTCATGCTTCGCGACACCAAGCTTGCACTCAGCACGTACGAGGTCCTATGCACGGATTTCAACAACGACAAGGCATGGCAGCACTACGCGGGGGCCGCCGAAATGGCCGCCCTCTCCGCGCTCCTCTCCCCCGTGACGCCCTCGACCAAGATCCGCACAGAGAAGATCGACGAGTGGATCAAGTGGGCGAGCTACAGCTACACGGAGCGGCAGCGCAGCGCAGCGCCCTTCTACGCGCTGCGCACGCTGGCCCTCGCCCTCGAACTCCTCCGCCTCCGCGGCACCTCCGCCACCGACGACGCCGCCCGCTGGGGCTCCCGCATCCTCGAGTCCAACCTCGTCGGCCCCGTCGGCGCCGCCCTCCTCACCCAACGCATCTCAGCCTGCTACACCGTCCGCCCCGGCATCGGCACCCTCCGCCTCGGCTCGCGCCGCCGCAAGGCCGCCTTCTGGGCCATCCTCGCCGCAGACGCCTGGTGGCGCCAGAGCAAAGCCCTCCAGGCAGAGAAGTCCCTCGATGCCGCTCTGCACCTGTACGCCGCGCCCACCTCCTCACCCGACGACCGCGACGGCAACCAAGACGACCACCACCCCGCTGCCTCCCTCCCCTTCGACGACATGCAGCGCTTCGTCGTAGACCTCAGACAGCAGATCCTCGCCCTCCGCCTGGCGAACCGCGGCCTGCTAGGCGACGACCCAGAGGACGCTGCCGACGCCGCTGACGACCAAGACGACGCTGCACACGTCGAAGAGGCCACCGAAACGCTGGACGCGAACCCGCGCGCCCATCGCAGGTCGCTCATCGGCGGCGGCGCCGCGCCCCCAATATCGATGCCGGGCCGCTGAGTCCCGCGCTCGAGCGGAGCCCTGAGAAGGACGACTTGTTCGAGGGCGCGTAGTTGTTAGTTCGTAATGGCGCGGGGAGGGTTGGAGCATAATCCGGAGCGTTACCCGGTTCTTTTTTTTTTCTATACTTTTTGTTTAGCTTGGTTCGCCTTTTGTCTTGATATGTGGCGGCATTGCAGTGGCGTTTGGCGCGGTCGGCAAAGACTGGATTTGATATACAGGGCGAGATGGGGGATGGGGGTGGTTGGAACCGGGGGCGTTGGGGCTGGGAATGGGCCGTAGCATACATAGATATAGCATGCATCGCTCTGTTTGCCTGACTCGACTTCTTGGTTTGTGAAGAAAGCGTGATTGCGAGACAGGTACATGTATTTACTTCACAGAAAGCAACATGAAGCAGGTCATGCTTAAGTTAGGCACGATCTCGACGAGGATGGAATGGTAAGATTGCTATCTACTAAGCCAATCCGATGGCCATCATCGTGAGCAAGAAAACAAAGAAAAAGCCACCCAACGCCAAGCCAGTTGCAGGACTTCAGGCCCAAGCACTTTGGTGCCCCCTGTCCCGACTGGCCATGCAAACTAAGACCAAGATGCCAATGCCCCGTGGTGTGCCATGCTCGTATGCTATGCAACTGGAAGAAGAAAAAACCCTTCGCAGGAAGGAAGGCAGGGAATGGAGAAAACAAAAACAAAGAGTACGCCTAGGCTATGCAAAGGTATGGTGATAGGGTATCGTCGTGAGTATGTGTACGTGGGTGCGTCACACGTCTGAGTCTTGGTCTTCGTCTCAAGAGGCCGTTGCGTTCGTTGCAGATGGTGTAGAAGGTACGGGCGGAGCTGGATCGAGTGGTGTGGACGGAAAGGAGGTCGAGATTATGGAGGGAGGGGGTAGCGGTGAGGGCGGAGTGACTGTCGGCGGTGGGATAGCCGTCACAGGCTCCACGATATCGGTGGCTACTGGGTCGGTGGTTCGTAGACCTCGCAGCTTGATGGTAAGCTTTTGAGGCTTCACAGCTTGCTCTGAGTCGGGAATGTCCAGATGTGTCTGCGATAGTATCGGGCCGTTCGATTCGTCTGACGAACTCTCAGTGCCCTCGGGGGTAGAGTCGGAATCGAAGAGCGGAAGGGGCGACCGGCGTTTCCGAGCACGCGGAATTTCATCCTCGTCGTCGCCAGAAACACTGGGACTCGGCCGTTTCCGTAAGGATGTCTGCTGCGGTATCACAGTGACGTCCGGTACGCCGGTGTGGGGTCCAGCGTTGTTACGCACTGATGAGTAGTGCTCCCAAGTCTGTAGCTGGTTAGGCCGTTTCACTGAAGAAAGAAGCTGGGACGCGTGCACGTACGTGATAAGCAATATGGAGCACCTGCCTATCGTCGACAGCGTCCAGGTTTTCAGAGTGGTAGTAAACGCGTGGAGAGATGAGGTAGGTATAGTCAGCCTGCCAAAGGCGAACATGGACATTCATAGCCGAAGCAAAAGCCGACACCTCCATGTTATCGGCCCACTCGCCCGGCTGACCCATCTTCTCAACATGCTCGTCGAACTGCTTCTGCAGCTCCTCTTCGGTATACGCAGAGGTCTCGAGCCTCGTGGACAACGCAGCCGTCGTCTTGCGTTTGGGGTTCCGGCGAACGTTGTTCACGGCCATGTACTGGCGGTAGAAGGCCGAGTTTGCCTTCATGTGCTCGATGGTGCTGATTCGGAGCACCTCGTGCATCTCTTGGTGGCCGTAGAGCTGGTCGGACAGGGCATTGAAGAGGCAGTTGCCTTGGGCCGTCAGCTTGGAGCCGCGTCGAAAATTAGCAATTTGCACTCACCATCGCCTCTGATCTCCCCCGCATACAATGAATTGGCGTCGAGGATGGGGAATTCGGGAGAGTTGGCTCGCGGCCTGCGGGGCGCCATAATGGACAGCTGGATCAGGCCAAGTCGCGAGACAAGTTGTGTCGGTGAACAAGGGGGAAGGAACAAGTGGGTAGTGTTCGGGTCATGGGTGGTTGAGGAATGCAAGGGAGGAGTGAGCAAAAAGTTGGAGGGGCCGCCTCGGATGAGGTGGTGAATGGGAACCTCTTCGCAGTGAGTGAAGCACAATAATCGTACTTTTGAGTGACGCGAGTGAGAGCTCCCAGTCCCGCAACCCGCAAATGGCCGGAAACGGGTTAGTGCAGCGCCAAGCTCCAGGAGAAGGGTTGTTAGTCAGAAGAGTCTAACACCCGAGGGCGGAGGACAACTGGCGGCTTCAGCAAATGGCAGGACGAGCAGATGAAATTAAACCTCGAGGCTCCGGGAGGCGCCGGGGGAGCGTAAATATCGCATCAGGGAAAAATTTGTGCCGGGCGAGCGTACCTCGGAGAAATGCGTGATGTCACAGGCCACCGCTCGCTCAGGATGCCGCGAAAGCGCCGAACGGGACTGTGCAGCAGTACTGGCAAAATGGGGCGCGCGTGGGTGTTGGCGGAGGGACGCTTGCCAGGAATATATGCTGCGTATAGGCGGCAGTGTGTCGGGAGAGGAAGAGGGAGACAGAGACAGAGAGAGAGCTGCGTGCGGTAGGCAGCTGAGGGAAGTGAGGCCGCAGAGTAAATAAACACGCGTTGTCTCGTGCGTGGTCGGGAACAGAAGCAGGTGAGCGTGTTGTCGTGTGTGGCTGCTCGTTCGGCGACTCGACCAATCAGCGCCACTGGCCTCGAGAAACCCCGCCAGCATTCGCCAGCGCTCCTCTCACCTCCATCTTGAGCAATGCAGCATTCTGGGGAAAGACATTCCGAGCAAGTACATTGTTTAGATGGCAGATCTATCCTCTGCGGCCCTACGTAGATCTAGATGGCACACAATGCATTTCTCAATCTCCCACATTCTTGCGTCAGCGAGTGACCTCGACGTGATCCGTCATCGTGAACATGTCTCAAACAAGCATCGTAGTGGTTGGGTAAGTTCCCCAAAGCCACAAACATGCGAACACCTAAATGACATGTCCAGCATAGGCATCATAGGTCTCACGACAGCATTCCTCCTCCTCATCGCCAAGCACATGCACGGCGACCATGACATAGAACACGCATCGCTCGCCCTAAGCAGGCGCAAGTTCCGTCTCCATCGGCGCACCCGGCACGCTCATCCAGAAGTTTGAAACACTCACTTGGTCGGAACCCGAGCGCGTTGTGCGTGAACATACGGACATGCTGGATACAGATATTCGAGCTTGTTATGAGTGCAAAAGAGGCTAAGGAACTAGTCCTAGACATGGTGAGAGAAAAGGCCAAAATTATGGATTAATTTTAGGATACTCATACATTCGCTGCTGCCTCCTCTTGTATAGCAAACTGCACTCTGCAGCGGATGCCGCAACCCGTTTTCGATCCTCCATGGCGACATCGACCTACAGCTTCATCTTCGCCAGATTCGACAGCATCTCTCGCCCGGTGATAACCACGGTCCTCCACAAAGTCGGGAAGTCCAACGTGCTCGAAAAGGCTACAAGAACAATAAGTCAGCAATCCGCCCTTCGCCAAAGCACCCTGCATCATCCTCATGAAAATAGGCTTAGCAAACGTACTATCCGCGAACCCAAAAAACAGCATCGGCGGGATCCACCCCCGCGCATACTCGAGCGCAAAGCAAGTATCCCGCATCTGATACTGCTTGACCTCGCCCCTCTTCTGCAGGTGCAGGTCCCCCTGCTTATACACGGTGGGCTCGAAGGAGCCGTCCGCCCTCCACGAGTACTGCTCGCCCCTCAGGATCATGAAGTAGTCGTCGGCCGTGTGCCGCCCGCTGTGGCCCTCTGTGCCGAGCGCGGTGCCGAAGACGATCAGGTACTCGGTGACGGAGGCGTGGATCAGGTACATGGCGCCCATGCAGCCGCCTGCGTTGTTGAAGACCCATTCTTCGTGCAGGTTCACGTGGTTGGGGTGCGTGGCGCTGAGGTGGGAGACGATGTGGTCGACGACGGCGCGGGTGTCGTTGCCGTGGGCGGCGATGGCCGATTGGGAGAGCGTGTGCAGCTCCGCGGGGTCGAAGATGTAGAATTTGGGAAGATGCGAGTCAAGCATGTACATGAGGGAGGAGAGGGCTGCGACGACCACGCCGATGGACGTGAGGAGGCGCATGGTTACGGCCTGGCTGGTGCCGTGTGGGATGGAATTGAATGAAGGAAAATGGGAAAGAAACGCTATATCAAATGAATGAATGAATATACAAAGAATGAAAAGAAAATATAACTTGGTAATTGATATGTGAGTTATAGCTTGGTGGTTGCTCATGAGGGAAATTCGTTTAGTATAGACAACGCTGTGATTGGCTGGAACGGGGTGTTTCCGATGCAGTCAAATCAGCTCACCTCACGGAACCCCACGGGCTGCGTGTGGAGTACGCGGATGCGGTAGCTTTGTCCATATGCTGAATTGGTCTTCCTGATCTTCTTCAGGCCAAGGGGGACTCCGCAACAGTACAAGATCAGGCATAGGTCCATTGTATGCCGATTAGGAGATGCAAGCGCTGGAATAGTTCACTCGCTTGTACTACAAGTTCCAACTTGCTTACCGAGAAACATTCGTTTAAGGGCGCGCCTTATACGTTAAATTATCGAGCAACCTGAATAATGAATAACTCATGCCCTACGGGATAGACGTTCGCTTTAGCTAACTCACCCGCATCCCAATGCGGTATAGCGTTCACAGATGCTACACGTATGATCGACGTCTCCGACAGCCTCAGGTGTCTCGAATCCCAACACGAGACACTGCAAAAGCGCCGTTGTAGCCGATTCGCAGCTTCGGTCGAGTGTTCAAGATTACGATTACGTTCTCATGCGTAGACATAGCAGGCTTATCTTCGTGAAGTGAAGTGAAGCGGCGCCCAACAGGCACACCTTTGTCTTGCACGATTTGAACAGTACGATTGCGCCTTTAGAATAATTCATAGACGATTACGCATTCGGCATCTGCATCTCGCGAACGAATTGGGATGTCGCCCGAGGCTGCAAGGCTGCGCTGTGACACTCCTCAGGGCCATTAGCGCGCATTGGAAACGATCCCTTCGGTTGCATCGTGGAAATGGTTCGCGCCTCAGCTCCGTGCTACAGATCAAGCGCCCATCTCTGTCTATAAGATGCGACGCCTCTCTGCAGCAAACGCATAAATCAGTCAATCGTTTCCTTCCATTCGATCAACATCCGCTCATTTGGTAGCGTTCTTCCTTTCGCGTATATACCCTCTTTGTGCTGGTCGCCTATATTGTTTATATTCATCTTCTTCCTTTGAATACTGAAAATGTATACCTCGAAGAGCCTCGTGGCTGTAGTTGCTGCTCTGGCCATTGGCGTCTCTGCAGGTATGTCTCCGATATCCCCTCTCTTGCCTTAGGATAGGTGCTAACCATTGCCAATAGCTCCTACCACTCTGAACCGTCGTCAGAATGCCTGCTTCATCGTCGGATCCACCGCCCTGCCCCAGGAGACTGCGGACATTGCGGATGCCATCGCAAGCTCGGTAACCTGCGGCACGAGCACCACCATCGGCAATGTCCCCGACGTCACCTCCAACGGTGTTTCCTTCTCCGACATCGACTTCTCCAAGTCCTCGTCCACCCCTCTGCAATTCGCCCTCGACAACTTTGCCACTGCAGACCCACTTGCATCCACCGATCTCAACGCTTTTACAACCAACCTGGACCTGTACCAGGCGACCGAGGCCGGCGTTCGCAGTGAGGGAGGCAGTCTGGCAATCAAAGAACCCAAGTTCTTTTTGGCCTTCCAGGTTGCGAGGATTAAGACTGCGCAGGGCGTTGCGATTACGGACCCGGGACAGACAGTAGAGCATTTGCTCGGAAAGGTGCAGAAGAACGCAGGCAGTGCGGACCAGGGACTGTTGACGCAGGTAAACGCGTTGGCAACGCAGTTGGCGTAGAGGCAGACATGCTCAGGCCGAGATTGCTGAGGGGAAGACTGTTTGATGGTTCTGAATAAGTGTTCAGCGAAAGAACGGCGGAGGTAATACTCCGCTATGATTAGCAACCCATGAAGCTTAGCCTGAGGGGCAGTAGCAGCCACTTCAAGATTCAATGGAACACATCAAAAGCAAGATAATCCGATCATTCGCTCATGTGCAACAGCGTGATATCGTTTGATCTTGTAGATTATTTCCCAAGTGACAATTGAGGTTGAACGAAAGAAGCATGTTGATGATGTTGATGATGATCGTATATTAAGATCATCGTGCTGACAGGAGACGTTGGTCATATTCGTTATGTGGGGTATTCCATGAACAAGACGTCGTCCGTTGTCTCCACTATGCGGAGTTATGGATGGCGCGCGACAGCAGCGTTGGCCACCCAACGGTCCACAGAAAATCAAACGTGAGCTCCGCGGGCCTGGATGACAGCCCCAAATGATTTGGACGGTGTACGAAGATACTATCGACACAGCAATTCTATGTTTCAGCTTGTCCAGCCACAGAAGAGAAAGTCGGATGTCCGTGTCTACGATAAGGCAGTGATGGCAGCTAGTCTGGGTACAAGGCTTTCTACGACGACGGGCTCGTTTGAGCTTGGGTCGAATATGCTCGTATTGCTGCGGCACACAGCGCAAGAGCGGACGGGTGCCTTGGTGAAGGTAGATGAATGCCTGTCGGAGGCTTACGTGCGTTGTTGAATGAAAGTACCAGACGGAGGCGGTGCAGTCTTATTTTAAGACATGTTCCTGGGGTCAGACGCTTAAGTCAGCCATGCACGGCTGAGACACTCCCGTTTGCGGCCCGCGGGTCCCTGTGCGGACTCGAGACGTGCAGGACGCCACTGCAGAATACATACGTCGCGCGTTATGCGGTCGGTCAGTTGGTTGGCGAGGAGGTTGGGTCAACGGAGGAGCAGCGAGCGGAGGAGCAGCAGAGCGGAGTCGCGGCAGTGAAAGTGTTGTATTCCTCCGCAAGCGCGAAGCGAAGTCCGCCTGTTCCACGATGCAGCAACAATTCTCCGATGGAGGTGGGCGAGACTGCAAGAGACCGGTGAAAAGCAGGGCAGGCTAGCGGGCTGGGGGGCTGGCTGGCTGATGGCTGGCAGTCGGGCGTGGGTGCGGCCAAATGCACGTGTAGTGGTGTTTGGAAACGCACGACGCGGGTGGCCAATCGAGCCGTGGCGCATTTCGCTAGCGGGACGCCTTCCTTTTCCGGCCATCCCAGTTTTTGAGCCTCGAGGCAAAAGACGACCGACCACGACGGGCAGCGAAGGTCTCTTTGTAGGAGCGGTGCGCGGGCGGCGTGCGGCGTGCAGACATGCTCGAAACGCGAACGAGGCTCAATGCATCCAAGCAACAAGCAAACCGCTGCACCAGGCCCGCAGTGCCGTCATGATCGTCTGCGGTGCTGCGCTCGGACGCACAGCCATCGCCCAAGCTCGTTTGGTCTTAAGCGTGCAGCCCCCTTGTTGTTGAAGTGCCTTTCTTCCCCTTCTCCGTCGCGCCTTTTCCACACGCTCCCGCTGAAACATCCCATCTCCCCAGCGACGCCGCGCACGCTGCCGATTCGTGCGGCTCTCCCTCAACACGGCGCGGCGACAGCAGCGGTACGACGACCGTGTCGCTCGTCGAGCTAGCGGAGCCCTAGTGCACGTAGGGGATGACCGTCCTTCTATGGCCGGGCCTCACGTTGCGATCGCGAGACGAAGAACATTGACATCCTCGGACGACCGCCGCCCCATCTCTGCTGTACCCGACCAGCTCCCTTTCATCCCATCCAGCCCGACAGGGCCACCATTGAACTCGGTGCCAGAAGACCACGCCAGCTACAAGACACTGTGGAAACCAACCTTCGACCGCCTCGTCGCGCGCATGCCAATGCCTTTCGAGCTCTCCAGCTGGCATGCGCACTGGCTCAGTCGACTGCGCTCAGCGCTCCGCCTGCTCGTCATCGTCCTCAGCGGCGCCGTCATCGTCTTCCTGGTCCACACCCTCGAGATCTTCCGTGGCAACCGCTACCTCGATCTTCGCAAGGGCGAGCTGCCCATGACCTGGCCCGCCCGAACCAACCTCGCACCCACCATCATACTCTTTGCCGTTGCCGTCGCCAGCTTCCTCGCCTCCGTCGCCGTCGTCGCCCTGTCCCTCAGGCGATCGTTCCGCAGACCAACCCGCTCTGCCGGTATCTATCGCGTCGTGGCCGGGTGCTTTAGCGTGCTATTGTGGATCGTCGCAATATCAGAGTTCTCGCTGCTTGACAGAGCCAGCAAAGCGAGCTTGGGCAGGTATTCCTGCGGCAACAGAGACGTCCTGAGCAATGGGCGGTACCAATACCGTGCTGTCTGCGAAGAGCAGGTGAGTCGAGCTCGCAACAACATGCCGGCACCCGACTAATAGATTTCCAGGGAGTCGCTTTCTACCTCGCCATCGGTGCCGCAGCTGCAGAGCTCGCCACTCTCCTCACACTCGCTGTCACAACGCCCGCCTCGCCGGACCTGCGAGGTCCAGGCCTAAAAGACGACTACGAAAAAAAGCGATCGATGAGCATCAGCGGTAGCACCAAACGCCTACCATGACACAGCCCGACCCCGAAAACGAATTACCCTCCTCCCGCTTTCCTGTACAGATACTTGTTTCTACGTCACTGCATGATACCCCGGGGTTTGCACATTTTTGGTCTTTATGGGCGGAAAAAACATATCGGCGTTTCTCTAGCATGACGATTTTTTTTTTTGCTCTCTCCGCATGCATTTGCATCTTCCGGAGTTGCATAGTCACCTTTTTGTTACGGCTTGACGATACCTTAGACGGACATAGCAAGGCTGCTGGAGCGAAAGACACGCCCCGGCCACGGCCGCGGCCGCATGTTTATGGCGATGGTCGCAAATGCGATAAATACTGATACTCGATGTTGCCCATATAACTCTTGTAATTCACCACCTAAATACGCTTCCAATTCAAAGACAGTATATACATCGCTACATCTAGCTTCTGCAGCTCCGTGCTGGGGTACGCTCTGCACGCGTCTGCTCTCTTCTCGATTCCTGCGCTGTCCTCCGCCCCCATCACTATCTCGCCTTGGCAGGACCAAGATCCCAACACTTGCGCATCCGAACACCCGTGAAGCCCATCATGAGACCATCCGCTTCCCTGTTTTTTTCTTTTTGCTATCACGATAGCCGCCAACGCGGGATAGGTTGCAAAGAATTGCGGGGACTGCCAGGCCCTGTCAAGACGGCTAGTTGTGCCGGCGTGCACCGGAGAGGTGCTTTTGTTGAAAAGCTTGAATTGGCGTGACGTGACGACGGGGGGTGGGGCACGTGCGCGCGCGCGATGTGATGGGCCGGGAACAGCCGGCAAAGAATATTGGTTTCGGTTTCAAGACGAGACGAGCCTAGGGCTTGGAAGTCTTTGTTTGGGCTTTTCCAAGCTTGCACGCGGTAGTGTACTACGTCATTGATACTACTGTATATTGATGTGCTGCAGGGGTCGTTGCAGGAGACCGAATTGCGGACGTGATTGCATATTGGGGACGCTTGCGGCGGGCTTTGCGGCTCTGCGGTTGGGGAGTGTGGATGTGGCGTGTTGATTGCTATGTGTGTGTGTGGTGGTCTATTTGCTCTGTGGTCGATAATCCACCCTCGAGCTAAAAACACGCAGTAAGCTTGTCCAATCGCCAGTGGATGATTTCAAGGTAGATACTGCTCGCCGCACGATATTCGAGCAATTCTTCAATGTCACCGTCCTTAGCATGAGGTTGATGCCATTTTCGTATCCTTGGATCACTCGTGTTTTGATTTACGAGAGCATTCTATGCTGATAGGTGGCATGAATGGTCTCACATTTCTCTTCTGCTGATTTACCAGATACACCATGACTACGACATCCGATCTTTGGTAATGAGTTTCGAAACGTCCTTTCTCTTTCATTCCTTTTCTTGGTTCTGTTTTTTCGTCCTTCTCTTTGCTTATTGCCGCTTGTCAATCCCTCTCCAAGTTAATTGCTCTCATCATACTACCCGTACCAACTCCTCGCGATCAGTAGAAAGATCATACCCGAGTCCTACATAGTGAAACGCTGGGCACATACCACAATCAGACGATAACATCAGCTCTCTCCCTTGACAAGGACATATTCCGGGAACCTGGACTCATCGCGTGCAACTGGGTTCAGCTCTATGCTGATTGGCCCCCATTCCCTGCACCTCCGCCTCAGTCTGCGCCTGAACTGAGCCACACCAGCTTCCCAACACCGATGTTTTGGGGCAGCCCGCAGCGGTGCGCAGTGTGTGGGGTAACACTTTTCAATGCCGTATTCCCGCCGTGCCATGTGGCAAGACGACCCCTCGAGGATAAGGGAAACCAAGTAAATCCTTTTCATCGCTGACTAGATGCGCAACGCTTCGAGTCCCATTGGATCGCACCGAGAGACCTCATTAAAACCGTGGTACCGATTGCGATTTCGCGTGAGCATCGAGGCGGTTTGCGACCCCATCAGGCCACCACCGAACGTGCAGATTCCATGCATGGAGCGCATGATTGGCTTAGCGGTGGGTTTGTGTCATGTAAGCGACGCCGAATCTGAGAGCGAATGCCTTGAAAGCTGAGCGGATCGCCGTGTGAGGCTCGAGGCACATGGTCCGCCTTAGGAGCCACGGAATAGAGTCAAAATGGCATTGCGTCTCGGCGGGTGGGTGTCTTTGCTGTTTGTCGGACGTCGTTTTTCCTCGCGTGCATCATTTTTTTTTTTTTTACCTTCGAATCCGTTGATCTCGAATCCGTTGATCTCGAATTTGTTGTGCGATACTATTTCAAGAGTTTGGGGATTTGAACTTCAGATATCGAAGGGGCGCGAAGTCGCGAAATGTCATCATATTACAACCCGAATACCAGCTCAATTCAAGAAACCCCAACGTCACTGCAGCCGTCCTACAGTCCACAACATCCACCCTTCGTCCGGGGAGGGAGCTATTTAGCTCCGGAGGTGGATCGCGAAGCGGAGGGGCTTCAGGTGGATCCCAATGGACCGTATCCGTTCGCCACTACGAGAGCGATAGACTCCAAATCGAAGCATTGGCTTGCGTGGGGAGGATCGATGGCGAGCTCAGAGAAAGAGCTGGCAAAAAGCAACGAGGGTCTGATTCTAGACGAGAGAAGACAACGGAAAGACATGATATGGCGATTCAAGAGGCGAACATTCATCATCATCGCTTCAATAAGTGTGGCCGTCATCATCTGCGCGGCTGTAGGTGGAGCTGTAGGAGGGTACTATGCAACCAAATCATCTTCGTACGTTTCAAACCCCAACGCACTTCTTCTGCCCGCGCTAACACCACAACTGTAGACAACCACCCACACCAACCTCAACGTCAAATCCAGATGAAAACGACTCCCATGCAGTCGACTCAGGCACCTCAGGAATGGCCCACCTACCCTGCCGCCCGGCCACTGTCCTCCCCTCCTCCCAAGCAACGCCCCGCAACATCGCCAACCCCTACTATTCACCCATCGGCGTCCACGCCTACTTCGACATCACCTGCCGCCGCGGCGTGCCCACTGGCGGCGACGCGAACCACAACGCCATCGTCAACCTGCGCACCTTCATCACGTACAACCTCACCGCGTGCATGGACCACTGCTCGGAAACGGACGGCTGCAAGGGCGTCGTGTACGGAGCGAATCTGACCGCCATGATAGCAGATGGCGACCCGGGTGGGGGAATTGCCTGCTGAAGAATGGGACGTGGACGCCTACGGCGAGGAGGGAGAGTTGGTTTGCGAGCGCGGTGAAGAGGGTATGAGGGGGGGGGGTTTAAAGTATTGATATCCTGTTTGAATAGAAAGGGGCTGAAATGGCATTGCTCTCCGTGGGCTTCCAAAATGCATCTTTGACGAGTTCGTGCATTTGGGCTTTTCACACCGCTTCTCCATCTTCCAGTCTAACATCTTGTATGCTGGGGGGTTGGCTATATGTGTTACGTGACTAGACGTCTGACTTGTTTCGAAGCCAGCCACCATTCCCATCCTCCAAGACCATGTATCCCTGTAGGAGGGCCTCTTCAATGCCTCATGCTCGCCCTTCTTCACTAGCTTTGTATCGCTGCGACTGACAACCATTCTTGTCTTCGGTGCGTCTCACATCATATAGCACTCTACTTCTATCCAAGTCCTCGAGTAAAGCATTTAATCTAATCTCTTGACTATCTTTCGGGATTGTAGAGAAGGAGTGTATCAGTTGGCTGAGGTCTTGCTATGCAATTATCCAAGCAAGAGAATAGCTCGTTTACATCATGCCTCCAAATCTATATCCTAGTACCTTTAGTTACAATGAGATGAGTTATCATATATGCCCTTATCTCGGCCATGGTCCTCCTCATTGCCTGGCCCTTGAAACCCATACATTGATATATAAGGGAGTCTTTTCTCAGATGAGATACCCACGGCAGCTCCTCTGCACAGATCTTGGAAGTGCGTCGAATATTCCTCGACCCTCAACTTCAATCGGTTGTTTGGTATATAGTAGCAGCCATGGAATGGATGCTCCTACTGAGCTACCACACTCCCGAGCTTCTTCGTTGCATTGGTCGTTTTTTTGCCCATTGAATGTATTGGAACAGCGATGTGTAACTGATAATGAGTAGCGAGACTCATCATTTAGAGTAGATTTCTCGGCCCGCGAAGTTTCAAACATCCCATTGTGCGAGTCGCTAATGGAATGCAGGGCACCTACAATAGAATAATTTGTAAGCTATTTGCGAAAAAGTCTTCTGTTGTCAGCACACGTAATCTGTGATATCACACAGCAGTTCCTAGAACATATTTGGTTCTACTCAGTTGGAGAGAAGCGTACAATATTGGTTGTAAAATCTTTTGCCGCAGGAAGTGTCTAATCAGAAAAACAATTACGTGTTTCCTATTACTCTATTCAAGGTGTCTGTATGCGACCGTGAACATCGTCAAGCATGTAACATAGCCTGGAAGCCACAGTCCTTATTCCTTCGCATCCCCAGATCGCAGCGTAGCTCGCTCGAGCTTTTTCGTGACATGACCTACAGCGGGATCGACTGACCTACTCAGGATAATCAGCAGCTAATTCTAAAAGTGAAGGGAGTCACTTACCGTGCGTTGATCCGTCCTGGTATGATCATCTCGCAAGCTTTCTGGAAGTAACCCAAGAAATCCTCTCCCCCGACGTGGCTCAAACACTTGTACCGCAACAACACCCATTTGATGAATGCTTCCAGCAACATATCGTACTCACGCTTCCTTGAGTTCTCCTCCGAGGCTTCTTTCTTGGCCATGTAGACTCCTTCCCTATTCCTGTCCTCCCTCCAGTAGTCGAACCTCTTGTAAGGACCCACGTTGATGCTGCGATACTCTGGCAGCGGGCCAAGGACCAAGCAAACGCCAGGATCGAGCCCAAAAAAGCTCTCCAGGGCTGTACGGATTGTGGTCGCGGAAGAATGTGAGCGTGTCTAAGATGATGAAGGCCCACAGCGAGCGGTTGTTCTCTGCGAACGGGTTGAGAGGGTCTACGCACGTACCGACGCGGACGCCGGGCATTTGGCGTATGTCTCCGGGTCCGAACCAGACGTACTTGATTTCGACTCTGTAGATGTTGATGTTGATGTTGTTGTACGTCTCGAGGAACTTCGCTCTGGCGTATTTGTCGATGTCGTCGAAGGTGTAGGGGCCTTGCGGTGGAGCCATGGTGTTGAGCGGTTCCGATGGGGTGGTTGAGGTGGTGATGGAATATTGGGCACGGAATTGCTCGTGTGGGATATCTGTTCTTAAATAGCGAGGGTCGAATGTGGTTATTGTATCTTTCACACAGGCAACCTTGAATAACATAATGGAGTGAAAAATACCGATTCACTACACAATAAGGTTACAGCAGAAGAAGCACTGTACAATACGTTTACATAGACCGTAAAGCAGCAGCACGTATATATTGCTTTCCCAAGATTTGAAATTTGGACGCGCTTGGTTTGGCTGACTCTGCAGAAGTGGGAGGAGAAAGCCTGATAGTCTATATGCGGCAAGCTTTATAGTCTCGAATCAGCAGTATGCACTTGCTGTACGCGAGCGTGCCTTCCGAAGTAGAGAGGCCCAAGATCCACACGTAGGAAAATGGACCAGAGGCTATGCTGGCGCGTCCTATATACTTCCAGCTCTCTTAGTCCGTAAAGATTCATCGAACCTTTCTTCTAATTGTGCGGCCCAGAATGAGTTGGAACTTCTGTAGTTGAGGAACATTTTGCCATTGTGTGGGACAATATTGTGGTTCGAGGTTGTGCGTAATGCTCTTTACCCGTGAATATTTTGACGAAAACCTCTACTCTCCATGAAAGCGTATCTGCACGGACAGACCCGACGGTTTTCTAGCGAACATGCATTTACATGCGGAGCCGAACTGGCCCATCCACATCATTTGTCGCTCAGATTTCTTGAGGAGTGCACGTGGTGTAAGAGACTACCTCGTTCACGGCTCTAGACTCTGTTGCATTAAGTTGATCTGAAATTATTGTTTGGTCTCTATCTGTTCCGTTTCTTTTGCTGCTTCCCGCTCACCACCTCCGTAGTTTGTTCTATTTTCCCCGTAACATGACCAACTATAAGCTGATCACTGTAATCCGTCTTGGTGGGCACTTGTATCTCTGTCAACTTCTCCTGACTCCCATTGCTCTTCATAGAGTAGGACCTCGACATCTCGTATTCCATGTTGCTGTCATCCTGTATGCGTCGGTGATGCGTGACGCGCACTTCTTGTGTGACAAAAATCTGTGGCAGTGCTGAGATGATGACGGGCCAGAAGATGGGTATGGATGCGCAGATGATGGCGAAGTCGATCTCGAGGGAGGCAAGGATCATGGTGAGCGGATACCACCAGGTGAAGTCGACGGCGTTGATGCTGAATTTGTTGTGGCGCATGGCTGTCCATAGGCGGAGGATGGACATGAGCAGCACTCTGCAAGACTTGTTAGTAGAGTCTAGATGTTGATGTGATCACTTACATTGATCCAAGCGAAAAGAGTGACACAAGCGCCAGTACCTGTCTCGAATCTAACCCTGGCTTGATGTATAGGGCTATTGGTATGAGAAATATGATTGTGTCCAGGACCATGTTGCTGGCCGCGAAACCCAGAAAAGCGGCAAGAGCGTCTTCGACATTGGCGAATCCCGTGCCCCAGCATTTGGGTGCCGGTGTTTGGGTCCGGTTCCAGAAGCCGCTAACTGGGAAGCACGGAAACCAGCCTTGGATGAACCAGAAACATGCCCAGAGACTCGTCAATACCATGAGTATGATGCACATCTTACGAAGCAGTCCCTTCTTGAACAGTCGGAGGTACTGGCAAAGCAAAGATATCTTGACGAGGCCCGCACACGTATAATATGACGCATTTTGAACGTAAATGAACTTGAAAAGCGTAACGAAGTTTTTAGGGTCAATGTAGAAAAGGTGCTGACCAAGACCAGAATGAAAACCTGCAAGCACGTTTTAGCTGAGAACGAAAGGGAGCAAATTGGGTGTGAAACCCACAGCCGTAGAAGGCGATCAATGATGCCAAGTTGAATATAGCACATAGTATGATAATGTAGTCGTCCCAACCTGGGTCTCGTATTATCTTGTATCTCGTATATAACCGGAAGAGGACAGCGCTCCAGGTCAGTATCTAGTCGTAATCAGATGTCGGTGCAACTATGAACAACCTTGGCATAGTTTCTTACATGGAAGGGTAATGTTGCTCCGAATATGGTGGCCGGCTTGTTTGATATCGGAATGGGTTCGTTCTTGTCCGGGGGATTTGCGTATATCGCGGCAAAGACAGACATGATTGAACGAAGCTGCGCAGCAGCATGCAACGGGCACGAATGCAGGATTGAATCAAAGGTGCCGCAACAAATACGTGCCTACAGTCCAGAGTGCATCACGGGCTTGCGAGCAAAGCGACCCACGGTAAGATCAGGACGCCACCTCCTCTTAAGGAACCATGAATAGAGTTTCCAGATTCCTGCCCCTCGTGGTCACGACAGGGATGTTAGGTTCGGCGATGGGCGTGTGGCCCTGTACGAAACACTGGAGTGGCAGCAAGCGGTCGACTCAGCGTCAGATAGCAGGCATTTGACAGATTGCGCTTCCCCGATTAAGTCAGGCGGCCATGCAAAAAGATCGCCTTGTCGCGGGGCCTACAGCTCTGAAGTCTGTGCGAGATGCCGTCGTGTCAGGCGAAATCGGCGGTTGGCTAGAACTCGAAAACTATCAGCACCGACCGCACCCGTCAGCATGGCAATCACTAGGAACCCCTATCGAGTGTTCCTGAAATCGTGCTAGAAGACCTTTCAGACTTGACTACGGCTATAAAGAGCCGCGGCACAGCGTACGCACATGGTAAACCCGAGCCGTTGGACATGAGTCGTTCTCTTCAAGTACGGTTTTGGCTTAGTGGGCTAGTTTTTTTGCGAATCCGAGGACCGGGTTTAGCGATTGGCAAATGCCCGACATCATTTTCTGGACGCATTGCCGTTTTCAGGTACCCTGGAGCTCTGGAGTCCTCATCGCAGATGATCGCACGGGCGGAGTTGTTGGGGGTGAGCTGAGGAGTCCCCACTCGCGAGGCCTGGAGCTTGAAGGAGCAACTTACATAATCAAGATCATGTTGACAAAGGGCAATACTTTGCCGGGCTTCGCCGTGCTTTTTCAATCCTTTGCTTGCTTTTCTCGTATTTCCTAATGATGTGGAAGAGTATGAAGATTATAGATCACATTACAACAAGACACATAACACACGCTCGCGTAACGATCAATTCGTTGTTGTAACTCAGTAGCTTCATGTGCTCGGTTTATTCGGATATCTGGAAAATTTAGAATGAACTGTCCCTTTCAAAAAGTGCTTGCATTTCTTCACAACGCGGACCCAATCTCCTATCATTGACATATCTTTTGCCCTGAAAAAATAGAGCGTCCGCCGCAGGAAATAATACTCTTCATATCGCGACCCATCAACTGGCGAAGATCCATACCACGGAAAAGATAATGCAACAAGCTGAGACAACGAGGATAACCTCGGGGCCGGATTTGATACCAACAGGTAGACCCTCGGTCGTGAACTGTGCGACAATGCCCTGCGTGAAATTCTTCTCGGCTTCGGTGATCGCGATCGTAGTTAGATTTTTGCACTGCTGGTTGAGAGCCACATTCGCCGTGAGTGCCGGGAGTTTGGCTTGGGCGGCATTGAGCATTCGCGCCGTAGCGATAGTTCCAACAGGTGCTTTTTGGATGAAGACAGTGCGGTAAGCAGGTGTGGCGCTGATGACCGACATGTTGGCCGTTATTGAGTAGTCCAAGCATGGATCGCCCACATCAGTGGTGGCTAGAGGAGCCGTCTGTCGCTTGTCCAGTACAGCAGCCGGGTACTTGTCTGGAGCCGCCAAGGCGGCGCGAAAAACGGAGAGAACGACGAGGAAGTTTGCGAAGAGCTGCATGGTGACGACAGGTGATACTAAGCGTCAAGCTTGATGGAGAAAGAGAAATATTATTAAAAGTAAAGAGTGAACCAGCACCAAGAAGAAAAGAGTGTGTTTGGATGAAAAGGGCAAAACGCCTGAGGAATTGGGATGAGGAAGCAGCGAACAGGTGGGTAAAGAAAAATCAGGCCACACGCCAGGAACACAGAAATATATGGCAACGCCTACTTGTCGAAGGGCTGAGGTTTCTGACAGGCCTGAGACGTTGCGTGACGGATGCCTGAGTTCCGAACGTGCAACGTCTCATGGCTCATCAGTGGGCAGGTAAGCGCTCGCGCCTTTTTAGTAGGATCCTCCTATACTTTACACAATCAGTGAGGTCTCGTAGACCGGAGAAGAGCGATTTGAAAGCTCGACATTGAACGGGATGCGCCTCGATGGCAAATCATCATTGGGTTCGCAGCTTGGAAGTCGTAGGTGACGGGGATCGTGAATGAGGGAGGGGGCTTGAAGTTCTGCCCCTGACGTTTCAGCCTCCAATAAGCGAACCGTAGGCGCGAAAATCTTCACGTGACTGGCTAGTCGAAGGCTCATCGAAGTTCCGGCGCCTGTATTTATGCATCGCTTGAGGAAATATCATGACAGTGTGCGCTGATGATCACACGATGCCTCGACCTTTGCCGTTTGCTGGTTCCAAATCGGGCGAATGTTCGACCTCTTTGGATCGTACCACGCAGTCAGCTTTGACGCTACATTGACTTCAAAGTGGCTCGAATAATTCCATCGCATTTGGATAATACCTGCAAAAGACGATTTGTCACATATTTGGCAGGCCCAAAGATCGAGCTCGCGCCTGAGTGTATCGTCACGTGATCATACTCAACCAAGACATTCTCATCATAAAAGACCGTTGGGCAATCTAAGACTCACCCCAGTTTGAAACATCTGATTGCAAAAAGCGCCTACTGATGCTCGCTTGGTCTTACATAATACACGGTAGAGTAAGATATCGTTTATCATGATCATGGTGTGGACGTTGAAGGCATAACTTTTTGTAACAGTAGAATCAGGACGTTAAAGCACCATGTCTTCACAAAGCAGGAACGCGCATCCTCTAAGATCCTACAATAACACCACAAGGGTCACTGTGTCCATCGTTCAGACTGATGCATGTGAACAAGGGAGGCACTTCAATCACGTAGGCATGGGTGCACCTCCACTTCAAAAATCAGAGATCCCACTACTTGACAAAGTCAAGGTTAAACCTATCTTGCGTGTATATCATGTGAATTATTAGACAATTACTCTCAGCTAGCGAGTAAGAAGAATGTTAGAAGATTCTCGCTGATGTTATTGTCTAAAGATTATACACACAAGCATTACTTTGCTGTATCGGAGCTTAGTTCTCTATGCATCGACACTAAGTGTAGACAACTATGTCTGTTCATCATTGTAATGTTTCCCATACGTCAACATTCAATAATTAGGTCTGGCCCCGCTGTTTGTCACATTGGACAGCTTCACATTCTATTCGTGGGACTACGGAGGTATTCCATACAATGTCTACCTTTTCTATATCTGTATCTTCATTTCCTACTTCATAAAAAAGTAGAATAGCTACACTCACCTCAGTTCCGCGACTCAGCAGCTTGTTCGAAGGTAACAACATTCATAGCTCTCCTTGACTGTGGTTTATCAACTACTACAGTACATATGATCGACGACTATCTCTCCCAGATTCCATACAATAGTACTGAAACGGCAGGTAAAGGTAAGCCTCGCGATGCTACCTTAGAGACATCGCCTTACATATACTTAGACCTTGAACATTTTCGCTTGCCGACACTGTCTGTAGGAAAATCTTCAGATTCTTGTCCGCCCGCGAGATACCTCTCGAACGTACCCCTCCAGGACACGTCAAACGCTTGTCTCGCTTCTTCGGGTGAATTTGCACACGCAACCTTGCCAGCAAACACAAAAAGACCATCGATCAACCACCAGTGGACGACTTCGGATCGCTATTCGATACCGTCCCTGCCGGAGCAACAAAGTCCGGTGCATTTCCCTCGACTTACTTCTTCATCACAGAATTGCGCTACGCAGCCTCAAAGCCCACAAACTCCACCTACGTCGGCGTTCGGAGAACCCCACATTCTCAACGAGGTCTATGCACCTCAGAGGGTCAATTTACTCACTCCTGCAATAAGCGAAGCCCCTGCTGAATGGCAAGAAGTGCTCGTCACCGCAAACAGCCACTTTGCACATTTAGGCCCCTCGCCACAAGCTACTGTCCACGCACCTGTAAACCGATGGCAACAAGCACGAGACTACCGACGCAAAGTCTACCAGCCACCCTACGTGGACCCACAGATCGACCACACCATTCCGAACGTAGAGACCAATGCCGAATTCTGGGTCGACCAGCTCATCATCGCCATGTCCAACACTGAAGATGTGAAAGACACTCCGAACTCGCATCACCGCCGCCTCTTCCTTGCTGAATACCTCGACCCCCTCCTCATAGAAGCCTGCTGCCGCGAGATCTTCACCGCGCTCATCGACCGCTGCAAAAACGGCTTCCGCGGCCCTGCTCACTTCAATAAAGCCCTGAAAGCAAGCCATACACTCGGACCGGATCGCACAGCGACATGTGAAGAGCGCATATGCAACGTAGTGAAAGTGCTGTCATGGAACAAACGCGCTTGCAAAGATGTGTTGTACGAAGACTGGAAGATAAGGCTGCTTGTAAACCACCCGCTGGCTTATGATAAGGAAAAGGATTCGCAGAAGGGGTCGAATGATCAGCGCAGGAAGAGGCAGCTTGCGGACAGAGAGAGGATGCAGAAGACAGAGGAAGAGCTTAGGACGTATCGTGAGGCTAACGGCAATGTTGCTATGGGGATCAAGGGGATTTCGCAGTTGGGTGATGCGTTTGCGTATGGGGCGCATGTACAACCCGAAAGCTGGCCGCAGGAATGGCTATGTGACAAGTACGACGGAGCTTTTAGTGACGTTGATAATGATCTGGGTAAACGACCGGGCTTTGAAGAGCCACAAGGTAACGATGCGAAACGTCAGCGACTCTGAATATTTTTGGCTTTTATTTCGATGGATCGCGTTCGATTCGGGCAAGTCGAACGTTAGAGATTTCACATAAGTTGGTATTGTAATGTTCAGCGTGAATGTCAATTTGACTGTGTGGCTGCCATGAGTACATACAATGTCAATGGTCTCAATTTTAGATAATCCTCGTTCAGTCTTCACTTCCTTTCTCAACTACTTCATGTTCGTCGCTTTTGCTGTACCCTCATTTTCTTCTACAAATTGTTGGTCGCCGCTGATCTGGTTGATCATCTGTTCACTCGTGTTGCTCGACTTATTGCTCGTATCTAAAGCATTAAGTTCAGCGTCTCAGTCACTCTACCATTTCACTACATAAAGCAGAGACAATTGAGGAGCGATTGCTTACTCGGATTAGTCTGCCCGCCTTGTGCTTGCTTGTGCCACTGTACGCTCGGATCACTGGGATGTGGAGACGACAGTGTTCCCGTTTCCATGTTCTTCCGCTGAGAACTGCCTGGGTTGAGGCCTTCGGCCATCCGCTTTAAATCGTCTTTGACTGAATTCATGGCTGCGGCAAGATTCGTTCCTTTTTCAGTGTATTCGTTTTTGAAGACGGATGAAATATTTTCGTAGCACCTATCAGATTATCAGAAAGCCGAGAATGCTCATCCTTTCATGAGTGCCTAAGGAGTCATTACGAGCTTGAGATCTAAGATGACGAAGTGGCTGTTCCACGACTACTGAGTAAGGCGGGGTTGCGATCCGTAGCTGAGGTTTAGCAATGGTGCTAAGATTAGGGTTCCATTAACTCTTGGTCAGCTGCCGCGATAGTGGAAAAGGGTCCATTGTCATAACTTCTTTCGACCAAAGCAAACTTCCTCCAAATACCAAAGCCGCTAGACACATAGATAGGATGTTAAAACCATTGTTTGGAACGGCTATCAGTACAGCGTTCAGCACACCGCTAGCAAGCTAGACCCGCACCCGGTCCTTTCACCGACCCAAGTGTGTACAACTCACGCGTGACCTCATGGTTCAGACCTGAGGTGAATCGTACCGTCAAAGGATTTTAGTACAATCTGTAGGGCTTCCTGGTCGATCAGAGAAACCCCACTCTCTGAAACACATGTAAAGTACATGTATATTCCACAATGTGGTCACAACACTGGTCTTGGCGTACGAGCCCGTTTGAACGAGACCTTTGTATTCTTCATGTCGTTTCAGTATTTGCTCACATAGCAATGTCTTTAATTTCACACGTATTGGGAGCTTTTAGAACACATTTCACGCTGTCATTACATTTATAGGACAAATATCCTTATTGTGTATTATGTACTCCGGAACAACACTACCCATGAAGAGACCTTGAGTTTGTACCCTAGTACCATTTAAAAAACCGGGGCTGTAGTAGCTAAGAAAGAAATGAATGGCGTGCGAACAACTTGCAGTATCTGCTTCATCTAAGCAGTAAAGACACATGCTATCAGCCACCCCAGAGCGATCGCACCTGCCCCAGGAGTTGCCAAAATACTACCAGCAGATGGCTGGGTATTGATAGACGCTGGTGCACCAGAATTTGCTGGGCACGTCAGATTGTACGCGGTTTTGCTGTCCAATTCCGGATCCACCCCAAATTTCATCTTGTTCTCCGGATTCGAATCACGAAGTATATAGTACCAGGTGTTCGTCCTCCCGAATAATGTACATCCAATCTCGTCCCAGTATGTCTTCGCGTTGTCGACAGATGGCTGGGCCTGGCCCCACTTCGGACCCGTTGTTGGCCATCCGGTCTCGGTGATCCAGACGGGTGTGTCACCCGCTGCCTTCTCGGTGGCATTCAATGCAGTCTCGAAGATGGTTGTCGCGTTCGAAATGTCGTTGCCCTTGTCGTCTTCGTAATATGGGTAGATGTCTGCTCCAACAAAATCGACAGCTTCGATCACGGCTTTGTTGGATTTGTTTACCCACGCAGTCCAGGTATCGACATGTCCTACAGGGATCTTTGAAAGCGCAGTGTCTTTTAGTGCATCGCGGGTATCCTTGATGAAACCGATGATGGTGTCGGCGTCCTGACCCGGGCCAGCGCTGTTCTTTATGCCACTTTCCGAGACGCGATATAGGTCTTCGCTCCCAACAGATATACCAACAATAAGGTCGGTGAAGTTTTTGCCATATTGGTCAATAGTTTTGCTCAATGCACCGAGTTCCTTGTCGATTGAGTCCACCTCGGAACACCAAATGCCTAGCAGTAATTTTGTGTTCGTGGAGACCGCCGCGGCGAAGGCCTCGATGGGCGTATCTGTGGTGTATCGTTGGATGTTAGAGTATAGTCTTGCGCTGTTGAAGAGGCCGGGCGAAAATTGGAGTTTCTGCTGAGCATTGAACTCCTTCTCGAAGTCGGCTTGCGTTTTCGCCTTATTGTCATCGGTCGTCGCTCCAGAGTTGAAACCAAGGTAAATTTCTTGCTGAGCAAGAACTTTGCTGATTGATGCGACTACGACAGCAGCTGTAGTGAAGCGCATCTTTGATGATAGGGGAAAACGAGAAAACGAGCGACTTCCCAATGGGCTAACAACGCAGGAAATACTGTAACCTGGAGACGGAGAGGTTCAATTGAGTCCTTATAATATTTAAGATGAGATTCTAGCTGGGCGTTTACCTAAAAGATTTGGCGATGTTGATCTTCAGTAGTTGTAGTAAAGTAAGATCCTACGGCATGCGAACATCAGCAATACACTGAGGATCGTCCCCTTATAATTATTTCTCGGCCCCTAAACTGCGGATTTGGCAGAAGCAATTCGAGCGTCCACATAAAATTTGATTGGTCAGATTCCGGCTACGTAGTGGCCCTATGCGACACAGCTGAAAGCTTATGCTCTTGGCTTCGCTTCCTGTTTGGTTGCAGCGTTCGTGTTTCGCTTTCACACCCAACTTCGATACGCACAGTATTCTATGACAGGCTATATGCAGGCAACGAGGCTGAAGCAATCACACCGACGATCCTGTTGGCGACATATAGGTTTCTCGACAGAGACCACTACGCTAAACAGTAATAACTTGCACATGCTCCACACAATCGTCAAATGAGACTATCTCCGTTGAGAGGTTAACTTGATTGATCGTCATGCTTTTCATGGCAAAGACTATGTTCGTCAAAAGTACGTTTTGTACATCTCAACCAGGAGAAAGTTACATAAATCGTCCAATTTGTCAGAGGCGACATGGGGATGAGTAGTTAGAAGACAATGAAGATTGAGAAATAAAGGACAAGACTCCGGCAACATGTAGCTCCGTTTGGCTAGGCTTGCCACTAGTGCAGTATACTTTACGCATAGTCCTTTTCCTCTCCGCTATATAATCACCACCTGTCACCATCCACAGCCATGATCCCGACCAACTCCTATCCCCTACCTCCACCAAAAGAAAGAAAATCGCGAGAATAGGAAATTCTAGTTTAGTAGTGCCGCCCTCACTACACCAGGTCGAAGCTGAAAACCTCCGAGGAGATTGTTTTCGTTCAGATCCCGCGATAAGTGATACATGGTGTATTTGCATCGGGTCTAACAGGCCGCAGTCGCAATGAAACTCGTACACTCCGGTCGTACTCATCTTGGAACCGTAGTTCGACATACCCTACCCGTCACACTAACCAGTTGATACCAAATTCTGAAGTTTTATATTTATATAACAGGGTAGAAATGGGATTTTGAAGCTGTTAGGCGAGATAGACGCTTGTATAGGCTTTATGAATTCGGGTAGTATGTGCGATTGTACATGCCGGGTTTGGAGTGTGAGAATGGCTGGTAGAATTGATGACGCGGGTAGTAGGTGGAAGCCGATGTACCGGCAGCTTATCAAGTTGCTTCAGCGACTCTACGACCTCAACTCCAGCCTAGACACCTTACCTTGACAGGTGAAAGTATTCAATTAGCGTGCTCGACGCGTATATAGCGAACTCGTTGGCACCCCGCTTCCGATTGACTATGTGCCCTCGTCCCACACCCTCAACTTTTGGGCTCTGCTCTGACTGAGCTGAAATCGTACGAATACACCATAGACGCGGCCATTTCCTCGCTCACCATGAACATCATCGCAGATGAGAAGTATGTACTACCTCAATTCCCCATGGCTCTCGTCTCTAATAAGCTTCTAGACTTCACGACTTCTTGTCCGCCTTCCGTGAGACCGTCCCTCGCGAGATCCGTGACATTACATACAATTTCCTGCTTGACGACTCCACGGTCACGGAAATGCTGCATGTGGGCCTCCCAAGTCTGAACTCACCCGCACAAAAGAAGGTCGCAATATATGAGCGGCTCAATAACAACAACTCTGCCACACTCCGGTTCTTGAAGGCCTCACTCGCCCCGCCATGCGTCGCGCAGGAGATAGTCTCTACCTTTTTCAGCATCTACACCGGCCTGTTCATCCACGACCCGCGCAACATCGGCAAGGTTCTCAACACCGACTTTTTCGGCCATGGCGTAACTGCCGCAGACATACGTCTTCCAGCACTGACGCTAGAATGGCCAGTGCAATACATGTCTATTTTTGCTGATCCAGGCAAGGCGGCTTATGACACGCACGTATCGTCTCAAATAGCCCAACTCTTGTCTCCCACCTTCAAAGTCAAGAACAATTTTCACTTCGCTATTATCTTATTGGTAGAACAGAGATATATGTGGTCACCATCTCGCGTCGAACTTCACGAAGCCATTGGTACGTACATGTTCTCTCCCTACAAAATCCCAAGTAAATGTATCAGGTATACTGACTAACACTCCCACACAGATGAGACCCTACAGTTTCTCCGGCCCATCATTCCTCGCTTCCAGAAGAACATCGAGATCAAGGTAGTCTTCGAATATGCCTTTTTGGAAAGACCCTCGAAGACCCTCTTGCTCGCAGCATGCACAACTTCGGAAGGAGACATCAATTTCGAGCTCGTGCACGATAAGTTGGCTTGTCATATAAACGGTGGGGGTGTTTGATTCTCTATTGCGTGAATTATGGAGGAAAGACGTCTGTTAGTGGAGCATTCATAGGAGTCAAGGAAATTCTGAGAGAATATGGTGAAAGAGTTCGAGGTTCGTCAAGCAGCTGCACGCACCTCTCGAGATAACAGTAACACGATGCTGTAGGTTAGGTTGGAAAACGCAGTAGTTCTTGGTTCAAGGCTCTGAGATTCAAACAAAGCGGCATTAGCGATGTGATTGGATTCGGCACCGATGCAGAGTTAGACTACGCGCGCTGGAACGGATACGTAGAACATATCCTAGATTTCGTGTAGAAAGCATAGCTCTTAGCAAACAGTACACGATACAGAACTAGAGCATGGAAAATGACAATTCACAGCCGGTCATTCAATCATTTTCATGGTATAAGCATTCCATCCGCTACCTTTTTATTTCCGTCGCCCAGATCACGGGATTCTTCATCATCCCATGATAGCACTCATACTGCGCTAGGAGAACACTCGTATGGCCTCTACCTAGCCTTTCTAATATACGTCCTAAATCTACGCTCATCCTTTCCCACTGTTGGATAAGCAAAGCAAGTTCTCCTAGCCTTCAGACTTGACGGCCGCACTACCCAAATTCAATATGAGATAGTGCGTAGGGTCCTACAAGCACATGTTCATTACAAAGCTCGTGTAAATGAAGACTACTAATCATTCGACTACACCACATTGCTATCCGCATCTCCCACGAGCAAGTTTGATATGCCATTCGGTACCTACAGCAGCTCATCTCATATTTCATCGGCGACACTGCCGCAAGAAACCAGGGAACTTGAAATGTTCTTGGCATATCATCTATGTGTAATAGAAGGATGTTACAAAGGACCTGCCACCAAAGTTCCCTTCCTTGATCATCGCTCATCATCCGTCATTGAAACATCAAAACAAACTCTTTCAAAGACGTGACCCCCGATATCCATTCAATGCAATCGTATCATATCATCTCTCTCAGAATATTGGGGAATCAAACCATGCTTCCCATTCCTACCTCATAAACCGGCCGTAGCGTAGCAAAACCACCGAGCGAATCTCGTCTTCCTCCAGCCCCTACTTTGTGTCCTTCAATAGAGCCTCCGCCGCCGCATCTATCTGTCCCACACTGCCACTGCGTCCGGCAGGCTTCAGTTCGCTTGAAGTAGCCTCTTTAGTCTCCGCCGCCTTCTTCAGCCGCTCTGTATCCTCAGCCTTGATGTCTTTGGTCTTTGCATCCTCATCGTCGCTGTCGCCGAGGCTGAACGGGTCGTGCTCGTCAGACTCGGGGTTGGGTGCTATTGAGGTCAAAGGCTGCCACTTCTTTCCCCCTGACTTGTTGCCTGTGACGCCAGTCTGTTGGCCGTTGGGGGACGGGTTCCGATAAAGCGCATCAACTTCGTCAACGGGGCCACTCTGGGGCGGTGAGACGGGCGTGGGCTTGAAGAGGTCGGGGTTGGCAAGGGGGCGATTTGACCTCTGGTTGGCCGGAGCTGTTCCTATAGTCAGTACACATATAGTCTTGGTGAATACAGTAAAGACATACTCTCGTCGTCTCTCAGCTCAAGAGCCTCAAAGTCGTCGCCCAGCATGCGATTGTCGCTATCGTAGCGGTCGCGGTCGGCCGAGCGGCGTGCTTCAGCGGACCGGCGAATTCCATGGAGCTGATCCGACTGCGATGGTCCGAAATTTTGTCGCCGGTTTACCTGATCGCCATATTTGTCGTAGGTTTCCTCGTCACCTTCAAGCTTAGATCGTATGTTTCCAAAAAATTTGGAAAAGTTCTCTCGCGTCTGATTAAAACTTTCCTGGATAGTTTGGCCGATTTCTTTTATTTCGTCTTGGATCATGTTAACTCAACGAAATACAGAAGTAATCTGAGAGATATACCTTCGAAACTCGGGCCTTCGTCGTCGTGCAACTCATTTGGTTTTAGACCACTTTGTTGTCGCCGTTGAGGAAGCGGAGGGTCGCCTCTCGCGCGTGAACCATATCCCCCATCATTGCTCTGGTAGTGCTCTGCCAGCTGACGGGCATATATCTCGTCCTGCTCGACTTGAGTGCGGGGCTGCGTTGGGCGTGGGCGCGGGGGCTGAGGCGGAGGGGTTTCCTCGATCTTGAAGTTCGGGTCGGACATGCCTGTCCATGTCAGTGACTGCCTTCTATGCGGTGCATCAAGCTGCTAGCTACGTACTCAACAAGCCGTTAAACGCAGACTCGAGATCACCCCTGCTAGATACGAGCATTGCCTTGACGGTTATAGGGTCAATGCTGGGGAAGGCTTCAATAAGCGTATTCAATGACTGTTGCTGTGGGCTCATTGGGCGTGGCGGCTTTGGAGGTGGGATTTCGGTGGCATCGTCTGAGAAGCGCACGCCTGGCTTAGGCGACTTGGAGGGTGGCGGCGGAGATGTGACTTGCTCGCTGGCAGGAGCGGGGGTCTCATTATCGTCGTCAAAGTCAAGTTCGCGGGCGGTGGTGGGCGACTCGGCGCCTGAGCCTGTGCCTGGCTTGGTGGGCTAAGGGGAGCTCGTGAGTATATGAACGGAGGCCGGACGACGAGGGGCATGCGGGGTTGCTTCTCACCTTCTCGCCTATTGGTTTCTCAGACATGTTGGTTATGGCGAAGCACCTAGTGGAGGAGTCTTGAAAAGAAGTACGGAAAGACACTGGGCTTGTTTCGGGGTGATGGTTGCCTCAAGCGGTGGTGTTGCGCATGAGTTGTGGCTTGATGCTGTTTCACGCGCCATATGACGACGCTTGCCAAGACCGCCAAGGCAGATCCTAGCGAGGCGTAGCAGGTGCTGCCATTACTTCTCGTTTCCCGTATTTCTTTTATCAGGCACGTATAAAATATGGATGAGTGGCATTGCTCAGTATGGTCAATTAATTTCCGTACAATCCTTTTCGTTAAGACTATGTCCTGGTTGTACATGCACGAAATGCAGCTAGCTAAGCGATTCATCTAGTGGAGTATGGATTGCTCGTGAAGAGGACTGGTCGACCATAGCTTGAGGCGAAGAAAAGCAAATAAGGCCTGTTATAACGGCAGAATCTCATGCAGCTAGAGTTACATCTGCTTGCGTAATAGTCTATTAAGAGTCTGGTCGTGGAGAAAGAGATACGGCGGCAACTTGACGACTATGAACGAAGGACATATGCATGAGAATGCACCTTATCTCCTTTACACAGACGTGCCGTCGATCCTTGAGGAAAGCTTCGAAACACAACTAGGCTGCTCCTTCTCCATCATATCCACAAGCTCGCTCCAGATCTGCTTCTGCAGTTTTCGGCCAGCTGCATCAGTCATCCATTTCGGTACCCAATATCTGCGGCGCTGTTAGCACAACGGTCCGAAGTTGACTATTGTCCTGTTCAAGACTCACTCTTTGACCTTGCATCCAGATAAAAGTCTCCCATGGCTTTCTGTGTCAGCCACGACACCATGCAATATAGTGCGACTTCCCTGCTCAGCAGTGCGAGCAAACACAGCCCTCAACCCAGCCACCATTGCCCGTGTCTTTGTGCTTGTATCGTGACCCAGGCCCGTGGAACATAGTCCGGGAGCGATTATGTTTATAGTGACACCGGTGCGATCGACGGGACAGAGAGCGGCAAGTTCGCGGATAGCGTACATTTGGACGAGCTTGGTAAGTGCGTACCTTAGGAACAAGTCAGATATACATTTCTTGCCCACAGGAGATAGTCAAGAAGGCACATACCTTTGGTCCATATCTGCGCGCTTTTGATCGTTAAGCCCTTTGAAAATATCGGTCTCTCCGCTCTTGGCCAACTCTTTTTCTGCTACAAATCCGAGTGCACTTCCTGTGTAAACCAGCTTTGGTGAATTGTTAAATTTCTTTGCAATCTCCACGAGTTTTGGCATTATCAGGACGCTAAGCAGCACGGTGCTTATGACATTGACCGTCATAGACAGTTCATTCCCTTCCGCCGTTTCCCACCTATCCATTTGGACACCAGCGTTTGCTACAAATGCATCGATTCTCTCGACTTCCGAAGACAATTTGTTCGCAAAAGCCTTTACAGAGTCGAAAGAAGCGAGGTCGAGATGCCAGAGGTCAATAACTCCCTTGCGGCCCGTTGAGCGTTCAATATCGGTTTTGGCTTCCTCGCCTGCTTTATTATTTCGAACAGTGAGAATGACGCGAGCTGCCTGGCTGCGAACGAGATGCCGTGCGGTTTCTAGACCGAGGCCATGATTCCCTCCAGTGACAATGTAAGTCCTGCCGGAACAAGTATCTGCATTTACGAGTACAGGGAGTTTCGCGAATACTCCTTCGGCTAGGATCTGTGGTAGCGACATTCTTGTCCGAGATGAACCAAAAAGCGGCGCGTATATGAGCAGAAGTAAAAAGGGGATGTGGTAACGAAAGAAGATTGAGATGAAGTCGTAGTATTTCTTAGTAGTGGTTTTCTAGGAGCACCTTACTCCTTATACCATTTTGACGCTTCAAGGAAGGTGCGTTCATTCCGGCCTTTTGTTATCTCCGATTCAAAAATAAATATAGGATTAGAGCAGTTGTCTCCAGCCATGGTGAACGGCAAAGCTCACTGTTGATGATGTCGAATTGTGATTGGTCACATCAGCCTTTGGCCAATCAGATATTGGCATCCCTTTCAAGTATAGCGGCTAGGTTGCCAAGCACCGCCCCAAATCGTCCGCACGTAATTTTCTGAGAGCAGCACAGACTTTATGAGACTGGTACCGTAGAACAAACGGTAAAAAGTGAATAGCTCGATGTCGGGTTGTCATCGATTTTGTTTCTCTTGACACTTTCCCATATCTTTATGGCAGTCTTATCGTGTAATATATGTATCCAGCTGTATTGGCGAAGGACCTTTTGGACTTGCGGCCATGCAGTTACGTTCAAGTTCTTGCAAATTTCCCGGATAGAGGGCATGATCCATGTGTCATCGTCGTCATGCAAGATTGAGATACGTCCAATAAAAAGCGCCCATAGCAGCAGGTTCCGATCTTCGTTAGTGGTAGCCACATATTGTTGAATAGCTCTTCTGACTTGTTTCGCCAGAAGGTCATAGCGAACTTGATCGGCAGTGTAGTTTGGCAGCGCCGTAGTCATGGTTGCTAGCAGAACCAGCTGCAATAGATCCTCAATCTGATTGGTAGGCCTCTGTCCCTGTAGAGGCGCAAAATTAATCAGACGATGGATAAGCGAAAAAGCTTGCTCGGAGAAGTCTAGCGGATCCAGTCTACTCATCTTGTCGATAGTATTAAGTGTATTAACAAACACTGTGACATCGGATAACATGCAGATAAGCTCTGCATTGATATTTTGTTCGTAAAGCTTCGTATGGGTCGGTTGGAGGATTCTTTGTACAGCTGTGGTAGAGAACATGGGTACATCAGCTGTGCTAAAACGCATAGGCAGACCGCTTTGAAGTGCAATTTCAAGATCGATCCTGAGGATAGTCAGTAAAGAATGTCTGACAGCCCATATTGAAGACATTCCTCCATGGCTTCTGAGCTAATGCGCGGTTGTGCTTCATAAGCTGCGCTAGACCACCACGTAATTGTATCATACGACAAAGACCGTCAAAATGCACTAGACCGACTTCTAAGTGACCATGTACGAGCTGGTATATAGCAAGGATTGTGACTCCTGCTATCGCTTTGTCCGATATCGATCCGGGACCTTCAAGCCTTTTCTGTGTAATTCTGTACGCTTTGGATAGATGCTCGAGAGCCTCGGGTGAAGTTTCCGCATGCATACCTGAGAATTCGGAAAATGATGCTTTGATTGCGAGGACACCATGCATGTCTGATGAAGTTAGTTCTCCAGATCCGTACGGTGGAAGGACAATGTTGCGCACATCCTTCGTCGTAGAAAACATATTGTAACCAGACATAATCCATGAAGTCCAGTTTTGAGCAAAACTCGGTTGGATACAACCTTTTATCGAGCACTGAAAGCCCTAGATGAGGCGATACATATTAGTGTTGCGGACAAGCGAAAGCGGACTGTGCATGCAGCTGCCGTACATTCCCGTAATAGCTCTACAGATTTGACGCTTTGTTGAGCGAGCTGGGTAAAAACTAAGTCGTTGCAGACTAAGCGATCATATAACAACGGTGAGTGTTTTTGCATGCTGTGTTGCGTGTCCGAATTATTGTATTGGCTTGTGATGTTGAGAGATGTTCTTGCAGCAGAGTCCTGCTGCTTTTTGCGAGATGGCCGTGATCGCCCTGCGTTCCTCCCGACCATG
Organism: Kalmusia sp. IMI 367209; assembly: GCA_027946365.1. NCBI lineage: Eukaryota > Fungi > Ascomycota > Dothideomycetes > Pleosporales > Didymosphaeriaceae > Kalmusia > Kalmusia sp. IMI 367209. The sequence goes on along the minus strand of JAPEUQ010000003.1, from coordinate 2,354,245 downwards.
ACATGGGAGCGGATGAGTCGTCGCTCTTTCGGTCCAATCTCGCTTGAGGTAATGAACTGGAATGACATGATGCGTGCGCTTTGTGAGGAGAAAGGTGAAAGATAAGCACCCAATGTACAAACGCGAGGTTCGGTTCACTAACCCAGCAGCTAATACTAAGGTGGTTAGGCCTATTCTTTCATAGTAGTCAGACCGCATCGTGATTCCCAACTCCTAACTATTCCGTTAGTTATCGTTTTAATGCTCGAAACGGCCTTTTCATTATATTCAAAACATATTTGAACAGACTTCTATACGACTAATTACACTCATGGTCGTCTACGCGGAGCTGCCATTCGATCTTCTGTTCCTATCGATCAAGACCACCTGATTGAAGCCTTTCACGTACCTACTGCTATTAGTCCTATCAGTCCTAAATATCCTGATCACTCCTCAAATCCTGTTTTCTGACAGCTCATAGATCTTTTGCGGAGCACTTCGGTCATCTTCTTGCGAAACGACACTATTATAGGGTTCATATGTCCCCCATTCACACATCATTCCAGTACACCACTTACAAAAAAGCTGGTATCATGATAGGAGGCTCATTCCGAGACTGCTCCCACACCATTTCTTCACACCGCCTCTAATATCGTCACACGGACTACGCACCTCATCATAAGCTTTCCGAGAGGTAGATCGCTCCCAGAGATTTGGACATGATTTAGCGACATCCATCTCTTCTCCGTGATTATTTGCTCTCTGAGCCATAGTTGTAACGTTGATCTATTCCTACAAGCGGGGTCCTCAGCTCGCAACACCACACATGCAGTAGCAGGCGCCGTGGCGGATGCTGCATGACGCAGCCTTGTTACACATTGCGTAGACGGTCCGCTTCACTATCGAACATAGCATTATTTTCCACCTTTAAATATCTATAAGACAGCGGCAGATAAGATATTGAATATGATACATTTCTCAATCAAGAAAGATTTGTGATTACAAAAACCACTGCAGTGGAACCTATATAGATCGTGGAACATTATCAGAAGATGTCCCGCGATAACACAATGGACTATAGAAAAGTTGATATCGCGCAAATCGAAAGCGCCTCACCCGACATATCTCACAACGACACACAACACCTTCGACAAGACTGGACACCAGAGGAAGAACACGCCGTCAAGTGCACCACCACTCATTCGTTCCCATCATGATACCCCACTAACGCCAATGCAGGTGCAAAGCAGACCACCGCGTCTTCCCAATGCTCTGCATCGTCTTCGGCCTCTCCCTCCTCGACAGATCCAACGTCCCCGGTGCATACATCGCCGGCCTAGCTCAAGAGCTCGACCTAAACGTAGGCGCGCGGTACAACATCGTGCTGCTCATATTCTTCGTCCGTACGTCTACCGCTGGATTTTCCGCTATGCGAAGGTTCTGCAAGTGAAGCGAAAAGTGCTAATGTTGTAGAAGCATACGCGCTTTTCGAACTCCCCTCGAACATGCTCATCCGCCGCCTGGGCGCTCGATATTGGCTCAGCTTGCTGATATGCGCTTGGGGCTGTGCAGTGCTGGGTATGGGGTTCGTTGATGACTGGCATGGTCTTGTTGTTTTGAGGATGTTTTTGGGCTTGTTTGAGGCGGGTTGTAGGTTTCATGTTTTCTTCATTCCCCTTGTACAACTTCAATTGATCTAGTCGAATCTAATGACCGATAGTGCTGCCTGGGGCAGTGTATATCATTGGGTCTTGGTACCGACAGTACGAGACGGCGAAGCGTATCTCGATGTTCTACACCGGTTCGCTTCTTGCTTTAGCATTTGGACCAATTGTAAGCTTGTCTTATGCTTTGAGGTAAGATGTGGCTAATCGAACAAAGATCGCATACTTATTGTCGCTTATACGTGTGGGTGATGGCAAGTATCGGAGCGGCTGGCGGTGGATATTCATCATCGAAGGCGCGATTACCATAGTCACAGGGCTGGTGTCGCCATTGTTTCTTATCGAATGCAAGTATGCTTCCAAAGGCTTGAAGAACAAAATGACCTAATATTCCAAAGTTCCTGAAAAGGTCAGCTTCTTGACAGACCGCCAGAAGCATATCGCAGCATCGCGCGTCGGTCTGGAAAAAGAAGGCGCGCACACTGAGCACGCTACTATCAGAGATTCTCTAAAGATGTTGCGGGACTGGAAGCTAGGTGTATAGTCAGTCGAAGCTCTAGTCTTCATAATATCATCATCCATTCTGACATCGCACAGCTCTATGCAGTACTTCATCGCCGGATCCAGCGTGTACTCGATCTCCCTCTTCATGCCTATAATTCTTCGGGAAGGCATGGGTATGTGGTCTTTCTACTTTGCAATCTTTTACTCGTCTCACAATTATCTAGGTTTCTCATACGCGCGTGCTCAACTCCTTTGCTCCCCTCCTTACCTATTCACCTGTATCACCTCCCTACTCTTCGCCTTCCTCTCCGACAAGATCAAGCTGCGCTGGCCCATCCTCATCTCGCAGTCTATCATTGGTGCTGCGGGACTGCTCATTGTCCTCTACGCGAGGATCCCAGGCGTCCGCTACTTCGGCCTGTTCTTCGCGACCTTCGGCACACAAGCTAACATCCCATCTACCCTGGTATATGGGCAAAACCAAACAGCAAAGGTGCAAAAGAAGGCTGTAGTGTCGGCGGCGATGATCACAGCGGGTGCGGCAGGGGGTATTTGCGGGGCTTTAATATTCAGGACCCAGGATGCGCCTGTGAGTATGCTCTTATTTCATTCGAAAACAAGTGCTTACGGGTAAAGCTATATCTCCCCGGGATGTGGGCTACTGTTGCAATGCAGCTTGTGTACACAGTCGCAACTTTCTTCATGTCCATGTATCTCAGGCGTTTGAACAAAATGGCCGACAGGGGAGAAAAATTGGCATTGGAAGGTGTGGAGGGCTTTCGATATGCGCCGTAGTCAATCAGCGAGGCTTTACTTGGTTCTTGTGTTGTTGTCTGATATCGGTGAGCTGATATGACCTGATGAGGAACGCGTTTACGTTGCTGATGGTGATGACGGTCCACGTGCTTGACATTGACTTACTCATCAAGCGTGGATGCTGATTGTGGGATGCAGTATCTCAAAGTCGAACCTGGCTACAGTAAATAAATCCCGATGCAAGCTGATGAATAAATGTTCGGGGCGGAAGAGCCGGCTCAAGAGTGCAATAAAGCTAGGGATATGACAGACATAGATCTCATCTGTTTTCATCAGTACCACTTTCGTTCACAAAAATGCATGCCACGATCTTAATCTTCGGCGTCCTGCTTCCGTTTGTGTCCGCTGTACCATCCCCTATGCCTACGGTGGCTCCCGAAGTCGACCTTGTGGATCGTCAAGTGACCTCGGTCACCACTCTATTCGGGACGTGCCATACTTCCACACCAACGAACAACATCCCGCGTGGGATTTGCACAATAACATCTCCTATAGACACACCGTTCACGCAGCTGGGTTGCAACAATGGAATTATTGACGGTCTAAGATTGCTGAACTGTACTTTTGATGGATCGGTAAGTGATTGATCCATCACAGTCGAGTGGTAAACCTTACTGACGACGGATCTTCAGCCTTGCTCCGCTCGTCCGCCAACGATTATTGGGGGCGCTGTCTTCTGTTAGATTCTTGCATTGAAAGGTCTTCGGTTACGGGCAGAAGGACCAGGTCTAGGGTAAAGCTATGTCGAATCTAACGCCGGCGTGCGAATGGAAAAGGAATACGATATCCTTACCAGGCAATTTAGACGCGTGTAGACGTCAGATTTCATAATGGTCATAGTGTCGCGAAACTCCATGCAAGCTCTCGGCTCACTGCCCAGTTCCCGTCTGGGAAGTCAAGCCCCCATCCACAATCAAGCTTTGCCCAGTTACATACCTACTCGCTTCACTTGCCAACCACAGTGCAGCGTTCGCGACGTCTTCAGGCTCGCCCATCCGTCCCATGGGAACATTGTGTTGCGTGATCTTTCGATATACCTCTCTATCCTCCTCCTTCTCACTTCGTCCGAAATTCTCAATCATAGGCGTGAGGATCATACCAGGCACCACGCAGTTCAGCCTGACGTTCTTCGGCGCGTACATGACTCCAGTTACTCGCGTGAAATGGATGAGCGCGGCTTTAGCGGTCGAGTACGCCACTTGCGGCTTGCCCAAATAGGAAACGCCGGCTATCGACGCGTTGTTCACGATGGCACCAGAGTCTTGCTTTTCCATGATGGGTAGAACGTGGTGACAAGATAGATACACGCTCTTCAGATTCAATTCCAATTGCGCATCCCATAGCTCTTCACTCATGCTCGCCGGGTCGCCAGGCCGTGTCATGCCCACGTTGTTCACCAGAATGTCTATGCGGCCGTATTTCTGCATGGTAGCTTCGACTACGCTGCGCACGTCGGAGGAGGACGTCACGTCGGCGCTCATAACATGACACGTGCCACCTTCAGCTCGGAGCCGTGATGCTGTGAATTCGGCGGCTGGGAGGCTCAGGTCGCACCCGAAGAGTTTCACGCCGTTTTGGGAGAGGGCGCGTGCCATTGCTGCCCCATTTCCCCAGATATCGGATCCCTCGACGCGGGTTTGGCCTATCCCCATAACGAGACCCACTTTGCCATTGAGGTCGGGAAACGTTGGAAACGTGGTCATGTTGGATGTATGGTTGGTGTGGTTAGAATTGGGACAGGATGAAAGGAAGCTGATAAGTGACGCGAGGCATTATAGGCCATTCTCCAAGGAATCTCCAAGGAATTCGAAATCCGAGACCTCCATGGATGCACATCGGGGGCCCTGCTGGTGTTTCCGATCCGTGACACCGAGAGCCCGCGGGGTATATGTGGAGATTGGCCATGTTTTGGCTGACGTTGTGGGATGTTAGTGGATTTGCGACAGCGCCAATCCCCCGCACTTCTTTCCGAGGTCGCCAACATAGCTAGCCAACGAGCTAACAGATTGATGCCCGCTATTACGAGGAACGCATGATCCAAGGAAGGTTACCCGAGCATGCCAGGAGGCATCGTGGTATATAGTTGGGGTTGACGAGGTTTCCCTACCACTCGCGAGCCTGTTTCATCTACAAAGCGCACCCAAACATCATCTTCACTCAACTCAAAAGTGCTTCACCAATCAGATCCCAGTACGATCAACCCTAGCTCAGGTCCACGACTGAATATGGGTGCTCACGACGGACCGGGTCCTTCAGCACAGCGCGTCGAGCCGGGCTCCGTGAATGTGCCATTGGGCGAATACCCCGCAACATCGACATCATCCAACGTCGATGCAGCGAAGGTAGTGCAAGATGTTCTTTCAAATCTACTCAATGCTGTATCGGGCAAGGACTCTGCGGCCATCGCGAATCTATTCCTAGATGATAAAAGTTACTGGCGGGACCACCTTGGCCTTACCTGGGACCTCAGGACTCTAAAAGGAAGCGACAAGATCTCAAAATTTGTAGCATCGAGCAAGACGCCGCTCACAAAGATTGATATCGACACTAGCGCACCGCACCGGCAACCACGCTTCGGGCCCATAGACAGCGTGGGGGAGGTAAACGGCATCGTAACGTACTTCACTTTCGAGACGCAGATTGGTCGTGGGCGAGGCGTTCTCAAGCTGGTCGAAGAGAACGGAACGTGGAAGATCTTCACCATTTACACCGGCTTGACGGAGCTGAAGGGATATGAAGAGCCTACGGGGCATAAGAGAACCAAGGGCGTCCAGCATGGAGGAGATCCAACCCGGAAGAACTGGCGTGAGAAGCGAGAGGCCGAGAGCAACCTGGAAGGAGTCGAGCCAAAGGTGCTCATCATCGGCGCTGGTCAAGGAGGTCTTGCAGCTGCAGCGCGGCTGAAGATGCTGAACGTTCCATCGCTCATGGTCGATATGAATGAGCGTGTTGGTGACAATTGGCGCAAGAGGTACCATCAGCTCGTTCTTCATGACCCCGTGTGGTATGACCATCTACCGTATGTTCCGTTTCCACCTCACTGGCCGGTTTTCACCCCGAAGGATAAACTTGCAGAGTTCTTTGAGTCGTACGTGAAGCATCTGGAGCTAAACGTGTGGACGTCAACAAAACTCACATCGTCGTCTTGGAACGAGGATAAAAAACAGTGGACGGTGACTGTAGAGCGCAAACGGCCAGACGGAACAACAGAGTCGCGAACACTACATCCAAACCACATCATCCAAGCAACAGGTCACTCGGGAAAGAAGAATTTCCCCTCATTGAAAGGCGTAGAGACCTTCAAAGGCTCCCGTCTGTGCCATTCTTCCGAGTTCTCCGGCGCCCACCCGAACTCAAAAGGCAAGAAGGCCGTGGTAGTCGGCTGCTGCAATTCCGGCCACGACATCGCGCAAGACTTCTTCGAAAAGGGGTACGACGTCACTCTCGTCCAACGCAGCACAACCTGCGTCATCTCCTCGGAATCCATCACGGACATTGGACTCAAAGGCCTCTACGATGAGGACGGCCCACCAACCGAAGACGCAGATCTGGAAGCGTGGTCGCAGCCGAGCGAGTTGATGAAAGCGCAGCAGATCAAAGTCACAAAGCTGCAAAACGAGAACGACAGAGAGCTTCTGGATGGACTGCGTGCCGCTGGCTTCGGTGTCGACATGGGCGATATGGACTCCGGTTTGCTCATGAAATACTACCAACGTGGAGGCGGATACTACATCGACGTAGGTGCCTCGCAGCTCATCATCGACGGCAAGATCAAGGTCAAGCAGGGACAGGAGATCAAGCAAATCTTGCCTGAAGGCATTGAGTTTGAGGACGGGTCGAAGCTGGAGGCCGACGAGATTATCTTCGCGACTGGATATCAGAATATGCGGACGGAGGCGAGGAGCATCTTCGGAGACGAGTTGGCCGATCGTGTAGGAAACGTTTGGGGACTGAATGCTGAGGGCGAGTTCAGGACTATGTGGCAGCACTCGGGACACCCTGGGTTCTGGTTCATGGGAGGTAATCTTGCGATCACGAGGTTCTACTCTAGGATCTTGGCGCTGCAGATCAAGGCGGTTGAGGAGGGTATCATCGATAAAGATACTCGGGGTGAGCGAGCTAGACTGTAATTGCAAGGTGATGAGTAACGTGTGAGCGACTTTCAACATAGTACGATATCGCAGAAACATCTATCTTTAATCTACATGGCTCTCACGTCTTGAATGGTGCAGGAACATGTTCATCGTAGTACTTCGTCTCCCCACTCCTTCCCCCAACATACAACCCGATCGCCAGCTTCCCGACCGCAACCCCGCACCACTCGGGCGGCTCCACCATCTCTTCGCCGATCTCCGCCCACGCCCTAAACCGCTCAATCTCGTGGTCTGCCATGATTCCCTTGTACTTCCCTGCAATCACATCCTCTGGCATCTTTGTGGCCGTCAGCTTCGGATACACGCCCTGCACCGTGATGAGCGGCTCCTCGTGCGCGAGCATCTCGATAAAGCGGGTCAACGCGGCTTTAGTGGTGCAGTAGGGCGTCCAGCCATGATACGAGATTCCAGAGTCACAGGCGGAGGAGAGAATGAGGGCTTTTCCGTAGGCGGCGTTTGCAGAGGTGAGTGTGCGGGAGTGGCGGAGGTGGGGAAGGACGAGTTGGCACTGCGTTTTGTTACCTACTGACATACAAGATATAGCGGGTGAATTAGGAGCATACCATTGCCATACAACCGAAGACATTGACATCGAACGCCTTCTTCACGGCATCTAAATCTAGCTTTTCTATCCGTTGGATGGGCGTGATGACTCCCGCGCTATACACCAACGTGTCGATACCGCCCGTAAAATCCACGCACTTTGCGACGGCCGCCTGTCGGTCGCGATCGAGAGTCACATCGCCAGAGACTATCTGTACGCGATCAGGAGGAAAAGACTTAGCTGCAGCGTCCACATGTAGGCCGAAAATGACGACGCGAACTTCGGACGAAAGCGTGAGGATGGCTTTTGCGGTCTCAAGGCCAATGCCTTGGCCGCCACCTACGATGAGTATTGTTTGCGGGCGGACCATTGCGTATGAATTATATTGAGGACGAAGTTGCGTAGACGTCGTGGGGAAGTCGAAGTATACCCCGCTACGGACGGCGCGAGTCAGGTTTGAGCTCCCATCTCCGTCTACCTATGCAGCCCCATTGTTTGGCATGAGAACTAAGTCTATATCCTCGACCGCTGGGGCTATCTACCATGCTCGAAAGAGAAGACTGTCGTATAGGCGTGCCGGTGGAAGCGTGATAAGGTCAAGGTTGTCGCGCATCTCCGTTGAAGACCCCGCTGAGGGGTACCTGGGTAGCTACTACGGCAGGCTAAGTTGGCGGAGGGCGCTGGACCCTCGAAAAGGTCCACTTTGCGCCTCTCGATATCAGTACTGGAAATACGAAATGGATAACGGTGGAAGTCCAACTCATCGGTTCTTACACTATCAAGGTCCTGCCTAATGCACATGTTGAGAGCTACTTACCAGTGCCACTGATCTTCCCATCGCGGAACTCTCCCGCCATATGCGCAAACGTGCACCATTCCACACCCTCATGTGTATTGACCCATTCAATAAACCGCTCATGCATCATCAAGATATGCGGTCGACCCGACACCTGCGGATGGATACTGATAGGAAAAATAAACGTATCGTACTGCCTGTAGCACCAAGCGAACATATCCTTCCACGTTCTCTCCACAGTATACGGATCAACATATCCGTGCTGCCATCAAAACGAATCAGTATTATTATTAAAATACCTGGTAAGGTATACATACCGCATTCGGCCTCGTGCCATCCCACTGGAAAGGCGGCCAGTCGTCCAGCGTCCAATTCGCCGGTATCTCCACGACGTCGCTCTTCTCCGCGTGCTTCATCGGCACCATCCACTCGTCGGGATGCTTGGAGTAGTCCGTCGTCACCATCTCTTCCTTGCCCGTGCTGACGTAGTACGGCTGGAAGTCGTCGTGCATGAACGAGTGGTCGTACTTGACGCCCAGCTTGCTCAGCAGCTCGATCTGGTCCGGGTGGTTTTTCCACGACGGCGATGTGAAGCCCAGGGGAGGCTTGCCGCAGAAAATCGTCTGTATCTTGATGGTTTTTACGAGGATGGCTTCGAGTTGAGCGCGTGTGAGGTCGGAGCAGAATTCGTGCGTGTAGCCGTGGAGTCCTCTTTCGGTGCGTCAATGAACATGCTTGCGTGAGATCAAATGATAGGTAAGTTTACATTTCATGCCCAGCGTCCCGAATCTTGGCCATATCATCAGGGAAGGTCTCGATGGTATGGCCTGGGATGTACCATGTTGCCTTGATGTTGTACTTCTCCCATACTTCGAGGAGTCGCTCTACGCCTCGTGTTGCTCCGAAGACACCTGTGTATCGAAAATTCACTCAGCTTGGTTCCTTGAAGTCATAAGAGGTGATAATACCTCGCGACACATTTGTAAGGTTTGGTGGACCGCCTTTTGTCGTGTTGATGTGGTTGGCGACTGCGTCGACATCAATGCCGTAGCCGATGAGCACTCGCTTTTTGCCCATTGTCGGGAATTGAGGACAGAAGCATGAGAAAGTAGAGTGCGATAAGGGTTGCCTTGATATGCAGGGTCGGACTAGCTGTCATCATTGAGGGGTATCCTGGCATGAGCGGGCCAGGGTGGGGTGGCGGAAGCTATGTATGCGGAGAACGGCGCGCGATATCATCCAGGGATCATCAAGCAGCTCGTGGAGATGGTAATATGCGAATACTACGGTATAGATGTACATTGCATTAGTAATTTCGAAACATTACAGTTCTAGGAAATCAAATAGGGTATATTCGCACGACTAAACAGGTATTATCTACGCCTCGGGGTCATCATTAATCTTCACCACCATCGACCCGATACCAGGCAGGGTGTTTCTATCCCGATGGGCTTGAGGAACTTGCTCCAGACTCCAGATCTTCTTGATGGGTACCTTGATCTTACCCGAGGCTAACAAGTCAAAGCATGCTTGTAGCTCCGGATTATACGTCTTCTGATCCCTGTTGATATAGTAGAAGCTTGTTGCCTTTGGGCAGAAAGGGACAGCGCCCCTCGCTAGCAGCTTCGCAATAGAAGGAAGCTGACTTCTGCCGTCCGATTCGCCATTGAGCGTGTTCAAGTTGCCACCGTATCCAATGAGACGCCCTCCCTTGGGATTTATGATCTGCCAGCTTTCGTCCCACGATTCGAAGCCAAGGGGATCGAATATGGCATGTGCGCCGCCCATGTCCTTCATCGCTTCAATCCAGTTCTTGTTCCTGTAGTCGAATGGTGTTACACCTTCTTTGCAGAGATCTTCGTGCTTCGATGCTGATGCGGTTCCATAGATCTCGGCGCCTTCTAATTTGCAGAGCGTCAACAGCGCGTATCCGACCGCACCGCTCAAACCGTGAATGAAAACGCGCTGGCCTTTAGATACTTGTGCGGTTCGGTAGACCATGCCGTACGCTGTGGTCCAGTCTAGGACCAAGGAAACCGCCTCTTTAAGATCGACGCCTTTGGGAACTGGAACCAGGTACTTCTCAGGGCAGTTGCAGAGTTCTGCCTCGGCGTCGTACATTGTGAGGCAGGCGACCATATCGCCGATCTGAAATTTGCTGCTTCCGCGTCCATTGGCATAAACACGTCCGACGAGGGTGTATCCGGGCGTCAGTGGGGCACTCTTTTGCTGGGGATAGGTGCCTTCCCGCATCTGGAAGTCGGCTCCTCCCATTCCCGCATAGATGACCTTGATCTGGACATGGTTCTCTGCAGGTGGCTCGATCTGTGCATCGACGATTTCAATATGCGATGCGTCGCCGAAAGAAGGGATGAGAGCTTTGCGAATAGTGGTTCCCATTTTTGTTGATGAAAAGTGATTAAGTATCGGAATTGTTAGGTCTCTGTGGAATCAGTTGAAAGGCTGATGTCGTAGTTGTTGCTGTTATGGACAGTCATCGATGCGATGCCAGTCATTCTTATACACGCTTCGACTTTACCTTACCGCTCATACGCATGGACATGGAGTCATTCCAACCCTTCTCAGCCCCGGGCTTTGACGAGTTAGTCCAGGGTCGATCCACGTATAGCGCCTCGCCAATGATGCGTTGGCGCAGCAGCGTTCATTGTAGGGCTCTAAGCAATCCCTCCGCCGGGGCTACGTGCGCATCGCGGACCAAATCATAACGTATGGGCGTTCGAGATGTCGGGCGAAGGATCTGACCGGGTCGGAGCAATTATTACACAGGCACAGGCATTAGAGCGCGCTTCCTCAGCCCCTGAGAGCGCTAGACCGCCTTTGTCTTAGCTCATTTTTCGTCTCCGCACGTAAGGCGGTCGCGTACGGACGTAACGTCCATTCTTAGAATCACCACGCAAAACTACCAACGTACATGGAGAGAACACCAGCTACAGGTCTGTCAATTATCTCTACAATCCCTTTTACGACGTCAAGTCGAAGCATACGCACGAGAAGCTGCTAGCTATGGCCGAGCTGTTTCAGCAGTGTCGGCCTGCAGGCAATTCTGCTTTCGCACCCATGTTACGCTACCTGTAATAAGACGTTGTTGGCCACTAACAAGCATTTCTCATAACAGTTACAATTGCATTGTCTAGTAATGGACGACATCGCAACACCGGGACCTCTTGCGGTGCCAATCCAATGCGCAGGCGCGCCCTCGCTACCTCCAGAGCTCTGGGCACACGTTTTCGGTTTTGTCGATAGTTACTCTCTGTGGACTGCCTGCCGCAAGGTGTCCCGGACATTACGATTCGAAGCAGAACGCGAAATGGCCAGGTCTCGTCTACCACGCCTCAAGATCCGCTGGGAAGATATGTCTCACAGCGGTGCTTCGATACAGATCCTAAAAACGTCAGCTTTCTTAGGTCTGTCAGACGACAACATGCGAGCTACCTACGGATTGTGGCTCGGGCACCAATACGGCGCGAAAGAAATTGAAGGTTTTGACACGCCTAGGCGGGATCTTCGTAAAGCCAGATATGACTTGAATAAAACGATTAGTCACAATGATCTGGATTTCGAAGGCCGTTGCCTGGGGTCTTTCCCTCGACCTTATGCGAGGCAAGAGCTATTCATTTCGCTCAACGGCTTTGTCAATAATTGTGACATACCTGCATTAGACGTGAAGCAAGATTGGACGGAGGTCTCGTTCGATTGGAAAGCACTTCTTACCGATTTTTATATGGAAGAGCAGTATGTATGCTGGACAAAACAGGCTAAATCTCACACAAAGGTGCTACCATATCCCCAGAGACTGGAAGATAAAATCCGATTGGGGAGTCTTAGCTGGATGGACAAAGAGGACGACGCTCTCTACACAACAGCCTTCGTACGGAGGCTCACCAGGTCCCATCGGCGGGCGGGGCTCACGTTCGCCATGTTGGACCGTCGTCCTTATGAACACATATTCTATCGTCTACGAGATCGTCGTCGGAAAGAGACGCTTAAGTACCTTTTCAAGCATACGAGCACGTTTGGTACGTGGGCTACCGACTCAGCGATCGGCTTGTCAGTCAACAAATTCATCCATACCATACTATGAACATTCCGTTAATGGGAATGTATGTGTTTGGTCGACCCGAGGCCTCAGCACGATAGATCGGGAATATCTGCTTCTAAAATTAGTAATGATTTCAAAGAATATGTTTACTATCTTGGTATCAACCAATAATCCCTTGGTATGTTTCTTTTTCCAACCAACAGTGAAGTGTATTCTCTGTTGAACTGCGACAATCCGATTTTCTGGTTCAAAGCCTCTCAAGTCTATTATTTTCCATTCTTGGATCTCGACTCCTATTGATCCACTATAAGATTCTTTCCTTATCTCTACTCCATTCTCGATTTTCGAGTTCGTATGTCTACTTCAGCTCACCAGGTCAAATCACAGTCATTCAGCTGACCACATCATCTCATCATTTCAGCGACGCGTCATCAATGTCGTACAAAAATCCGCAAACATGGATATAGAATGAATTCTACTTTTTACCGCTGTGAAAAGCAGTTGGTACGCTTTGCCCGATCGGGAAACGAGTGCGTGAGCCAATCGGAACCTAGGAGACTGCACAGCCCCAGACCCGCTCAACATCGCCCTCTGGCCCCCTGTCAGCACCCTATCTGCTCTTGATGGGACCATAGTCCAAGCTTCACCTATCAAAGCTTGTCGGAATTGGCCTTGGGACAAAGTGGGTTCCAAATTCGAGCTTGCGGCCCCGCAGTGGCAGTGCTTATTTTCCTCTGGACCCATCGCACACGCTACTAATGGGTTAGAGAACGCTTTGAGACGTTGCTTTGGGAATGCTGGGCCAGAGAGGTATAATATGGCCTTGAACCTGCCTACAAAACTGTCTCATTCACAATCAGTCTACCACTGATCCTCATACGACTAAACTTCTTTTCAAGTGGAAACCCTTGAGTAGAACACTTGTTTAGGTACTTTATACCCTAGAGCACCTTTTTCTACATATCCCCCATGTCCAAACTCATCGGCGCAGCCGTCAAGGGCATATCCACAGGCATAGGTCTCGCCGGCGAAAAATACTACGACCACAAAGAGCGCAAAGCAGCATTGTCGGAGCAAGGACGATCAAGTAGCAGCACTGAAGAAGCCGTTCAAGAGCTAGGCGTGGCAGCAGGCGAAGAGTCCGCCAACGACGAGCGGATATGGGCTCTAGATGAAGCTGCAGGTGCTCCTCCAGCATACGAGGCACTCGATCCAAATGCCAATAGCGATGACGTTATCGCACAGATGGCACACGATGTCTCTGCAGCAAAGACCCAACAAGCTCAGTTACATGCAGGAGAAATCGCACACCTACCTCACCCTGTAATTATACCCCAGCGCCGCCCTGGGTCGAAGGCGAGAGGGTGGACGCGCGCCTACGCTCTAGATTTGGAGCCCCTCGGCATAGATCAAGATACATTCCTACGATTCTTAGAAACGTGGGACAAAGTCGCGCAAGGATCACCGTGGTTCAAAGCCGTCCAGCTGTCAGCTGGTATCGTAGGTATGGCAATACCCGGGCCTATAGTCATGGGCGTTACGACTGCTGTGTCGATTGCCGCAGGGTACGTCCCCTCTCCCACACAAGGACCGCAAGCTAATTTGAGACTCAGAGCCGCCAGCGAACTAGAAGGTCGATATAAAGCCAATGCCTTCCTCGACAAGATGAACAAAGAAGTCTTCATGCCTTCAGGCCTATACGCAATGGTCATCGTCTGCAAGCAAGAAGCCAGCGCCAACAACGACATCCAACTCAGCGTCGAGACGATGAATCTCGAAAACGCGAAAAATGTGTCAAAATGGGGTCTACCGGACTCCGATACCGCTTCAAAGTCGAAATTCTCACGACCAATCCGCATAGCTTCCGGCAAGGCTAACGTCGACGACATGCCTCTAGAAATCGCGCCGCTCATATACCCTGGCTTGGATGATATGGTGCGCCGACCAGACCTCAATCGCAACGAGAGCTTCAAAGAGCGCATTATGCGGAACAAGGACTTTGTCGCTGACTACTTCGATCGAAGAGCGCAAGCAGATTTCAAGGGGAATAATCCGGATGCAGCGCTCACCAAGGCTTCATCGGATATGCCGGAGTTCAAGACGCGCTTCGCGGATCCGAACCATGCTTGCAACAATGGGCATCTGGTATCGCTTGTAACTGGAGGAAAGTTTGTCGCGCAAGGGCGTGGCCTGGGTCTCCGCGATCGGAGCGGAGGGTTTGGTGGTGGTCGTCAAGGCGGAGGTCTCCTCGGTGGTCGACAAGGCCTTCTCGGCGGTCGTGCACGTGAAGGCCTCCTAGCCGGTCGACGGGGCCTCCGAGGCGGGTACTACGAGGACGACGACTACGAAGACAGCGGACGCCGCTCACCCGGCGGGCGTCTCGGCTCCCTTCTGCAGGACCGTCGTGTCAACCGTGGGCCCCAGCTTCGGGAAGTGGGCGAAGACGGCAAACTTAAGCCCAGGGAGAAACAAGCAGCAACGCAGCCTAGAGGCCCGATCGGCTTCGCGCTGAAAAGCGTAAAGAAAGTCCTCAAGTCAGATGTGATGTATTTGACGATTGTGAATTTGCCAACCGAGGAGGAGATGGAGCAGGCAAGGATGGCGTTGGGGATGGATAAGAAGGGATGGCAGGAGATTATTGAAGGGATGAGAAGGAGATAAGAGGTTCCCTTGTCTCTTCCGCAATGAATACGCAGCGTAAACTATCCTGCTTTTAGAATTAAAAAAATGGCATAATCAAAAGCTGATGCGCACTGATAACACAATATAGGCATTGCCTATAAGAATAGCACACAACAACTTGCATCGTTACCAAAAGTGCTTTGCAGCCTCAAAAGAATCTTCAAGACTGTGCGAGAGGCGTATTTGGTCGAGGAGCTCGCTGGAGCAGACACAGTAGAGCGAAGCTAACCGGCAAGGCATTGCATGAGCATGTAGGAAGAATACATGTTGCCTTCTCGGAGATGCCGCGACTTCGCAGCTCTGACTTGCCGGGGCACGGTAGGTATCTCGCACGAGTCTTCCGTCAGAGAAGGCGCAATGCAACTCTTGGCAACCACGTTTGGAATCGCACACCGCGACGCCCCTTCCCCTCGATTCCCATCTTTTGACTGTCGCTTGTTATCTTCAGAAGACCAAACAATCACGTCTCAACACGCTGTCGGGCCATGGTTACCCAATGGAGCCTTCAAAGGAAATGAAAAGACCAAGGCGCTCGCCAACGCTACATCGTAGGCTATGAAGCCAGTCCCTCACACAGATGGCTCACATGAAGGCTGCACGTTCTGCGTACAGCTCTCGGTGGCACTGCAAAGGCTGGAACCCTTTTTGGGTGGCAGTGCGCGCGCGGCTCGCGTGCACAGTTCAAGAACAAGGGTAGTCAGGCGATCTGACATCCAAGAAAGCATTGATCCAACAAAGCCACGCGGACTTGGAGATATTACATGAGCTGGGAAATTTCCCAGCGCTGTATAAGACATCCCCTTGAATTCGCCCACGACTCTCTTTGCTCGCGAAGTTTTTTTCATTCCTGAAATTATTCTTCCACGAATTTGTTAATACACGACGCCGGAGACCAAGATGTTGCCTCCGATACAAAAGAATGAGATACGCATCTTGAGCATCCCGCCGGCTCCTCGCGATGTTGAATACCAAGATCAACTTGAATGCGACGTTCACACAGCTTTAATAACAGACCTTCCTGATTACGAATCGCTTTCCTATGTCTGGGGCACAGATACGGATTTCATCCCTATCATCATTTCTGGCCACCCGTTCATGATCTCCCAAACTCTACACGGCGCGCTTCGTCGATTACAATTACCAGATCGCAGAAGGCTACTGTGGATTGACCAGATATGCATCGATCAGCATAACACAGAGGAGAAGGCGGAACAGGTCCAGCTAATGTCCACCATCTATACAAGGTGCTCCAACTGTATTGTATGGATGGGCGAAGTGAAGGACGGTGTACCATTAGAAGATGTGGACGCCGCTATACAGCTGCTCCAGTACATGGCTAGAGCAAGACGGTCGCGTAATCCGAGCAGCCTTCCCTTCCCGCCAGCACTTCCAGATCGTTTCGAGGTGGCGATCGAGGCGCTAAGAGGAATAACGAAACAGGAGCATCAGTGGTGGAACCGTATATGGACAGTGCAAGAGGCCGCCCTACCAGAGCACGTCACCTTGCAATGGGGCCAATTTCAGATAACCTGGACTGATTTACAGCAAGTCCGAGAGGCTTGGGTACGTCCGGGATATTACCCGGAACCCCTCCGCGAACTGGTTGCTCGATACCATCCTGCCCACAATGTTATATTCGACCTGGTAATGCACGTAACTTGGGTCAATGTTGCGAGGGAGCCGTATTTTCACGACCCATTCGAAACGATACACCGATATCGCTTTCGTCAGGCCACGAACCCTCGAGACAAAATCTATGGGCTCCTCGGCCTATGTGAGCCGGGCCTTCTGCCGATAACCGAAAAATGTGATTACGACGTTCCGACAGCTCAAGTGTTCACTACATTGACGCAAGAGCTCATAATTGCAGAAGAAGGGCTACGACCTTTAACACTCTCTCCTCGGCAAAACCTTTCAGAGTCTACGCCCAATATTTCGTCGTGGGCGCTTGACCTAGATCATGTAGTTCCGAAGTATTCGGCTGACCCGTACTACCAGATGTACGGCTACGAACATTATGAGGCTAATAAAGGTATGCGTCAGCTAGACGTCCGAGCGATCAAGAAACAAGTCGGACAGAGAACCTTGAGTTTGACGGGTGTATATGTCGACACTATCAAGCATACTTTGGAAGGATATAGAACGCACGCAGAACCACAACACAACTTTGCTGCCACAGAAGCTCTGCTACACGAATGGTACATTGCCGCAGTGGGCTGTCCTTTTGGCGCCGATAGGATCGACGGCTCCGTAGCAGATGAGCTCTACCCAGGCAGCACGTATACCCGCGCTGAAGCATTTGCGAGATTTGTCTTGGGCGACCTAATTCGAGACGAAAACCTGCAACCGCAATGGTACGCTGACGAAGACGATGTGGAGAACGTTTGGAGGCTTATGAACGGTCGCATAGACGAAGTGGAAGAAGAAACACGACAGGTCATCTACCTTATGATGGCCAACCTGAGCATGTTTGTAACTGAAATGGGTCTCTTCGGTTGTGGTCACCTAGACACAGGAGTAGGGGATGAAGTCTGGGTTTTCAGGGGTGGTAATGTTCCGTTCCTCATTCGACCGCGAAATGCGAACGGGGAGGATGGGCATACATTTGTCAGTCAGTGTTATGTTCAAGGCATTATGAAGGGAGAGATGGCGAGCAGTCGACGGCGGAAATTATGGAAACTTCTCCGTAAGGCCGGGCATCGTCGTCAAAGGTTCCGCCCACTATCTTCGAGCCGTAGCAAGGGGGGCATTGAGCAAACGGTGTGCTTGTATTGAGACGAAGGATAGATACTGTATTTTGCTTCTAATTCATTCTAATATATTCTCTTACAAACCGACCAGGAGGGTTTCGTTGTTGACTCTCGAGCTGTGGTCGAGCTGAGGGTTGTTCGCTGCAGTAGAGAAAGAACACAATTACGGAATATTTATCTTCGAGAGCACTAGAAGACTACCTCAGTAGAGTCTTTATGTTGACAATACAATGTCTGCATCGCGAGCTGAAGCTTAAGTTTTAATTCTGTGACAGTGGTATAGCAAGTGACCCTACAATAAGAGTGGCTCTCGAACGAATTTCAGCTAACGTTATCATTACGCACTAAGCGAATTGAGCGTATACAATTTCAAGATTTGATCTTGGATATCTTTAGTACTACACAAATTTAAAGGATCAAGCTATGATCAAAGTTATTGGCGCTCATCGCAAAGATGACATTGAGGCTGTAATATATTTCTGTAATTATACAGTGACTTCTAGTTACATGATTATCTACGACTACACCTCGTTCCATCGCGGGTCTCTCTCGACTCCAACAGAACCTACAGAGCCAACCATTATTACCACTCACGCCCTGACACCAAGCATCAGTGTCCTTCGCTTTTCACTCTTGCCTAAAGCCTTGTGATTGTGACTCTAGCTAAAGAATCCAGCCATGCCAACTGCGAAAGGAAGGGCAAGAACCATCTCGGGAGACAGTCCACTACCAGCACCAGTGTATTCCGGACCTGGCTGGCTTGACGTCGTGGTAGCGCTAGCTACAGGTGTTGCGACGGCCGCAACGGTCTGAAGCAACGCTGGCGTCGTCGTGTATCCCATGCGATCCGTTGCGAAAGCGACGCTTGAGAAGGGCAACTTCGAGACAGAGGACGCGTTGGGAAAAGCGAGGCGTTCAGATGCAGGCGCGGATGGCTTCAACGAGGCTCGGTCAAACTCTCCTGGGCTCAATACACTAGGAAGAGGCTAGGTCAGCATATGAAGTTCATAATGGTTGTAGCCGACTGACCTGTCAATTACGTGGGCGATACCGTTATATAATATGGTGTTGGGAAATGTGATTCTTGCGTTGTTAACCCAGGCAGACCCGTCTGGCAAGACAGTGAAGGTCAGGTTGGTGCCCTGGAGGGACGGAACCGTAACGTTGCCCAAGGATGGCGAGAAGATGACATCGTTGGGGATGATGTGATAGCGAAGGACGTCTTGGAGCGTCTCCAGGTCCGCGGACTCAAGCACGGAGCCAATGGAGTTGAAGGCCGCGTCTGTCGGCACAAAGATGGTGAAGTCGGAAATGTTGAGACCTGAAATGTCGGCTCCTGTCTCGCCGAACGCGAAGTTTAGTTGAGATGCTTCCAGCGCGGCATTCATGGCGAGGTAGCCCGCTCGGAATGTGAAGAGCTGGAGCGGGGCCCCAAAGGACATTACTGTGTCGACCTTGTGGATAGTAATACCTTCGCCCAGAGTAATGTCCTATAAGCATTGTTAGTGTATTGCACAATGTTGAATGAATGAGAGAAAACGTACAGCCTCGGTAACGGTAGAGATTGTCTGCTCTCCAGACAAAATGCACACATCATCTCCGTTCTTCACGAGTCCATTGTAGGCGCCACCAGTAAAGTTGGAGAAAGGCTGTCGGGCAGTAATGTATGAATCGTCGAGCAAGGTTTGGGCAAACGTAGGAATATCGGTAATGACATTTGAAGGGTAGACGCCCTTGAAGACGTGGTTTGCGAGGAGAGCTCCAATCGCGATTGTATCGTTGCGAAGCTCGATGGCCTCGCCTTCTGGGACGTCCCGTGGCACCTCTGCAAAGGCTTTATTTGTTGGCGCTATTATGGTGATGTTGGAAGCCGAAGAGAGTGTATCTGCAAGACCATCCACGAGACTGACAAGCTCAAGCAGCGTACTTAGGTCCTCTTGAGAGGCAAGAAGCGCAGCGATATCGCCCTGGGCTAGGCAGGAGCCAGCCATCAATACGTAAGACCAAAGTGATAGACGCATGATGAAGAATTCCGAAACGCAGCGGCGGATGCAAAGATAGATGTTGCTCAGGGATAGAAGAACGAGGTGTACAATGCGATATGATAGTTTTATTCTCTAACTAGTCGACGAGGCCGTGGTTTGCTCTTATACATCAAACTTGGACCGGGTTCGTGCGAGAAAGCCCTCGCCTCCTACGAATTAACGATCATTTGTTGATTATCATGACGACCAGCCAAGATTCCGTTGCCTGATTTTTATTGAAATGGTCGAAGCATAGCAAGATGTTCTAACAGTTCCTCCAGATCTTGTTGTTACAAAAGTCATTGAGCCTCAAGACCCATGTTGCCGGAATATGCACAGCCATTGCCAAGACACGCGGACACGAATCACAGTAGGCATCGCCAGAAGTGGAGACGGCCAAAATTCGCCGGCTCCACTCTCATGCAGAGAAACAATGTGAGAAGCATTCCCAGGTGTGGAGACGGCCAAAATTTGCCGAATCCTTCTCGTACGAACAAGCAATTTAGCTTCAATTCCCTGCTACGATTGTAAGATTTTGGATCAGGATGTTGCCAACGCCGCTAACGTGACCGGCTCGCTTACCGTAGTTGACCGGTTCGCTTGTAGTCCATGTTAATATCTAAGATTGTGGGGACAAGCGCCAATGTCGAAATTCGTTGCGCCTTAGTGAAACAAGCCCATGCATCGAGTACCTAAGGCTATGTTCTTAATCCTGGACTATGGCTTCGAGACATCTATCAGGGTTCTTCTAACTGTACATAACTGTGAAATGGAGCCTCACCCGCTTCAATGATGTCTGCCATTGAGATACAAGACCATCCACTCTATTAGACTCCATCAGGGTGAGGTTAAAGTATGCCTGCATCTTGGCGGCACAAAACCTCTGGCAAGATGTAGCAGCATTCTAGAAGCTTCAAAAAGCTAAGTTTTATGCTAACTTGAGGATGTTTAAAGCCGAGACAGAACAGTAATTTGTTTGAGCCGACTACGCGATGAAGCAATTCCGTGGTATCTCCTCGATGAAACTGTCTAGTGTAAAGGGCCGATGCGGGCTAGCAAGGGTGGAAGGTCCTATAGAATAGTTTCCACTTACCTTGTAAGCTCATGTAGAATGCTGGTGTAAGGCTTCCACGTCTTGAGCATTTCTGCGCCTATGAACATCACCATGCACTACTGCAAGGTACAAAAGCTGACAACAATCTTCTCGTGCGCGGATTCATCAAGCCACGCGACGTGTGCCGCATTCTGGGGTGCGGGCGCTAGGGTCCGTCCGCTCATAACGATTTTACCGTTCTCACACTTGGCCAACGTCACCATCGGCTGCTTTGGGGAATACGACATCTAAGCCCTCCAGCACCACAACAACTCCGCAGTGAGAAGGCTTGTTCACGAGCAAATTAAATCGGCTAGTCTTGATCCAGCAGTTGCTAGAGGTACCTCAGAGCTTTCTCGATCCACACGCGAAATGCAATCCTTCACATCTCCGCACCATCATACGAGACCAAGTTTTCATTCATTCATACATGGATATGTAGAGTCAAACCGCCTGCACAGCCTTGGTGGTGATACCTATAAAGGGCACTGGAGCTGGCAGTTCAGACCTCATCTCAAGCACTTTGCACGGCCACCCCTTGACTTAGCAGTACACTTCACTCTCATCCACCCAACACTCTTTCAACATGAAGAGCACGCTAGCTTTTACGGCCTGCCTCTCGGCTGTACTTGCTCAGTCTCCCAGTCTTTCCGAATTGATCCAGTCTCAATCCGACCTTAGCATCTTGGGCGACGCACTCAGCATCGTGCCCGACCTTGCGGAGACCCTTAGTGGACTTAAGGATGTCACTATCCTTGCGCCTACAGATTCGGCATTTAAGGATCTGCTCGCGCAGGACCCAAACCAGGAGAATACTGCTATCACCCAACGAAACCCAGAAGCAATCGCGGCACTTCTTGCATACCACGTGCTCAACGGAACATACGTCTCCACCGACTTCAACGGGGTTCCTACTTACGTCAACACTCTCTTCACTCAGTCATATGTGATTGATGGCAGCGCTGCCACAAACGTGACAGACGGGCAGAACGTAGGCCTGGTGCTGAATGGCAAGAACGCTACCATTCTGAGCGGAGAGTTGCAGTCCGCCAACGTAGTTCAAGCTGTACGTATCTTGATCGTAGTGACTTTTCAGTGGCTGACTGCTTCAGGACATCCAATCCGTCTCCGGTATCACCGTCCACAAGATCGACGAGGTTCTGGTCATCCCTCGCAATCTCTCCGCGACCTTGTCTCGCCTCCCGCAAGTAGGCCTGAGTGCCGCACTGGGAGCCCTCACAGCGACTGAATTGGTAGAAACCGTTGATACCGTCGAAGATCTCACCATCTTTGTACCAAACAACGATGCATTCGTTATCGCAGCATCTGCCTTCGCCAATGCTAGCGTTGAAACGCTTACCAGCGTACTAACATACCACGCCGTAACAGGAGCCGTTGTCTTCGCTAGTGATGTCACCAACACCACTGTCGACACGGTAAATGGTAACAAGCTCACATTGAGTGTTGGTACCGATGGCACAGTTTACGTGAACAATGCGAAGGTCGTGTTGCCTAACATCATCCTGAGCAATGGTGTCGCACACATTATCGACACGTAAGTACTTATAGGCGTGAGACATTCTCTTTAAAAGTACTAATTGGCACCACAGAGTACTCAACCCGGAACAAGAAGTCGAAAACCCTACTCCAGCCGCTACACCCACGCCTGCTTTTTCGGGCGCATCTGCGGTTGGCACAGATATTCCTTTCACCTCGGCTGCTGGCGCTCAAGAGACCGACTCTATCAGCATTCCTGCTATCGCTACTACAGCCCAGTTTGTTTCGCCTGGAGGTGAAAATGCGTCTGCTAGCGCACCTGTGGCTACGCCAACATCTTCTGAGTTCCCGGGTGTAGCTGGCAAAGTCAAGGGCGCATTGGGTGGTGCTGCAATAGGCCTCGGCGTGGCCTTGATGCTATAGGTCAACTAGGAGAGGCGTTCATATAACAGCGTTCTAAAGCAGCGGCTTGGCGTGGTAATGGCAGGTGGTATAGTAATTATTAGTAGCATAGTAATCGTCGATGTCGTCAATTTCAAAAGAGAACTTTCAGATCATTGAAGTAGACAGAATTTCAAGCGCATGTTTCACGCTGTATAAGCGCATGTTTCACGCTGTATAATCAATTAATTCACGTATCTCGCAAGATTCTGGTAGAATATACTTGCGAGGATCCTTATATGTTATTCCACCACCGAAATTTGTGATTCTAGAGGTTTAATTCTCGGTTCCCTTCTAATTACGCTCTGAGTCTCAAATGCCTGCATCATGCTTCTATTGTTTTGCTGGCCACGGAGGTCCTCTAGCTCTTGTAAGCCTTGCACCGAATGGAAATTCGAGCGACGTTTTGCTGCCTCTCTCCATGGTCACACTGGGTGTTGATGTCATTAGGCATTGCTCGGCTGAAGAGGAAGTTATTGAACATAGAAAATGGCCTCAGCGGCTGATTCTACACGGTGCTTTCTCGCTCATTATGCCTCCTTGGATCTTGGCTTTTTTCTACATAGAAGGCAGTGTGTGACTGTGTATTACTTTTCCGTTAATTTCCAAGTTCTCTTTGGATAGCCGTCTGTGTATTGCACCAATTGGAGAGTGTTCTCCAAATCTTTCAATGTTATTATACAGAGAGAATATGCCACAATCCTAGCTTTTGTTATATTCGATACCTTTCTAGAATACAAAATTAAACCTACGATCTATATATTGGATAAATTGTATCAAAATACTTATTTGGCGTGTACCACTGTCATCTATATATAAACTACCAATCAATACCTAACTAATAGATAGAAAGATATAATTTGATAAGCCAGAAGTCATGAAATATAATGTTTGACTTTTGTGCTCACATCCTTTACACGCCTTCTTGGTCACAGAGCAGGAGAGGAACCGCTGCTTTTCTATTGTTTATTATTTTCTCAGCTACCTACACCTTCCACTGAACATCCAGTACAATGATATAATGTTTCAAACTATGGGAGTGTGGCACATACTTTTTGCAAAGCACGAATATTGTCATATTGGTTGCAGATTTGTTGCAATTAATATACAACATCTATAATACTCTCTAATTTGTTTAGAGTGCATAGAGAGCGTCGGATATATTCCCTATGCTCTTTCAGGCTTCGGTCTTTTCCGATCCTGAGTGCGTCGCTTAAGGTGCGGAGATCGGGGCTGTGCTGCTTCTTGAAGACGAATGCCATTGCGCCGCGAATGCTGTCTCCACCAATATCTGCCATGAATAAATGACTTCCAGTGCACTCCACAAGGTGTAGTACGTCACGAAAGAACGTTTTGAGGCAGATGCCCCGGTCCAGTTATGGCTGCTTTGTGGCAGTGCTACCACGACACTACTTTAGTATTGGCGTGCCAGAGTCAACCCTAGAGTGTATAAGAGCAAAGGACATAACTTCCCCGGTGTATCTCTTTCTTCTCAAGATTAATACAGCAATATGAACAAGCGCTATCGTGCTTGTGAAGAGTGCCATCGTCTCAAGATCAAATGCGACATAAGCACAATCCTTGGAGGGGCTTGCGAGCGATGTATCCGCAACAACCTGGAGTGCATGCCGGCAGCACCACGTCTGCAACGCGACCGCATCAGTGAGCTCGAAGCTCAAGTAGAAGAACTCAGGATTGCGCTTCGAGAACAGAGTAGTAGCAGGACGCCGAGCCGGTCGCCCGGTAACCTGCTGGAGGACCACAATTACGCCATTTTATCATTCTTGGACACCCGCATCCCCCCTGACAAACAACAAGATATACTCTACCTCTATGCGCACCAAGCGGGAACCGCGTGGCCGGTGATCCACCTGCCAATGAAATTGGATCGTCTCCGCGCAAAATCTCCAATTCTACTGCTCTCCGTGCTGGCGTATTGTGTCACGCAGGAAACACAGGGGATTGAACTAGATGTGCACGATGAGTTCGTGCGAGAAACAATGCACATACTTGGCGACGAGGTAATTGGCAGGGGACAGAGAAGTCTTGAACTCGTACAAGCTCTGCTCGTAGCTAGCTTCTGGAATAAAAGCACGCGGATAGGACAACAGGGAAGTTGCTATCAGCTCGTTCAATTGGCTGCTGACATGGCCATCGATCTCGGTATCGCTGGATTCTCGCTGCAGCCGTCTCCGGTGGCGTACTTCTCACAGCACGAGGATTCAGCATCACTCGAGGCACGGCGTACCTGGCTGGCCTGTTTCGTAGCAGTATCGGCATCGTCCATCAGTATGCGTCGACCTAATACAGTTCCGTGGAATCACCATCACCAAGAGTGTCTCTTACACCTGGAAAGCAGAGGTGAACCGTCCGACATCCTGCTTTGTCAGATCGTTCGTATCACCCAATTGATTCAAGAGATTTCCAACGACCTATGTCTTTGCCAATTGGCTACTTTTGTGGACGGCAATGAGTACAGCACGTATGCTTTCATTGAGATACTGAAGATCAAGGTCGATGCATGGGCAGCTCAGATCCCGCCTAGCCTAGCATCATCACAGACCCTCAAAGTATGGCGGCACGTAGCTATGATCTATATTTACGAACCTGTGCTACATACCCCTACAAATAAGGCATCGTTTGCAGCACCGTTTATCCCGGGACGTATCGCTTTCAAGGACTTCCCAAAGCCAACCAATATTATCCCTCCTCTTAAGACGGCACTCGAAGCCATCATCGAAAACTGCCACGCTGTAATTGACACAGCCGCAGAAATGGACCCCGCTCTGCATCTTAGCCTACCTGCATTTTGCTTTACCCCGACCGTGGTGTACTCGCTTTTCGTGCTGGTCATTGTCTTGGTTGCGGCTACAGATCCAGCAAACACCTACGGAAAATACCTAACCAAGGATAGTTTCCGCATCGAGCAGTGTGCTCTGAAGCTACGGAATCTGACAGCACGCATCAAATCTCTCGATCCTACATTGAGTTCCTATACGGCTCGCATGCTTGACGCGGCAGGGTGGCTTGAAGAATGGTACAATGACTACAATGCCATTCTCCAGCGATACGAGACGAACCTTGCTTATTAGTAGGAGATGAGTGGATCTAGTAGCATGTGATTTACTATTAATAATAAAAGATATCTACAGCCCAGGGAAGATGCAAATACAATATTGATAGAAAATTAAAACTTTTCAAAGCCGTCGGAGACTCCATTCCTCTTGTCTTTCCTTCTCGCTCCATCTCATGATTTTCCATCCACTCCATCCCACCCACATCATGACCGCAAAAGCCAACATCAATAGCGACAAACAAATCGACACCAGGATAGGATACGTCGTCTTATCAAACAGTACAAAATCCGGAATCGAGTTTAGAGGAATCCTCGCCTTGCTGCCGAGTGTGTAGACTCCACTCCAACACCAGCAGCTATTGAATCGGCCTGATGTTGCAAGGAACAATAAGACGACAAATGGGATTGCGAGACATAGATCTTTAACGATCACGCAATTCCAGTGCAGTACACCTGAGAAGCCGGGCCGCGAGATGATACAAGTGAACATGGAGCTGAGGAATATGAAGATGATGATTGAGAAGACGAGAAGATTGCGACAATTGATACCGATAGGAGGGACATGCCATATTATCACGGAAGCCAGAATCGAAGAAATCAATATAGGTGTAATGGCGAGAACAAGGAGTAAGTATGGACTGCGATCGCGTTTGGAACCCGTGAATGATAGCCACTTCGAAGGCCGATAGGTATAGACTGCACCTGAATGGGCCAGGGAATCAAAGAAGCTCTCTACGGTCTTATGTTCTTGAAAATTCGGGACTGCGGTTTGAAGCTCCGTCCATAGGTCAGTATCTGGTCGTACCCTTCTGACAAAGCCTTCTAAGATATCGAAACACGTGCGGCGCGAGGTGAAGCATCCGACCGCATTGCTGATTAAGATCGGAGGTATGATCCACGTCATGAACATGGTAATGCCGATGCGTCCACCAGGAGGTGATGTATTGCCTCCTCCTATAGTAGATATGAAGGACGAAACAAGCTGATAAACATACAGCACTGTGGCTAGGATGGTTCGCAAGCGCTCGTCTGTGCGGCTATCGGCTAGCTTTTGTGCCGTTCGACCTACGTGTTCATTGATCTGAAGAACGGTGAGATTCGAATTATCGACGATATTCCTATAGACAAGGGAGGGATCCACATAGAAGCCGCAAAGTTCTTCAAAGCCACCCAGAATTGTTGCCAGATTTCGCGTGTGTCGTGGTTCGTCATGTTGAGACATTGCTACAGCGATGGAACGGCAGCGTGCCCATGCCTCCATTTTGGTTAAGAGAGACCACAGAGAGTCAATCGGATCCCCTAGCAGATGTGCGAGCATCAAATATCGCCGTTTGTCCAAAGGTGACACTTCCATGTTTGTGAGTAAAAGGAAGATCGGTATAAGCCAAGTGCTCAGTCGTGGGCCGATATCTTTGTACCAGCTGAAGCCTTTGCCACATGTCTTTTCGCAACCGGCGATAGTAAGAACTGGGTTTTCGACCGCAGACATCCAAAAGCCAGTCTCGTCGCGGAAGAATATCGAGGAGTTCGTAAAGATCGTACCGTTCTCCAATCCGCTTCGTACTGTTTCTAAACATTCATCTCGAGCAAACCCATGTTGAGCCGACGCTACACAGATAAAAATAAAGATAAAGATACAGGAGGGAAGTAACGAATATCCGGTCAATGCCATGATCCTAACCGGAAATCACAGTTGAATGCCAGCGTTGACAGTCAAAAATTATAGCATGATTGGTATCACAGAACGAAAATCAGTAATTATATCTCGCACAATATAAGAAGGTGCGGTCATGAGGAAGGTTGCATATCGCGAAGCAGGCTGAGACATTGAGCAGCCACCACAATATGTGTAGTGCACAGCCCGCATGGAGGTTTTTAGGTTAGAGAGAACTGGTGGACGCGCGCATTGGTCACTGAAAGCCTTGTCCATTCCCACGTGTAGGCAGCTAGGCTGTTCATTTGAAATGCAGCCGCCAGTATTGGCGAATACGAACCACACTGCGGCTGTGCAGGTAGTAGGTTGTCGCTGCGATAGGGTAAGGCCATCACCCTAGAATTCGATATGTATGAAAATGGCCCCATTTGAGATGAGAGAAGATAGATGACAGTCATCGTGGGGGATAAAAGGGATGATGGCGTGGGCTGCGCGGCCACGAGAGGAACGTTTAGTCATCGATGAATTCACAGCACGCCGCAAAACACCACCCCATATGTCTACGCTTTGGCTATATACTACTAGCAATTGACTAGAAGGTCAAACTCATAAGGTCAAAGCTTTATTATCTTTGATCTAGTTCGCAAATTCAGCACCATCACGGTAGGGGTAGGGGAAAGGGAAAGAACACAATGATCTACCTTTCATGCTTTCCCAATCTCCCTTGCTACCAAGAAGATGCAAGTGATGCAAAGCGGTAACATTATGCATGAGATCAGTTGTAACATTTGCGTCCAGTGCGCAAATGTCTCGGAAAGAAACAAGCGCCCCCGAAGGTTGCACTACCTCGCGGTGATGCCCCGCTGTGGGGTAGGGTCTACAGTAAGATAATGGCTTCCATCACCTAGGCTCTCAAGCAAGATATCATCGGTGGATACTGTCTTAGCTCTCGTATGAGAGAGCCTCTCACATGGAGTAAGACATTCAGGATACCTTTTCTCAACTTAGGACAAGGGTCGAATCGGATCTGCGAATCAATAGGATCACACCGCTCTGTTCGGCTGACAGCAGCGCATCCGAGAGCTCGCACTTTATGACTACAAGAGATAGCTTGAAGGTCCTCTGATAACGCTCGACTGGGATTCTTTCGAAAAGTGAGGGAACTTGTGAAGTTGGTTCTCGCCCTGGAATGTTCACGAATCTTTTGTCAATACACCAAATTGCTTCATCACAACACCGCACAAACACCTAAAGCTCGAATCAATCATGACAGACCCACAACCCACTGTCCGTCCCGAAGTCTACGCCCTCTTCCAAACCATTGAGCAAAGCTTCGCCACCACAGCTCTCGGTCCCGACCGCTGGTACCTCCTCACGCTCGCTGCCCTCTGCGGCGGTACCGAACCCCTCCTCGCAGACCAACTCTACCTCTACATTATAAATAAGCCCTCTTGTCAACAGCCCGAGCAGCGCCAGGCCCTCGTCCGCCGCCTCCGCGAAGCCCTAGTAAAACTCGTTTCCATCATCGGCGTCTGCAAGCCCCTCGAAGCCATCCTTGCCATCAGCAAAGTAGAGCGCCCCGAGGACCGCGACCTCAGCTTCACGCGCGAGAACTGGACGAACGACACATCTAACCATGAGCGCGGGATGTCATGGCTTCGCCAGATTTACACCAAGAACACGGACAAGACGCTGACTTTGTTCGACGCGCATCAGGACTTCCGCTGGATTAGCACCGAAATTACGTACGGCTTGTATCTGAGTGATAGACAAGTGCTCGATGATTTGGACACCGAGGTGGTCGTGTTGGTGGGCATCATGGTGCAAAATTTGCCGCTGGAGACGTGGTGGCATATTCGAGGAACGCGCAGGATTGGAGTCAGCTTAGAGGATGTGAAGACGGTGATGGAGAGTGTGAGAAAGGTGGGTGAGTTCATGGGGACGAAGCTGGATAGGATTCCTAGCCCAGAGGAAGTTGAGAAGGATGTGTAGGAAAAGCTGGCATAGCGATCACATTCTAGAAGCTGTTATAGACTATCGACATGTAGAGATTCATTCTATTTTCCGAAGATCAAACTATATCAAGAATAAATGAAGATCGCAGAACGATACTGAGGGCGAGGCTACAAAGTGCACGGACCATCCAAACTCAAGCACCTCTCTTCGCAAAGCTTCAAGCCTACTCTCCCGCTCCGTGGACGCTTCGCCCGCGCCTCCCGCCGAAATCAACCCCTTCGACAGCACTAATAGACCCCGGAACGCGTCTCGCCGAGTCCACTCCTTTACATCTCGCTCTACAACCTGTGTGCGCGCGCGCCAAACAAACATCCACTATGGCACTGAACGCCTACCTAAACAGTACGCCTCTCCCTTCCGAACTCCTACTTCATGGCAAAACAATTGGACCAATCGATGCTAATTCGTTCGTTTCCAGAGAAAGTGTCCGTGCTTACTCTCGACGGGCGCACCATGGTCGGCACGCTCATGTCCTGCGACGGCAGCATGAACCTGGTCCTCAAAGACGCCTTCGAGCGCATCATACGCCCGCGCGAAGAAGATGTGCCTTCAGAAGAAGTACCCCTCGGGCTGTACATCATACGGGGAGATAGCGTGGCGGTGTGTGGGCGCGTGGATGAGGAGCTGGATGATGGGATTGATTGGACGAAGGTTCATGGGGATGTTTTGGGGACGACGAAGCACGTGTGATGGGCTGGATAGTGGTCAAGGATAGGAATATTGTGGAAGTTGGAATTGGAGGAGTGGAGGCTTCATACTGGGGTTGTCAAGATTGGATTGACATGGGTTGGGGCAGCACAGAAGACATTGTTGCGAGAAGGGATCTCGCTGCGTTTGAGGAGAAGATTTGCTGACAGGATTTGCTATATTGGAAGAATGATACCCAGAGTATGTCACCACTGATCGAAGGCTACCTGATCTTTGACTGACACTGCAGATGACGAATGAAATTTTTTTACTACTAAGAAGGTGAGGTGTTGCTCTCTTGAACACCTCCCACGTCTCGCCGGGCAATGGGACTCTTCGCTATTGATTCGATGTATCGTGATGCTATCCGCTTAACTTGCACCTTATCAGCCCAGAAATGTCTTCCGCAGTGACGTTGCCAGCTGAATCTTCACTGTCCCTTCTTGCATATCGCAATCCAAATACCCCTTCACTAAATGGAACTTAATTTCACCCTCCAAAGATCCTGCTCTTTTCTTCTCACTGTATCTGCCGTCCTAGCCCCTCCTTTACTCCCACAATCGCCTTATGATCACTCGGGTTAGCACTCATCTCCACCAAAAAATTAACAGGCTCCTTATTCAGCTTCATGAAATCACCTTTGAACCCCAAATAACTGATCCGTGTCTCATCTTCCTCCCCACCACTCCAATTATCCTCGAAGAAGAGGGCGAGCGATCGTGTCGTGTTGAAGTGGGCGCGCTTAACAGGGATTTCTTGAACTTCGGAGGTCTGCGAAACGGAGAGCGTTTGGGTGGGGGCTTTGGTAGAGGCGGTGTCAAAGTCGAGCGTGTCATCATTGATGAAGACTTTGAGGGTTTTGGGAGAGTGCGGGCCAGGTGAGGTGCGGATGAGGATGCTATGGAGGCGGACTTGACCTGTGAATCTTTTCTTCAGTCAGTACCGCTGGCTTCAGTACGGAGCCTTGGGCCTGCTCACGGCACAATCATGAGTATCTGCTCATCGGCGAAGCTGCGTAACTCGGGCTCGAGGTTCATCCGCTCGGCCCATGTTTTCTGGCAGATGTTACGGCCCTGGTCCGATTCATCTTCATTCAATGTCCGCAGCTTGCTGAAGTCGATCTGCTGGTATAGGAGATTCTGCAGCGCGGGTGTAATGTCATCAGAGTGGTCATGAACGTGGTCGTGTGCTTCGGCATGCTCTTCGTCGTGGTGATGGTCGTGGTGCGACATGATTGTTGATGGCGGGGTAGCGGGGTAGCTTAGAGCTTGTGGGATCTTCGCAGTTGTTAAGGCTATCTATATGTGGGATATTGAACGATGAGGCGGCATCTATTAGTGGATCCACTGAAGAGTGATTTCTCGGTGTGAAAGAAAGCGACGATGTCTTGCAAGGATGCGCGACCGAGACACCGCATTGCCCAATCGAGGGAGCGCATTACTACAGGCTTGATACGTGAGCACGTGGCCAACAAAAGGCCGAACGTTGGATATGTATGCGCGATTCAAAGAAACGATGCCTCTATACATGTAATACAATATGCCACCCGCGCATGCGTGACGAGCGCCGCACTAACCAACGCCCAACACCTCGCTCTATGCTCTATGCCGCTCGAAGCAGAAATGCGACGCCATTTATGCCGGCACAGCCTGCAGGCTCTCTTCCGTCGCCCTCTTCCTTTCCCTTTCCCTTTCCCGTGCCCTCCTTCGGGCCCTCTCTTTCTCTTCGGGCGTCAACTCGGGCGGCTTGATAGGCGGGTCAGGTAGCCACCGGTCGCCGTTGACCTCGGCTTCAAGTGCTTCAAGTTCATCCTCCACTTCGTCCTCGTCCTGGTTTGACATCTTATTCGCAAGCAATTCGCTTATTTCCTGTGCCATCTTCGTCAGTATTTCCTCGTTATACCTGCGCTTGCAGTAGTCATGTATACGCACCTCCTGATATGCCCGTGCCTCTTCATTCTCCCCGAGCAGCTTCTCCACGTTCTCGATGCCGCCCATCTCCTTATGGATCTCCTTCAGCACTGCAGTACCCTGCTGCAGGCCGTACAGCACATCCTTCTGCACGAGCGCGAATTCCACATCGCTCGTCAATTGCTCTAACTGTGCGAGCTGCGCATCTGTCTTCGCAAGCAAGGACTCCTGGTACTTCTTGCGGCGTAGTGCGAGCTTGGCCCTGGTCGTATCACCTTTGGCAAGGCATTCTTTTGCGATCTCCTTCTCGCGGTCTGTGAGGACAGTGATACGTTTCTGGTATTGGTGTAGCTTATCGCGCTGGTTCTTCATGTCCAGGATTGCCCTGTTTCTATTAGCACAGAGGACGTTGTAGATGCGAAACATGTCGACGTACTTGTCCTGGGCGGAGATTTTGCGCGAGCTATTTGCGTTGCCCATGTTGATGTCGACGCCATGAGGAAGCCTGGGTCGACTCGCGGTGCCTTGGTCAAGCATGCAGGCGCGTGAATCGCCGACGTAGGTGGGTCCGTGCGGTTATCGATAAGGACCCTGGGCGGAAATTTCACCCACGGGTCGCCCTAAACCTGAGTATGTTCAACATTGGTCGCCCACCGTCCTCCTGCTTTGAAACTTGTGAAGTTTCGATATAGCGCCAGCGGCGCTATTGTCGGTGAGTCATTGAAACTACGTGTATAATGCCTAATTGCACAACGCGTCTGACCTATTCAGGTCATGTCTCGCAACCGACCTTCTCTGCAGGCGGGCCTCGATAGAGATGTCTATCAGGTGGTTCGCAAATACCTTGACTCTAACAATGAGTCTCCTCTCAAGCTCAAACCGCAGAATATCTATGATTACATCAAGAACTCCAATTCATCTTTAAAAAGGCGTCCCAAAAAACAACTGGAGGATTCGATTGACCGTGTTCTCTTAGTCATCCAGGAAGATGAGAGTGGTGAAGATGAGATGGAAGAAATTGAAGGGGATTTTGCGAATGGCGAAGATTCGCGAAAAGATGAGAGCAAGAGCCTGGATTTCATGAATAAGCAGATCGTGAGCGGATGGGGAAATTCGGGGACTGCTACGCCGAAAGAGAATGGCGAAAAGAGCAAAAAGAGAGAAGGGGCTAAAGGCGGGGAAAGGGAGAGCAAGCGTGTGAAGAAGTCAGGAGCTGCAGAACAGAAGATCCACACCGCGCCTCCGAAGGGCATTAGCTTGAGCGATATTGGGGGCGTCGATAGCGTCAAATCTCAGCTCAAGGACCACCTTGTTATGCCGCTTCTTGCGCCTGAAGAATACAACAACCGGAAGATTCCAATCCCCCGAGGTATTCTACTTCACGGACCCCCTGGCTGCGGCAAGACTGTGATTAGCAGAGCTTTTGCAGCCGAAATCGGCGTGCCGTTCATTGAGATACTGGGCCCGTCAGTCGTTTCAGGCATGTCAGGAGAATCGGAGAAACAGATACGGGAGCATTTCGAACGCGCAAAGGAGGTGGCACCATGCCTCATCTTTATCGATGAGATAGACGTGATCGCACCGAAACGAGACAGTGCTCAAAGTCAAATGGAAAAACGTATCGTAGCACAACTTCTGATCTCTATGGATGGTCTAGCTATGGAGGCGAATGACGGCAAGCCAGTCATCGTTTTAGCCGCTACAAACCGCCCTGACAGCCTTGATCCGGCTTTACGAAGAGGTGGACGCTTCGATACCGAAATAAACATGGGCGTGCCGAACGAAGCCACGAGAGAGCTCATCTTGAGAGCGCTCACTCGTGAGCCTAAAATATCTGACGATGTCAACTTTTCCATGTTGGCGAAGAAAACAGCGGGTTTTGTTGGCGCTGATCTGAAGGATCTTGTTAGCAAAGCCGGCACATGGTCAATGGATCAATACCGAGCAGCACTTGAAAAACAGGCCGTAGAACTAGAGACGGAAATGGATGTCGACGGGGAGACAAATGCAAGCAAGATCTCTGTCATGGATCAATCTATCGCGCGTCTTATAAAACGCATACGAGATAAGGACATGTTGCGTCCGCCGGGATTTGAAGATACGGCTATTACAATGGGGGCATTCGAAGCGGTCCTGCCAGCTATAGTCCCATCATCCAAACGAGAGGGCTTTGCAACTGTCCCAGATACTACCTGGCGAGACGTCGGTGCTCTTGCAGGTGTCCGAGACGAGCTCCAGATGGCTATTGTCGAACCTATTCAGAATCCGCAACGGTACAAAGCTGTGGGTATTTCTGCACCAACTGGTGTGTTACTCTGGGGGCCGCCTGGATGCGGTAAAACACTACTTGCAAAGGCGGTCGCGGCTGAGTCCAAGGCCAACTTTATCAGCGTGAAGGGACCAGAGCTGCTCAACAAGGTATTCTCATCTTTACAAGATCGGAAGTTCTAAGCTAACATGCTTGTAGTACGTGGGAGAGTCGGAACGAGCACTCCGCCAAGTCTTTATGCGCGCTCGCTCCTCGGTTCCATGCGTGATCTTCTTTGACGAGCTCGACGCCCTCGTTCCCAAACGCTCCTCCGAACTTCATGAAGCCTCCGCTCGTGTCGTCAATACACTTCTCACCGAGCTCGATGGCCTCAGCACCCGAGAAGGCATATATCTCATAGCCGCCACCAATCGTCCCGAAATGATAGATGAGGCCATGTTGCGCCCCGGCCGCCTAGAGACCCTTTTATACGTTGAACTTCCCAAACCAGAGGAGCGCGTCGATATTCTGAAGGCGCTGATTGCCCAGCGCGGCGGTGTCATCAATGCCGAATTGGCCGAAGTCGCTAGAAGAGAAGAATGCCAGAACTTCAGCGGTGCCGATCTTGAGAGTCTGTTACGGAAGGCCGGTCAAGCGGCGCTGCGGAGGGGAGCTAGCGCTGTAGAACAAGAAGATGTTGTGGCAGCAGCGAAGAATATCAAACCGAGCGTTGGCAGCCTTGATCGCTACGAGCAGCTTCGTAAACGCTTCGAAACCAAGTTGTGGTAGATCATTCCTTTTATTGGCACAAAACAACGGCCGATAAACTCCTATCCACACCTCAAGATCCGACGTAACCAACCTCGGAGACTACCGCCACTACCGCTGCTGCTAGCAGCACTTCCCTGCCGCAGAGGCGCCCGCTCATGGATGCATTCGAAGCAATTGTAGCTCTCTTGGTTATCGCGGAACTTCAGCTGGTAGTGCGGACATTGTTGACCGGCCTCAATTGTGTGAGTCCCTGAGCAGTAGTCCCAGCGCAGAAAGCGCGTATGGCCGCAGCGTCGGAAGCGAGTGTGCCATTCCACGCACATATGGTTGGAAAGGTTCAGATGCAGTAGACAATATATTGACCCGTCCTGTTGGTGTAGCTTTTTGTGGATGGGTGGGTTTTCTTAAATGGGGTCCGGTAGGCTTTTAGGTTAGCAGCCTGCGTTTGTAAGTGAATCGATTGTCGAGGTGTTGTGCGGCCTGTGCGTTGATATGTGGGTGCTAGTCAGTGGAGCGGAGCCGTGGTTCCCGGTAGACGAAGGAATGCGTACTATGTATTCTCACGAAACGCAGACAGGTGATTATTTACTGAATACGTCACGACCGGGCGTGGTAGTTGCGTGTGCAGCTCCTTCCAGGACCTTCGCATTCGACAGATAAGACTAACGGCAACTGCATCCAAGAACCTTCGTGAACTACAAGCACTTATATGTTTGCTTGCTCAAGCGATATCGTCAGCACACATTGGTCCACGTACATGCACGCACGCTAGACCCTCACAGTACCCGCGCTCATCCGTCTCACCTCACCTCCTATCGCCTAAACAATCGGCCTCATACCATACAACTCATCCCCACTATCTCTTCCCAAAAATGCACCCATTCCGACCCCTCCATTTCTACCTACTACCGCCCTTCCTGACTCCCCAAACCCCAGATCCCCGGCGATAGCTTTACATTCTTCCCTCTCCTCAAGAAACTCCTTGAATGCCACGTTCCCGCGGATTCCTCGTCCCTTGTCGTATCCTATAATCATATTCCGCATATGCTCTATCCATTTTGCACAGGAGGCGCACACGGCGCTCGTGTCGCCTGTCACGACGGTGCGAGTTTGCAAGGAAGGGCAGGATTGGACTGTAGGGAGGAGTTCGTGGTCGGGGATCTGGGCGCTAGGGAGGGTAGATGTCGATGCGCGGGTCAGACCTGTTGATTCCGGGCCGGAGACTGTGCGCCGGGAAGAAGTGCTTGCGGTAGTAGAGGAGCGGTGTACTGGATGTCAGATTATGAAGTCAGCCAGAGTCAAAGGGCGGAAATAGGTATGTTGTGGCGGCCCTAGTGTTCTGTAACTGCGGTGTTTTTATATATTTACATAGGATATACATACATTTGAAGAAGCGCCGGCTCTTGGTGGTGTTTGAGCGCTTGGGAGTCTGAGGGAAGATGCTGAAGTCCTGTGGTAGGGCTATGGGAGGGGAGTTGGGTCCACGCTTCGATGTGAGAGTTGTGTAGGCGGTGTGGCAGAGGGTGTAGCGGTCGCGGTGGACTTCGCCATAGTGACCGCAACCAGAGTGTTGCGTGTAATTGTGCCAGCACATCGCTAAAGGTGTGAATATTCACTATCGTAGGATTTGTAGTTTTCGTTGCGGGCCTCGTATATGTATGCGCGGTGATATGTTGTGCAGATAATGATATGCAGGGTCTTGTAGATCGCGATTATGCATGGGTACGCTTTTATAGTATGTGAATAGATAGGCACATGACTAGGTTATTCATCGGAATCGATTACTTGAAGGATATCATGGTGTTTTAAGCTTCATCATCGTAGCGCTTCACATGTGTTGCGTATGACTACAACAGGCGGTGAAGGATCTGCACAAGGATCATGTTAGGTTGGATAGTCACGTGGATGTCCCAGGCTCGAGATGATCAAAAGCTGTCGGAGGGGGCTGTGTGGCGTATTTTGTTTAAGCTTTTCTATGAGAAGAGGCCAACGATTTATATCGCGCGTTGTTCGAGTAGCTAGTCATAGGGTCTGGTGCGATTAAACGCTCCATATTTCAAGCCTAAAGTGGAAAGACGTGAAGACCTAAATATGTCGCAACTGTCTGTACATATTTATTTTGAACTACTTGTTATAAGAGATCCTCCGGGTAAGCCAACGGCACCTGGCCAGACTCGTCCTAAGAAATGTCCACTTCCTAATTCTGGAAGCACACATGCTGAGCTCAACCTATCACAATGTCTTGAATCTAGATAGATTGAGTCGGATTGTTGTTCAGGCTTTCTAGATCCGTAATTTAATCAACACAGCCCAAAGTAGCTCTCGATACATGAACGCTTCAATGCAGTCGTGTCCAACTACAGGATTGGTAATGTGCCAAAGTGTCAAACTTCTCCAGCCAAGACTAGAACATTTCATTGTGAATCTACATAAAGATTGAGGCACAGGATCAAAAGCGTCTCCTAAGTACTTCAGCGGACAAGATGAATCACATAGTTCGCGGCCGACGTTCCACCGAAGCAGCAGATCTAACCAGAAGATCAAGGCGTACGTCGGTCTGAGAAATTTATGTGAAGAGAGGGTAGTCGTGATTTATGTTGGCGCAAACATCGACCGGAGAAGCATCTATCACCACAGCAAGAGCCTCCACGGACTAGAAGCGCTTGGGATGTATATCTGCAAAGAAAAGGGTTAAAAAAAATGACCATTACATGAAAGAGCAGGTAGGTCATGTCGGTATTGACGGCGAAGCTTCGGCATATATGATTAAAAGAGATGGGGAGATCAGGATGAGCGAAAGCCTTATAAAGGCTCCCTGGTGAGTTAGTAGTCCAAGAAGCTATACAAAGGAAAATTGCTTCATTGTTAGCCAATCTCGACTTGCTAGGTCAAGAGGTGTTCCTTCAAAAATTATATGAACAGAATAAGGCAACTGATCAAATCAGATCTAATTATAGCTGCATAATGTTTAAGCATACCCCTCATTACCATAAGCCCATCAAGCTACTTTAGTGGACGAAAAGATTAGGCGGAGCCCGCCACCGCCAGCGTTCCTAAAACCGACCCCTAATGATGGCATCCCGAAAATGGCGCATCTGTTTCAAACCCATCTCGATACACTTATGAGTAGGAATTGTAAAATAGTATGATGGGGTAGAGCGGAATCGAGATGCGACGCGTAGATACAATCATCAACACTGTCGACCGACCGGGACGCGTCTATCGTATGGCCCGAGCTCACACCATTATCGTGCTATTACATAGCGTACATCACCCTTTCCAGACTTCATAGCTTTCATAGCTTCGATCTGAATATCGCTCTAACTCAAGTTTGATTATCCTGAAGAGTATGCGTATCTACCAATCACAGCGCGGAAGCGATTAGCAGGCCACCAATTTCGTCATCACGCAGTTGGGGATCTATCCTTTTCCCTGCTCTAGGCAGCACTTTTCCAAACTTCAGGCTCTCAGATCAGCGATTCACTGGCCGGCTTGTTTCCTTGTCGTATGCGCTGGCTCAAGTCTAGCCTACCACATGTCACAAAACAATCGGGCGTCCGGTAGCGGGGCTGTGCCGTCGTATAACCTTTGCGCGCTGTCTTATGGAGCGTCACAGCCTTCTGCTCCCAACAAATCTCCTCCATCGTATTCGTATATTTATTTAATGAAATCTAGCCATATTTCGTAAATTGGTTGTAGCAGCACACGCTGGAAAAGTCCCATCACATAAGCCCATTCGGTGCTACAAGAAAGGCTGTTGTGCTCTAAACAATGGACCACGACAAGGATGTGCCACCATACACAGAAAACGATGCCAGCCTACAAGAACGTGTTGAACGCCTCAAAGGATGGGCTGAAAGGACTTACCAACTTCCAATCCTCCAGAATCCCTACTTGGTCAGAGGGGAAGACCGACCTCCCGACCCTTCGCAAGTCTGGGAATGTTATGAAGAAATAACAGGAACCTTCTTCGACGCTATCAAGGCCAGAAATGACGAAATTGTAGCACTTTGGATCGAGAGTGGCCTTGTCACAGTCGAAACCACGGATATGACTGGCCGCACGCCCCTACTTGTAGCCATTGAAGCAGGGAACATACGAACGGTTCAGCAGCTGATGGACTTTGGCGCCGACGTTAATGCCTATGGCGTTACTGCAGGAACAGAAAAATATTCGCCTAGCACGTTTTACTTTGTTCATCCTCGAAGAGGAAGCAAAATCAGAGAACCTCGGTTAACGTATCGAACGCCGTTGATGTTCGCCGCCGCTCATGGTGATCTTACTATTGTCAAGCTTCTGGTGGAAACTTACCAGGCCGATGCCTCGCGCATTGCGCCGGATGGACAACATGCGCTCCGCCTTGCAGCTGCGAACGGAAACCGCGAGATAGTGAAATACTTGCCATCACGCCGAGGCGGCGGGTGGCGAAGATGGAGGATCAAGCACGAAAAAGCCGTGCGACGTGCTAAGAAGGCGGCAAAGGGCATAGCATCGTTCTTCACAATTCTCTTCTGGTGGTGTCCAAAGCTCCTCCTCTGGGATGCGCCAAAACACATAATCGTCAAGCCAGCTATCAAGGGCCTACGCTGGCTGTCTGAACACAAAAAGGAGCTACCGACAATTATAGCAGGGTGGTTGGAGAAAGTGGGGAAAGCGATCGCGAAAGTCGCAAAGAAGATCCCGAAGGCTTTGTGGAAAGTGATCAAAGGCTTCCCACGCGCTATCAAGGATACGATACAGGCACTATGGGAATTCTTGAAGAGGGTCCCGAAATCTGCTAGGATAGTCTGCCTCTGGCTCTGGGGTGGCATTAAGAAAGCTGGCACCGCCGTCAGACACATCTTTGCCCGCGTCTTCTCATTTCTCCATACAGTTTTCGTGGCGTTAACTACATGGTTCAAGCACCTCACGCTTGAAAATGTTTTACTGGGTCTTAAGTCGGTTCTGCGCGCAATTTTCATTGATTGCCCTCTTACCATCTGGAAGTGGTTACGAAACTTTGGAAAAGTAAGTTACGATGTGATGAAGACTCTGTTTGGATGTTTGGGCAAAGTGATTTGGTGGATTGGAAGAGGTCTTTTGGAGCTTCTCATATATGTTCCGAAAAAAATAGGAGTGATTTTAGCGGCGTTTGGGCAGAGTGTGGGAGGTGGATGTAAAGAAGTACTGATTTGGGCAAATCCGAAGTATTCGTAGATTCGTTTCATTTGTCACACCTCTATCTATTCTATCAAACGAGGGATTGTCATGAGAGTATGGTACCTTTTTAAGCGATTGATATACTCAGCTCCGTCGCGAAGGTGTTCGGCCAATGCTACCATCACTCTGAACATATCCAAACCATGACATATTCGGGCCGTAAGGAATTCGCATTACAAAACCCGTACGCGCCCTGGGCAAGAAAGGGCGCGATGCCTCAGAAAACATTATTCGTCTCTGATCCTCATTGTGCTTGCCATGAAGCTCCATACATAACGTCAGTTCGACAGTTTCTAACCAATCGTGTTCTGTTCGCCTTATTCTGATTCCTGTAACGGATCCATTGTTCAGGTACTCGTGGAAAGGTGTTTCCCCAGTCACTGTTTCTATGAAGATTCTCTCCACTTCATGATATGCTGAGGATTCGAAGTGTGGGTACGAGATCGTGAAATCAATCTTCGTCCAATCGACCTTTGCCAGGGGCGCGATATCTACTTCAAAGGGAGATGGCGGCAATAATGGCGTAGTAGCATGAGCAGCTGTTGAAGAAAGGCGGGCAAGATGAGCCCATAGATCATTATCTGGGTCGCGAACCCGCAGGTAAGCTGCGACTTGGTGAAACGGTATAATAGGCTTGTAGTGTGGGCGAAATTCCGCACGAACTTTTCGACACACCTGGGTCAGACCAAGATAAGGGCTTTCCATCCATATAGATGGTGGTTTGTCCGGTTCTAACAGTCGCAAGAAGACTTGAAGGACTGCACAGCTGAAGAGTATCCAAGGGGGCCGCATATAAAACCAGCCAATGACTAAGCAAACCAAAATCACTGCACGCGTCCAAATTGAACCCGTCCAGTTGTTGTCTGGCTTGCGATGCGGGCGTCGCGGCTTTGGTGTGGCAGTCTCGTCAGACATAATTTCGGCGTAAATCATGTCGCGAATCTCTGGAGCCTGTCGGTTCTCTTTTCATTCCAAAGTGCAGGATATACATACCTCCAGGTAACTCTAGGAATGGAGAGCTCACCGCGGTAGCACCTCGGCCGCCTATTGCCTGCGAGAGCGTCTGAGCGATGTATTGCGCATGCTTCATGATTTTCGAATGGGAGGACACTGGAAGTGTACAGTGTTTATTCAGCTGTCAAATTGATGGCATCGCGCTTTTGATGAAGCCGGTCGTTATAGGTGAAGATCTCTGGTGGCGATCCGCGCTTCGTATTGCGAGTCAGTAGTGGTATAGTGTCGCGCTAGTCATCCTGACTCACCAGAAACAAATAGCCACCTCTTACGATTTCTTCTGGGCATCTCGTTGTTTTATGAGCGTGCTAAGCAGGATAAGATTCTCAGCGACTTTGTCTTATCACTCAGGCTACCTAGCAAATTCGTAGAGAGAATACGCACTTGGATGCTAATTTCGAGAATGTATCATCGCCTCAAAGCCATAACAGCTCTAACTACCAACGCGAGTGAGTGAAAATAGAGTGTCTTGAGCCAATATCAGTGAGAAAACTCTCAGAGTTTGTGTACAGATATCTAACATCTGCATAAGAATACTTGATCTTATATCGTTTACATGGCCGGTACATCCTCATACATACTTCTCAACCATGCATGGTGTTGAAGAGTACCTTCTAAACAACTGTCTGCTGATCGAAAGGGAGCATTCACTACGCGGGAATACCCTTCATTATCCCATCCAAAGTAGCATCACCCTCTTCCCACCACTTATTTAACTTCACTAGACCCCTACGTGCAAGTCCAGCATCCCGATTCCGATACACCGAGTCAATTTTTCGTGTGTCAGTCTTGTCATTGACCAACCAGCGCTTATGATCGGTAAAGAAATCCTCGTAGCTAACACCGTAGACGCGCTTGACGTTCGCAACGAGGGTGGCGTGCGCGAGCTCGGAGAGACGCGAGTATTCTTGACCGGCATGGACGGCAACAGCGACCTTCTCTTGCGGATAGATAGTTTTGCCGAAGTAGTAAAGCAATGTAGATGAGTCGATAACCGCAGCGAGGATCTTGTTGAGACCGGGATGTGTTAGGGCGCATTGCCCGAGATTTAGGTAGGCGAGCTTCGGCGAGGAGGTCACGAGGCTGTGGAGAGCCTGGGCGGAGCGATCGGTCATCCAATTGTACCTTTTATCCAGTCAGTATATTCAGTGTAACAGTAGCATATATGGGATACTCATACCGGGAACCAAGATCTGGAGTGGCGAAATGCTGTCCAATCTCCAGAGTCGTCATGGAAGGATGCTCAGACAGAGCTTCACAAAGTGCGATTATACCATCATCGCTCACACCAATCGAGGCGAGTGTCAACCGCGATATTGACTTATTCTTCTTCAAACCTGCGGCAAGAGCAATGGCACCATCATTGCCCATTGGGTTGTTGGCGGCGTAGACGGCATTGAGTGTACAGTGAGGTGATGCTAAATACTCTGCGATTGCTGCCGCGCCTTTGGCACCGATACCAACCGCGTTCAAGTAGATATGTCGAAGCGGTAGCGGCCTCTCATGTGTATGTTGCGCAAGCTTGGTAAATAGTTCAGTGACACCAGCGTCACCAAGCTCGGTTTGGTCGAGGTCCAAAGTACGCAAATTAGCAGTCTGAGTGATCAGACGGAACACGTCGTCAGCTGCTTCTGGCATCAATGGATTGCGCTTAAGCCAGATATTGGTAACCGAGGTAGACTTCACCCACTCGTCGACCAGAAGCTTGAAGCTAGTAGTGTCTATGCAATTTCCGGCTAGATACCAGGTATCCATGCGATTCGGAGTCTCTTTAAGGAAGTTGGCAATGCACTTAGCGCCATGTGGACCGATGATGTTGTTGCCGAGCAAGAAGTGCGTGACAAACTCGTTGGTCTTCAGAATTTCGATTAGATCACCAATGTTGGTAGGACCTACAACCATTTTGCAAAGATCCATACGGTGATCGGAGTAGAGAACACCTTTCTCG
The DNA here is from genome assembly GCA_027946365.1 of Kalmusia sp. IMI 367209. Taxonomy (NCBI): domain Eukaryota; kingdom Fungi; phylum Ascomycota; class Dothideomycetes; order Pleosporales; family Didymosphaeriaceae; genus Kalmusia; species Kalmusia sp. IMI 367209. The sequence continues at coordinate 2,310,718 of JAPEUQ010000003.1, read as the reverse complement.
AATTCCAACGATTTCACATTGTAGTATGGCTCCTCAATCTCGACCGCCTCCTCAATAGAGCGAGCAGTCGATGATATATCTTCAGTGCCACCGAGTGCGAGGTGCTCGAAGAAAGGCGCTAGAGTTTCTTGCTTCGCAACTTTCACGGGCATCGGCAAGGAGGGCGCGCCAGCGAGTGACACGGGGTCGGCGACTGGGTTCCAAGCCCCCTGTTTGATTATTCGCTTGCCCCAGTCGAAAAGCTCTTTCCGTTTGGTGTTTTCGTCGATCGTGCGTTTGCGCTGCTTGATAACAAGCTGTCGAAGTTTCACGATTGTTTTTTCGTACTTGATGAGCGCACCGAGAACATTATCATGCGATGGGTAAAGCAGCTGCGCGATTTCGACCGCTAACGCCGCTGCTTTTGGATCAGCTGCTCGACGATGCGGTGCCTCCATGATGCTCTCGTCGATCATGACAGAGGATGGTAAATACTCATCTTGTGAGTTTTCGTATGGAGCAATGATTGATAATTGAGCCCGGATTTTGTCGGCCCACTGAGAGGCTTGGTCGCAGGGCAAATTCGGAGTGCCCATATCAGAGATGACTGTCGCTGAAGCCATGATGGTATTGTATTGAGGATATGCGCGGGTGACAAGAGGGGTTATGTATTGTGAGGGTTGTTTGAAATGACTGTAGTTTTCGCTGCGTGTAATGAGTCACGCGAGTTTGCCTTACGGAGAAGCAAACAGAACGCCGCAGATAATCGCAGAGATGAATCGATAGGGCGAACTAAAACATTGCGCCCTATGCGTCAAGTGAAAAGGGCGGTCCTTTTCAGGGGCGGCAGCCTGGTGAGGTTTGGTTTGATGGTGGGGCTAGGCGCCTTAACTCACCTTGGAAGCATTCGCACGAAAAGCGAGTGAGCGCAGGAAACACTACCTATCCTGTCTCATGAAGTAGTAAAGGCATGACTTTTTAACACTTTCTTGACTATCACCGTATTGAAGCCCTCTCGTCCTCCTCGAAGTTTGGAGAATGTCTCACACAATTTCGAATATATCTTCTGGTGCAAAGGCTACTCTGAAAATCTCAGATGTCGCTCGACTTATCGTGGCGAGCCCAACTCGTTCGTAGACCAAATCTTCCAGTTCGCGAAGGATAAGGCCTACACACTTGTAGCTACCATTCGACTCGTTGTCGCCTAGGAAGACAATCTTGAGGGAAGTCCCCTCAGCAAGCCGATATGCGGAAAAGACTTTTGTCCAAGCAAAGTCTTGATGTATCTCCCAATCAAAAACGCTCCTGATCCATCTCCTCTCTTTAAGATTACGCACTGCTGAGTAGTATAGTTTACGTTTGAAGAGTTTTACTTCGATCCAGCGGGATTTCAGACGTAGTTTCGCGGATGATAAAGCGCCGAACTGACTTTCTCCCGCTGGATCTATACTCGCACCAAGGTAAGTGGCGTATAATGTTTCGTGATCACGAAGAGTCCTCTGTTGCACCTCAATCTTAGTAGCAGGGTTCGCCCACATCAGATGACCATTTGTGGGAGCAGTCTCATCCGAACGATTCTTCAGAGAGGCCCATGACCATGAAGGAGCTCGCCAAGTCTGAGGTCTCATCGGAAGGTCATTCTTCTCGCGAGAAAGCGCATAGTACCAAGAAAGATCTGCAATAATGCTCTGTTCCCAAAGGCCCGCGAGATATGCACTTGTTCGAAAGCATTCGTCATGCATACGCATTGCGAGGCCTTGGAGAGCGGGGAAGACATCTCCTTCATTGGTCAGAGAGAGATTGGCGTAGTGTTGCACTACCATGCGCCACTTTTCAACCGGAGCCGGGGGCGCGAACGAGCGTAAAGCAAGTCGAACAGACAACTGCTGTGTGGACGGATGCACATCATCTTTATCCGGGTCCATACTACATCGAGTGCCTTTAAGTATCGCGTTCAATCGATCATGCAGGGGTCAATTACTTACGGATAACTGCAAAGGCAGCTCATCTTCGAACGACATTCCCATATAAGTTCGTTGGAAGTGAAATAGACGATTCGAGGAGAAAGCACACGCTCCTGAAGTACCCACCCCCGCCTCAATAGCGGTAGGTTGTCACCAAGATGTCTCGATACTTTCCTAAGATGCACGTTGTATGGCGTGGAACCCGCCTCCCGAAAAACAAGCGTGGTTGGAGTATAAGGCGAGATATTCTTGAAGCATCCACCATGAGTGTTAGTCGAGGAAGCCGCTGCAATGGTCAGGTATGAATTGCTGTAAATCTCTACCATCTTGCTACCTTCGTTTCTCCAGTCATGTTTATCATCCTGTATAATACAGAGAGCATCGATCCAAAGATACCTCAAGCCAAGTCTATAAGTGACTCTTATAGCATCCTTGAAGGTTTTCGGGATACGTTTCCATGGAATTCCGAGCTTGAATCGAGCTAGGGTGGATCTAAAAGTTCTCTTAGTGAGATCAAGCTTAAATTGCGTGGTAGCTATACCGAGTTGTCTGCAAGGGACAAGTGCCGCCCCAGCAGTGACTCAGGGTTGTATACCTAGACATTTCACCATATGTCTCCCGTAGCTTCACCCTGGTTGGACTAAAAATTTCCAAAATCCGTGTGGGGAGGGGGGACTTAGGCACAGTACATATGTCATGTCTGTCTTTACAGATATGCAACCATCGAGATAGCTGAAGATGCGCTCTCTCCGATCCTGTGCGCTCTTGTGTGTCTACTGGTGGTTCTCGTAATGGAATATAATTATGTGGATTTGCTGCTCCTATATCTTCTTAACTTAATATTCTCCAAATTTCTTTACTTCTTACCGGAATCGCCATGAAGCTCAAACATTCCTACATTAAGCTGGCGCCCTCGAGTGAAAGGAAGAGAAACTCTAACAAGGTAGTATCCCAGTCTATTTCCGATGTGCGGATTCAATCCCGACTCAACCTCAGACCTTGCCAGGGGATGAATATTTACCTTCAACTTACGTCGACTTAGGTCTGAAAATCGATCCAAATATGCCGTCAGCAGTCTAGAAAGTATAAAACAGCCCGCACATTTCTTTGCTGAGCTTCTGAGTTCGTGTAGCGTAAGATCAACTGGAAGATGCCAAGTAAAGTTGAAGCATCTGTCGCAGGGAGGATCTGCCCAGTGTCTTAGCGGGGGTGTGAGCAGAGCTTGTGATGCCCCAACAGACATCTTGAAGAGGAAAGGATATCGAAAGACTAGGTGAAAATTATTAAGGCTGAGACTGAGCTGAGGTAGGAGATGGAGTTCATTTTATGAAGGGTTAGCTCAATGGCCCGTGCACACATGCATCTGGGACGCGCTCATTCGATAAAGCAGCCTTGCAGCAAAGTCAGATGCTGAGCAAACCGGTTTTCCTCCGATTTCTACAGGTTTTCTTTTTGTCAATGACAAGAATTCGCTCCTTACTCACACAATCATTGTGAGTTCCTTCACACATGCCTCCAATTGCTCAAATAACATTTATACTCACTCAGCACTCACTAATTACACTCATTCAACACCCATCCAGCTCATCAACATCCCACGAATCCTTTCGAACAGGCTTCTGCATAAAAAAATGCCCTGATATCCCCCCCCTGCCGCCTCTCCCAGTTCTCGGCCAGCCTCAACCCTAAAATCAACGTCAATCGGCTCCACGGTCTCAAATTCACACTTCGCATGCATTGAGACCGCATGCGAAACAGTCTCTAAATACCCAGCTCATTAACTCGTCGGGTCCCCTATTCAACAATCACGAGACCTATGCGTTGTTCCCTGTAGTCCAGATGAACAACATGCGATTAAGTACTATGAATCCATGTATACTAGCAAGAGCAGTACGACGCGATAACGCAAAACCCACACCTAATCAAAGCCGTAGTAGCATCGGTAGAAAGAAATATACATGCGAGCATACGGTCTCGCGTTCCCCTCCACAGCTTTGGCTAACCGCAAATCAACGTCTCAGAAAACGAACTTCTCTTTAGGCCTTCCTCGACGTGTCAATCCACTTCAAACGCTCTCTCTTCATATTTCCCCTTTTCCTTTTTTTTTTCACCATCTTCATACCCGAGCACACCGTCCTCACATCTTCCTTCCCATCACCCTTCCCCTTTCGCGTCCTTCACCCAAGGGCAGTCCCTCTTTCCCTTTCCATCTCCTTACAGACCTCTTCATAGATACCCTTGCTGTTTCTTGCAGCATCCCACGTGTTGGGATGCTAAGAGTTCGGGACGAAATGACACGAGCCGCGAAACAGTGAAGAGAAGGGCCCATGTGGTTGCATTGGTTTTATCTTTAATGAGATGTATCGGATGAAAGGACGGGGGTGGTAAGAGGAGTAGATGCGGTAATCAGTGTAGGGTGAAAGAGGGAGAGGCGCTGTGGCAGTAGTAGTAATCGTACCGCATGCGCGGATCTGAGTATCAAACCCTTGCTTATGAGGTGCAATACGGGTTGCACTTAGTTCACGAAACCGGGCACGCAGACAGTTGGAGATGGGTCTGGACATTGACATTTTGATTTGATTGAGGTTTATTCTTTCCCGCCAAGGTACCTGTACACGACTGAGAAATCGCGCCCCTTGCAATCCTCCGCCTTTTCTACTTCATCATATAATGCCTTAGCCGAGTCTCCGAGTGCAAGCTTGATGTTTGCTTCTTTCGCCGCCTTGAGAGCCAGCTTCAAGTCCTTGTTTGCGAGGGCAACGCCGAAGCCGCCCTCGTACCCTCTGCTAGCCGGCGAGCCCTCGATGACACCAGGAACGGGGTTGTTGACTTCGCTGGGCCAGCATTTTCCAGTACTGATGTTGATCATACCAGCCAAGGCTTTGGGATCCAGGCCCCACTGGATCCCCATGTTCATAGCTTCGGCCGTGGCGATGTTGTTGAGTGCTAGAAGGTAGTTGTTGGCGAGCTTGCCCTTCAGGCCGGCACCCTGTTCTCCGAGGTGCAATACTCGTCGGCCGATAAGAGAGAGGACGGCGGTAGCCCGTTCGACGACATCAGGAGCAGCACCAATCATGAAAGTCAGAGTGCCGGCTTGAGCACCAACCACGCCACCCGACATTGGCGCATCGATGAACTTGCCCTGCCCAGAAGAATGGGCAGCGTCAGCTACGGAGCCAGAGGTCATGGGGTCGATAGTGGAAGTGTCGATGAACAGCCGTTGCTTGTTCGTGAAGCCATCTGTGAGGAGCGTAGGCGGCTCAAGCATTTGCTTATAGACACCCGCAACATGTTGCGGTTCAGGCAGACATGTTATGATAGTTTCCTTTGTTGAGTCAGTAGAGCCTTCGATATCGCGACAACATCAGAAATATGCGAATATATGTATTGCTTCAGAGGATTGGCTAGAATGGTATAATCAGAACAGAGGCCACAAAGTGGCCCCCAACTTAGATCATGTATTAAAGGAAAATATGGGTTTCATCATGCAAAAGAAAGAATATAGAATATGGACATACCGCTTTCTCTGCGACTTCCCGGACGTTGTCCGCTATGCGCACGCCCTGGGGGTTCTCATCGAGAAACTTCTTTGAGGTAGCGGTGTTGACGTCTTGCACGAACAGTGTGTCTTCGGCGGGGATCTTTGCTCGCAGGTTCTTCGCCATAGCAAAGCCTATAGATATTAGTCCTAATTCATGGTCATGTGAGCTACGTCAAAGACTCACCCATACGCCCTAGACCGATAAAACCCCAGTTGGCCCGTAGATTCTGCGTGCTTGAAAAGCATCTCCGTGAGGCCTGTCGAACCGCAATTGGTGCCCTCCGCCTCAGAGGCGAGGCTATCGCCGTTACTGATCTCATCGTGTGTGTTGGTGTATCTGTTGCTCGGGTTGGAGAAGTGATTCGTGGGGTAAGCTGCTGCAGGGTGCAGCAGGAACGAACTCCGCACTCAACCGAGGTCGTGGAATAGAGCCGCCTCCAAACGCTCCTTGCGGGAGACCGGCAGCGGGGCGACGCTCTTGGGTTGTGCCATGCTCGAGGCAGGCATGGTGTGGGGTGGAGTGGCCCGGCCTCACGTTTCCAGATGTCGCTTTGCGAAGGATGGGTTTGGTGTGGGCAGAGGAAGCCGACAGGGAAAGTTTTTCCGCTTGGTAGCTCTAATCACGTGAACGAACGCCTTTCCATTTTGGGATATCATGCATGTCTTTATGGAGAACCATTCTGCTGCTTGGCCAGAGCGACTGAGAGAGCCAAGTATAGTGACGCAGGTCTATTTGATTTGTTCAATCATTCAGTAGATTTGGCTGTTCATCTAGGCCCACCTCAGCTCTGCTCACTCAAGTGTCACAGGTCCTTTTCAACCTTCCGTCCTGCGGAGCATCTAATGAATGTGGTATCTCCAAAGTAACCTCATTCATTTCATCGCCTCATACGATAAGAATACCCAGCACCAGCCGTTTCTTCCCTTTCTTCCACTCTATGCGCGTCTTTACGCAAATTTCTGAAGGCTTGAGATAGAGTCAGAACTCTCAACAAAGCATATGAGCTATTCGTAGCTTCATTTCCAAGCGCCGCATTTTCTTGCATTGCTCGCTATGTGTTTCGAGTGTTTCGAGTCGAAGTTTAGTTATTTCATGGCGCATCTGTCATGTCCACTGTACGGTCCGCGGCCCCTGCTTCAGCGGTCTTAACGGCCGTCTCGCCAGCATCACTGTCTGAATCCGAAATATCTATGGTCTCTTGTCGCCGGTGGGAAGACTTTTTCTTCACTCCCTTTCCGCTTGAAGGAGCACTAATCGCATCGAGGTACTGATCGTCGCTCATACTAGAATGCAACTTTGGAGCTGTATCCGCATCTGCTAAGAATAGATGGTCCGCAAACGCTGCATAGGAAGCGCCAGTCTACTCATTGTCAGAGATTAATTCTACAGCGATTAGATGAACGGGCGCTTACGTCTCCGTCAAAGTACTGTAGTTTATTCCACTTCTCCGCATTAGCGGCTTTCATAAAGGCTTGAGTGATCTCCGCTGCCGTGTCTCCGCCTGCCTTCTTTACGGTTGGCATGAAGGCCTTGGGCTCGGTAGGCTTTGCGCCTTCTTGCGACTCCTTCTCGCGTCGGCGCAAGGCAGCTTCAAGCTGATTTACGGCATCTAGGTGGTGGAACTGTGTCCGCAGCTGTACTACGCCATTAAGCCTTGTGAGGTGTAGCTGGTCTAGCACGCGTCAGTGTGTGCTTTTGTACAACGGACCAGAGCTCACACACCCTTTCTAAATGTTCCCACCATGTAGGTTGGTCCCTTGCCGTCCTCCTTGACAATCTGCCCGCCGTATGTCTGTGTATTGAGCACATGGCCCTTCTCGTTCGCGTCTTCGAAGTTGGCGACGTATTCGTCGAAACTGTCCTGGTCGTCGATGGCAAGCGGCGTGGAGGGGCCGTCAGCGGGGGCTCCTGGGCGGGCAGCGCGGGGCATGGCGCGCTCGAAGCCTGATGCGATGCCGTATGCCTTCTGTCCGAGTTGCTTCGTCTTGCGCATGGCCTCGCCCCACCGCACGCCGGCCTGTCTGTTGAAATTCGTCTTCATGGGAAGAGCAACGTCGACCTCGATGAAGCCGGACTGTTCTTTGACACGCACTTCGGAGGGCACGGCGCCTTCGTTCCTGTCGAATGGCTGGCTGGGGCGGCGGTTCAAGTACTGCAGGACGTAGAGCTGCTGCTCCATCTCGGGGGTGATGAAGACATCGTACTCGGCGATGACTTCGTCGTTGTCGTCCATTGCCGCAGCTGTATCGGTGGGCCTTGTTAGTAGAGCGGACCAAGCAGCGCAGCAGATCGACGGGCCTTCTTACGAGCCATGGCGAGCAAATGTTGCTGCGCAGTTGGGTGAGGGACCGCGGGTAGCACAAAGCCGCAGACGCTGCCCGAGAAAAAGTTGCCCCGCGTCCACCTCTGGCACGTCAACTACGCGCGCCCGCGCTAGCCCGTGCATTCTCCATGACGGCGTTAGAACAACACCTACCTCCGAGGCCTACCCATGATATCCTGCCACTGCTGACCTCTCCTGCCCCGGGTTTGCTTCGCGGAGCTGCACACAGACTTTGCCGTCAACATGGCATACATTACCCCCATCCACAGGCCCAGCAGCGTCCGCCATGCCCTGAAGCTCAACTTCCTAGCTGCAGATGAGGACTGCCTGGTCGTCGCGTAAGCTGTAGAAACACGATATAGAGACATGTCTAACAGAGAAAACAGGAAGACAAACCGCCTCGAGTTCTACACGCAAAATGCCGAAGGATTGTCGCTCCAGCACTCCAAGGCCATCTATGGCAAGGTCACAATGCTCCAGAAGCTCCGGCCCGCTCTATCGCCGACCGATCACCTCTTCATAGGAACAGACCGGTTCATGTATTTCACACTATCATGGGATCCGGAAAAGAAACGGGTCCAGACCGAGAAGACGTTCGAAAGTGTGGCAGACAATGCGGCCAGGGAATCGCAGACGGGGGAGAGATGCCATGTCGACCCCACCGGGCGCTTCATGACGGTCGAGGTGTATGAAGGCATAATAACAATCATACCCCTGGTGCAAAGAGGCAAGAAGAGGAAGCAAGAGCCCGACATAGCGCATCTTGGAGAACCTCAGCCTTGCAGGTTGTCTGAGATGTTTGTTCGCTCGTCTGGCTTCCTGCGGCCACGATCCTTGGACGACAAGGCAAAGCTGGCTTTGTTGTACGAAGACACGCACTCTACCATCCGGCTTAGAATTCGTGAACTCAGATTCGATGGACCAGACTCTGTGGAGCTCGAGGATGGGGAGACCTATCACGGGGAACTGGAACTCGGCGCAAGCCACGTCATTCCGATCGAAGCGCCTACCCATGGCTTGATAGTCCTTGGAGAGACCTCCATCGGATACTATAACGACGAGACAGGAGAAATGGACACACAGCCTCTAGACGAAGCGACCATGTTCGTCGCATGGGAACGCATTGACACACAGCGATTCCTCTTCGCGGATGAATACGGCCGTTTATACCTATTCATGCTAGAATTGGACGAAAATAATGGAGTACAATCTTGGAAGCTGGACATCATGGGGCGGATATCCCGCGCATCCACGCTCGTATATCTAGACGCAGGATATGTCTTCGTTGGCTCACACCAGGGAGACTCACAGGTCATCCGTATTGCCGAGAAATCTGTGGAAATTGTGCAAACATTTTCCAACATTGCACCTATCTTGGACTTCACCGTTATGGATATGGGTAATAGATCCGATGAGGGCCAGACGAACGAATACTCTTCTGGTCAAGCTAGAATCGTAACGGGAAGCGGTGCCTACCAGGACGGTAGCTTGAGGAGCGTCCGCAGTGGTGTGGGTCTCGAGGATCTTGGGGTGCTAGGCGAGATGGATCATATCTCCAATCTATTCAGTCTCAAGTCAAGCAGCAGCGCTGAATATGTCGACACACTGCTCGTCACTTTTGTCAACGAGTCTCGCGTGTTCAAATTCGATGGTCAGGGTGAGGTGGAAGAAGTAGAAGAATTTGTTGGATTGTCACTAGACGAGACAACTCTCGTTGCTTCAAATTTATCCCAGGGCCGTGTTGTACAGGTCACAGCTGGACGTGTCCGGATCACTGACTTGGATGGCGGTATGATCGTCTCCGAATGGCTGCCACCAAATGGCCAGACAATCACCGCGGCTTCAGCAAATGACAGTCACGTCCTAATTTCATTGGGCGGTGTGGCCGTAACAGTCCTCGATAACAACAACGGATTAAGCGTCGTCAAAGAGAAGACTTTCGGCATTGACAGTCAAGTTGCTTGCGTCGCTCTGACGCCCGACTCCGGCTCGATATGTTTCCTAGGTTTCTGGAAGAATTCACAGCTTTCAGTGTGCTCAGTGTCCTCCCTGGAACCTTTTACCACTGTACAGGTTTCGGACGATTCAGTCCCGCGTTCAATATTGCTTACCCAGATCTTCCCGGAGCAACCACCTACACTCTTTGCAGCCATGGCAGATGGCAACGTTGTCACATACGTATTCGAACCTTCAACGTACGAGCTATCAGGGCGAAAGAGCATTGTTCTTGGAACAAGAGAAGTGACTTTCAGGGCTCTACCGCGCGGGAACGGGCTTTACAATGTATTCGCTACATGTGAGCACCCGTCCTTGATATACAGCTCTGAGGACCGGTTAGTGTACTCCGCTGTGACAGCTGAGAAAGCAACTACAGTGTGTCCATTCGATTCAGAAGCATACCCGGGCTCCATCGCCATCGCTACATCAGAAGATCTACGCATTGCGCTTGTCGACACGGAGCGAACGACGCATGTCCAAACTTTGAAGGTAGACGAGACTGTACGACGTATAGCATACTCGCCTTCCCTCAAAGCATTTGGTCTCGGCACAATAAAGAGGATACTCAAGGGTGGCGAGGAGCAGCTGCTCAGCCACTTCAAGCTCGTAGACGAAATACAGTTCAAAGAGCTGGATACATGGGCCTTGAATGAGGAAGAGTTAGTCGAATCCGTGATGCGCTGCGAACTTCCCGACGGCTCAGGCAACACGGCTGAACGCTTCGTCATCGGCACCGTATACGTAAACGACGAGGAGATCGTGATGGAACGAGGCCGCATCATCATCCTTGAAGTCACGCCCGATCGGCAGTTCAAGCTCGTAACGGAGCTCGCTGTCAAGGGCGGATGTAGATGTCTCGCCATCTGCAACGGCAAAATTGTAGCCGCGCTGATCAAAACTGTCACCATATACGATGTAGAATACCGCTCCGAGAGCAGCCCCGACCTCGTCAAACTCGCTCACTTCAGATGCTCAACCGCACCCACCGATATCGCTGTCAACGGTTCTCTGATAGCAATCGCAGACCTCATGAAGTCGCTCGTCGTAGTCGAGTACCAGCGCGGCGAAGCCGGGCTGCCAGATGCGCTTGTCGAAGTCGCACGACACTTTCAGACGGCATGGACAACAGCAGTCGCCGAATTAGAAGAGAACGTCTACGTCGTGACCGATGCAGAAGGCAACCTTACGATCCTCTACCGCGAACCGAACGGCGTCACAGACGACGACAAGAGGCGGTTGAACGTCTCGTCTGAGATGCAGCTCGGCGAGATGGTAAATCGGATACGGCGTATAGATGTTGCTGCTGCGCCGGGCGCTATCGTCTTGCCGAGAGCATTCATGGGAACTGTAAGTGTCCACCTTCTTATTCACCCTTCTTGTCCGTTGCCCATCTGTTGAACAACTGCTAACGTCTCTCCAGGTCGATGGCTCAATCTACCTCCTCGGCCTCATCGCCCCATCCCATCAGAACCTCCTCATGACGCTGCAATCGAATCTCGGCGAGCTGGTGCACGCCCTCGGCGACCTCCCGTTCGCCAAGTACCGCGCGTACAAGAACCATGTGCGCGAGAGTGATGAACCGTTCCGTTTTGTAGATGGTGAGTTCCTAGAGCGGTTTTTGGACGCAGAGGAGAGCGTTCAACGGAAGGCGGTTGAAGGGTTGGGTGTAGATGTAGAGGAGATGAGGGGGCTAGTTGAGGGGTTGAGGAGGATGCATTAAGGCAGTCAAAGAGTTGCAGGATCAGAAGCATGTTATGGCGAGCTTTTTCGTGCGTAAAGCATAGAGATAGAGGAGGCGGCTGCATGCGTACATATAGCGCTCTTTGCAAGTAGGTGGCTTACAGCCTCCAATATCGACGCAACACACACAACACCTGTGCGAGATTGATATGTGACAGCGATTTGAGCAAATCATTACATTTCGCCTGGCGCCGCACCGTACCCGTATATCGTCATTGCTAAAAACAAGCTCGTCACCCTCGCCATGAGGCCGCATATCCTGCCATCCAAGTCCCTCTCTTTCACCTCCACCATGTCTACATCCAAGTACACCTGCATACACCACCGACCCCCATCTACCCCAACACCTTCGCCGCCTTGAAGATCTGATAACTCGCCAACACCGTCCCAGCAGCCCACAGCGCACTCCTCGTAAAGCTCGCCGAGTGGCTCGAGATGGAGATATACGCGACATTGTACGCAGTCCTGACGGCGAACCACGCGGCAATGAAGGTGGTCAAGCCGGTGGCGTCCTCGCCGTTGAGCGCGGCGCCGGCGCCCTTGAACGACGAGCGCTCTGCGATCAGCGACGCGAGGATGGCCGCCGCGAAGATGGGCATCTGCTCGTAGTTGTTGTTCTGCGCGTTTTCCGCCCGTTGGTATTTGGCGAAGACGTGCTCGGGGACTTTGCCTTTGACCTGCGTGCTCGCGGTTCATGTCAGACTACGGTCGGTGGAGGGAGGACATTGGGATTGGGGGTGCTTTTTCGACTCCGCCGGAGAGGCCGAGGGGGGAAGGTTGAGGTCACTGGTTGGGAAGAAGGGGATTCAACGCACGTTTGCAGGTGACAGCGCGGCTTTGGGGTTCGCGTTGTTCGGCTGGTAGCCTGCGGAGCCTAGGAGCGACATGGCGTATGCATGGGGGATGATGCTGAAGATATAGTATGCCGGGATGGCGAGGAGGGGGTAATTAATGCTAGAGGAAGCCATGACGAGCAGCTATTTTTTGTTGCGGCAAGGAGATTTCAATCGAGTGTTGTGAGTTCTTTTTCTATCGCGGAGGCGACGTAGTGGAGAGTACGGAGGGAGTTAGCAGCAGGATTACGAGGCAGAGCTGCGTGGTTATATTCATGCGGCGTAGCGGTTACACGAGACAGGCGCGTCGGAACGAGAAGGTGTCGCCATGACGTAGCAGCCATGTTCGCGGCTGTTGTCCGCTGCTATTCGTCCTGCAACTCGAACACCGTGTACTTACTGAGTAAGTACCTCGCGAGACGGATACTGTTCGGGCGCGTCGCGTCGGACTATTAATCAGGCGCTCGTTGCTAACTCATGTATTTGTCAGAGGCCGAGCTGCGAGAGCTGGCGAGATGCCGAGGTAGATTTGTGGATGGATGTAGGTGTCAGGATGGAACGGATAGCTTTAATTTGGTTTGATCCTTCTTAGAGCCTAATCGTACAGCCATGAACTACCGAATACCCGTATAGAAGCGCCAATGCTGGATGGTGTTCAATCGAACGATAAAGAATGCAAGACGCCCATAAACCGACAGAAAACCCATATAACGCCTTATCGAACGAACACACCACATACTCATCCCGTGTTCGATCTTCCTCTTCCACCTAGCCGGCTACGTACGCCGCTCTACGGCTTCTGCACCTTATGATCCCCCTTGATGACATCCGCATACGTCGGTGGGGGACCGTTCGGCTGCTCCGAGCTGCCCTGACCACCACCGATCTCCTGCCCCGCAACACCCTGCTGAGGCTGCGCACTCTTATTTGGCTTCGGCTGCGCAAATGCGTTCGTCGTGCCCGTCTGCTGTCCCGGGAACTGCCCGCCAGTGGGCTGGCTTCCCACAGTGCCGTAGTGCATTTGCCCATTTCCACCATGCGGAGCGGGTCCACCATGTGCTACAATGTAGTACCTAGTTGTGCCGCCCTGGCGCTCGTGATCGGGCACATGTTCGTAGTCGTGCTCCGGATTGTTGAGGATAATGTACCAAGCATGAATCACTCCGGGGAGGAAGCCGAGGCAGAGAAGGGCGAGGTTGATGAGAGAGTCGGCGCTACAGATGCCCCTCTTGACCCATACTATAATACTATTAGCACCATGTACAAAGTACCAAAGCAGTGCGTGTTGAAAACTGCCGTTGGAGGCGGGGAACTTACCTCCTATGGGCGGGAAGAGTAAGGAGAGGAACATCAAAAAGCAGTCGGTGCCGCACATGATGAATTGTGTAGTAGGTGTAGAGCTACAAATGGTTGGTGAGCGACAGTGGGGAGTCGGAGTGCGTTGTGTGTGGTGTGAGAAGGCGATGTTGCAGGTCACTTGAGCAGGCAGACATAGATGCTGGGGCAATGACGCGTGGTTGTGGCGTGCGTGGCTGTGCTAGTGTCCGTTCCGGGAACGCCCCCACACTTGTATTCGGAGCGAATCATTTGGGGACCAACCACTAACAACATGTGTCGTGACAACGGGTGCTTCTAGTCTAATAGGGATCCATTTCCGGTGAGTCTAGCCACAAGTAGGCAAGATTCCAAAGGAAAGTTCCAAAGGAAAGAGAAGACAGCTCACAATATGACGGTTGAGAAATGAAACACAATCCACGAAGCATGAGTGGAAAGAGCGTAGGTAGAATCTAAACTTTTTTATGCATTTGGAAGCGGCTAGGTACTCGATAATAACCCGTCACTTCGATTTTGTAATGCCGCTCCCACGCGCAAGCACCGCTGAAGAAGCGAACCCGCCAATAGCTTAGTATGCTACCCTCTCCATCCAACATAAAGAAAATCTTTCAATAATACAAACGAGCGGGCTACTTCACGGGGAAGAGAACCTTGTTACTATACAATACGGAAGCGCATAAAGAAAACCCAGTAAAATTATAGGTGATATGTAGACGCAATGAAAATGAAACACCGCCATCCGTTCTTTGTTGGTGGCAGAGCAACGCCGAGACGCCTTGCAATGCTGATATTCAATAGCGTCGAAGACTGATTAAGAGACTATACAGTAGCGGAAAGGAAAGGGCTTAGAATGTGGAAGAGGAGGCTGGACACACAGCCAGGGTATCGTTGAAGAGTTGACAAGATCGACGAGAGACGCGTCACTTGAGATTCTAAGACTTAGATGACTTAGACTTGTCATCCAGCTTAGGATCGCCGGCAAATGGCCCGACATTGAAGTTTGGCGTCGTTTCCTGATTCTGACTCGGCGGGCCGCGGTACTCAGATGGGTCAGGGGCGAGTATAGGGTCGGTCGACTTGGTGTCCGGATGGACTTCAATGCCTTCTTGCGCCTCAAGATCTGATCTGCTCCGGTTGCGAGAGAACTTCAGCGAATCGTTATCGCCGCCAGGACGATCAATGGGTGACCACCCCGCCACACTGCCAGCGACGATACCCGCCATGACGGTAGCTGGTCCAAAAGCAGAGTTCGAGCGCGACCTGTTTCGACGGCGACTTCTGGAGTCGGGAGTCGGTGGGGCAGGAGAGCCATCATGATCATTGTTGGGGCCGTTGTTTGGAGTGCCCGGCAACGAGTGACTGGATCGTGACCGCGAGAAAATCTCGCGAGGATGCTCAATCTTGAACTTCAAATTGCTCAGACGCCCACCACGAACCTTTTTGATGAAAGCAAGCTCGTCACGGATTTCAAGGAGACCCGTATTCCACTGGTACTCGTCCGACACGACGAGCTCGGGAGTTCGCTTTCGCTTCAGAAACGAGGGAATGCAGCGCCTGACCAGTTCGTCCGGAATCAATCGAACGATCACACCCACTACGAGGGAAAGAGCTCCGAGTACGATAGAGTACGCCCATTGAGCGCCGTTGATTCTAGTGACGGAGAAAGCAGTACCTCCGACGAAAACGATCATCGTCTGCCCACCGATCATAATGAGCAGAATGGCGATGAAGAACCAGTTGTGAGTTATGCCTTCGAAAATGTTGAAGCGGTTGTCCAAGCGACGGTTGTTGAGGGAGTTGAAGATCTGCATCCAAACGAAGGTGTTGAAGACCAGGGTAGGCATTCGCTCTTTCTCCTCTGGAGAGTCGTAAGACAGGATCTTCTCTCCAGCAAAGTAGAGAATCAACGTAACCACTAGTTGGTAGATGGACTGCCCGATGATCATCTTCCACATGTTCAGGGTAATCAGCGGAGCGGATTTTGGGTCTGGCTTTCGGTTGAGGAGACTACGTGTTGGCGGGTCGGTGGCGAGTGCGAGGGCAGCAAATGTGTCCATGATAAGATTGACCCAGAGCAGTTGCACGGCGGTCAAGACTGATTGCTGGTCGGAACTCGAAACAGCGGAGATGAAGGTTAGAAGGACGGCAGTGATGTTGACGGTGATTTGGAACTGCAGGAACTTCTTGACGGCATCATTGACAGCTCGACCCCACAGCAAGGCTTTGACAATGGAAGCAAAATTATCGTCCATAAGGATGATAGCAGAGGCTTCTTTGGCGACTTCAGTTCCAGCGATACCCATGGAGAAACCAACATCCGCGGTCTTCAAGGCAGGTGCGTCATTTGTACCATCGCCAGTCACAGCGACTGTCTCACCTAGCTCTTTGAGACGCTTCACGAGCCTGCGCTTATCTTCCGGGCTTGAGCGAGCTAGGACACAAAGCTTTGGAATAGCAGCGTCCATATCCCGCTTGGAAAGTTTTCTGAAAGTAGGACCTTCCATGACGAGTCCACCAGGAACCAAGATTCCGCAGTCTTCGGCGATCGCTTTGGCAGTCAAAACGTTGTCACCAGTGACCATGCGCACGTATACTCCGGCTCCCTGGCAGTCTTTGACGGCCTCACGAACGCCATTTCTCAGGGGGTCCTGGATACCAACGATTGCTAGGAACGTCATCTTCTTGAACACATCTTCGAAGATCGCTTGACTGGCATCATCTTCGTTCTTGCGTGCATCCCTAGGTGGCCAGCTCTCGAAGTCCCGGTAGACAAGTCCGATTGTTCGCAGTGATCGTGATGCATAAGTGTTGATGATTTGTTCAAGAGTCTCGCGGTTGTCCTCCGAGAGTGGCCTCTCGATCAATTCCTTAGTGGCGTCAGAAACGATGTTGTCACATTTGCCGAGCAAAATTTCGGAGGCACCCTTAACGTAAAGCCTGTATCGACCGTCTTGGAGCTTGGCAACGGCACCAGAGCATTTGATTGCAGAGTCGAAGGGAACAACTTGGATTATGTTCGCATTCGAGCGCTCTGTAGAAACAGAGCCCATGCCAAGATGGTCGCGGGCGAATCCGAGAAGAGCCGTCTCAGTCTTGGAGCCAATGAACGGATCAGGGCCCCCTTCTTGACCTTCAAAAGCCGTGGTATTCTGTACAATCGATTGTTCAAGCAATTCTTTGACTTCCTTGCTAAGGTGAGAGACGAATTCCGAGGGTGAAACGTCATCGGAACTTTCGATCGGAGTTTCCAGACTGTGTTTTCCTTTTGCACCATCGTCGAGGGGCTTCGACAGAGACGATGCTTTGACCTTCTTGTCTCCAAACCGAAGAGCTGTTCCCAGGGTGCCAGACACTACGGTCATCTTGTTCTGGGTCAAAGTACCTGTTTTGTCAGAGCAGATGGTGGTAGCATTTCCCATGGTCTCGCAAGATCGTAGCAGTCGCACAAGATTGTTGTCCTTCAACATTCGAGTCGTAGCGAAAGCGAGAGCAAGGGTTACGGCAAGGGGGAGACCTTCAGGAACCGCCACTACTACAACCGTAATAGCGACAATTAAAATGTCCAAGAAGTTTTGACCTTTTTGAGCCGGCGTGTCGGTGCTGGTCCGTAGCTTGACCAGGAACTCGATGAAGAGAACAACAAATAGCAGGAGAGCGGATGCTCCTCCAAGCTTTGCAATGGAAGTGGCCAGGGTGTTAAGCTTTGATTGCAAAGGCGTGACTTCACTCTCTTCGCGAAGGGACATCATCGTCTTGCCATAGCTCGAGTGAATTCCAGTAGCGGTGACCATGAATGTGCCCACACCTTCCGAAACCTTGGCTCCTGAAAGAATGAAGGGGTCCATCTTCTTGAGCGGCTCGTGGTTCTCAATTACACGGAAAACGTCGTCTGCGGGAGTCTTCTTCAAAAGATCGGACTCGCCAGTAGCGGATGACTCGTCACACTTTACGCCGTGGCCTTGGATGAGTATGCCGTCTACAGGGACCATGTCGCCAGGCTCCAAGTTGACCACGTCTCCAACTAGAATGTCGTATACCGAGATTTCGCGAATCTTGCCAGATCGAATAGCCTTGACGTAACGGTCTTCCTTCTTTCTGTTCAGTTTGACGAATTGACGTTCCTTCTGCCAGTCGTTGAGAGCGCCAACCACTACGACAATGACAATGGCGACGATGATGGCTACACCTTCTACCCATTCGACCTTTGGCACACCATCCTCATGCTTGACACCAAACGTCTGATAAAGACCAAGGGCCAGTGAGATGACAGCAGCAATAGTAAGAAGGATGAGGACTTTGTCGTTGTAAGCTATCCATGCTAGTTGTAAGATGTTCTTAGGTTTTCGCTCGGGTAAACGATTGTCACTGAAAACTCGTTTTCGGTCAGTGAAACCGTCCTTGCCAGATTCTTGTGTTGATGTTTCGGT
Organism: Kalmusia sp. IMI 367209; assembly: GCA_027946365.1. NCBI lineage: Eukaryota > Fungi > Ascomycota > Dothideomycetes > Pleosporales > Didymosphaeriaceae > Kalmusia > Kalmusia sp. IMI 367209. The sequence goes on along the minus strand of JAPEUQ010000003.1, from coordinate 2,292,577 downwards.
GGGTTGGACCCCATTGGCCGCGGAGGTTTTCGGCGCCTGTGTTGCACTTGGTGTGGTTGCTTCTTCAAACGTGATCCGGCCGTCGACACGCTGCTCATCTACGCTCAAACCAGCCTTCCTATCTGATTTTAAGCCCTTCTCGAGACCGTCTAGACCGCCCAAAGCGTGGAATGCGGGCAAGCTTTTAGGATTATAAAGTTTTCCTAATTGGCCGGGAGAAAAGGCGAAAGGGTTATTTTCGACTTCAAAATCGGCTTCCGTCCCTGGATCCGGACGTAGTGCATCTTTATCATTTATTATATCAATTGCGTGGTTGTCTCCCCGCACGGTCTCGCCCTGCGAGGAGGGGAATGTATGTGCCGCTGGACGTAGACTCGCCGTTCTCGGTGTCGAAAGAGTTTCCGCGCGAGCGTCCAGGGACAGATAGGAAGCCCTGCGACGTCCCCCAATTCGAAGGTGACGAGACATTGTGAGGCGATGTCGGTCTACTCTCGCGGCTTTCGAAGGAGCTGGTAGCACGGAGCTCTGATGGCGGCTGCTTGGACGTGCTTGGGGAGACGTTGCCGTTCTCCTCATGATGTTGTGATGAGGACGACGAGTGCGTGTCCTGAAGCTCGCCCAATGGTACGGAATCCCCCATGTTCGTGTCGTTTGGGTTGACAGCCGAGGTGTCGATGGTGATGGTGGGAGCCCTTTGTCGTCTACCAGGACCTGGGGAAGGCGTGTTACGCGCCTCCACGTCTTTATCAGCCATGAGGACGCCTTGCAGGTGGCAGGGGCCGCGTGTTGGGGCTGTACGAGAAATAGGTAGGCTGTGCTGGCTAAGCGGTGGGAGCGGAATAATGAACTAGGGCGTCTCGCCGGTGTGATGGGGTCGGTCAAGCATGCGGCTGGGCACGTAGATTGATAAAGGCGGGGGGGAGGTCTCGTTGAGGCAAAAGACGAGGCTGAGTTATGGTTGCAAGTATCGTCGCTTCCCCCAACGGCTGGGAGAAGGTTGCTAAGGAAGGCGAGGTACGGCTGGGCAAAACCGAGGATCAGCAGAGGCACTACTGGTGGTGGAGGTGGTACTGGTTGTTCGCCAGCGGCTCTGGGGTCTTAGCACAGCCTCCTTCACTCACCTGGGCGCCTGTTATTGTTGTTGGATTGCCCGAAAAGCTATAAAGCGTACCACGGCTGCCCGTCTCGGCGCTTGCGTGGAGGATGGCAAAAGGGTGCTCGGAGGGGCACGTGAAGCGTCCCAAGGCAGCTGAAAGTCGGGTTGCTACAGAGGGTGCTGCGGAATGCTGGTGGAGTCTATGACGGCGAAAGCTTCTGGGCGTGGCAGTGTAGGTCGGTTCGCATGGCCAGAGGACGAAGGCAATTACAAAGACATAGCTCTGGACGCGCGTGGGGAGAGGGCGTGGCAATTAAGTTGAGAAGCACGGCGGGTCTGGAGGACGTCCAAGAGCCGGAGCAAGAATTGAGTCGACAGCAAACTATCGTCCTCCGCCCGGGGCCTTTCGCGCTCGCTGGGCAATGGGGAGTGTTGCGTGCCCAGCGAATGCACTGCCCCAAAGTGTCTAGCCGCATCCGGCCTAGAGTGCCCGCCCGCTGGCTTGGGCCTAGCTTGGCCGGCGCACACCACCGACACTGCAAGCCGTCGCCCTACTGTACCCTACCCTTTACCCTCGAAACGCATGCGTTTCACTTGCTCGCTGCCGCTGCACGTTCCCCACACCCAGCGCTGCCCATTGTCCCCGACGCAGCCTGCGTGCGAAAAGCGATCTGCCATGTGGCCGCCTGCAAACCGCCGAAGCCAGGGCCGCCCGCTGTATCTCGGGCCACAGACCCTCTTCCGGGCGCACTGGAGATGAGGCCAAGCGGCCGCCGCGTCAGGGCTCAAAAGGAGCAGAGACACAGGCCCTTCGCGCGAGGCGGAACCGTAATGTCGTGCAGCCGAGCCCAGCGGCGTCCCGAGTCCTCTGCGCGATAGACAATTCGCCGTTGTGTCGCCGCTACCACGACACAGCCCGCTGCCCAAAGGCCCAAAGATCCTACACCCAAAGGCCCTCTAGTCACCATTCGACCCACGCGGCCGCGGGTCCTGCGCCAGCGATTGCAGCTAGACGGTAGCTCCCGCGCCTCTCTCCAAGCGTCAGACCTGGCCAGCGAAGAGACCCGCCGCCGCCATGGCCGCCAAGCGCGCGCATCTTGGAACGACGCCATGGCGACCACTCTCCGCTGCGCCTGCGCCGGGCGGGCAAGTCCTCGGGTAAGATCTCGGGCGATATGATTTGCGTCGGCGGCGCCATCTTTTGCCTCAACCAAGGTTTCCGCAGAGCATATCATGACTCTACCGCCGCATCGCACCTCAATATTGAAAACCACGCATTTTGCCATGCCTTGGTATGAAGCATAGCCCCGATGCTGGGCATGACGGCGAACAGCAGTCCGTGGAACCTCTCCGAAGCTTGCTCGAGCCCGTTTGGATGCGGAGTGACCTTGCTGATTGTCAGGTCAGCGTCAGAACACGGAAACATACCTACGACACTCTGCAGTCTCCTGCTGCACGCATGCGCTTGAAAACACGCTTGCTGTCGCTGATGCGCCAGGATGCTTGATGCGCACAAGATACGTCACTGGCCAATACAGAGCCCTTGGCAGGGGAACATCCGCCCATTCCATTGTGAGATGGGTGTGGGCGCACAACGCAGCTAGGCATCTCGTTTACCATTAACACCTCAATTTTAATTCACTATCCATTGATACACACAATCAAAATGTGCAATCTCATCTCCATCATCTTCTTTCTCCCAGGATCGCCTTGAACTTGTGCTTCATGGCCAAGGTACTACTTTGAGTTGTTTCCTCACCGATCATAGTTGACCGCAATTCACACCCGCAGCTATTCCGCCGACACGCGAGGCGTACCTCGCTGACTGCAGCGCGAACGGCTCACAAACCCCACGCCTTTTGGCAGACCACCATAAGCAAACATCAAGCTGCGGTCGGTCGTGCTAGCCGCCATCTTTTGTACGGTACCCAATGAACGATAAGCGCTAATAGACCTGCACATGAAGCTGCATCTTCACATCATGGAGGTATACAACTGGCCAGAATAACAGCTACAGTTTTCTTATCTGCTCCAGTGTTTACCGCATCTTCGGTGCATTGTCACTGCGCACAAGTCATTGTCCAGCTGACTCGTACACACTAAATACAACAATCGCTTGGCGATACAATGTTGATTCAATCCCTACGCACACTTCCATCGTGGTTTTCTCCCACACCTCTTCGATTATTGCTATTTTGACGTCGGATACCAACACTGAGGTTGAAACTGAGACATGTGAGGATCGATTCGCCCCCAAAAACTCTATTCTTGTCTTGCAAACCGTACCTGCATATTGGCCCCAGATCCCCGCGTTTGTCGCGTTCCAAAAACAGATCCCGCTCCCCGCGAAACACCAGTTCCTCAGGCGTTTATATTTGTGGCACGGGTGTGTCTCTTCCACCAACTGCCGACTGAAAGGTGAGCTTACCTATCCGAATATGGAAGATCTGACCACGACCGTCGCTGTGAGGTGCTTACTAGGTTTACGGAACCACACTTTCCCGTTCTTTAGATATATATTCCCCACATCATTTATATCAAGTGTTGCTTGTGCCAAATGCAAATAGAGCCTCGCAATCAAGTGTCAAGTATAGATGATACCTATCTCCAACATAGTCAAACTTAGGATACCTCGAGCAACATCCTTGTCTACGCCAGCGATATGCTGGTGACTGAGCGGCACATTTAGCGTTGATGGCGTTGTCGCACACCGATAAAGGTCTCGATCCCGGCGCTTATATTCAGTAGGCGCATTTCATACACAGCAGCATGCCGGGAACCGCGACGCCGCTTGGTGGTTGATTTTCACAGAGAGCCTTGTTCTTCACAATGTGATAGGCTGCGCATTTGCCTCTAGAAGTATCTACTGTTTGCCTTTGGGGTTGAGTAATACCCTACCGTAGTTACTCGTTTCGTCTTTCCGCCAATCATTCTGTTCACAACGTGGTCAAGGACTGCAGACCTCGCTAGAAACAAGAGACCACAGCCTACGGACTGTCACTCTTGACCTAATACTAATTCTTATCGAGTTAAGATTCGACCTACAGAGCCTAGGAAGGCACATCGGAGGTAGAGCTTCCACCGTTGAAGGTCCGCCGTGAAGTCACACTATCACCTTGGGCATTTCTCATGGTTTTAACACTCAATCATCCTCTATTGCCAAACTATGCATGCGCTTTTATGCCACGGCATCTACAGCCCACCTTTAGTGCTCCGCATCCGCAACCACAAGATACCCAAGCGCGCTCGGCTATCCCAGGCGCCTCATGTACGCTCCGCTTCGCCTGCATCCCCGCGCTTCCACACATCTTCGCTCGCCGAATGTTTCAGCGAGCCCAACAACGGGGATTTCTAGCACGTTCACATTACCGTGCAGAAAAAGCGGAGTCCGCGACGAAGTCGGTGTACAGGGGTCGCACGTGTATGACTACACTAGGACATCGCAGTCATACTTAAAATTCGACGTGACGGATTGGCTGAGGCCCATGTCACTGCAATTCGATGATTGGAGCCAGCATAATAGGAAATATCGCCCAAGACAAGCGACGCGACGTTTCCGTCTACATGGCTAACTGCAATGCTGCTCTACCGGTGAATGCACGCATGCCTTACGATTCAGGCATCTAGATCTAAGCCAGCCGTTCATCGTATAAGGCTGAGCGATCTAGAAAGCACATCGCCAAAGCATTCCGGTCAGCACGTGTGCCCGATTTCCAAGGCATCAAAATCCTAGCTCAGATGATAGGGCTGAGTCGATCGACAGGTACAGCGAAGGGCGCGCAAACCGGTGAGACACTCTGTTCTTATCCAAGGCAGCGATTTGGGAGCTGGTAGACCTCGTAGGGCTGAGTGAACGGTAGGCACCTGTACATCGGCTGGGGTAGGGTACTGATGGAGTGGAATGACTCAGATTAGGCATCAGAGTTCAAGCTGAGGTTTGGAGCGTTCAGGTGCGTGCTGGGTATATATCAGCTTCGGTGCCTTCGCGTTCTGCTCAGCTATTACGCTGTATGTTCTGTAGCTGAGTCCACTTCACCGGTGTGTGTCAAATGTCAGCATAGAAGCTTGCTTGAGCGGAGGCATGTGATGGAGGAAATAGCATCGATACGTCGCGGAAGTAGATTGCATGGCGCAATGTTTTACAACGTTTTACAACGTTTTCCTACTTTCTATTCAGCCGCACGTGAGCTTGCACAGACTCATACAACGTAGCGTTAGTCAGCTCTAGAAGAGCTGCAGTCCAGCGTACGAGAGTCATATCATGTTCTATCTTTGCTAGCATCTATCCTCAGGACAGCATCTATCCTCAGGACAGCATCTATCCTCAGGACTCGAGCAGCAGGATGTATCAAAATTCGCGATTTTTTCTTATATTTCCCCCTTCGCAACGTATTGTGATGAGGAACCCAGCTGTTCACTCCCATTCTGTGATCCGATCATATAATATGGCAGACTATTTGTGCGCCGAAGTATCCCACGATACACAATATGCAACACGCGCACTAACAGTATTGACCAATAATCACATAAATTTCCGCCAGTGTATATCTTCATGCTAAGTCTACTATAGATGATACGAATAGATGTACGGCATCTTATCATGACGGGCATACTTACATCCGCTTGGAAAGCTGGCCACAGCATACAGACGTCTTGCGTTTCGTAGTTCAGTGTACGTGTAGTACTTGTACATTAAGTTCATTGGTTGGAAATTAATTCCCCTCTTTTGATGTAACGAATAAAGTGGTGGCTATGCTCGTGTCCGTCGTACAAAGGACACAAGGTAGAAGTAATGTTTGACGAATCATTTCATCGGGTTGTAGACCACAGGGGTAACTCAAACTCGCCCGACGTGGTGCAGCCAGGGGTAATAAGATCCCAAAGGGGGAAAGGGAGAAGGGAGGTAGGTTGCGGTATGTGCCATGTTCATTTGTGTGATACTGCCTTTGTCGGATATCTGCTTGTAACAAAGGGCTGTGCATCACAGTGAACAGTTTGGGTATTCAGATCCTGAAGAAGGAGTCAGCCTCCTTCACTGCACGCACATTGTCACTCGCATGTAGCAGCATAGCACCGTTTCGAACGATCTGCACGTCACTATCCATCTACGGTCTGCGCACACTCTATTACCAGGGTAATATCACCGCAGCGTATCTAGGATAGATATCCGTCTATGCAATCCTTGAGCAACGCGCAAGCCAGGCAGACCTGGAGGCAGACTACAAACGCATGCATGTACACGCATGCCGTCATCATCTTCCCTACTCCAATCTCCCCGTCACCGAGTATGTACGCCGCATGCCGCGACAATCAACATACTTTACACAAGCATTGGCGTTAGCCAAGTCAGCCTGAACGACATCGCGACTTCGCAGGCCAAATTACGTCGAGCCTTCGGGCTAAGCAGCGAATTCCGCAGCACGCAGACCGCACTGCCATCCCGCAGCGTCCCGCAGCACACGGCACGGCGTACATGGCCTTCCATCACCAAACTGCCCAACTCCACGCGCATCATCATCATCGACTCTGTTGCGGATGGCGCTCTCGCGGCCGTATCCCGGCTTAATTGTCTGGCTCTGCCTCGCTCCCAGAATCATCCGCCTTCTTGGGCTTTAGATTAGGTAGTCGGATGGTAAACACCAAGACGTTGACTACGACGAACACGGCAATGGCCGAGATGAAAGTGACGCGCAGACTGCGCGCATACGCATCGATTACTTCGTGCGAAGTTTTCGTTAGCTTGGGGGGCTGTGTAGACAGAGCGGGGCGGGGTGCTGTGGGTCCCGCGTGCGTGGGGCAATAATTGCATTATGATGTGTATGGCGAGTGTCGTAAGGGGGTGGTGATGATGCGGTGATAGAGGAAGGGAGGGGGAGATAACGAACCTTGGTGTTGGTGTTTGGGGTCGAGGTCGAGGATGGAGCGGACGGATTTGCGGACCGTGAGGATAATCTACGTGGAACAGAAGTCAGTCCGTATCCTGACCACTTTGCAGAAAGTGAAAGATGCAATGGATAGGTAGGACAAAAGATACGTACATCTTCTTTATGACGTCCGGTAACGAGCGCGTTCAAGTACGCTGTGAGCGCATTCTGCAACACTAAGCTACTGAGCGCAACACCCATTACAGTACCTAGCTGTCTCCACAGAATCAAAGTACTCGTCATGACCGCTTGGTCTTCCTGCGTGCTTGTCGCCAGCACGCCGACCATCGTCGCCGGGTAGGAAAGGCCCTGTCCGAGACTCGCGGGCACGAGGAAGAGCGTTGCGAGCCACGTCGGTATATCCTCCCACATGACTGATAGCAGCACGCCGCCCACAAGCATGCTGATAGATCCTACGACGATGAGCCACGTCATGCGGCCTGTGGCAGTCATGATGAAGCCTGAGGATACGCCGCAGACCATCAGGGCCAGCGAAGGCCCTGCGAGACGGAAGCCAGACAGGGAAGCTGATTCTAGCTTCACGGCTTGGAAGTAGAGCGGTGCGTTGAAGATGATGGCGTTGATGCCGATATTGGCGAAGAAGTTGTTGAAGACGAGGCTGCCGCGTGGACGTGAAAAGAGAAGGTACATTGGCATGACGGGCCTAGCAGCTTTGTGTTCGACGCGGAAGAGGATCGCGCCCGCGACTACAGCGATCACGAGCGATGTGATGACGAAGGGATGCTCCCAAGGGAAGACATTGCCTCCCAGGTTGAGGCCTGCGATGAGGAAGGCTACAGATCCGGTCAGGAGAATAGAGCCTGCGAAGTCAAAGCCTCGCAGTGCGTCTCTGAATCCTTGACCGGATCGTTGGGCTAGATTGGGTCCAAGGGTGGAAGGAGTAGTGAAATATGCGTTGATGAAAATGGCGAGGAAGAAGGGGATTTGAATAGCAAAGGTAAGTCTCCAACCCAGCTTGTCACAAAGAAAACCCCCAAAAGCGGCACCTAATGTCGAGCCGCTTCCGTAGAAGAGGTTAATGTACGCCTGGTACGTACTCCGCACCTGGATGCTCACCAGGTCATTGATGATGATGTTGCCCATTGAGAGAACGGCCGCCGCACCGAGACCACAAAACGCTCGTGCGGCAATGAAGCTGCCGATGCTCTGCGCGAGAGCACACCATCCTGTGGTTGCTGCAAGAAACAACAGTCCAGCAAGGTACAACGGGCGTCTCCCGAACGTGTCGGATACCCTTCCGAAAAGTGGTTGTAGTGAGGTTGAGGTGAGCAAGAAAGCAGTCGAGAGCCACGATGCTGAGTTTGAAGCATTGAAATATGACGTGATTACTGGATGGCTTGATGCCATCAATGTCGAGTCGAACATTGCAATCTTCTCCAAGGTCAGAAACTTCATGCCGCGGAATGGTCCAAATCATTGTCGAAGAATCCAACTCACGAAATACCCCATGAACACACCGCCAATGATGCATCGGAACCTGGTCCTTGATAGTCCCGCGAGAAGCCCATCTTCGCCAAATGCGCTGGGGTCGTCGGGCTGGTCTTGTGAGACATCCTGCTCAGGGGCAAGCCAATGGCTACTCGAATAGCTTCTTTGCTTCCCCAACCCTGGAAATTGCGGTGCCGTGAGAGCACCCTGTGCTACCTCTGCATCTTGGATATCGTCGTCGTAGATCGCTGACTCAGTGTGGCGTTCTGCTGAGGATGGACGTAATAGCGGTGTCCGCTCCGAAGCACGGTGGCCGTTCATAGGTTAATCCGCTGGGAAAGATGCCCCACCCTCCAATTATTGCGGAAATGACTATTATGCTGTCGTCGGCGTGTGAGTTGTAGGGCTCGAACTGAAGATGGTTCGGAGTAGTTTGTGTGACAAAGCGGTTTGCATCGGCTAGCCCTTCCGCGTTAGGACACGAGCTTATCCCCGGATTTGCCTCTTATCGCATCCCGCCATCGTCTTCTCTCTGCGAAGCCACACCTTCTGATTCTACCACATTGTTTGCCATTGTCAAAGATGAAGCCTCCTCTACGAATAGCCATTCTTGAGGCTGATACGCCTCCCGACGATATCGTTGCCAGGTACGGTAAATATGGAACAGTCTTTCGCACTCTTCTCGAGAGGGCTGCAGATGAGCTGGGCGAATCTAGCTTTTCGAAGAGTAGCTTGGATTTGAGCGCATACGATGTTGTTACGGAGCAAGAGTATCCTGAATTAGACAACATCGATGCAGTATTGATCAGTGGATCCAGTGAGTGCTCAAGAGCATCCGGTATCGGACTCGGCTGATCCCGTCAAGAACATAACTCCTTCGACAATGATCCCTGGATCCTGAAACTGTTTGAGTTTACGGAGAAATTGCTTAAGCAAGACCGTATTCGGATCATTGGTGTTTGTTTCGGCCATCAGATTATTGGGCGAGCAGCAGGCGTCAAGGTTGGACGAAGCGAGGGCGGATGGGAAGTGTCGGTGCTACCAGTCGAGTTGACTCAGAAGGGCAAAGAAATCTTTCAGCAAGACACACTTGTGCGTTTGTCTCCCTTCTTTACCAGCCTTGTATTAACATAACATCTAGAGCATCCACCAAATGCACCGGGATGTTGTGTTTGAGTACCCTGAAGGCGTCGAGCCATTGGGCGGGTCCCCAAGGTGTCTTGTGCAAGGTATGTACAAGAAAGGCAAGTTTATTTCTGTCCAAGGGCATCCTGAATTCCACGAGAGTATCGTGAGTTATCTCGTGACCATGCGAAACAAGCAAGGGATATTTAACACCGAGGAGGCCAAAGATGCGTTGGACAGGGTAGGGGAACCATCATGATGGTGTCGCAGTTGCAAAGGCATTCCTTAGATTTCTATTAGAAGATTGAGGTAGAGTAGGATTTACCCTCGATGGTTTCACATCGTTGTTCATTCATCGTCACTTGACCTTGCAGCGATGGAGAAACCGTTGACCCCCACGCCATCTGAACGGATGCATTGCCGGGTTTGACATTGTGATAAAATTAGTACCATGAGGTCATCGCAGGCCTGATCCCGGGCTATGAGCAGATGGAAAGAAGACTGCGAAATCACAACGCTCATGAGTTGATCTCGCCATCGCAGCGAAAGGGCTATTGAAATAAAGGTATCTCTGGAGGAACACGCGGTGGCGGCAGACCCGAGTTACTGGGGAGGTCGCCAATGCGTGCAGAGTGGCTATCGGGGAAATTAACTAAGCTGAAACCGGATGTCGCCGCGTAGACTACAAGAATCTCGTGCTGCGTAACCAGAGCCCCAACATCGCCTACCTCCTACCACGTCGCTCGTTAGCATTCACTTCTTGCCACGGGCTACTCTACGCCGGTCGTGCCGCCGCATACACTCCACGATTCTTCACGACCCCTATTCCATACGCTCGTTATTCGATGCCGCTTGATCGGTAGTCCCTGGCCTCGCCGTTCCCAATGGGCAAATGTGAGGAAGCCCCGCACGAATGTGCGTACCCTTGTGCGCCCTGACTGACGATGTCTGCGTAGGGAACTATGGAGTTGTTCTGGATGCGGGCTCCTCGGGCACGCGCGTCCACATCTACAAATGGCTGAAGAGCGATAAGGCGCGCAAGAGCGAAGCAGACCTGCACAAGCTCCCCCTGAGATCTCGACCGAGAAGAAGTGGACCAAGAAGATCCACCCCGGAATCTCGACCTTCGGCTCCCACCCGCACGATGTCGGCCCCGAACACCTCGAGAAGCTGCTCAAGCATGCGCTCAAATACGTCCCGAAGGATGAAATCTCCAACACTCCGCTTTTCCTGCTTGCTACCGCCGGCATGCGAATATTGCCAGACCTACAACGGAAATCTGTGCTAGAAGAGGTGTGCGCTTATGCGCGAAAAACAACAAAGTTTCAGCTGCCGGACTGCGACCTGCACGTCCAGGTCATACCGGGAGAGACGGAAGGACTGTACGGATGGATAGCGGCGAACTACCTGTTGGGTGGATTTGACGATCCGCAAGGGCATAATCATGGGAAGAACCACCACACATATGGCTTCTTGGACATGGGAGGTGCATCAGCTCAGATTGCTTTTGCGCCCAATGCGACCGAAGCCGAGCGGCATGCGAATGACCTGACCCTTCTGCGCTTACGAACATTAGACGGTGCGCCACTCGAATACAAGGTGTTTGTGACAACATGGCTAGGGTTTGGGGTCAATCAGGCGAGGCAGAGATACGTTATGGAACTGCTGGAATCGAGTGCAGACGCCAGCGAGTACCCAGATCCTTGCTTACCGGACGACGCCGTCGTCATGGTCAGCGACGACGGTAAAGTCATCGAGTCCGGGTCTGGCAAGAAAGGTCATAAGCTGGTTGGCACAGGCGTATTCTCGGAGTGCTTGTCCAAGACATACCCACTGCTCAAGAAAGAGAAGGAATGCCTTGACACACCATGCCTCATCAACGGCCAGCACACGCCAGCCATCGACTTCGACGTCAATCACTTCGTCGGCGTATCCGAATACTACCACACCACCCACGAGATCTTTAAGATGGCGGCCAAAGACGATGAAGACTATGATTTCAAGACTTATCAGAAGGCCGTGGATGATTTCTGTAGTAAGAGCTGGAAAGACATAGAAAAGGGTGTCAAGAAGGAAAAGTGGGGAAAGAAAATCGATGAGGATATCGCACAAGAAGTATGCTTCAAGTCGTCCTGGCTCATCAACGTCCTCCACGATGGCATCGGCATCCCCTCGCGTCGGTCTCGAAGATCTCAACAGCGCACAAAACGTCACCAAAGCGAAAGTTGGCAAGGGCAAGAAGAAAGGCTTCCTCAACCCCTTCCAGGCCGTCAATAAAATCAACGACGTAGAAGTAAGCTGGACACTCGGCAAAATGGTGCTCTACGCTTCCAGCGAAGTACCTCCCAACACGACACAAGCCCTAGCCGTAGGCTTCGGCAGCAACGTGCCCGGCATCCCCTCAGACTTCCAACATCCAGGGGGCTCACACGAAGCCTATGCGGGCTCAGACGCCGACTGGCACGACCGCCTCTTCGCAGAGAACCCGCGCCGCATACCTGGCTTCCTCATCTTTGTCCTCATCCTCATCATCATTTTCTACATGACATGCGGCCGCGAGCGCGGCCGTTCCGCTCGCCAGAAACTCGGCGGCATGTTTGGTGGCGGCAGCCAAAACAGGCACGCGTCTCCGCTCCGTCGCCGGCGCGGCTTCCTCCCCTCCAAATTATTCGGTCTCCGCAGTACACCGTCCTATGAACGCGTCCTCGAAGACGGCGAGGCTGCAAACGACTTCGAACTCGGGTCTTTCATCTCAGACGAAGATGAGCATTCGGATTCAAGCGAGGGATCTGGACGTCTCGGGCGCACGTCGGGGCTGGATGACGCCGCAGATCAAGACTGACGCTGGCACCCCGACGTTCGAGCCTGCACGGGACGTCGTTGCTCAGGGGTCAGGGTTGGGTTTGGGCCCGCCAGGCGTGTTTGCGAATGCGATTGAGAGGGGGGGACTGATGAGTCGCACGGATAGCAGGGAGCGGATAACAAGGAGTCGAGCCGCGAGTCCCAAGAGAGGGAAGACTGCGATGGGTATGGTGGATGAGTGAGTTGCATATAGTGTTTTTGGGGGGGCGTCTATCCCAGGGCTGGACTGGAGGTTTGTTGTTTATAAGGGCGTTTGGAGCCGTCTGGAGCGTCTTTTTTATCTGTGCATTGATAGAGGGAGAGGCGTTGGTAGACGCTTGCTTGTTCGCGTCTGAGACTGTGAGAGGTCCTACGTTTCTTATTTTTTGCTTGTGCATAGTTTCTTGTAATTATCACGCACCCTTATGACTACTTTACTTTCTATCAAGAGATTCTATTTGATGCTCCTTCCGTTCCTCCTTACTTGCCCATATGTTTAACTTATTCTAGGAAGACTACAAGATGATACAATATCCATATTTAATCTATATAGTGTGAAACACTGGATACAGACTACAAGCCCTTCTCCGGATAACCATACAATTCCCGGAAGCAGCCTTCTCAATGTTATGCATAAAACGACAGGTCATTAGACGGTCTATCATCTATTTAACAGATAAATGCAAAGTCCTAGAGCCTTGACGTATGGGTCCTCGACGGCCTACCTCATATCCTTGGAATTGAAGCTTGAGAACATGGATATTCGTTGCATGTGCTGTTCACATATAATCAATCAATGCATGTCGTATAACGTTTTACGAATTAGACTAAAACTCTCTGTAAGGAGTAAGTAAGTGAGTGAGTGTCATACGCCACACCATCAAGCGTATTAATATAAACAGCGAAAACGAGGCCTTCTCTCCTCGAAGGAAAGCGAGCAATACCCATACCCACCCTATCCTACCCGGCCGTTTCCATCGTTCCCAGTGCAACCCCCGCCCTTATCGTTGCATCCCCAAACTCCTCCGCACTCATTGATGCCCGCACCCTCCCTCCCCTACGCTAGCAGCTCCTTCGTCTTCCTCTCCGTATCTAACTCAACCCTACTCTCAAACACCGGCATCTCATGGATTTCCATAGACGCGTCCTCCTTAGGCGCCAACGGCGCCTGTCCATGGCTACTCCCTATGCTCGAGCCGCCGTGCGAGTCGCCATAGTGCGCGTAGACGATTGCGTTTTTCTCAAAGGGGCCTTCGTCTTGGGCGGGCGTGCGCTTGTTGCGCGCGCGGCCGAACCAGATGCCCAGGCCGACGAGGAAGATGGCGGCAGCGGAGACGCCGACGCCGATGCCAGCCTTGGACCCGGTGGAGAGGCCGGTGGAAGTTTGTGGCGCTGGGGCTGGGGTGATCTCCGAGGGGGTCGTGGGTGCTTGGCTGGAAGCGGGCGCGGTTGTAGACTGCGTGTTTGATGTCGTTGCTGATTCCGAGGGGGCTGAAGAGGAAGCGGCGAGCTTTGTAGCGGAAGAGGTAGGCTTGGAGGACGCGGATGAGGAGCTTGAGGATGAGGGTTGGGTGAAGTTGGTCGGGTCGAATTCTATGGGGAGGTACTCGATGGAGAGATTGGATTCTTCGTTGCAGCAGTCTTGGCTCAGGCCGCAGCACCAGCGTTGCGAGGAGTTGCCGGCTGCGCGGTTGCAGGGTGTGAGGAACGGGTATTTGTCGTCCTGGGTACATTAGTACATGCGGGTTCCTTTGTACATGTGGTAAACGTGACTTACACCACAGACATGTAGACAGCCGTCCTCGTTCCAATCCGCATTTGTGCACGACGGCTTTGTCCACGCTGGATCGCTCGGTGGAGATCCCTTTTTCTTGCCCACCTGACAGAGTCCATTCGGTGCGCATATATCAGCCCCATCCTTGCGGTTGGTCGCACAGCAAATTGTCGACAGCGGATTCGATGCGTCCTCCGAACAAGGCTGGTATTCAACATTCTTATCAATCGTTCCATCCGGGAAGTAGCATCCTGCTCTTATGTTCTGCGGGTACACCGCCAGCAGAACTAATACCGAGGTAACGAGTGTAGGACGCAGCATCGTGAGTGTAGTCGAAGCACTGAGGAGGCAGTGCGGGCCCTGGACTGGTACAACAGCAGCAAGAAGCGACGGGAGAGAGACCGAAGTCCGCGAAAAGATGACGGGATGGTGGCGAGCTTGAAGATGAGGAGATGTTTCTTTCGCGCGAGACACGAGACGGATTCAACCGTCTCGCACGGTACCGTTTGTTGTGCCATATCCCTTATGGTATAGGTGTGGCCAATTTGGGCCCGATCGATGTACTCCGGCGCGTAGTGTGCATGAGCAAGGCTTTTTGCATGTTCAAATTGTGCCCGCGCTAGGTTAGCACGTTGTCTAAGGCTCGAGAGGAGATCTGAAACAGATGCGAATTCTAAGCGAGCGTAGAATAGCGAGCAAGATCCATGTGCGCAGTGCCACGCGCTCGGTCTTGTTTTCCTATGGCATAGCCAATACAAAATATGGGCGAAAAAACTTGAGAAATATCTTCATCAGAATATAGCGTATAGTTGCTTGAGGACAACTTTCTTGTGTAAAAAAGCTTGGATGTGGTACCATGGTATCGAGGTCCTCTCGTGCGAAAGTTGCGGACCTGCAGCATCCGGCACAGACTACTGCACCATCGTGTAGAATTCCGTGCTTCGTCACATTAAGATATCCTCTTTCATCAATGGTGCGACTGTGCTCTTTCGAACCTCTCAAATTTCAGTTGAATCTATGGTATTGGAATGCTGAGGCATTATGCTTTGTTTCGTCTAGGCTATTGAAAGGCTCGAGTGTAAGCTAACGTGTTCCGTTTACGCTGGGGGTCGTTCCCGGAAATTTGATTATACTCGTCTGTGCATATCTACGCTGTGTCCAGCCGCGCCGGCACGACGCACGACAAACCCGTTCATACCGTTTGGGAAATGTCGAGTTACGGGCGATGCACCGACTATGAAGTTGTTGAAGTAGCGAACAAATGTGTCCTGAGGTGGTCTATGATCTCAATCTTAGACCTTGAATGATAGCAGGTAGCGTATGTGTAGCTGATGCTCCTTCGATGTGACAATCGATGGTTGTTTAAGCGTTGCCTTCAGACTAAGTCTTCCGTTTCTTCTTCGTCATCCTCTCCGCCCCAGTCTAGCTTCATCAGCAAGCGATCTACTCCTCCGACCCTCAGAGGTTTATATTCTTCCTCATCTACCACACCTTCCTTCCCTACAATACCCGCTCCTCCAGTGCCCACATGTTCGGAGTCGATTTCCCGCAGCCGCTCTACAAGACCTTTCAGATCCGAGTCTAGGCGTCGTCGAGCACGATCCAGTTCTAACTTTACGTCTTTCTCTTCCTGCTTATAGTTATGCTTGTAATCTTCAAACCCTTCATCTTCTTCAAGGTCGAGATTCTGTTGAATGGACTGAAGTCGTGTGACGTATGCTACCAATTCGTCCACATGTGTGAAGCAAGTGCGGAGGGAGGAAGTGAAGGCGTGGTCGGTGAGGAGGAGAGAATAAGTGATCGACGTGAGAAAGCGGCGATGTGCGAGAGACAAAGCTTCTGGGTCATGCTGTTCGGCGTCACGCGCTTGCGTGTCGGATATCTGAGATCGTGTAGATCCACCAGAGAGCCGTGGCTCAAGTCTCGAGCTGCCAGTAGCCGCTCTAGCTCCAGGATTTTCGACCCAGTGTAGGAAATGTTTGAAAGACTCTTGAACAACTTCACCTTGAAAGTATGCTTCGCCTTCGGACAGAAAGAATATTGCCGCTGCACACGTGGCCCATACTTTGCGCAACTCTCTGGTTCGAGCGTTATTCCTTTCTCGTCTTCGCTTGAGGATAGCTTTCCCCTGGGGTGAATTACTGTATTGATAGCCAGGAGGCGGCGGATATTCTCTTCGTATCGAGCTATGACGCCAGAGTTGGGCAAGGTGGAGATGGGAACGGCGAAGAGCAAGCAGATATGAGTTAACTGCGGAATACACTTCCATATCAGACTTCGTCATGAAGAGATCTAGTGGCGATCTGAGATCCATGACTAGTGATGTTGGAACGGACAAGAGGAGATCGTTAAACGCCACGCTAGTCATTCGTGGAAGAATGTTTGATGGATCTCTGGCTCGCCCTGGTGTTCCAGGGCGGTGGCTTGAGGATTTGTCGATTGTGAGATGGAGTATTTCTGTTGCAACATCCAAAATATCATCCGTGTGGTCGTCCTCGCCTCCCAAAGCGGAAAGCACAGTGAACGAGCGCGCTAACGTCTGACTGATCTCGCCTTCTTTTAATAAGATGCCTTGGATTCCCTGTGAAATTTTGGACTGCGTTGGGGCCCTATGCCGTGAAATCGTCTTTTCGTCCGATTCTGCGATCAGCGTCATTGCAAACTCGCCTCGGCCGAGCAGAAAGAATTGGTGTAGGACGGTCAGGATCTCAACAATTTTCTCTCGAGGCAACAGATGCTGTAGAAGGTTTCTTGATAGGGATAAGCGAATGCTAGCAACCGCTTCGGATAGTTTCGCTGATGATATGGGTGCCTTGACCTCTGAGAGGTGTCCTACGTGGACCGGTAACAATTCCAACTCTGATGCTCCAAATGACCTTCCCGTCAATGACTTTGAATTGGCGGGCAAGGATCGTATCTGGTTCAATGATTTGCCGATGAATAGAATAGAAGACGCGGTGTGCCTGGTTACAAACTTGGGTAAGAGTTTGTGGTTCACGGAAAAAGAGAGGTCTTCGTCAGAGTCGTCTTCGATGAAGAAGTCAGACGCCCCGAATGCAGGCAAGCGCCCGTACAAGAGCCAAGTGGAGAGTTGCCGAAGCCATGATGTCTCTGCAACGACACCAAGATGCAGGGCCGCTTCTTCGATATCTGGATACCCGGTCTGGGCTTCGGTGCGTAGCTTGTCGATGAGCTCGGCGCCAGGTGCTGATTTTTGATCCCTCTGTCCGCTTTTCTTTGGCGATTCGGGCGTGGAGATGAAGTTGCTGATATCCCACAGCCATTCCATCGATCTGATCCACTCCGAGAACTCGCCAACAATACCCGCTAGAGGAACAATGTTGTAGGCGCCTACAGTGGAAGCATCCTGCTTCAAGATGCGGCTCTCCACGTCCAACACCTTCCGTTGGAAATTTTCCAGATGATGCGAGGTGATGGCTGTGGCAACCGCTCGGCACACAGTAGATGGATGTGAAGCTGCAATCCGCGCAACATGGTCGCGCGTACGGCGATGCAGACGCGACAGGTGGCCCAGGGAAGACAGTAGCTCGGCCTCGGGCGGCGAAAGAAGAGCGACAGGCGTCAAGGTCACGTGCGCTTGTCCTGGCTGGGGATCGAACAGCGCCGACGGGTGCCCTGAGAGCGAGAGAAGGATTTCGTGGAGCATGGCTGCGGCGGTGGGGTTCCGCCCCGAATGTGAGTCTTGCGGGGCGAGCCCTTCTCGAACAGGTTGAGGAGGACGCTGAGCAGCTCGAAGCGGCACATGAGGCTGGTCGGCGCGCGGCCGAAGACGAGAGGCTGCGATGTGTGAAACGCGTTGTCACGGGCGTAAACAACCCCACTCAGTACCCCGCGCTAAGGCAGCAAGGTTCGGTGGAGGCACGCATTGGCCAATAGCGGCTGCGCAGAAAGAATGACCGGCATGAAGCCAGATCCAACACACCAACACGCCGGACCCATATTGATGCCCGGGGCGTCGAGGCCAACATGCATCCCCTCGTTCTGCCCTACATTCACTCGCTCACAACATGGCACACCGAACCCTCCTGAGGCCTGTCGGTCTCGCGCCTTGCTCTGTCCTGAGACGCACCCATCACCTTGCTCGACCCTTCAGCACAGTCATTGATGCCCCCATTTCGCCCGCCGCCCAGCAGGCCCCGCCGCCGGTGCCCTCCAGCGTCTTCAAGGATGCTGTGCAGGCCACCTCCCCGAGGACCACCTGGACGAAGGAGCAGATCGCTGAGGTCTACCACACCCCTCTGATCGACCTCACCTATGGCGCCGTATGCGTATCCGACCCCCTTCCTTTGGCCCGGTTCTAACCGTCGCAGTCTACTGTCCACCGCCGCTTCCACGACCCCGCTGCCATTCAGATGTGTACCCTCATGAATATCAAGACGGGTGGCTGCAGCGAGGACTGCAGCTACTGCGCCCAGTCGTCTCGCTACAACACTGGTCTCAAGGCCTCTAAGATGGTCAATGTCGATTCGGTGCTTGAGGCTGCTCGCGTCGCTAAAGAGAACGGCAGCTCCCGCTTTTGCATGGGTGCGGCATGGAGAGACATGCGTGGCAGGAAGACGAACCTGAAGAACATCAAGGAGATGGTCAAGGGCGTCAGGGCACTGGGCATGGAAGCATGCGTAACCCTTGGCATGATTGATGCTGAGCAGGCGAAGGAGCTCAAAGACGCCGGACTAACAGCGTACAATCACAATGTAGATACCTCTAGGGAGCACTATCCCAGTGTCATCACCACGCGGTCGTACGACGAGCGGCTCGCGACCATCAACAACGTCCAGAATGCTGGTATTCATGTGTGTACGGGAGGCATTCTAGGTCTAGGCGAGAAGCCCCAGGACCACGTTGGACTCATTCACACTGTTGCCACTCTCCCTGCTCATCCTGAATCCTTCCCGGTAAACGCGCTTGTGCCCATCAAAGGTACGCCGCTAGGCGAGAGCAAAACAATCTCCTTTGATGCTATTCTGCGCACCATTGCCACGGCACGGCTCGTTCTCCCGACCACCATCATTCGCCTAGCAGCCGGTCGACACACGATGCGTGAGGAGAAGCAGATGATGTGCTTCATGGCCGGTGCTAACGCCGTCTTCACTGGTGAGAAGATGTTGACAACGGCTTGCAACGGCTGGGAAGAGGACAAAGCTATGTTCAACAGATGGGGCCTGAGGCCGATGGAGAGCCAAGAGACCATGGGAGGCAAGCAAGAACTCGCCGAGAAGGCCGATGTTCATCCTGTTGTCACTGAGTCGCAAAGCTCAAGTCCCCAGGCTGCCACCGCATGAGAATTGTTCATAATGAATAAATCAAAAAGCTTAGTCAACAGTATAGACAAATTACTGTGTTCTTATTTAGACTAGTGAATTGATGATTATAGCCGAGCAGAGATAGTGTCTTGCTTCAGCTTTCTCGCCTGTTCAGCATCATGCTCCTCTATCCTTTTTACACACCACTCGTCCATCGTAGCTACTAGCCTCTCGATCTCGAGCTCGGTGTTCCCAGCATGCAAACACACCCTTATCCTCGATGTCCCTTCCGGAACAGTAGGGGGTACCACAGCCCTCACCATCATACCTCTACTCTGTAGAAATGTTGCCAGCCGTTTCGGCTCAGCTAGTTGGATCGAGAAAATAGGTGATTGAGGTCGTACTTGAGGAAGTTGCAGCAGTTCTTTGAACGCTGGCGTTTCCACCGCGGATAATTCTGCAAACAGGGTCTGAATGAGCGATTGTAAATTCGTCGCAAGTGGAACTGTTTTGCCCTGCGAGAGGAAGGAGTACGAGGTGCGGATAGCAGCTAGTGCGGGATAGGACATGAAAGTCGTGTAGATCAGCGGGCGGGCGTAGTTGATTAGATACTGTCGTAGGAACATCGATCCGAGTATGATTGCTATACGCTATCAATACCGTCTTCGTTGTGCACATGTACAAGAAAAGGGGCAGAATCTTACCTCCGTTACAACCAAGTGCTTTCCCAAACGTATGCAGTCTCGCGAATACCCTGTTCTCGAGCCCAAACTCGCACACCAAGCCTCTTCCCTCTCGCCCGAAGACGCCTGTTGCGTGCGCTTCGTCAACGACCACATATCCCGTCTCTTTGCCGAGGACATCTTCGACTGTCTCGATGATGGCTGTCAAGGGTGCGACGTCACCATCCATACTGTATACTGCTTCTACAGCGATGAACACATGACTTTTTCCACTTCTTATATCATGTCCTCGGGAATCGTCCATCCTCAACTCCGTCAATAAGTCTCTCAAGCTTTCAACACAGTTATGTCGAAACGGCACCCTTTCCGCTGACCTACTCAATCTCATCCCATCATGCACACTAGCATGAATCAATTCATCGTACACCACGACATCGCCCTTTTGCGGAACACACGCAAAAAATCCCGCGTTCGCATCAAAGCCTGAATTGAAAAGTAGTCCGCATTCGGCGTTGTGGAAGTTGCTGATTTGGACCTCGAGGTTCTCGGCGTAGGAAGAGTTACCGTCCAGGAGGCGCGAGCCACCGCTCCCCAGGGGCCACGACGATGCATTCAATTCTTCAAGATAGGCAGACCTCAAGGCTAGGTTTTTTGGAGAGGGAGAGGAAGTCATTCGAAGAGAAGTCGACCCGATCTGCGTTGACTGTAAGGATCCTCAGTGTCAAATTTTTCCGCCGTTTCTCGAGCAGAGCTTGCAATCTCTTTTCCAGAGGCGAAACAGTACGGTTACTTTCCATCCTCCACGAAGACTGTGAGAGATTATTTTCCGCTCTGCGAAGCTCAATCCAATATTACTGCGGGGGAGGCGGATCGGTGGACAGGGGTGGGTCAGTTGGATGTGGGAAGCGGCTAGCGTGCGTCTCAACCGTCCATCTCAGCTCGGCTCAACGGTACACCGCCGTCTGGTCCAGACCTCGGCCAACATTTCTTGAGCTCCTCTGCTGTGATTTGAATTGATTGTAACTCAATTGGCGCGACGTGGGACGATATCGCAAAGCTTCAAACCCTGCAAACGTAGCTACTGCGGGGCCAGGAACAGGAAAGTGCTAAGCCGCAAGCTGCTTAGCGGCTCTCGCAAAAGCTGGAGCACTGATTCAGCCGAGCTCGGTCTACACCAGAACCCCTCACACATCGCTATTGTCAATGTCGAGGGTTGCTGGGCTGTGGCAGAACCTCATCGCCCTCCAGGTCTATGGAGCGAATACAGGGGTTGGGAAGACGGTCTTCTCTACTCTCCTGGGTGCGCATTTCGTCAAGAGGACGGGGCGTCGGAAATGGAAGCTGCATTATATCAAGCCGGTCTCGACAGGGCCTATGAGTGAGGCTGATGATTCGTATGTTGCAAGTTCTGGCTGCACGTTAGGGGCGAGAGCTAATGGTTTGGCAGATATGTCAGGAGGTATGTCGATGGGGCGAATGTTACGACGCTTTTCCAATTCAAGGACCCTGTGAGTCCGCATGTTGCTGCGAGGGACGCAGACCATGTCGTAAGTCGCTAAGATCTATAGATTTCGATGTTTGAATTGACCTTGTACAGCCTACGGACGACCATCTGGTCAAACAGCTTTATAAAACAATCAGGGGACGATGCACCTCATTGCTCCCGGCGCTTAGACAAGATGGGCCTTACTGTCGTAGAGACGGCGGGTGGTGTACTGAGTCCGGGGCCGTCTGGCATACCGCAAGCAGACATTTTCAGGCCCTTGCGACTACCTGTTGTCCTAGTTGGCGACCACCGCCTTGGAGGCATTGCATCCACCATATCTGCGGCAGAGTCCTTGATTCTTCGAGGGTACGATATCAGTGCTGTCATCTGTTTCGATGACAAGAGCAAATACGAAAATTCAGATTACTTGTTGAAATACTTCAGTAAGATGTCTATCCCGGCCTTTGAGATACCCTGGATACCAAATCTGGACGGTCGCTCCGAGACCGAGGAAAGCGAGATCATGGGCCAGTACTACAAGACGCAAAGTGGGACCAAAGCGCTCTACCGAATTGCTGAGAGCATCATTGATCGGCATACCGAACGCCTAGACAATTTGAATAAGTTGGCCGTTCGAACAGGGAAATCAATCTGGCACCCGTTCACGCAACACAAGAGCGTAGCCAATCCGAATGATATTTTGGTCTTCGATTCCGCATATGGCGACTATTTCCAGACAAAGCATACAGATACTTCTCTGCAAGGTGTCCAGAATCCAGCAGAGCGTCCGCTTCTTTACCCAGCGTTTGACGGCTCAGCGTCGTGGTGGACACAGGGTCTTGGCCATGGGAATCCGCAATTGTCTCTCGCTACGGCGTATGCAGCAGGGCGGTATGGTCATGTAATGTTCGCGGGAGCGACCCATGAGCCCGCTGTTCAGCTTGCAGAGACGCTACTTAAGGGTATGAAAAATCCTCGTCTGACAAAGGTGTTCTACACCGACGATGGCAGCACGGCTGTCGAGGTCGGAATCAAGATGGCGCTGAGAGCGACGTGCAAGCGCTACGACTGGGACGGCTCAACGGAAGATATTGGTATAATAGGCCTCAAAGGCAGTTATCACGGCGACACCATCGGTGCAATGGATGCTTCCGAACCGTGCGTCTACAACAAGAAAGTCGACTGGTATCGTGGCCGTGGATACTGGTTCGATTACCCCACCGTGAAGATGGTCCGCGGGCAGTGGATCGTCGAGGCGCCTAAGGGCATGACCGAAGAGCTCGGCGCAATTGAACTATTCGACCACCTTGATGATGTGTTCGACTTTGAAGCTAGAGGTCAAGGCAAAGGGCGGCGCCTGTGGTTGTATGAAAAGTATATCAAAAGCCAACTCGACGAGCTCGTACATACACAAGGCAGGAAATTCGGAGCCCTGGTGATGGAGCCAATTATTCTCGTCGCCGGCGGCATGCTCTTTGTGTAAGTTCTATCTCGACCACCTTCACTATCGCAACTAATATGACCCAAGCGATCCTCTCTTCCAACGCACCCTTGTCGAAGTAGTCCGCAACTATAAATTTACCAAAGAGCCTGTCACTCGTCCCAACGACCCCCTCCGTAAGTCTTATCCTCCTGATACACATATTAAACGACATTTTCCTAACTCTCTTTAGATTGGTCTGGCCTGCCTGTCCTCTTTGACGAAGTCTTTACGGGTCTCCACCGCCTCGGTCACTTCACTCCCTCAACCCTTCTCAAAACTCACTCTGACATCTCTGTTCACGCGAAGTTGCTCACAGGCGGCTTGCTCCCTTTGTCCACCACGCTCGCAAGCAAGTCCATCTTCAACGCCTTCCTCGGCGACGAGAAAGCCGATGCCTTGCTTCACGGACATAGCTACACCGCGCACCCGATTGGCTGCCACGTCGCTAACAAGAGTCTAAAGGAAATGGAAGTTTTGAAAGGCGGGTATGCCTGGAAAGGCTTCAAAAGGAAGTGGGCGCGCGAAGTTGGCGAGCGTGGCGAGAAGGCAGTTGACACCCCGGCACAATGGAGCATGAAACGTAACGAAGAAGACATCGGGACGTGGAGCATGTGGGGAAAACCGCTGGTCGTATGGCTGAGCCATCATGCAAGTGTCGATCACGTTATTGCTCTGGGCTCCGTACTTGCTGTTTCGATTAAAGACCGTGAAGGCTCGGGATACACGTCGAACGCCGCTCTCGGCCTGCGCGATGCGCTGCTGAACGATGTGACGAACACGAAGATTAGCGTGCATTCGAGAGTGCTGGGCAATGTAATTTATTTGATGGCGAGCTTGACGACCAAACCCAGGGATCTGGAGGCTGTCGGAGACGCGTTAAAGCAGAGGCTGAACAAGGTGTCTGGAGTTGTTGGGGATGAGAAAGAGAAGGATCATATTGACCAGTATGATGGGCTAGAGTGGATGAAAAAATAGGTTTAGAAGATGGTGTATATACTGTCCACAGGTGTGGTATATATCTGGATCTATGTGGGTGCAAATAAGATCTAGTAGAGGGTGCTGAATGTCTATTCAGATATTTTTGATTGCTGGTAGTGCGAATTGAGGGCGATACGATGTATTAGTCCGAGCCATTGGCTGGTGCAACTTCGACCAGACAAAGAGTTGCATTCTCCAAGTCCGCTCCTATTCTCGCATTGCTCTTGCCGCGAGCCGCGAGAAGTATACGTCATGGTTCTGTTGCCCGAAAAAGTGTAGGTGAACTTCACTAGCACGGATCCTTGTTTCATTTCAGATATATAAGCACCTCCCTGTGGCAAAATCTCCATACCACTCCTCTACCTAAGCACTCTCAACTCGACTCTCGAGAATCTTGAAGGTTTGTGAACATTTTCTTAGGTGTATCGTGCATTCTAATATCAGTCGGCTTACATTGACTTCCAGGATACAATGATTGTGCTTAAGCTCCTCACCATCGTCGGCCTTGCCGTCACCTCGAGCCTCTCCGAGTCCCTTAGCCCGCCATTCTGCGGCAATCCCTTTGCACTTACACTTAAGAACCTCGCCACCTTCGCCAATCTCGCCAATGGTACCATCAGCCCCGCCCAAGGTTCCGCTGACCTCCTAGGCATGCAGCAATATGGCGGACCTCGGCCCTGGCCGCGCAATTCCGAGAACAAGGTGGTGATACAGTACTGCTTTGAATTCGCCAGCACTCGCCAAAAGCTGCAGAGCCACTTCAAGGTCGAAGGCATCGACGCTTGGTTGAAAATGCTGGGCCCTGCATCGCCGGAAACGGGACATGGGTTGGAGTTTGAGGAGACGCTGGACGAGCATGGAAACCCGTTGTATTGCTACGATTCCAATGGCGTGGGGCCTGGGAACAACTGTACGTCTGGAGTTGAACAGTATAGAGGGTGTGTTTGCTGACGATATCAAGGGAACCCGCAACTTAGCTTCAATACCCTCGTGATAGTATGGTCGCACGCCGCGGGCTTTAGCGGATCATCTACAATCGGCTTCGTCCAGGAAATCCCACCCGTACCCTACGCTATGAAGATCATGTTCGGCGAAGGCAACACCGACCCCATAATGGTCCATGAGATCGGCCACGCCCTCGGGATGGCTCACGAGCACCAGCGCGACGACCGTAAGTCCACCTCAGTAACTTATATCTCAGAAAACCCCAGGTTCCTTCCAATACCTTTTAGACCATGGCTAACGCAAATACCTACAGGACATCACCACGTCGAATACCGCTGCCACAACGTCTTCGCCTTCGACGCCAAATACGCAAAGCTCAAGCGCGACAACCCCTTCGCCACGACCAAGGACCTCTGCGACAACATCGTCAACGCGGTCAAGTACGACTTCAAGGGCGCCGACTTCGTGCAGACGTGGGCGGGGGGCGATCCGCGCTGGCGCGACGGACACGGCCTCTTCTGGCAGGTCGCGAGCCGCAGCGATAGGTATGATTCCAAGAGCATCATGCACTACCCGAGCGCTGCGGATCTCAAGCCGGGCGAGGATTGCACCGCATCGAATACGGCGCCTTGCACGCTCGTGGGCAACGATGATGAGGGGCGCATCGAGAAGTTTTTGCCCTGGCGCGTCGAGCCGAGTCGGTTGGATATTGAGTGGGTTGTGAAGACGTATCCGTGGATGGATCCGAATTAATTGGTTGGAAGCGTATTGGGGGGTCGGCCCTGACATAGGGCAATGTGGTATGTAGATGGAGCTTTGTGTGGTGTTATGTCTCGTGTGGTGGGTTCTTAGAGTAGGTCGTTCGCGTCTGATAGCGCTTGCAGACGTGGAATATAGAGGCATCTTGCATGTTAATGCACTTCGATGGCGTTTGAGTGTAGACCTTCAATCTGTGACAGTGCGTAGTGTATCTCTTGGGGTAATGTGATGTTGAGGAACGGTGATGGGTGTTTGGTGTTGGGGTCGTTAAGTCGATAGTAATACCAGCTTGTCGACGCCAGTGCCTCGTGTAATGTTCTCATGTCGGTCACTCAAAGAAAGTATAACGAGGTAGATAACGACACAGAAGAATGGCTTTGCAGAAAATGGCTATGTTGTACTATTCGTATCTCTCTCCGGTTCCACATAATAGATGCTGGGATCTACCGTTGTGATTCTCCACAAACTCCTATACTTCGGAGTACCTCCCGACCATTGGTGTCCATCTCGCAAGGGTCGATGTCGAAAAGATCCGAACATTCCAAGTCATCACAATCTTCAGGCGTCATGTGCTAGTCTTTTCGTTCTGGGCATTGTCATGTACTACCCTTTGATTCAACTGGAGATCATCGGATTAGCTCAACTGTAGTCTCTACGCGAGACGTGGGCTTGGCTTCTCGAGGCCCTTTGTGACTTCTCTCTAGGCGATTTCTCTCGTTGCGAACAATATCATTTTGGTTACCGCCTAAGACTCTATTGTATAGTACGTGGTCGAAGCCTTTCTCCTTGCTCTACAAGAAAGGGTATATTGTAGGTCATCGCATAAAGTCTCTAGTTATCTTGGAGGAATTTCGCGAAGTACTTGCTGTTGAGCAAGGTTGCCTTGGATGTGCGCAAGAGTAGGATGACGAGCGCACACGTGACTGCGCGTTCTAAGGCAAGAACGTTGGCCATCGATAACTCGCGACACCCATCACCTAGACCTTATCACTGACAGGCCTATAGGTAGCATCCATTACTTTAAATTCGATCAGCCCTGAGCATTGCCTTGCGCATTCCATGTCTTTGCAATTTCCAGTACCAATCACCGCTTTTCGTGCCCGGCGCTGGCCTCGGCAGATCGCCAAGGGTGTCAGCATTCAAACAACTTCGCGATCGGTCAATGGCCTGGCCTTACTCTGAAGCGGGTCCAAGAGTCTACCGCGCCGCACGCTCGGACCCGCAAGCAATACAGAGGCGCGTGATTTAAGAGAGCCTTGACGTTATTACGCCCTCGGGATGCGGCACTCTTCCAGGAACTGGCCCTATCAATTTTCACGCTGAAGGAAGGCAGGATGCATTGGCGAGAGGGGTACCCTGTCGTGCAGCGTCGGTCCAGGCATCAGTACGCTTCCTTCCCAGCGCTCGGGAGACTTTGGGTACTACACTGCGAACGCGAAATCCATACAAATCCATCTTCTTCTATCAATGGTGGATCATCCATCGATGGAGAGCGCACAGTACGGCCGAACGCTCCTATGGCGCCCCTCTTAGCATCGTCTGCGCTGCCATTTTGCCTCTCCGAGGTAAGTTCCACTCCGCCAAGCAACCTAATAATCAAGAACCAACCGCCTGGGGAACCGCGTTGGAGTCGGGAACAAGCTTCAGCCTGCGAGATTACGATGCGCATGTACGCGAAAGCCCGATGAGGAAGGAGACTCAGCAGCATCCTTCGTCATCGAAATGATGGATGAGCGTACACGACCTTAGACCATAATAGTGAGGATGGCGTGAAGCAAAGTGCTCACGGAGCCATGTTCTACAAGTACCCCGCGGCCGCATAATTTGCCCTGTACCTCCACCTCCACTTTACTCTTGGAAGGGGTCGTGCAAAGCTTCGTTGTTGCTTACCGTGACCGAAGAGCTTCAATTGAGTCTTGGCAAGCATGGCGCGATACTTTGGCATCATAGCCGCATTGGCTGCTTCTGGAGCTTTCGCAATCACGCCCAAGTATGTGTTCCTCGTGCCATTGTTCTGACGGCGCCTAACAAACCTCAAGACAGGCGCTTCAAGCTCCTCGACGCGGTGTACCTGTGCCGAACCCCTCTGGCAAGGTTGCGCTGTTCTCTTATTCCCAGTACTCGTTCGAGGAACAGTCTACAGCCCACGCATGGCAACTGTTGGACCTCGAGACTGGCAAGATTACAGACTCTGGACTGAATGCTAGTGAGGTGAACGAGGCTGTCTGGTTGCCGGGAACAGAAACCGGGGTCCTTTACATCAATGGAACAAACGAGGACGTACCGGGAGGCGTCACCCTCTGGATAGGCGATCTTTCAGACCCATCGGCAAGGTACGCACATCTTCGTCGCCATGCGATGTAATCCAAAGCTTAACTTGAAAAGCAAACTAGTAGCTTCGCTTGACGCGCCGTTCTCGGGCCTTAAAGTCGCCAACACCTCGTCGGGAGACTTGCGCTTCCTAGTCAACTCCCTAGCGTACCCGAACGGGACGGCCTATAACGAAGAACTGGCACCGCCTGCGCGACACACTGGTCGACTCTACAACGATATCTATGCGCGTCACTGGGATACATGGCTCACTAAGCAGCGTTATGCGGTATTCGCTGGCGCGTTGCTTGCGGACTCAGGATACTCTCTAGCTGAGTCCGGGCTGCGAAACCTGCTTCAAGACATCAAGTACAATGTAACGCGACCGGAAAGCCCTGTGCAACCATTTGGTGGAAGCGGTGACTACGACATCAGCCCTGACGGGTCTACCTATGCTTTCCTGAGCAAGGCGCCGCATCTAAACAAGGCCAACTACACAGCTAGCTATATCTATGTCGGTGCATTTGATGGGTCTTCTGCTGCTAAAGCTTTGAACGGTCCTGGCTCCGAGGCTTACGAGGCCGGCCACCAGGGTGCTTCTGGAAACCCTGTGTTCTCCCCTGATAGTTCGAAGCTTGCATACTATCAGCAGGATGGCGAATACTACGAGTCTGACAGAGTCAAGCTCTACGTGGTCGACATTGAAAAGGGCGGCTACAGCACTGGCGATGTGTCGACAAGCAATTGGAAAGGGCTGGCGCCAGACTGGGACAGGTCAGCGTCTTCTATTGTTTGGGCTCCCGATGGCGAGTCCATCTTCACTACAGCAGAGGATTACGCGAGGACACGCGCATTCAACGTGCCCTTGTCAAGCGATGCCGATTTCAAGCCCGAGAACCTGACAGCTGTTACCTCTGTGAGTGGCATTGCGGTTCTGCCCGATTCTTCACTTCTCGTGGCAGCGAACGCA
The DNA here is from genome assembly GCA_027946365.1 of Kalmusia sp. IMI 367209. Taxonomy (NCBI): domain Eukaryota; kingdom Fungi; phylum Ascomycota; class Dothideomycetes; order Pleosporales; family Didymosphaeriaceae; genus Kalmusia; species Kalmusia sp. IMI 367209. Next base: position 2,263,490 of record JAPEUQ010000003.1, on the reverse strand, counting down.
ATCTGGACATCGATCGATTACTACACTCTTTCCACGGATGGCACCCAGAATGTTCTCTTCTCAGCCGTAGAGTCCGATGAGGATTTGGCTGGTCTCGGACCGCACACCCTCTCCGAATTCTTCTACGACGGTTCTCTTCCAGATTTCGACCAGCAACTGCATGCGCTTGTTGTTAAGCCAAGCAACTTTAGCGAGGATAACAAATATCCGCTTGCGTACATCGTTCACGGCGGACCCCAGGGTGCGAATGCAAACACCTGGTCTACACGATGGAACTTGCAAGTTTGGGCCGACCAAGGCTATGTCGTGGTAGCTCCAAACCCAACAGGTAGCACTGGCTTTGGCCAAGAGTTGACCGATCGAATTGCTGGCGAATGGGGTAGCTATCCCTATTATGATGTTGTCCTTGGTTGGGAGTACGTGAGGGATAATCTCTCTTCCTTTATCGATACCAAGAACGGCATCGTTGCTGGTGCGAGCTACGGTGGAGTAAGTTGTCCCATAAGGCACCGACGAGATGCACACTGACCTCTTGTAGTACATGACCAATTGGATTCAAGGCCATGATCTTGGACGTGAATTCAAAGCCATCGTCACCCACGACGGTATCTCGAACACGGAGTCTGCTTTCTCGACTGAGGAATTGTGGTTCATGCGACATGACTACCTGGGACCTATCTGGGCAGAGAACACAACCTACTCTAAGTTCAATCCCCAAGACCATGTCGCCAACTGGAGCACTCCTCAGTTCGTCATACACAACACTCTCGACTACCGTCTGCCTGAAAGCGACGGTCTTTCGCTGTTCAACATCTTGCAGACGAAGGGCATCCCATCGCGTTTCCTGAACTTCCCAGACGAGAATCACCACGTGTTGAAGGCTGAAAACTCGCTCTTTTGGAACACTGAAGTCTTCAACTGGATCAACCACTGGTCTAAAGGTACCCCTCTAGACTCGAATGCGATCGGCGAGTAGTCGACAGTGATCATCTTAGCTACACGAGATCTTCGTTGAGGGCGCCCTATGCTGCCCACATCGACAGAAACTCTTTTTAATGCATAATGCTATTATACACACCTCTCAATCGTTTCCTCAATTTGATGCAAGTGGTACCTGGCAGTATGTCGGAAGAAGCAGCCTATTCACCCTTGCTGCTGAATCCTCCTGGTCACCCGCTACCTGGTGGTTGGAATCGAATGTCTGCAGCGCGCCGTGCTAACGAATCCGCGCTTCTGGGCTCTCGGTTACACCGAACAGCGTGGACACCGGACTTCGCATGCCTCGATCGATAGCGACATGAGAAGTGAGTGCGTGAGTCGCAATGGGTCGATGCCTCGTCCGATGTTCTTGGAAAAGGATTCGCCCAAGACCGATAGGACAACTGGGCAAACTCCCGCCACGGTGACATGCAGGCCATGGTCTGACCACGATTGATCGTTGCGACCGCATATCAACGGCACATTGTGCGGAGGAATGAGGTTATTGCCAGTTATTCGCGGATCTAGCAAATGCGTGATTCCGCATGTGGCGCCCGCCGCGTGTGCCTCAGCCGTCGCCTTCAGTGCATCGGCCCCCTTCCCCAAAACGTGATACGATAAGCAAAGGCATTGGCGTGCACCGAGTTCTCGAAGCTGGGCAGAAGGCGGCGGGCCCCGTAATGGTTGCTGCACGGATGCGATCGCGAGGTGGTGATGCAGACTTGTGACTGGCTCGTATGCCTCCCAACGCCGAGAAAGAACAAGATAACCTGCTGAATCCAACCTAGCGCAGCTGATAACTCGTATGCGCATTGACAATCGTTTTCGTGCGGGGAGCACCCGTGGAGGCAATCCGCCAAGGTGTTCCAGCAGGCCAAGTCGGGTCAAGGCACTGGTGTGATGGAGCCCATTACACCAAGAGTCGTGGCAAGCCATCATCGAACAACCCTCTCCACGACAGCTCCACGGCAGCGTCACGAACAGCGAATTGCTCAGCGAGACTTCTGGGTGATTGCTGGAGCATGATAAAGTCGACCTTGCCTGGCAATTGGTTCGGACTAGGCTGAGCGACAGCAGGGTTAAGGATGCGACACCCTGCATCGCGACATTTGATTGCCCCTTTGCGCCAAGTCCAGAACGCTTCAGCAACCCTTGGCGATAGCATTCTGCGTGTCTCTAGGCGGCGCAGAGAATTGGCGTTTGATAACGCAGAAGCTCTTGAGCTTCCAAGCGCGATCTACGCCGAGGCCACCATTCTGATTGCAACAGCGTACTGTAACTCACCTGCTCGAAACAGAACGTCGCTATCATGGGGTTCGTGCTCGCATTTGCCGCTGCGCGTCTCCCGTGCAGGTATAATTTCAGCTGCTCGCCCTGTCACTCGGGCTCAGCGACCTGTCCACCCCGCTCCATCGTATTTAATATTAGGCTGTCCCACGGTCCCAACCAGGACAGACATCGCCCAGCATGGCTCTCTCCGCCGCACAGAACCAAGTGGACTTAGCCATGAGCTATGAGCCCAAGGTTGCGACGCCTATGTACGAGGCTAACGAGAAGGAGGCGCTCGCTCGCGCAAGCACCAGCGACAGCGTTGTTCATGGACATGCACCGGTTGAGTTTGAGGCTGATCTCGAGGGAGAGGAGCCCACCGCGGAGGAGCTCGTGACTCTACCCCGTGTCTCTGGCAAGATTCCGTGGATCACTTTCACTGTCGCTTTCGTCGAGCTCTGCGAGCGTTTCGGTTACTATGGTTGTTCCGTCGTCTGTAGGTCAACCCCAACCACAAATAAAGTTCATGTCTAACATGATATAAAGACACTAATTTCATTCAACATCCGCTCCCCCCAGGCCACCCGACTGGTAAGGATCCCGCATCAGAGGGCCAGCCTGGTGCCCTCGGCATGGGTCAGCGAGCGTCTACGGGTATCGTTCTTTTCAACCAGTTCTGGTCTTACACCACTCCAATCATCGGCGCCATCATTGCAGACGAATACCTTGGACGCTTCAACACCATCTTCATTGCCATCGCCTTCTCCATCGTCGGCCACATTCTCCTGATCGTCTCTGCGCTACCGACAGTGCTTGCCAGCGGAAAGGCTATTGCGCCTTTCATCCTTGGTGTTATCATCCTCGGTTTCGGAACGGGGGCTTTCAAGGCTAACATTTCGCCGCTCATTGCTGAGCAGTACAAGCAAACGAAGCCGCGTGTGATCAAGGATCCCAAGACTGGGGAGCGTGTGATTTCAGACCCGAACATCACACTCTCCCGTATCTTCCTGTACTTCTACATGTTCATCAACATCGGATCCCTTACCGGTCAGATCTCCATGGTTTACGTCGAGAAGTACATCGGTTTCTGGTGCTCATACCTGCTGCCGACCATCTTGTTCTGCCTCTGCCCGCTGGTCCTGTTCTTCTGCCGAAACATGTACCACAAGAGCCCGCCTACTGGCTCCATCGTCCTCCGTGCATTCAAACTTTGGTCCCTGGCGCAAAAGGGCAAGTGGTCAATCAACCCCCTTACGACCCGTAAGAACTTGAAGTCGGAGAGATTCTGGGAAGATGTGAAACCCAGCCACCTTGGAGATCGCAAGCCGGAATGGATGCAGTTCGACGACGCTTGGGTTGACCAGGTTGCTCGTGGTCTTCGTGCCTGCTCCTGCTTCACCTGGATTCCCCTCTACTGTAAGTCACTTGCTCACTGATGCTTGACTAGAACTATCGCTGACCTTCACTAGGGCTCTCGTACAACCAGATGAACAACAACCTTGTCTCGCAGGCCGCTACTATGACGCTCAACGGTGTACCCAACGACGTCATCACCAATCTCAACCCCATCTCCCTCGTCATCTTCATTCCCATCGTCGACAACTTCCTGTACCCCTACCTCCGCAAGAAGGGCATCCGCTTCACGCCCATCAAGCGTATGGCCGTCGGTTTCATGCTTGCCTCCATGGCCATGATCGCCGCCACCGTCATCCAGGACAAGATCTACAAGTCCACCCACTGCGGCAAGTACATGAACGACTGCGACGTTCCCTCCCCGCTCAACGTGTGGATCCAATCCGTGCCCTACGTCTTCATCGGCTTCTCCGAGATCTTCACCTCCATCACGGGTCTCGAGTACGCCTTCACAAAGGCGCCCAAGAACATGCGTTCCGTCGTCACCTCGTACTGGCACTTCATGTCCGCCTTCTCCAACGCCCTCGGCCAGGCTTTCACCTCCGTCTCCGAGGACCCTTACCTCGTCTGGAACTACATGATCGTCGCCATCCTCGCCTTCGTCGGCGGCATCCTCTTCTGGCTGCACCAGCGCCCCACGGACAAGCAGGAAGACATCTTGAACATGCTGCCCGACTCGAATTACATCGGTCGCGACCGCAGACACAGCGTTGTCGAGGAAGAGGCCGGCGAGCACGTCGCGCCCACCACCGAGGTCGCGAAGTAGTGTTGCCCGCTGTGTATGGTTAATGTTAATGAGGGATGTTGATGAAAGCGGTTCCGTCGTATTGTTTTGCCTCCTTGCTAGATACCATCTCTCTCTATCAGATACCTACGAGCTCGATGATATGTTCAAAGTATTTTTGATGAATTAGCGAAAGCTAGCAACTTGCGCTTTTATCCCGTGCGTGACCAATGTCTAGTGAAGCACAAGATGCCGTCATCTGACTATGCACTGGTAGCTGCTGTGCTAATGTCGCATCCGCCGGGGCGTACCACATATTGGAGTGAGGATGTAGCACTTCGAATGAGTCGATTGCATCGGGGTAAATGCTCAATGACTATTTTACAAATACATTGGGTTGGCTGAGCTGGTCAATACTTCCGACGTTTATGCGAGATATGCAAACCTCAGACAGTTGCTGCACGATACTCATCTGCCGTTGCAGAAGCAATCTATCATTAGGCAGGAATTAGACAGGAGGGGAAACTAAGAGGTTGATTCTCAAGTCTGACGAGGGCTGCCCCAGAGTCGTTAGTTGTAGAAACACGCACACGCCCTATACCAGAGTGGAGTTGTTCACGCAGCACAATGCATTGTCTTTCGACATAATAAAATAGTTTTTTTTATCTATGGATCTCGACTGAGTTTGATTGCTGCGAACTACCTAGCACATGGAGACTTTTCCTTACTGTCGCAGCGCGGGCTCCTCACGTCGTCAATCTACACCCGTCCCATTAAACTCCCTGAGGAAGTGTAGGGTAACAGGACGTTGCGACATGGGACCCGAATTCCGGAAAACAGTGACGAATTTATCTCGTTTGACTGTGAATGATTCGGCGGAACATGCCGGAGGGGCTTCTCTTGGACAGGATCTGGGCCGAATAGACTCGACCACGTAACCGTCCGATTCGCGCGCGCACGCCAAACACAACATCAAAGTGTTGTTCATGTTGACTTATGCAGACTTGATCGCAGCTCTGCTGACGCCCTGTTGATGGCCCAGAAATATCTGGGGCTACGTCGTTGAGGGAGGCAAAAGCGACAGTTTGTGAATGATGGTTAGGCTTTGTTGCCATAATTGTGCGCATGCCCTGCTAGATTGTTAGATCGGGAAGCGAATCGTAAGTTGGGAGATAGCGTGCGCAATACATACCTTGGGTTTTACGCCTTCAGTCTGCGAATGTTCTCTGATCTCGAGCTCACTTTTGCAACAACGGGACCTCTCCCGTCTGATCTGGAAGTGCGAGGTCGAAGTGATTTAGGCTGAGAACCGGCCCCTTGTTGGCTGGTTCCGACATGTTCGGGAATACGCTCAACTCGTCGCTCGACTCGTCACCTTCGCATACAGTCTTCACACGGATGCTCAACTCATATCAAACCCAAGATACTGAGCCCCTTCCCTCTGCTCAACGTACTCTCCGCGCTCAAAGCCCCTTCCGCCCCCTGCGCAAGCAACAACTCCATCATCATGCTCCTCTCTTTCGAATCGACTTTGGTAGTCGTGAGTACCATCTGGAACGGCGTCGTCCCATCCCTCGCCTCTCTATTCACGTCCGCGCCCATCTCCAACAGCCACTTTGCGATCGGATAGCCGCCGGGCGTCTTGACAGCGAGATGCAGCGGCGTTTCTCCCTGCTGGTTAGGTGTGTCGAAGTATATGCCCATATCGACCAGCCACTGCACGTTCTGGAGCTGCTTGCCAAGAACGGCGGCGTGAATGGCCGAGTAGTAAGCTGTGTGCGAAGTCTGCGTTATGTCGGCGCCGTATTCGACAAGGAGGCGTAAGATGGGGGTGGAAAAGGTATACGCGGCGCGGATGATGACGAGGCCGAATTCCAGGTCGGCTGCATTTGGGTCGGCGCCTTCCCATAGGATTTGCTCTACCTCGCTCGGCGTCGTTTTAGTAGAAATGTTCTTCAAGATCCAGTCCAGGGCTGCTCTTTGATCTCTGCTAAGGCGTCTCCTCGTGTCTTTTGCCACGGCGATTTTGTCATTCGTGAGCCTCTGGTGGATGATCGATCGCTCCTCTGAGCTGAATACCGTGGAAGCGATGGGGTAAAAGGAATTTTTGGTCTTTGATCTGGGCACCTTGGGCTCTTTCATTACAAGCATCGGAGAATCAACTCTCTGATGGCTGCTTCGCTTTGGAGCTGAAAGCTTGCTGGAGGAAATCGTTCGCGTCCCTGAAGTGGCAATGCTCTCGGAGTAGAAAGTTCCTCGGGATGGTGCCCTATCTTCCTCGGAAATCGTCTCCACGAAGCTCGCGCGAGGATTTGTCAATTTGAAAGATGGTGGTCCACCGACTGGCGATTGAATGGCCTGGGACACCACATTTGCGATCCAAGCTCCGATTCCACTCGACACAGACAGAGGTGAGGGCGACGGGGGTAAGCTCTTTCCTTGATCCGCGGAGAGGCCGAATGTCACAGGTGGTCCGAGATGATCAGTCCGCAATTTGAGACGTTCCGGGGAAGCATGCGATGAGTTGCGCCCCTCTAATTGGACCGAGGCACACCTCCTCAGCTTGTCAAATGAGGTGTAGAGTGTGGGTACCCGTGCTTGAGTGATTTCATCAATGTGCTTACGCTCAACATCAACTCTTTCTAAGAACATGTGCCATACTTCCGGATCTGTGTCGTCGAAGAAAGACCGTCTGTTTGGGGAAGTTATCTCACACTCAGTTTTCGGTTCAGTAAACCTTTCCAATTCTTAGCTTGTAAACTTCGCGGATTGAATTCGTACTCACAGTTCGACAAGATCAAGTAGAAGGTCTAATGCACACCGTACCGCCTCAAGATCGTTTTTCAAGCCCGTCAATTCGCCTGCTTTGAGAACCTGCCAAGGCACGGTGCGATCCTGACTCGCCGAGAGGCGCACGATAGGCTTATGCACACGTTCAGTCGCCGCGGAACAGCAATCTAGAAATCCAGACGCGGCTTCAAGCAACAGCACAGGCACACTAGGGTTTGAGGAGGAAAAGTCATCGCGCGCAATGTCTAAAGAGACCTTGATAGCGAGCAGATCGGAATTGATCGCGTTGACGTCGTGTCTGGCATTGCGCAGCCCACGCGCAATGCTACTTGTATCCGTTATGATCTGTTCGAGATGTGAGTCGTGTTACTAGGAGAACTTGGCAGAAGGCAATGCACCTGAGCAATACCAGAGCCTATGGCTGCGCATCTTGCAGCGATAGTACTGTGTCCAGGCATGTCGGGCGACTTTCCACTACATAGGGATTGTTGCTGATTGTTGTTCGTCGGGCCGCGACGGGGGTCGTGTGTCCAATGCAGGGATGATGGATGTTGTGTCGACGGAGCGGAGGCTTGAAGGTTGTTGAAGCGCGGAAGCCGTGGCCGTAGCTGTCAATATGTGAAGGGAGAAGAAAGAACAAAAGACAGGGCTGGCGTAAGCTCAAGATGCGCAAGATGATTATCTAATAGGAAGGCAATTGTGCCGCCCGGGCGCAGACAATAATTGTGCTGCTGTATCGATGCACGTCGGACTGCCGTCGCACAAGGCGCTCAATGCGCAAGTCTCGCCGACGCTCTTCCGTGCGCTATAGGCTCCGGAAAGGGGTACATGCCGGCGAGCTAAATGGACCCACGAGAGAGCGTCCTGTAGAAAGTGACGTGAACAATGACCGCCGTGCAAGTGGAGATGGAGACTCGAGGTGTTGCGGGCTGAGCTGAAACAATCCGATTGAATGCCTCGAATGTGGCTTGTCGTGTCGGCTCCTTCTGACCGCGCAGATCTCACGAAAGAGCGCCTCCGATTAGGCGACACGTATGGCATCGCAGCATGGACATGCAGGCAGCCTGATGTTTGTTAGGTGCATCTCCGGCTTACCTTTGGTGGATGTTTCGATGTCCGAAGGCCCGCATCTTAAAACTCGCTGTCGAGAGATGCACAGCGCAGGTGCCAACACCAGGCCAACACCTCGTCTGCAGCCCCCGGCATTGCCATGCTAAAGCGAACAAGGCTAGTTAACCGCCAATCGCTGTGCAATCTCCACCTTACAGCCTTACGAGGCATGCTCTCATTGATGGGTGCTGATACAATTAAGTCAAAGCTTCAGAAATACCAATAAGCAGATGCGCAAGTGAGAATTAGAGCATGATCTTGAGCACTGGAGATTTTCGATTCGTCGAAAGCTACGGAGGGGCAGAACAAAAAGCAAAGCAGAGTGACTGCGCCGCGAGAGACAGATGGATCAATCCACAATCCCCGGTGGAAGAAAAGAAACGTAATCGATTGGCGCAGGCTCGATGCCGTCCGGCCGGCCTACAATCTTCAGCGTGTCGCCTTTCGCTATCGTGATATTTTTGAACGTGATCCGGGTCGCAGAATGCCCATCAACGTAGATAGATGGTGCGTGCCCCAGCTTGTCCTCTAGATCGCCTGTCCAGCTGCCGATTGTCCTGTTATTGACGTGTAGCTCATACTGCGCTTTGCCACCAATCAGGTCGTAATAATTGACCGCGACGTCGTAAGTCCCAGATGCAAAAGTGATGTTTGCAGTGGCAGAGCCGACGGTCGAATTGGAAGTAGTAACAATCGCAGTATAACCAGATGCTGCATGGAAAGGATTCACGGTATACGACCGGTAGCCGGAGAGAGACATTTTCTCAGCCTCAATCCTGTACGGATGCTTCCCAACCCTCTTAGCCTCGTCCGGTATTTCGGAAAGATTGTAGTAAAATTGGTTGATGGAGTCGCGCCACACAAGGGCATGTCCGGCTTGGAAGATTTGCCGGAAGAGAACATGTTCATAGCGCTCGTCGTCAATCCTACCTTCAAGGGACTGCCACTGTTGTACTAAAGTCTGCGCAGTCGCTGCACCCTCATAGTGCGAGTCATAGAAGTGCTGAATGACGGACTTTCCTGATTTGAGACGGTGCGTGTAGTTGACGTGGTGGAACCAAAGCAACAAGTCGTCAGGTGTCTTATTGATGTCCTCATATATATCGGCCACGGCAGGAGGATACTGGCCTGCGTTCCCAGTACCATTTTTGACTGTGCGATCCATGCCAATGCTGAAATTATCAGCGCGCGTCCATTGACCCCATCCGTTATTATCTTGAGAGGCCGGGTTTGGCTTACAAAGTCAGTATCATTCGTGAGCGTGGGGATCTGATACCTGGCGTAAGTCTGAGTTGAGCGGAAAAACAACCTTGTTCGTCTCAACTCAGGAACGTGCACGATGTACCGGAACCTACGTACACCAAAATGAGTATAGAGGATGTCCGTCAAGGTTTGGATACCTAGATTCCCGGTGTAGTTCTCATATGCAGGCCATGACTTCATTGACATGTCAGTGAGTGTGTCAATGACCTTGCGATCGAGACCGAAAGTCAATCGGATCCAATCCTGAAGGACCTCTTCAGGCTCGAGACTAGGGTCCCATGCCAGTGAACCGTAAGCGTAGAGGTTCTGCATCCTTTAGTACCCCACAGCACATGTTTTCACCATATACTTACGGACATCGCGAGATGGCTGCCCAGCCATGTTGAGTTTGTGCCTACATTCACCACACCAGCAGATCCACCGAGCGACCGTTTGAAACGCTCTCCCGAAATGATGTCCCTCACCTTGGATGGGCGTTCGTCGGCTTTCAAATCGAAGTCAAGTATCTCTTTCCACAACGGCCCAAGATAAACCAAATGGGTCTGCTGGCCTAGATACTCTTGAGTGATCTGAAGCTCAATGGCTGTGTTCGTCTTTCGAAGCGTTGAGAAGAGTGGCGAAACAGGCTCTCGAACCTGAAAGTCGATTGGGCCGTACTTGATCTGCACCACAACATTCTCGTCAAATTTTCCATCTAGGTCTTTGAAGAAATCCACCGCGGCATTTGCTCGGTCTGCCTTCCAATTTGTCTCATTGATGTGGTTGTCGTAAACGAACGCCCTGAACATGACAATGCCACCGTGAGGCTTGGCTGCCCGCGCGAACATGTTCGCGCCATCTGCGAGTGTGCGATTGTATGTGAGCGGCCCAGGCTGGCCTTCGCTATTCGCTTTGACAAGGTATCCCGCCATGTCTGGCACGCGTGCGTAGATCTGATTTGTGACATTTACCCACCAAGCATCGACTCTTGGGTCAAGCGGGTCGAATGTGCCAAGGCTGCTATTTGGCGATGCAAAGTTGAGCGAGATGCCCAGTTGCACACCATATGGTCTCATCGCATCAGCCAGTCTGCCCAATCCATCAATGTTACGTGCGCTCAGCAATGTCGCATTGGCATTCACATTATTTATGATAATACCGTTGATGCGAATAGATGCCAAAAGGCGAGCATACTCGGCTGCGCGAGTGACATTGGTGGTAACAAAGCCATCCTGGAAGAAGATGGAGGGTCCGGCGTAACCGCGCTCAATGCTTCCATCGAGATTGTCCCATTCATTAGCCCATCGGATCGGCGCATGAGGGTTCGAGACGTATGAAACCGCATTTAACTTGCCCTGAGCAAGCCGTGAAAGGTAGTCGAACGCGCCGTATAAAGCACCCCGCTCGTTCTGACCAAGGATCAATACTTGCCGTTCCTCGATATTGAGAAAGTAGCCGTCTTCCTCAATGTCTTCGGCTTCATCAAATTTGCCATAGATTTTCTGATATGCATTAGCCGTCCCGACTATGATGGACCCGTTGACGCCTTTTGACGTTCCGTTGCTGAGCTGCTTTCCAAAGATGCCCAGGATGCCCCGCTCAAGCTCTTGCTGCGCAGCATATACTGGACTACTCCTAGTAGTGTTCAATGCAATGATTGACGAAGGGAGGGAGCGGTAATTGCTAGCATGAGGAAGTGGGGCATAGCGCAGCCATGCTGCGGAGCCGTCCTCAGCCGTAGCCAGGCCAAGGAGCAACGCAATGAGGACGCAAAGGAATACCATTATTGTGGTTTACCATATCTCACTGCTGAGGGACGTACATATATATACGGATCCGTGCTTCTGGGTCAGCAATTGGAGGGATAAATGAAGCGTTGGCAGTGATATCATTGAAATAAGGGTCCTTCATTCAGCCTAAAGGGCGGCAGCGCGACCGAAAGAGGACCCATAGTTGAGTCTAGTGCAGAAGGAGAAATGCTGGTCCATGGAGATGATCGAGTTTGGCGTCGATTCTCGGGAGATGGAGGTGGAGAGGTCCCCTGCTCATGGGTGGGGACTCGCGTCGACTGCGGGCCGGATTTAGGCCCGATGGCGGCTCGGCTCGGCTTTCGTTGGTCATCGTCTAGGACGACCAGCGTTGATGCATCTGCGATGTAAAAGATGTGTTGAGGACTGTGACATGCAAGACATGAAAAGAAGTTGGGGTTGAAATGTACTGGCAGGTACGTCTTGACGACTGATGACGATGGCTGTGTCCATTCCAAGACTAGTGAGTTCCTGTGAGGCAACAGCCTCACGCTGCACTGCAGACTGTCTCTGTGACATGTCTGTCACTAAGCCGCACCTCGATGTGGTCTGATCTTTGGTGTGCCATAAATGTTGGTCCGACATCTTCAACACCACAGACTATGAGCGATGCTACGTGGCGTCGACGGCAGATGAGGTACTCGAAGAGAGCTCGATTTTTTTTTAACAAACCCTGACTATGCAGGCACCCATACTGCCCTACCTAACTACCTACATGAAGGCCCATATTGACTCACACAAGTCGAACACCAACCAATACTATTCCCGGTAGAAACCCCCAACGACAAGTCAGAGACACTCCCACCTACTGCTTCGGCTCCTCCTTCAGGGCCTTCATCTCATAGCTCCCACTACTATCGACCCTCGACCTCTCCATGAAACCACCCATCGGCATCCCCTTACGATCTTGACGTGGGAACATGTGCGAATTGAACGTTTTCAACGGGGCAGGCGGAAGTGTGGGTGATACCTCGCGCTGCCTCACATGTCGCAGGGTCTCTTCGGAGATGTCACGCGAGATATTGCTCAAGTGGCCGCGGATATTCTCTTTGGATACGATGCGCGGTCCGAGCAGCTTTGGTAGAGTTGGAGGAGCGAGATCAGACCCGGTGCTGCTTCGAAAACTGGCGGCGCGAGCTGGGTGCTTAGCTGGGATTGGTGGGGGCGAGCCAGTGTCTTCAGCCCGAGGCCATATCGTTGTTGCTGGTGAGATCATGGGAGAAACGTAGCCCTCCTTTCGTCTAGGCTCTGGCGACGGGCCAGTCAGTGTCTGGCCAGGCCAGGGAACATGTTCTGGTGAAATGCCGGTTGGCGTCTGACCGGGCCAGGGAATGCGCTGTGGGGTCAGAGGATCATAACTTTTGAGCGAATTCGTCACTCCTGGAATCTCTGACAGACTGAAAGTTGAGGCGCTAGACATTCGGTCAAATGCGTTGTGCTCTAGGGTGGTGTGCATTTTATCGGCGATAAAGTCCGGCTTGATCTCTCGCTCGTAACCTGTGCCCAAATAACTTGGAATCCGAGACCGCGATTCGCTAATGGATGGAGGGCAAGGGCTCTCATGACCCCTGTTCTGTGGGTTGTGCTTCCGCTGAGTTGTAGTGAAGAGCGCCTTCGGAATTGCACTTGGATGCCCCATTGGCGAAAGAACATCTTCAGACGTCGCTTGCTCGGTGATAGATGCAAACGCAGACTCGTCTTCGGTGAAGGGATTGGAGATGCGGATAGAACTGTACACGCTATCGGAGTCTTGACCCTTTTGGACGGGACTCATGAAATTTGATTGGGACCGTGGTGGCGTGTTGCGCAGATACGGAGCAGCTCGACTAATCACCTCTAGATCGTCCATCTTTTGCGTAACTTCGTCTTCGGGCTCTGCATCCGAGAAACTGACCCGCCGAGTGATGCCATGCAGAGGGTTCTTTGCCTTTCTGGGACTTGGAATGTAGCCAAACATGCCAAACGGGACGAGATTGTCTTTCTTCGTCTTCGTGGGCGAGGGCTGAGGCATCTCGCCAAGGGATGAGCGACCCGCTATGCTCTCTGGACGACGATTCTCTGGGCTTTCTTCCGGCTCATCAATGCCTCTACACATGAACATGGGACTTTCTCTACCGCCCCTAGTGCGTCCAAAGATCAGACCTTTCGTGCCCTGCTGGTCACGCCTCTTACGCATGATCCTTGCTTTCTGTTCAGCGAGGAAGGCGCTTAGAACGCCTCCTTTTGGCTTCTCGACGACTTGTCCATACTTAGGATAAATGTCCCGAAGTTCTTTCTCAAGCGCCACTTTCTCCTTTATGGTTACCGATCGAGGAAAGTTGGTACTGGGTGAGGTACCCGTTGAAGGTCCTGGTGAAGTGATTACGCCACGCCTACGCGGGTAGGAGACTATGCGGTACGGACTCGCGCTCTGCGGGACCATGACATTGCCCTCAGGAAATGCAACTCGGCTTGGATACCGCTCCTCAATGAACCTCGCCAGCCGTCCATAATATCGCCTTCCTCTCGAATCATACGACTCACGCACTACGTCGATAATAGGCTTGAAGATGACTTGCCATGCCGTACACACATTCTGCAGCTCGAAGTACTGGAAGCCAAACGGATTGCGGGCCTTTCCCACGCGAAATTCCTGCAACAGCCACGCATACGTCATTTTCTCATATTCTTCAACACCCCAATGGGCCCTGTCATAGCTGCCATACTTGGTTTCATCTGTCGTGAACAATGAAGATGTGTCGTCGGCGCGCGGATCGTACCGCAGCTCGCCCTCGCTAAAGTTGGTGTAGAACCAAAGGATGTCCATCCCGCGTATTTTATCGGGCTCTGAAGCGCGGGGCAGACTTCCCGGCTGAACAAGTAAGAAGCGGTCGCGGAACTGAGACCAGGGCTTGAGGAAGGCATCGGTGCCGAGGAAGTGGTTCTCGAGGCCGTCGAAGCCTTGGAGACGGAGGAGTTCAAGGGCGCGTTTGAGAGCGGGCGCCATTTTCTCTTTGGCCGTGCGTGGGTTGATTATGTGTCGCAAATTGCTTATACTGGCGGTATTGGAGGATGTGGAGATGCGCCGGTTCTCCATGTTGAGGGCGCTCGTAGAGGAGAGTAAACTCGCGATGATGACCGAGCTTTATGGGAGAAGAGTGAATATGAGAAGAGTTGAGGGGGTAGAAAAAAGGTAGAGACTCTGCTGGATTCAATGTGATGACCAAATGTACGGATCAGGCGCGTGGCTGCGGTGTTGGTACCGGTTGCGCGGTGACGCTGTACGAACGGCGGTGAGTCGCAACGCAAACGGAGCAAACGTTCGAGGGGCAACGACTTACTACAAGACGCGGAACATGGCCGCGAATATGGGAGTGAAAGGTTCGGTGCCTACGATTGTCGGTTGCCCTGCTCACTATCAACATCACCTTCACTGACAACATTGGGGCTTACCGAATGTAGAATCGCGCACTTTTGTTCCGTATGTGGAAAGTCCGGCTGCCCAAGAACCCTACCATCAACCTCCCAGTTTCAAATATGGAGGCTCGCCACTTTGCCTGGGGTGCCTATGGGGCCTCCGCCATGGGGACTAATCCAAACAAACCAGTCGCCATACGCAAGTCACATCCCCTCAACCTGGCCAAAGCATCTTTCAGCGCCGACGGAGGACTATCAGCTGAGGTAAGAAACGAGATCTACGAGTATTGCCTCAAATCCCCAAGCACAATCCAACTCGTATGGGACCCTCAGAGGGCTGCCTTCGTTGCACGCCCCCGTTCTCTTAACTGCAAAGAATCGCTTAACGTCTTCCCCGAAGTCCTGGCTCTTCGCTTCTTGAGCTCGCTTGATCACAAGGTCCGAGAAGAGGCCCGCAGCTTCTTTTTCGCCAACAACCGCTTTGAAGTCTTTAGTCTCAAGCCTGTGAATCACTATATGAAAGCCTATGTCGCGTTTCTTCACAATATCGGGAGTGTTGGTCGAGCAAGCCTTCGATACCTGAGGATGGACTTGGTCGACGAGGAGCGCGAGCGCGATTGCTCGGCTGACATGCACGACGTCAAGAACTTTTTCGGCTTGTTGGGGGAGTGTGTCAACCTGGAAGCGCTGTGGGTCACCCTCGGTGTGTCCTGCTTCTATGGCCATGATTTCCTCACCATGGCGCGCTACCTGAAACACCACGGTCCGATGCCACACCACCCGCACTCCGGCGTTTTGAAGCAACTGCAGAAGTTGACCTACCTAAAGCGGTTGTGGATTGACTGCACGATTAGCCAACGATGGAATCATGAGCACATACAGTGCTATACTGCACTTGGAACTCGAACGATGCTTGCCACTTGGGGACGTTGTGATCGATCGGTAGAAGTCGATCTGCTAGATCAAATTCATCATTCCCTCGTTCATTCACTGGGGAGTGGTCTCGAAAATGTCAGTGTTCTACTACATGATCAAGGCTATTTCCATGGTGATATTGCGTTCGTACGCGATACTCCTGAATTTGAAGATGTCGAATTGTGGTAAATCACCAAACAGGGCAAGGCACACGGTACGGTCAAACCTGTTCCATCCCCTTCGCGATTGCAATAGTATGAGGAGCAGTCCTTGTCTATTGCAAGCAGGTACACATTCCGGATATAGCGGCAGGAAGTGCTAATGGAGGTGAGAATAAGGAGAAAATTTCATGGAGTTGTAAAGGTTGATTGCTCAAGTGTGATACAAGTGAGCATGCATCGTGAGTGGTCAATATTCGACTCGCTATCTGTGGCAGTTCAGATATGACGAAGTATAGTGACCGGGAACGTGGTTTGAAAGTGTCTCGACGCGCATTACATTGTTTGAAGCGAACAAATTTACCGCAAAAGAAATGAATCTGATAATCCCAATTCTCCAAGAGACAGCCACTGACCGCGGTGATGTCACGGATCTTCTTCGGATCTTCCTCGCTCATCGCGTGAATAAGCCGAGGTAACCTGGTTGTCACTCGTCATCTTCTCCAGCGTCCTTCTTCACATTAATGACAGACTACACTGTCGGTCTATATCCTGCATCACATTGTACTAGGTTTTATTAAACAAAAAAGCGTTTTCCCCATCACATCATGGCGCCCCGACCATACTTTGACAAGGATGGGCGCGTCCTCCCTTTCGACCAGGTTATGCAATTGGAGACAATCAACGATAGAACATTTCGTTCCGTTACAAAAGCATATTCGCCGACCGGGGGGGAAAACGGGACGTATGGTGGCCACGTCTATGCGCAAGCAACATGGGCGGCGGCGCAGACGGTGGGAGAAGGTTTTCTAATTCACGTACGTCGTTCCCCCCATAACGGGGGACAGCGCTGAAGTTCGAACAGAATGTCACTGGATGGTTCACGCTAGGTGGTCACCCATCTGAGCACTTTGTCTATACAGTGCATACGATTCGCGACGGATACAATTACTGCACCCGGAGCGTGACGGTCACCCAAGCAGCTGAAAAAGGAACGATGTTCACTTGTACCTGCTCCTTCAAGAAGGAAGAATCATTCTCACTAGACTATCAAGACATTTTGAATATTAAAGAAAAGTACAGCGATGTTCTCGAGGGAAAGGAAGAGGAGCCAATGGAACATCCACCAGCACCTAGTCAAGACTCAGAATACTTCCGAGAAACATACCTACCTCAACATCCAGACCATTTCAATCCAATAGCCGGACTTCATATACGGAAGGCTGACATGCGGAAGTACAACGAAAAACGTGCGCCGATTGATCGAAGACAGCTCACTTTTTATACATTGAGAGGCGCATTGCCTTTGCCTACTGCGCCATATCCGCCGCCACCGCAAGGTTCAATCAAACTCACCCGTGAAGCAAATCTCCACGCTTGTGCTCATTTGTATGCGTCGGACCGCAACTCCCTGTTCCTGATACCTAATCATCTCGGCCGCCCACGAGACTTCACAAGGATGGCCTCCCTGTCCCACACTGTTATTTTCCACGTAGGAATTAGGGAACTATTAATGCCACCCGAGCCTCGTATTGCTCATCTAAAAGCTGTGCCGACATTATTTGAAGATGGTCCGCTCCCGTTGTGTAATATTGAGGGTGATAAGACGGGAGACAAAGACGGCCGAAAGTGGTTTGTACAGGAGTCTTGGCTGGCGAGGGCGGCTGGTGGTCGCGGTCTGCATACGAGTCGGATGTGGGACTATGAGACCGGGACGCATATTGCTACGACGATGCAGGATGGGCTGATACGATTCAAGCCTGAGACGAGGTTGTGATGTCCGGAAGACCAAGCGGAACAGTGGATCGGGACGCCAACACCTTATCGAACCAAAAATTTTTCATATCCGTTCCTGTATGCAAAATTGATCTTATGATCAAACAGTTCACTGGGCTCCTGTGCTCGTGTGAGTTGTTCGAAAAGACCGACTGAGCTGTCGTATTCGAATGATAAGGCCGGTTCGCCTACCGCAACAGTCGTTACTTCCTGCCCCATATGTTCTCGTTTCAAATCCCGTTCTAGCGCGTCCAAAATGAGCCTGTCATGAGGAACGCTGTATCAATAGAACACTTTCTGTTTCCCCATCGTCCTCACACAATTGTTCCTGTATAAGAAATCTAAGAAAGGACTTCTAGACTCCTCAGTAGTCGCGTCAAAACCGGTCTTG
Source organism: Kalmusia sp. IMI 367209 (assembly GCA_027946365.1). Taxonomy (NCBI): domain Eukaryota; kingdom Fungi; phylum Ascomycota; class Dothideomycetes; order Pleosporales; family Didymosphaeriaceae; genus Kalmusia; species Kalmusia sp. IMI 367209. The sequence goes on along the minus strand of JAPEUQ010000003.1, from coordinate 2,245,520 downwards.
AAACTTCTTAGCTCTGAGAATATCTCTGTTTCGAACTGCTTGTGATGACGAATGGTTCGCCCAAACGCTTGAAAGCGAAAATTAAGACATCGGATTACGTCTGTTCCGCTGATGTGGAAGATGTTGTTCCAGAGAACACAGCTCACGTATTCGCCAGTGGGAAGCAAGAATCGTCGTATATACTGGTCCGGGTTCCACTCTATTGGTGCACTGATCAGAAAGTTCCTGAGGTTATCCACCTGCGGAAGCGGGACGAGGGATTCTGGTGGTAGCCTATCTTGATGCTCTAGAGAGAGGTGGGGAACGGTGTATGGCGCAGGAACTGGAAGAATAGAGGCGTTGTCAAATTGGTGACTTGCTACTTCGGTCTGATGCGATTTGCGATGCCGCCTATGAATTACGTGTACACGGCGGAACTGTCGTACGGTGTCTTCTTCGTCGTCACTATCGTCACTCAACCCGTCGTAGTCGTGCGCTGACAATGGCTGTTCATCTCTAAATCCAAGAGTTTTCCGTTTCGCTGGGGAATCTAAATCGTCTCTCCGTCGTCTCTTCCCAAGTGTTGTTTTGGCTTCGCCTTGCTTGTCTCGCACTTCGTCGACTTCTGAGATCCGTTGATACCAGATGCCGCAATCTGGATTAGAACTTCAGAAATCAGTCAAAGAATCTCAAATATGATATTAACCGCGCCTAACGTACCACTGTATTTGTGCTTGACTTGCATCGGTAGCAACTTCATTCTCGGATTGACAACCCGGACATGATGTCATTGTGACTTGGGGTGTTTGAAACACCATGCTCATGACAACCTTCCTCCCCGGAAGAAAGACCGACTCCCAAGGACCCTGCAAATTTAATCTTCTCTTTGTGCTGGGCTCCTGTATGAGGTACTGATTCTTCTGGATCTTCTTCAGTCCCGGAACATGACGGAATCTTATCTCCATGACTGCCTGGAATGCTTCAAAGCAATTGATGAACTCGATGTGGAACGCTGACAGACGACCATGAGCATCTTCGAAATAGATCGGTTGCTGTCGGTCGATCTGTTGGGGCATGTGCGCTTGCTGAACCTTTTGCGTATCTAGTACGAGCTGATAGATCTTCATGTTAGTTTCGAGAACTTTAAGCATGATCTCAGAAAGATTCTTTGACTGTTGTTGAGTACTACAGTGAGCAACTGTTCGGGAAATGGTGAGAATAAGATCGGCTTGGGTATTCAATATTTCGTTGTTCTTCTTTACTAAAGTTCGCGCTTCGTGGCCTTCCTGATGATGGGCTTCGCTAGCTTCATGATACTGTGTTGTCCGATCGGCTTGGAATGTCGTGAAAGCCCTAAAATCCATTCAGTATTCTCTCACGATAATGTGGGGATTGAAACGTACAGCTGAGTGGTGGCCAACAACGTGTTTATAGTGAGAACATGCCCGGCAATCTCCGCCCTGAATTTATCAACAGCATCTTGCCTACAGACAGCCCACTGAATCTTTCTTAAGTTGGTGCGCCATGTTGAAGCTGTAGGTTGCAGCCCTAGCGCGGGCTGAAACTTGGCATTCTTCTTGAGGAAAGCCTCAATGCACGCCTGACACTGTAATGCAGCCTGTTCCAAAGCAATCTTTTGACATGCTTGAGATTGGGCATCTATGCGTAGGTTTTTGACTTCGGTCAGCGCTTGTTCGAGGTTGCGCATCTCGTCGATGAGTCGTCGATAATGGGGCCTTGCGCCTACTGCATCGTCAAGCGACTCGATTAGATCCTTGATGAGTTTGATGCCAGCTATAATGTCGCCTACTGAAAATCCAAATGCGGGAGCTGACATTGTGATTTGAGAGATGCTGAAGACGTGGATGGTTGAGTGTTTGTGCGAGATCAGCAGGTACGAAGCTGAAGCATGAGCGCTAGCGTGGGCCTTGGATAAATGTATGAAGGTGTATGGTCGCTGCGTCTAAGCCTCGCGACGACGGAATTATGACCATCTAGCGCTAGCTAGAAGGAAATGCAGCTTAGAACCCGCGCGAAAAGCCGCTAATATCTCGTCTGTATGTTTAGCTAAATGCAATAGAGTGCTAGTACGACAGGTGTAGAAGATATATATCTAGATGAGTAAGGAGGGAGCGTGTAACGGGACCGCCGTGAGGCTGTCTCGAAGGGGTTAAGTGGGAAATGAGGGCGTGCAGGGTTGTAAGGTCGCAAGTGTGAACGTCAATCAACTACTATGAGTATTGATTGCCAATAGGTTAATGGTAGTCTTCCGTAAGGAACTGCGTACAAGAGTGTATTGGATTGACGATGAGGATCACCAACGGTGATCCGTCATCTCTATATACTTGCTAACTATGGTGGCTCTGTGGATCTGTGATTCACAGATCCACAGATCCAATCACGTGACTCACTTACGTGTCCATATTGTGCTCAGCATCACTCCCGTGATCGTAATCTTGGTCGTGATTGTCCCATTGGTCATTACTGCTGATGCTGTCATTATCGTAATACTGTTGCGGCGTAGTAGCCGTAACAGAGCGCCTCTGAATGTAGGTGTTTAAGTAAGGCGCTTTAGATGTAATCTACTAAATGCAACGCAGTGGACCACGGATGGCTTATTAGTAGCCTGCATGCTGATCGTCCTTAGGGTGATGGCGTGGCCTCTACTGGTGTAGGAGTTACTGGGAGATTGGTTGTACGGCACGGAGCGTACCCTAGGCAGCCCGCATTTCGTCCCATACGGCCCTTAGCCGAGCGCAAGGGCTGAGCTTATGCCAAAGCTGCCCAACGATGATGCTATTAAATATGCACGGGACGCTCATGCCCGTACTGGAGACACATCGACGCAGAATGAATTCAGAACTAGTTTGTAACACACAGTTTCAGTGTTTGTAGAATGGCACTGGAACCCTGCTTGAAAGAAACTTCTAGTTGGCGGTCCTGAACGCTCTTCTCACGTGCCATAATGAAGCACCTAATAGCATCGTAAGATACGCATATTCCATTTCTACAAGAATTTTCTTGTCTTGAGTCACGAGCTTTGCAATAAAGCGCAGCTTGGTTGGGAACACCCTTCGTGCTTCTAGGGATCCACTGAATCTCAGTGTGCACGACCCCCCTTGCCACGACCGGTGAGCGATTCGTCATTAGGCTGACCCCACTTTTGAGCCCCAACCTTTGATTTTCAATACTCTTCTTAAATGCCATCTTCATCAGCTATCGTCGTCCAGTCGAATAATTGCGCTAAGCCATTAAGATAACTGCGGCTTATCAATACCCACTCTCCATGCGAAACTCGATGCACAAGCAAGGCTACAACTAGATAGACGAAGCGGCCCTCAATTGCGTGGTTGAGACTTCTAAATTAGGGATTGAAACTAAACAGGACGTCTTCTGCCTATAAGAGGCCTTAATAGGGAAATGAACGAGGAGTTACTCTCGGATTTGCCGCAACAGCCGAATAATGACTTCGAAGACATGAATGAAGCAACAAAGCGTCTTGGTAAATTATTTCTACGCTATCGGAATAAAGGTCCTGGGCCATACATCGAACAAGTACTCCAGCTCTTGAGAGAGGGCGCTACACTCAACGCTCCCTATTATGTATTTTTCGAGCGCCGCACCTGGTATTTTTCACCGGTACTACAAATCAATCACGCTCGACAATACGAACAATGTATGAGGAACGAAACTTTGAAACTCGATTACTTCATGTTACCGCTCATTGAAGCTGGCTATTATGGCGACACTGAGATGATTCGGATGCTTGGAGGTCATGGTGCTCGGCTCAACTATGATAGTCTTTGCCATTTTGACGATGGTCTCAGGGATCTTGGCGAACCATATTGCCCCCCAAATCCCATCACTGGAGCAAAGCATCTACGAGCACTTAGCGATGACAAACGGAGAGAACTTCTCCTAACATTCTTGTCTATTACTGACCAAGATAGTAATCGAGTCAAGGGTTGGTTTGAAGACTGTCTGCAATCATCTTGTCAGCAATTCGACGTCGTAAAGGTTCAAATACTCCTGGATTATGGGCTGCAGCTGACCGGTGGCGAGAAGCCATTCATGGTTTGCAAGATAACTGACCTTCCTCGTTATTTTCTGGAATATCTGCTTCAGGAATCGAAACTTCAACACACCCTTGATTTCATAGAGAATCCCTTCTTCTCGATTGTCTTTGCCGAGAATTTGAGTCTTTACAGGATTATCGCAGACGATCCGAGATTCAACAATGTTACCAAGGATTGCGATCAGTACGGGCGCACGCTCTTGCATTTGTCCGTTGGAAACAAAGACGCTCAATTTTGTCAACTCATGGAAGAAAGGATTGACTTGAATGCGGTAGATGATAGCGGATGTACGGCGCTTCATCACGCTGCATTTTATGGGCATGATGATGCGCTGAACTGCTTATTAAACAAAGGGGCGGACCCTAACCAAATCACTTTGAGACTTTCGAGAGCATTTCCTTGCGCTGAAAACATGAATCGAGACCTTGGTTGAACGCCATTACATATAGCAGCTTACCGTGGATTCTCAACTATCATTCACAGCTTGCTCAATAGGGGCGCAGACATATCAATGCGAGCGCTGAATGGCACTACGCCGCTCGACGTAGCCATAGACTATGGTCGGATTCAAGCTTGTTTCGAACTTCTGAGTCGAGGAGATCTATTCAAGCTTGTAACCAAAACATTGCCACCTCTTTTGGAACAGGCTTTCTCTGAATGTCGCTATGATATAGTCCAGGACTTTATTGGAGGAGGTGCAGGGCCTTGCATCTTATCTTCCTCTCATGTAGACCACGAACAGAGTGTTTTTTCAGATATTACGATACCACACCAGATAATTGGATTGAAATACCTCCTGGACCCTAAGGCTCCCACTCATATAAGATCTCGAGTGTCCACGACTCTCTGCAGAGCATGCGCGGAATCCGTGGCTACTTGTGCGAAAGCTGAGGATGGAGCGTTACTCAGTCCCTGTCTTCAGCCTAGCACATGCCGAGTCAACCAGCTAATACATGACAAAGTCTGGCCATACCCATTATCTGAGAAAAACATAAATATACGCATAGAGAGTGGTGATGACTCGGTATCTGAAAAGTTGCTTATCACATATGGTGATAAGGACACCTGGACCAGTCACGCCATAAGACGTGTACCGTGTAAGCATTCTGAATCCTGGAGTAGACTAGTGCGAGTTTACTCATATATATTAGCTGAGTGGAACCATTTGCTTGAGAGCATTGAGTTGCTTCCCGATCCCGACACTGCTTCGGAAGGCGCTTTTTCGATGGCTGCAATATGGCTTCGAAATTGTTTGGGCCGCCACCACCAATGCAACGTGCATCTACGCAGAACTTCCTCCCCTACAAGGCTTGTGGATATCAGTGGATTGAACGAAGGAAAAGACCCTAGACTAGTTTTGACACTGCCAGTAGATGAGCCTTACATTGCTCTCAGTCATCTTTGGGGTCTTGAAGGCCTTCCACGTACCACGCTCGCGAATCTGGACGAGCATATGCAGGGCATTCCAATGCGTGCACTATCGCGCACGATGAAAGATGCTATAGCTATCATAAAACGCCTTGGCTTTCACTATCTGTGGATGGATGCGCTTTGTATAATCCAAGATTCGCAGGAGGATTGGTTGGCTGAAGCATCCAACATGGGCTCTGTCTACAGCGAAGCACTCTTCACATTAGCAGCCGCAGACTCCCAACAACATTCCGAGGGAATGTTTCGGCCTCGAGAAGCTCAGTGCTTGCGACCATTTCGAATTGATCCTCTGAAGTACATACCATATCGCGACCGCACTCAGTTCGACGGGGAGGACACATTTTATATCTTCCCTGCTACATCGAAAACCCACCAGGGAGTCCGCCCAAAAGGCCCACTGGACACCAGAGGATGGACGCTTCAGGAGCAGATACTGTCACCGCGTATCCTTTACTATGGCCATGGAGAGCTGTTTTGGGACTGTCTCACCATCTCGGCGTCAGAGTCTTCCCCAATTTCCGCTTCCCTTCTCAATGACAACAATCCTACAGAGACATGGGCCTTGAAATTACTTCGCAAATCTATTGCTCGCTCAGCAGATATGCAGATTTTCAGAAGGCACCTCGCCGATGTGTGGAGGCAGGTTGTTCAGAACTACTCTGCTCGTAAGCTCACTATGGTCAGCGACAAAATCATCGCGATGGAGGGTATTCTGAATGCAGTAGCCAAGATCATAGACGAAGCTCCTATCGCAGGCATGTGGCGAACAGATCTATGGAGTCAACTAATCTGGTGGAAAAACTCAGCATCTGAGCGAACCGGATCCAACGATAAAGATTTAGGCTTTGTGGCACCATCGTGGTCTTGGCTTAGTAGTGACAGTCCCGTATTCTATCACAATACCCTACATGCAGCCAAGTCTGAGCAAAATCACGATTTCACAGAACTCATTTCAAGCGTGAGCATTGATGCTATTAACGCAGGAAGCGCACCTGGCCAAGTTGGCATTTGCAGCCATCTCACTCTCACTGGACCGTGCTTCTGGTATCGCCTTACGAACGACGACTTATACAGACCGGTCGCATGGAAGCAGTGGAACAAATCAAAGCTCAAAATTAATCCTGGACGGTGGATGCTCGATTTTCAGACGGAAACGCCTCTGGATGTTCGTTGCATCGTCATGGCTGAGGATGAGGTAGCGAAATTGCTGGTCTGCTTGTGTGTAATACCTAACAAAAGCGGTGATGGACAATGGAAAAGAATCGGGGTCTGCCATTGGGAAGGTTTACTGCACCGCGTGGTTGTATGTTCCGGAGAGGATCCCATGAAGCAAACTCTTACTATCGTCTAAAGTGGCCGGCCGTAACTCGCCTCAGGATCCGAAGCACCCAATCTATAATGGTTACATGGCTTATTTACTTTCGTCGCTAATCTTAGTCAAGTCACATGCCGAGTATCACTGGTTACGCGTCTCTAGGTGCTACCGCTGCCTGCAGTGCAAACGGCCTGACCGACTTTCATTCACTCGCTCTGACCAATCCGAAACCGCACACCGCAATAATGTTTCTCCTGTGTGTCTTAAATACTTGCCGCTGCGCGCAACGGTCCCTTTCCCTCCTCAGGGCAGGCTAACAGTGTGAACAGGACTGCAACCCTACAAGCATGCGCGACATCGACCAGCTCGCGCTCCTGCGCAAGCCGCAAATCACTTTCAGCGACCGTCTCACCAACGAGCTTCTCTCTGACTGTTCCGACAAGTACTTGCGCGAGGAATTGCGCCGCCACGGCTTCGACTCATCCCGCCTCACTCATAAATGGGAGCTTATCCACGTCAGCATCGAGCGGCGCGAGTTCCCTGGCCGTGACCTCACCCATGCCAAGAATGAGAGAAACTCAGACCATACGACGTTCTTTGATCTATCTGGGGAGTTGCGCAACAAGGGTAGGTGTATTGAACTCTATCTGGAGAGTATATCACTGATTGTCTACTTCACTCCTAGTGTACGAGTTTTCGCTGCTGTCCGGAAAACCTATCATCGTCGAGTACGATCGCAAGACGTATGACTACATTCTGTATCAATCTCCTGCCTTCTATGCTCCCGCTACCCTTCCGGACAACTACAACTACACCTACAAGACGGGAATCACGTGGCGTCGCCCGAAGGCCCCCAAGCAAGATGTGGTGAAGACTTTGGAGGCAATGCGCTGGACCAATCGCCAACTCGCAGAGGAAGCTACGTCGCACTTCTTCGCCAAAAACACCTTTGAGATTCGTGGAGTAACGTCGGACTGCTATAACCACTTCCTGAGCTCGATTCCGATGAGCGGCGCGAAGACCCTTACGTCACTGGTACTGGGCGGAAACAACAACTGGAGCAACTACGATGACTCTACCTTCGATTCTCTGCGTGGGTTCCCCGAGCTCGCTAATCTGACAATCCGTTGGCCAGACAAAGTCTTGAGCGTGTGCGGCATTCCGTATAGAAGCCGCGCCCAAAAGACCTTCCCACTGACCGACGAGAAGAAAGAGGCCCAACTGCAGAAGTTCATCGACTTTCCCTTCGACACTCTCGCTCAACTGAAAACGTTGAACTTCATCTGCGAAATTGTACCGGAAAACAGACATGCTCTTAGTAAGGCTCTAGCTTATTACGATGGGACTGATGGTGAGCATTCTCTCTGGGCTAAACATTGAGAATACTATCCGGCTAACCCCTTCACTTAGAGCAGATATTTGCCGTTGCCGCCAATCGTCTCGCCAAGGCAATTGACAAGCGTGTCGTGTTCCCGAAGAATACTAAGGTCACATATCAAGTTCGGTGTGGGACTAGGAGCGGGAGGTTCTACTATTCCCCATATGTGGGCTAGAGACTACTACTGCAACGTGCAACAGGTTGCTCTATGATACATCATACACAATGAGACTGGTTCAGAGTCTTATGTAGCGGGATTCATGGGTTTCTTTGGTTCGGAAGTTATGAGCCTGTCTCGCTGCGATTGGAAATGGATATGGGTCCGATGACGGGCTTAGTGCCCTGGCAGAATTCACGAATAATGGGATATGATTCAATGATCAACTTATGCCTACGTGACAACTCATCCCTCTTGAATGCTATCCTGAGTACCAAGTGGTGAACGTGTATAACCGCTTCTGCGAAGATCGTGGAGCTTCGAGGACCTTCTCAATGTTCTAAGAGTTATTTTACATCACTTATATACACCTTGACGTATTGAAGTCTGACTTGCTTGGATAGACACACAAGAAATGACTGTCTATCTAGCTTGTTGAACATGGTATTATTGGGCTTTTGGGAAGAGCCAGCCACGCGTCAGATCATTGCGCAGCTCAAGAAGGCACTCACTCGCGTGAAGATGAGCTACACCCAATCCACCACTTATAGTTCGTCAAGTGCCGTCATTCACCGCTGGAATATGTAATGCACTCCTTCCAAATCATGTATCTTTGTCACCGGGACGACAAGTGCTGTACTATTGGCCCATATAAGAAGGTAGCTGTTCAAGACTGAGTAGTCGACGATCTGATAGCAAGCGTAACGGTGTGTCTTGCAATATGAAATCCTAGTCCTTCCATATGGGAGATGGCGATGGTGTGAAGCAGTAGGACCGACCAAGGTGCTACCTTGTCTGGTTATATGTAGGCTAGACGCAGGGCATATCTAGTGGTGATGCTTGATGTCCACAACATGGAGATGAAATCAATGCAGCGAATAATTGAAATTATCTGTCGGGATGAGAAAAGATCTGTGGCAAGCTGGAATGATTGTCGTGTAGCATATAATGCTACAAGCTGTGAACGAGATGCGCCGTAGAGGGCCAAGTGTGAGAGGGCCAGGATAGTTGTTGTTGACATTGTGGATAGTCGCTGCAGCTTTCTACTCAGCCGTGGCTACTTCGTGAGTACCTGCCGAAGACAAATTCGCCGGCAAGAACGCTGCCCGTCACAGCGAAGAAGAAGCCAACATCATACGTCATCACTGAAAGCATGCTATTCCTTTTAGCCCAGCTGCAGACGTCCTTGCCAATGTACTTACAGTATATACGCGATGACTGCCCTGGCAAACTCCAGTAGAGCTCTAATGCCGTCTTGCCTCGTATTCCAAGCTTCACCTGCAAGCCAAGCCCCTTGCATGGGGCGATGATTCTCATTCGCGGCGATTGGTGTGTCCAGTTTGAGAGGCTGGAACTCTTCCTCCTCTTCCCTGTTCAGCCCAACGTGGCTCTCGTGACGAGCATGCCTTCGACTGGCAGTAGAGCGTGTTCGCCACCTGCGATCGAGCTGCACCTTTACCACACCGAGGAACCGGCCGAGGAGCCCTAGAGCGAAGAGTAATACTATCGTGAAACCGTATGCGAGAGGTGTTCTGGTAGCCCAATCCGCAAAACTGTCAAAGGAGAAGCCTGTAGGTGATGCGCGGGTGTTGAAAGCCATCCCAATATTCCGTAGTATCAAGTGTTTGAAAGTTGTCGACGTTGTTTGTAGATCTCGGGATTTTGGCAAAGAAAGCTGAGGGAGAAAAGAAGGAAAAACGAATCGTATGATGTTGTTTGCGCATTGTGTGATGTCGCGGAGTTCGTAGAGTGGAGATTACGCTAAGCTGGTGGGCGGACCCCTGTCTCCGTTGGTATTGGCGCTTACTACGTGAGCATGTTTGCGTGGCTTTTCCATCGAGAAAGTGAAGAACAATGAAACGTAGTTCTGTCTTGAGTAGTGGATGTGATGTGAATGTATCTTTCGAAGGAAACTTTGCATTTATCTCTTTTATGTAGCTTTTGTGAACGGAGCGCGCTGGTTGAAGTGGGGGTTCTATACAGCCACGTGACTCCAGTGTGTCATCTGAAATTCCGCGAGCTCACTGCAGAGAAGCAGCACATATGTTGAGTATAGATAGTGCAACTATTTACGTCAAGTAATAGATCTAAAATTGTAGATATGATCTTAGGATTCCCATTCAAAGCTCCGATCATGTGTTTTCACATCGCTTCTCTATGCTATATTCCTGAGGACGAGTGTTGCGGATGGTGCACTGGTATATACGATGCATCTATACATCGATGGAATCTGCAAATGTTATTGTTCTATAGTGTTTTGTGCTTTCATGTCACACTAATCACTTTACAGACGAACACTCTTCTCATTTTTGCATACTCGGTACACATGTCTCAAACAACCCTGCTCATGTCGCTCACACAGACACTGCGTATGAAAACATACAGTTCTATCCTCTCAAATGCAATATTGATCGGGGGACCACTGTACTGACTGATAAAATATCAAATAGCCTGCGAAAGGGGCTTAGCTTGCAAGGCGTCCCAGAAGGCCCGATATTCCACGTTTCACGGAGCAAGAGTTTAGGCCCTACCCGTGCCGTTATGCGCTATAGAGACATATCTCGGAGAGTTATAAGCTCAAGGAATCCCGCGGCGTTGCGAGTTTCCACGTGTGCGCTAGCTATCTCTCGGTGGTTCTGATGTCTCATATCAGGACTGCGATGTGTTGTATATGACAATACAAGATTGAAATATCGAAACCTAAAATCTTGTATCGACACCGGCTACATTTGCATATTATTTAGATAAGTTCATGGACTTGAATATTGAGAGCAAAATCCTTGGACTCAAAAGTCTGAGATAGTGTTTGATGTAGTGGAATCAGTTGGACAAGAGTGCGATCGAGGATATGAAATATGATTGTCACTTCATTTCCAATGGCTTTCAAATATAAACAGCTTGGATATCTACCTAGTGAAAAAAGAATCATTGACAAAAGAAGATTATTAGTCAAATGAACACAGCCTATGGTCTTCTGCCCTCCGTCGCAGACTTCGTACTCCGAGCATCCTCAGATCCCATCTCATATACCATCTGCTGTGGCTCAAGCTCGTACCGTTGTGATAACGAGTCCATCTCTGGGATTTTCCCTCCTCCACTCAGTTCCGAAGCGTGCATCATCTTTTCCTGCGTCGATGCATAGCCAGGTGGGGAATTCTCGTGTCCATGCTGTGTTGGATATCCTGACTGGTCTGGAACAGGCATCTCGTACTTGGGGAAAACATTGGGCGGCAGGTCGTTTCCGTGTGAACTGTGCATGTCTCCGCGTTCAATCTCCATCTCATGCTCGGAGTTTGTTTTGCTGGGCACTACTTGGTGCTGGTTTCGGCGGCGACGGAGAATGAAGAATGCGAGGAAACCAACTAGACCCACGCCTGCAATGCTTCCGACGACAATTCCTCCAATAGCACCGCCGCTGATAGCATGCTTTGTCCCTGCTGTGCTCGAGGGCGTGGCTTCTGAAGTTGAGTTTGAGGTTGAATTAGACTTTGGTTCTTCTCCGGGTACGTAGATAGGCATTATCTGTTGCTCATCGTTGGTACCGGGGAAAAGAGCCTGATGAACTGAAAAGTTGCCGCGCGAATAGTCCGCGATAATGTACATTTCTTGCAGCACAGTTCTACCCAGCGTGTACTGGGTTTCGTTCTTACCACGTCGGAGCGGGAAATAATTCACTGCATCCTTGTAGTACGGGTACGAAGCTTGAACATCGAATGCGCCATACGGCAGTACAATGTTGACGCGCTTCGTTGGATCGGAGCTCTCACCAAGACTGATTGTGACACTTGGGTCGAGATCGAGCATCTGGTTGTGCATAGTTTCGTTGATGATGTAAAGATCAGTCATGTTATCGTAGGTTAGACCAAAGGCCTTCTCGAACCGATCGCAGACATCCTCGGGAAGCCACATGTGTGGAACTGTGGAGTCGATCCAAACATAGGTAGGATCTCTGAGAAGCGTGACAGTGCGCTCTAGCGTGTTTTGTGCAGTGATGGATTGGATCGTAAGGGATGTCGGGCGGTCATCGTCGGCATCAAAGGGGAAGGTAATGTCGTTAGCGACAAACCGCGAAGCGTCGTAGCCACCGAGAGTAAGGCTGCCGTGTACTTTAGGAGTTTCTACGAAACGTTAGCATGTTTTTTATGAAACCAAAGATCGAATCTTACTGTAATAGGCGCCCGCAGTGTAGCCATACGACACACTTGGGATTTGGTTCTTGTCCTTCAGCGTTTGGATATAGCTCGGTTGAGGGTTGTCCAACTCAGAGAAGTTCGAAGGTTTAGGAGATAGTCCAAATTGGCCGACGTAGACAGTAGGTTTCGCAACGCCTGCTACCACCATGTTGTCCAGCGTAGGTCCACCACTGTTCGCTACCTGCAAACCGACACTATCCAGCCCATAAAGCGCATTCGCGTCGAAACCAATCTCAGGCCGAATGCCCATTCCATATAAACCAATCTCATGCCATGTTTTGGTTTCGTTCACGAGAAAGCCGTTACTGTCTTTGCCCTGGAAAGCGTATGCACCGCGTAGGTTTCCGCAGTTAGGCGGATCTATCTTGCGGCAGCCATCCACTATAGGAATTATCGTCTCGCCATGTCTTGACGCGGGAAAGACGCGAAAGCTTTGCTCTGGCGTGCCGACTCGGACAATGAACGACGACCATTTCCCATCATTACCGTCCCATATCTGTGAATTCGAAAAAGAGAAGGGTTTTGGTAGCGAGTCGTTCTGGGCGACTGCTATTGAAAGAAAGTAGGAAAGAAAGAGACCGATATGTTGAAAGCCCATCTCGACGCAATGAAGTAAAAGTCGGTTACGTTGAGATTGAGAGTACGAGGAGAACCCTTCTGGTCGCGAGGGGCGGGTTGGCGCACGGCCTCATTCTAGACAATGTTCCTAGTGCATGGTCTCGACGTTCACCATAAGCCGATCATGGAGCAATCGGTCGCCGTCAATAATCCTGAGGGGGCTATGGCGCTGTCGCCGAGTTTGATGAAGCGAGCCAGGAAGGAGTCGTATAGAGTCTTGGTATACCGCATTCGGTATAGTGGATTGGACTACTAAGCAAGCATTTCACCAATCAATCAGCAGTGGAGCGCACCCAACGCCTGTTTAGGAAAGAGTCGTCCTGTCTGCCCTCAGATAATTTGCCGGGGAAGCTCTTTCTCAAGCATCGCGCGAGCCCGTGTGAAGATCGCGTCGAAGACCAAAGAATTAATGATGTTGACTATTTCGTACATGTAGATTGATGGCCGAAATGGAAGGATTCTACATGCACAATGTCCGATATCACAATATTCAAAAGGCGACGAAAACGGGTACCTGCATCGTCCAAAGCGACCGCGTCCAATTAAGGTTGTGATCAAAACAGGTATATACGAACTTAGGGGGCTATTTTAAGGGCCGACCCACCCGGTGAGCCGAGCGTGCAGCGAGGCTGAAGCACATATCCCGGCTTCAGTATGTTCAAACCCAGCCCACATTCCTAATACAGCAGCGAGGCAACTGAAGCACCTTGGGGTCCAAATTTGATCCAATCAACGTTGCTCCAAACGCGCTCATCGAGCAAAAACTTCCAACCCGACATATCTATCTCCTAGTCCGTCAGCACGAAATTCGCCTCGCGTCCCTTTCATATCAAATTTTCTGGACCTGCTCCGCCTCAGCCTGGAGGTGAAGGATCAGATGGTGACAATGCTCTGGCGCGAACGCATTCGCAAAGACTTCCCTGGCTGTCACGGTCCTGGGATGTGTGCCGATGTGCAATTGTATATATTCTGGTTTTGTGTCCTACCTTTTACTACTTTGATACAGTCGTGAGCCCAAGACTGCGAACAAGAGCAGCTTATTACCTACGTCCATTCTTAATCCACTTATTGATTTTGAAATGTTGGCGTCCAAGTGCTTCGTATCAGCTGTACTGCTGTGCGTATCGGAGGTGATTGCAGCGCCAGTCGCACGTTAGTCTTTCCAGTCCAATCTCAAATTTACCGTGTACTAACCAAGCGCAAAGTTGCTCATACTGCCGTTGAACTTCGACAAGTGCCGGATGTTCCGCCTCCCAATGCACCCAGTGCTCACATCAAGGTCTCCACATACTCGCTATGGGACAAGCGAAGCAACTCCCTCGAGTCGCGAGATGAAGTCCCCGAGGTAGATCTTGGCGAAGTACTGGGCAACATCCACCATGGTGTCTCACAAGTCAAGACTACTTCAACTTCGTTATGGGATAGCATCTTCGGTTGGTGGGGCAAGCGAAGTGTCGACATCGATGTGCGACGACCCGCCATCAAGGCTCGACAAGACGAACTCCCATCAGACGACGACATCCGGATCGCTGATCTTGACAATATAAGCTTCGGCATCGCACGCGTGAAGAACACATCTGGCTCGTTATGGGACAGCATTATCAACTGGTGGGGAAAGCGAGATGTGAACGTCAACGTGCGCCGACAAGAAGATGACGGGCCGGCTTTGAACGAAGAGGAACTAGCCGCATATCTCGCGGCGCACCCCATCGATCCAAGCGACTGGAATCAAGGCAGCGCCCAGGTCAAATCGAAGTCATTTTCCCTTTGGGACCCTTGGTCCTGGTGGGCAAAGCGAAGCGTCGACGTACAGAAGCGGGCAATCCAATCTCGACAGGAGGAAGAACCAGAGGCATTCCCGCATCCCGATCCTAGCAAATGGGGCAGTGGCTCTGCACAAGTGAAGCAATCAACGTATTCACTATGGAACCCATGGACATGGTGGAACTAGAATAACAAAGGGCACTCATTCGTGGAAATTTCCTTAACATCTTGTATCTGGGCATTTGCGACGTACTCTTCAATGTTGTAAATTACGAACTATACCATTGGCATGTATCATGAAGGAAATAATCAAACACGCATTTTAGGATCACCGTCACATTTGTACACTCATGATCGTTCTAGCGATCCCTTGTGCGATCTGAAAACGCTGACGTTCGGAGATAAACTAAATTGATGGAGCATTGACACGAGAATTTGACGCGTTGTTGCCGTTCCACCCGAACCCCCTATTGCCGAACCGAATACCAAGCCTTGTTATTTATAGTGGATAGGACTACACGAGTCATGGGCTCTAATGTGCACCTTCGCAGCCGCTTGCTATAGCAAATGTTCACTATACGGTCAAACGCTAGAGAGAAAACTGATACAAACCAGTAATCGCAGGATATCACTAAGCCATCCTAGACGATCAGAATTGTTACGCACTCGGCGCTCCAAAAAGCCCAGTTTCCCAGTTTGGCGGGGTATAAAATAATCGCGGAATGAAAGGAACCTCCGACTCCGCTGAGATTACATAAACAAAGATACATTAGCGGTATAGTCACTGCACGGTGTAAGCTATGCCATAGTCACTCCGTTATCAAGACAATTGGTGTGACCAATAGAGAGTCCAGCATAAACGTAAAATCCATGTGCGCTCTGATCAGGAGTCTAAGAAGCCTGAACGACATGGGCGTAGTAGCGCCACTAGAACCTTATCATACTAGTGGAGAAACCATCGCATTTGAATACAAAAAGGATTTCTGTGATATGACAAACCTGCTCGTTTTATGTTTTATCAGATATAAATAGAGCCTTAGATAACTTGGTCAGACAGCAACTCCGCTGGTGATATGCCGCATATGAGTCTTATCACTCATAGTTTTCCTAGGGAGACAAGTCGAGCAGTTGCCCTACACTAGAATGTCGAATAGAACACTAAATAGTGCAAGGAGTAAAAGTACCGGAGAGAAGATCGTAAATGTGCAAATGACAGTGCCGCAAAGCCCAACTAGGGCTGGTTCAAAGGCAGAAACAACTTTTCTGTCAATGTATCAGCCTCTAGACGATCCGTTCTTTTTGACCATCATCCAGTCCACGTTCATTGACTTGAATTCAGATCCATGGCATGAAGTAGAAGCGCTGACTTGTTGATCCTTCAAACTTCATCAACTGCCTTGCTGCTGCTTAATTCCCCGAAGTCCTTGTCAAATGCAGTAATTGCAGCCGCTTGTTGCTCGGATGCAACATCGGAATTGAGGAAGAGCTTGATCATTTCCTTGTGATTGTCATATAATTCTTTCCCTTTCTTGAGGAGATTTTCGGTCTTTTCTCGGTGTTCTTTTGCATGTATATCCGCCATATGAGTAGTTTGCTTTGCCTCGCCAAGCTGCTTTTGAAGGCCCGCAATCGTACCATCTTTCTTTAGGAATAGCATTTGCACGGCATTGTTCGCTTTTACAAACTGCGCAGAGAGTTCTTCTCGGTGAGTGGTAGCCGCAATTGCCATTGCTGCATTATGTTCGTCGATCGTTGATTGCATCTGAGCTTCCAAATTTCTGGTTGTTCCTTCTAGTTCGACCACTCGGGCGTTTAATACTTCGTTGTCTGTTCGCAGCTTTTCTGCCTCTTTCGTCAGGGTCTTCATCTGCGCTTCTCGCTCTTGTGCCATCTTCCTCATCAGCTGCATATGCGTGGTTTTACGTTGTCCTGCTGCTTCGTAATGTTAGCTAGAGCTTATGCGAAATTCAAACCAGCGTGAAGCCCTTGATAATTTACCATGTGTATCTTCGAGGCCTGACATCATCTGTCTCTTCATGCCGTGTTGTTTCTGGCCTGGTACAATATCAGGGTGTAAGTCTCCATGGCTCTTTTCGCTTTGCATTCTAGTTGTTGAAGTAATTTCTGCTTGACCCAGATCATTTCGGAGGCCCATACATGCTTGAAACCGCTGTGCTGCGATTCTATCGAGGGAGTGCACGTTGGGATAGTTTGCAGGTTTACTCCGGTTTGCAATAGCTTTGCAAGCATGCTCGAATCCTGAAAGTAGAAAATGCCGATGGCATCTTGTGATCACCCCGTTGAGTGTGAAGAAGTATTGCAGGATTATGTCAAGTCCTAAGTCTTGTAGATCCCATTGCGAATGAGGATTCACAAATTTGAAAGGCTCAAAGAAAGAGCACTCCAAATAAGAGTTGTACATTCGGGGTATTCGTTGTCGGCCAGTGTTGTAGTAAATTGTACCAGAGCCAGAGTCGTCGGGTTTGATGTAAGCATAGACGCCGTTAGTACCGATATTTCCAATGAGTATTCGAACTGGCGCCATATCTTTACGATACTGACACGGCTTGGGCTTTTTCCAGGTCTCGAATATCACGGCGTCGATTGAAGGTAAGCATTTGAATTCGTCTTTGAAGTATTTCGTGGCATATGTCTGTAGCTCGTCTAGGCTAGCCCTTACGATTGGCTCCATCCCTGAAAGATCAGTTAAAATCGATACAGTTAGTAAGTCTCAGAACCTTAATCAATGTCTCTCGGGTATTCATTAACGTGCTGTCGATAAGAGAGCTGTATGAAACAGATAATAGGATGGGGTATGAATAAAGTCGTACAAGTTGATGGCTTAGAATCAAATCCGGTGTCAGTGGTCGACCATTACATGTGAGTGAATAATGGAAATTGACCATGGGCTGAGATCACAGGTTATTAGTTTCTCTCACGTTTATCTTGCGGCAACTTTGAATAAAACAATTTCACGAACTCACTTTGCTCACCAATTATTCAAGAGTTTCCACCATAACTAGTCTCACTCCTTTATCTAGGACTGCATCTTCCCTAGAACTCCCACAGCTACAATTTTTGACCTGAAGGCAAGCCAGACGCACAATGTCCATACCAAATCCAGATACAAGCGAAGCATCTAAGAAGGCACTGCTCGAGCAGATAAAGAACACTGCACAGCGCATGAAGCGTGCAGAACATATCGCTCTCACTGTAGCCAGACCCAATATCTCCAAACTGAATGACCGCTTCCTAGAACATATGGCAAAAGGTGATGAACTTAGTTCTAACGATTGGCGGATTATCATGGAAAGTCTCATCAAAGCTCAATTTCCAGGTGCTTCAGTCGTCGATTACATGACTCCGTCGGGCCGGTTGGAAGCGGGCCAAGTGCAGTTCACCTTCACTGTTCAATGGACAAGTAGTGAGAGGGACAAGCGTTACCTATGCCTGTTTCATTTCGAAGGTGATAGCTCTATTGCTAAGATATACAAAGTACGAAATACGTATGGTGGTTTATTACACTGTCACACTCTTCAACATCTTGTTTTGTCAATCCTAGGTATCCCACATTGGAGATTAGAGCTGTATACGCATCAGACAATTTCAGAGCCAAGGTTTCAGACTAAGAATTAGCTCATGGGTACTAGGAGACGGCTTTGAACCAGACCGAGCGTGCACCCTTTGAAGATGCCATCCTATTCGACATGCTCCTTGACCTGGTGAGTAAGAATTTCGAACCGCATACTCGGATCATCAAAGACGGCCCTCGTATACAATTGGAGATACTTCATGCTTCGTAAAAGCTGCAAACGGAGGCAGAGACCGCTGCGGGAATGGTCCCGAGTACGTTTGATTGAGATTTCCGTGAAGACAATTGAGGATTGCTGACTGGATTCAGAGAAACGGCGTTTGACCGTACAGGAGCGACTCGATGGTAAACGCTTGAAGAGAAAGTGACACGAATCGGCGGCCAGGGACTGCGGAAAGGCTTGGCGCTGAGGTATCTGGAAAGAAATCTAGTTGTTTATTACTGATGATTTTGCTATTCTCGTATTGGCGTGGGCAATACTGCAAGGTTTTTTTAGACTGAGTCGGCTAGGAATACTCAATTAAAAACAATCAGCAGCTTGGTCGATGACGAACACCGCATAGTCGAGGCAAATCACAAGGACCGGTGATCTACATATTGCAGTTCGTACTGAGCTGGGCCAGCAATTTAATTTAAATAGAACACGATACTATTCAAATGCTTGGAAATTCAGGCGAGTGAATTTGATGCATCAGTTCTCGGCTCTTTCCCTAACTGAGAAGTGACGGCTCGTGGAAGCAACCACGACGTAAGCAGTCGAGATGCTCTTACTTCCCGTGCAACCTATATTTATGACGACACTCCTTCGTCCTCCAAGCTCATCCACAGTTGAGCCACGACGCATTCACCACGGCGTTTGAGGGTACACGGAAGGTGCGTAACGCAAGCATACGTGATCGAATGCGCAAGTTACACAGAGTCTGACGTACCCGTATCAGCCTAAGTCCAAAGCATCACAAATCCGCATGTCGACCGTCGTAACAGGGCTCGGGGCGCCGCCCTCGCCTGAGCTACTAGAACAGATAAAAAAGGTCGCAGACCGCATGAAACGGCCCAGCCCCACCGTACTAGCGACTACAACCGGTGTCAAGGTTGAACTCAGCGACAGTACACTCGATTGCCTTTCCAGCGGCCGCCAATTGAACGACAGTGACTGGAAGGTGCTGGTCAGCTCTCTCGTGTTGAGGCGTGTCCAAGATCTCGACATAGTCTACTCAACCGATGAAAACGCCCACGAAGTACAAACCCAATTGGCTCCGGGCAGGAGGCGCTTTACACTTATAAAACGCTGGATAAGTACCAATTTCAAAATGCCAGAGTGGTCTTGCGCACTCAGGATCTATGAAGGAGCATCATCTCAGGTCCAGCTATACATGGTTAGGGAGACTTTCGGGGCATACCATGCTCACTCTGGTAGCGCTCGCGAAGCGCTCAAGTCTGCGCTTGGATTGGAGAATTGGCAGGTCAAAATGATCACTCATCAGGTAAGTTTCGGTTGGCGATATTTTGTGGTGGTCAATCTGACAAGAGACCAGGAGACGCCCCTCCAGGGCAAGCGGTATGCACCATTTCAGGACGCTTTACTGTTCGACATGCTGCTCGATCTTGCCATCGATGGTTTCCAGCCCCACACACGGACGATAGATGACGGCCCTTCGATCATGCTTGAGATACTGGAAGCGCTAGAGCATTTGCAGAAAGAAATAGAAGATTGCGATGGTACCTCTGGTAAACGGCTTATTGGCTGTACTATCATCGTCCTCTGACATGCTTTTAGGGAAGCGTAGGCTCACTGTTCAAGAACGAGTTGACGGCAAGAGACTGAAGAAAGAGTAGGATGCCGGTTTCATTGGTAAGCTCTTACACGGCAAGTCATACACCAAAAAGCGCCCTTGAGTGTATTGTGGAAGTGGAACGCGTCCAGTGCGATTTGAGTTCTTAAACGGCCCGTAGCAAGCTGCATATGCTAGCGGGTTGGCAGCACTATATTGGTGGCATTGGCCGAGCTGTATGAACTGAGATACGCTATAGAACTATGAATTCCTATTGATATCAATTGTAAACATCACGGCCGAGATCAGGTCCTCAACATTCATTGAATCCGCTTTCCCAATGCATGAGTCAGAGCTAATGACTGCCCAGAACCTTTGAGAAGACTCAACTCGCCTACACTCAGCGTTGGTAAAAACTTAGAGTCCACCTCATGCAGCATACCATAAGTTCTCGGACCCTCCTCACGCCTTTCTCCTCCCCTTCAAAAACATTTTCCTCATCATCTTGGCGCTACTCGCATACTCTCTCACTACCTCCGAACAATTAATCAACTCTCCCTTTTGATGCCCCATCAAACTCAACTTCTCCATCGCAGGCACAAAAGCCCAATGAAAGGCTTCCAAGCTCTGGCCCACCTTTGCCCACTCCTCACCAGTCTCATCAGACTGACTCATAAACGTATCAGCAGCTACCGACCCCGGCGCTGAGCCCGCTGCCGTCTGATTGTAAAAATTGTTATCCCATTCGCCAATGGTGTCATCCATGGGTGTGCCATCGAGTTTACGGCCAATGGTATGCGCGCCCGTCAACGCGACAAGCTCGGTGATGGAGAAGTTTTTCGCGGCGAAGAGGCTGACCATGGAGGTGGCATTGGTTCGTGCGGTCGGCATGCTTCCGAGAGGTGTAGGGTTCCAGCTATCGGGGCGACCGGTGTAGAAGGAGGTTATGGGACCGCCGCTACAGGATGCCATTCCGATTGCTAAAAGTCATATTAGCACGCGCTTTGACTATGAGGTTTGCTAGGGGGACCCACCTGCAGCGAATTGAATCATATCTGCTGTACCTACGCCCCATTCGTCGGCTTTTTCGCCAAGTGTCGAACATATGTCGACCATTTGTGTGTTTTCTTGGCGACCTGAGCATTCTTCTGCAAGGATAATGGAGCCATCACAGGTACCGGGGAAGCAGTCGTGAAAAGCGAGGCGAATGGCGGCTCGGGCAGCGTCGGAGCATGTTCCGTCTTCGATGAAGAAGCTTCCAAGGTCGTATGCGAGTTCCCACCACACTGATGGACAGCTTGACTGGGCTGTTGTAGAGCATGCAGTTACTAATGTTGGTAGGAAATAGGAGGAAAGTAGACGCATATTGAAAGGAATCAAATAAAAGCTCTATGAACAGGAATTCAAATCCCGAAGCAAGGGCAGCGTTGACGACTACGAAACAGAATTCCGTAGACCTAGAAAACAATTGTATTGAAGAAGAAAAATAAGACCATCGTGGACCTCTCAAGTCCATCAATCCTCCTACTTATACAAGAACACCTCGTGCGGAGACCCGTAAAGCTTCTCCGATGTTAGCCTCTCCAATTTTGATAGAGATGACATCGTAACGTCGAACATATAACTGGTATGTCAAAGACCTAGCAAAAAACCTTCAACCAAACTTTGGAAAAGGCCGGACCAGGGAAAGCGAACGTTGACCAGCCAACCCCTTCGTGCTGGCTGACGGAACGACGCACTCGGGTGATCCGCACTTCTCAGTACGGTTAAGTTGCATCTACATGAGGGAAGGATATGCGTGGTAGCGAAGGTTGGACCCCTATGCTCTCTTGGGTTGCTAAGATGTTTACCCAAAATGTGGTGTATGTCGGGGATGAAACGCACATTCCAACTCCGACCTTGACCTTACTCTGGTTGTTTATGATAGTGAAGACCTTTGCAGTCCGCCTGCTGTTCATTGTAAGAGGGGACTGGCAAAGGTACAGTGGTGATGTACAGAATGCGTATTGTATTCTCCACGGAGCTTTTGCAGCACTAGTCACTTTTTAGTGAAGGCTTTCCATAATTCTAGGCCGCGCCTTGATTATTGTTCTGGTTGTTAAGAAGAGTTTGCGCATCCTAGATAACGTTACTTCGCTCTGGTTGCGGGAAGCTGTTTATTATCTTGCAGAGTACAACTTGCATGCTGAAGAATAGGCCAGACGTTTCGCGCTTCAATCACCATCCAAGTAATAGCGGCAGAGGAGGCGACCCGAGATTTCAATTGTCCTGCGCTTGACAGGTTGTCGAGGGAGGTCGTGATGTCAAGGATAGTAGAGTTGTGGCTGGCATGTGGAGGCTGAGCTGGCTAACCCAAAGCAGTTAGCTCTTGATCACATTCTCGGCTAGCGCATTTTTCGCTAGCTCTACCAACGGGTCGATTCGACCGCATTACCCCAGCTATTCACGGCGGACATCCATCTTTTCACATGTAATGGCAGATGTTGGTGATGAAGAGGAGCTCGGCACGCCACTGATAGCCGAGCTCTACAAGCCGCCTGCGCTGTTACCTATAGCGCAGCTAGAGGACCCGCTTCTTTATGCTATCGAGACGCATCCCGTCACTATCATCGTAGGTTACCTATTTTACTCTGAAAGGGATTTTATTGACAACTAGTGACTCCTAAGGTTGGTGAGACGGGGAGCGGAAAGACGAGTAAGTAGGCTTTATGAAGATTGGGAAGCTTTCGCTCAACTTTGTCCAGCACAAATTCCACAATTCCTTTACAAGGCAGGCTGGACGAACGATGGTTCGCAAATTGCTGTTACACAGCCTCGCAGGATAGCTGCTACGGTGAGAGCCTGCATATGTTTGAGGTATAATCGGACTAACGAGGCGCTAGAGCGTGAGCGCACGTGTTGCAGAAGAGCTAGGATGCCAGTTGGGACAGGAGGTTGGGTATGTTCGAACGATGTCTCTTTTACCTACTGAGATACATGGCTATTCATTTGGTAGAGAGGACTATGCTAACCATGTACTCACTGTCAGATATTCTATTCGATTCGAAGATGTCACGTCGGAGAAGACGAGGGTCAAATTCTTGACAGATGGTCTGCTCCTACGCGAGATGCTCGTGGATCCACTCTTGAAGAGGTATTCAGTGGTGATGGTGGACGTGTGTAAGCCCAAGGGACAAGATGACGCCCCTATCTATCTAGATTCATGAACTCTGCTGACTATATGCTTTGGCGATCAGGAAGCGCATGAAAGGTCTCTGAGCTCTGATATCTTGCTCAGCTTATTGAAGAAGGTACTACGAGCGCGAGAAGATCTCCGCGTCATAGTTTCTAGCGCAACATTGGACGCCGAAAAATTTCTCGACTTCTTCGCTCCCGACGAAGGCGGGAAGATCAACAACAAAATTAAAGAAGACTATGGAACAATTGTTAGCATCGAGGGCCGTACTCACCCTGTGGATATCTTCTATCTTTCCTCCCCAACCAACAACTATATTGAAAAAGCCGTCGACACCGTCCTATCTATCCACAACAGCGAAGCTGACGGTGACATTCTCCTATTCCTCACAGGCCGCGAAGAAATCGACGACGCAATCGACATGATCGCAGACCGCATCGTCGATCTCACGCCCGGTTCCAAACAACTTCAACCACTCCCTCTCTATGCGGGCCTACCAACTGATCAGCAAATGTACGTCTTCCAGAGAGCAGCTGAGAATACTCGCAAAGTCATCGTATCGACCAACATTGCGGAGGCCTCCGTTACCATCGATGGTATAATTTACGTCATCGACTGCGGCTATGTCAAGCTTCGCAATTACGATCCTGGTCTGGGGATCGAGCGTTTAAATGTTGTTCCTGTGTCCAAAGCCTCTGCGACCCAGCGCGCTGGAAGAGCAGGGCGCACCCGCCCAGGAAAATGTTATCGCTTATATACTGAAGAGACCTTCAGCCTCCTGGAGCCCGCAACCTTCCCTGAGATCCAGCGCAGCAATCTCGCCCCTGTGGTGTTGCAGCTTATGAATCTAGGCATCCAGAATCTAATTCGCTTTGATTACCTGTCCAACCCGCCCTCCGCACTGGTCGTCCGCGCCCTAGACTTGCTCTTCTCTCTCGGCGCCATTGATCCACATGGCAGATTGACGAAGCCCCTAGGTACACGCATGGCCGAACTCCCACTGGAGCCCATGCTCGCCCGGGCCCTTCTCAATGCCTCGAGTTTTGGGTGTCTATCCGAGATGCTGAGTATATCCGCGATGATGACACTCCAAGGAAATGCTTTCGTCGCGCACGATGGCAATCAAAAGCTCCTCGAGAAAGCGCGCCGTCGCTTCACCGTCAAAGAAGGCGACCATATCACACTGTACAACGTTTTCCAAGCATTCACGAATCCAGGTGTGGGCAAACAGTCGAGCCAGTGGTGCCGCGAAAATAGTCTGAACTACAAAGCCATGCTCAAAGCTGTCAGCGTCAGAAAACAGTTACGGAATTATTTGGACCGCATGGGTATTCAAGAGGACACTCTCGGCGGTAGCGATGTGCTGCGCGTCGGCGGTTTGGACATGGTGGAAAGGGTACAGAGGTGTTTGACAACGGGCTTCTTTGCGCAGGCTGCGCGGATGAAGACTGATGGGAGTTTTGTAACTGTTGGTGGAGAGACAGTATTGTGGGCGCATCCTAGTTCGATCTTTTTTGTGAGTACCTCCCAAGCTCTGCATCGGGATGGGCTAATATTGCGTAGCATCGGAAGGCGGACTGGGTCATTTACCATGAGATACAAGAGACGAAGGGGAAGGTGTATATCAGGGATTTAACGAGCGTGGAGATGGATTGGTTGACGGAGTATGCGCCGGAGTATTACAAGGTGAAACAGAGATAGAAGATTGGTCTTGCATGTCGTGGTCATTGGGTATTACGCTCCTGTCATACAACAAATTCTCATCGTCATAAATCCAAACGCCTTAAATCAAACAGCAACGGCCAGTGCCGGATACATCCAATTCCCTATTTCAGCGCCTCCACAAATAGCTCGCGCATTCCTTTCAAGAAAGCTGCGAGATCCCTCGTTTCATTCAATCGCTCCAGAACACTCTCAATCTCCTCCCTTTCTACCTTCGGTCGTACTTCCCCTACTTTGTACTCTCGTTCACTCGTGTCTAGCTCAAACCAGGCCTCGCGCTCCCATTCCCTCTCACACACGTTTGTATACACAAACTTGAGCCTATCTGCCTTACCCAGGCCCTCAATGCGCAGCCCCAAATACGATTCCCAGAACTCGAGTTCAGGTTCATTGTACCGGCTCTGCCCATCAAGGTAACGGCGGTGCTTCAGCTGCGCTTCACGACGGGCTGAGATAGCCTTTTGTACTTCGCTGATCTGAGAACGGAGCGCATCGCGGTGGGTCAGGCGCTCGTCGCGTTGTGTCGTGAGCGTATTAATGGCGGCGTGCATTTCGGTCGTTTCGGCAGATTCTTTGGCGAGGTTTTGCGAGTGTTGTGTTTGCTTGAGAGAGAGAATTTCGATGTCACGCTTCTTCATGCGCTGGTCCTCTACGGGCATGTGTTAGCAACTCTTGGTCGAAGTAGAAGGCGGGGTCAAGGTACCCTGGATCTCTGCGACGTTCATGCGGAATTGGTTGCGCTCGTCTAGCACCCGTCGGCGTCCCTTCTCGATAAAGTCGTCAAAGCGTGCAGTGAATTGGTTCATGCGACTGCGCAAGTCCTCAAAACCGAAGTTGATCGAAGGCAGCTGGTCCGCCATAGAGGGCGCATCGTGCGAAGGGGCGCGCATGCTCAAATCGCGCATGCTCGCGCTGAGAGTGGGTTCGAAGGTGGTCATGTTTGTAGATGGAGTACGGAGTGTATTCAACGATGAGTGGCTGCTTTGCGCACAAGTAACGTGTGACGTGGTCGTCGTTGCGGTGGCTTGTTGTTTGCGCTGGTTGCGCGGTAAACAACGGCGGATTGATTGATCCGGCACCGGATAAGATAAGAGGGCACACGTGATTAGGCGTTTCTCACTAGCGCGAAAAGTCTCGGCCTCGACTTTTCCGCCTGCTTAGCTTTCACTTTTATCTTTCACTTGCGCTGTACGACAACACGTTTCATGACATCGAAGAGTGGCTCGCTGTCTAATGATGCGTTTGTTCTACGTGCCACCGCACCGCCCACAACCTCTTCTCGACCCCAATGACTGAAGTTCCGCCCAACGACCTTAACTTCGGTCACTTTGGGATCCCCGCATATGATCTCGACAATAGCGAGTGGGCTTTTGTCAGAACCTCTCATGGCACGGAAATTAGACAGCTAGGTCACTGGAAACGCGTCATACCCGCTGCAGTGCAGTATCCTTCCCCCTGCCTCCCGCGATCACTCCGTAGTGCCCGGCAAGCGACTAGAAGCATTGTCCACGACTTTCCCGACCTCGCCCCTGTCACTGGATTTGTACCCGAACTCGAAGCCGTTTCGGCCGCCGCAACTGCCGCGCTGAACACCTACGATGCTGCCATCGGGCAATTAATGTCCTTTGGGTCCATTTCACCAGGCAGTCATGGTCACCAGACGCGGCAGGTTGTTGCACTGCCGACCGGCGAAGGCGGAAACATACTACGCCTACAACTGCTCATAAAAGAACGGTATGGATGGGGAAAGCGCAATCGCGCCTCCTACTTGGAGGGCCATTCAATAGAGGGGGAATGCAGTTTCTGGAATGAAGATGCTGCTCCTATTCGGCAGGTCTGCTTCGCCCAGTCCGAGGATAACAACCATTTTCTGGCAGTGCGGCTTCCTGAACGAATCGTCCTCTTTCATCCTGCGTTCAGCCTCCGCCGTGAAGCTGCAAAAAAATCTCGTTTCTATAATCTTCCCCCATCGACTGTGGATTTGCGTCCCTTCCACTCCGTATCGATCAAGGATACTGGCGGCATACCGCACGCTGATGTCTCGTATAACCCTCACTACCAACGCCAATTCGCCATCGTGGACCAAGACTCGAATTGGTCTGTGTGGGACATCGACGGCAATAAGCGAGGCTATTCTGTAAATCGAGTCGTGGCTCGGAGTATGCACATCAAGGACGATTTTGAATTTGAAGAACAAGAGGTCCTTGTGAGCTCCTGGAAGGAGGACGGTTGGGCCCGCATAATGTGGGTCGGTGATGCGAATACTATCCTAGTGTGCAATCGCAGACAGCTTGAGCTAGTCGATCTGAAAGGCTCCGTTCGTCCTCTTAAGATCCCTCAAGTCATAGATTGGCGCTCAATCAAAAACTCATCCAGACATTGGATCTTGGATGTGAAAAGGCATCCTAAGAATGAGAAAGAGTTCTTTGTGCTCACTTCCGTCCGGCTGTATCTATTGGCAGTACCCTTCTTAAATGATCACTCCTATGCCAATCTTCACGGTTTCGACGCCGTCATTGTCCTCTCTTGGACTCATTTCAGGGGTGTGGAAGATATAACTCTTCAGCTCCAGGTGCAAACCACATCCGAAGAAGGTATGCCTGTCTCGATCACTATGTACTACTGCATACTAACGGTCTCAGAAACTGCTATCCTCATTCATTCGCGCTTGAACACACTCATAACGATCTACCGTGTAGCCGATCAGCACTCATCATATGCACCGTATTGTAGTTTCGGTCCGACTACCCTTCGCCTCGGAAATCGCGCTTCCTCACATGAGTCTAAACTCATTCTTAACCTTAGCATGGAAAGGCTCGTTTTCAAAGATTGGAACTCCCAGGATCGTGGGCTGGGTCATGGATACATCGACCGTGGAGTCCAATTTTATCAGTTGTCTGCATTGTTCGATGACCTCAGCGTGGCCCAGACCATGTTGTGCTCTGCAGGTCTTAACACGAGTGAACCCCCAATTGTAGATGTCTTACCTGTGTCTTGGTCCACTGTCATACGTCGTCTTCCTAACGCTCAAGGAAAAGAATCGATTTCCAGCGATGATGATGATGATTTTGTCCAGCCGGATGGGTTAATTCATACATCAGATCCACATCTAGTATCCCCCTATCAGCTACCGAAGCCGCTCACGTGGGAGACTAATAAATTTTCACGAAACATTTTTGACTTCACTACGCTTTACCACGCCGTCATGCCATTAACAACATCATCAAATCAAGATGCCACAACGTCGCTGCAGACGATTGATGTTTTAGCCGTAGCAGAGGAGGTGAAAAGGCTGCTCGAAGGGCAGCCTGCGCACCCGCCGCTCGGAACGTTGCAAGAGTTTGCAATTTTAAGAGCATCGGTAGATGACGTAGATGAGGTATCTGCCCATTTGCAGAAACTCTTCCCTACAGAGGGATTCGCATCTCCATCAAAACTCAAAAAGATCGCATCTAGCCATGTCCTTGGCTTCGAAAATGACGGAAATGAGGTACCATCATCGTTGTCATTCATCTACGATCTGCTGCTTCAAAACTGGATTGCACCATTGCCCGGAAGAATACCTGCCAGAATTCGCCATACTAAAGAACGCATGGCGCGGCGCATCGCGGCCGAGCTCATGCTGGCTAGTACACGCCTACGCAAACCCGAAAAGCACGAAGCTCTAGATGTCCCAAGCCAGGATAGCGCTGTTGCTCTATCTTCATCTGCACCGGATTTTCAATCGCAATCTTCGCAACTAAATGATTCCAACAGTCCTTCCGCTTCGCCAGCGCCAGATAGTCGACCTGTGGATCCCCTGTCGCGCTTGAGTGAACACCTACACATCAACACCTCGAAGGTACCCGTAATTCCACCAAGCATCAAACAAGTCCTCTCCCACTGGCAGCTAGGCGCTGATCCCTCCACTTACAACTGGGAATCAACTGAGCGTGCCTTGGCAGACGAGCTCGAGCTCGATCAAGATCAAGAGGGCACACAGAAGAAGCGCGAGAAGCTTCGTCGGAAGAAAGAGAGGCAAGCGAAGAGGCAGAAAAGGGAAAATGAAATGTTCACAGGCAAGATGGTGGAGAGTCATAAGGTGGAGAGCCAGCCCCAATTTTCGAGAAGTTCGCCCGGCCCCTTCTTCGCAGCAAGCAGTAGCCAAGCTCCTGCATCCAGCCAGAACCCATCGTTTGGTGGGCTTGTTGTGCAGAGTCAAGCTGAGCCCGGAATACATGGTGGGAGGCCGGTCAAAAAGAAGAAAAAGGTGAAGAGTAGGATTAGTGGGTTCTAGCTCAGCAGTCAGTCGAATCAAAACAGTGAACATTGTGTAGTCATTTCTTTGCCTTGCTCGCATAACCGCATTCGTGTAAAGGTCATGGTCGGATTGTTCTACATGTATAGCTAGCTGCACAGCACATGTCTAGCTCTAGCCCATGTGGGGGTGTGGTTGAAGCTTTCTAAGTCGTACAGGTGATTACAGATTTTGGCGAGTGGGGCTTTGGCGGGGTAGGTAAGATCATGCTACTCTATCGCATGCATGAACAGCAAGCACCTCCGAACAGCTCGCCGAAAGGTCCGGGCGGGAGACATTGATTAAAAGGTGACCTGCCTGATATTCCTTGCTTCGACACTCCATATTCCATCCCGACCACGACAAGAGAAGAACATGTCAGGCTTTCCTTCACTACAGCCCGCTTTCACAGTACGCGTCGATATCGATGTGCCGATTGCAGTGGGCGCACAGGCGGGTAGCGATCTCGTCATTGTGGTGAGTAGCAGCGTGTGTTGGTGAAGGTGGATGGGCTAATCGCGAGTAGCCTATGCTGAGTGGGACGGTGAAAAGTGAGGAGGGGTTCGAGCCCAAGCTGGATGCCGAGCTGTAAGCTAGTCTTCTATGCCCTTCGCTTAGCCCGGCCACAGGGGTACTTTCGAGCTGTTTAAGCCTTTGTTATGACAGCATGATCGTATGATTAGTGGTTGCGTCAGGCGTCGATGTACGTGTCGCTAATAAAGTAGGCATGGTGTGGGATACGATTACATCCACAATGATGCAGATGGGAAGAACATGCGCTTGGATGTTCGCAGCCAGGTCAAGTACATCGCTCCTTTACTCTGCAGTCTCAGACTTTTAATCTCACACTCTATAGAAATAACGACGGCGTCATCTTTGCTATGTACTACAAAGGCACCGTAGCCATCACGCCTGGCCTTGTAGCTATTCTCGGCGGCCAGGCCGATGCAAAAACCACCGACTACGGCGAGTCTTTTGTGACTTTCACGTTTGAAACGGGCAATGTTAAGTATCAGGGATTGCAAAATGGTGTATATGTTGCTGCAGGGCACTTTATAGTTGGGGAGGGGAAGGGCACGATTGTGGAGTACAAGGTGTCAAAGGTGGTGAAGGGTTAGGTGCGTAGTGTTGTTTGTCGACGAGGGCTCCTAGACACTCATCTAATTGATTGCCTTTGTCTCATCACTGGAGTGTTGAATGAGCACTACACAATGTCGCTCGCTGCTGTCTCATTAGTGCTGCGATACACAAAGCGCATAAAACACACAATGCCCCCAACTATCGGATGTTACAAATACTTCTTCACTCTCGTCTTCCCATAGTTTAAAGCTTTGAAAAACTTAGAATCTAAAGATATTTCAGACATCATGTCTCTTCCGACACTCTCGAACCCCAATTCTCCAGTTCAACAACCCATTCGCTGCGAGTCCGCCCCACCAGAGCTCCGAACCGGGGCTGAGCAGATCCAAGTCCTTCAAGCAGACTACACATTTATGCAATCCATGTCAAGTAGGATTGATGAGCGGTTGGATACTCTGCAGGCAAGGGTGCAGCGCATCTCAAAAGATTTGAGCAAGGCAGTGCAGGACAACGCCGAGCTACAAGAAGAGAATCTTAGGTTAGAATTGAACAACGATGAACTCGAAGAGCAAATGGCGAACCTAGAACAAGACAATACTCGGCTTCAGCGCTCCCATATTCAGCTGCAGCACAGGAACGAAAGCCTCGAAGAAGCCAACCAAGACCTAGTGAGAAGAAACATATCTCTAGAGCTCGATCTTGAATATGCAGATCGACACATAGACGAATTAGAAGACCAAATTAGCGTCACAAACGATCACGTTACCCGCCTGGAATCCCAGTTTGCAGCCCTAACAGACGTATTAGGCGTTACGGAAGTCCGCGCCAACAGAGCTGAGCTACGTCTTCAGCGCTCCAAGACCGACAACGCAGCTATTATCCGCGAACTAGCTAGTGTTCGCAATGCTTTCGAGCGCGTCTCCGCCTCAGAGCAAAACTGCCAACGACAAATCGAGAAGCGAGAGGATGAGCTGCGACGCTTGACGGACCAGATTCGCCACTACCAAGCTGCTATTCAGACCCATCAGAACAGCATCAAAGCCCATCAGAACGAGATCTCAGCATCAAGAGCACTTGCTGAAGCACGATCTGACAAGGTTGCAGAGCTCGAACACTTATGTGATGAGATCAAGTATGAGAATGAGAGGTTGAAGGTGGTAGAGGATGCATTTGAGGCCGAGAATGCGGAGCATGCACGGCTTCGGAGAGAAATTGAAGGGATGTGTTTCTCGAACGGCTATGCAGGTAATCGTCCAACTGAGATTGGAAGGTCTAAGAGTACTGCTGTGGGGCTTCTTAGGAACATTGTTGAGAAGGAGGAGAGGCGGCAGAGGGAGTGGAGACGGAGAGGTGAGGGGAGACAATCTTGGTGTATGTACTGGCTTTGAGAGATAGTTGGTTCGAGGCTACATGCTTCAAGTATGTTTTTTGGTCAATCCGAGCGATTGTCCTCCTTTTTACTTAAGTAGATATTCTTTTATATTGACAATGCATAGTAAATGTTTGGAATGTAAATTTGTACGGCCAAAAAGAACAAGGCCAACGCTTCTCCACGTCTCAGACGGCTTTAAAACGATAGTTTCTTCCTTCTTTGATTGGAAACAGATTAATCCATTCATAGCAGTGAAGGCTCTACACAAGATTGACCCAATCCAGTTCGTTCACGTCTACACCATCAAGTGCCTCCCCATCCATGATTCCTTGAACATAGCAGTTTCCGAGAAATTCGTAATTCTTCTCCTGTGTAACAGTTGATGTCTGCTGAGTAATTTGACGTAGCATGAATGGTACGTTTCCTCCAAGGAACACGTGCACAGTATCCCCGACTCTCGTGTTTTTTGGTCCAAGCCCAATATAACCCTTTCTAGATGTGAAAACCTGAAGGCATCTAATGAATATAGATATTGTCTTCAGATCGTCAACGAATGAGGCGAGAGAGTTTTGGTACTTCCTATAGTCCTCGATAGTTGCCCTTTGAGCGATTTCTCTAATGGAGTCATCAGAATCTACCATGACCTGGTCCATGGAGACTAAGCGCATAAGCGTATACACAAGGTCCCCTCCTACGATGTATAATTGCGGTTGTCTCTCCATCCAATTCAACAGGACTTGGAGGTATTCAATGATGTTGACTCGAGAAAAGACCTTTCGAAAAGGTTCCGTTAGTGTAGCAACCTCGTCAAACAAAAGCCCTTTGAGTCTTAGTGTGGTGGTCATGATGGGATAGCGAATATGTGATTTGGTGGACCGGGAAGCATTATAGAGATTAGAAGTTATTCTAATGAGTGATTCGAGATTGAAATCAAACTCATCGATATTAGCAGTCCAGTCCGGTATCCAGGTGGGCAGATCAGGCTTGCGTTTCGCTTCATTCGGTCTTACGAGTAGATTTATGTCCCCCGTTTCCTGCAGAAGGTGTGTGAAGGCTTCTTGATATGCTGCCTCTACGGATAGCATATAATTCGCTCGTAGTGCACGGTACTTTGGGTTTTTCGTGACGAGGCCTAGGAGACCGAAGATTTTGTCCCGCGGGTCGGTGGACAATCTACTTCGAAAAGTTTGGAGAAGATTTGGAAGATTGAGGTGTCTTCCCCCGTGGTAAATCGCTCGATTATATTCAATACTGTCCACCTTGTCGACGAAGGTCTGCATGGCTGGTCCATAAGCGAGCGACACAAAACAACAATCAAGGATTAGGTGTTTGTCGTAGTTATGTGCAGCTACCTTGAACGCACTCCAGGGGACTTGCAGCCAACCCACAACGACGGTTACTTTAAGAGGTAGAATAGCCTCCTGAACCGTCCAAATTCGGTGCCACCTACATTTGTTAGTCTCGAATAATTGAGCATGGGAGGCGAATCTTAGGCAACTAACCACGAGCTTTTCATAAGCTTGACTAGAGCGGTTATTTCTGCATCCACGCGGGATGATGCAGTACCCTCTTCAGATACATCATAATGCTGATCATTGGAGAGTTTCTGAATGTATGCTAGGGCACGGACTGCATCTATCTGATTGAAATGCTAATATAATGCTTGTCAGGCTCTGCAGCATGATCGGATTCGAAAATTCGATTCCGTAATGGTGCTCTTAAGAGAGCTTTATTGCTTACCTCTTCGCCTTCGTTGTATTGTAAAGTTGAACCGGTATTCTGTAGCGTTGTCTCTACGTAATCCCCGAGCCAAAGGAAAACCTCTCGAGCCTGGGAATATATTAACTGCATCAAATTGACCTGATGTGTTCTCTCTTCTACACATTCTTGATTGATGCAAAGCATGTCGATCCAGAAAATGCGAGGTTCGGTTGGATGACGAAGCCTTCGTAGTGATGCGTGAAGATTACGAGTGATGTTGAAAGAAACTCCATTGAGAAGGATTTCGCGAGGATCTGTGCGGTCGCCCCAGGCATATGAGAGGGAATAGTAGTCAGGCAGGCTGTCCACGGATACTGTGCTCAGGCTGCAGCTGATTAGATCGATATAACGTCCTGGTTGAATGGTTACCAGGCGTATCTGACGGAGGTGCAAGTTCAACTCCACACCCGGGTACGACGGAGCGACAAGCGCCATTAAAAACTTTCAATCAATTTTTCATGTCGTAGTAATTTTTCCGTGGAGAGTTGGTGGGTCATAATAAGACGTTGCTATCGATCTTCGGGGGGAGGCTGTGTTTCAGCCGAATGTTCAGCGGACTGCTGCGCAAGCCTCCAATGTGGCGCCGCGAGGCGAACACGGGAGGCTTATCCACGACGTGCTTGTATATTACAACAACTCATCGATACACCATACCAGGCACCGGCGTCCCTACTCGCCCAGAGGAGAACGAACAATGCATCTCCCCGTCGAACATCCGCTCTTCCACAACACCCCACTGCACCTGCCGCAAGTGCGTGTCCCGCTCGTGCGAGGGCGCATGGCACGCAGCGCTAATGATGAGACTGCACGATGCCGCGAACGGTATCTTAACGTTCAAATGCTTGCGGCCCACGAGCCCAACCCCAATTACAAAGATATAAAATGCTCCACATAGGATCACGAAGCTGAGGCCAGAAATGCCACACCCAGATTTCGATAGCGTGCTGCTAAGGTTGCCCTGGCGATCGAACATATCTATTCGCACAAGGAAGATACTTTGGGACAGGAGCCTATACCACATCAGTCAAAGTTGTTGCGCATATTTGATGCTTTAAGGTGTGCATACCAATGAAGGCCTCCACTGACAGCCGTGAGTGGCAAGGAGAATCGCAAAGGAAGTTGCAAGAAATACGTGCTCCGCTGTTCCTGAAAAGGCTTCGTGACTCGCAGACCTTTTCGCGAAGACGCCATATTGTTCCACTCGTACGCTCCAGCCATCGAAGTGCACTCGCTATTCATTGCAAAGTAGCAGAACGATAACACAATTTGCGGCGAATTCGCTACCCAGGCTACGACCAGCGTGTTTCCCGCGTTGTTACTCGCACCCCCGAGGATTGTGTTCGATGCTGTGCCCCAGAGGTGACTAATGTGTTGTTGGCCGAGCTGTAACACGATTATCAAGCAGAATATAAAAGTAACGATCATGACAACGAATCTAAACGAGTTAGTGTCTTGTAATCCCGCCTGAAAGGCTACTTAGGTCACCTACATGAAGGAAGATCCTACTTCTCGATCTTTGCCTAAGGCAGAAGAATACGGGCGCCTCAGGTTGTGCCACACGCCACTCGAATTAAGCACCAATTCTTCGAAATGATCGGTTTTCAGCCCGTCGGAACTCGACCCGCCTTGTATATTGAGCATGTCTTGATCGAGAGCATCTGGTTTTGGCATAGTTTCGAGGTCATGTAATGTCGCCTGGCGGGCGTTGCGATGCGCCACTTCGGCCGTTATAGCATCCTTACTGAAGACGCAGTATTTCTCCGTTGTCGGATCCCGGTACTCAAGGAACGAGGCTGCACCGTCTCCAAGCGTCACTATGAAGTCTGATTTCTCCACGTATAGCACCCAGAGCATGGTCGCAAGTTTGACGGCATTGCATATGATGACGACGATGAGGAAGCTCAGGCTGAGCTGCATGCGATCTCTGGCTGGGACGTTGGTACCATAGCCATGGATAACGCGGGCGAATTTGGGGAATGCGCCCTGGTCATTTCTCTCTTTGGCGACATACGTGACGTTTATCCATTCTGTCATGTTGTCATAAATCATGCGGTCCAGGGTGACCCTCGTCTCGATCGGCCATGTAAGGTTTGCGGGTGTGTCCTCTTTGGTCCACGGAATACCTGTATCATTGGACCTGTTGATGTGGGAGGCCCATTGGTCAACAAAGAGGTGCAGGTCGCCGTATCTGACGAGGGTCGACGCATATGCACTTTTCCAATTCTCGTTAGGAAGATATGTGAAGCTAGAGTTGGAACTGATGGACGTAGCCTCGGAGGACTCTAATGGAACGAACGAAACTCTAAACTCGTTGGATGCTGCGATGTAGATGGCAGCAGAGTTGTAGCTGGTAAGACTCAGTATTAGTGGTCACTGCAATCAGTTTTGAATACTGACAAAAGATGTAGAGGGACCGATGACAGGACCATTATTGCGCACAGGAACATACGCTTCCACGAGATGCGCTTCAGGTTGTGTATACTTAGCACGCCAACATCGAACCATTTGCCTGCCCGGTGCGCTTTGTCGATCTCCGCTCGCGTAGGCGAACTGAGTACTTGCATCGTGTAGTTGCTTGCACTCAGCAGTATCGTGCTAAGAACATTGATAACGATGTGGATCGCGCTGCTCAGCTGAGGCATGCTCTCAGAAGCGTATGAGAAAGGCTCAGCGAAGCCATTCTGGAATCCTGAGCCTCGAGTAGCTGCAAATATCACCACACCAATATTGAAACACAGGATGATCGCTGACATGCAGCTACCCATGAGGATTCCCATACGCCAACCATAGAAACGACTTCCTACTTTACTCGCAGTGAATCGCTTGTCGATGGATCTGAATGGTCTCAAGCCAGACTGAACCGCGGACGTGGCTTCCAAAGCGGTCGTACGTTTTGTGATGAAACGGCGTATCGGCCTAAGTTCGTCTTTCGAATCAGATGGCGAGTTTGCTAAGGATACTGGAGACGCTTCGTTTCCTAGCAATTTATGGGTATCCAAATAATTCTCTGAAGTCGCACTTTTCCTGAAGTCCCGTCAATCGAGTTATGGAAACAAAAGGGATTTGTAGTTCCCTACGGATAAGCATGCAGTTCCGTCCATATGACCTGTTCAGACGACGTGCTTTCCGAATTGGCGCTGGTGGAACGAAGCGCCGACGATGAAAATTGTTTTCGCCCGAGGCCAGGATAATGTTGCAACGAAGACTCTGCAGGCGCGGTAGCTAGACCAGGCAAAGGCGGGCGCGGTGGGGGCTGTCTTTTGCGTTCCTCATTCTCCCGCGTTGAAAACATCGCGAATCGCGAACATACGACTCACAGGAGCGGTCCCAAAACATTAAAAAGGCTTGATTCTCCAGCTGTGCGCTTACTCCCAACGCTTCGGCCGCATTGCAAACTTCAAGGGGGCGGCTTATGTTGTATCATTAGGCGTACCTGATCGCATC
The DNA here is from genome assembly GCA_027946365.1 of Kalmusia sp. IMI 367209. Taxonomy (NCBI): domain Eukaryota; kingdom Fungi; phylum Ascomycota; class Dothideomycetes; order Pleosporales; family Didymosphaeriaceae; genus Kalmusia; species Kalmusia sp. IMI 367209. The sequence goes on along the minus strand of JAPEUQ010000003.1, from coordinate 2,208,415 downwards.
TCCGATGTCCATAGTTGTGTTGGGCCTATCACAGCTCGAGTAACCTATGCGGGGCGTAACGTGAGCCCGTGGCACAGCACTCGCTTGGACAAGATGTGTCTACTTATCATATTGCCCCGTTCTCGTACGATGCGCACCTCCTGGGACGCCTGGTAAGTACCTGTACGATTAGGACCCTTGCTTCAATTCTATTTGTGATTGAAGCTTAGCATGACCTACAAGGCGTATTGTCATTTCGTGGTTTTGCTTTCTCTCCAATAAGCACAATAAACGGACCCAGTTCATTGAACTATTACCTTTAGTCACAAATCATTTAATAATTGTGCGTTTATTGCAAGGGTTCTCTTTGGACGTTGAAGGGGCTTACAGGCCGACACTAACCTAACCTGCGAAGCGAGTGGTCACCTAACACCCTATACAATCTAAGGCGTCAGCACTTAAGCACAACGAAATAGGTAGGAAGATATTATTTCATTCATATTCGAAAAGGAAAAACTTGCGCCGCGCCATCTGTCTATATGACATCAAAATCCACAGCTTATACAGGAAGCACAACCTTCATGCCCATGTATTCTCGCGTATGCATCAATTTCCCATCAATAATTGTCTGGTGTACGCCGACACGGTTGTGTTCAGTATCCGTTGGATCAGTAGCAGTCGCGATCTGGATCTCGCGCCATTGCCGGTTCGTGGGCGCAAGCTCGCCGCCGGCAGTCCGCTTCTTGAATTCTTTATAGATGCCTTGTTCTTCGACGCAACCTTCGCGCTGAATGAGAGGTGAATCTAGTCAACGATTAGCCTTGGCTTATTTATAGAACATTTGCAAGGACGTGAAGAACTTACCATAAGCAGGTGACATAGGCAGGTCGCCTACTGAGCTGTTGAACAAGACAAGGGAAAGGCGTTCTTGGTGTAGCTGATCAACAGGCGGCTTGAAAACCCTGTGCCGTGTAGCTTTGAAGTGTCCACCCGACACAATCTCAAGCGTATCGCCAATATTGATGACGAGAGCACCAGGCTTATAAGGCACGTAGTACCACTTCTCATCTTGACCCCAAATTTGTAGGCAGCTGATGGGTACGCTGAAAAGTAGTGTCGTCAAGCCGAAATCCGTGTGACCGTGCATGCGCAGACCCTTAGAGGCTTCCTCTGTAGACTTCTGTACAGGTCGGAACAGCGCGTGGCGGAAGTATCCCTCTCCAGTGGGGCTGCCGTGCGACTGGACATTTTCCCAGAGGTAGTCGTCAGGCAGCTCGAGCACGCGGGAGAAGAGGGTGAGAAGGCGGCGGTTAACGGATTGAGTGAGGTAGTTGCAGAATTCGCGGATCTCATCCATGAAAGGGTGGATGCAGGTCGGCACGCGGTCGAGGGTTTGCCAGTCAGGCTTATACCAGTTAAACTGCTCGATGCCATCTGGGGGACCGCGGTGGCGCTGTTACTGTCAATATCGACTGACAAAAGACAAGATCGGAGGACCCGAAAGCGTACCTTGAAACCGTACGGGTGCTTATATCCAGACCAGACACCGGTCTCTGGGTTGAAGAGGAGTCTCTGCTTGTCCTCTTCACTGATGTTGTTGTAGAGATACTGTGCGATAGCAAACTGACGGTGCAGCTGCTCAAGTGAAATGCCGTAGTTCTCCAGGAACAGGAACCCCTCTTCGCGAATGGCTTTCTTTACGCGCTGAACGAGTCCATCGACTACAGCGGGATCATCTGAATCAAGCAGCGAGAGATCAATTGAGCTCAGCTCAGCGAAGTTCTCCTTCTGCTGGGTGATTGGCGGTGGGATCCATTCAGGGACAAATGGTTTGCCTGGCAGTTCGGCTGCTGGTGGGTTGAAGGAGGCCGTGGGTGCCATGCTTGTGGTGATTGTGAAATGAGGGTTTGCTGATTATGGAGGATAAGGATATCCTGATTGTGACTATGCTGTGTGCTAATGCCCCTATGGTAGGACGCCATCTCTTTATATCAAGCGCGCGTGCTTTCGTCTAACACCAAGTACACATGTACCAAAACCAAACGAGCTCCGCCCTAACACGGCAGAGTCGCATGAACGACGATGATCATGCGACTGCAGACTGCTCAGCTTCCAAGTCCATGGGCCGAAACAACCAGCGCAATCGGCATCCCCGCATCGCGCAGTTCCGCACTGCGATATTGTATCTGCTCCTCCGCCTTGACCCAGCGGAGCAACCACTCCTCATGCATGTCGGCGCTTGAGGTGGCGGGCTTTGCGGCGGCATATTGTCGGATAGCTGGGGTGGAGGGAGGAGGAGGAGCTCCTCCCACTCCGCGCTTGCTGGGGTGTCCGTGCGCGCCCATCATTCTCCACCTCCCCATCCGATGCCCACTCCGCCTACCAGCGATTTGCCATCCGTTTTCGCAACGAGATCATTTTTACCTGACTTAAAGCCGCAGCCAAGTTCGCAAATGTCGTCTCTATCATTAAACCTTATCCATCCATTCCTCCGCAACGTTCCTTGACACACGACCACTCCTTTGCGACCAAACCTTCACACGATTCAAAACACACAGTCAACCATGTCCCGCCAACTTATCTCAAGCGAGAAGTTCCCTCCCAAGCCACACAACTGTAAGCTCCATACACTCGCATCCCCTGTAGAATCCTTGCTTACACTCCGCTCTAGGCCCCGCCGTCAAGGTACCCGGCCTCGTCTTCTGCGCCGGCCAAACAGCAACCGGAGAGATCAAGCAAGCCACAGTAAGCCTCCTCTCACTCGTTCCCTTTCCCTTGAACCCTCACTAACTCCCCTCCAGAGAAAGGTCCTCCAGAACCTCAAAGAGGTGCTCGAGCTCTCCGGCTCCTCATTAGAGCAAGTAGTCAAGTACAACGTGTACTTGGCCGACATGAAGGACTTCGCGGCGATGAACGAGGTGTACATAGATTTCCTGCCGCAGCCGATGCCGTCGAGGAGTTGTCTGCAGGCGCTTGCGCCGGGCGAGGGGACGGTCATCGAGATCGAGTGTATTGCGCAGGTTTGAGCAGGCTCTGTATTGTAATCGGCTATACGATAGAATATGATATTTTGGATGACCAATCATAACGAAGGCTTTTGTGATCGTATATATTTATGTGCAGGGTTGTGTTTACCTTCTAGCTCTCGGACTTGTTCCTTATGCGCTCTAGTTGGTGTCGCTCATGATGGAGAACTGACCAGTCATGTTTTCGCTGTTGTAATCGCTCATTAGCTCAGGTTAGCTAATCACAGGACTGATTGAAGCTCGGTGGGAAGTTTTGTGGGAAGCTTTGTATACATTCCGGGAACGTGATGAGAGCATTCGACTAGTATGAAGAGCATCAAGACGCCACACCACTGTTTAGTACTTTCAAGTATCTGTCAAACTCCCGCTCTTGCCAGTAAAATTTCTAAGAGGCATGCCTCAATAACCACATCACCATTTCAAAGTTGTCTACAGACGGTCTATCTTCAATAACACCTTACCAGTTTCCACATCCAAATGATTCATTGACATTCGCACATCTTAAATTCTTCACTAAACACTTAATAGGATGCATGCACTGCAATTAGGTATACCATGGTCAGAAAAGTATAAAATAGGATCGTAATAGCATGATGAGAATGAAAAGCGTGCGTATATAAAGCTATGACTAAAAAGCCAGCCATGACCGAATCATCCAACTCCGCCCCATCTATGCCCCCATATCCATATATGCTATGCCCATAAGAACCGAAACCCAGCTTTTAGCAAGCACCCTTACGGGGTCTTCGTGGCAGACCTCGCAATCTCAAATTCGGCCATGTACCAGTTTTGGATGGCCTTGGTATCTCCCGTGATGGCTACGGTGTCGTACCTCTGCCTCGCCTCCTTCGCTGCAGTGCCGTTGTTGACCATTCGCGCGAACCACTTTCCGTGCTTCCTCGCGGCAGCCTCGATCTTGTCGATTGCAGCGACGAACTCGGGCTCATCGCCCCGCGCGGGTACGTAGCCTAGGAGTGCTTGTGCAAGGTCATTCGGGCCGATGAAGATGACGTCGACACCTGGAACTGCGGCGATGGCATCGACGTTGTCGACGCCGGCGCGTGTCTCGATTTGTATCATGGTGAGGATGGTCTCGTTCGCGGTCTTCATATACTGGGGCGTTGTGAGGCCGTGTGCGATGGCGGGGAAGGCGGAGCCCTGGCCGCGAACACCGTGGGGAGGGAATTTGGAGGATGCAACGATCTGCGCGGCTTCCTCGGCGGTGTTGATTTGCGGGACGAGGATGCCGTGTGCACCTGTGTCGAGCGCGCGCTTGATGATGTCGTGAGCGGGGCCGCGGATGCGGATTATGGGAGAGACGTCGAGGGCGGCGATGGCGGCGACTGAGTTGTGCATTGAGTCGTCGCCGATGTGGCCGTGTTCACAGTCCAGGATGATGCCATCGAGTCCAGTAAGTGCGACTATTTGAGCTTGTCGAACTGAAGGGATGGCGACGAACGTCATTAATGGGTATTCGTTTGCCTTGATCTTGTTGAGCAACCGAAGGCGTGGGTTGTTGACATTGGTGGTGATGGGTGTTGCGTAGCTCATGTTGACGAGAGTCGTATATTCGAACGAATTGTTTCAAGCGACTATGTTATCGGATGATGCAGGAGAGCAGATGAGTAGTGAACGAAGACAGACCAGATAAGCCAGAAAGATAAGCCGGCATCAGTGTTCAAATAGCATGGTCTCTTCATTTCGAATGCGGAGCACATACGTGGTGCTCCTGTATTCGGTGAGGAGCACCGTCCGATATTGCTGATCTCCGTTGTTGACATATGCAGGGTCCGCGTACCTCGCGCCGAAGCCTAGTGGCGGCGGACCCACCGGGAGGAGCTCTTCGATGACCTACGGCCGCACGCTGATTCGGCACCATCGGTTGGGCAGGCCGACACATGTTACCCCAGGTTTTGAGATAAGCTCTAACGCTAGTATCCGTCTAGCTGGAATCCGGATTGCGGCCGCCATGGGGCGCTCCTCCCTCCTTATCTATTCCACTCTGTAGAATCAAGGTACCATGTATCCAGGGGCATGTATAAAAACCATTACGGCAGAGGCGACACATCATCATTCGCAGCTTCAGCAAGCTCGAAGCGTCCACGATCTGTTCAACTGCCCTTTCTGAAGGTTGCAAAATTTTCTGATTCCCTATCATGGACCATGACACGAAGAAATCGGCGGAGTGCGATATTGAGCTCGCAAAAGACCTCGATCTAGGATACAGCGAGACGGTTCGAAACGACCGAATGCCAAATTCATTGCGCGCCCTGAGCCAGGATGAAGTTGCAGCCCTCAACAAGAAGCTCGTTCGGAAGATCGACTTTGTCATCCTGCCCATCATTGGCATCCTATACATCCTCAACTACATCGATCGTCAGAATCTGGCCGCGGCGAAATTACAAGGCATAATGGAGGATCTCAACATGACAACCCAGCAATTCGCAACAGCCGTCTCCATCCTCTTTGTCGGCTACTTGCCATTCCAGATTCCCAGCAATCTCCTGATTACAAAGTTTCCACGGCCAGGCATGTACATCTGCGCGGCCGTGGTCATATGGGGCAGTATCTCTGCGGCAACTGCAGCTGTCCATTCCTATGGACAGTTGCTCGCCGTGCGCGCCATTCTCGGAATTGCGGAAGCCGTCTTCTTCCCTGGAGCCATCTACTACCTCTCGGCCTGGTACACCAAGACAGAGCTCGGAAAACGCATTGCCGCGTTGTACATTGCGCAGCAGTTTGGTAACGCCTTCGGCGGTCTTCTTGCTGCTGCCATCTTACAACTCGATGGAACACACGGAATCCGCGGCTGGAAGTGGTTGTTCATCATCGAAGGAAGTGCTACGATTGGCATTGGTGCTATTTGTGCCTTCTTCATGCCCGAATTTCCGCACAACAGTCGTATCTTGTCGCAAGAGGAACGAGATCTGGCTGTGTGGCGAATTGAATCCGAGTCAGGAGCGGCAGAAGGTTCGGAAAAGGAGAGCGTGCTCAAGAGCTTCGCGAAAGCTCTGTCGGATCCTAAGCTCATCCTGCTGATCTTGTGCAACATGCTTTCACAGGCCCAGGGCTCCATTGCCAACTTTTTCCCGACACTTGTCGCTTCACTGAACTTCAACCACACCATCAGCCTGCTTCTCACCGCACCCCCATACATACTTGCTGGAATCGTCTACTATTGGCTGATGTGGTGGTCGGATCGCAGGAACACGGCGTACCCGATCATTGTGGCCTGCATTTCGATCGCTTGTGCCATGTACATTATCCCCATGGCCACGCAGAATGTCGGCGCGCGATACTTCGCGATGATGGTTCTCCCATTTGCATCAGTTGGACCCCAGCTCGTCCTTTACAAGACTATCAACCTGCATCTTGCGCGCCCTGTTGCGAAGAGAGCGGCGGCATCAGCATTGGTGAATGCGATTGGAGGTACTTCCAACATTTGGGCTTCGTACCTCTACTACGCTCCACCACAGTTCTATGCTGCTTTCGGCACGCTCATGGGCTGTGCGTTCCTGTTTGCTATCACCATTACCGTGTACCGTTGGTTGGTCCTGCGTGAAAATAGACGTCTGGATTCTGGAGAACCGGAGGAGATAGCCAAGGTTGTGAAGGGCGGCGTAACCGAAGAGATGGTCGCGCTCAACTGGCGATATGAGATGTATTAGTCACGCGGCGTATGAAGCGGCGTCTGACGGCATTCTGAGCGCTGGCAGGAAGCAGGCAGGAACATCGGATGCGGGGTACTTTAGCTTTATGTAGTCTAGCGACCTATCGGTAATACACTCCCGGTTCACACGTTCAGACCAGACGCCGATGTCTTTGCGTCTGCTTGACTGGCAGGGCGGCATTCATGCGCGGCACTAGCGGCAGGCGCCAGATAAGCGGGGAGGAAAGCGCGAGATAAGCGTGGAGAAGGCGCGGCTGTGCCCAGGGCTCCTTCTCCATGGATACACCTCCTCGCCTTAGCAATCACGCATGCTGTTCCCGCCATGTCTTGCTCCGTTGCCTCGGCCGTCCCAGAACCTCGCTCCTTTCAGCCCTTCCAATGCTCCATCTGCCAAAGCCGCTTCACACGCCATGAGAACTTGAAGCGCCATACTGCACTCCACACACGCTCTCCCGACACTTCTCTTTCGTGCGACCTATGCAATGCCACCTTTTCGCGGCCAGACCTCCGCGTCCGCCACATGAAAAGGCAGCATCCGGAAGTAGACGAACAGCGCCGCAGAAACCTTTCAGTAACGAGCAGCGGGAGTAGTAGGAAGAGAGCAAGAGGCAATTCACCATCTGCATCGCCCACAGAGAGCTACAACGGCTCCCTTCCCCAGCTTTCCGACGACCAAGCCGCGAGTGAACCGGCTATCGGCAGCTGGGAGCTGAATCCAACTTCCCTACCGCTAGCGTCTTCTTTGGAGTCGAGCATCAACGCAAACAGGCAGTCCGAGACGAATATATCCGAAAATGCCTTTGTGCCTTCCCTGGCCGACTTTAATTTCCATCAGTGGAGTCCAGATGTCCTCTTCACAAACGAGTTACACTCCCCGCGGGATGAATGGTACCCGTCAGATGCCCAGGTAGCACGGGGCTGCCAGCTTTTCTTCGATCACACTGCGAGTTTCCTTCCCTTTTTACATCGTCCGACATTCAACCCCCATGAAACCTCCCGAGCCCTGCTCCTCAGTGTGCTCGCTCTCGCATATCAGTATGGTGAGGACCCGGATTGTGGTGACGAAGTAGAATCGGGAGCAACCTTGTCAGTCCAGTGTTTTCATCGAGCCCGGGCTTTTATATCCACAGAAGAGGAGAATGTCGACGAGTCATTACACGGCGTCATTCTAGTGCAAGCTTATCTTTTGCTTGAAGTCTTCGCCATGATGTATTCCGACGGCGACGATTCCGCGTATGGCCTGAAGACGCATTCGAAGATGATATCGCTGGCTCGAGCCGCTGGCTTGATGCAGCCTATTTCGGCATCGCCCTCGGAAGCTGAGGACCTTGACTCGCTGTGGATTAACTTCGCTCAGGCCGAATCGGCTAAGAGAACCTTATTTGCAGTTCACCAAATCGATACCTTGTGGTATCAATTCCTGTCAATACCCCCGATCACTTTCTCATCTGGAGATCAAACATGACCTGCCATGTCCGGAGACATATTTCACAGCTTCCTCCTCCGGAGAGTGGGCACATAGGCAACTGTGCAAAAGGCAGAAAGGCTCCACAGTACCATATCCGGACGCCGTGCGGCGCTTATTATCGGACGCACATCTAAACGCTATTCCCGACTTCGATCCATATGGCACAATCAACATTACACATTTTCTGCTCTCCAGCGCACGAGAAGTATCCGGCTGGTCCTCCATGACCGGCATGTTGAGCATGGAACGGATAGAGCCGTTGCGGGCCTCCCTTCTTGCCCTCAGTCCGTACGTGCACCCACAAACATCGTCTACCCAAGCGCCATGCGCCGCGCTATGTGAAGCAACCTGGGAGACGGCTATGATAGAAATGCAAATGTGGTCTCCATCACACACAGGCGGCATCATCGCGAACAGTCTCGATGCAGCACTGCACCAAATGACGGTTATGGCGCCATCCTACGACCTTTTGTGTAAAGCTAAAATCGCGTCTACCATACAGACTCATGTCGACTGGTTCCTGCGCTATCTAGACACGACACCCATCCCAGATACGGAAGCACCCTGGGTGACGCTTTATGCGTACAAGGCGTTCATGATTGCGTGGCAGCTTGTAAAAGGGCGGCGTGGAAGGTTGCATGCAGGTTGTTGGAGTGCGGGAGGGAGACCATGAAGCAGCTTTGGTCTGGGCGAAGAAGGTCTTTTGGCGTCGGCGGCGCTGGAAGCTGGGCAAGATTGTATGTAATTGCTTGGATAAGCTTGAGCAGTGATGTCGCCACGTTCCTGTACACATTTAGTTAGATTAGTATGTTAGTGTAACGATACCGCTCGACGATTTACCTTCGTCATCTGGACCTTATTTTTGGGCTGGAGCTTTGGACTTGAACAACTGCTCAGCGTACTCCCTTGAGTTGACGCCTTTGGGGCACCGATCTAGAAGAATGACGTGCCGCTCGATGCACATATTCCTCGCTGAAATTTTCCTGAATCACCGCCAACTTGGCTGGTCGTTACCGAGCGAGGAGAACTAATGACTTGCATAATTATTACATTATCATCTAGCTTTTGTCTTTGGTTTGACCTTCGTTCCACCAAGCCTAGCTCCTCCATCACCCCAAAGCGACTTCTCCCTGTCCCTTTCACATTGGCACATCCGTCTTCTGCCCATCTCCACAATTTGCTCTTCGCTATCAATTTGCCGACAGTCGTTGCAGCATCGCACGTCAGCTGTCTCTTCGCAATCCTTACAAATAACAAGGTCGAGATAACACCCATCGCCTCCGCATTTCCCGAGTCGACCTTCCTGTCTACCACAGCCATGACAGGTCGCGACGTCATCATGGGCACCGATCGCACCTCGGCCATCAAAAACATAATTGCGGCCTTTAAAGAAACTGTCTTCAGGCTTCTTTCGCCCCGCATCAACCTCTGCCTGCATCCACGCCTGATAAGCCACGATCCCGCCATGTAGCGTATACACAGGCGCATCGGCATTCTTCTCCTCGCGAGCAAGCGCCTCCTGCATCCATCTCGCGCCTTTCTCGCACCTGATGCCACCTGTGCAGTACGTCGCGATCCCCTCAGGCTTCCTATACGCATCGTTCCCGAGGATATGCCTCACGACGTAGCCGGGCCACTGGCTGAATCGCCTCACGGCAGGGCGCACGGCGACGTCGCCGTTCCCAGAGACAAAGTACCCGATGCGCGACTCGTAGTGGTTGCGCACGTCGACCAACGGGATGTCGCCCTTTTCGCACAGGTCGTGGAACCGTGCGGGAGATAGCGAGACGACGTTGGACCAGGACGCGGGCGCGTAATTTGTGATGCCTAGGGGTGTGATTTCCGCGGTCACTCTTACCGAAGCCTTGCCGCTAAATGCACATGCGCATCCGGGCGTGGGCTTGAAGAAGGAGTCACAGGCTGTGCTAGTCGAGAGGTCGATGCCCGAGAAGGACCAGTGGGTGCGGCATTGTTCGATATATGCTGCGATCGCGGATGCAGTCCCGCCAAGCGTGATGTTGAGACCTTCGGTCGCGATGCGGAATTTGCCTCCAAGGTGGAGTTGTTCTGCGAGATCTGAATGGAATGCAGCCAGGGCCTTGGTATCAAGGGTTTTGGGTGAGTGTTGAGGTGGGAGAACAGGTGCGTTGGCCCAGTAGCGGTAGAATAGGAGGACGCTCCCGCCTTGGGCCTGCGCCGGACAGGTACATGGATATGTTGTCGGATCCGTCGTACCGTGTGTTTTTGAGGTGGTCATGGCGCAATGATGAAGCCTGGCATCGGTGCTGGTGAAAGGGCAAAGATTTCGCTAAGGGAGCCAATAAGAATCTGACACAGCACGCCTGCGCCACGAAGGGCAAATGGCAAGCCACTTGCCTCGTTTCGTGTCTGCGGGTTCAAATACCGACTGGCCCCCGTTGAGATTCCATCCATCCTAGAACTCTTTTCTTTACCCAGATATGGATAAAAGCCACCCCTCGCTCAGGTACGATTTTCTCCACTCTGACAAAGTTAGCGCGTTCGCTATGTCTGTAGCTTAGTTGACGACAGCTGTAGGCAAGGAGACGATTCGGAGCGCAGCACAACTTTTGGGAACGGAGTCTGGATGGAAAATCATACACTGATGTATTCCCAATGCGGTCTCTGCGGACAGGAGGCTTGTTTCGGACTGTTCTGCAACCAAGTCTGAGGCCGTCTCCAACGAAGCCTTGTTGGGAGAGCAGTACGATCAGCTCCCCATTACGCACTTGGAGTTCTATCCGTGAGTTTCGCAAACCAAAATGCAACTGATACGCACAGCGATACTGATACCTGCGGAATGGGGGCGACGATAAACGACAATTGCAGTGCTGTCAAGCCACTATCTCTACGCTCACGAAGCTGAAACTTTCATGTCATTATTCAAAGAACATCACACATGAATCCCTTTGTATTTCTATTTCTGTATTCCCTATATATAACACTGGCCCTGCTGTGGACCCACGTGAGGACTATTACCCTCATTAAATACCCCCACCACATTGTCCCGTTTCCTTTCATCCATTATGCTTCTCTGCTCATGTTTTCCGATTCCTTTTCTTGGCATGCTATTTCCTTCCAGACCCGAGAACGACTGAAAGAAAGTTCCTGGAGCAGTTTCACGATGTTACGGAAGAAAGACTGTCTGAGCACAGGGCTTCATCGTGAAATTGAGAGAACGCAGAATGATGTCGACCCAATGCTACGGAAGATAGACTGTCACTATACAGGGCTTAATTAGGACTGCTCATTCCGGCGTTCTCACTCCATCAGCTGTCCAACAGTTCGTGATCGGTGCCGGCTGTCGTGGATCTACGAAGGCATGCCGTGATGCTACGGGAGACCAACTGTCACCGTCCACGGCTTGATTTCGGTATGCGGGGAATCCAGAGTGAATGTCCACCTGATGATATGGAAGATAGACTGTCGTTGTACAGGGCTTGATCAGGACCTCTCACTCTGGCATTCCCACTTCGTAGATCCTCTGTGCTTGTCAACTCTAGGCACATTGAGCAAACAGCATAATCTGCCGTTCACACGACACAATTTGTTGTATAGGCACAATGAGCAATCGGCATGATCTGCCATTGCCATGCCAACCGACATAATCTGTCATTGGCTGCAGACGTCAAGTATTCAGAACCCCCATCCGCATGGCAACAGGTTGTCTCCAGATTTCCCAACCACCGAAGGCATTATACAGAACGTCGCATCTAATACCGCGAATCAATTCTTAGGGGACGAGAACGGCTGGATGAATTCCAGTAGCTACATTCCGCCTCCTGTATCAGATCACACCGTTGAATCGTGCAATTTGCCTCGATTTGAGCAAGTTGAGGACTTAGGACGCCGCACATCGCGATCCTATGGATACTCGGAAGAATCAATCGGGCAGAGAGAGAGTTATAGTGACTCTAAGGGCGGCTCTCATGCCATGAACCGCACAAAAGGCAAATCCAATGACCTTGATCATCGCGGTACTGTTCACGATCGAAAGGCTATGGGCATCAGTTACCAGACCAAGACTAAGACCATCTATGTTTGCACTTTCCAGAATTGCAAGAAAGAATTCGGTCGCATTTACGAGCTCCACCGTCATCATCGTGGCGCCCACGCTGCCAGCTGGGTTTTTACTTGTCGCCATTCATTGTGTCCCCGCGGAGCAAGAGGGTTTCCGAGGAAGGATAAGCGGGATGACCATGAGCGGAAGGTTCATGGTCGAGTCTTGGTCTGAGAGCGAGGGCCGGCCACAAGCGACATGAAACATGGCGGGAGGTTGGGTTCTGGACCTACTTCGTATCCACGTCCTCGGCTTGTTGGTAATCGTGGTGAGGGAAACCTACAAGGGGCAGTATGTGATGCGCAGGCGGACTAAACCATCAAGTTCAGTGGCATGTCTTTGGTATATTATATTGGAGCTTTGTTGCTGCCTCCGGTATCTCCTATAGTCTTGATTTGGTATTGTTGCTCCGCTTGATGGATTCACTGGCAGCTATATCGACTGAATTCTTTCCAAATATCATCGTCCGTAGGATGTCAACATTCCTTTTTAAACCTTCGGTTAAGGCACAAAAAATATGCGGATGCGAACGATATGTAGAAGTCGATACCGACATCCGATGTGCAGAGAAACCCTTGTAACATCTGTGTGTGGCGCAAAACCACATGCATCGAGTTGAATCCATTATTGAGGCAACTTAACACTCTTACCCACTGCTATATCAAATTATAAGTATGTATACGATTCTCTATGTATTCTCCCCTGGAGTATTTTATCAGGCTGAGAATACACAGCCCTGTTAATCGTGCTATCGACTGTCCTTTTTGGAGTATCTAAAACCACTTTTACTTTACACCTCTGCTCGACCAAGAACGATTACATGCTATTCTAGTTCGGTACCTTAACACAGCACTCCTGTAAGGATGAAATGATATCACAGTACTTGAAGACACTCAGTCCTTCGAACAGTTGTCGTACAAAGTTTCTCCGTGCCGGATCAGGCTGCTGTCAGCTCAGCCTATCGCCGCTAAGGCTGTGGCTGTGCAAGACGTTTTACTTCACTTCTTCTTATTAAATCGCGCTACCCCACCTCTTGCGACACATTACTTGTGTTTCAATACATCCGCGCCACTTTGGTATTTTAATCTTCTGCATCCGTTTCTGGCGCAGAATCACTGAGCTATAAGGCTGTGTACCTTCAGATTTGTGTGCGCACGCGAACAGCCTTGCGCTTCAGATAACGAAGACATCGTCAATAGCGGCGACATACCCACATATCTGAAAAGCCTTTTCTCCAATCCATCTCATTGGCTTCAACTTTTTCATGGCTCCTCAGCCTAGGAAAACCTAAACCGATTCAAGACACCGGCCTGTGAAATAATGCAATGGACCAATTCGAATACAAAATTCTGCCCAGCGAATATCACATCCGTATCATTGAACTACTACCAGGAGCAATAGAAGACGTTATCAGATGCAACTTGACAACAGAGCTGCGTCACCATGCTCAAAAATCATACGATGCCATATCGTACGTTTGGGGAGAAGCAAAAGATGACGAAATCATCTGCTGCCAGAGATCCATGCGCGTCACGACCAACTTGGCAAATGCTCTTCGAACAATCCGGGCGAAGAACCCTAAGAGGTCAACTCGCATTTGGGCAGATGCCATCTCAATCAATCAACATGATACTGGAGAAAAGAATCATCAAGTCAAGAGTATGGGTCTGGTTTACGAAAATGCCACACGAGTTCATATTTGGCTCGGAGCTGACGAATGCGGCATTGCTCAGAATCTTTTCAATCTCATACAGGAATGGACCCTATGTCTAAATGAGTACAAAGAGCCTTCGAAAGTTCCTCACGCAGTCGTCTCAAGTGATCTCTGTAAGGATTCTGACAGAGGATTGAAACTTTCAAAACTCATGAGCATGCCTTGGTTCTCACGTGTATGGGTTGTCCAAGAAGTAGCACTCTCTGAAAGTGCCCACCTACACTGGGGTAATGCGACCATGGATTTTGCTGATCTGGTTGAGCTTGCTTGTTTCTGTGAAGGGAACTCCAATGTTATCAGTTTGATAGGAGGGGATAATGCAGGACTGAAACTTTTGAGAATCCTCTGTCTGTGCGTCTATCGCTTTTACGGCAAGACCGGGTCATGGGGGACCAACAAACCATATTACTTTAAAGGTCGATGCGAGCGGCACCCTGCTGACAGTGGTCTTTTCTTAGACATTCTATCTATTGGCAAATTACTCAGTGCCTCGGAGCCCCAAGATCACATTTACTCTTTCTTAGGAAATCCTCTAGCATTGAATGACAAGGGGGAAACGATAGTAGAACCGGACTACTGCAAGCATGAAGATGAAGTCAACCTCCAATTAGCAGCTGCACTCTTAAAAAGTCCTGAATCTCCTTATGTTCTTTGCTTCGTGCAGCACTGCTCAGCTGAAGAAATTACCGGAAGCAAGGGGCCGTCGTGGGTTCCACGGTGGAGATTTGACAAAACGGATCAAAAGAATGCCTCTACAATAGGCAATATCGGACTGGGTTATAGAGCAGGAGGGAGTGCCGAGAGGTTACAATGTCGCATCCAAGACAATCAGGTTCTAGTTCTTCAGGGTTTCATCTTTGATCAACTATGTTGGACGTCCGAACTTCTCAAAACCGAAAACTTTGCCCTCGACTCAAAGCGATGGAATGAAAGTCTTCGTGCTGTACAACGTTCTTATGTGGAGTTGTTGTGGGAGGAGATCTCACTTGCATATAAGCAGTGTCTAGGACCTATCAAGAATCTGAATCAGGCTCGATACGAGGATGACTTCAGCTATACCCTCGTAACAGGCTATAATAACCCCCGGGTCGTAAGCCGAAAAGAACATAAACGTGTTTTCAAGGCATACCGTCAAGTTCTTGAGAAGAAACGCGATATCCTGCCCGTTAACAGCGAACATATCAAGGGAAAGAGGCCGGATGAAGATGCTGGTACATTCGAGACGCATACTCGAAATTGCAGTGACAGGCGATTTGGTATTACCAAGAGCGAAAGGTTTGCTCTTGTCCCGAGATGTGCACGACCAGGCGACATATTCGCTTTAGTCCTTGGAATGGTAACACCATTCGTACTTAGGCCTACTCAGGCGCAGTTTCATGATACAGTATATTATCATCTCGTCGGAGAGGCCTATATTGATGGTGCGATGCGCGGAGAGCTAGCTGGTAATCTTGATAAGAATCAAATAGGAATTATGTTGATTTAGCAGAGGGGTGGGGACTACACGTAGGTAAGGATAGTGTGAGGCTTTTCAATGATTATTCACGTTCCTAGCGAATCACATTGTCTCAAGTAGCCCCTGCGACAAATATAGAAAAATTTCTAGAGATGTAACGGAAAAGGTAATAAACTTCACCAAGAATCTGCACAATGGTAAATTTTGGTAGTGCAAGGTTGAAATGTTTTCGAACTGCCTCCCTCATCATGCACGACTTGAAGGGAAGCCCGGTGTGATAGGTGCTTACAGTTACGACGTCGAAATAAACAGAAAAAATCGTGCAAGTTGATGCAATGGAACTGTAGCGTTTGTGCCCACAAGAACTTCGCTTGCGCGGCGATTGGGCCGTGACTG
Source organism: Kalmusia sp. IMI 367209 (assembly GCA_027946365.1). Taxonomy (NCBI): domain Eukaryota; kingdom Fungi; phylum Ascomycota; class Dothideomycetes; order Pleosporales; family Didymosphaeriaceae; genus Kalmusia; species Kalmusia sp. IMI 367209. Next base: position 2,192,628 of record JAPEUQ010000003.1, on the reverse strand, counting down.
TACCTGGACTGTGCCAAGTACTGATCTACTGAATCTGCGCCCAAGGTAGTTTGATGTCCCGAATCCAGCTATTTCGATAACTCGGCCATACTTGCGGAACTTACAAGGGACGTAGGCACGTGGTAACTTAGTTGGCATGCGCCGAGACTTGATGAAAGCTTCCGCGCTCAGCGAATTCTACCCTTGAATGGCCCGAGTTTGACACAAAATATTCCAGACAAAGAAAAGCGCATGCACATTGCGGACCATGACAGCAAAGGCTACGAGATCTGATAACGCGGCTCAGATGGCGCGTCATGTCCGAGATTTTACCCACACCCACTTACAAGCGCAGGCCTATTGTGGGTCATCGCCGCCAAGACTGCAGGATCTGATAACGCGACCCACTCACGACCTCTGAGCAGACTCCGATGGCGCGTCCTGTCCACACCTTGCAAGGTCGGGTTTTTTTGTCGTACTTCTGTTTGTCAACATTATGAGACTTGTTATGAACCCGGACCATTGCGCACGAAGTCGGGTTCAAATTCCTGTATGCGCCGAGAAATCTGCCCAACGGGCGCAAGAAATCAATTGAGCATTTCGGATGCACTATACCGGACGATGTTGCCAACATGAGTAACGCCTAAAACGTAGAGCCGTTTCCACCTTTCCAGAAATTAGTTAGATATATCAGGCTATGCCCTAACCTGTTCCTGTCCGTCTACTATGTGAACGCTTGATCTTATCAGATGCAACGCTATATACACCTGCGTGATTTACACTCCACTCAGATCCCGACTTCGGGCCGCTTTCACCGTTTTCTAGAATTTCTCGCTTCAATTCCTCGAGCTGATCCCTGTCATGCTCTTCATCTTTTGACTGAAGTTCTCATTCTTATAAATACCCGTCCTGCGCATTACTTCCAACGTGATCTTTCGTGGCCATATTTCGAGAGACATGGCGGAAATTTCGCAACCCGCTCACGACAGCGTCTCTGAGACGACAAACGGCGAAAAGAGTGTAGCCGATGCCACCGTTCTGGCTCGCACAGATAGTGATGAGGACTCCGTTACCAGCAGTCTCAGGCCGGCGCCTCTGCAATGGAAAATCGCAGCTATCCTTTTAGTCACCGCTATTGGATTCGGGTCCCAATGGAGCTCGGGGATCACTGCTGCTATGAAGACCACGATCAAGAAGGAAATGAAGGTCAACAACAAGCAATTCGCACTGCTGGAAGCCAGCGAGGACTTTATGGTCACGGCGTTGATGTTGGTCAGTGGAGTTGTTACTGACCGTATTGGTGGTGCAGGTATGTATCAGCTGCGAATGATGATAATACAAATGTTAATTTATGAGCAGGTGCAATGCTGTACGGGAATTTCATTTACTCTGTTGGCTCGATCCTCGTAGCAGGTGCGGCACAGACCCGTTCGTATAAATTCATGATCGCTGGTCGGGTGGTCCGCGCCCTTGGGGACATCGCCACCCAGGTCGCGCAGTACAAAGTATTTTCCTCTTGGTTCGCCCCTGGAAATGGATTTGCGTCGACGCTGGGCTTTGAGCTAGGCATAGGCAAGATCGGTGCGTTTGCGGGCAAATCATCGGCTAACATCATCGCAAAACGAACGGGCGATTTCGCGTGGGTTTTTTGGGTCGCTGTATTCATGAACCTCTTCACTAACGTCATGACGGGTGTTTTCTACTGGTTCACAAAGGTTGCGAACCGGAAGTTCCACGGCGTCACTGACCCAGCAACGGGCGAGCGGCTGGCGGAGAAATCCAAAAAATTTGAGTTGCGCAAAGTGTTAGAGCTGCCGTGGACATTTTGGGCTGTCATGACGTTCTCGCTGTTTGAAACAAGCACCGCAATTGTATTTTTGCAAAATGCGACGGAGCTAGCTGAGCAACGTTTTGGGACTGACTCTATTGTTGCGGGTTGGTATTCTGCCACCCTTCAGTATGCTGGTAAGTGATCAGGTCCTCTCGAACTTAGGCTGCATACTCACATGGACCATAGGATTCTTCGTTGTGCCGCTACTTGGAGTATTTCTGGACCTGTTCGGACAGCGTATTTCCGTCTGTAAGGAACATTTCTCTGACCAGCATAGAGATCGAATGACTAACGTGCCTCAGTGGTCTTTTGTGGTATCGGCATGTTCATATCAATGTTGTTGGTCTGCTTTGCCAATACTACCAAAGGGACAGCAGGAAGCTTCGGTGTCTTCGCTTTTGCATACTGCTTTGGTCCTGCGACTATCATCGACAGCATCCGCACTTCCATGTGGGATCCCTCGGTGTTTGGTTCCGCGTACGCTCTCAAGATCACTATGAACAATGCGTGAGTCGGATTCTGTGCCACATGCAACCTTAATCGCAACCTTACTGACTATCGTCATAGCATGAACATCATCGTCCGCGTCATCACCGGCGTTATCCAAGATCGCGACAATAACTCTTACGACCGCGTCACTATTGTATATGTAGTACTCGCAGGCGTGTCGGTCGTAGTCTCATTTGTGCTTACTTTTGCGTCTTGGAAATTCATTGACCTCCGGCATTTGCAGTGGTCACGCAAGCTGCGCATTTCCAGACGGAATTTGCTCACAGAGCGGAAGCGCATGTTCAATGAAGATGGCGGGAAGAACAAGAGGATCTCAATGGGCTGCTTTGGAGCGCTAGTCCTGCTTATACTTGGTGGTTGGTGTGGATACTTCTGGGGAATTGCGACCGGAAATAATGAATAATGGATCAACTTGTTGGAGCGGTAGGTCATTCAGGCAAGCTGTTATCTTTGCTACTAATGGCTGCGTTCTTGAAGTGTGTTTACTTGCTTCCTATTAGCTCAAACACTTCATATAGAAAAGCATACCCTTGTTACGTTGTCAAATGCAACTAACACAATCTAATAACTCCAAAAGCTACATAAGGTAGTTTGTTGCCCATGAGGAGCTCTAATGATCTTTTAGTGTACCCAAAGTAATGTGTCTCTTGCTTAAGACGTTTTAGAGCTTATCCAAAGCGCTTACTTGAAGTACGCAATGAATGGTTTGAACTGAAACATCAAGGAGATAATGGCAGCAAGGTGGGTACTTTACCCTGAAATTTGCCTTACACTAAGAGGCATGTATGTTTCAACGTCACATATCATTAGAAATGCTCATGAATTTCATGCTACTGGGCTGTTCTTATACTATTAAAAGAGACGGAAGTGCCCGGAATCGATCCTTCATTAATATGTACAAAACTCTTCATGTTGTAAGATCCGAGGATAAAACCACGATAGCTCTGAAAGCATTTATCTATGGATTTCTGTCCGATCTGGACCTGGCCTTTATCTATTGTTTGAATATCTTGATGGTTTCTCTCAAACCTTTCTGTTTTCAAATCTTCTCCTTGGGTGTCCGTTATAGAGACGATCTCAACTCCTAGTTCATCTCTTTCCTTATAGTAGATTATTCAGCACATCAACATCTTGGAAGGCTACTTTAATTGCTGAGGACGATGAGAACGTCGAATCGATCACGTCCGCGAAGACTAGGGCAAATCTAGTCACAATAATTTATTAACCTTCCTGCTCGATATTCGTGTGTACCTGCCATGTACCACGCCGACTGGAGTTGCGTACCGTTCTCGACTGTTCAATACTAACAAATCATTATCGCTTTGAGCGCAGTTCTATCACCGAGAAGGTTATGATACTCGCTTGTGGCGGCTGCACAATGTACCTTTCCAATCACTACTTGAAAATACCACTATGGCTATGAGTTTTGCGCCAACTCTGGGACTAAGTTGCGGCGATATATCGAGTGCTGCTAAAATTGTAAACGTACCCGAGAGCTCAGCATATATAGCAGGTCATGCTGGAGAGAATTCGTCTGGCAGCTCGCCTATGGAATACGTTACGGTATACCCCTTCCCATTCTTCCGGCACTATCCCAAAATGGGTATAATCGCCAACTTTCAATATCGTCTAAACTGATCGACTCCACGATCATCATCATGCGAAACCTCCTGACATCTAAATTTCTATTCTTTGCGCCGCCAGCTCGGGAATTGTCTGCAGAGAGACCTCTGCAACCTGCCCCATGCAGCCACTATGATGCCAACTTGTGACGGAGGTCCCGGATAGCGGATATGGGCTCATTCATATACCAGCGCGGCGCGCCCGAGAAGGTTGCGCACATCGCCATTCTCTCGTTTTGATACCAGCGACAACAATGAAGCTCGTTCAAGCCTTCACGGCCCTCCTCATGGGAGTGCATGCGGTCTCCTCGACATCACTTCACGCCCGGGCAGCTAATCAGACCGGGGGTATTGTATCCAACGTCTACATTGCCGAGTTCGCGAACGACGATGTTACTGCATCTGCTTTCTACGGATCGCTCGCAGCTGATGGTGTAGATGCTGAGCACCGTATGGATCTCAGTTTCCGCTTTTTCAAAGGTGTCTCCTTCCAAGTCAAGCGTCCGAACTCGACGTCTGGCGGGGACAGCTCGAATATGATTTCGCAGATCAAGTCGCTAAGTGAAGTCAGTGCGATATGGCCAGTTCGATCATCCAAGCTGGAGATGCCAGAGATGCAACCACTAGATGCTACAAATAATACGTCCACGCACGCACACATCAAACGCCAGGACGAGGATGAACGCCCATTCTCCCCACATGTCATGACCCAAATTGACAAGCTGCACGCAGAAGGAGTGACAGGGAAAGGCATCCAAGTTGCTATCATTGACAGCGGCGTTGACTATACGCATCCTGCACTAGGCGGCTGTCTCGGCGAGAACTGCTTGGTCAGAACAGGATACGATTTTGTTGGCGACAACTACCGGCTCGGTGTCACAGAGCCAGAACCTGACAATGACCCAATGGACGACTGCTTTGGCCATGGAACTCACGTGGCAGGAACTGTTGCTGCACAACTCAAAGAGACCAAATACGGGTTTTCAGGTGGAGCACCAGGAGTTAGACTGGCTGCTTACAGGATATGGAATTGTATCTCTGGGACGACTGACGAGATCCAACTGGCGGCGTTTGGCCGCGCTGTGGAAGATGGCGCGGATATCATCTCGTATTCAAATGGCTTGTACGTTTTTGCGAATTGAATTTGTTGATGTACGGCTAACATGGAGCAGCCAAATTGGATGGGCGGGCCATGTACTTGCCGTCGTTGCTTCGCGCATCGCGGATGCCGGCATCTTATTTGCCATCTCAGAAGGCAACGATGGTGGTCTCGGGATGTTCTATTCTTCTTCACCAGCCACAGGCTTCCATGTCACTGGCGTTGGGGCCGTATCGAACACAAAGTTTCCAGTCCTTCTGCCTCGTGGGTCTTACGGAACTAACAACTCGACTACTAGCGAATTTGCGCTTCTTGTAGGCGAGCCTCAATTCTCCTCAAATCTCAAGCTCTCACTTTGGTCTGCTGTTGATGAAAACAACGCATGTACCTCGCTGTCCAATGGTACAGATCTGAGCAATAGTATTGTACTTCTACAATTCCTTGACGCAAGGGCTACTGGATGTTATCCTCCAGATCAGGGTAACAACATCGCGGCGAAAGGCGGGAGATACATGTTGTACTACGACGGCACGGGAAGCAACCTGTATGACCTTACCCAACACTAGCATGGTGCCCACGACTTTGTGCTTTGCTGACACGTGATAGTACGATGCGAGATGATCCTATCGTATATGCCGATGGTATCGAGGGTGTAGCGAGGATAGCGCCCTATGTTGCTGAACGCTGGCTAAGCCTACTTAAGCAAGGTTCAAGTGTCACGGTCAGCATCCCTAGCAGTAATGACACGGAAGTCTACCTTGAAGAATTCGAGAACAATGAAACGGGTGGGTTCCTCGCAAATTCTCTGACCAGCTGGGGCCCAAGTTGGGAGCTTGGGGTGAAACCCAATCTTGTTGCGCCCGGTGAAAACATCCTGAGTACGTACCTTACTTCCGGAGGCAGCTATCGAGTCATGACTGGAACCAGCATGTGTAAGTACGAGTACCCCACTTCTAAGCTCCCTCTAACGTACCTTGGAAGCCGCTCCCCTTACCGCTGCCGCTTTTGCGTTGATCAAAGAAGTGCGAGGTAGTCTTGATCCTCAGCGTCTCCGCCGCATCTTGACCACAACATCGAAGCCAATTGCTTGGCGTGACAGCACCACAGTGCACTCAGAAATTTTGGCTCCAGTTCCACAGCAAGGCTCAGGTATCATTCAAGCTTGGAGTGCAGCTCACGCCACAGCCGAACTCAGCATCGATAGCATCCCCTGGAATGACACAGATCATTTCGTTGGTAACCGGACGTTCACTGTGTCGAACACTGGATCTGAAGAGATTGTGTTCGAGCTGAGCCACCGCAAAGCTGTCACGATGTATACGCTGCGGGAGAGCTTTGGCGTTCTTCGAGCAGCCAGTTTTCCAAATCCGATTGTTGAGGACTGGGCGGATATACGATTCGATTCAGGGTGAGTCCACAACTCTCGTGAAGATGTTTATCAGATCAATAGACTCATAAATGTATAGCAAGATCACAGTCCCCGCAGGCGAATCGGTCGATGTCACGGTCACCTGCACGCCCCCCGGCTCTGTGAACGCGACACTCCTCCCCGTCTACAGCGGCTACATTAGCCTGAACGGCACCAACAACACCCTCGTGCTCCCCTATCTGGGTGTGGCCGGCAGCATGCGCTCCACCCCTATCACTCAATCCTCCCTTGTCTATCTCGCAAACTACAATAATCCCATCCCGGAAAACACTAACTACACGATTGCACGCCCCGATCCAGCGAATCCGCCTCCGACAGATGACGGAGACCAGAGCACTCAGCCTAACGTGTACATGGAGTTACTTGTCGGGAGTGCTGTGGTGCACGTAGATGTCTTCCAGGGCGAGAAAAAGGTTGGGGCCATGGCAGGCTCGCCGCAGATGTACTTGCCGAGGGGTCAGTCGAGGGTTTATTTCAGTGGGCTGTTAGCTGACGGGACCGTATTGGACGAGGGGAAGTATAAGTTGAGGGTAAGCGCCTTGCGGGTGTTTGGAGACGAGGAGCAAGAAGGGGATTGGGATATTGTCGAGACTGTTGATTTCAGCTTCAAGTATGCGTCTTGAAGCACGAGAAGTTGTGCGATGACTAAGAAATGTCAAGACGAAGGGGAAGAGGAAGGGTGTACCGAGTCTTCGGACTCCGGACTCGCATATTACACTCCATCCGAAATATCGGACTTGGATTAACAATACCTGCTCGAGCAGGATGCAGAGATACATGAAAGAAATTCCTACATCTGCTCTCTTGGTCGTGTGCTACATAACTTGATCGCGAAAAAAGTTACGACTCCACACAACGACTGAAGAGCCAACATGACGAACGTAATCGTTTTCGGCGCAGCCGGCGCCGTCGCCAGCGCCGCAGCCATCGAAGCAAAAATGCGCGGTGCAAAAGTCTGGCTCGCAGTAAGACAAGCCGAACTAGAGATATTAAACCAAAACAGCGAACTGGACGAGTCTAGAGGATACGCCCGGACGATCGCAGACCTGACGCAAGCATCAACCATCACAGAAGCGATCAAGAAATCCGGAGCCACAGCTGCATTCCTCTACACGGTATTCGCTGCCCAGGACGGCATGCGGTCAACATTCACCGCCCTGAAAGACGCAGGCGTCAAATACGTCGTGCTGCTGAGTTCGTACGCGGTCAAAGATCCACCGGAGAGCGTGGAGAAGACGAAAGGGAGTGCGTGGAACCACGCACAGGCTGAGACTGCGCTGCGGGAAGTCGGGCTTCGAGCTGCGGTCCTGCGACCGATGTATTTCTGTTCGAACCTCTTCTTAGTCGCACATGGGGCAAGAGGAGGTGTGGTTGACTTGTTCCGACCGAATACGCTGTTTGATTTCATTGTTCCTGAGGACATTGGTGCTGTGGCTGGGGGTCTGTTGGCGGAGAGGGAGTATCGGGGTGTGGTGCTGCTGAATGGGCCGGAGTTGATTACTATAGAAGAAGCGCTTGAAGTTATTGCACGGGCGGTTGGGAGAGAAGTGAGGATTAGGGAGATTGACGAGGAGGCGTTCAAGGCGAAGATGGCACATTTGCCGGAAACGGACTTGCATTCATTGATCGTAAATCATGTTGAGTATAGTACGAAGAAGAGAGAGGAGCTGTTCCCGATGCATGAAGAGGCCGTGGGTAATATACGGAAGTATGGTGTTAGAGAGCTGACGAGACTGAAAGACTGGGCTGGGGGGAAGAAGTTGGTTGATTCGATATGTGCAAATGAATAATCACGGTTGTTCACTGGGAGATCACGATAGCTGCTCATCTAATATGATCACGGTCACCACGAGGTCTGAATTAATAACATAGGAGATGATACGCGCGATTGAAAAGCATCCATCGGCAGTCTGGACCGAAGACAAGCACGATACGCCGTACCCAAACAGAATCCTTTACACCAGCACATCAATCTCACGATGGTGTTGACGGGCACGACCTTCGTTTAGTCTCATAAAGTTTCTGAATCCTTCTGCTCCACCCTCTTGCGACGTACCCTTATAAAAGAGCTTGAACGCACAATATGTTTCGTCAGCGTTTCAGTGCCAATTTCTCAATGCGCCAACGTTCGCCGATCATATTTAAGAATCGATCTGTAGGCGCGGAAACTCGCCAAACGATTTGAAATACATCGACAAATAGGCTTTCTGGAGGATGAGCTAGGGCTGTGATAGATTATATTTAGAGCCGTGCGCACCAGGTGAGAAAGTGATGTTTTGGGGATATGCTGGTTGTGCATCGGCTATGCTCTGGCAGCTATTGGGAATTTCTCTCGTCTAGGTAGATTGTCACGTTCACGAAAGTGAATGGAGTTATGGAGTGAGGTTGGCAGTAAGAGGGCCCTTATGTCCATGACGTCTCTGTTTGGGTTAGTTGCGATCCTCCTTCGACTGTGTCATCAGCATTTCATGCAAGACCGTTCATCCTCACAGAGCGCGGAATCACACAAGTTGCATAGATTTTGAGTTTGAATGTTAAACTTCCTTGGTTCGATTACAGACTACGAATATCTACATTGATTACGCGAGCTACAGCGGCCCTACGCTCTAGCCTTGATCAAATCCGCAGCCTTCTCGCCCACAGCATACATAGTGGACTGAATGTGCTGACTGGGCACAAGCGGCAAGATGGATGCGTCGACGATAGACAGCTTCTGGACGCCATAGAAGAGCAGCTTGTCCGACACGCATCCTCCGTACTTCTCAGGCATCATGGCACACGAGCCGCTGGGGTGCGAGAGCGTGGGCCAGATGCTGCCGAGCGCGTTCATCCTGTCGATGATCTCGTCGTCGCCGACGTACTGTGCGCCTGGCGACGTCTCGACGAGCGAGAATTGCTTGATCTCGCTGCGCTTCCAGACGGTGCGCAGGTAGCGCACGCACGAGGCGAGGACGGATTTGTCGACGGGGTTGCTGAGCGCGTTGTAGAGCACCTTGGGCGCGCCCTGGGGGTCCGCTGGGTTGATGGTGACGGAGCCGCGGGCGAGCGGCTTCTCGAGGCCGACGAGGACGAAGGCACCGCTGGCGCCGACGGGGTATTCGACGATGGCGGCGTCCTTATTGGTGAAGAGGCCGGCGAGGACTTTGCGCTGGGCGGCAACGCCTGCGAGGAGCTTCTTGCTGCCCGTGTAGATGGCGGGGAGGTAGGATTCGGTCTTCTGGGCCTTGATCTGCTTGGCCAGGGTGTTGTAGGTGGAGGGTGCAACCTGGGGAAGGGAGATCATGGCGAGGCTGTTTCCACGGGCTTGGGTCAAAGGGCCGGTCTTGTTCTTCTCGTATTGGGCCCAGGCGGAGGCGTTGAAGGCTGGGTCTGTGGTGAGGGAGCTGGGGTTGGGGTTGCTCGCGCCGGACGTGTTGAAGACGACCGAGGTGTAAGGATGATCTTGGAAGTTTGCGCCTACACCGTCATGGGCAAGCTTGACGGGAATGCCGGCTGCTTGTAGCACGGATTTGGGGCCGATGCCGCTGAGCTGGAGGAGCTTGGGGGTGTTGATGGAGCCGGCGGCGAGGACGACTTCCTTCTTGGCGTAGACGGTTGACGTCTTGCCGGTGACCTTGTCGGTGATCTTGACTCCGCTGGCAACGAGCTTCTTGCCGCTGGCGAAGACGAGTTCCTTGGCCTCAGTGCGGATCAAGAGCTTGAGGTTTGAGCGGGTAGCTACGGGATCGTAGTATGAGTTGCGGGCCTGGGATCGCTCGCCGGTCAAGGGGTTCATAGTGTTGGGGTACCACGAGATGCCGGCTTGCTCGCCGTTGTCGCCATCGAGGAGCTTCTTCACACCGGCACCCTGGTAGGCGGCGAAAAAGGCCTTGATGTCAGGGTACTGGAAGTCTGAGATGCCGAGGTGGAGAGGACCATTGCCATATCTACCTCGTGTTAGGGGGGTGGGGCCTTTTTGATTTGATATCTTCGCAACGAGTTACTTACGCGGCAGCATCATACGTGATGCCAAAGTCCTTGATAGTCTGCTTAGGCGGAGGGATGAAAGTAGTGCCCTTCTTGAAGTAAGGGTACAGTCCTTTCCAGCCCCAGCCGGAGTTGCCTAGGGCCTCCCAGGCGTTGTAATCGGCTGCAGAGCCGCGATCGTACATCATACCGTTGACGACTGAGCCGCCTCCGAGAACTGCTGCGACACGAACGTTCCATGTCTTGTTGTTCAGGAAGGGTTCTGGCTCAGAGACGTAGTTGGGCCACAGCAGAGATGTGTTCAAGGCACTAGCAGCGCCATAGGGCAGTCGCTGTTGGAAAGGCAAGTCATCCACGCCAGCCTCAACAACGAGAACCGTCACTACACGGGGTACATCAGTACCATGGCATGGAGAATCCTAAACAGGATGACCGCTTACCCTTCTTGTTCTCAGTCAGCCGATTGGCAACGATGAGACCTGTTACACCACCACCAACGATGACATAATCGTAAGTGTTGGACGCCGCTGCAGCGGTCTCCTCCCCTCTCAACCAACTGGCTGCTGGGAAGCGCGGCAGCCAACCCCAGCAACTGGGTAACAGCAACAAAGGAACGCATATTGACACCGCCTTTCTTTACAAAGCACGTAGACAGAGCCAGGAAGGAAAGCAAAAAATAAACGAGTGACAGGATGGGCAGGTTCCAAGAACACGGCGCATAGTGTGTGCAGCAGCAGGCGCGCAAGGAACTTTAAGCTTCCATCGGAGCCATATCCAGGAGCCCCTAGCGAGGTGATAGGGACAACTGCCGTTCACCCCCGCGAACGACGACAAGCGAAATGGGCGGCCACGAGTCAATTGGTAGCTCAGCAATTTGCGCTCCTTTCGACTCGGGGGGCTACGCGTCTAGCCCAGGTCTTTGTACGCCGGAAATGGGTTCGAATCAGGGGACGAGGGGCAGCGCAGCCGCGATAGCGTGAAGGTGGTGGCCACGCCTCGAGTGACGGGCCACGATTGGCAAACACTGACCGAAAGGATCAGGGTTACAGCACTAGAATTACAGGAAGCTCCCTAGCGTGCCTGGGATGCTGACGGTTCCAGCTTTGGAGGCTCGGCCCGCGACGTTGAGGTCCCTGGGGAGAAATTAATTGCTGGGTGGGATATGGCGCCAACGGTGAATGACGGTGGCATGTGAGCCGCATCGAGCCATGCCGTCTCGACTTGGGAGGCACACTGGAGCCGTGAATTTCGGAGAATTGATAGATTGAAGACGAGGAGGAGCAGCGCCAGAATGCTGTCGCGAATACGAGAGGGGTGTTCGCTTGCGGTCGTGTCCGGAAGGCCTCACATGCAACCCCATTCCCTGTTGGAGAATGTGGCGCAATTGTCCCACAAACCTAAATCCTTCGTCTGGTCTTCTCCGGGTTACGCGAGCCATGCAACGCAGGCCGAGAGCCGCCATGTGGGCTGCGCGGAACTAGGTCCGGAAGCGGTAGGTGGCGCTGCAGGAAATTCCAAGGACAAAGACTTGGAGCCGCGGTCTCCAGACTGCTGCGTGCAATTGATTGAGGTCCCAGGGAAGACCCGTGCGACCCATCGATCGTGACACAGTGACTGATCTAGAAATTTGACAGCTGGCTCGTGCAGCGTTCCTCCGGTGCCATGGGTTGTCCGTGCATCCGACGACGAGATCTGGATTCGCCTCGAATCGGAGCGCTGCCGGGGCATTCCACGAACCGGGACGAAAACGCAACGTGTGGCAGGGTGCGGACATTGATACTATTCATGACTCCGACTATCTCTCGTGTCTCAAACCTCCAGCGAAAATTGTCATCGTGTGTGTGTGGAAGTCTGACATTGACGTGCTGGCGGATTCTCCAATGTCGTCCTGCAAAAGAGCAAAGATGATCAAACACAGTCCAACACTTTTCCCGGCGGTAGGGAAGGTAATCATATATCGCAAGAGTGCTCTAAAAGTACAACGTCGCAGATACAAATAGGTCAGGAACCAAGTACCAGCATAGGAAGCTGGGGACCGCGCGCTAGGTCGCAATCTCCTACAAGCTTGTCCTGCTCCCGCGAATGACAAGGCAAAAGGCCCGACCCTGGAGGCGCTAGCTGCCCACATTTCGGATCTCAGTTGTGTAACGTGCCTAGTTGCGATTGCAGTACCATGATCATCGCTGCTGTTACCTATCTCATCCATCCCACGGCATGATCAGGAACGTGTGCCAGACTGTGCAGACAGGCACACCCAAACCCCTGAAGCACCTAGAAGCCACTCGCCAGCGGGATACGGAAGGTTTGTAGAATTTTCCTCACTGCGCGGCCTCGCCTCGCCACCCGAAGCACAGGCGCCATCAGACGATGCGTTCCCGCGGTCCCCCTCGTGGCATTGGGTTCCGATTACATGGACACTTAAGGCCCACACCACCGGATGGTTGACACCGATATCACCCACCCATACACTTTCCAATTATTGTTCGAGCTCTCTCGTGCTGCTTCCCAATGGCGGACGAGTGGCCCAATCGCGGGCCCGAGATCCTGGGTTCGTCACTGAGCATCTGCATCCTCAGCACTATGATTCTCATATGGAGGATCGTGTACGGTGTCAAGAGCAAGCGCAAAATCTTGATCTGCGATTACCTGCTGATCGTCGCTGCGGTAAGTCGTCTTCGATCTCAGATCTGATGTTGCGCAAGCTGGATGGAGTCGCCTGCCGATCACCATTTTATCTTCGCACACGCAATCGAGCTTCAGGCACATGTAGGCTCGACAACAGTTCCTTCCCGGCTGACAACATCGCATCACAGTTGTTGAACATCGCCGCGTCCGGTGTGCGCATCAAGACCGTCGTCCACGGCCAGGGCCGCCATATCCTGGATCCAAGCATCAGCAAGCCCCACGATATTCTCGAATACAGCTACTACCTCTGGATTGCCCAAATCCTCAATCTGATTGCCGTAACGATTCTAAAATGGTCCATTTGTGCGTACTTGCTGGCGCTCCCCTTTGGCCTGATCTACAAGATCATTGTGTGGGGGTCAGTGGTCATGGTCCTGGTTTTCAACCTCACAATGCCTATGTTGGGGCTTTTCGCATGCAAGCCATTTGAGGCGAATTGGAACAAGGGCTTAAAGGGGAAATGCTTCTACAAAGGAGGCATGGGTATCACGTACGACTACTATTCCATTCGAATCGCGATGGACCTGCTAACTTTCACTAGCTACTGCCAGGGTGTTTCCAACATTCTCACAGATATCGTGTACATCGTTGCGCCGATTCTCTACCTCTCGACCGTACAGCTGTCTGCACGCACGCAATGGGGCCTCAGATTAGTCTTCTGTCTCGGCTTAGTGTAAGTCCGCCCGATCCGCCAGAGCTCAAGTCCCTGCCGAACCAACAAAGCTGACCATTTCCAAGAGCCACCATCTGCTCCATCTTCAAAACAGTCGAGCTGAAACAACTTCACAAAACCAAAGACCCAACCTGGGACGGCGTCAACCTAACCATCTGGTCCGCAACCGAGCTCTCCGTCGGCATCCTCGTCGCCTCGCTGCCCCCGCTACGCAAAGAATTCGAGAAGATCCTCCGCCACGTGCTCCCCAGCACCTTCCAAACGAGCAACAAGCGCACGCCCAGCAACGGCATCCCCATGTACAACGTCTCCAAGATCAGCAAGCGCAACACCAAGATCATGGGCCGCAGCGACATCGGCATCGACGACGGCGACAGCGAGCGCAGCATCCTGCCCGAGGGCGCCGAGTCGGGCATCACGAAGACGGTCGTGCATGAGATTACTACCGAATCAAGGACGGATAGCGATGGGGGCAAGGATATGGATATGACGAAGAGGAGTTTTGGGCCATGAGGAAATTTTTCAATATATCCTGCAGCTCTCCTCGAATGACGAGACGCGCGCTTGTGAGCTTGTGTATATTAAGCATTTTAAGGCGTTTTTAGTATCTGTGCTGTTCCCCATTTTTTTGGTTAGCTGGACATGGCAGGGCCTCCGTCTGTTAATGATTGCGGCTGTGAATACCTATCTGTGGTAGAGATTTTAATAGACTTTAAAGTCTACTGTCTGAGACATCTTTTTTTTTCTCGTCAATCATACATGGCTATGAACCTCTGGGCTACCACTCGTGATATTGACCTTCGGGGGATTCTGGATGTCCGTCATAGTCTGAAAAGGAGCATGGAAAAGCGTTCACAAGAGCTTCCGACGTGAGTTTCGTTACTCGATGTTATGAATATATCTTCCCAGTCCTCAATTGTCCAACCCCCATGTTTGAGACACCAGTTAAGTCTCTCCTTCTTCATCTTCTTCGTCAACCGGGCTTCCTCGTTAATTTTGTCTTCTTGGATCCTGCTTTCTCCAGGACTCGTCAAACTGTTAAAGCTTACATATCTACTCATTGTTGACCAAGTGACCCAGCAAGATCAGCGCAAGACTTCTCTCGTCCATAGCGATTAGTGCATACAGAGTTTATACAGCTCTTAGCAATTTGGGCTTGTTTTGATGGCCTGCCAGAACGCGGAGCATCTTCAGGGTATTCGTCTTTTATTTCCAAAGGGATATGGTAAGGATCAAAGCCGCGTGCAATAGCTTCGGAATTGATTGATTGAATCGTGCGTACGGGAATTAAGGTCATAGAGGAGACCTCCTCATTCGACTTGCCAGTAGCTTTAAGACAAACAACAAAGGCGCGAGTGGAATTACCGTAACGAGGCATAATCAATGAAATCAGTTTTGCATAGTAGAGAAATCTGTCAAGTAGAGATCTTTGAACAAAGAGCTCAGGGCGGAAGGCCACCTATGCGCGGAGCAATTACTGAATATGGTTTGTGGCTCAAGAACCCTATCGTCAGGATGCAGGGGGACACAAGAACTTGTGAGATCGGCTTCCCTATTGATGAAGAGGAGGTTCGCGATGTTGAAGTGCGATTCAGTGCTTTGCATCATAAAAATAGGCTGCGAACTCGCTGTACATGCCTTTTCCATTTCTACTATAATTTCAGGTCTATCAATTAATTCCGTATGTGATTCTCAAAGCCGAAACTGTCTTCCATTGATATCCTGTGCATCAACAGTCCAAGTCCAGTACGCAGTCTTCCCGCAAGAGTCTCTCCGATGGGTCTGGACTCTCATCCAGACGCTTAAGCTCAAGCAAAGCGTCGCCTACTTGCCATTTGCGATCGCTTGCGCATCAGCTCGCGTGTGACAGATAAACTTGCGATGTGCATATAGCGTCTGAGTGGGATTAGTCGGGTGGTCAAGGCAGCTGAAGTCCCACGGCATGGCCACGGGAGCGGGCTTGCAGTAGCCGTACGTCCAGCCGGTGAGGCCGTAGAGCTCGTACTTGTCGCGGGGCGGGCGTTCCTTGTAGACGGTAAAGTGGTAAAGAGGATCATGGGTGAAGTGCATCTCCATGAGCCCAATGGCGTACGGGTCCTAGGTCTCTAATCAGATGTGATATCGGGATGGTAAATTGAAGATCTTACGTGGTCCGCTTCGCAACCGTCCCCGATGCAGCGTATGCCCAGCTTGGTGCCGCTCACCTAAGGTTGTAGTTAATGTCTCCGAATAGGCTGAGTGTGCAGAACTGCTAACTCACGTCGGAGCTATCATGATACCATCGCCCCAGGTGCCAGATATCACCGCAGGTCGGATTGCGCGACGGTAGGACGTTCCAGTGCTTGTCGAGGTGGCCCCTCGAAGGCTCTTGGGTGGTGCCTTCGTCAGTGCCGTTGTCAGCGTCCAGTCTCCTGTGAACGAAGCGGTCCACGCGGTAGATATCGAAGTCGGCGAGGACAAGTTGGCTGACAGCAAGGAGGGTAAAGATGGCGATCCACACGCAGGAAGACATGGTTGGTAGAAGTTTCCCTCTGGGATGCTTTGCTCGATGGTATCGAGAAAGTGACAGTAAGTTGAGCGTAGAAACGAGGCAAGAAAGTTGATGGGGCTCTGGTGGGTTTTATAAATCGTGAGTGGGTGAGCGTTCGCTTCCGGAGCTTTCACTCCTCAACTCCGAATTCACATATTCTTCGTGGCTGCTGCCTCATGTCGCCATTTCACGGGTAGCGACTCTTTAATGTGACTTCAAAGTCATGTGATGTTTTATAAGAGACTCATTACGCTAAGTTAGGTGGTGAGTCGAGACTATATAGGGAGAAGAATTTTCACGAACAGCGTATTGCAATTGAGACAACACTAGTTTAAATAGCATATGAAATCGAGGAAGGGCAATAATTAACATGAGCGTGACTAGTGCATGTAGAACCGCAAATCAAACTCTCGGAATATTAATTGTTAACTCAGTCTTATGAATCCTGTCGAAAAACCATTGAAGGACATTCGCAAACTGAATCCATAATGTGGGAACAAGTATTTTGTTCGTTGTACAGCAAGAATCTTTGCTATAACATCGTTCCCCTCCTGCAATTCGACTCCGGGCCATCGTCTAGCGAATTGTATGCAGTTTTTGTAGATGACATGCCATCACGAGAATACTCAAGAAGTATCTGTCGCATTGCCGTTCCCCTGCGCATCATCTACCGCTCGATTCCCATTGTAGATCTGTGGCGCTGTGAAGTCGGTAATGCATCGGAATTTGCTGAATCCATGCTCTTCTTCCCTCCTCCTCTTACACCTATAGTCATGCCCAGGGTATTGAAAGCAATAGCCCGCGTAGTTCCCGGCTGTACCCCACAGAGGATAGCTCCACTTGTTTAGAGCGGCATCCTGCCGATAGATTGCTTTTCATGTCAGCGAACTGTGTTGAGTGGAGAATGATTTCTGCGACGAAAAACAGTGTACACTTACTCCAATGGTACAGTGGATCGTTGGCGAAGTGCATCTCGAGAATATCAATGAAATCAGGGGACTACAAATATGTCAATATCTTTCATCACTGCCCTCAGAATTATCGCTTACATCGGCAGGGTTTTCACAACCTCGGCCTGCACAACGAATGCCAATTCTGTTCTTACTCACATCGCCCTTGCCTAGAAACACGGGCGTAAGGTTGACCGCGAGGCAGTTCGGATGGTCCCCGTAGATTTTCCAGCCGCGCCTGGAACCCTGGAGGTCTCCTCCCTCTTTAACGGTATAAACGATTTCGCTGTAAATGTCGAAGTTTGCGGAACAAACGTGGACCAGCGCACTCACGATCAACAAGGCATAGCCTAAGATGGTACAGATGGAGAAGTTCATCTTGGTGATATTTCAGCCAAGCCGATATCGTGGAGAAGGCAGCTGAAGGAATTTTCAATAATTTAGGGAGGTTTGGTGAAAGCCACAGTTTTAGGTGATGATTGAGGACAGTATAAGCATGTGGCGCTAGTTCTAAACAGGGATGGCGCTGGGAGAGTGATCGGTAAGGCACCCTTCGAGGGAAGAACGAAGCATGCCAGCTACTGATTAGATTTCCTTCTCCTATCATATTTATCTAGGATTGACTTGCAATAAAGTAACGGCTTTCTTTAACGATGATAGCATTGGAGTGAAGACATGAGTTGCATGTCCTGGGTTTAGGTAGCTGGTCTATCTCTTGCGCAATTGTCACAGGCAGACTGAAAGTCTACCCACGCACGGAAGTTCAGGTAGCATAAGCACAAACCTAAGAATCCATAATAATCATTTGAAAGCTACAATAAGGTGGTTCACCCAACGTCAACCACCTGACTTCACGCCACTAGAGCTGTGTCGTCCCGTGTTAACTGTTTCGAGCTGCAACCTGGATCTCGTCCGCTGCGGCTTCGGTCAAACAATGATAGTTTCAAGGTTCACGTTTTGTTTAGTCTACTAGGCCGCGCCTCAGTTGGCACGTGTAGCCGTGATTTAGGAACGCGATGCAGCTACCGTAGATCTAGCTATCTGTTCACTACACTAGTCTTGTCCACCCTTCTTGTTTCCAGATAGTTAGCGTTATATACAAGAAAAGAAATATGCTGGTAATTGTAGACATTGCGTTCGAGGATAATTATTGCTTGAGGAAAAGCTTTTCAGATAAAAGTATCGCTATGCAATCCTAACCTGGAAGATAAACTTCACACTTCTATCGCTCACTTATTCTACTAACAAAGAACCGGCCACCACGGGGATTTCTACAAAGACATAATCTTTCTAGAGTGCCGGAACAAACCCATGATTCACATGAACAAAGAACTACAGCCACCCATCGTTCAAAATTAGACTTCAAGCCAATTTACCTCCTTTCATGCCCAAGTCATAAAGCTGATATCCCTCGACTCGCAGCGTTCCTCACATGTCCATTCACCTTTGCTACCCTACCACGGAAATATTCATGCGCAATCATGAGACTCCTAATTCTCACTGGTTCAATTATCACATTTGTTAGTGCCTCGGCGATCGTCAAGCGCGGTGTTTCGGGCGCAGTATACACCTGCACCAAAGATAACTTTGAGGGGCAATGCCAGTGGACCCCCCCCCAACCGACAGCTGTCATATCAATATGGGCATTCATTCACTTGGTCCTGACCAGGGTGGGTGGTGCACGACGTACAGTGGGAATAATTGCGAGGCTGGGACCGCGATCAAGGTGCATCGGTTTCCAGGTGTACAGAGCGGCTTGACATCTGAGTTCCACAGTTTCAAGTGTACGACGGATCAAGTTAAGTAAGTATGATGAATTGGAATTAGACTGTATAAGATTTTAATTGTGTCGATTGGGCTGACTGAAGGGCATAGGCCTGTGGAGTGAGACGGTGAAGTTGAATGAGGCAGTGGAAATGGAGGGGGGTGGGGGGAGGAACTAAGCTGTTGAGATGTCCTGTTTAGAATGAGCATGGAACTTTTGTGTGTATTGTACCACCGATTTTTGGAGCAATGATCAGTACAAAGTCTGCCCCTACTTCTAAACACAGTACAGCAAAGTAATTCATCCCATTCTCAACCCCACAACACCCTCGCCTTAAACCCTGGCAACCTCTTCAATTCCTCCTCGCTCAACTCCCTCCCACCAGGTAGCTCCTTTACAACAATTTGTACACCACCAGTGTTCGTTAATCTCTCCTTGACATCGCTAGCGTCCAGGACCCTCGACACAGCTGGTTTCTTGCACCTTTCCACATTTCTAACCCCATTTACTGCATCGCCGCCGTCACCCATGCCGATACGTGTAACGCGCCCAATGAAGTCGGCATTATCGGTAGGGTCCGGATCCAGCGACACTGCGCCGGCCACGAAAACATCGATTTCGTAGGACTCTTTGGTGCAGCGCACGTTAGGAAAGACGACATACGGTACCTTGCTTTTTATTTTCTTTGTCCATTGTAGAAAGATTTGTCAATTTTTCATGAACTGCCAATGCCTTGCCACCTCTCGGAGAAAGCTGAGGTGATACTTTCGATACACTCATGTAGTCGGGCAACAACGGCGGAGCATATAGGTACTGTAACGCCTTCGTATCCTTGGCCATATCCCCAATAGTAGTGTACAACCATAAGCGCGGATCGTCGTAGTCGAGATCAGTTGCTTGCTTCGTAAATGGCTGGAGCGCGAAATTCGATGTGAATTGGCGGCCGCGAGGGTGTGAGCTGAGATAAATGTCTACAATGCGGTCCATGTTGCAGTGGTAGCTTAGAAATATAGGGTCAAATGCAGTGTAGGTGTTATCAGCCTGAGTCCCTCTGTCAATATGAATACGTGGAGATAGCAGTGTTAGGGTGACATACCATATCTGGGCCAACCCAACCGTGGTAGTTGTCATGCGCTTGTTCAAATAAACCATCAAAAAACTGCTTTGCAGTATCAGGGTAATCCGAGTCCGGCTGGTCGTCCGAGAAAGCGGGAAGATTGGCCCACGGGAAGCCTGTTGGGTCCTCAGGCTCGCTGTAGCTCTCTTTCGCTAGCGCGCTGGCAATCTGCTTGTGATATTTCCCGAAAAGCTTTACCTTTCTTTCCCATAAAGGCCGTAAATTTGGATCGCCAGGCCCTGCTACAAGCTCTGCAGCACGCTCTACGTACTTGTTCCCGAGCTTGTTGGCGCCATTTGGTCCAAGAGCCCAACGTAGAGGATTTTTGCGTAGTTCTCCACGAGAATTGATGTATTCGTCTTCTAAAAAGATAGATGGCAGTCCGGCGTATGTGGAGTCTACGTCAGCTGTTACAGTAGCGTAGCCGTTCCAGTATGGGATCGGGAAGTCGATGAGTTCTTCCACATATCGCAGATAGGCACGATGCCATAGGAAGGTTGCCTCTTGGTAGTGCAGACACCACTCTGCATGTAAAAAGCCGAGCTCTTGCCACTTTGTCTGTTTTCCATTGGCATCTTTGAGGGAGCCGACTTGCAACACATAGTCCAGCCTCTCGCGGTATGTTCGAAGCTCGTCTGGAGTTAGGCTAAGTATATCTTTACGCACGCGCATTGTCTGAGGTGGGTCGTCTGGCGGTGGGATAACTATAAGACCTCTAAAAGGATCAGTGGTTTTGGTGCGAAATCCTTGGTTCGCCCATAGCCGGAGAGTCTCGAGAGCTTCTTCGGGCCAGTACTCGTTCGGGTCACTCGTGATCGGCATTGACTTCGAACGCAGATGTTGATAGATTGTTAGGACATTGTTTCGAACGGAAATCTCATTAGAAAGGTCGAGGTGAAGCCTCTGTGGACAAGGAGGACTGTAGTCCTTCATTACTGCGATCCAACCAGCGCCAACTTCCTGTGGATTGGCGACCCAGTAGGGCGCGTTGAAGAGAGCTGATACATCGTCATTCCATGTCGGGTCCTTGGGAACTTGACTCAATCTCATGTTCGATTTCTGAAGTTGATTGCTAGCGACTGCTTTCCTTGCTTGAACCTGGCCTCGCTTGGGTGTTCGAAGCTTCATCATAGGGCATCTGGAACCGCGCGCACTTTCTGCAATGACTGCCGTTGTCTCATTATTGGCTGGGATGATCCTCGGGTTAAAGCTTGCAAGAGACCTAGTCCAGAGACCAAAGAACTCGATCCCTCGTGAAGGAATCGGTGTAGTGGTCCCGTCCTGTTGCATCTCGATTTTCGCCCAATCCACAGGAAGGTTTAGCGCATAAGGTAACTGCACACCAAATTCATCGAGTGGGAGCGGCCTGTAAATCCTACGCCGGGATTCCGCAAGACAGAGATAATCGTACAAGCCTTCTTGATCCATAAGCTTGGTATTGACGGCGGTAAGATAGTCGGTAATGCGTTGCTGGTAGTCTGATACGTTGTCACTTCCGTACAGCTGCAAAAACAGGTACTCTGGGCTGTCAGTCTGTGTGGTATACGATGAAGCTTTGATTGCAGTGACCCATTTCTCCTCTAAGTCGTAAACGCCATTTCCAGTCAGTGTAGTATGACTGGGTACATATTGCATGAGGACACCGCGTCGCCAGGAGTATACTGGATTCCAGAAGTCTAACATAATGATAGCTCTGATGGCCTTGTCAGAGATGAGGCTATTTGGAAAATTGTCTCCGAGGCAGCCAATGGAGGATAGGCTAGCCACTCCCTGGGCATCTTCGAAGGCTGTTTGAAGTATGACAAATGGAACCCCCTCGTTCTTGTCTGAAACTACGAGGAACTTTGAGAAGTTTTCTGCAGCTGTCTGTTTGCCGCCACCGAGTGTCCCTTTCTGTAGTGTGACGACTGGAACATTTGGTGGTACGGGGTCGTCGTCACCAATCTCTTGGAGGAGGGACAGCCGAAGTCGGGCGCGTGCTGCCTTGTACATACTGATATCGAAAGTAAAGCCGAAGGAAGATAAATCTGGCTATCCGAACGTTAGATGAAGACCTATCATTGTGTAACGAGGCGGTGACATACCATTAACCCGAAGTCAGTTCCTGAAAGAAGCAATTCAGAGTTGAAGAAGTGGTTCATATCTGCTGTGTATGTCGATCCATCATCACTAGATGTCGCAAAATTTACCGTGGTAGTCAATAATAGGTGCGCCATCCACCTCTGAACATTATGAGGACTGGTATTTGGTCCACTACTTGTAGGATCCACAAAGTCAGAGCTTTGCCGCGTGCTGTACCAGTCTGTAACGGCCCCTTCGACAAGATTCTGGAATGGCGGAGCATCGCGAACACTTGCACCGCTTAAGGCTGGTAAGTTTCCTGCAGTGAGATATGGTATGCTTTGCAACATAGTTTTCGTTTCCTCTGGGATGCACTGGAGAAAGCCTAAGTTTTCGCCGGACTTCCAATGATACCAGGGCCTAGTTAGATATTAGATATGAGCACTAACAATTGAGGATACTCACGCTTTACGTTCTTTCATGATCAATGCGCCATTCACATGTCCATTGAAGGGTCCTAGGTAGGCCGTATCGTAAGAACTATTGTCTGTGAAAGCGTCGAAGGAGTTCCCTTGATAAATCCACGCTTTGGTTGCACATGGCACCTCAATTTGATCAAACTGTGGGTTTATGAGTGTGCTTCAAAATATCAGGAGCTTGGACATACCGCATAGAATCGAAAGACCTGGCCATCCCAGCTTGCGACTTGTAGAAAGCGATCGGTTGCTTTCACTTGGTCGGGGCCAACGATGTAGAGCCTCCATTTAGCAATCTTATCCTTCGGCTTTATCACAGCGATGAAGCGGAGATGTGGATTGAACCAACTTCCAACTGTCTTCTGGTCGATAAAAGCACCGTCGGCGATAGCATAGGTATCGAATGTGACAGTAGCATTAGGTGGCTGTGCTTGGTCTAGCAAAATGAGATCGGTCATGAAAAAGAATATGTATATCGGACTTACTCCAAAACACAGTCACAAGTTTGTCGAACGTATCAATGGTCCTATTTGTGCCCTGCTGCAGGAATTGACCGAAGTAGTCAGTGAAATTCTGCTTCTTGAATTCGTCGGTTGCTGGGGTATCTTCATCGTCCCCAGCATCGCGCTTGAAATGGCGCACCCATATGTCTTTGGTGGACATGGTGTGGATCAAGAGATGTAAAAGTGCGACAAGATTTTCTTTCCTACACAGTCGTAGGGGGCATCACAAGGCTTTTGAGCTGCGCTGAAGACGGTATTATTAGTGCCTAACGCATTACAGTCACTTTTGGCTAGGAATACATCCAATTACGCTCCGTACCATCGATTCTGCTTGGGTTCCTTAGAGCTATAGAATGTCAGTGGCGCAGCTGAACATCGAAATATGGCGCAAAATTAGTTGCACAACCCCGCACTGTGCATCTGAACGTAATAGAGCTGTATCAAATCGACTTCACCGCCCAGTTTCGGGCTGATGTTGTTCGAAGAAGAGCAGCGATCGACATGCGAAGACGGTGAGCATCCCAAACAAGCGTACTGGTTCAACCATTCCTAGCGATCGTCAGCCCGCCATTAGCTGGATGCGGAGCTGAGTTGTCGTAATAAAGACATGGTGGGTGTTATGCATTCGATTCGTAGAATCATGTGGAGCTGAAGTGGAAAGAACGCATGCAAGTGCGGCCCCACAAGCTCGGGTAGCTTGCATCTCCGCTACCACACCATCGCCAATGGAGCCACTCAAAACTTGGCACGATACACCCCCACTTCCACATCCGTCACTCGTAGCCAGCCACTGTTGCACAGCTTCATATGTGCGCCTTGGTGTTCTCAGTGTTCTTTCGCAACGCCTCGTAGACCGCCTTCCTTTCACATGTGATAAGCCCTCGCTTCGATGTTTTTCGTCACACCCACCGGTGTGTCTATCATTTGAATTTGCCCAATGACCAGCCGAAGGCTCATGCCAAAACCCACAGGTGATGAATATTCAGCTCAGCCTCGTCCTTTCCGAAGCTGTACAGACTTCTCCTTTGCTGCTGTGCGACGCCTCAACGTGTGCTCGGCGCGGGAAAGACAATCACACAGAGGGACGGCGGTGAGCTGAGGATGCATGTGCCGTGTGCAATTGGAAGACAGCACATGCATTAACGGGTCTGAGCAAGAGCTGAGCGAGTCTAAATCTTCGATGTGTAAGGTGTTGGGTCTGCGAACGTTGCAGACATATAAGCTACTCACTCGCAGCCTCTTCATCTCACCCACCTCAACTGCATACATTTGCAAGAGCTTCTACAAAATTTGACTTTCATCATGACTGACCGAGCCACTCCAACTACACTTCCAGACTTCTCTCCGCCCGGCGATCTCGACGAGTTCAACAGCGAAACGAAGAAGTTCTGGTCTGACAAATGCATCTCATACTGGATGACTGGCGAGATTACAGCCGACAAGAATGTAGTTGGGCCAGACAGAACTCCACTACAGCAGTACTTCAATGGCACTGTCACTGCCTTTGATCAGAAGCAGCAACCTGCGACTATTACTTGGAACGCCTTTCCGAAGCTGGTGCGCCCTTTCTCCTGATATATCTACATTGATGCACTTACAATTTCAAGGTCACGACGGCCTACAAGACTGTTCCGCTGCGATGGCAGGTAGCCGATTCTCAGCGCATGTTCCAGGATGAATATTTAGAGTGGTCCATCCAGCGTGATCCTACCACACAGCAGATTCTTAGCGTGACATACACGTGTGAAGGGCCCGAGGTTAGTTTTATCATCCAATACTTAAGCAATTCCATACTGACTGACCATGATAGTACTGGAGCATCTACGCTGGCTTCCAGCCTGATGACTTTTTACAGACAGTCAAGGAAATGAACCCTGATTTCGCTGATGACATGAAATTGGAGGACTTCTTCATTGTTGACCCTCGAACTGGAGCGGCCGTCTACAACCCAAATAATTATTGGAATGTTTGGACCAAGACTGGCAGCATCATCCACCTATGCCAACCAAACAACACCCTTTCGGCTGAGATTGACATCGCCGCTCAGGCAACCGTGCTTCGCAAAGACGAAGATGGGAATCCGATCACTGACCCCGATCAATTGATCAAATGCTCTCAGTACGGCAATCCGGGCAGACATTCCGATCCCACTGTAAGTCTCTCACGCTTGCTAATATCACAAGTACTGACCTCAATGTGCAGATCGGGGGTGGCATCAACCAATCTGCCCAAGCAGGTGCTAGTCTATCTGTGGCCAATCCTGTCGCCCTCTATATCAACGACCTCGACGATTCCAAGCTCTTCCTCGATACTAGTGGCAATACCACTGACTCCCCTCCCCCCAAAAAATCTGACCTAGTTCCCCTCCCAGAGGGCACTTTTACCTGGGTGCGCGGCGATTACACTAACAAGCAGCAAGGCTTGCGTCTCAAGCTTCAGCTGCCACCGGGCACAGTCGGTAAGAACGGACAGCCGCTCAATGTAAGCAACATCTGGGATTCATCAAGCGGAGGACATCATATCAAGTATGGGGCGCAGATTGCGGATCATGTGACGATGGGGGTTAGTGCGGTTGCTATCATGGGAAAGGCGGCTCCATTGCAGTTCTGCTTGGGGGTGCAGGCGGAAGCGAAGAAAGCGGAGGAAAAGGATGGCGTGGTAGCGCTCAAGGCTCAAGTAGAAAGCGCGCCCAAAAGTGAACAGGAGGCAAAGGGATGGAAGTTGTATACGAGTCGCCGTCACAACCGGCTACTTTGAGAATGTTCCATTAGCTAGGAACGTGGAACTGCAGAGATATTGGACGACCTTTTGAGGGGACTGGCTCAGTGTGATCATCTTATTCCCTTAAACACTACATGGGTCCGAAGATACCATGGAAGTACCCCAACACGCCTTCCACGTTTCCCCACTTGAACTGTGCACCCACATACCCATCCGGCCTCACGACTGCTAGCGCCCCATCTTTCCTTTCAATATCCCACACCCCATATACACCCCCCTTTTCTGCCTCTCCATATACCCTATCTTCTGCAAACTCCCTTACCGTAGCCGGAAAATCCGTCCACTCTGTATTCTCTACCTCCCACGGATAGAAAACCATTGTCTCAACAACATCCTTAACTACACCTACCTGAAGTTTCCCCAAAAGCTCATCAAGCACCGCCCACCACTTCTCCTTAGCCTCAGCACTAGTCTCCGGTAACATCGCCAATACTCTAAACTTTCCATCTGCATACATTTCATCTTGGCTGTCAACCACATTCCCATCCTCGAAGCGAGATAGCTTGGTACTACATAGCACTCTACCCGGCCTAAGAACATTATCCCCCCTCTCCTCATCCCCTTCCATTTCTTTACCTACCAAGAAACTTTCAGAGTACCGTATACCATTCCCTTGTACAAAATTCTGATTCAGAGCCAACAATCTCACGAATTCTTCCGGCCTAAGTCCCGCTTCCTCTAACCCTACTTCTCCATTGAACAATCTGCTCCACTTTTTGTCGAATTCTAACAAAGTCCGCGCAGCCTGCAGCCTTTCATCCTCATACGATCGTACCAAGGACGAGGAAGGGGGGACGAGGCCGCAAAGAGTGTAAGCGAGTTTCCAAGCGAGGTTCTGTGCATCTGCCATTCCAAAGTTAGCACCTTGCCCGGCTTTGGGCGAGTGGGTGTGGCATGCATCTCCTGCGATTAGGACGCGAGGAGAAGAAGGTGGGAGGACGTAGGTGGGAGCCATGCGTTGGCCTACTTGGTAGGAGGCCCACCAGTCGATACGCCCATGTTCGAAATGGTAAGGTCTTAGTGCGGCAGGAATTTGCGTTAGGATGTTGTCGAGCGTGACCTTGAGGCGGAGGGCACGGCTATCAGCGTATTTGATCGGTGCGGAATTTGGCTGAGAGGTGTTTGTTTGGGAGGAGGCAGTGGACACGTTTGGAGTAGGGTGAGTGTCTCCTGAGCTCACCGTCTGGTTGTTGGATGCGGAGCCGTCGGACGCAGTGGTGGCGAGGCGTACGTATATACGGGTAAGTTTTTGGGAGGGGGAAATCCGCTCGCGGGGGATCCAGAGGAGGGAGCCATTGGGAGAGACCTGTTAGAAAGATCGATTAGTTTTGGTATCTGAGTAAGGGAAGTTAGGAACGTACGATAGGGCAAACACGACGCTTGTCTGGGAAGTCTGTCTTGACAACGGTGTCCACAACGCCCCAAATGTCATCCGTACTACTACCTTCCATGGGAACACCCATGCCTGCGCGGACACTGCTATGCGCGCCGTCGGCGCCAATAAGATACTTCGCGTATATAGTCTTGGTCTCAGCCTTGTCGCTCGTCGACTGTATCTTAATCTCAACCGGAAACTCGTGCACCTTCTCATTTTGAGTCTCGAACCCGATGAGACGCCAACCGTATCTCACCGGATTGCTCCTTGATTTTAGATCCCTATTGAGCACCCTTTCCACATACGCCTGACTGACCGTCGTCGTGAACTGAAACCTCGACGGTCTCGTGCGCATCGGTCCCACGTTAGATCTCATGATGCCGTCGCCATCCGGCTTTGGGCCCCAAAGTGATACTTCTGAAAACCTTGAGTCGGCGTCGAGCAGATCGTGATGCAAGCCGAGACTAGCAAGGATCTCCAGGGTGCGACTGCTGAAGCCATCTGCGTGGCCGCTGTCCACAGGGCCGGGTTTGCTGTCGAGAGTGAGGAGGGAGGTTATACCATAGCGGGTGAGGAGAACGGAGGTGAGAAGGCCTGTAGGACCGCTGGAATAAGGTCAGGATAGAGCAAACATGGGGAGGAAGAATACGAACGCTCCGATTACGACGACTTCGTAATTGTCTCTAATTACGGTATTCATTTCATGACATGGAGGCGGTGAGATTACTCGCGGAAGTGGAGTAATGTACTTCGGGTTAATGCAATCCATGACTGAAACCGAAAACAGTGTGGAGTGATATTGCGACGTAGATGTCGATGAGACGGCTTTGGTCAGAGGACTCAATGAGTCTAGCGTAGTTGTTTGTCTTGATATCCGATTGTCCACTTGCTTCAAGCAGGCAGTATGATCCTCGCACCGTACAGTCGAAATGATTGACGTTTGTAGTCTGGAATAACTTTATACCTCACTGTTGTCGCGCGAGTTGGATCTTACTAGGCAAGCTTACGTCATGGTCGTGATCCTAGGAAGCCTTATCCTAGGCTTACATCCCTGATTGGGCAGTCCGCGCACATCAAGGTATTTTCGCTATGTAAACCTTAATTGACTACAGCAAGAGCTGTATAGGGTAGGATTGTGGACTTATTAAGCATAGATTAGATACCGCCAGTAGAGCTTTTAGTTGATGGGCATGGAAGGAAGCTCCCTACGAATACTACGAGATGCGTAGTGGGAACTGCGCGACTATACAGCGTCGAATAAGAAAGCAATGCCGCGGGTACTTGATGAGAGAAATATTGCAATTAAGTGAGACCCGTCAGGTGTATGTGCGCACTATTCCCCCAATGTAATACGACTTGTAAAAGTGGCCATCGTTCTGCCATAGAACTTTGAATCTTTGGCCAACAGTGAGGTTTCGTCTGCCGGTAGGAACAATCCCGCAGGCCGATTAGAAAATTTTGTTGTGCCTTTGTGTGGTTGAGAAATGCAAAGCTGTGTACTGTGGCGAGGTTGATACGGATAATCCAATCCAGACACACGAAGGAAGATTGAGAACCATTGAAGTAGCCCAAACTCCTGGGTCTATGTGAGCGAACGTGAGTACCGATGAGTTAATGGTTAAATCGTTGGTTAAGATGGAAGCAGCTTTTCATGCTGCTCGCATCTGATCGAAGTGTCTCAGGCGTTGTACTGATGATCGTAGAGCTCGATCGGCTGAAAACGGCAATAGTGAATATGACGTCATGATTCAAGCCTCACACTAAACTCTAGCCACAGAACGTCCAGGCCCTCTAATCTCATTGCGGCACACTATCCCGATTTCCATCCCACTCATCTTCAGCGTCTCTAGTCTCGGTCAGGGCTCCTACAGAGAGCTCTGAATACCTTTGCGCAAGCCATCGCACTTCGCTCGAGTGCATTGTCACAATAAGAGGGAGCATAGAGCTCCACGGCCATGCAATCTGCCATTAGTGCGCCAGGCAAGCACACATGCAGCCCGGCTTTAGCTCCAGAAAGCCTGCGTGGCATTGGCATTTTGAACTTTATTGAGCGCGACCCACGGCCCTCATTTGTTGTCAACTCTACTGAAGAAGAATCGTCCGCGCCATGTTTCTGGAACGCTGCTTTTTCCGAAGTTGAATCGCAACAACTGTTGGGCTCGTTGGTTGGGTCTGCTCCTTCGATCCACCTTCCATTAGACACTCCCCAGGACTTTACAAACTTTAAAAATTGGATATCTGACGCTCGTACCGTTACCAAATCGTACGCTTTTCGCGAGCACACATGGATCAAAGTCCCCGTTTCGAATCAGTGGACCGTCATAAGCCGCTCTTCAACCAATGCAGCTGCCGACACACTAGGATTCGAGCAAGACACCAAAGCAGATAATACTTTGCTGAAAATTCCCTCTCTAACTAAAACCTCGCCCTTTGACTGGACAAATGATGCTCCACCGGAGCGTATGACACCCTTTACCGCATGGGTTCGCAGTATAGATTGGGCGAGCACGTCGTTAGGCTCGATGAGCGGGTGGTCGTCGCAACTTAAGAGTATCGCCAACCTCGTCATGCAAGATACATGACCCGCGGTTGTATTTTGCGGCTCCGACCTAGTCATGATATATAACGAGCCGTACATTGACCTGCTCGGTGGCTTCCACCCGTGCCTGGGGGCCAGTGCTCGGGTTGCCCTTGCACCAGTCTGGTCGGAGCATTTCGAGCCCATGATCAGACGAAATTTAGCTGGCGAGACAGTCCAAAGGACGAACAACCCCATCCACTTCGTTCGCAACGGGTTCATGGAAGAAACTTACTTCTCGTGGAATTTCATACCTGTCTTTGATGCCACAGGCGCAGTTATTGCACATTATGAGCCGCTTGTTGAGTCAACAAGAGGGGTAATTGCAGAAAGACGTGCGCATACCATATTACAATTGAGTGAGGAGGTGCCACGAGCACGCAGTTCAGACGCTTACTGGGATCTTGCAACCAAAGTCATGTCTCGCAATGCTAAAGACATACCGTTTGTACTTCTTTACTCTGTGGAAGCAAAGTTCCAGAGCAGCTCGTCTCGAACCTCTAGTCTGACAGGAATAGCCGAAGATTATCAGCAATGCACTCTACGAGGCTCGTTCGGATTACCAGCCGATTCTCCTGCCGCCGCTCATAAGCTTGACTTTAATCAGGATGATGGATTCATGCCTTACTTCCGTCGCGCGAGAAATGATGGTTGCCTAGTCATGGTTGACTTGACGGACGGCTCGCCGACAGCATTACTGGTACATGGTACGCAATGGAAAGGATATGGTGACCCATGCCGAGGAGCTGTTATTTGTCCAATTACCCCAACGTCAACTAAAGATAACATTCTTGGCTTCATGGTTATTGGACTGAATCCTCGCCGTCCATACGATGATGATTACCGTCACTTCATCATGGTCGTGTGTCGGTTGCTTTCCACATCCTTGACATCAATTTTGTTACATGAAGAAGATATACATCGTCGGGAACGCGCCATTACAAACGCAGAAATGATGAGGAGCGAGCTTAAGCAACAGCTCCTTGCCACGAAAAAGGAGGTGGAACGAAACGCTATGAAATTCCAACGATTTGCTGAGCGCGCTGATCTTGGCATCTTTATTGTTGGAACAAACGGTATCTATTCTTACAGAAACGATGCGTGGTGGCGTATTCTAGATCCAGCATTAGAGAACCGCGATATTGAGCTGGGCGATGCCTGGACCGCACTCATCGACGACGAGTACAGTGAAACAGGGCAAGAAAAGTTCAAAGAGCTGATCAAAACCAAACAGCACCAGTAAGTCCGACTTTATAGCATAGCACCGGTATATGAGTGCCTAACTGATACCGTTCTAGATCGTTCGAGCTACGGCTCAAGAGAACATGGAAAGTACCGAGCCAAGGCTCCGAAGGATCTCTGTCGGAGGAGCCTATGTGGATATTGGTTTCGATTCAGCCGGAACTGGCCGAAGATGGTGAGATGTTGGAGATTGTGGGCTGCTTCCAGGATATCAGTTCGCAAAAATGGGGCGAGAAGCTGCAGGCTATGCAGGCCGACAATGCGAGAGAGTCGAAACGCAAGTTAGAGAACTTTATTGATACCACATCGTGAGTCGCTTCTTTTTCTCGTTATCATCTCTCATCATAGTCCCCTGGTCGGAAGGCATAGTAGGTTCTACTACATACGCATCGTCCGTGTAATTACTCAAACGTCAGCATTGGATTGCGTCATTGTTTGCAGACTATTCCTTTAGGCATGAAATGCGGAACCCGTTGTCTGCTATTGTACAATCTGCCGATGTGAGTATGGCGCGCAATAGTCTGAATGCGTCGTGCTTACCATAACATAGAGCATCATTTTTTCTCACAAAGCCTTCGAAAGGTCCCAAGATTATCAATCGACATATAGAACGGTTTTAGATACCACAATTGAAGCTGCCGATACAATTGTTCAATGTTCGAAACATATGAAAACCATCGTCGACGGTATTCCAATCACCAATACGAGTTCATTGTGATGATCACTAACATATGATAGATGTTCTCACGATGTCGAAGCTAGACTCTGGCCTTTTCGTTATGACACCAGTCGACTTCCCACTTGAATCAATCGCTCGAGACGCCGTTAAGATGTTTGAAGGAGAAGCCAAAGCGGCAGGTGTCGCGCTCGAATATTACGCTGAAGAGTCATGTATTCAGACAAACGTCGAGTATATCTCTCTTGATCCAACACGAGTACTTCAAATATTGATTGTAAGCATCTTTCGCCATTCAATAGCCAATCTCGCTGATTGAATAGAACCTCATTACCAATGCTATCAAGTTCACGAGACTTGAAGAAACGCGTCTTATCTGTGTCAGGCTAGGCGTTTCTTCCGAAAAACCCCTTCACAGCGATGAACAACGTGTCAAGTATCATCGTACGTCCGAAGTCGAAGAGTCCCATACAATCCAGGCGGATTGGGAGAAGGGAGAAATAATATACGTTATCTTTTCTGTCCATGATACTGGCCGAGGATTGAGTGATGCCGAACAGGAATTACTTTTCGCTCGCTTCTCGCAGGCATCGCCGCGCACACATATTGATTATGGTAGGTCAATAGCCTGCAATATCTTCTAGTTCATTCTGATCTTATTCAATAGGAGGTTCTGGCCTTGGACTTTTCATATCACGACGCCTCGCCGAACTACAGTGGGTACATCTAAGTCTTCTCCACCTCATCTGCTAACGCCAATCTTTAGCGGCGGCGCGATAAGTTTCGCATCCCGTACCGGAGTCGGTAGCATCTTCTCTTTCTATGTGAAATGTCGCGCTGCTTCCCCACCTACACCTATCGATCTCAGCGTGCGCACCCAATCCGTTGTCATGGCAAGCCGCTCGCGCAGCGCAACTGACGAACCTCCAACCCTCAGCCGTACCCTCACCCAAAATGAAGCCACTCACGCCCTTTTGAGCGTTCTCATTGTAGAAGACAACCTTGTCAACCAGCGCGTCCTCACAAAACAGCTCCGAAATATCGGCATGAATGTGGAGGTCGCAAACCACGGCGGCGAAGCGCTATCCTACCTCCGCACCACGACATTTTGCGCACCATCCTCTCCGTCTTCCTCCGACTCACCCACTTTGTTGAAACCGTTGTCACTTATATTAATGGACTGGGAGATGCCCATAATGGATGGGCTAACATGCGTCCGCGAGATCCGTACCCTGCAGCAGAAAGGTCAAGTTAGGAGCCATGTTCCTGTCATAGCGGTGACCGCGAACGTCAGGTCAGAGCAGGTAGTCGAGGCGTTAGAGGCAGTCATGGACGACGTAATTTCGAAGCCGTTTCGGATTCCGGAGTTATGCGCTGTCATGTACAAAACTATCCAATCCGTAACAGAAAAATCATAACATATGATTATAAATAACGAAGTAATGTAATCTAGATGTAGCGACTCGCAGACCGTGAGCGTTCCATCGCCGGGTTACCGTGGTATATTTGTTCCCCCGAGAGTCTGCTCTCACGGTTAAAGGGCGAGAGGAGAGGACCTGAGTCAGGACGTTGCATTATGCTTCGGATGTCCTGTTCGAATGCGCGGCCGCGCGTGGGTCGCTCGTCCCGCGCACTTGTACGAAGAGCGAGATATTCCCCACCCTGTTCATTGACCAAATTTGGGACATTCATGGTCCTCCCCGCACTGGTCATGAAGAGTTTGATTTGGGGTCCAGAGCGCCGGGTAGTGGCTAGATGGTGCAGATTTCGAATGATTTGGAGCGTAGGCGCGTGGAAGGTGTGAAGAGCGGATTGGTAGGCGGATATATTGTCGAGGATGATGTGGAGGGTCTTTGAGGGAGAAAGAGTGAACTATGGATTGACGTAAATTAGTGAGTGTAAGTAGAATAGAGAGGTACTTGTCACTTGGTGGGAGCAATTTAGCGCATATAGAAAGCACATAGAAGCTTCAGACATAATCTAAAGAGATGTTGGATAAAAATAAAGAATAATACAAAAAGTATTGGAAAGAGCACCAAATAAGATGTAGAGAGCACAAGACTTGGGGAAGTGGGGGAAGAAAGCTAGGAAAATAGTACAGATGGTAGCATAGGAAGGTAGATGAAACGGCAGCTATGGTACTTACGAGGATTTGTTCAAAGAGCCCAAGTAAAGCGCTAACATCGAAGTTGTTGGTCGCATCCCACATGCTCGGCTCCATCGACACCGACCGGCTGTCCATAGCATTCGGATACAGGATCATCTGTGTTATCAAAGATCTCAATAAACCCCCTGGACCACAAATGGGATCGTTCGGTCTACCATGGTGTTCGCAGAAGAAATGCAAAACGATGTTGGACTCGGCGTATGCGAGTGTTGCTGCCAAAGATGCGCAGAATATTGATAGTGGGGATGTCCGTCCGATACCACTTTCCCTGCAATATCCGTCTACAAGAAGAACATTCGGGTAGGGTGTAGTTACAAAATTGAGGAACTGGTCCATCGAGACGAGCGTTCGTACTTTGGCAAGACCGTCAGGTTGCATGGTTGTGCTTTGGCGGAGGATGTTTTGCGTCTCTTGGAGGAGTGGGGTGGGGTCTACGTTGAGGTTGTAGATTATATGCTCCATAGGAATATCAATGGGCTGAAAAGTTAATGGCTGGGGCTGAGTTGAGGGGCGCGGAACCCAGCCAAGTTCTGATAGATCGTCAGTGTTGAGTCCTTAGGTGACAGTAAGGAAACTGATATGGCTTACGTTCAGCATACATTTTCTCCCCCATGAACTGGTACATGAAGGTTTGTATGATACCCGCGGCATTGTCCTGATATTCTTTCTTCATGTTGCCAAGGCCTAAATCAAATTCCTTCTTCCACTGCTCAAATTGTCTTGCCACCGAAGCTTCCACATACTTCTCGAGATTGGCGCTAGTGTGTTGCATAGAGCTGCCTATACGGTTAAGCTGCACGCTAATATTATGGTTTTGCATGCAGACTTGCTGGACGCTGCTTTCAACTTCTTGGACATTGGTTCTAATGGAGGAGACTTGATAACGCGTAGCTTGAACTTCGGTTTTGATTGCTTCGGTATTCTTGTGCGTAGCGGCATCACGTTCAAGGCCTAAGATATCAAGGCGATTATTGATTCGCATCTTGAAGTTCTCAATATGTGTCATTATTTCTTCGACTGTCTGTGCTTCATGAGTTGGAAGCTATTTGCGAACTCTTTGAATCCCTGCAATCAATCAGTGATAAACTTTAACTCTAGGATACGGGCAATCTTACAGTTTCCATTGTGCGTTCGTAGAAGTAAATTGATAAGTTCCCGTACTGCGCCTAACATGACGCCGTATAAATCGAAAAGTAGAGTTTTTAGCTCTTCATCTGCTGCAAAGAAACGGCGTTGCGAAGCTGCTGAGGCGAAGAGTTCAACGATGTTCTTGAGCATATCTAAGACCCGCTCTCGGGTCTCGATGTGTTGTGACCATGACTATTATTTTACAATCAGAGGAGCTAAACTTGAGCGGATCTGCGATCATCTACCTTGAATATGATGGATAATCCACCACGAAGAACACTCAGACCCTTCTCGTCCGGAATCAGCGACGTCAAAGAGTTCAAAAACACAAGATCGGCTTTTGCATTTCGAATAGAACCTCGAATTTTGCTGTTCTTGCCCTTCTCTTCATCCAAACATATGGCAGTGTTAATATGATTGAGCAGGTCTTCCCAAGTGCATCCTTTGATATCAAAGTTTGGGTCCAGTTGTTGGGATGAAGCAAGAACGGTCTCGAGCTCTCTGGAGAAGTATAAGTCCAAATAGCATATGTAGGCGAGAAACGATCTTGGCTCACTGGGTAAGAGGACGTCTCCAGATGGCGCGTTGGCTGTTGTACTGTGTCTTTTCTCCGAAAGTAGGATGAAGGTCTTTACCTACGTGATTCTTCCAACTTTCAAATATTTGGATTTCTGAGTCGTTATTCATGGCACTCCTGATGGCATCCGGCGGTGGTTGTCGGATATTTGTTGTGACATCCATGACCAGGAGCGCTCGTCGCCCAAAAGAAGTATGTTGAATAGACGCGAAGAGTCAATCGATTAGCGAGTCACCTTGCCAATATAAAGCAAATAGGGTGCGATAGGCTCGAGGAGTCTGTCTGTCATATAGCAAGCACTTTGTCTTGAGCTAAATTTCAATCCAACAAGGCTGATTATTTGCACCGGTGAACCTGAGCTTTGAATGAACAGGATATGTTACGCACGTCTAAGCGAGCGCTGCACGCACTGCGCCTTGTTATCTCAGCGTCTACAGGGTTTCATGTGGAGTATGCGCATTTTGATTGGATCACTTTTCTGCATTCTGTCCCACGTTCCGATTTGTAATGGAAACTTGTCAGCAGCATGGGATTTTATCGAATAATGGTGGGGGGCCACTAATCATCCTCTTAATGAGGCTGAAAGTTCAGCCGCTCGGTGGCAACGTTGCTTTATTCCAAACTCCAGTCCCAATCCTTCTTTATCTCGGAAAACTTTCAAAGAGAACTGCCTCGAGGTGATTATTCCTCTTAGAATCATCAAAGCGAAACGTAATTCAGATCTTCTTCCGCTGCTGATGAAAATCTGCGCATTCTGACCATGGATATGGAAGACAGACCTACTTTTCCCCAGAGTAGGCTACAGACTGCCAAAAATGCAGATTTATCAGAAGACGAGGAACTGCGCCCTCTCAGTGGACTTCAAAAAGCGCAAGAATCGCTCGATCGAGTTGACAAGAGCATTGGAGATCTGACAAAATCGATTCACAGCCTAAGCACTGCGACCGTTAATCCCTTTGCTGCAACCAGTCCCTTTTTTCCGTCTCCATCCCCAAACGACATTCTCTCTCCAGCAGACGGAGCGCAAGAAACAAGAATCAAAAGCGTGGACCCGCAAGAGCATGCTGCTGCGAGCGTCGTAGGCGGTGACATCAACAATAAGCAGGGTGCTGGTGATGACAAGTTACGAAGTCCAATACGAATGATACCTCAAGTCCGCAGATGCAATTGGGAACAATTCAAAAATAGGATTTATGAGGAAGAAGGGCAATTTGCAATTGAGGTGCTTGAGTCTAACAGCTCCCTCAAACAACAGATGGCAGAGGAAGTACAGAGGCGTGCTGTGGCGGGAATCATTCCCCAAGTCCCTCCAGCTCCATCAATGGACCATGCTCCAAGTACTGCCTCTGAACGTTTGCCGCCGGGCCCTCCTCATCCTCCTCTTCCTCGTTATTATCCTACTCGTCATCATAATCCTTTCTCACAACCTCCCCCACCACCATTTAAATCTCGGTACGCTTCGTCCCAAGCGTATGTAATCCCGCAGAATTACAGATGTGAACCATGGATCCATCGTATTCGGATTAACTCTCTACCGGTGATGCAGTTGTTGGGCCGCTGTCGGGAAGGACTGGAAACGTGGGGTGGCGAGCCTCGTACATTCTTTCGGCCATTTCGCCACCTGCTTCTTGTTCAGGATCAGATAAGGCGGAAAGTTGAGGAGATCATACAAGACACCCAAACATCTACCACCACACTAGCTGAAGACCAACAAATAGAATCGGTCTTAGAGACCGGTTCTAGTGACATCTCGCCGAATAAGTCCGCTCCTAATTTTACTAGCAAAGAGGCACTCGATGAGCTCCAGTGCTATATCAAATTCATGGACGAGGAGATCGTGCCGGATTCACGGCGCTTCGACAATCCTGCGCTCCCAAAGGCACGAACAGTTCGACATTGCGATCTAGATTATCTGTTCAAGATTGGTACTTATATCTTTATTAATAAAGATCAAGCGGGCCAAAAGGCAGTGACAGATCAGAGGATACAAAGGACTTTCTGGACAGCGGCATCTGGTCCTCGGTGTACTTGCGACACATATCCTTGTGAACACGATGACAGTTCATGGTCACTGAACTGTTATTACATTGATCATAATGGAGATAAATATGTGCCTTCCGCATCAAACTTCACTTTGCATTTTTGGGAAGGGGAGAAGGATATTATGACTTTAGACTTTTTCCCTGTACAATACCTTTCCCAGAACGGGGAAGCAGACATGGCCCAAGCCCGATTTGACGGTGCTAACTTTGTGGATCATGTTTCCCAACGCTACAGTTTCTACAGCGGGTGGAGCTTAACTAGGGGCCCCAATGGGATACCTATGTCGGACCCCAAGACCACTGAACCTATGAAGACCCCAGAGCACGTGGAAAGCGATGTTCTCATAGATCTTTCTGAAGCATTCGATTACTGTCCCACTTGGCAGCCACCTTCTACGTTTCTAAGTCCGGGTCTTCCTGGAGAGTATGATATGAAAGAAAAGCTGGAAAACCATCCGCTGATTGAATGGATGGACGAAAATAGGACAACTGTGAAGTCTTCATGGAGAGAAACAGTTGTTATGGATCAATGGATACACGATGCAGATTTCGAAAAACTTCTCATCAAAAACCCAGTCTTGGTCCATGGAGATGAAAAGCCTCCATCTGGCGATCAACTAGCGCTTCTTCCCCGACGCATGTTTGCTTACGCCGTATGGGATCGAAAATTTGTCCCGATCGATTCGCGCTACCTGAAGCGATCAAAAGGGCAAGGCGAAGAGGGTGAGGCATTCGAACAATTGCAAATCTCCCACGAGAATAAGAAACTCATTACTGCACTTTTGCAGTCTCACTTTCGGAAGAAGGAGCTAGAACTACAAGGTGTTGAAGTTCCCACGCAGGATTTGATAAGAGGAAAAGGCAGAGGCATTGTAATCTTACTACATGGTGTTCCTGGCGTTGGGAAGACAGCAACGGCTGAAGCCGTTGCGCAGAAATGGAAAAGGCCATTATTTCCCATCACATGTGGTGACTTAGGGTTCACGCCTGAGAAAGTCGAATCATCTTTGAAAGAAATCTTCCGTTTAGCGCATCTCTGGGACTGTGTTCTGCTTCTTGATGAAGCCGATGTATTCATCGCTCGCAGAGAAAAGAACGGCGCCGATCTTCAGAGGAATGCTCTCGTCTCTGGTGAGTAGAGAATTCAGAGTGGCATGGCTGGGACTAACAGAGCACAGTATTTTTACGAATGCTCGAGTACTATAACGGCGTCCTCTTCCTCACTACTAACCGTGTCGGAGTCCTAGACGAAGCCATCAAATCACGAGTGCATCTACACCTCAAATATCACCAACTCAACCGGAACCAAACTCTTGAAATCTTCAAGCACAACATCAAGCGTCTGCGGGTAATTGAGCAGCAACGAACTGAAGAGTCCTCTCGTCTTTCCATTGCCGAGAATGATATCCTTAGCTTTGCTCAAAAGCACTATGATCAACACAACACCGGATCTGGGATAGGCATGTGGAACGGGCGTCAAATTCGCAACGCGTTCCTTATTGCCGCATCACTCGCACATTATGATGGAGATATAGACCGCGAAAGTGATCCGAATATCCAAAAACAACTTCGATCATCGCACTTTGAGCTAGTCGACAGGGCGACAATGTCTTACGATCAAGACAGAGCTGACATCTTCGGTAAAACAGACAGTGAACTTGCATGGCTGCGGGAGGAACGGTACGATAGTTCCCAAGATCAGATCGATCAAGGAAATATGAATGCGATCAATAATGTACCATGGCCGCAACATCAAGGTCAGCAATACGGAGCTTCCCAGCACGTCCCGTCATCAGGCAATTTCCATGGCCCCGCCCAGGGCCAGTACCACGCACAGCAGGCTCCTCAGCAGACGTATAATATGGTGCCTCGAACTTATGGGGGGCCACCGAATGAGCCCAGATTCTCATAATCGGCTAACGATCCTCAGGGCGGGACGAACAACGCGTAGTAATAATACGGGCAGGATAACCCACAGCAGGCAGGGAAAAAAGTACATTGGTAAGGTCTGAATGTCATAAGCTGTTCAGATGATGGTTCGTTTTGAATATTTGATGATGGTCTACTGTCGATCAGGCTAATGAAATATCCGTGTATGAAAGATTCGTGACACGCCTGGATTGGTTTCCTTTTTACAACCGCAGGAAACGCATCCAAAACTCGGCAAACTGTATCTTTTCACTACTCTCATTAAATTAATTTATTTTAAAATGATTAAGAATCGGTGTTGGCCCTGCACGCCGTCATTGTCTAGTAGGGACCAGCGCCTTCGCTCTTTCTCGTAGCAATTTCATTGCTCTTACTTAGACTTCGTCGTGACCTTGTACCATCACCTTCATGACTCTTACTGAGCTTGACTATTGAGGTACTGAAGTGCACATGTTTCGCATACCTCACATGAAGTTCTACATTCTGTCCGTGGATAGACCTTTGAAGTTAGATATGACCATGGGCGAGATTGATTGAACGAGGTGACGTATAGCCTTGATTTGCGCGATAAACTAAATGCCCGTGTTAGGTAACCTTTGTCTCCCTTCAGCTCTTCCGAACTCTGATACATATGTCAAAGTCCAAGGACCAAATCAAAGGATCTGGAGACTCCTGTACATACCAACTACCCATTTTGAAACAACGAATAGCCTGGAAGAGCCCGAATTTACATTTTAGTTCTGCTTGACACTTGCATCATCACTTGTAAAGCAAAGAGTAAGAGACATGCTACCTGACAGCGTCCCCAAGGCGATCGAATTCGCTACATGTCGAACAGAAAGCTCGTGTCTAAACCGAAAACTCCTTGATTATCTTGCACTAGAGCTCAGGTTCATAATGAAACTGATTGATTTACGTCACATGTCGACTTCATCTTTCTGAGAAGGCCAAATGACCCCCACATAGGACCGCAAAGCCTACGGCTTCCATTCCAACGAACGTATGAAAGTTACGCCGCTGAGCGAATGCATTCTTGACTATACGACTACAGACGTTTACATTAAGGAGGAGTTTTATGGAATTAGATAAAGCTCATTGGTGGCCACTTCGTCGAATGGTCAATGCGACATGTCAATCGCGCTACTGCATCTGTAGCTATACTCCCCGTTGTGCCGCCGTCAATACTTGGGGATAGGATTCTGTATCGAAATATGCTTGTGAAATGTTATTCAATCTAACGTAAATGGGCAGTGTTTCAAACAAGTTTTGTATGCTTTGGAACGGGATGATATCTTGTTTTGGGGCACATTGAAATGCGAAAAAGACGGCACTCCAACCGAGCTATAACCGGCAGTTAGTGCGCATAGGGTCCTTTTTTCATAAGCACCAGCATTAGTTGGTAAATTGATAGCAAAGACATTGAACGTTGATGCCCACAGGAGAGGGATATGTTAGGCATCAGCCTTGTCAAGTGTGCTCAGGGAAGGCCGAGCTAGAAAATTCTTGTTGTACTCAGCTGGTATGTGGGCACATAAACGGAGGGAATTAGGCGTACCCATGTACAGGCACACAGCCAATCGCGCACATTTGCGCGGCTGCAACAAGGCAACAGGGCTAGGCGCTGTCTTAATATTACGGCAAATGCAACCTCTGGATCGCAATGCCGATTTTAACCTATTTATATACATAGCCAGCTTCGCACGCACCTCTATTTGTCTGCTGGCTGTGTTGAAAGAGGTTTGCATGCATTGCAGATGCACGTAAGGAGTTCAGATCATCTGTGAGCGTAGCTCGTATGATTTGTTTGCGGATCGCTAACCGTTCCGGACTAGTTTCTGGCGCACGAAATCCTTTTCAATCACACTGTTCTGTTTTAGTACCTTACATACAACCGTTTATGTGATAGTTGGGGCCGGGGGAAAATGCAACACCCCAGCCTTCTGTCCCGAAGCATTGTCCAAGCAGCAGGAAAGAGCGACGCGCATTGCCAAGAGTACGTAGCAGTGACGCCAAGACGAGGCGGCAACGTTCAGAGTGGAATTTTCACGAATAGTACAGTAGTAGTTGATGCCTCTGGGAAAGAAAAAAAAAACAGGTAGGGTGGGCTTGCCTCGTGGTTTGTTGGTTTGATTGGAGGTTGTTTCTGTTTCTGCAGAAGTGAAGCCTCTCTCTCGTGTATGACTCAAGGATCTTGTTCAGCTTTCGTGCCTATCCTCATATCCTACGCTCAGGGCTCTATTGTAAACGCCGGGCCCTGCATTGATGCTCGCCAGCTGTGGGGGCTGAGTCGTGCCTGAGGGTACTGACTGTCTATATGTATAGCGCCTGCCGAAAGAAATAGTCTTGATCTTCTCAGCCTTGCAACAAACTTTGACTTTCACACACACACACACACACCCTCGCCTATCAACGCCTCCTCAACGAAGAACCACAAATTCGCCGAAACGACCTCGCTCTATTTTTCTACATTCATGCCATGAGTGCGACCAAATACGGACCGCTGACCCGTCCTTCCACTACACGAAGTGGGACAGAAGCTATCATTACTTGGTTAATACGCATCGCAATAGCCATCACATGCGGTCTCATACTCGTTGGCCTCTACATTGTCATTAAACTTTCTTCGACAAACACCACCAGCGTCAACGCCGACACCTTCACACTGTACAAAAATACGCGCTTCTCAGAATGCGCTTTCAACACTACCGCGAAAGTAAATTGCACTTTAGGGTTTTCCTACCTTAGTACTGGCAGAGGCTGGGTGAACAGGATATCCGACACCAGCGGCGCTGCCTTGAGCGATAACCATGGTTATAGCTGGTGCTCCTTGCAAAGCTGTTTTGCCGACTTCAAAGTCATACCTTCGAGGCCGCTACAAGCAACGTACGGATATTCCGCGCCTCTCCACTGGGTGGAGTTAATGGTAACGGTGCTCGCAGGCTTGTGGGCATCTCGAAAGATGTCCCACGACCAAGAATGCTGTGGCGAGTGTAAGGGCTTCGGCATCTTGGACTATGCTTCAGGGATATTCACTGTGGGAATGACGGTTCTTTGGTTCTACTCGTTTATCGCTCTTGTAGTGAGTCCGAAAGACCATACGCCAGTCTCCATCTACGGCTTTGGATCAACGTGGACGTTCGCAGTACTACTCAATTTCCATCCGTATCGGTGTATTTGGGGCACAGATCGAGGACTAGGACGTACAATCCTGCGCTTAGTAATTGCTCTTGCTTTAATACAGTGGATATTGACATGCTACACAATCCACATTAAGAAAGCCGACATCCTCGGCGGCGGTGGTGGATTAGATAAGAATTACGTATGTCTGGAGTCCGAAATTGCACAGGCTCCAGGCAATACTATGTGTACGGCGCAAGAGTTATGCGCTCAGGACTGGATGTTCACGCAGTTTCGCTGGGTCAGCGGTGCGAACGACCCTTCGTACCAGCCGATGAACTGGAGCACCATCTTGGCATTCTCGAGCCTCATGGTGACAATATTTGGATTGATTGCGTTATCCTTGATCTTTGAGTGGACGGTCTTTGATTTTGAGTTCGAGGAGGAACCCTGGCGATTTTACGTTACGTTTACATTACCATATGCGGTGGTATTTGCACTCATGTTGTGGTATAGCGTCGTTGTGATACGGGGTTATTTCGATCCTCAGCACAGATTGGATCGAGAGGGACCGATTGCATTCGACTTGCACTGTCAAGCCGTGCATGTTTTGGTCAGTCCTTGGAGATTCCTGTTAGATATCGGCGATGGGAACCAGGTACTGAGAGTAGCAAGGGCTTGGTTCAATGCGTAGCGGTCTCCTGTCCGCAAGAATTCAGTTTGTTATAATATGCTGCCCTGTAATAATACGAATGTCGGGGATTATGCGAATTAGAGTGCGAATTTGACATCTCTCATGAAGCAACTTTCTTCCTCGCAATTCCGGTACCCCAGACGGAACGATGGAAAAAATATGGCGGTAGGCAACGGTATCAGATCGGCACTCGGCGCTAGCGGTCTCAGCGCTGAGAAACCCCTACTCGACGGCAAGTCAACATCGTGGTCTCCGTGATCGGGGGATAAAGTTGACAGACGGCCCCTGCAGGTTCCAACCCCTCGTCAGTGGGCATCGCGTGCTGACCTTAACCAGGTCAATAAATATTCGTTCGATGGGCTGATATCATTCGGAGGTGTAGATGGAGTCGCTAAAGTCCTAAATGCTAGTCCAGTGAACGAACCCGGCTCCATATGGTCCTCGAAGGTTGTACGATCGTTGACTAGCGACGAGGCACATATGTGTGGTAGTTACAAACAAAGCAGAAGAGATACGAGGTGCTCATCATGGTAGCGAGCGCGAGGCGGATGGACAGTCAGAGTAAGGAACGATGACCAGCACCGAAAAACAATGAAATGATAAGGGAAAGAAAAGAGCTATGCAAGAAGGGAGACGGTGACCAGCACTGAAGATCAAAGGAGCGATAAAGGAGAACAACAGCGGCTAGCGCTGGAGATGCAAAGGCAGGGGCTAACGCTGGCGAACCGGCAGAACGGAGCGAGCCGTGAGTGAGCGAAAAGAGAGTAGAAGGCGCATGATAATCTAACAAAGGAGACGGTTAATGAAAGCACACGTCAGCGTCTCTGCCATAAGTGAGTGAGAACCCGGTCGGGTCGGGGAGCATACATTGTAGAAGCACTGGGGCTTAGTGCAAAGAAAGAATGGGCAGGCGGTGTCTACAGAGAGCGGCGGACCGCGCTGGCGGCTATCTAAGCGAGACACCCCAAACTATTTGCTAGCGCTAACGAGTACTCAGGTTCGTTCTTTCAACTCTTCAGGTGTCGGCAAAGCGTAGCCTATCGCTGACAGTTCTTTTTGGAGACTCTGTCGGAGTTTCATGTTTCATGATAGTTCTTCCTTCTTCTAGCTAATAATTCAGTTCGC
Organism: Kalmusia sp. IMI 367209; assembly: GCA_027946365.1. Taxonomy (NCBI): domain Eukaryota; kingdom Fungi; phylum Ascomycota; class Dothideomycetes; order Pleosporales; family Didymosphaeriaceae; genus Kalmusia; species Kalmusia sp. IMI 367209. Next base: position 2,148,001 of record JAPEUQ010000003.1, on the reverse strand, counting down.
TGTACTTCCATTTGTACGACTTTCGTGTGATTGGGCTTTCTCTATGAACTTCCTCGTATTTGATTATGGAAGTTCTGACGAAGCCTTACCATCCTTGTTTGATGTCATACCGAGCAACTATCGGAATGAGCTGGATAGGGATGTCTTGGCAGTTCTCTTGGAAGCCACTCACTGCAATCAGGTGCGCGCGCTTTGTTTGTAGATACGCTCGTTACTCATTCTTCGGGCCGTTTGATAAAATACATTGATAGAGCTCCTGTTTCTAGGACCATGCCTTAGTACATCTTCGTTGCCTTCGCATCACGAAGAAAAACATTCGTGTCAAGTTCGAAGTCTATAATCTATATAGAACGAAAAGCTAGCCAAAATTGTATTAAGAAACAAAAAAAAAGACAAGGTCAACGCAGAGGTCTTCAATGATGTCGATATCTCACCTTGCCAACAATTGGAGGACCGTATCGAAAATGAGGATATGATGTAGTACCGATACTTTGGTTTAAAGAAAGCGAAGAAGCAATAGAGCACTGAGATTGCTAGGGCAAAGACAGGGCAGTTACCCCATTCGCAAGTACTTAATGGCTTCGAAACATGGTGCGTCGATCTACATGGATTGCTCGTGCGAGGACTGGTGACATTGGTTCCGGGGTCGCGAAGGTCATTATATGAAATAATTTGAACCCCAAAAAACGAGCTGCTCAATTAGAGAGGAGGGTGCATCTGTCTAGAAAGGTCATTGCTCTCTTGAGGAGCCAGCTCAAGAACTTTGAAAGGATACGGAGCATCATCCCATGTTGGTTTGCTGAAGACTGGTTGCCGCCGCAGCTTAGGACGCTGCTTGTTATTCTGTTGCAACTCGTGATCCATGCTAGTGTTAAGAACACTCTCCTCATTTGTAGGTGTAGCCGGTGTGAAAATAATCTCCGGATAGGAGATACACTGATGAAGCGACAATTCCGGAATTCGAGAAGTAGCGCAGCATGTAGGCATCAAGACGGACCCATCCTTTTTGATCATTTTGCTTGAAGCAGAGCGCATTCTGAAAGGCTTACACACGGCACGTATGATCTTGTTTGGGATGATCATATTTTTGAACCTCTTGCTCTGTTTTGTGTAGGGAATTTCATACGAAGAAGCCTTATATGAACGATTGTCGAGTGCATTGCGACTAGATAACATATCGCATTGTGGCTGAATATTTCATATAATGCGTACAAAGCAACTTTAACGCCAACTCAGAGGGCTAATATCAGCATTATAACAAGAACATTGTGAGGCAACGCACAACGGTTTCCATATAATATATGATTACCTGAAAGTTTTGAGCCTAATAATATTCTCCACTCAAATTGCAATAAGACCGTGGCACCTAAATCAAATTGACGAAGCTTTCCATCTCAAAACTCATCAGAAATATCATCTCCTGGGTTATCTTGTTTCGGAGCAGCGCATCTCCTCATGGAGAGCCCGATAGGGACCCAGTGAATCTACACTGCCCTGCGGATGGTGTATTTCTCTGCTGCTGTGGCCAGGTAAATAAGATCTATCTTCGTGGCGGCGAGTATCCATTTGGGTATTTGATATGCGGCAAGTGTAGTCACAAATATTGCCTAACTTCATTGGCACTAGTATCCTAAAAATAGAAGAGAGCCAAGTTGAACGTATCTCTGGTTATAGAGGCTCAGCTATGGCAGGGCCTCCGTTTGGACAGATCTGCTCGCACTGTGGACTCAGTCACCGTGCTATACACGAGGAGACTCGCAGAGTTGGAAAAGTTTCTTTCTCGAGCTTCTTATTTCCGCAAATGATGTGTTCGTATGGCTATCAAACGGATAAGACATGGATGCAATTTCGTATATGGGGATTGAAGTGTTTCGAGCGGACCCTAAGACAAGCCTCAATTACCTCTTAGCTTTGAGACTTCAGCAGGATGAGAGAAATCGCACGCCGGTGTATTTAAAGCGTCGTGCGAGGGGGTTTGATGCAGCTTCATAAAAAGCGCGTGACTCTTGGTATAGGGGGCCTGGATAACCAGAGTCAACTCACTCTAGCGTACCGTCAGCACGCTCTCTTGGTACTAGTCATGTTCTTCCTCGCTATATATATTAAGTTCCCATTCAGTCCTTAACTTCGCACCGTACCTGCGATTGATCTAAACATAGACTGCATAGGAGTAAGTCAGTCTCTCGCTCTGAAATACACATGCTTTCTCATCTTGGTAAGCCCACCTCGCCTATATATCGATAATTCTTTGGAGATTGAAGATGACTTGGAAAATTTGTAGGTGTGGTTCAAGACCGCTTGCGTAGTTCTAAACCTCCAACAAGCCCGTGCCGACTGATGCGGCGGGTGATTTCGCGACGTGATTAGTATCATGCCTACTCAATTGTTTAGTCTTTGCTTGTGTGCATGGTCCTTATATGGCTAATTGCCATTACCGTTATCATTTGTAGGCTCGTTTGTTTCTGTTTACCTCGCACACGTCCAAGCTTGTTGGTACGTGGATATCATGTTATTATCTTAGGTCTATTTAGAGGAAACAATAATATTCTATAACGTCTCAGAATACGAATGGTAACGAATGCCATGAAACTTCCAATGATGGGAACCAGACCATACCACATGTCACAACATATATGACATCAGCAGTATTGGTTTCTGGTACCGATGCAGCAAGCAAGAACATTGTTTCATTATGCCAGGCATCAGGAGGAAGCTCGTATAAAGATATCTATCCTTGAGCTCAAAGTATTTTGCATACATTAACGATGCATTATCTACCTTGTAAGATGGCATGACGCAGAGAATTTACTAAACTCAAAATCATTGATCTTTCGTGTGATTTTGTGTGCACATATACTTTCTGATCCCGCGGGTTGGAAAGGTAGGGATAGCGAATGGCTCTCCCCTTCCTCCTTTTCCTCCTAAAATTATGTATATCAAGTACTCATGCATTCCTTGCGAGTTCGAGGTGACTGTACTCTCGTAAATCTTACTGTAATCTCTCGGTGGCTTTGAAGAAGAATTTTATGAGACCACTTGACAGCCTTGATCCTGCTCACCATGTTATCTATTAACGGCAAGGGCAAAAGGATAAATTACATCTTCTTCAGCTTTGGCGGAACATTTTGGACTTACTAAATGCAGCCTAGAAAATAATCGATTCGCAGCGTAGAAACTTGCGTGTATCGATACTCCTCACGGTTTTCTTTTCTGCAGTGAATCCACCGTGCTGTTCCCTGATCAATCGACCAGCGGCGTTGCGGCAACGGAGCTTTCACTCCAAGGTACTCGCAGTCAAACATAAACACCACGGCTTCGAACGTATCTCCACTGCGTCCCACCAACCCTCAACCCAACCGTGTGCGAAGACTCGTATTGCGAGGTATGGTATATGCGTGCCTAAATTTTGATCACGCCTTGATCAAAATCGTTGCTGAAGGTTTGCAGAGCCGAAGGATTCGTGTGACATCTAATCCCATGGCGCCCGGAAAGCGTACTGTAGGCGTCGATCACAGCGGTGACGCAAAACGCCAACGCGAGGCTCGTGAGACAGATCGGGCTGAGCAAGGTACGCGACAGCAGGCGCATACGCCTAACCTATTTCCTAATATTTACTTTACAGGATATATCGCGCATGTCGACTCGAGTGCCGCTGCCCGTGTCCTGCATCGCGAAAATGCCACCGTAGGTATTGAATCTTCTGACGTACCGGAAGAGGATTTCGATGCCGAAGCCCTACTAGTGCGGGCCTTGCGAGAGCGTGACGAAGAGGACGACGACGAAGAGGATGACGATGAGACTGAGGACGAAGAAAAGAAGGCACCTGCTCCTTCTTTTAAGCGCCCATCAGCGCGCACATACAAAGGACCTCCGCGAACATTCAATGTGACGGGTGCATTGCATGGGATGAATGCCAATTACTCTTGGGGTTTCAATGCTGGGCATAGCAAGACTCCTCGAAGCCGGCCTAACAAAACTTTTGTGAAGGAAAAGGCGAGCCAGATGCGAGCAGAAGGTAGGAAGCATCTAGAAACCTTTGAGGCTGCTGAAGCTTACAAAGAAGTAGGGGAGTGTGTAGCTCATGAGGTGACTCAATTCGATGCACGGAACCTCGATGCTGAGCTTGCTCCCCAAAATAAAGATAATGAGGATGAAGACGAAAGCAAGGCCAAGCGAGGAATTCCTCTTCAATTCAACGGCTTCGAAGAATATAAGTCGGACGAATCTGGCGATGAGGAGTTTGAGGAAATCCTCAAAGCAGCAGAAGCTGCTGATACCCGCACACCTATTGCAACAACGGCTGCCTCTACACCTCCGCCGATACCATCTTCCAAGGCTTCTCCGCACCCGAAGTGGTTCCCTATCTCCCATAATCCCATCTACCTCTATGAGCCCGGCCATGGGCGCTTCAAGTCTCGCCTCGTTTTTGAAGCCGACCCTGTCCCTTCAGAACAGCATTATATTGAAGTTGCCCTCTCCAACGATCGTATGAGCGCTCTCCAAAAGTTTAAGTGTTGGCGTGACAAGATGAAATTGAAAGACGGTGATGTGCGTCGCGGTGAGCGTCTCATTATCCTCAATGAGCACGAGTTCTGTGGTTCGCGACACGAAATTGCGTTGTACGCAGATACCATCAAGTCACTCGACAGTTGGCACAAAAGAATGATGCCAGATAGCCTCATCATCATTCGTCTAACTATTCCAGCAAACAAATATACAGCTGCTGGTAGATTCAGAGGTCTCACTGATGCGCTGCTGTATGTTCTGGAGAAATATCCCTTTCATTTCAGCGTTGAGCTCGAGAATATGGATATTCTCGATATGAATGCTTCGCAATTCTATCCAACCATTGCTGACCCGGAGTACAATGCCGCTATCCAGCGCAAGCTTCTTAACGACCAGCGCGTCCTCCAGATCAAGAATACGGATCAGGCTACGCTACAGCAGCGGGCTGAGGAGCACGAGCTGTACATGCGTAGACTACGTGCTACAGAACGCGGAATCGCTGTAAGCAAGCTTGATGTCGACTGGGTTGCGGTTCATCAACGCATGGAGAACGATATCTTTCAGCTTCGTGAGCAGATCATCGCCGAGATTCCTACGAAACTCGCTGCTAAGCGCGTAAAAGCTGACCACGAGATTGCTCATGCTAAGAAATTTGTCACTCAGGTCAAATATTTCCATGAGAAGGGTCATCTGCCTGACATACAGATGAAGCCATTCGTGAGCATGAAACCGCGGAAGAAGAAGAGCACTTTCAGCGACGGTTTTATTGATCCGGTCAAGGAAGCAAAGGAAATTGCTACGCTATTCCCATGGATCTCGGAAGACGAGGCGAAAAAGTATTATGAGAATGTCGCTGCAGATTCCGGAGTGAATAATCAACCACTAGAGGAAGAGAAAACATCTGTCAACCCAAGCGGACTTCTGGACAATGAAACAATTGGTTTCACTGCTTCTATTAGCACGAATTTCTTCGGTCATTGAGCTGTTCGGGCTGCTCAATCGTCTAGTCGGAATACCATGGAGTCATGGTGAAGAAGGAAGAGCACAATTCTCTAGATTATGGCTGGGTGTTGTCACCGGGACGTAATGGCTGCTAGAGCTGGTTTCCTGATGTACCAAGTTACCTCTGTACGCCACTAGTAGTAATCGGGAAGATAGCAATAAAGCGTAGTGGAGTCCTGAATTACATGTTTGCTACTCCTTTGCCCATCGAGTAGCGGTCTAATACGCAATACGTACGAACTTGGTGTTGGTTGGTAACAGGCGCTAGGTTGCTTTCAAAACATTTTGGAACTGTCAATGATTCTAATTTTTCTGACAGCAAATTCCCATCCTGATTTCCAATATATTCCTCCAGATACACTAGATATGGCTCACCCAACAACATGGTCTTCCTATCTCGGATCCCTTAGGAAAACCCAAAAGCGACCTCTAGTCTATACAGTGCTATTGTCCGACTTTTGTTATAATTACACTTCCTTCTTAGTAATTTCTATCAATCTACGGTTCTATAGGCTGAGCTTATCCTGTTCACTCGAGATCCCGTGCACTTGACTTACCGTTCGCTCTCATCACCGCTATCTTTCCATAAAGCATTTGCCTTCCCAATGCATTCAGACGCCGTAGCCGCTCAGCGCTTTTCGTGGATGCGGCCTAGAGCTGATCACTTTGGCATAGAGTCATGAAATGAACAATGCGGGCCCCCTTTAAAAGGCTAAAATCTCCCCATAAGCGATTCAACTAAACTTTTTGTAAACGCAAAGGACTCAACTTTCATCAACCTAGCGGCCAGCACAACCTTTCAACCACACCACGCGCTTTCTAAGAGTACCATCGTCCGCATTTTGCACTCAACACAAAACCTCTAAAAGTTTGACTTGCTCACAATTCATATTCAGTCACCGCAGCTGAAGCAAACATCACCTTGACTTGAAAAACACTACACAATTGCAATGCCAGCCAAGCGCAAAGCTGACAACGGAATCGGTGACGATCCGTCCCTCAAACGCACGACGAAGGACAGCACCGCAAGCTCAACTTCCAACACACAGGTCAGCACTTCGACCGACGCATTACAGCCAAAACGTAAGAAGAAGACTAAGTCCCAGAAAGCCGCAGAAATAGCAGGGCAGAGGAAGCGCATCGCCGAGGCGAAGGCTTACATGCAATCCAGCAGCTTGAAGCTTTGGACGACGCCCACATCAGATTCTTCGAACAGAATGGTGTATATGGCACAGGTGCAGCTGACGGCTCGCTTATATCACCCTCTCAGGAAGCTAAAACAAAGGGTAAGAAGAGCGAGCAAGTGACCGACGAGGATGACGCTCGGAACCAGTCTCTACCTTCCCCCGTACCTGGAGTGGACTGGTGGTCGCCGTATGTCGAGCGCGATCTCGAAAGTCAATATTCAGAAAAATATACCGCTGAGTTTACATTCGAATCAGAAGTGTTCCCAGGCAATCTGCGGCACTACAAATATACAAACGCCAGCATGGACGAGTACCTCGACTATAATGAGATCGTGGGAAATACCAAGCGCATCAAAGAGAATGGGAGGATATCCAACAAAAAGCATCTTCATTCCGGTTTCCACGTCAAAAACGCTCTACGACGGCGTAATGCTGCAGAGTGATTACTCGAATGGCACCGACACCCGATGAAGAAAGAAGATAAGAAGGACGTCCACAAAACATGAGCATGATTGTTCTGGAGATGGGCCCAGCTGATGGCCCGATTGGTGATGCGGGTCGTTTTGCCGATGCCATCAAAGGTGTGCGTAAACAGCTCTACGACAAGAGGTGGCTGCCGATGAGTCACTTCTTGCTTGTTCTAAGTGTGCCAGACTATCACGAGGCTGGTGATATGTATGAAAAGTTCTACGCATATCTACACCTATACTTGACCGAGGTATATCATTTGCTTGAGGAGCATAGTGGCAGATTTCTTGTGGAATTCACCAATACTTCAATCCTAGAAGCTAAAGCAAGCAACCACTACCAGCAGTACAACATCCGAAAGCTAGTAGACAAAGAAGTCAAGAAGATCTATGAGATTCCAATCCAGGTCAGGTTCGTGCCCGAGAAGCCGAAGAATGCAACCAAGAAAGAGGAGGAAGAGGCGGCGAAAAAGGGTAACGTGCAGCGTAGGCAAGAATCCAACTTCGGGACGGGGGAGCAAACAGTTCAAGGTCTGGATACTTTGCTAAGCTATTTTGGCACAACCCAGGATAGGCTGTGGAATAAGCTCGGCTACGAGATGGAGGAAGAGCTTGCAGAGAAGCGAGAGGCTCTCAAGAAAACTGGCGGCGATCCTCGCACTCTTAAGTGGAACGATGAAGAGCGCCGTGAACGAGTACAAAATAAGATCGAGGACTATGAGGCTGAGTTTCGGAGGCTGAAAACAGCGAATCATGAGCAGAAATATAAGAATGTCAAAGATCACCTCAAAAAGTGCCAGCATCTTGTTAAGGCCCTTAAGTATTTCGAAGAGCACGGTAGCCTCCCGCCTAAAACCGGATTAAAGAAAGTAACAAATCCCGCAGTCGGGAATGATGTGACTTCGGAAGGCTCAAAGGCTGAGTTTCCCATTGTAATTGAGGACGAACCGCAAGAAGAGTCCACTTCTCTCTCAAGTATCCAGACACCAGATTTCAATAGATTCCAGTCCGTCCAGCATGCCTTAAATCCTGGGTCGCCCACAGAAGAAAGCGTGCCAGTCTACACGGGGCCTATCTTCCAAAGAATGTTACCACAGCAGCCAGTCCACCCAGTCCCTACTCCGAGTAGCGTGCAACTTCCGAAATATCCTCCCAACATCAGTCATCGATCGCTTCGCGTAAGCGTCCACGTCAGAAGAACGACCAACGCTTTGACACTGGTCGCGTTTTCAAAAAGCCTAAGAATATTGTGGAAGATGGGTACGAGCTTACTCGGCCGTAGGCACCCCTCAAGCAGCACTCACCCACGGCACCACTCTTGGCCGTGGTTGATCCTGCAAACAACTTGCCAGTATCAGTATACAACCAGTCTGTCCAGCCTCCAGCAAATGTTCTATACATACAGACTTGAGTAGACTTCAAGAGTCTGCAGCCTGCAGCATACACCCCTAACCTGCAACCCATCAACCTGTCTCCTCTATAGCTTCACAAGACTACGTCATGCCGCCAAGAAAATGTTACACTGCGGAGTGTTGATGAAGAGGAGGAGAAGGAACGTTGCGCTGAGAAGCACTTACAATGGTCTGCCCCGAGTATTCAGGATCGCAGTGGCCTCAATGCGCAAATCTGAAACATAACAGATGAAATCACACCAATATTTATAGGGATGAAGCTTGGCATTGGAGTGATACGAGAAGACCCACTCGCTTCATCGCATGACGGTGAGTGTGATGGATATGACTCAGTATTCGAATATTAAGAGGAGCTGTAAAGCAGTCTGAGGATGTGAAAAATACGCTCCGGATATGGGACACACTTACACAAGCTCCAGAAGTCACTCGTCTGATGTTTGCTTTTTGGACATCTAGTGCAGCTCCATGGGCATATAAGTCGAGAAAAGAGTTTTGAGCGTTTGGAGATCATGTACTAGTACCGTACTTGATCATGTTTTAAGTTTGATATTCATTAGCATAACATAGCTCAATTTGCACATTGAATTGCAAGGTCTTCTTTTCGAAAGGGGTTCAAAAATGAAAATGAGATGTCTTCTCCATTGTTGATAAAGTGTACATCGTTTGCTGATAAGAAAAGCAAGTGTTGCGTTACTATATCTCCACAAGAAGAACGACATTGCTCTATCGTGCCTTTTTACAATCCGCATAATATTATATGATGATAAAGGTATTGATTGATTGGCTGCAAGGAAAAGATTGCGAAGTTTCTCATATGCAGGAAAATTGGAATGAGATAGGCCAGAGCATATTGACTCGTCTCTTGTGATTGGCAATTTCTTAGTATCACTACCTTGAAAGGAGGTTCATCTGCCCACCTTATCATTATAGCAAACCAGAATGTGCAGATTATTTGCTGATCTCCTCTACGTAAGTTTGACGAGACGCAACTCTAAATTGATGACTTCTTCTTAATATTTGCCAAAGCCACGGATATTTTGCACTTTTCTACACTGTTCATCGGATTCCTTATATAAGACTGCACAAATCGGCAGCGGTACCACATCCTTCGTAGCTAGAAGACTGGGGTGAAGCAAGTTTTCGCTCTAAAAATCAGGAGCCCCTCGTCGTTTCGCTCTCTAAAAGTCTATGAACATGACTCGTCTGCTCGATGACGCACCTCAGCCGGCCAATAAGAAGCCGCCCTCGACTAATGTTCCACTGTCCCCATCTACGAATGCTATACACACTGCTCGTCTCCTGGTTTAGTTGACTAAGCGAATAGCTTGGCAAGACTCTTTGCGGCCGGCGTGAAAGAGCAGTGCCACCCAATACGCACCGCTCGTAGAGATCACTTCAACTCAACTCCTTGATCCGTGCCCACTCTTTTCAGAATTATCCCTGCGGCCACTGAGAGCCGCATTTCCGCACGCCCAAACCACACTCAACCTCTAGCAGGAAGTTCTATCCTTCTGCTCTCTTGCCGAACACAGGAGCACACCAAGCACCAAACACGAAAATCTGTGGTCAGAGAGTACATCTCCGTGATGGTATCGAAAAAACGTAGAGCCGTCGATAAATCCGTCTTCGCAGCAGACGCGGACGATCAGTCGCGGTGGCAGCGCGTGAGATCTACTGGTGATAAGGCGAACTCAGAAACAACAACATCACCAATTACAGCCTATAAGTGAGTAATGATTTTTGTAGTGCTTATGATCTCATAATGAGATCTACAACGCTGACTTTGGTAGCTCTGGACGGGAAACCTCAACGCAAGACGCTCAATCGGCGGGCCAATCGCCTGTAAGCTCTGACACGTCCTACGGCACTGCAAGTGGCTTAAACAACTTCGGCGAGCACGCGCTGCCTGGCAAGAGTGGCGAGCAGTACCGATCAAATAACGACCAGAAGCTATCTGCAGCCGCGCAGCAGCACCCTGTCGTCGAGCGCACAGCTGAGGAACACTACTCTGGCCTTGAATACGTTCCACTAGGCGACTTCACCGAGGACCATGAGATCGATGAGGAGGAGCAAGAGGAGGAGCAAGAGGAGGAGCAAGAGGAGGAGAAGCGGGCGTTGTACGACCGATGTACACCCGTTCCTGAAGGAAACAAGCAGCAGACAGTCACTGCCGCAGATCCAGTTGATGACCTTCTTCTGTCTGATGAGGAGGACACGCTCGTCAGACTTGCGATGGAGCACCTTGACGCGCAGACAACGGATGCCGAATTCCAGCTCGATGAAGAAGAGGATGACCTCGCCAGGGACATTATAGCAGGGCTCGAACAACCATCAGATAACGAGGACGCACTCCAGTCTGCTGACCTTAACGAGTACGACCTACATGCTATATTAGCTCGGGCTGCTAAGGATGAGTCGGAACAGGAAGATTCAGCAGACGAGGAGTCGGATGAGGAAGCCTGGGAAAAGGTTTGGACAAAGAACAATACCGCCACTCCCATACAGCGACGACCAGCATCGATAGAAGGGATCGCCGCTCTTATAAAAGAACAACGCGTATCACTCAGCGATGAAACTTGCCCTACAGCGGGGTCCCAAGCTCGCGGCGGAACAATTGTGGACTCCGTTAAGAAGAAGCAGAAACGAGCTGTACAGGAGAGCAGCAAGGAAGCGCAGAAGACCCAGCAGACAGAAGCAAGCTATGAGGCGACTGAGACGCAGCCTGCACAGCCAGAAAGCTCGTCCGAAGATAGAGGTCTCGCCCTGTACTCGCCAGTAACCGAGTTTGTCATTCCTGAAGATGAGTTCGAGAGTCACGTCACATTCGAGACCGACCCACTAGACAAAGATTTAGAGTTCTTTTCTTTTGAGCAGCTTCCTGTGTCGGCCTTCATCTGCGAAGAAGATGGGGCTCCCCGCGTTAAGACTGACGGGAATTTGAATAAAAAGAAAACATACAACGGGAAGGGCTGGCACATGCGGGACGATGCCATCCAGGAGCGTCTTTGCGCAGTTGACAAGTTTATCATGTGGCGCAACAACCTTCGTAAGGGTCCAGATGGATCAGCGAATTGTAAAAAGCCGCGACATATCACGTTGGTAATGCGCGCACCCATAGGTCCTGCGGGTGAAGGCAGTCGCTGGGCAGCAAAGATTAGACAGCTGCAAGCCTTACTAGGATCTGCTCTACGCAAGAGTCATTTCGTGTTCAGGATCGATCTTCCAGAGTGCAGGTATGCTGTTGAAGGTCATTTTCAAGAGTATCTCAATGCACTTCGCAGTATGAAGGACAGGTACACCGACCGAGTTTGTGTGGAGTTCGGAGATCACTCTATCACCGAGACCGAGGCATCCAAATTCTATCCTAAGTACGATCTCAATAAGGATTTTCACGAGAAGTTCGGACCACCGGGGAACATCGACATAGAAGCTGTAATTGGATGTTATCGGAAAGATATCACCGACGAAGCGATGCAAAACCTTAATACTGTATACGTGCCGAAGTGGAAGCACTCTCGAGAACAGTGGTATCTCGACAAGCAGAAGACCTTCCTAGATAATGTTGAATTCTGCAAGAAATTTGTAAAGGATCACACCTCAAAGCCAGAAGATTCCCTTGCAACCGACACGGAGAGTACCAGCCAAGCAGCAGGACAAGTAAGCAATGATTTAACGGCAACTGCTATTGTAGATGCTTCATCAGCAGACTCAGACGGCAGCACTGCCCACCTCGAGCCTATTGCGTTATCTAGTGAGGTGAACTTCGGGAGCAATGACATGCCCCGAAACTTGGCGGATTGCAGACCCCTGACAGACTCCGCATCTTGGGGCTCCTATCCGCTGTATGGCCAAAACTACGTTGATCTGACCAGAATTGAGAGTCCTGCTACTGAAACTCCCATTCAATATGAATCCGGCTTCGTCAATAGAGTTACAAATAGCCGACAACCACAAAGCGTTCCTCATAGTATTCCGGATGTTGATTTCAGTGAAATGTTGAAGCCAATAGTTGACTATCTCCGGAATTCGCATCCGGCTCAGGGCTATGAAGGACAGCAAGCTCCTCAAAAAGGGACGTACCTACAGGCCACCCAGGAGTCTGGCATATTTGCATCAGGCAATCCTAGCGAAGGCGATCAAGTAGCGCTCTTCGAAGGCTATCAGCCAGCCCATGATACATATGCTACGCAGGCACAGCTACCACCGTATCAGTCATCATTGCATGGCTCACAATACGGACACAGTTCCGGGCAACAAGTTGCACCTCCACATCAACCTACCAGTTCCTCTTACCATCTTCATGATGCTCCAAATCAGGCCCTATACCAGCAAGTAGCTACGCGTGGCCTTGAATTGATGCCCCCATTAGTGGGTACACCTACGCAGCATCTGAACAATTTTGGTAAACGTCCTCGAAACAAGCTTGACCAGGGCTCCGAGAACGGTCGGGTGCGGAAGAGAACAAGGGAAGACTCAGGCCGCTTGGAAGGTATTGTAAAAGAGCCGCAGTATCAGCATTCAGCTCCGTTGGCGCCGGCATGGATGACTTTGCCAAATGACCATAAGAAGCCGCCTATGTCGGTAGTCGGTTTTGGCAATGAACAAGTTCCGTCAAGTTATTTCGGTCATCAGACGAGGCCACCAATGTCTAATCATCTCAGCTACCCAATGATGGCAGACGTTTCTCTGAGCAATGCGTGCATTCCATTGGAATGCCAAATGCCTCAGACGCAGCCACCATTTCCCGACGTCCAGCCCACCAACGTGTATCAGCCATATAATGTACAGGACTCTCGGATTCAACCAGCGTGGCAAAATCAAAATATTCAAACGGCTATGTCGACCCTTCAGCGGGGCCTTCGGCCCAAGCCTGCGCCAATCAAGCGTCGACGGGCATGTTACGACGAAGGCTTAGAGCGTGGCCATGCGAAGAGATTCAGAGAAGTCACGTATCGCCAAGATACATCCCAAGCACAAGTTCCTCAACCACCTCCCCCGAGGCCTGAAGACTCCTTGTACCTCCCATCAGCAGCAACATATCATCAGATGTATCCACCGCAAGACACATTGGGTCAGACTCGACGCGAACAGACTAATGAGGCGTGCGAAGGAGCTACGCAGACGACCCAGCCCCGCACATTAAAGGGGGATGTCATTATACAGGACATGAAACCAGGGGACGAAGAAATGCGAGAGCGGCTCCGAGGCGGTACTGCGGATGACCCGATAGTGTTATGAGAACAAGATGATATGCAAGATTTGCGGTTTCGAGATGCGGTTTCGTCCCTTTCCTCGGCGCGGCTTGACCCGGTTGTGGCCATAGGCCAAAATAGCCTTCTCATCTGTCAACGGAGCCAGATGAGGTGACATCTCATTGAGATGGTAACTCATCGTGTCGTCGTGGGTCGAACTAGCCTCTTAATTTGTAGACTAGACCAGGTAAGGTGACACCTCATTGAGGTGACATCTGATCTTTTCCATATTTTCTTCCATCATGTTCACATGTGTTCTCTAGACTTGAGTCTGAGGGAGCGGAGTGGAAGGGATAGGGTAGAAACTATGAATGAGTCTTAAAAGAGTCAGAAACGTGATTTTGTATCAGCGTTGAGATATATATTGGTCTTCTGGGTGTCTAGTGTAATCTGATAGCGGTTGTTTGTATCTACTATGGTCGCCTGTTCTTTCAAAGCTATTACCGACCTTTCGCGGAATTTATTCTATAGTTTGCCGCTGTCCGTAGTTAACAAACGTAGCTGGACATGCAGAATTCGCACAAGCAGGAAAAATTCTAGCCTTAATTTTCAACAATGGAGTGTAACACGATGCGTCTGAGTCCTCGTGCCTGTTGTGATGCATGAGATGAGCATGAGACTTCTCAGTGAAAAATAGGATCATACAGGAAAAGCAGGTCTATGCGAGAAGACTAGCGCGAGGCACGTTCTTAAGCCCGTTTCTACAATGGTACCGTGCGCCAGCATTGCAGGCCCACCAGACTCCTCATTGAGATGGCGGCGTGAGCGAAATATTCATCACGACTCCATCACAGCAACACAGACACTCACAAATATACCATCAAGTCAAGCTCAGTTCGGAATCGCTCTAGTCGTCAGAATGGCCAATCGCGGCATGTCAATGACGCGCGCCTGACCGCCTTAGCACGTCGCTAATTGCTCACGTAAAATTTCCAGCCCCCATTTACCGCGCGAGACGGCTTTTCGTATCGTAAAATACAGCTCCTATTTATCCTCTCTTCATGCTCACGTCCCTTCTACATTATTGACACCTTCTTGCCCGTCATGATGTCCCTGGCACACGTCTTCTTGGCGTTGTCCACGCTTCCTTTAACGCTAATACTATGGAGCGCGTATACATTAACCCAAAATTACGCTCAAGCACGCTCAATTGGCCTTCCTATCACCCTCCGTTTTGTTACGCCTGGTGGGCCGCTCTGGATGATATTCTCGCCTCTAATCATACGCATTGCCACCTACTTACCTTTTACAACGTCATTCATTGCAAAGTATCGTCGCGGCTGGGAGTGCCGAGAGCGGTACCACTCACATGACGAGCATGGTGAGCTCTTTACGATTTGCACGCCCGGTGGAAACTTCATCAAGATAAGCAATTTTACCGTGGCCGACGACATTCTAAAGCGAAAAGACGAATTCGGACGGGATCTGGAGGCCTTCGCGGTTCTCAATATCTACGGCAAGAACCTTGCGACGACCGAAGGCAAGGAATGGATGAGACATCGTAAAGTAGCGGCTGTTACCTTCACAGAAAAAAATGCAGAGCTAGTCTGGGGTGAAGCGTTGAAGGAGGCGAGTCAAATGTTGACATACTGGGTTGAGCGGGCGAAGAAGCCTATCCAGACGCTAGCGCAGGACACGCAAATCTTTTCTCTCAATGTCCTCGCTGCAGCGCTATTCGACAGATCCTATCCGTTCGAAGGGCGCGAGGAGAGCCAAGCACGAGAAAAAGCGAATGGTAGCAGCGCGAAAGATGGTGCTTTCGGGTATCGCGACAGCATAGCTACAATCTTACATATGATTGTACCAATCATGGTGTTCGGTGAAACGAAATTAAGAGACAGCTGGTGGCTTCCGAAGGGCTGGCAGAAGGCGGGCCATGCGGTTGCGAATTTTAGAGAGTATGTCACGCTTTTAATCAACGAAGAGAGGGCAGCGATTGCGCAAGGAAAGGCAACCTCCGCAAATCTGGTCACAAACCTCGTGCGCGCGTGTGAGAACGAAGGCGACGGCAGTCTCAAGATGGACGGGTCAACAGGCAGCAAAGCGATCTTGACCAAAGACGAAATCATTAGTGACCTCTTTGTCTTTGCTTTCGCGGGCAACGATACCACTGCTTTGACACTAGCCTACATCCTTGGCGAGCTAGCAGCACATCCCGATGCTCAAGAGTGGATATCCGAGGAAATAAGACATTATACAGATACGGACGATGTTACCAGATGGGACTACTCAATGTGTGTTAAACTCAAGCGCTGCTGGGCTGTCATCTATGAAACCCTACGCCTCTCGCACCCCATCAGTCAGTTAGTCAAGAATACAGGCGCCGAACCCCGTATCATCACTCACGAAGGCAAATCCTACCTCGTTCCAGCAAGAACTACGGTCGAGATCAATTTACCTTCGCTCTCGACGCTCCCCTCGCACTGGGGACTTGATAGCCTAGCATGGAACCCAAAGCGCTTCATCACTCCTGCGTCCTCATTCGAAGGGGAGATCCTCCCCCCGGACACAACGCCTGAGTTCTTCCCGTGGGCTTATAGTCGGCTTGTCTGCCCCGGTAAACGATTTTCGCAAGCAGAGCTTGTTGGTGCATTAGCAGCTCTATTTCGAGATCACCGCGTTGAGCCGGTCCCGGAACCAGGCGAGACTATGGCGGAAGCTTGTCAAAGAGTGAAGACTATGTCGGAAGATATCGAGCAAAGACTCCTGAGTGAGATGAGGGAGCCTGAGAAGATTGCGCTAAGATGGTTCAAATCAGGGAAGTAGTTTCAGTTAAGAGATAATATGCTTTTGATGCATGGCATGCATTGGGACGGTTTTTATCTGGGGCATGAAGTCGAGCATATTTACCCTTTATTCGGCTGACATCGTATCGACATATTCCCCCAAAAAATCAAGGAAATTTTACTTCAAAAGATTGTCATGTTCGTGTAGTCTATGGTTTGAGGTCTACAAAATTGCGAGGTCATCTGCATAACGGTTCCAGCCTCGAGGTGCTGCTAATCCGCAAAGCGCTTAGCGTCAGGCACAACCGCCTGCAAGCCGGGCCAACGTTTATACAGACTACAGGGGGGTTCAGCTGATGGGGGCCAATGTCTCACGGCCAAGCCCGGTCATCACCATTTGGTTGCGTGTGATCAGAAGCACCCCCGCCGGATTGCAAGCCCAATTTACCTTGCTAGGTAACCCTCCGCATCATCAGACCTCCACGAGCAAGGTTCCTGAGATGCGCCCTGCTAACTCGTACGCACCAGCAAGCATGATCACGTCAGCTACGATGAACACAGGCGTTAGGCCCTAGCTGGGGAACCTCGGGCACTCAGACTCAAGCTGAAGATGACCATTCTATGGTGGGTGCTAACTAATTTAAAGGCACACATTATAGATGCCTAGAGCACAGTCATATGTATCCGGGGATCCGTCTATATGTATAAAAATCGGGATGCGCGCCTTTTCTCTTATCCATAACAAGTCCTGACTACATCGTTCACAGCGACCATGGGGTCATTCGCTACCCGTCGCAACATTCTAATTACTCTTTGCTTCGGCGTTACCGCCGTTCTTGCTGGCGAGCATTATCCTATCTATGCTGATTCGGATGCCTCAGATGTTTCCATTTGCGATCCAGTTCCTCAGATACCGGCATCGCGACCGCCCCCCAGCAAAGAAGGCAACTGGTTAGGTTTCGGCGCCGACATCTACAATAATCATTGGGCCGGCACAGATGCTCTCATCAACATCGACAACGTGAATACCCTTGACTCCGTCTGCCAGAAGAAGTACGAGCCTGGCGTCAGCGCTGCGCCACTTATCGAGGATGGCATTGCTTACTACCCAACGTTTAGTGGGCTACTTGTGGCTCTCGATTACAAAGCTTGCAAGACGCTCTGGAGACTGAACATTACGGAACTGATTCTAGAAGTCAAGGGCAGCAGCGGTGCATTCGCTACATCGGGCGTCTCGCTCGCATCTCGCAACACACCTGTCAGTGATGGAGACGTGCTATTCACTGGAACACTCGCGAGAGCCCTGGTCATTGCCGTAAACAAACATACTGGCAAAGTGATCGACACTCTCGAACTCGGTAACCATCCGCTCTCCATGCTCACACAGTCCCCTACCCTCTACAACCACCGCCTCTTCTTCGGCGTCTCCACCGCCGAATCTGGCCTCCCCGTCCTTGACCCCAGCTACGAACCATCGCACCACGGCTCAATGCACGCACTAGAGTTCCGCCATGGCCGCCTCTCCCTCGTATGGACCACACATATGATCCCGCCCAACGCCGCTAACATCTCCGGCGCATCGGTCTGGGGTTCCCAGCCTTCCATCGACCCCATTCGCAACCAAGTCTTCATCGGCACAGGCCAATTATTCTCCCTCCCGCCCGAATTCGAAGAATGCCAAGACGCAAACAAGAATCTCGCTGTGCAGTTAGAGCATCTCGCCAACGAGCCTTGTCTGCCGCGAAACGTTTACCAGACCTCCGTCCTCGCGCTCGACATCGACACCGGGGAGATCAACTGGTACCGTACGCTCGGCCCTCTAGATGCCTGGAACTCCGCCTGCGTCCCCGGCATATTCCCAGGAACCGACCCCAACCAACCCCCTGGTCCTAACTGTCCCAAAAACATTGGCAACGACACCGATTTTGGTATGGCTCCTACCTTCGTGCTCGGGTCAGAGTACACGCCCGGCCGTAAAGACGTCGTCGTCGCAGGCCAGAAGAGTGGAAATTTGTACGCTTTCAGTGCACAGACGGGTACCGTGCAGTGGGCTGTCGCCGCGGCGCCAGGTGGACTAGAGGGCGGTTTGAGCTGGGGTGTTGCCATTGACAGTCAAACCGTATATTACACGGCTATAAACTCCAACCGTGTAAACTTCACCTTACCTGACAATAGCACTATCACGAACAGTGCGTTCGGCGCGGTAAATCTGAAAGATGGAAGTACGAAATGGATAACTGCCGCCCCGCGAAACACCTCCAGTACCGTCATACCCGTCGTCGTCAACGATGTAGTGCTCACGGGTGTGACGGGAAATTGGTCTGCGGAGAGCTTTTTCACAGAGGCGCCGGGAAGTTTTATTGCCCTTAACAAGAATACTGGTGAGATCATACGGGAGACGATTCTAGATGACTTTTTCCATGCGGGGATTGCGGTAGTGAAGGATTATGTGCTATTCGGGACCGGGTACGGTGGTCTAGAGCCGCCGCATAATGGAAGCATGCATGTGTGGAAGTTGACGCCGGCAAGCGACGAAAGTGGTGTTGTTGCGGAGACGGAGGAGGACGTGGAGTTAGAGAGTAAGAAATCGGAATTAGCAAAGAGCAAAGAGGACCTGAGAAAGAAGATAGAGGAGCTAGAGAGGCAGGCTGGCGAGTTAGACAGGCTCAGAGATGAGTTGTAATTTCTGTAGTTTGTCTATTGTTTGGCTCCTTTTCGATTGTAGGATATTGTTAAATTTGTTGTATAGAGAGGTCATAAGGATATATCGCTCGCTATCGAAATGTAGGATAAGTATAGCTAGCTGTCGGCTATTCTAATGGTGAATCAGCAGATTATTAATTTGCATATGCAGCTGCAGCAACAGACTGACCAATGAACGATACCTGCCTTTCTAAGTCACAGATTATTACGCAGACACTACAGTGCGGCCTTATTTCGAGAAAGACGGCATTTTCGGAGAGCAACAGGGTTACCATCAGTGCCAAACATCGCTTATATTATCGTCCACGAAACGCTCCCAAATCTTCAGCTCTTCTTCAACACTGAGATGAATTACGTTACTCAACTAACTCAATAACCCTTTTTCGCG
Source organism: Kalmusia sp. IMI 367209 (assembly GCA_027946365.1). Lineage (NCBI taxonomy): Eukaryota > Fungi > Ascomycota > Dothideomycetes > Pleosporales > Didymosphaeriaceae > Kalmusia > Kalmusia sp. IMI 367209. The sequence continues at coordinate 2,128,358 of JAPEUQ010000003.1, read as the reverse complement.
TATACAACAGATTATGTGATCATGCGACTAAGACTTATCAAGCAAGACGGCAGTCATGACCGGCGCCAGCAGAGGCATCGGCCGCGCAATCGCAACCAATCTAGCCTTGCGGGGCTGCAACACCTTAGACACTTGCACCAACACACAATCCCTATCTCTAATCTCTCAGCTTGACCGCGAATTGTTTTTATGTCTTCGACGGACAGCTCACGATGTGCACCTGAAGCGTAAGTGCCATGTATAATACATCAACTACATATCAACATATAACATCAACTCGGTACTTCCTAGTCGTAGCCTCACGTACGCCGCAACAAAAGCAGTCAACGAAGCGATGGCGAGCTACTATGCGAACGCATTTGGTGGACGTAATGCGGACTTTGACTTCATGCGAGGCATGACTGTGGACAGCGTCTTCACAGGTTTGATTGAGCCGGATGTACCGCAGCAATTTGGTGCCGATGTTCTTGCGCAATTCCATGGGTGTCGATACAGGCGCTTGCTGTGTAGTAGTTAGCGAGGTAGATTGCTAAGAGTAAATTATTTGCGAATAGCGGCGCTTTGCAGATCTTGTGGATCTTTCATGATGAACTGTGCCTCTTGAGGGAATACGAGCCTATTTCCCCATTGAATTTAGGAGCTGGTTTCGAGAAAATGCACCGTTGTGACTTCAAGGCAGAGATATATCCACAATATGCATTATTTACTTCAGAGATAGAATATGAACAGTTGAACAAGATTATCGTACAAATTACAGCCCTTCCACCCAACTTCATCATCTATTTGTCGAAATGGCAATACACCTTGCTCTGCCCCTCAGCATGCATAGTCCCACACTGCTCATTATAATACTGCGTGAAGTCCACTGAGCACGATCCTACTACCTCATCTCCCTCCATGATAGTCGCATACGGCTGTCCATTCATATCCGACTTGAGATTGAACGCGCGCTTGCAGTCGCCGTCACCTTTGGACACGAGTTTTACCGTGCGGTCGCATACTTGGAGGTCGACGTCGCACCAGGAGTCGTCATATGGAGCACCGACGCCTTGGCTACCGCAGCCGCCGCCGTTGCAGTCGTGGGCTATGAATACTAGAAGGAGGTCAGTTAAAGTCGAGGACAAAGGGCTAGGTTAAGGCGAACCGGAGTAGACATCGACGGGTACGCAGCCTACGGGGAGGCAATTGCTAGAGGAATGTTGATGGACGGCGAAAAGCTCGAAAGTGTTGGGGTCGCGGGGCCTCAGTTTCGTCTTCAGTGGGTTTGCGAGGGCGCTTGATGCGAGAGCGAAGAAGGCGAGGGCAGTAGAGGGCTGCATTTTGTATGTCGGATTTATCAAGGAATTGAGGGTTGGGATGTTGTTGGAGAAAGATGATTGCTTGCTGATTGTTGGGTGAGTTGGAAGGTGACTGCTGTCTGATGCTATTTTGCGGTTGCATCCAGAGACTCTTTATACTGAGTTTGAGAGTACTGCTAACTCTCGAAAAGGTGGTGTCGTATGATTCATCGTCACTGTGGCTTCGTCGAGCCACGGTGCATACGAGATTGATTGCCATGCTGAACATAATTTCGGAACACCAAGCCCTCGTTCATGCCCGTTCAAGTTCACATCGTGACTTGTGCACAATGCTATTGGTGGTAAGCCGCTGTGTCCTCCACCTCCGCACCGCAACTAGACCCTTATTTAGCGACTCTACGTCATTGCCTATGAGGTTTTCGCAATGCGCTACCCCAGATTTCAGCACATGGGATCCTTTCCACCCAAAAATAAGCTTAAAACAAGTGCAATGACGTTTATGCAAGTGCTCGAATCAGCGCCGTGTGTTACCTGCGCCTTTCGCATCGCGTAAGATCTTTCCGAAACCCGAAGATCGCCATTGTGGTTGCTTTGTGAGGCTCAAAACCGGGGACAAAGCTTGAATGTGTGGTTGGCCTGAGAGGCGCAAGTTTATGTGGGGGCCGCGCGATGGATTTTAGCGCAGCCTCGCGCCTCGCAGAGAGTACTGCCCGCCAGTCGGAACTCTTCATGAAGCAATTGTCCGCACCGACGTTGATGTATACGGTAGAAATACCGAAGTCAAATGCAGATATCGAGAACGAAAGAATATCATGATCGTCATACGCCAAGGTAAGCTGGCGCTGATGGAACGAGTTTCCGGCCCCACCTTTGATTCAACATCGAATGTATCGCATTGAAAGATTGCATTGAAATGTGCCTAATCCCTACGAAAGCCACTGGGGCAGGCAGCGCTCAAATATATGTTTATGTATGAGTCGGTAATTCCTTGCAAGTTGAAACGATAGCAATATCTGTTCCGTTTCTCTGACACCAGAACTGGTAAATTTAATCATAAATTTCCCCTTTCAAATACCAACTCATCATCCGTCACCTATCATGTTAATTGCTCTCAGACCACTCGTGTACCTTAATGATAGCATCTGCGAATTCTTTGGGAGCCTCAAGAGGAAAAGCATGACCACACTGCACTTCTCTCCGTTCATGTCTGCCTATGAAGAATTTTGCATGCGATGCGGACCCTCCAGGCTTCAACGGGTCTTCAAATCCATCCAGTGTAATGGTAGGCACAGTTATCGCCGGCTTCCTTGCTAGTCGCGACTCAAGATGGTCTAACGCTGGGTCTCCAGGCTCATTTCCCAGATGAAAGCGATAACAATGTATCACCACATCAACAAAGTCGGGGTTATCGAAAGCGGGCGCAGTTTTTGCGAACTCCGAGTTGATGTCTTTATAATTCGGTGACCACTCTTCCCATAGGAGCTTACACAAGTCGCGCCGGTTATTGAGAAGACACTCTCTTCCTCGTTCGCTCTGGAATAGATGCTGGTACCACATGACCCGCTCCAGCGAAGGCACAACAGCATGCTTCTGGCCCTCCACATCTGCAATGTCATAACCCGCGTACGACACCAGACCTGCCACGCGATCTGGGAACAACGCAGCTGCTACGCATGATGCCAGGCCTCCCCAGTCAAAGCCCGCAAGAATAGCTTTTGGAATATTAAGGGCATCCATGAGACTAATTATATCGGTTGCCAAGGCTGCTTGTTGGCCACTTCGCATAGTATCTGGGGAGAGAAAACGCGTAAGTCCGTAGCCTCGTGTGTAGGGTATGATGACGCGAGCACCGGCTTCTTGAAGGAGAGGCGCAACTTCATCGTATGCATGGATATCATAGGGAAACCCATGCGAAAGGATTATGGGCCAGCCATCGTGTGGGCCGATGTCGAGGTAGTGGACCTCCAGAAGTTGCGTATTGATTGATTGCATAGCAATTTTCGTGGCAGAAGGGCTGCAACCAAATGGAAGAAAAGTTTTATCACTTTAGTTACCGGTTTAGTGAGGTTTTAAGCATGATATATTGTCCCTGCACCATCAACATGTGCTTTTCGTTGTTTGTAAGCAAGATTGACGATCATTTTCACGCGTGTAACTTACCTTTTCAGGATAAGCTTGACTATTGGTCCGTGCGCATGACGCAAGGTACGAGAGGATAGAATGTGAAAGCCAATTGACGAGTCACATTCGTGTATAATAGTGTCTATCAAGAAGGGAATCTTGGATGCCAAGTTAGAAACGAGCATCTGAGATTTTTAGTCATGTAAGCAGAAGCTTGTCCTTGCGTGGTGGTATTCACACTATCGCCGGGCAGCCAACAATCAATCATGAATTTTTAACAGTAAGCCGCCAATGAGCTCAAGATGTCTGCTTCCGGTATTTTGGGGGTTAGTTTCCAAACATTGACGATGAACTTCGTAGGCTTCCTATGGTGAACATAGGCACTGTAGTGTTTGACCATTGACAAGCTAGTGAGCTTGTATCAAGAGGACATGTGGCTCATTGACGACGTGTGAACATGAGCAAACCTGGTCATCGCTCCTCACCTTCTCAACAATCTCAAAGCTACCTGGCCATCTAAACCAGCTAGCTTCATACCGTTTACACTTTGCATCCATCTGACCAATCTCCTAGTATATATCGTCTCAGTCACAAGTACCGCTTCTGCTGGCCTGATCGATACAATAGTATGAGTTTGCGCCCCATAAGATCAACTGGATGCTGACAGTTGCATCAGATGGGGCGGGTAGGTCGTGCCCGTTGCCGCATACATTTTCGGCGAGATCTTCGATGTTAGATAGGCAAAGATTTAAGATGATCTAGCAGGTGAGGAGGGCGACTTACGGCGGCTAGTCCATCAACGTTGAATGCATCCAGCTGGTATTCCCAGCAATCAGTGCGGCGTTTTCTAAGTGCAGAGACAGCGAACATGGCCCTACGCTCTAGAGGGGAAGGATTAGAACGCTTGGTCCTTTGCGAGTCGTGAACGACAATTGTTGCGGCGGAGCTTTTAATCCAAGAGTTGGAAAGTTTGTACCATTTTTGTAGCGGATGACTTTGCACATACCATCAGGGACTTCAGTAGCCTGAGCTTGGAGGTTAAGGTTATTGATTGCAACAACAGCAAGGAAGGTGATGGGAAGATGCATGGTGTATGACAAATAGGAAGCGCTGGATTCCGGCTGGAATTAGGATGCTCGACTGTGCTCACTATTCAGCGATGAATACACTGGAGTTGAATGGGGTAGGGTCATCTTTTATATTCACTTCAGACCGCTATTTGGCCGATGTTTCCTGTTGGACAATGGTTTTGTTCGTCACTTATCGCTTGCGTGGGTATAAATTTCAACAACCATTGGCATAGCAATACCAGGGTGAGATTAAAAATAGAGACTGTATAGTGCGCTAGAAAAGGTTAATAATGTCTCGCTTGCGTACATTCGACGATTCTCCCAGGAAAATCTCAACGAACGCAAATCAGTTATATTCCTATAGAACTTCAACAAAGCCATGTACGAACAGTATATCTGAATATGCAAATTATGGCCCATTAAAGCCTTCTCTATTCACACAAATATATATTCGCGTATATATCTGCCTCTTAAATATCTGCTTGACCATCCGACCACTTCCCTCACGTGATATCTACTCTTCCTTTATCTCTCTTTCCATAGGAATAATCCAGACCACATGACGCCATATCCCAGTCAATGCAGAATGTATGCTTTATAATTAACCAATTCCATTGCGCTCTGTGCGGTACTCAGGTCTCTACCCACACAAAATATTACATCAGCTCACGACCTCGCATAACCCTTATCAGAAGAAGGCCCCACATTAGTGACAAAATTGAAGTCAGATACGCTCAAATACAAGCGAATGGTCAACGCTTAATAGTCTTATGCTCCACGAATCGTGAGATTGCCCAATCTTGTCGTGCGGAATTATTAGCATGTATTGTAAACTCTAAAGATACGGTTGAGAAACTACTCAACCTATCACTCAGTCGTACTTAGACAGCTAAGCAGATCCTGACAATTTACTTTCAGCTTATATTGTTGAAAAACAATAGATTTGGTTAGTATCTAACCATATACGAACGATATGATGTGGCACAGCCGTCCTACCAGGGAAGTCTTTTCTCCAGCTTCTTTCCAAAGACCCCGTTTTTAACAACGTTTCCTTTCCACACGCATATGGATTAAAACCTCAAGAATGTCAGCTTTTATTGAGTTGATAGCTTGTAGTACCGCTAAATAAGCGACCGAGTCACTCTTCTTGCTCATGGCCTCCATCACATCAAGACGTTGATTTTTGCAGACAGCGGCATGTATCACTAAATCACCCGGAAAATTACTTACCGACAGATGAGCATCATGTTATTCGAGAAAATAAGTCAGGGGGGCGACAAAGGTCGTCGTGGCCTGAAAAGTTCATTCGAAATTCACAATGCTATTATCGTGATTGTACAGATTTTTCAACCAAGTTCGGGTGGTTGAGAAATGCAGCGACGGTGTTCCTTTGCAACCTTGTACTATTATCTTCACAAGTTTCAAGCAGTAACAACATGATGTCTCCATTTCCTTGATTCATTACCGCCTCAAGTAGGACGTTAAACTAGCTGCTATTCGAAACAACGCACGGTGCAATACAGATAGAAAGACAGAAAGTAAACGTAGATAACAAAGTATATACCTCATGAGTTACTTAAGAGGACCGCATCATCGCGGTTCCAACTGCACCTTCGTCCGAGGCCGTAACGCCCGCTTAGGCCACTGCAGTGTGAGTCGCTTTGCGGTTTAGATACTAGTGTCAAAAGTCGACCTGCCACAGCTAGTTCCTATCATTAGCTATTCTGGCTGTCAGACACCGTCTTTCTGAGATTCGTCAAATCTGGGCCAAGGTAGTGTGCAAATTTCTAACTCAAACTAGCCCTCTCTTTGCACCATGAAGATGAGATTGTGCTCATTTCTCTTATCCGCACTGCATTCTTTAGCGCTGATGAACCCTTCGCTCTACATTACAAGGCTGATATAATGCCTCAGGCTATATAGCCCCTTCTCCGCACTAGCCACACACGCTTTACCTAGCCTTAGTTGGTTAAGGATACAGAGCTGTATGCCTTGCTGCAGCCTTAGAATGAACAACGCCCTGATAGCCACGACATTGTACGCCCCAACGAGCCCTTCATCGTACCTTGACTAGATTATCATGTATTATACATGTGCAGACTACTTGCACGCCTAAGACTACGGAGTCAGGCTCTTATTCTATTGTATAGGTGAAAGCAGAGTAACGTAGAGCAGCGCAAAGCCGCACTTTTTCACTACATGCGCTAACACCATCGAGTAAGTCACTACAATCTTAGATCGGGTGAGTATTTGTTGGAGCCATAAAAGCTTGCAGGGACGGAAATATGTGCCCCGGCTCTTAGCTATTTACCTAGACGCTTCCTGGTGTACAACTGATCAGGTCCCACGCACCATGTAAATTGGTACACAATGCATGTTCGACTCACGGCATTATGGCGAATAGGAAACACTACAGACACCGACACTGCAATACTTAGCCCCGATGAGCTCTTCCTCTGCACCACCCTAATTGGATGATACGAGGGAATCCAATCATGAAAGTCGTTGCGACTTGAGGTTTTCAAGTACACGACACTGCAATTCCCAGCCCCAACGAGCCCTTCGCCGTGGCTCAGCTAACCTATCATGCATCATATATGCAGCCTGCTTGCACATCCAGGAGAAGGTTTTGTGACGGGCTCTTCTTCGTATTATATTGCACCTAGCTAGGCTCCACATACTTTATTTATCGGTAAAAGATGATTTTTTTACGTACGGCATCAGTAGGAGTAGGAAACACTGCAGCCTCCAGCTCAAGTAAGCCCTTCTTCTGCGCCGCAAGGCTAAGTCGAATGCCTACGATTACACAGCCACGCTCTGTCCAACCAATCATTCTTCTTTCCTAACGTAGACCGGTCAACACATCGGCACTTGTGCGTACCATATCTAGCTTCCTGGAGCCTTCCATCCCGGCCGATCCTCAGCTACACTGCAATCTTTAGCCTCAACGAGCCCTTAGCTACATGCTACACCCAGACTATTCCAAACCTGGAAGTGTCCGACAACACTGCAATCTCTAGCGCCGCCGAGGGTTTCAGTCCCCCCCCCCTCAATCAACCAACACCACACACATACACACACGTACACACACAGAGAGAGAACCAACGCTTCGCTAACCCAACCCCACCTCCCACACACCTAACGCCACCAACACTCCCCCACAACCCCGAACAACAACAACCCCCTCTCCGCCGCGCCCTGCATCCCCGGATTGCCCAACCCCGCGGTCGGCGACACCAAACCGTATGGGGAACCACGCTTACCAACAGACGAAAGGCTTCTTGAGCGGTAGTCGCGATATGTCGTGTCAGGGTGTGGGTACATACAAATACGGCTCGAACCAGTTTTTACACTAGTTGCTGCAATGAGTTGTAAAGCGCTGTGTATCGAATGTACGCGCCCTAGTGTTGTAGGAGCCAGTCTGAACTTGAGAGGAGAAGAAATTATTATACGTGTGCTGCTTTGCGCGGTGAGTTACTACAGGGTGTGTAATGCACAGGTAGATCCCCAGCGTTTGTTATTATTCTAGGTCGGGGACTAGGGGTAAGTAGAGCGTTGCACAAAGTATCATGATCCCCCAGCATCGAGCTCGGTCATGCTTTGGCCACCTCGACGGCTGCCTGGGTCCCGAGGGCTGCCCCGACGGCACTGCGATCTTTAGCGCACGCGAAGAGCCGCCCGCTACAAGGTTGAGAGCGAGGGAAAGAGGGGCCGCTGCAGGTACACCCCCACAACGACATCATAATCGTACGATACTTGCAGCGAATTCAATATCAACTTCACCTTAGATCAAACAGAAGAGAAGATATAACAATAGCAGCACACCCAGCCGCATTCAATTGAACTCATTCACTATATACCTTTTTGACATATCTCAGCATAATCGTCGCATTTTGCCCAGCCCAAGTTCGTCTCATGCGTCATTCAGGCATTTTGACTCCAAAGTCGCAAATATACATAACACGTAAAGACAGCTCTAATCATCGCACTGCCATTTTATCCCCGCTCCTTCTCGCCGCGAGCTCAATCGCTCCTGCGTGCGCAAAGAAAGCCGAATGAGTAACCGCTCTAGCCTAGCCAGGAACACCAAAGCATGAAACGTTGAATTTCAAGCTTGCAATGCAATGGCTCACTTGACAAGCTTGCAGACAAGGTCGCCTGAGTCGACCGAGTCGCCTTCGCGGACTGAGAGGCCGTCGACCTTGCCGGAGTGCGGTGCTGAGATAACCATTTCCTAGCGACGTTGTTAGCTTTTGCTCGTGAGGTGATTCGAATGCGAGGAAACTCACCATCTTCATGGCACTCAGGACAGCGATAGGATCGCCCTTCATGACATCGCTGCCATCCTTAACACGAACCTCGACAAGCACACCAGACATAGGCGAGCCGACCTGGCTAGTATCCGTAGGATCGGCCTTGGGTCTCCGGACGTTCTCAATGGCGGCGTGTTGATCCTCAACGGTGACGACACGGGTTTCACCGTTCATCTCATAGAAGACCTCACGAAGACCAGTCTGCTCGGAGAGCGGACCGATGGCAAGGAGCTTGAGGATGAGCACCTTACCCTTCTCAAGCTCGACATGGAACTCCTCGCCAACCTCCGGACGAGCGAGGAAATAGCGGGTAGGAAGGACGGAGAGGTCACCGTACTTGGAGGTCCACTTCTTGTAGTCGTCGAATACCTTGGGGTACATGGTATAGGAAGCGACATCGCACTCGGTCGCATCACCCCACTTCGCCTTGAGGTCGGACTTGATCTTGCCAAGGTCGATAGGGTCAAGGTAGAGACCCGGGCGCTTGTCCATCTTCCTGCGGTCACGGAGAGCCTTCGAGCGGAGAGGCTCAGGGAAACCACCGTAGGGTTGGCCCATGAGACCCTCGAAGAATTCCAACACGGACGACGGGAAGTCGAGCTGGTCGGCCTTGTTGATGACATCGTCATATGAGAGGCTGTTGGAGACCATGAACTGTGCCAAATCACCAACGACCTTGGATGTAGGAGTGACCTTTACAATGTCACCAAGGAGATCGTTGGCATGCTCATAAGCCTTCTTCGTCTGCGCCCACTGCTCACCAAGACCTTGCTGGGAGGCCTGGAAGATGAGGTTGGTGAGCTGTCCACCGGGAATCTCGTGCTCGTACACCTCGGGGTCAGGGCCGGTGAGACCAGCCTCGAACGGAGAGTAAAGGAGACGGAGCTGAGCCCAGTAGGCATCGAGGCTGCGGATCTGGTGAGCATCGAGACCAGTGTCATGTTCAGTGCCCTCCAGAGACGCGAGAATCGCGCCAATGCTCGGCTGCGAGGTCATTCCGGACATACTGTCGATGGCGGCATCAACAGCATCGGCACCAGCCTGTGCACATGCAACCATGGACGCTACACCAGTACCGGCAGAGTCGTGGGTGTGAACATGAATCGGAAGATCGGGATACTTCTCGCGGATAGCACCAATGAGCAGGGTGGCAGCGCGAGGCTTGAGTACACCTGCCATATCTTTGATCCCTAGTATATGAGCTCCCATCTTAACAACCTTATCAACAACGTCTAGATAGTACTCAAGATTGTACTTCTTCTTGGGGTTGAGCACTACATGGAAGTTAGCAGATGATCAATTGAAAAGGGGGAATGCTTACTGTCGCCGCTGTAGCAGACGGTACCCTCAGCGACACCACCGGCCTTGAGAACAGCCTTGATACCGACTTCAAGCTGCTCAATATCGTTGAGAGCATCAAAGACACGGAAGATATCCACACCATTCTTCTTCGCTTGCTCGCAGAAGTGGTAGATGGCGTTATCAGGGAGAGAAGAGTATGCGACACCGTTGGCTCCACGGAGAAGCATTTGGAAGGGGATGTTGGGTACAAGCTTCCTCATCTTCCGCAACCTATCCCACGGGTCCTCGTAGAGGAAGCGCATAGCCACGTCGAAAGTTGCTCCACCCCAGCATTCCAAAGCCCAGGCGTTGGCGTAAGCATGGCTGGTCTCCTTGGCGATACCGAGCAGGTCGACAGTTCGCACACGGGTAGCGAGGAGAGACTGATGAGCATCACGCCATGTGGTGTCCATAATGAGACAACCCTTGTTGGCGCGGACAGCCTTGGCGAAGCCCTCGGGACCCTCCTTGAGAAGAATGTTCCTCCAGCCCTTTGTGGCTGGAGCAGATGTGTCCACGGCTTTGCCGTCCTTGTCGATGATGGTGGGAACCTTGATCTCACCCTTGAACTTGGGCTCGCCGATTTGGCCCTTGACCTGGCTGCCGTTGACAGCGAGTTCTCCAAGATATGCGAGGAGCTTCTGGGCACGGTTCTGGGAGCCAATTAGGTTGAAGAGGGCAGGAGTGTCGTCGATGAATGTTGTCCAGCACTTTCCGTCAATGAAGGTTGGATGTGTGAGTAGCTTGAGCAGGAAAGGAATGTTCGTCTTTACGCCACGGATACGGAACTCGACCAGGGCACGAAGCATCTTTCGACGGACAATCTCGTATGTGGAACCACGGCACGAGCATTTGACCAACATGGAATCATAATGGGCTTCGCTTAAGTTAGCAGGCGATTTCCAGAATACTGCAGTCAGAGGACAAAAGCCGAGAGACACTTCTCTTGTAGGTTGCATGTACTGGAGTACACCCACGGTACGTCTTCAGACTTTTGTCCCGGTACTGCAACATGAGCAAGAAGACTTACGAGTGATAATGGCACCAGCAAATCCATTGCCACCGTCCAGACGTACACCGTTACCGCCAGCGGATCGGTACACCTCAATTTTTCCAGTATCCGGCGAGAAGCCGTTGGCAGGGTCTTCGGTGGTGATACGGCATTGGAAGGCGAAGCCTCGGGTGGAGATGTGGTCTTGAGTCAAGCCAAGCTGCTCGAGCGAGGCACCCGCAGCAATCTGGATCTGCGCGGCAACGATATCGATTCCGGTGACTTCTTCGGTGATGGTATGCTCGACTTGACTAGATGCCAATGTTAGAAGTGCAATTGCCCGGCTTGGCCCAAGAAACTTACATGCGAGGGTTAATCTCGATAAAGTAGTAGCGGTTCTGCTGGTCGACCAAGAACTCGGCGGTACCAGCATTGCGGTAGTTGACCGACTGGGCGAGCCTGACGGCGTCGTTCAAGATAGCGTCACGAGTCTTCTCGGGGAGATCCTTGGCCGGCGCAATCTCGACGACCTTCTGGTGGCGACGCTGGACACTGCAGTCACGCTCGTAGAGATGGACGACGTTGCCGTAGTTGTCACCGAGCAGCTGCACCTCAATGTGTTTGGGCTTGTCCAGGAAGCGCTCGACGAAGACGGTGCCGTTGCCGAAAGCGGACTTGGCCTCTGAGGTTGCTCGCTCGAAGTTGTCCTTGAGCGTGGACTGCTCGCGGACGACACGCATGCCACGGCCACCGCCGCCATATGCGGCCTTGATGATGATGGGGAAGCCATGCTCGTCGGTGAATGCCTTGACGTCCTCGTACTTCTCGACCGGATCGGGGGTACCGGGCACGACGGGCACGTTGCACTTGATGGCGAGTCTTCGGGCGGAAACCTTGTCGCCGAGCGCGTCAATGGTGTCTGGCGACGGGCCGATGAACTACAATGCACACACGTAAGCTTTTTGTTCGTTCAGCGTGACTCTTGGCCAAAAGCAACGTTTGGCCCTGTTGGGGGCGCCCGTGATCGCCGTCGGCTGCACATGCACGCACAGATGCAGCTGCCCCGCCATGGCTTCTCGGGCAAGCGCGGGCAACGAATGACTGGGCAGGTGCAGCCCACCCCCCCGGCCAACTATCGTCATGGTATAAACAAAAAGTGCAACACTCACGATAAGACCAGCCTGCTCGACCTTGCGTGCAAACTCTGCGTTCTCCGACAGGAAGCCGTAGCCCGGGTGGATCATGTTGACCTGGTGCTCTACCGCGATCTTGACAATCTCGTCGCTGGCCAGGTAGGCACCCACGGGGGTGTACTGGCCGCGGTGGCCGATCTCGTAGGCCTCGTCAGCCTTCTGACGGTGCATGCTGAGACGGTCCTCGTGGCTGAAGATGGCCACGGTGTGCAGCGACAGCTCGTGGGCTGTCCGGAAGATGCGGATGGGGATCTCTCCTCGATTGGCGACTGGGGGCGCGGTTAGATGCCGACGAAGCTTGGAGCGAGCCATTGAGCGTGTTGGGCTTACCCAGCAGCTTCTTCAGCTGCATGATGGAGCTGTTCGCGCGCAACCGGTGATGGACCGAGTTGCGATGGGGGTGGTGCTCGCCATGCTCCTCGTCGAACTCGCTGTCGTCAATGGCCGACGCGGCCGCGTTCTTGTCGACGGCCAGCGTGGTCATGCTGGGCGACTGTGATGGAGGAGTGGGGGAGGGAGGAGAGGGAAGGAAGATGAGAGAGAGAGGAATTGGTTGAGCAGGGCCGAGGGCGAGGGCAAGAAGTGATATATAGTGGGAGGGCGGTATCGGTATCGGCGCGCGCTGTGTCAAAGCACAAGTGCCAACGCCGGCGTGATGGGATCAGAAGGCATGTGCAATTGGAGGGGGGCTAGAGGGCCAATGGGTCCAACACCAAGCCAGAACAACACTGGTGAGAGCAGCGCGTCCGCTCGGTGGGCCAGCAAAGCAACAGAGCTCGGTGCGCGGACCCCCTGCAGGCTAGAGCTTCCTTGCTGCCCCTCCACGACGCTTGTCGATAAAGCCGTCGCCCACTCCCGCGCCGCCGCCCGCTCCCCCATGCGTCACACTGTCCACACTGTCGCAGCCTCCTCCAATATGCTGGCAAAACATCAGCGTAAAACTTATTGCACACCTCCAAGTGGGCGACAAGTCAAACCCTCCCCCCCACGCCCAAGCCGTGCCTGCGACGGCCGCCCAGCTAGCAGTCTCTGCCCGCCCATGTGCGTGTGCTTGTGCCAGCGCTTCAGACACTTCCCCCTCGACGCTCGCCTCACCGCCCAGGCCCGCCATGCACTACCCCGAGGCCTCCTCCTGTGTGCGTCTGCATCACACCCCCTTCAGATAGCCCACCACTGCCTGCTTTTTTCCGCACCCAGCCAGAATCGCCAGCCATAAGCTCGGCACCGCGGGAGAACGGAGGCGCGCTTTGCTTCGGCTGCCCGTCTCATGTTCGCTGGGTGATGCGCCGTACGAGATAGCCGAAGAACGGGGACGCGGTGAGGTGATCGCCTCTTTGGGGGCATTGCGTCCTGTCCTTTTCCGGCTGCTTTTCTTTGACGCTGCACATTTCCATCATCGTTTCCAGTCATCCAGCCCACATCATTCGAGCCATTACCAACGCGAGCTCGGAGAAAAATCTGGCACGCGAGTCTCCCCCCGAGTGTTGAGCTGGGAGCTTGTGCCCGCCCTGCATGACTCTAAGGGCGCCATCGCGGTCGACGGTTGGCGGTCGGCGAAACCCAAAGTCCACCGTCTGTAAAACACGGAATTACTTGCCTGCGTCCCAAAGTGTCGCCCGTGTGGATCCCCTCGCACCGACGCGTCCACGCACCGTGAATAGATAGCCCATAGGAGCCTCACCAGCACTACCAAGATGCCGAGCTGCCTTGGCGAAGATCATCTGCAGGCGGCCACCACAGCTTAAAACACAGACCCCACACGCAACACAATCGGTAAACGTCCAAGAAGTCCTCACTGAGTCAAGAGGCACTACCAAGAAAGCGTAATCTGTTTCAGTGCAACCAGATCCAAATCAATTAGATACTATGTAGAATACATGAGTCCGAAGCTGTCTCGGCGCATATCGTGATTGACATGCTCCGAAACATTGGAAACCCCCTCAACGCCGTGTAGAGTACATCACTTCCCATAACCAGAACATGTATGCACCCGCCCTGCTTTTGCATCACCGCCGAAAAATATCAAACTATGTAGCTGAAGCCGTGCCTGAAGATCGTGACGCGACTCCGAGACACGCATCCAAAGTAACAATACACTTAGAATCCTCGGAAGCCCGTGGGTTGCGGTGCAATGCCATTGGGCTGCTGGTACGGGCCGGGTGAGGGAGCAGACCCCACGGGACCCTGAGTGAGCATGAGACGCGAACCTAGGATCGGCGTGTCCTCCTCCTTCTTCTGCTGGGACGCCTCGCGTGCCTTGCGCTCCTCGTTGTCTTTCTTGAGCAGCTCGATCGTTGCCGCTTGCTGCGCGAGGAAGTTGATCATGTAGGGCTGTACAAAGGTTAGAATGCGTTTAGAAATGCGAAAGGCAGAACATACCATAGTAAAATCATTGAGGTTGTTTCGCCACGAAATCTCAAGGATCACATCTGGGCGGATAAGATCGTAGCACGCGTAAAGCATGCCCACGTAGCACTCGCGGCTGCCGATATCGACGAAGTAACGTAGCAAATCCTCAACCACGTCGGTCTTGCTAGATATCGCTGCCGTCTCAATAGCATCCTTGAATAGTTTGTCCTGCTTGGACAGAGCAATCGACTTCTCCCACCGCTTGTTCTTGCGGTAGATGTTCGCTGCGATCTGTCGGAAGAAGACCAGGTCGTGTCGCTCAAGACGCTGAGCAAGGTCCATGGCATCGTAGTTGTCGTAATTCTGGACAGAGTCACGCAGGGTCTTGTAATCCTCCTCCTCGATCAACAGGTCGTTGAGAGCGTTGTTGACCTCCCGCTTGTTCTGAGACTGCACGTTGAGCAGGAAGGGCTTGATGAGGGGAATGTTGTCCGACTTGAGGAACATGCGAACGACGCGGTTGACATCAATTCTGGCAGTAAGCGCCTGCAATAGGTCGGTAAGAAGGGTTGGTTGCTCCTCGAGGTAGAAGCCGAGAGCACGGTAGTAGATTTCGACATTGGACGCCTTGGTGATTGTATCCTTGAATGACTGGTGCTCCCAAGCATCTGATGCACGCTCCATCATGGCTAGGGCAGCATTGTCCCACTCGTCGTAGTGAACGTACAGGAAGATTAGCTCAGGCCACAGATGCGCCTCCTCGCAGGCTCGGATCATCTTAGGGATGTTGATACGAGACCAGAAAAGACGAAGGTGTTCCATAACGCGCTCAGAATGGTACTTCGTAAGTGCAATCCCCAATTCGGTAAACATTCCCATATGCGCTAGATTATGTCAGCATGAAAGTCCAGGAGGGGTTTTGAAAGGGATATTGACTTACCACGCTCAAGACCTAGGCCGGCCTCGAGAAGGCTGATCAGCTCGTCAAAGTAGCCATTACGCTCGTACTGCCTGACGAGGTCGGTGAGCTCTTCAGCATGAACGATCAGGTTTAGACCACAGATCTGAGCAAGGCGGAATTCCTTCTTGCCAACGCAAGCCTCGTTCACCTGTCGCCAGACCTTGATGCTGTTGGCTTTTCTGGCACATTCAACAGCAGCCTGGTAGTCCTCAAGGTGTACGAGAGTTGTGGCAAGCTTGGCCCAGTTCGAGATGCTGGTGTAGAAAATCTTAGCAGCCTCATGGTAACCCTCCTCGTAGGCCTTGTCACCAGATGCCTCCACGTCAGCGACGTTAGTTGCGCGAAGGAAGTCTTCAAGTTCGGGCAGCTGGTTGGTACGAGCATAACAGAAGGCCAATGCAGTATCAACGGGGACTTCGCGAGTTGTTTTGCGTGCCATTCTCAAGAACTTGATGAGGTCCTCATCCTTACCAGCGTGTGTGGCGATTTCAATGACTTCCAAGAAGTTAGACGGATCTCCAGCCCGGATGTACGAGTCAATCGAGTCTGTAACGCGCAGCCCATCGAGCTGAGCCTTGGCTACTCTGCTCCAAACTTCCGGCAGGTCAACACGTTCCGCATATTCTTGAGCCCGATCAATGCTGACGATGTGGTCGATGAGAACGTTCGCGCCATCTACGTGTTGCTCATGCTTCTTATAAATCTCGAACGCCTCCTCGTACATGCCGACCTCGATACATTGCTGAGCAATGTCCTCAGGCGTGTAGTGCTCAAGTTGATGGATGTAACCCATCATACGGCCACGGTCAGATTTGGCGGCCGTGAGCATGAGCAAATTCTGGAGCGAAGGGTTGTCACTGAAACTTGACGGCTCCAAAATGATCTTCTCGAGCAAGTCGATCAACTCGGCAGGCATGTCGCCAGTAATGAACGCCTTGACAGCGATGGATACTTTGTCAGGATCTTGGGATTCTAGAGGCCAATTAGTGATTGTTCAGATTTTGGGCAGCTTCGTCAACGTTTGGACGCTTGGAAAGAGCGTTGAGTTGGGTCGGGACACACAATACATGCGCGGAGAAAGCAAAATGGTTCGACTTACCGGGAACAGCTGTGGACGTAACCTGGTCCACCAAAGACCGACGGTGCATGTTGTTGGAGCTGAGTACGTAATCCCAAACCTCCCCATCGGCACGATCGAGCAGGTAGCGAGCCTGCGCCTTGAACATGGCGTTCTCGTTGGTCACGTTGATCAGCTCAAGGTCGTTCTGGCCCTTGCTGTAGGCAATAAAGGCCAGGTTAGGGTCGCGTTTCTCGCAGTATTTACCCACTACCAACGTGTCGTATTGGTCGTTCTCCTGCAGGAATTTCTCGGGATTGTTGTTCGAGTCGATATAAATCTTGGCCAAAGCATTATATACAGCCTGCTGTTGATTACCCTCCGATAGAGTCTGCTCAAGGAATGGCAGAAGGAGCTTAAGTCGGTTGCGAGACTCGACCTCAGCTACGAGCTCATCGATCGGAATGGACGACGGAGTGACCGAAGCGAGCAGGCCTTTGATGATGCTCTCATCGCAATCAACATCGAGCAGTCCACCAATGACTGCAGGGGTCCTGGCTGGGTTTACGCGCTGCACGTACACCTCAATCGACTTGAATTGCTGCTTCTTGTACAGATAAAGGACCAAGTCGTGGATGAAGTTGAATCGGTCGCACACAATGATGAGAGGCAACTGCTCCGTAAGATTGGCTTCCTTGAGGAAGTTCTTCACTTTTTCGGGGTTATAAAAGTTACTCTCGCGGCAAATGCGCTCCACCTCGTTTAGCTGACCAACGGTGGTGGCAGCCTCGATATACTTGAAATGCACGTCTGGGTCCTCGCTGACATTGACAATGGACCCTAAGAAGAAGTATAGACCCTCGGCGGTGCGGTGCTTCTCCAATAAATCAATGATCCTGCTGGCCCCGAGAAGATCCGAGTACTTTTGGGCGATGCGAATCACAGCCTGGAGGTTTTGACGAATGTTGGTGGTAAGCATATGGTCCAAGGAATCAAGCGAGAGCTCAACGGTGAGCTGACCAAAGTAGTTGATCAGCCACTCTTCCGGAAGCTTGTCGGTCTGTACGATCATGCGCTTGATAGCTGCTGTGTCGTCCGTGTGCTCCAACGCACGGGTAAGAAGACCAGCGTTCTCGCAAAGTGATGCAATGCGGGCCTTATCATAATGAGAGAACATCTCGTTCCCGAGAATAGCGTCCGCCACCTGAGGTGCGTTGAGCAAGTTCATCTCGAGGAGTTTAGTCTGGAGGTGTCCCTCTTCAGGTAGGTTGTTTGATAGCACATCGAGCAAAAAGGCGGTCGCTTGTTGAACCATACCTTGCGACTGGAAGATGTCGACAACCCGGTCAATGCTGATCAATGGACCTCCTTCATGCTTAGCCAGGCTGGAAGCAAATTCACTTCCTTTTTCAGGATTCACGCGCACTATGTGTTGGAGCAACACATTATAATCTGGGTTGTATCCGACGGACTGGCAGTATTGAAGAATCAGGTCGAAATGGCCCAACTCTGCAAGAGCGGCAACGGTCTTTTGCGGTACGTTTGCCTCCTTGTAGATTGCCAGGGCAAGATTCAAGTCGTGCGGCTTGGCTAAATCTCCAAGCTCTTCAGAGCAGTGCAGCTTCCCTTCCTTTTGCCACTTCTCGATCAAGTGTTTCCGACCCTGGACGAAAACCGGGCGCGCCAACTCAAGCGTCTCATCCTTGTTTAAGCCGCCCTTATCGAGCAGTTGGCCGAAGTACTGCAGGAGCACAGTGATTTGACCAGGCTGAGCCGGAATCTGTCGCAACCTGTTGATCGTCTGGGGCGTGCGGAGGAAGCCTCTCGGTGAGTTGGCAGCCACTTTGGCGGCCTCGGTATAATTTGCCTGGTTCATTAGAGTCTCGAATCGCTGCTGGTACAAGTTGTCTGCGCCCGGAAGCCCACCCTTGGATGCTAGCTTGTAGGCAATTTCTGAACACGCCGGGTTCTCCATGATGTACGGAATGAGCGCATCTTCCCGGATGGTGGTGTGCAGAACTTGTCCACGCTTGTTGATCACCACAACACCCTTGCCATCATCGTCGCGGGCGGTTGTGAATACCGTCTCTTCTGATATCCGGTTCAAGAAGAGTGCAGTACCCGTCTCGAGATCGTGCAGGTGGATAAAACCGAATTTTGTTACCACAACTAAGATACCGTACTTGTGCGCAATGTGGATTCCGAGAGGGAAGTCACCAGTGCCCTCCGCAGGCCAATGTATCGGAATGAGGCGCTTCGGGAAGGCAGGATTCGCGGCGTTGTGGTCTACCTCGACGATGTTGATCTTGGCCTCCCCGGTGGTGGACTTGACGGCGAAGGCGAAGAGCTTCGTATCGGACGTTGCGCCATCGAGACGAAGCGTGCCAAACGTAGCAGCATGACCTTCGAGTGGCTGGCTAACGTTTCGGGCCTTGGAGAACAGCTGCATGTTACCGCGGATGCCTCCGGTCGGGTGCGAGGCAATGCCAACCAAACACGACCAGCTCTCATCATCGTTAGTGACGTAGTTGATGATTTGGTTGTTCTATCACCATGTCAGTTAAATCCTATCCCAAATAGCTAGGTAAATGGTACCTCAAGCTGCTCCTGGCGGTCGAAAATCTTGCGCGGGGTCGGCGGGTTGCTGCTGTCAAGGACATCCCAATGATACACCGACTTGGTACTGACAAGTGCCAGCGTAGTCTGGCTGACCCACCGCCAGAACTGGATGTCTTCGGAGTGAGTATACGTCTGCAAGCGCTGCTTCGTCTCGAGATTGAAGAGCTGCAGCGTCCGACCCTGCGCCTTGAGAGCAATAATGGGCTCTGTCAGATGCATGATGGCGCTATCAGCGCGAATTGGCCGCCGGATGACATTGTTTGTGTTCTTGAGATCGATAATGACGGTCTCGGCGGGCGTGTTGGCTTCGCTATTCTGCTGGCGCACGCAGACGTACTTGTCCGACTCGAGCGTCTACAGCGCATTAGCCTTGTCTTCAATGGCGATTCCCTTGTGGTATTGAAAACATACACAGTTCTGCCATGATATTGATGCCGGCTGCATGCACAGTTAGCTTGTTGTCTTTTCGCTCTCAGCGCGCCTCGGTGCCTTGGATCGGCCAACGTACGAGAATGTTCAGGTTTGTGAGCTAGCAGTCATTTGTTAGCTTCTTTGATCATCCACAGCGATGGGAAGTAGCTCACCAGCGTCGGCTGCGTGACGTGCAACGGAATGGGTCGTTGAGACATGTTTGCGCCGGAGCAGCTCTGAGCTCACTCGTGGTGAGAGAGCAGACGGCCAAAGGGGGTATCGAAGGGAAAAGGCAGAATTAGACCCAGAATCAGGACGCCGAGAGCGCGCAATAGGAAATGAGGGAATGTGGGGAGGCGGGCAGATGGGGGTCGTGGATGTGTGTTTTCGAAGTAAAGGAGCTCACGACCAGGTGTCGTCTAACCGGGGAAGGAGCTAGGCTTGGCTTGGGGTCCGAGCTGACACGACAAACGCAGGGCACCTCCGATGACACCGCACTGTACACGTGCATGCAGTTATTGTTCTTCGCCGAGAGGCATTTCTCATGAATATGGGAGATTTTGATGATAACTCCTCGATGCTTTTTGGGTATCTGGAGTTTCTTGAAGGAATCCCCATACATCGCGATGATATCATAGTGCTCTACTTTCAATACTACTTGCATTGTACAAATGATCGTTTCTGTAATACGCAACTACTAGGATACACAATCGCTCCGTTCGATTCCGGAGCTGTAAGTAATATAAATTTGATCTGGAATCGTCTTGTACAGATGAGTAGATCATAGCAACAATCTATGCACGTGAATAACCTATATCATCCCCTAAATTCTCATAATTACTCTCCTAGAGTGCGTAAGTGATATGAAAACTAAAAGCTGTAGCAAAATGTGTATTTCCTCGCGATGTATTAAATCCTACTGCGGGTATTCGATGTTGATATGCACGCAACCGCACCTAAAAACTCCATTTTAGTCACGAGTGACATATAAAATCTCGTATCAGCGCTCCTAGGCCATGCAGGTGAATCTGTCTATTCATACGGAGGTGTGACGTCTTTCAATGCCACAGCAGGTGGCCGTCGGCATGAGTTCCTCCTTTACTAGACTAACGGTACCCATAAGCTATGCAAGTGTGACTCCTTGAGCGGGACCCGTCAGTGGAGCGAACTAGGCATCAATTCATCATTCCTAACTTCAAGAATTGTGGTTGAGCGAGATGGGATTAGGGAGGAGTCTGCGAGTTGGAGCGATTTTACAAAGCACTGCAAGAGATGCATGATTTTAATATATAGAAGTGTGTGCATACATGCGAACGGTTCCCAGGCCGGCGGCTATCCGCGCCCAAAATAGGGTATGTTCCAGAAGGCTGAGTGCCAGTGTGATTGGGCAGCAACAGGGCACAGACAATTTTTACGCCTGCCGGACACGCAGCGACGCCGAGCCCAACCATTGTCTGCAACGCGGTCCCTCTCTGTTCCGTAATTTCGATTCTGCCTTTCACTCACCCACAAAACGTCCCCGCTCCCCAATTTCCTTGTTACTACCACTGCACACACCCGCAAGAACCGCATCTGCAATATCCGTCGCACGTCAACCCTCCAACAACCCTACCGCAATCATGGCTCCGAGTAAATGGGGTACGTCATATCCTCGCCCGCGGCGCGCATCAGGCCACATGTCCGCGCTCGTTTTTTTCACAAAGCACAACGACTAACAGTCCGCTCTGTAGATGACGAGGATGAAGAGAGCACGCCTCCCTCTTCTCCACCTGTACCTGCTCTCCGCCGCGGCAAGTTCGACGACGAGGAAGACGATAGCGATGTACGTCAGCGTCCCGCCATGTGCTGCCTTGCGCACAACAACACAACAATCACCCTACTGACTGATGCATACAGGTCTTAGAATCCTGGGACGCCGCCGAAGACTCGGAGGTCGAGCGCGAAAAGGCGAAGAAAGCCGAGGAAGCCAAGGCGAAAGCTGAGGCCGAAGCGAAAGCCAACCACAAGTCCAAGGCGCAGCGTATCGAGGAGCGACGGCAAGCTAACCTGCGTAAGAGGCAAGAGGAGGATGCTGAGGACTCTGAGGAGGAGGAAGACGAGGCTGAGCGCCGCGCCCGGTTACGAAAGAACGAGCAGGATGCTGACCTGGCGCACGCTGAGGATCTCTTCGGAGGCGCAGGTCTTAGCGTGGGCACGAAGCAACGCACCGCCGGGGCGAAGACAGTCACTCTGCAGGACGAGAGTGATCCCGCCAACGTCATTGATCTCAGCTCGCTGAAGATCTTTAACCCACAGACCAAGGACCAGTTCACTAAACTGCGGGAAACATTGGTGCCGTTAATTGGAAACAACCACAAGAAGGCGCAGTACGCACTCTTCTTGCAAGAGTTCGCAAAGCAGATCGCCAAGGATCTGCCTAGTGATCAAATCAAGAAGATCGCCAGCGGTCTGACGACCCTCAGCAATGAAAGGATGAAGGAGGAGAAGGCTGCCGAGAAGGGCGGCAAGAAGACCAAGGCAGCAAAGACGAAGGCCAGTCTGGTCGCAACGCGGGATGTCAGCTATAAGGCCGACACAAACGCGTACGAGGATGACTTCGGAGAGTGAGTTCGCCTGTTGATCATCGTTCTCAGGTTTCATTGACTGATTTACCTTAGTGATGACTTCATGTGAGGGTTTCCTTCTTCCACGAATTTCGATATACCACACCTTTCGCCTTATTCCGACCACCAGCAGAGATACAACCCCGGCGCCGCTGCACCTTTTTCTCACGCCATGGAAGCAAATGGTTGTACAACGATACCTCAAATGGTCCCAGAGATGCTCAGGGTCTAGATAGTCTGGCGTTACGGTTTTGGTGATTTTTTTCATTTTCGCATTATTGGTCCCGGCATAGCTTTTGCTTAGTCTGTTTTCCTTCAACATCTTCGCAGTAGGGAGCGACATAGCGTGCATGACATATGTTTGACGCCGGAATGGACACGTATAGACGCGTTAGTAATGAAGGTGCATGACCGCAACTCTATCAAGTACTCCAAAAGTTATCTTTGTGTTCGCCTACGTGAAGTGGATGCAAGGTCCTGATGAGTACATGTCTAATTGTAAAGAAACACTTTCTAAAGAAATGTCAATGTAGTCCACATTCAAACGTATACCATTTCCTTCCATCTCTTGTCGTGATAGCTATACCTACTATGACTCGGGGAACAAGATATCCGTCAAGCGTACACAGTTTCCGCTACCCCGCCCTGCTACAGCACAATTTCTTCACGAACATGTCCATGAACACCACCTAAACTGCCTCATCCCTTGCTCAAACCCACACCCATCCAAAAATACCACTGACCAACCCAAACCACATCCGCCGTCCTCCCACCTCCCCAACCCAAACCCCTATTACGTTCCCGCTAATCCCGCCCCACCCCACTCATAGCCCCGCACACCCCGCGCACAAATCCCATCAATCACCATTCCCAGAACCATGACGCACATTCGCATCAGCGCAAAACCTTTCCCTTCCTGCCCCAAACGCTCAAGAATTTTGTTTTTTTGTGTGTGGATATAGTTTGGTTAATGCGGCAGATTCGTCATGAAGTTTAGCATCCATGGTCCAGCGGTAGGATAATTGCCTTCCATCTAGCGCTTGCTAGGTTTTCTTGCGTAAGCAATTGGCACGGGTTCGACTCCCGTTGGATGCATTTTTTGCTGCTGCGTTGTTTTGGGGCTCTGGGGACGTGGGATACGGATGGATGGGCGTGAGCTCTAGATATTATTGATTTTGTGTGGTTGTGGGATGGTGTGTTTACTTTTTTGCTGTGTGTTGAGAGAGGGAGGGGGCGGTGATTGTAAAAGTCCGTGAATGCGTGGATAGATAGATGAAATAGGTGTATATGTGTATATTTTACGACACGATATAATTGCTGTGTTGATATGCTAAGGTCGAACGGCAAGTTGGGATATGTAACGCAGACGTAATGCCCCCTCAGCTGGGCAATTTTTTTTCGTGGATGCTGGAGTGTGTACGGCTGCTTGGATTACACTGGGCACGATTAGTTCTCTTGTCAATTTCCGACCTTTTTCTCCAGGACGAAATATATCGAGTAGCGAGATGATGAAACACTACGGCGGTGAGCAAGGACACGTTGATAAAAGTATAGGTACAGTACAGGTCTGCAGAAAATGCGATTGAGATGAATCTGAATGCAGCTTTGATATTGCCTTTGGGTGGATATGGAGCAAGTTAGCCATTCGCAAATACGTATAACATCTACTACATATGCTTCCGAGAAGAGATAAAGTAATATCCCAGCTCCCGGCTTCGTACTTGGATTGTAAAAATATTTGTAGTGGTTTTCCCTGATATCGCGGGACTTGAAACATAATCAAAAGGTCCAACGTCACGTATACGTTCTCTCCCTCATTGTAAGATGCTATATGATTCAAAGTCTAGAGACGTATCGTAAATCAAGATATATCAGGGTATATGATGCGTTGAATTAAATAACTATCTCCGCGACAAGCGGCTACATGTAGTGAATACGGGCTACCATACCTTGGAAAACATCAAGGGATACAAGGTATACTTCATTTGCCGACTTCACGTGCGAGCGAGCAATCATTACTAGTCTGAGCACATATGGAGTATACACCTTGAGCGTCTCTCTTTTGAAATAGTTGATAGCCGAGGGAGATTCAGTAGTCGCGCATCATCATGCAGCCTAGTATGAGAGCCTCTATCAGGCCAAGCGCTTCGAGACTTCTAGCTGAAATCTAGATGCATAGCGCAAGGCGCAGGAGCGAGCAGGTCGAAGCAGGACGCATGTTGCAACGGATGCCTGTTTCGTGCATACATCTATTTCAATCCTGTAGCGGCACATTTGGGGGTCGGATGCATAGGGCTGAATCAATGCATGTAACATGCACCTCTACGATGGAACCGCAGACCGATATATTTATATCAGTGCTGGCGGAATGACAATATTAGATTCTTCAGGGCTGAAAACGTCCATCATAAGATCTGTGTGTTGTGCTCTGGGTGGAACGTTACATAACCAAGAATGCGTGAGCAAATCTGACTCAAGTGCTGCAATTCTTCGTGGCCGACTGTGTAATGCAACCGAACTACTCCTTATGCAGAAGCTCACGCGAGGCCTAGAAGAAAAACAAATCGACGGATGCGTTGGTCGAAGTGTTGAGCGCCACACATGCAGTACGGATAGACGGGTGCCACACGCATCACAAGCGAGACACGACCCAGGGACAGACGGGTATCGGCCCACTTGCGGCAACGGTTCCGAACAGAGCTGCAGGCGGGCCTCGAAGTTCTGTGGTTCGTTGGCGGCGGTGGGGGAGAATTCTGATGCGCCACGTATACAGTGCCACACCACTATAATACGTGAGCCTAAGACACGGTGTGCGTAAATGGACCGTCGCGTTCCGAGCTGCAGCTTCCATCAAGAAGAGCAGCTACGATAAGGCGGCCTTTGGTCCAGGTAAGTGCCGCTGCCGGTATAATTGCCCGCCGACCCAGGCCCAACCATGCAGAGATGGGTGATACAGAGACGGGTGTATCTCGTGGTTATTCGACGAGGTTGAGGTCAACATGGAAGAGCCTGCTAGGGCAGCGGGTATTCGGCTGCTTGCGGAAGGGGATTCGACGGTGCATATGCTTATTTGCAGCGTAGGCGTCACGCGTGTGGCACCGTGTTGCTATCGGCATGTCACATCGTGGGGTCGAGCGTGCATCGTGATGGTGGTGGGTGTATGGGCTGCGGCGGTGCAGCGAAGCTTGGCCAAAAATAGCTGTTGTATGCGTGAGAAGTGTGAAACTTAGAATTCCTTCCGATGGCGTTTCCGCGGAGGCCAAAAGCTCGCGTCGCTGGCGAGATGGCGACTATGCTTCATCTGCTGCCATACTGCTACAAGAGAAGAGTGTGCCAGGTTGCAGAGCTCCCGGTGGTGAGTGCCGGGAGCGGTGCCTGACGATCGCGTGTCAATCCGTTCGGGGCTGGGCTAGGGCTGGCAGCTGTGAGCAATTGGCGCCGGAGGCTCAAGTTGATCGCACATGGCAAAAAGATCGCCTGGCTGCCTGGAGGGTGGCTGACGGGTGCGCTGACCACTTGCAAGTGTTACGACGGGCAATGTCTCGCCCCGACCGGTGCGGTGGTGAAGACTCTGCTCGGAAGGCGGCAAAACCTGCTTTGTGGTGTCCGGTGAAAGGGCAAGATGGTCGCGCGCGGTGCTGAGTGGCTGCCAGCGAGCTGTGGCGCGCCAATGGAAATTAGCCACAGAAGGAATCGATTGGTGAAGACATCAGGCTGTATGGGCACGCTCGTTGGTGTGGTAGCGGCGAGCGGGCACAGCTGCCTTTGTCGGCAGGCCGAGGGAGAGGATTGACTCGTTTAGGCCAACAGTTCTCTGCTACGGGAGGTGATCGGACGATGGGGGATGGTGGCATGCAGAGCGGAGCGGCAGTCGTGGTGATGATGGGCGCTGCGCCACGCCACTTCGTCGAGCATTCCCCATGGTCTCTTTGCTGGACCATGACAAGACACCGAGGCGGCTGGCGCGCGGTGTGAAGGCTCTGCTGTACGTGCTGTCCCTTGCCATTTGTGTCCCTTGCCGCGTCCCTCGCCGCCGTGTCGTGCAGCGCGAGCAGCGAAACGGCGATGGCCTTAGTCAGGCTTGTCGGTGGAGCGTGCGACTTGGCCTTTGTGGCGCTCGTGTCGTCGGCAAGGCGGTCATGCCGTTTGGGGACGAGGTGCGCCGGAGCCGAGCGGGCGCTGGGGTGTGAATGGCTGCGTGCGGCTGGTGTCTGCTGGGTGTCTGCTGGGTGTCTGCTGGGTGTCTGCTGGAGTAGCTGACTGTTCAGCGAGGCGCCGCCTCTTTGCACAGCCTGCATCGCGGGCCCGATTCTTCGCGAGCCCACAGGCCGCGTGTGTGAGGCTGCCCGGCCAAATTGCTCCCGCCGCCAACCAGTCATGATGCGCAACCCACCAGACCTCTTTGCGCGGTCGCCAGCCCGTCTGCGCACAGCGAGCGGGGGGGAAATCTCAAGCGCTCGAGGGCAGCGGAGGCAGGGCCCGAGGAACGAGGGAAAGCTGTAGCGCGAGGCGGGCGCCAGGCTTCGAGGTGGTGATCAGCACGAGAAGCCGGTGCTCGTCGTCGCTCGGCTCGCTGGGGTCCGTGTTGCATTTCATCGTCGCTGCGCTAGCCTGCAGCCGTCCAGCCACATCTGGGCAGCTTCCAGCCCGGCGACCGCTCGTCATCGCAGCGGCACTCCCAGCCGTCGCCCAGCAGCCAGCACCACCACACCTCCATCCCACTGTCGCTGTCTCGCAGACCCAGCTGCCCTTGGAGACGCTGCCAGCGCACACGGTTCCCCTGCCCATTGTCCTCCACCGTCGCACGCTGCTGCCCCCCCTCCCTCTGCCCGCCATCGCAGCGAGCGGTCCCTAGCGCCTCCCACGGCCGCTAATCGCCACAGCCTCACTGCCACTGTTTGGACTGCTTGGACAGCGCCGCACCGCAAACCTCCACCCTCCGGTTCGCCAGCTGCCATCACCCGTCGCATCGCGACCGCCGACCGCATCACAGCACCCTCCCACGCCCTTCGACTGCATTGCATCTCTGCTGCGCGCCCCGTACTCGACATTGGACGGTTTCTTGGTTCGCCTGAGCGTCCGTCTTGGCTCGCGAGCAACTGCAGCCGCACTCCCTGCACCTCTGCGACGCCAGCCCGGCCCGCATCGCAGAAAGCTGGCTCGCTCGCGCGCGCATCTCATCTGGAGGATCTGTGGGCGGCGAATGCTGCCATGAGCCTTGGCTGATCTTTGCGACCGAGGTACAACAACTGCGCACAGTGAAAACACTGCAAACCAAAAGGTGCGTGGTCATGTCCTCCAGCGATCCACTCGCTTCCCAAGCGATGGTAAAGAGGCGAGTGAAGCTAACATGGTAGCAAGGATCACCACCATATCACCTCCTCCACTATAACCCATGGCAGCGTCTACTCGAGCCATCACGCCTACGCACACCGGCTCATTCCCAGTGCCCAACAGAACGGCAACACCCACTTCACACGCGGGCGCGACGTTCGGGACCCATCTCACCAAATCCCCGCGGGGACTCTCGCCAAGACACTCGCCTCAACCGCTCACGGGGGCCGCTGCGCTCGAGGACGAGCGGCGGCGACAACATCAATTGCTGCGCCAAACGAGCCCCAATCCCGCCCACGCCGTGGTTCAGAGCCTCATCGGGACGGCCCAGTCCGCCGTGAACAACCACAAAGACGCACCAGCACACATGAGCGGGCCCGTGGAAAAGGCACAAAAGGCCCTGGTCATTCCCGAGTCGGCCGGAATGACGGGTGACAACATGCAGACGAGTCCGGTGAGCCTCTCCAGCTTTGGCTCAGCCGACTCGAACAACCCACCCGCCGCGACAAACTTGGAAGCGGCGGCGCCGTCGGCGAACATGGGAGGCCACGAAGGCGCGCCTCAGCATCAACAACCTCCAATGCATACCCAACACCAACACATCGCACCCAATCCGTCCGAGAATGCAAGCAATCGCGCCTTCACCTTCCCAGGCCCGTTGCAGCCAGAACACGACCCACGCGCTCCGGCGCGCCAGATGAGCTTGCCCGGTTACCAGAACAGCCCCAAGTCGCCGTCGGCCAAGCGCCACAAGTGTCCCTATTGCGCTACCGACTTTACGCGACACCACAACTTGAAGAGTCATCTCTTAACGCATAGTCAAGAAAAGCCATATGAATGTCCTACCTGCCAAGCCCGTTTCCGGCGCCTGCACGACTTAAAACGCCACACAAAACTTCACACAGGAGAACGCCCGCACACCTGTCCCAAGTGCGGACGTAGATTTGCTCGTGGTGATGCCCTCGCCCGACACAACAAAGGACAAGGCGGGTGCGCCGGTCGACGATCTAGCTTCGGGATCGACAACGATGACATGGCGGATGGAAAGGGAGAAGATGGCATGGACGGCGTCATGTACCATGGCGGTGAACATGACGGTGAAGGAGACGAGGATGATGACGGACGACGTGTTAGTGAGCCGGCGCGTAAGAGGCAAAATACAGGAAACTCTACGCAAGGTCCGTATCGTCAGCATTCAAGTACCTACCCGCCCCTTGCTGCCAATCGCGGACAGTATGGAGGCAATAACTTATACCCACCACCTAGTGGTCCTTCAACCAATCAGTCCACTAATATTTCGCCAAAACTAGCTCCTGGAAGCATATCATCTCTTCACTACACGGCGAGTCAAGCGAATATGTTCAGCACAGGAGGCCCTCCGATGACTGAAAGCCCCAAACCCCTCTCCCCTGGCCAGCAAGACCAGCACCGCCTCGGTGCGCACGACGGCAGCTTGCCAGGGTCACGGTCGCCAAATATCCATCCAAGCTTCAGTCGGGCTCGGGGGTCACCATCGATGGGTATGGCGCCTCCGCAGGCCAACAACGGCCCTCATCTGCCCGCTTTACCTGGCTTGGCTCCTAGCATGTTACCCAAGCAAGGCTCTCAGGGTGGCAAGAACGGGCCTAGCATGCTCCAACATCAACAAGTGCCGGGATCAAGTTCGCAGCCGGGCAGTGTGTCGAGTCACGGCGCGAGTAGCGGTGGTAGCATGCGCGAAGTAATGGGCAACCAAGGAATCGACATGTGGCAGTACGTACGAGACGTAGAGGCCCGTATGGCGAAGATGGCACAAGAACACGAGACAAAGATGACGACTTTGCAAACCGAAGTTACCACACTCCGTGCACAACTTGCTCAACAACACGCGCAAAATACGCAACAGTAAGACGGCACGCAGTTTATACATCGATTGGGAAGGTTATGACCTTTGCGCCAATACGAACATCTACGATAATAAGTATTCCTACGACGCATCATACGACCGCTTGCATGTCTCGTTCTAGCGACAGGTGTCGAAGGTGCGTTTTTGGTCGGAGTAGAAACAAGTCCAGTATACCAGCGACTTGATGGAGTTTGGGGGGACATGACATGGTACCGGTTAAGGCAGGCTTTTCGGTGGCATGCTCTGATTGAACAGTTCATTTACATCACCTTCTTCGGTCGGCGGTAACGGGAATGGGTAGACGTCGACCAAAATACTGGGGCACACCAGATGTTACCAGCATACGCATGCTGGCAAAATTACCAATTTCTGCTTTTATAGTCTTTCCACGTCTCCTGGTTCGGTCACTCGGTTAACGACTTTCACCCACTGTATTTTTAGCGGCAAGAGATTTTGGGTCTTATCTGGTTCATGTTTTTATGCGAATGGTGTGGAGGAGCCCGGGCGTGAGGCACGTTGATGGGCGTACATAGTCTAGCTCTGAGCATGTCCGTCAATGGTTGTGTGTGTGTGTGGAGAGAGACTGTTACCTGGTTTTTTGGGGGGGCGTGGATCTGTTTTGCGTGATACCTTACGGGATATGCGAGATAGTCTGGCGACGGGTATGTGGTGTACGTATGAATGAGATGTTTCTGTCAGTCTTCCATGTTTCAAGTGACATCTACCTTCCTCACGCTTTTATGCTTTGAACAATGTACATGATTCACACGTCATACCGACTGCAAGATGATCATTGAGAAATGTAGTGTTTGCGTGCAGCTCAGCTCAGTTACTTACACCTGCATGATGCCCCATCATGTGATGTTCAGCTTCGTTAGCACCGTCGCTCACACCTTATACTGTTTGAGAGACGCCGGGTATAGGTGTTGATATATACTAAAACGAATTAATATGAGCATCGAAGGTTCGAAGGATAGATAGACTCGTCCTGATCAAGCGTAGAATGGACGTGAAATCGGTGGCGAACATAGCTGCTTGACCGTTATTCGAGATGTGTGTACCGGTCTGGTGGTTGGACGGGTGTCGCGATCCTGTCAAGATCGAAACAAGGCGTGTCGTTGCTGTAGGGCCATGTCAACGAATCATTACCCCGCCATCCCACCAAACCTCCGACAGCGAAGTCTTCGTGCGACGAGGGTCATTGGCTCCCGTCGATTCACCGGGCTGGGGTATCTCGAGATTGACAATCAATGATTCCAATGTAATTGCTGCGAAATTACCGCGTCGTGGCTTGCGATGGCCAGGATGGTCAGCTCGCGGTCGCATATCCCTGTCACCGCAGACGCGCCGCAACATGGCAGCCCATCCATGACAACGGAGCGTAAACACGCCGTGCCTAGGCTGGCCATCCTCTCGAACAGCAATCAGTCGCAATCAACAACTTACCCTGCACATCGCTGCAATTCGTCCGAACACGCTGGTGTTGACGCGGACCCGGGCATTGGCCACGAGCTGGTTGCCGCCGCGATCTCTGTTGTTGTAAACACCACCGCTGGAGCCGAGTCCGACGCAACCTTGGAAGCGCTACTGTCACCTTGAAGCGGCCGTTTGTCACGCAGCTCCCACCGGACAAGTGTTTTAGTTGGATTCACGGCCTGTACACCGGCCACGCTTTGGGCCGTAGAGCATTTACACAGGGTGAGTTTGTGAAATGCTGGAATGCAACCGCCGGTCCAGGGTGCTTGCTAACTTGAGTGGACAGCGACCCCATTCGCGACTTCTGCGCGACCGCTCCTCCTTCGAGACAGATAATCGCAGCATATTCGTTCACCTCTATTCTTCTCAATTACGCTGCGTTCGCTGTTGCCGCTTCGTCTGCCCCGCCTAGACCGCCTTTCGCGCCCGAGTGCAATTACGCCTCGCTAGCACACACGACCCCCAGGCGCGCGAATACATACCTTTTCTTAGTTGGACTTTGTTGGAACACGCACATTCGTTGAACGATTTGGAACAAACATGGCCGAGGGATTCGGTGTGAGCGGCTCGGTGGACCCCACGACGCTGTACACCAAGCAGCAATGCATAGGTGGGCACTCGAGCAGGACATATCTGGGGGTTAATGCTGACAACATACAGGAGGAGGCAGCTTTGGAAAAGTATACAAAGGGTACGTTTCGCCGGAAGCCATACCATACGGACAGAACGCTGATCTTCCCCAGGATCGACCGACGGAATGGCCAGCTTGTGGCTATCAAGATCATCGACGTTGAAAATGCCGAGGACGAGGTCGACGACATAATAAGCGAGATCTCTATACTATCCGGCATGAACTCTCCCTATGTCACCAAGTACTTTGGCTCGTACCTGCACGGCACCGAACTCTGGATAGTGATGGAATTCTGTTCCGGAGGAAGTTGCGCCGACTTGATGAGGCCCGGCCCCATCGAGGAGAGCGAGATTGCAGTCATACTCAAAGAGTTGCTCATGGGGCTTGTCTACTTGCACGATGACCACAAGCTGCATCGGGACATCAAAGGTGAGATATACCATCTCCAATTGGCAACCGTGGCACTAATGCGCGCATAGCTGCCAACATTCTCGTCGGCTCCAATGGTCAAGTCAAACTGGCCGATTTCGGCGTCTCAGGACAGCTATCCGCGACGATGACGAAGAAAAACACCTTTGTTGGAACGCCCTTTTGGATGGCTCCAGAGGTCATCAAACAGTCTGGATACGATCATAAAGCCGATATCTGGTCTCTCGGCATCACCGCACTCGAACTCGCACAGGGCGAACCTCCTTACGCAGACATACATCCCATGAAGGTGCTTTTCCTCATCCCGAAGAACCCTTCACCACAATTATCTGGCAAATTTTCACCACAGTTCAAGGAGTTTGTCGATTACTGCCTGAGAAAAGATCCAAAAAGATCGACCATCTGCGAAACAGCTGCTGCAAACGAGCTTCATCCGGAAAGCGGGAAAACCGGGGAAATTACAAGACCTGATTTTTCGCTACCAGGAGTACCAAGCTCGCCACCCTAAGCAGGATGATTCGTCTGATGAAGCTACACCCCAGAAGAAGAAGGAACCGGTCAACGAGGAGCTGTGGGACTTTGGCACGGTCCGTCCGATTCACAATCAGAGGGGTCCAGCTCTGAAGCCGATGAATGAGGCCGGTGCGAATGCTAGGAATGTGTCTCCCCAGAGAAAGCCGGTTGTCAATTCAAGAAACGCAGTCGGAGATGAAAACTACTATGCATCAGAAGAGACCATCCGAGCAAGTCCACCACCATCTCCGACGAAGCGCTTAGCAAAGTTTGATATCCCAACCTCACCGATGAGCTCGTTAAAGACGGCACTGCGAGTTCCTCTACCACCGTCCCCGGAGAAGAGATCGATTCCACCACTTCAGCCGCCAACGACTCAAGAGGTACGGAAATCTCCGGTACCTGCAGTCTTCTCGCCGCACCCTTTGAGTCGGGGCCTGGTCACTCCAACCAAACAGCCTGTCCAACAACCTAGACGGCAAACACCGCTCGCTCGAGACTATGACGAATATCTTCAGCGTTCGATCGCTGAAGACATGGCCGCCATGGAAGTAACTCCGCAACGCGATCCTACGCCCACGCGCGCTTCAGTACTTCCACAAATGACCATTCCTGAGATACCACCATTCCGTGGTGGCCAAGTTCAAGCCCCAAACAGTAATGCTATGTCCCCGAGTCAACCGAAGTCGCAGAGCCCGATCCAAAATCAAACTCAGATTCCGCGACCATCTCAAGTCCAGAAGCCACTCCCACCACTCGCTGGTCAACAACCACTGCCCCAACTCACAAGCCAGAAGCCAGCGTCGTCGTCACAGCAACCAATTGATCCGGCTTCAATAAGTCGTTCCGACTATGATCCTTTCGGCGGTCCTTTAATCAACGATTGGAACAAGCTGACAGGCTCACAAACCCCTTCGCACCCTCTCCCAGCTCCACCCAGCAAGCCCTCACCAATGTCCCGCGGTTCATTCGGTCGCCCGAAACCTACTTCCTCATATCAACACCCCAGCCAACCCACATCGCCCAACTCCTCCGCTCCCACCGAGATCACTGCCTTAACGGGCGTTGTGCTACCCGCTCTCGAAGCCGCCTTCTCCCGCCGCGCATACCACCTCAATTTAAAAAACAAGCAAGAAGCTTCGCAATCGCTGCGCGATCCGCACGCGTACGTTGAACGCAAGAAACAGCGGCAAGAATGCCACGACCATGTCAAGCGGCTAGTTAGCGAGCTCTCGCAGAGATTCAAGGAGCTGGATGAGTGGGATGAGAACGGGGGCGTAGGGATGGGCGGGAGGTGGCGGGTTTTAGAGGGTTTCTAGAGGAGGTGCTCGTTAGAGTCGAGCCGGCCGATGATTAGGCATCTTGAGATGTAGCGAAGAGGAAGAGAAAGAGAAGAAGACACAGCCAGGATCGGCGCTCGAGTTCTGCTGAGCGTTTTGATGATAGGGATGTGAACGTTTATGCTAGATCACACGGAGTGAAGGGGGCAAGAGGTTCGAAGCGGCGTTCAAGGGGTGGACGAGTGCGTGATGAGGTATATGCATATGAACTTTTTCCTTGCGTTGTGCGGTGCGATGTTGCGACGCCGGCCTTTGGTCTACTGGATATGCGGGCTGGATTTCTTGCTTTATCATAGGTGCCGACGAAAGGGGCTTTGGCCTGTTGTCTGATTGGCGAGCATGGTGTTCATGTGGCGATTTTCGAGTCTGCCTTGGCCATTTTGTCGTCGAATATCATTTTTCTTGCTTTCTATGTGCCGTACTTCGCTTGATGGTTTTGGGTGCTTACGCAGCCCGATGCCGCGTATCGAAAACTACCGAGACCTACCCGGGTAATTGATTGCATGCTCTGCAGCTCCTGCATGAAGCACTGCAATCTCTAGCCCGGACGAAGAGGTTGAGAGTAGTGGTGAGGCGACCGATGAAGGATGGCCGGTGAAGCTGACTGGTGAAGGTGCGAGGTCACCCAATCTTATGGCAGTACTAAAGTTAAGAATAGAGCGTACCAGTGGAGCTGAAATACACTGCAATCTCTAGCGCGGACGAGGAGGTTGGTGAGACGAACTAGGAAGGTGCAAGGCTTGACAGTAAGATACAGGGCAGTAAGATGCGGGTAGGACTGGCCTACATTTATTCGCTGCAATTCCTAGCGTGGACGAGGAGTATCAGGGCTAAGGTATATACGTAGATATGCACCTGCTGCGTAGATCCCCATTCAGAAGGATACTTAGTCTTGCAGAGTGTCTATATAATAGGAATTAAAAAAATCTTGCAAGCTACGAACAGTTAGTGTGCAGGTCCTAGTGGTTGCTTGCAGCTACTTAATTCGGAGACGTAGGTGTTCATTCATATACGTTATTCATGGTGCGGATGCTTCTCGATTTTTAGAGAACCGGTAAGGCTTTTTACACTGCAATCTCTAGCGCGGACGAAGAGATTGAGGTTGGTAGCGGTGAGGTGACCGGTGAAGCTAATGAGAATAGTTGCATGCAGTCAACCCTACCACGCTAAAACTTCGATCAACCATTGATATGCCGCACGTGGTTCGGTTATCTATTGACGCTAAAAAATGGGTGAGTTACTTGATGCATTCATTGAGCTCTAGCAATGACTACGCAATCGATCATTTTGAAGGGCCCGCTTGAAAAGTAGGGTCTCCTTGATCTGTAAGGTCCACTCTATGTCTCCCTTTCCACTGCAGCTCTAGAGCTCTCTTCAACGGTAGTACTTTCTCTATCTGTAGGCTCCTCTCCGCCGACGACCACGGACTCAATTGTTGTCGAGGAGCCCTTAAGTAGGCCTATCGTGAGTTCTACGCTCATTCCAACGTCTTCCACCCAATGATGATCCTCTCTTTCAATATGAACCTTCCAATCACCATGGAATGATCTCTAGTAGAAGATTAAGGAAGTGTGGGTAGGTATGTGTAGCTTAAGTAGGAAAAGCCAGGATCTGAACGCGGCGTGAGATGGGTGAGCTAGCGATAGATGGGTCGGAAAAGTGTCGCGAAATACATACTAGAGTCACTAGCCGACAATAGAGCTGGGAGGCAATTTATATCATTTCTGTTTTACTTGGACGTATACTTCAATGTGCTTCAACAACGCCAATGCTGCGGATTATAGGATCGGCTATCAACTGAAAAGTGTGGGTGATGACTAGTCGGAGGCAGATGGCCAACACAAGCAATGGCAGGTTGATACGTCAGGCTTGTCACTGCGAACACCTCCTGTGTTCCAAGCGAGGCTGCATAAGAAGAGCTCCGGTTGGTTCGTTGAAGGTTCACACCTCATCCTCGCGTCTTTTTTCCTCAAGTCTACACATTGCTGCCGAACATGCAGCAACGCATCATCGCTCCATTAACCTACCATCTAACGATGGTCGCATCAAATCAAATCGGAAGTGGACTTCGACGCATGCAGGACGCTGAGTTGTCGCACAATGAGGAACAGCGTATTGTGGAGAGCCGAAGCAATTAAGAATAGTAGGTGCACTGTAATTCGTTTTCTGGATGAGGAGGACTTGTTTGATACTGAGGCAAGGCTGAGACTGAGGCTAGACCGGTGAGGGTGGCCTGCGAACCGGGTATATACAAGGTACATGTGCTGCGTAGAGTCTACCCGCTGGGCAGGATACTCAGGCTTGAATGGTTTGTTTGCAGGAGAAGTTGAGATTGGAATACATCATTCCCTTAAGCTGAACATGTTTGACATGAAGATCTTGACGGGATGGGTGTGGCGAGGTGTGAGAGCTACAGGCTGTTTGTAAGGTGATGACTGCGTCCGGCTATTTGAAACGAGGAACCTGGTGGAAGGGTTGCGATCATGATCTGACGCAAGAGGGATGACAAATGCTGAGATGGAGGCCAAAATTTTGTGCCATGAGCGACTTCGCAAGTTTGTACACAGTATCAGCATCCGGCTGATCTGCACTGCAGAATCTTGTGCGAACGACAACTCTTGAGTCGCTGTCTATAAGGCTGGGTTAGGCGAGTTGGGTGTGGGTGCATATCCTGGCTGCAGTTTTTAGCGAAGACGAGGTCGTAGGTGCCTCATTACTAAGGCGCACACTGATGTTTTCCTCAGCCGTGTGTCAGATAGGCTCTCGTTACGAGCCAAACATTGGTAGAATACTTTATTTGCACTCCGGTTCCTGCGTGGACAGGGAATTGTTTGCAATGCAAATTTTATTCTGTTCTCTGGCATGGACGAGAAGGTGGGATCGCGATGTGCGAACGGGAAGAATCGTGTGAGTACGCATTGCCTAGGACCTTGTTGTGCGCAAGAAGAAAGATTTCGTCTCGTATTATCGGCTTGGCTTTGTGCTTATATTTGATGAAGGCGGTTGGCTCACCTGAAACTTGCACTGCACTTTTAGCGTGGACAGGGAGGTTGGTGATGCCTGATCACTAAGGCATTCGTTTTGCCTCAGCGCAATCCCTAGCGCCGACCGGGAGATGGAGGAGCTTGGATTACATGTGTGGTGACATTGGTGGAGAGCTTCAGAGTTTCAGCCGTTCAATTTGATACACCTAAACTCTTTTCCGCTGGATGGTGTAGATCTAAGAGAAGTAGGCCTCATCGTGAATGCAGTATATGGGATGGAAATTGTAGCGAAGATCACGTCTGCCTGCAAACTTGCTCTGGCCAATTGAAATTTTCCATGTTTGTTCTAGCTGCAGTCACACTTTGGGAATGTATATGATCCAAAACCCAAGCTGCGAGGATGATGTGGAATGAGTGAAGGTGGTGCACAGCGTGGCGCAGCGTTGTGCAAATGTTGCATTATTGGGCACAGC
Source organism: Kalmusia sp. IMI 367209 (assembly GCA_027946365.1). Classification (NCBI taxonomy): domain Eukaryota; kingdom Fungi; phylum Ascomycota; class Dothideomycetes; order Pleosporales; family Didymosphaeriaceae; genus Kalmusia; species Kalmusia sp. IMI 367209. Next base: position 2,090,966 of record JAPEUQ010000003.1, on the reverse strand, counting down.
AAAGTGGCGCGGCTTTGCACTGCAACCTTAGCGTGGACGAGGAGGGTGATGTCGCTGCCAAGAGAAATGACAAGGAGAAGGCGCTGATATAACTAAGCAAGATAGAGGTTAGTGAGGAAATGATTCTACTTGGGCCGTAAAAGCGTGTCCGTTAATCTTTCCAAGATGTTGCCTAATCACATATGAGGGAGATCGCGACTTGCAGAGATAGTCAATAGAACTATTCTGCAATGGTAACGTGGGCGAAGATGCGCTGCCTCCCTCTCATCAGCTGCCGATCGACTTTGTAGGCCGCATAATAAAGAAGGCTCTTCTTCAGGTCTCTATCATGCGAATTGGTACTAATCGGATATATGAAATACAGGTATATGTATTCAACCCCAGCTTGAGGCAAGGTGGAGTGAATTGACGGTTACCCATAAGCGTCATAACGTCTTTGTACTTCCGTGCGCTTCCCGCAGGTAAGCATGGACGGGACATGGACGGGACATGGACGCGACTTTGCATGGCAGTAGCCAATTCTCGTTCTTTATAGTCGACTCAAATATCTTGGAGTGAACATTCCTTCAAAGGAAGGAAGCTCGCACCCTAGGCTGACAATAAAAGATCTTTGGCATGGAGCAAGTACTGGTGTGCGATCGAGTGGCAGCCCTTGAACTACCAGTACTAGGTCAAGCGTAGACAAGCATGCGCTGATTGGATGTCGTTAAAAGTTCCTGCCGTGTCGCATGCATGCGTCAATCTGGCTTGGTAGTTCTTCAGGTAACGGGAAGTCGCAAATACTCTTGTAATGGCGTAACAAAATAAGGAAACAAACTTCAAGATGGATGCTTTCATCTGTATATTATCCTTATTCCTTGCTAGGTTCTAATGTACTTTTTCTGGTTTCAATTTTGGTCTGAGTTGTGACTTTGCTAATATATCGGGCTGGGGTAACTTGGATGAAATCAGTATTACGTTCACTAAGATTTAACGATAATTTCGATATTTTAAGAACCGATAGTGATATCGCTATTGTCAAAGTGCTGCGTTTGGAGAGAGGACGAACATGGTACTTTGTGACTAGGGTGGAAACAGATAGAAAGGAAGGGGCTCTGCGGAGCAAGATACTTCAAATTGCACATGCGCCTGGCCTAGGTCTTGTGGAGGGGCAGTAAGCCAGTATAAAGATTGGTGATAGGCAGCGACAACCTTGTTACGGTTACATAGTTTTCTTATCTTTATGACGCTTTCGATAAGATTAGTGACGACAACAAAGGTAGAGGACGTTTGGCCCCAAGGTGCGTTTGCTAATTCTACGACTTCCTCTGATAGGACAATCTGATATCCGAGCCCCGAACACTGGCCCCCTCATTGATTAAATGATAACCGGCTGTTATCGGAATCGCATATATCCACGCTCAGACTCCGCTCAGAAGCTTGGAGTTTGATGGAAGCGACTACTGTTACTTCGGCCTCTTCGATCCTGAGTGTTGCCGCAACGTTAGCGGTTTTCTGTCGTTTCTGGGCTCGAAAGCTCAAGAAGCAACGATATGGTATTGATGATTGGACAGTTCTCGTCAGCCTGGTGGGTCAGGATGATATGGAGTCGGACATTGCTGACCTGATAGGAAAGCTGGTGTTATGGGTAATGACTGCTGTTATTCTAAGAGGTAAGTGAACGTAGCGCCGACTCTATTAGACGACGAGACTGAAGATAGCATAGGAACCACGATAGGGATATATGGTAGTATCAATAACATTCACGATCCAACGATCAGTACTGTGGGTATTACTACAGATCCCGAAAATCGAATTATTAAGGTACGATTTCGAATTTTGGATCCTTGAGTTTCGAAAACTGACGTGATAATATCAGCATCACTTCGTGGTCTGCATCCTCCTCATAGCAGGCATGGGATTAGTGAAGCTCAGTGTAGTGTGTCTGTATCGTCGCATCTTCAACATAGATCGAATTTTCGACATGTTTTCTATCGGACTTGTGGTATTGATAGCATTATAGACGATTGCCTTCTTATTCGCGAGGATATTTCAATGCGGCACTCGACTCTGGGCAATGTGGACGAACAACGACTCTGCGATTCAGTATTGTAAGGCAGCTGAGCCTATATCAAACGGCTTTTGCATTTCGGACATCATAACCGATTTGATGGTATTGATCTCGCCAATACCGATCATTTGGCACATGCGACTGTCGACTGGTAGAAAGATTGGGGTCACATCAACCTTTGCGCTTGGGTTCTTGTACGTCCTGGTATTGGAGATATCAGGCTTGACACATTACTGACGACACAAGGTCCACTGCTGCTAGTTCGGCACGTACTTATACTTTCTTGGAAGCAAACCGTGGTAAGTCAGCGTTGCAATTGCACTTGATATGAATCGCTAATCTTTTCAACAGACCTCGAGCCTCTTTCGCGTAAGACTTCACCAAATATATCATACTTAGGATGGCATTGACCAGGTTTCGGGCACCAAGTACTAGAAACTAAAATGGCGGTTTTGGCAGTCATTGAACATTCAGTCGCAATAATCGCGGCATGTTTGCCAACAATGCGTTCACTCCTTATCTCTTTCCCGCTCAATGCTATTTTAGTCAGGGTCCGCTCAGTAGCTCCCTTTCGATTAGGCCGAAAACCATGCCTGCGCGAGCAGGTATGAACCATGCATGAGACCGATCAAAGCCTATGCTATATTCGAATTGTGCCAAAGATCGCAGCAGAACGAAAGATGGGGCACCATTTGACACTTGTTTAGTGAGATATCCGTCGTAGCGACAGTGAAATATTGGCACATATCCTCAGACTTCACGGAACTTCTTGTATTAGATAATTCCTACCTAACATGATATGGGCATACTTGATTCATTTCAAATCTTCGTCGTGCTTAGTTTCTTTGTCTTCGTGACTCAAACGTTCTACAAACCCGGCACAGACGTAATAATCTCAATAGAGACAACTGAAGCTATTGAACATAGATTAGCGTCCGTTACTAAAAGTGGTTGCGTCGAGCGCCTCATCGCATCAGTGTGAGGACCAGAGATATCTTGTAAAGGCTATGCAGAGTTTCAAGGTCTACTGCTGGGATCGGGTCATCAGCGGTCATTGTGTACTTGATTACTACCGATACACCTGATTTGCGAGTATAATGCCTTATCTCTACCACCTCTCATGGAATAATCATGTCTAACTAACATGCCGAACGCATTGTGGGAAGGTTTTGTATTCCTCTACCCCATCTTGCGGTGCGCAACCCAGCCGTTACCTTCAGATACACAGCTCTCGGCACAACTGCGCAATCATGCCCCGGTACATCCCACGTTTCGTGGGCAAGTAAGACATTAGCGCCACTGCTGATCAACAAACGTACCATTTCGAAAGATCCTAACTCCATTGCCAATTGAGCGACCCTACCACATGAGAAGTGTATTGGTGTTTGATCCTCTTCCATTGTGACTTCCTGAGACCTGGAGAAATCATGATACCCTATATTCGCGTCGGCTCCATTTGCAAGTAGTAACTTAGCCAGCTCAATATTATCATGCTTCACGGCGCGAACAAGGGGCGGCATGAACCCATCCGGATCGGACGGATCTTCAAATACGCAGCCATCGTCATCAGGGTCGACAGGAAGGTGACGGTCCGATTGTCTGAAGTCGCATTTTACGCCATGATCTAGCAAAAGTTCGACCAGGGGGATGTTCTGCGCGTCTACCGCCACGCCGAGGGCTCGGGTCGCAACCACGCGATGCAAGTCCTGAGCATCGCATTTTGTGAGAAAGGTTCGCAGTAGAGCAATATTTTCCTGCTTCACAGCCCATTCCATCGGCGATGTGCGCTTCATACTACGGCCGAAAATCCCCATGTTGAAATTTAAATCATAATCTATCAACTGGGACACGGAATGGAAGTATCCCGCTTTTAAGGCTGCCTCAAGTGCGGCTTTTTTCTGCTCTGAAGTGGGCACAACAACCCAAGAATCTTCAATGCTAACGATGCCTTCTTTTGCGGAAGTTGTATGGTAATTCTGCTCGGAAGAGGTGATAGGTTCCTTTCTATCCGTGACGGTGTTATGGAAATAGAACTCGTGCATTGATTCGTCCCAAACGAGAGCCCAATTGCCTTCGATTTCTACTTCGGCCACTGATGCAGTTTTAATTTTGGCTATTGAAGCAGTTTCTGGGAGCGATGGGTTCTCGCTGACTGTCTTTTGGTCGGATTTCGAGGTGCTGGGCGTATATGGCCATCCAGCGAATAGAGTTCTTAGACATGTTCGCGGCGGCTCATATGCATGGTCAACGCCGTATGCGGCAAAAGAGTGTGCAGACTCATCTGGTTTGAAGACCGGTTCGTAATGTCGCTCAAGCAGCCTGTTCCAATCAATTTCCATGAAGAAAGGTTGCAATTTGATTTCTGCGGCACCTCTAGCACCCAGTCGTTTTGTGGGATCACGATTTAGGAGCATCTTCAATAGATCCATAGCAGACCCAGTGATTGTCAAAGGAAATTGAAGCGATTGTTCCGGAATGTTTCACTGTATTTCTTCTCTTCTGTCGCTATAGAAGGGCGGTAGACCTATCAGCATCTCGTATAGGAATATTCCCAAGGTCCACCAATCAGCAGCTTTATTTCGGTTGTTAGGATTTAGTAAAAGCTCCGGAGCCGGATACTCAGGTCTATTGTTAGGGACTTGGTCATCACTCCCTTGTTCTCTAAATAGGCCGAATTCGCAAAGAGTGATATGTCCCATAGAGTCTAGTAAAACATTTTCAGGCTTCAGCCACCCGAGTACATCGAAGGCATCGTGCAAGTATTCCAGTGCGCAAAGAATCTCGGCGGCATATAACCTGGATATTTCAATATCGAAGCACTGCACTCGTTGGAGATGGGTAAAAAGATGTCTACCGCTGACAAACTGAGCATACAGCTCCAGAGATTTAGGCGATTGGCAGGTGAATATAAGCGACGCGATGAATGGATGTCTGAGGTTCTGCGCTGTCTCCGACAGACAGAACGTGTCCAATGGCTTAACTCTTTTCCTCGCATGATCACGTTGAGTATCCTTTTTCCTGACTTGCAAGATAGACTTGGTCAGACTCCGGAAATGCTTGGAATCCTGTTCGAACCCACTTTCTTGCACAGGCAAGTAATATATGCTGATGCGAATCTTGCCTGTACCATTCTGAACTTGTCGCCACTGCGGACCCAATTTTGTATCCTCCCCGAATGGATATAACCTTATTACGCCCAGACGGACATGTTGAAACCCCCTGGGTAGTTTTGGGTCTCTTACATAGAAATGGATAGTCAATTACCTGCTTCGGTAACGTCAAATCGACATTCGCCGTGTGGGGCCAACCAGCGTGGATTCTGTGTAGTCCCGAGATTTGCAGGAACAGTAACCTGAGACTTTTGATAGTCTAATAGGGCATATGGCTTGTGAAAATAGCGACGCCGCGTACGATCGTTGCGTTCAAAGCCTTGGAATAGCTCATCATATCGATCTCCGGCTGAGAAATCAACACCTTCATATAGGGTTACAGTCAGAATTCCGGATGGGCTGGATATTCGAGGCAAGAATTGAGGCTTCGGGTCAGAAATTTCGGACGCGGACGTTGACACACCATCCGCTGTGGATTTATTGGGGAGTTCTAACTCTGCGTAGAGTCTTAGTTATGTAGCACGGAAGTAGAAGCCGTAAAGCAGACTCTTGCTGAACTTCCAACTCATTCTGATCGAATTAGATGGTTCCAATGGGATTGAATTGCCTGCACATCGACGTGCGAGTCCTGAACGTCGTGAATGCAGAATTGACAAGGGTTTCGAGATGGAGTTAGTCGAGATAGGATAGTCGCTGGTATCAACTTTTGCGATTCATCGCTCGGGTGTTCAATGGACGGAAAGTATGAGGATGTGGAAGGCGCAGCTGCTAGACTGCCACGTGTGTAACCCTCACTAGCGTCATTAGCCGAAATATTGGTGGGTGGCAGGCTCATCCGCAATCTTGAGAAACATGCATTCATGAATCCTTTGTTATCACTCAGTTCCATGGAGTTAGCAAATCACATGCGAATTACTGAGCGATCGCTCGCTTTATGTAAGGCTTGCTTCCCGCCTGCCAGCCTTGGAAGCTCAACGTGAACCAAAGAACGGTTCGCGCTAACCCACAAAGGATGCCAAGCCTCATTGGCTGCATTGAGTTCACGTCAGAGCCACACTCAGGTAGTGGACTTCACTAAAAGCGGCTATCTATGTTTACAAATGTACTTCACTGCCTTGTAGAACTGCATCATGTTTACAAAGCAGTCGCGCTAGTAAAATGGTATCATCACCATAGATCCAAACACTGTTTGATGATGTATCGCATCCGCGCCACGAGCAGCCATTCCATCAATCTCAAGGTAGCTGTACGTTTCCATGCATTGATCCCTGAGAGCTTATTGGTCAGTTCTGAAGAGAAGATTGCAAATCTAGCCCCATGTCTACGCTGATAAGTGCTCTACGCAGACATTGAGATTTGTAAGAATTATAAGAAGAGTTTGCTTTTCTATATAACTAGATGTCGCTTCTTGGAATCGTTCCTTTACGTTCCCTCCCTATCTTCAACGTTACTTAAGTCTCATTAGTTGCTTCAGCTTCTCGAATTCTTTGGACCCGACCTTTTTGAATACTCTAAGCCAGTCCTATAATGTCACCAATTCAGCTTCATCTCATTCGTCATGGCCAAGGCTACCACAATCTTAAGGAAGACTACACTATTCCAGACCCTGATCTCACACCTCTAGGCGAGCAACAGAGTTCTTTACTATCGCAACTAATTCCAAACATCCAAGCAATAAACTGCATCTTTGCCTCACCTATGCGTCGCACGCTCCAGACCGCCCTCCTCACATTCCAGACCCTCTTCCAATCCAATCCTACACTACGCATTATCGCGCTTCCAGAGTTGCAGGAAACATCCAGTGATCCATGCGACACGGGATCATCTATAGCAGAGCTACGTAAGGAGTATGAGGGCAAACCTGTGGACTTATCCCTTTTATACGAGGGCTGGAATGATAAAAGCGTGGGTAAATTCAGACCAACGACAGACCTCACTGAGCAGCGTGCAGGTGAGGTCCGAAAAATACTTCAAGACAAAGCGCAGGGGAACGTAGCTGTTGTCGCTCATGGGGGACTGTTGCATTACCTGACTGAGGATTGGGAGGGAAGTAGTAGTGGATCCGGTCAGTCATTCCTACCAATATCTATTCATATTTTCGCATTGCACGTGCAGGTAAAAATATAAGCTCGGTATTCTGACACGAATTATAGGTACTGGATGGACAAATTGCGAATACCGGACATACGTCTTCGACCATTCCTCCAGTGACGCTATTGAGCGAGCAGCTATCATTGAGACCAATGACTCGATTCAGCGACGGTATGCATCGGGGTCGTATCGACCACTGACTCCGGCTGAACAACGCGAACTACGGGTTGAGGCCGAGAAAATGTGGGCGGCGGATGGTTATATCGTTCTTAGCGAAAGTAAAGAGTCTCAGAGAGTTATTGCCTGATACTGGCTCAGATACCCTTAGGTTTACCCACAAATATCGTACCAGATTGATTACGCACACGAACAGTAGCCGCTATTGAGATCCATATTTTGCTGAAGCTGGGCGGAATGGAATGGTCGAGATGCAAGTGGAGAAACGAATTGGATTACATGCTGATGGAGCTGAACGTTTGGACTGCATTACAAGTCGTCACGAGGAAAGAGCCATTGGACTCATGCCTCTGAACAGGATTAGGAAAGGCTTGAGAACGCATTGATCCTTACGCGGGAAAGTGGGTTCTGTTTCGTTGCGGGCCTGACTGACTCGTACTACTGGTAATCGGGGTAAAAGAACTTCAACGTACTAGGTGTATTGTTGACATAGCACTGCCCTCGCATATTTTAAGCCTTGTAATGTTTTGCCTCATCGTCCGTGTGTTATTCCTGATTGAACGAATACGAATGTCTGTGGTCTAGATTTCTGAGGGGTGGGGAATAGCATGGACCCTTCTGTTCCCATGATCACACATTATCTCGTCACTTTCTTTGAATAACATCAGATCTAGTGGTCTTTTTATTCATGTTGTTGGCGAGGATGTAGCATGCCTGGATAAAATATGCAGCGGTGGACTGCAGAACCCATTTCTTTCATTATAGGGACGCAATAGCGATCTTTACACATGGCCAGCATTATGTAGATCCTGGTACCCAGAGCTTTCAAAATGTAACCTAGATACTGTTTGAGTCCCTAACCCACACGTCAACTCGACCCTTATGCAAACTACTATAGTTAGCCAAAAATGTTATGAGGTAAATCGCTCAAACATGTCAGATTCCCATGGATAATATTACAATTAGATCAAAAGAGTGGATATAGTTGGTAACTCTATGTGCAGCCTTCTCCAATTCCTCATCTCTATATTCCGTTGTAAGCTTTCCCCTTTCAAAAATACCGTTCCATTCCGTCAATCTCCAACATTTTAACAATAGATCTTGACAGACCACTGACTCTGCAACGAGTGGCACTCAAATGCGCTAAACTTCTGTGCAGCAGAGCCACTGCAATCAGCCGAGGTATACGTGTGCACTGTAGAAATTCAGTCAGCCAGAACAGTCAAGACAAGTAGATAGAATGAGGTGTATGAGGATCATCTGCTTACTAGTGCATGAACCGACGCGATCGACGATCTTGACCCCATGGTCGGTCTGGGTGAGAGGCATGCAGACGCCTCTGCTATAGCTCCTGTTCGGGCCTCCGGAATCTTTGCAGTTGGTCTTAGAATGCCACTTCACTTTCATGTCCAAGGCACGGGCTTCGAGCGGTGCGTCTTCGGCCTGTGATAGCCCTTCTTCGAAAGCAGTAGGGACAGCTATCGCAGAGGGTACAAGAATCGCGCACGCGGCGAGGAGGTTGGTGACGGTGTTGGTGAAAAGCATTTTGATAGAAGGTCAATTGCGAGTGTGAGACTCTTGTAGTTCTCAAAGGTTTGTATATTGTAAAGATAGGTGATGTGGAGAGAGGTGTGAGGTGAAGTGGATGAGATAGTAGCCAAACATGAGCGTACAGCAATACATATATTTCTTCATCGGATCGACGAGTATATTTCCTTCAATGAAGAGACAATTATACTATCCTCAATAGGCAATGCTTTTACATTTCGCAGAACTTTGACCATCATGATCACGGTGTAAGCTGATGGGGCCTTTAAGCGATCGTAGAGTACGTTCGTATTCTATGCGCTGGTAGCTCTATTTTGTAGGGGACGTGCTAGTGCATTAGAACAAAAATAGAGTAGGTGTAGTACAAAAATCAGAACCAAGATTGGGCCCTCTGCACTAAATAATGCAGTGGAGATCTTCAGAGCCACAAACTACTGTTAACTAACATCACTCACCTATAGGCATGCTGAGGCTGACTTGAGATGACGAAAATGAATCTCATGTCGACTCATAATGCCACATGTGGGAAAACGATGCTCCAGCATAGCCATACCGCCGTCCCACCTGATTTCATGTGCGATATTAACAAGAAGTATCTCCATGCTAAGGATCTTAGTGAGATCCAATTGTCTAGGCAAGGGCAATAATTACAGCCTTTCACTTCATAATGATATCAGTCTAAAGTCATTAACACCTATACTACTTACCTCCTACTTACTTCATTGAAACTCCGAACCCACATTCCTATTGGAGATGTCAGTCTGGACTCGATAGCCTTTGCTGAACTCTGTTCGAAACTAGCTCCAAGTGAAGCAAATTTGTAGCGAGTTCCAAAGCATTCCGTGAAAATTGAGCCAGCGCCAGGTCCGGCCAGCCTTGCCGGATGATTCTAGTGTACGACCGTCAGATTATACATAGGGACGGGGCGAATTGGTTTTCGACACCCCTGCACTGCTAGCAGAAATAGGATTCATACGTAGATCCTTACGTGAGCATTTGGGCACTAGTACAGAAAAGATCGGTCAAGACTGCTAGTGGCTAAACTAACATTTTTATAACTGAAAAGGGCATATTATTTGCATTTGATAAGCATAGTCTAAGTACTAATTACCAAGGTCTTTGCAATAATGTAGAAGGTTGCCTCGCGGATATGCAGCCGCAGCTGAAGACTAGCTTGTCTCGGAGTTACACTGCCGGCTAAGTGACCGTACATGATGGAAAGTGACTCACAGTAATGGAATGTTGCTTCCTTGTTTGTCGAGATTATATTACTACCAAAAACACTGAGATGCCCCATGTTTGACACAAGGAGCATACTCTACACTCAAGTGCTGAATACATCAAAGCCTTGGAGCAAATTAAACAGAAACCTAGAGGAAGGGGAACCGAAGAGTTGATCTTTCTTCAAGTGCTACATTTTGCTATCCTAGCACAGAGAGCGCCTTTGTGCTGTATCATTGATGCAGATCGGTGACATAATTAGGCGAGTGCCCATTACTTGACGGTGTCGACGTACTTGCACAAGGTAAGATTGACATCTTCGTTCGTGTAAGCGATTGTATTCAATATATGCAAACTGTACGGAAGGTTATCTGTAGATAATTACATATGTATACTAACAATCGTATACCGTTTGGAGGCAGGCCAGTCACATTCACTTCTTGGCAAGCTTACTTTGAATGTGCGTCTTAGAGGATTAAATTATTTCACGGAGATCTAACCTGCGGTGGGAATTGCCTTCTTCACCATTTACGTACGCGATAGATGATTCTATGGACTTCGGGATGGCTGAGAGCAATCATGACTTGACCAGTTTATGAAGTGTGATCCGGTCGCTCAGAACGCAGCTATCAAAAAATGAACCCTGATTTAATCAACTCTTCCACGCAAGAGTTTCAGAAACATCCAGCTATGAGCCTTTATCGAATAGAGGAGCCTCGAATATCCACAGACCCAATAAGGCATATACGAAGGGCACTAAACTGCTCGTACACGCTACAGATTACAGTGCACTCATATTTCCACAGTTTCCACAGTACCAACAATCTCCGAGTGCTCATACGTGAAAGGATCAACGAGTTGACTACGTTTGCTGTCTTGAAATGGGCTGAGGTCGAAGGGGGGGTCAGCATAGACGATGCGGTCGATTTATCTTGTCCATGAATGCTCTGATCAGGCTACCGACCTCTTCTTGTACTGCAGTGATTGTAACAAAATAGCACGTGATGATATTATCATCAGAGCACCTTGGCGATCACCGGTGTAAGATCGGTGGGTTAGTCTCTACTGTTTGATTGGCGGTTTGTGAGGCATTTTACTACGCTCTTCCTCGTGCACAAATCACATTTGATACGAGATGATATTGGAATACTCTAGTATGCTAACAAGAGTGTCAGTCTCCTCGTCGACGCTAGAAATTTAGTGCATTTGAGTGGAATTGGCTGTAAGTGTGAATGCCAAGTGTTGACTAGAAGCACGGTAATCTTTAAGATCGATCTGACTGGCTCTGTTTCAGGCTTTCAGCCTACGCATGCATCTTATTACCGGTATCTGTTCACCGGTCTCTCACGCTATTCACCGGTCTATATGCACATCAATAATGAATCCTCCCCTTCACTGCAATACTTAGCCCGGACGAGGAGGTCGATATAGCTTGACTAGGTACTCATTGAAATGGCTAGCAACCTCAAACTTGTAGCATCATTCTTTAAGGTGGACCCCAAAGCCTATGCCACAAGGATTTTCCTTCTCTCCCAAAAGGATTTCTACCTTAGGCTGTACCATATCTACATTCTATGTGTCGGTGGCAAGATCTAACTCCCTTTTCCTCAGAACGTAGGTTTGACATTGATGCTGAACTCATTCGCGCGAAAGATTGATGTGCCGTTCGTGTATGCGAGTACATGTGACAAGAATTGAGATATACATAAGTAGAAAGTCCCTGCTCGAGCTCACTAGAGTGCATAATTGACAAGGCTTTTGACCTCGTCAACAACAATGGAAGTCGCAGTTTATGGTGCAGTTTTCTACAACCCAGCCCCATGCGAATACGAGGTTACACGGCTATTCATTGGTCTTCCAGGTCAGGAATGCCGCCCTCCCTGTCCGGGCTAAAGATTGTCGTGTTACGAGGTAATCTCGCATAGATCTTTATGTACACACAAGGTCTAGCTCACCGGTCCCTAGGGCGCATATTTGACCAGAGTACTGTATGCCTCGTTAGCTTTCAAGATTGTAGTGAAAACTGCTAGAAAGATAGCTATACTTGAAGTTGAACGCATCTAACCAATTGCTGTAGATCAAATGCGCCACCTAGTTGATGGAAGGCTACGTATTATCCCCCAGTACTCCGAAGCCGCAGCTTTTGTTGGTCAGGGGCCAGAGCAGACAAGGCATGTGCATGCAGGTAATGAGTGGTTCGTCCACCTAACACTGCAATCTTTAGCGCCGACCAGGAGGCCGAAGTGGCCCCTGAACGTTGCTAGGCAGCACGGTACAGTGCCAGCGATACTAGCGCTGCTAACGTAGCATAGCAGGACTACGGCTTGTAGTGCACAATGTACATGATGCGCTTTCTACATCGTGACATGTCCGATTGATTGCATCTCGTACGTGCTGTAGTTTTTCCTCCGCTACGTTGGCAACGATGTTGCTCGCGAGTTGGTCTACGTTCCTAGCCCCCATGTTTCAACAAGGGTTTGGAACTCCTCGTCCGGGCTAGAGATTGCAGTGTAATAAATCCGCCGCTCAGGGTAATGGAACTTCAGGAATATTGAAACAGTCATTGGCGCTAAAAATTGCAGTGTCGCCCGTATTCTGCAACCAATAGCCATGTGCAGACAAAGTTATCCGAAGCAAGATTTCCAGACTGCATATTCGACAGGGTTATTTGCCTCCCCGTCCGGACTAGAGATTGCAGTGCATTTTTGTCCGGTACAAACTCTGCACGCATTTTTGTCCGGTACAAAATCTGCACGCATTCAGCATTCGACAGGGGCACTGCCCGCTCCCAACCAACCACTGCAGTACTACTGCGCCACCTAGGCAATGCAAGGATACACAACTGCTCACCGGTCTCTCGCGTATATTTGATAGGCCAGTCGATCCCTTCGTCCAGACTAAAGATTGCAGTGTATTTTGCCTTCACCCAACCACGAGCTGAAGATTCCCGAACTGCGAGATAATATACCATAGCCGCTGCGAGTGCGCGTTTTGACTGATAGGGGTGCACCTCGTTGACGCTAGAGGTTGCAGTGCAAAACGTGAGCATTCTCATAGCGTATCAGATGCTAAGTTCAGCTTGGATGCATGCAGGTTGGATGAAGGCGACCCAATGAGATTTTGGAAAGAGATTTTGATAGCATCTATATCTAGACGAGACCCTATTCCATTAATCCTCCATAAAGTATGGTAGAGGTTCTCAGAGATCCGAAGGTATATCCGTCCGTGCGGCGAGTTTGCACGGTCTACACAATCTTGAACGCCGTGAAATGCTTAGCCCATACTCAAACAGATTTCCGATGCGCCGTGTAACTCCAAGCAGACCTAATATAACGTACAGTCGCTCCTGTGCCGATGGTTATCTCTGCATCGCGCCAAAATCCAGCTTCCTCGCCACCTTATCCGTCCTCCCAGACTCCATCTCACCACCTCTCCTCTTTAAATCCTCAGCCATAGCCTTTTCACCATCGCCCTTTCTCGGCAACTTCTCCTTCTTGGTCGGGCGCGGCATACTCGTCCAATACTGATGCTCCAGCACCTGCCTTGCATTGAGGCGCTTGACCGGGTCCATGGTCAACATAGCGCGGAGTAGATCGATGCCGTCGTCGCCCATTAGCGGGAAGCGACCGCGCCACCAGCTCATCGGCTGAGGTCGCTTGGGGGCGGAGTTCTCGAGATGGTCTTTCCAAAAGCGCAGTTTATTGACGCCAGGCCAGTCCTGCTCGGTGGGGATGCCGAAGACTTCGGTGATGACGGAGAGCTGCTCGAGGTCGGTGTTGGAGGGGAGGAAGAACTCGCGGAGGGCGAGCTCGGCGATGACGCACGCTGAGCTCCAGACATCAACGCAACCACCGTAGTGATTGGAGCCGAGGAGCAGCTCTGGCGGCCGGTAGAAGCGTGTGATGACGTTGTACGTCATGTCGTCTTCTGGATTTCCGAAGTTGCGTGCGAGACCGAAATCGGCAAGTTTCAGCGTGTTGTCCGCCGCGATTAGCAAGTTGTTGCCCTTGATATCGCGATGTAGCACGGAACTCTCGTGACAGAACCACACCGCCTGGCATAGCATGTTCGCCCAAGTTTTGATGTCGGCGGCGCCGTATGTTATGCTGCGGTCCTTCCAGACTTGTTCCAAGTCGCCGCGCGGCAGATGCTCGAGGGCTAGAGAGATGTTCTGGTCCTTGGTGGTGAAGACGGCGACAAGCTCTATGATGTTCGGGTGGTGTAACTCGGCTAGGTGCTTTATTTCGCGTAGTGAGTCGAGGTTGATGCCGTCTTTCCATTCTTGGTTGATCTTCATCTTCTTAATAGCGACAAGCTTCGAAGGGTCATCGCGCAAGTGTCCTCGGTAGACAATGGCATATGTACCTTCGCCGAGGCGGGCGCCTTTGTCATGCAAGTTAGCGGATGTGAATTGAATACGGTGGTAGCAGAAAGTTACCAAACACGAAGCGGTCGCGGACCTCATCGTTCATTTGTGCGCCTAGATCCTTATCCTTCTCAGTTGCGCCGGGGGTCGACGCTGCGCTTGTAATCGAGGGCGACGGGGCACTTTTATGGTTGAGAATGGCGAGTGCTTTTGCTTTTGCTGCATTTGCGGGGACTCTAGAGCCCGGCGGGTTAGGCCTAGGGCTCAGAGCGGGTGACAGCGCCATGTTTCAGGGTGGTGGTAGAAATCTTTCAGTGAAAGATGTTGATAGGTAGAAGAGAACGACAGTCGTCAAAGCGCTGGATCACGTTGAGGGAGCTCGCAGAGCTACGGCGGGACAAACGAAGGTGCTGCGGGAGGCTGGTCGCAGAGTCGGGGACCTGTTATCATGCTGTTAAGCTTCTCCAACTGACTAACATCCTGTGCAGCGCAACAGGTTGTAGTGAAAGGACTGGAGTGAGGTCGTCGCGTAGGCGGAAGATGCGAGCAAGGGTTCCCGCACGGGCCTCTCATTTTTTAGACCGTCAAGCTTTCTGCGGGGATCTCAGCATCACTCGACACTTCCTCAGACAAGCACACCATGGCCACTCTTGCCCGTCCACCGCCCCCGGCTGGCTTGCCCGCGAAGGTCACATCTCTTCCACCAAATCGAACGTATGCCTCCACACTTTATTGCCTGTCAATGCCTCGTAGCTAACGCGAAAATAGGCTCTACGTCCGCAACCTCCCCGACAAGCTCCCCAAAGAAGACCTCAAGCGCAATCTGTACATGCTCTTCGCCACCTATGGTGTAATCCTCGATATTGTGGCGCTGAAGACGGCGAAGATGCGTGGACAGGCACACGTCGTGTTTCGCGACATCGATTCTTCGACGCAGGCTATGCGCGCATTAGAAGGCTTCACGTTTTTCGGAAAGGACATGGTACGTCAAGAAGCTAGATTCGAATGAGGATGATGGTGAGCTGATCTCATATAGCACATCGCATATGCGAAAACTAAATCAGACACTATCGCGAAACTCGACGGCACTTTCAAGCTCCCGGAGCCAGATCTTCCCCAGAAGGAAATTACGGAGCAGTCAGGCGCCGCGGCAGCTATATTCGGCTGCGCGCCCGAAAAGGCGGTACCAGTCAACGAGCAGGAGAGGGCTAAAGGCACCAAGAGGGCCCGTGAGGAGGAGGAGGAAGAAGAAGAAGAAAAGGAGGACTCCGAGGACGAAGATGCAGAGATGCAGATGTCGGAGAGTGATGAGGACTAGATGCGTTACGATACCCAAGACTACGGAAAACGGTGTTAGGGAGCTAAATTAAGCTCGGAATCTAGGATACTATTCTACTGATGTCTGTGGCCTACTGGTGCCGAAGCGAATGTGTGGCTGACTTCTAACAGGGATGTGAGATTGTTTATGATCAAGTCCGAACATCTGCATCAAAAGGCCGTTTCGAAAGGATGTATACACGAGCCGAGGCCGAGCTCTGCAGATCATAAACTCGGCTGCAGAAGAAATTCGTTCAAGGGCTTTTCGACGCGAGCCGTACCACGTTACCTGGATCTAATTCGCATTTGTTGATGGCATGCACCCTAGTCTCAACTTACTGGGATACTTGCATATATACAATTTTGAAGAAGAGTCTAGTGATACGTCGTCAGTGACCGAAGTCTAATATTCATGTGTCCGCTAAGACATCAAACAAGAAGTTGTTGAAACGTATCTGATTGCCGTGATAAGGATACATCGTAAGCTCTAGGGGTATCAGGTCTATCGTCTACTCCTCCACTGCAACCATGATCGTGCCCTTGCTCCAAATACATGACGTCGCATGAACATCCATACACACCCGTGATCCAAATACAGAAAACGAAAACCCCGCCATATATGCATATCGTAGCAAACACACTGAGACCGCCGCTGAAACGCCACCCGAATGCTTCATCCTCCCTTCACTTCTGCACCCCCAACATGGCGTCCAAATCCGGCTCCTGCCCCCACCGCTCGGGCGTCCTGGCCCTACAATACTCCTCCGCCTCTTCAAGCGTCATATTCCTGCTCGGATCGGCATCCTCCTCCCTCTCCGTCACATTCCCAGCCCTATCCAGCACCAATCCCTTGGTCCTCAGCTTGGCCTTGATCAACGGAACCAGCTCGGTGAACGATTCCACAAGCGGCATGCCATACCGCTCGCACACGAGATGCACATTCCCGCTCTTCCAGAATCGCTTGTCGCAGCATACTACCACCTTGCCCGAGTGCGCCCACAGGCCTAGCTCACACATCGTCACGGGGCTCATGGTCGCGTGGTCGAAGAAGAAGCAGATGACCGTAGAGCGCGTGAGCGCTTCGAGCTCCCATTCGACCTGCGTCCGGAACGCGACGTTCTTGGCCTCGGGCGTGATGTTCCTGTCCCACTCGCCACGACGCGGGTTGTTCACTGTGATGGGGAGGTCGCAGAGGTAGTTGGCGAGGAGTGGCTGCCATTGGACCGCAGCACCCATTTCGATGGATCCTGCTGAGAAGATGGAGAATTTGCGGTATGTTGGGGTCACTGGGGGCAGGCAGTGGACGAAGTCTGGGTGGGAATCACGGGAGAGATCGTGGATTCGGGGTGGGAGTTGGTTGTGGATGTCTGGCACGTCTCCGTCGATGTTGGTGAGTCCCTTCTTTTCTGGGGGCGATAGCACTGTCTCGCATGTTGGGCATTTGTGTGGGCGCTTGCAGAACTTGCAGTTTTTGGGTTCTTCTTTCGTGGGTTGCTGGGATTTGGGATCCTGGTTGGGGGATAGTGCGGCTGAGCCGACCTGTTCTGCGGCCGCATCCTGGGTGGACTTCTCCGATGCCATGGTGTTGGAGCGCGAGAGGTGGTTGCACAGCTGTTGAACGCGCTCCTGAGCGGAGAAGGTCGAGGATCTAGATACAGAGGGAGAGATGATGTCGTGCGACAAGATGTTGGCGCTGCAAGTCTGGGTAAGTGTTGTGGTGGGGAAGCAAGGCTAGCCATTTACGTACTTTGCGAGCATAAGGCTGAGCGTGCACGGACGTTGGGTATAAGCGCAAACGGAAATTGCTGATAAGTGAGACGTCAAACTCGCAGCCGTTTGCGAGATTGTGGATTGCTTGTTTGTTGTTGTACAGATGCACGTACATGTCCTGCGAACGTCCTTCAATGTTATAGATTTGTGAAAACAGAAGCCTACAACCGCGCGCCTCAAACATTAGCCGTAAACGGCATGAATGGCTGCTAGTCTTCGGATTGCACCGCCCCTTGTGTGGCGGGGCACAAGGGGTCATCATTCGCCCATGTCAAGAGAACCACATCGCGTGCCCCCGCCCTTCAGTCACCGGTGACTCGGATCGCTCATGACTGGTCAATTGGAGTTTTCTTCTGGGTGCCTGGATAGCCGAGGTGGGTGCTTTGGGCCTAAGGCGTGGCTGGAGTGGCCATATGGCCAGTTAGGCTCCGCTCAAGGCTCTTTCTCAACGGACATCTCCTCTAGAACGAAGCAGTAGTAAAGCATATGCGCAAATTCGGGAGAGGAGTAATTCCCGACTATTGACGTCGGACCCGAGCGCTCAAGAGCGGTGAGAGTCTTCCTTTCGGCGATCGAAGTGGCGAGATCGACTACAATTACACTCATCGATTCAGGTGTGCGCCGGACGATGTCTGCAGCAGTCTGAGGCATCGTGTCACTCGGTGAGTTCCGATGCCATCGTGAAAGGGCGGAGGGCTCAGCTGGTAATTTAGATGACTATCGCGGGTGATCGAGCAAGAGCTATGAACGGCAAAGCTGAGAAGAAGATGCTGACGCCCAGGTCGCCGCGTTTCTGTTGACTGATGTTGGTGAGCACGCATCGCTTAGCCTGAGGTGTCCTCGTTTCTCGCATTCTCCTGCACACTCATCATATGCCAAATTTGGTTTCAATATTTGCACCTGGTAATGACATGCACCCTACACCTCCTATCCAACGCTGGTCACTGGTCTGCCGAGACAGCACCCTAGATAGCTGCGCCGCCGAATAAAGTGCCGAATCAAAGTCACCTAACGCTAAAGTGCCCCCTATTCACACGACTATAGACCTGGCTTGTTCAACTGTACAGCTCCACCCTTACGCCTGGCCTAGTCCGAACTGATAGTTCCTTCCTAGTGCCGAAGGCAGCTTCGCAAATGCAGCTCACTCACTCTTCATGCACTACGCCCTCCACCGGATAGCTCCTTAGCGGATTCGGATGCACTACTCCTCTGATCCTCACAACCGCCTCACCATGCCCCTGCGCCAACAGCTCCTCCGTCGTCGACCAACCCGGCTGCTTTCCCACTCGCACCCACACTCGATGGAACGCCCTCACATTCTCGTCCACCTGCTCCCCCACAATCTGGAAGCAAAGCGCCCCGAGATCAATGCTAGTCCCACAAGTGCACTGAACACCGCTAAACTTCACAGTCGCGTACTCGGCCTGCTTGGGCATCTCCACTCCCGGCGGTGTCACGACGCGCTTGTTGCCTAACGCGAGCGTTGAGCGGGACTTGCGTAGGCGGCCTTCCAAGGGCGCCAGTCTCCCCTTGTTGATCTGCAGGCTAGGCATCTTGCGCAGCGTCTTCGTGTACCGGTTTCCGATCTCGCGGGCGCGCCAGCTGAGGCCGCAGCAGAGGCATATGATACCGAAAGCAATCGATTTGTCTTTGGAGGTCTCGGCGAGAGCGGTCGTGACGGTTGTCGTGGGTACCATGGCTGGCTCCTCGATGGGGAGGAATGGCCTTACGGTGCCGGAGATTGAACAGCTGCCACAAGGCTTGTGTGGGCAGTTGCAGGCAAGTGCTCCAAGGGGATGGGGACTCGCGCGCACATGGACACTATTGCTAGTGCCACAGGCGCAGCAGTACCACTTCGCGTCTGCATCGGAGGTGAAGGGGTCGTCTAGGGAAGTGGAGGCACGTTGAATGTGGACTATGGGTAGAGCCTCGACGATTGTTTGACGACGCTGACGCGGCTGAGGCTTCTGGGAATTCTTGATGGGGAACGGACTGGTAGGCGCTAGCATCTTGAGAGGTGATCTGAGAGCAGTTGACAGAAAAGCTTTACGCGGGGAGGTAGGGTGGAGCGCGGGCGTAGCCATGTTTATTTTGGTAGCCTTTTGCTCGTCGAGGTTAGGTTTGAAGAGACGGTTGTATCTTAGGTGTGGCGGCGTTTGTGATTGTTTTCGAGGATTTGCATGTGCTGGTGGCCGTTGCGGGGGCAATAGTGAAAGAGTCGCGCTGACTGATTTCCGTCTTCACCAGAGGTTTTTGCCACCGTCAACTCTCAGAGTTGCATTTCATACCAAAAGGCAACAACCATAGTTATATCGCGTTATCCAAGACAGCATGATGACAACTAGTCACAACAGTACGCCCACGAGTCGGCTTTTGACCTTCTCGAATATAACCGAGTACATCCACTTTCGATCTTCTCAAATGCTTCATAACAACGTTCTCAACAGATCAACGACTTTCCTACCTTATAATGGCATATAAATCATGCTAGACAGACTCTGTCCTTTCTTTTGGAGGAGCTTAAAGACACGCGGTTCCAAGCAAAATATCTCCTCGCCCTTCACTGACCCTACTCAAGTCTCTATCCTTCCTTTATAGCAAGCATTTCCGTTACTGCTACCGTCTCCATCCTTATCTCAATTTATATTACTATGTCCATATTCACCTCCACTTAACACTCCTTGATACTTGCAGTCCTCTTCTCTCATCTCCTCTCGCTCTTCGACCGTCTCTACATCTTCGTCACTTACACTCTCTTTCTCTCAAAGCTCAGTGCTGATTTGATCCGTATTCGAATTGGATCACCCTCGGCCATGCACACATCTCAATTCGCCGTTTTCAGGAAATTCCCCATGCGCCGGATAAGTCGAGTTGTCAGGGTGTATTCTCAAAGACTTCAATCAGAGTTGATGCACTCAGATATGCTGTGGTGGAGGTAGTATGACTGGTATGTCACGTCAGCGCGCATGTATAGAGCGCTATGGAGTGTAGAGATGAATGAATAAAGGAGCAATGCTAATGAAAAGTATTGAGGAGACACCGCAATTGTAAAAACTGTATTGCTTCAAGCATGGCGAAGAAACTCGCCGCTCCCAGCTTGGTGAGGCACATGATAGCTATGTGAATTAGGTCCTAAGGTATATGATGTGCGATAGGAAATGATGATGGCAAGGGATCTATTGAGGAAGTGGGATATTACAGGTTTTGGAGAGCTTGACAATTATCCACATATAAGAATAATGAGTCTGCAACTAAAAATAGCTTTACGAGGTTTGAGGATAGATATTTTACGTCTATTGATGTCATAATGGCTCGAAATTTTCCAAAAGGAGCGTCTGTATCATCTTAAGAATCCGTAGAGAGATGGGAAGAGAATGAAATCCTTGTCCTAGAATGCGACATTCCTTTATCATACTCACTATTCATCCGAATCCCACTGTCCTAGATAAAATGCGGCACAAGTGAACCTTTGATCTTCTTCCTCCCAGAACTAGTACAGCAACCGAGTTTGACCATGACACCGAGTGCGACGTCGTATCTTCCATCCCACTAATGGTTAGGAACCATAAGTGGAGTAAGTAGTTGATCATTAGGCTTCCTGGAGAGAAGTGGCTATAAAGCCAAGCTAACTAGCTTACATGAAGTATACAACAAAGCACGTTCCTGCTTGGTGCAGCGTGGAGCACCTTCCGCCAACACTAATTTTATCCTTTTTCACTCTAATATGTCCTTCGCAATTTATCGGAGACCCTTCGGAGAAGGACCAAAGTCGACATCGTCCCATTTTCCCCGGAATGTGGCACCTGCCTTCTCACTAGCCTTTGCATGATTTGCATGTCGAATGGCTGCTTGAGGGGCCCCATCTAGGTTCACAGGATTCTTTGGGCGAGGTATGGGATCTGAGGTACAATTTATTGCACCGCTAGGGCTAGGTGACATGATATTGTCGACGTGAGCGGGGAACTCCATGTTGGCGACGGGTCCTTCAGGTACGATGCGAGTTTGGATTGGAGTCTCGGTGACCGTGTTATTGGTGATCAATGGAGTATTTTCCTCTGCACGATAGCCTGAACCCCAGCTAGGGATAGATGCTGAGTTTGCAACTGATAATGTATGGCGTGAACGGGAGAGAGAGCTGATGGTCAGACGTCGCGCGGTTGAGAACCTGGCTCCCGTAAGAGTCTCATTTTCGGCATCATCACCCTCACACGCCTCAATCTTCATCGCCTTCCCTTCTTTCGTACCTGAGAGACCAATGTCCGCCTCATACTCCTGGCGTACAAGACTACCTCTCTGGTAACGGGGAGCCACTAGACGCTCTGCGAAGATCATGGGAGGATTCTGCGCTAATCCTGAGATTCGGTCATCGTATGCCCGGATGGTAGGGTCAGCGCTCATGAACTCCGCTAGATTGCTAGTGTGTTTCGTCCCCTCGTAGTACACCATCATCTCGTGTGCAGTGCGTGCGACGCGAGCACGCATGTGAAGAGGGATGCTCGGAAGAGGAGGAGAAGGAAGAGGAAGAGGAGGAGTTGATTGAGCTGATTTACTCCGTTTGTGGAGCTTGCAAGGACAACAAAAAGGTGGGCCCATGGTGCTTAGGTGAAGGTATGGCTAGTGAGGTTGAGAGTTGAACAGGTCGGGGTGGTGAAAGTAGAGTTAGTTCGAGTACCTTTATAAGGCAAACGTGTGGCGTGGAGGTAAGAGGAAAATCAGTGAAACTTTTGTATGCTGCCGAACATAAATCGTAAGTGCTTCAGCGTATAGCTGTCACTTCTGAGCCAACTTTATAGGAATGTGTGACACGTCATGGAAGGTGACGAGCGCGTTCTTTTTGATTCGATGAGTGTTCGAAGTTATTATAATACGCGTAGCATTCGCGCAATTATATATCGTAATATCCTATCCCAATAATCACGTTCTTTGCTATTTGTTGAGGGATCTCCACGATGGGATAGTGCTTGGATCGTAGGTGACCTGAACCATGGGTCGCAGCACGCTACCGCAAAGTTCAACAGCTAATTCTAGCCCAATATTGAGTCACAATCGAATCCGTGGGACCATATCTTCAATATGAGTACTATCTTTGCAAATGTGTGATCGTCTTCTACAAACAACGCACACTTCGTGTTTGAAACAGTAGGTGCAACCTTGACTTATGTATATCAGCCTAGTAGAATTGACCAAGAAACGCAACTTGAGTTATTCGAATCATATCATTGTTAATGGCAAACGTGATGGTTTCGTTAAAACACATGTTTCGGTCCATTCACCGGGGTAGATTGGCAGCCTTCCCTGCTTGTGGTGGCAATATTAGGTAAGTAACACTCTCATCGTTATTAAATATCGCTCATGAACATGTTTTCGTAGCGTAACCCATTCTAGAGCAATACAAGAGAGGGATGTCTGGCAAATCTTTAAGATAAAGACAGACTGGGCGTCAAATTTTGTTTCTACAACCTGTAGATTTTTTCAAGCGATTGGTCTTGTGCGATAAGGAAATGAATGAGTCAATTCTATAAATGCAGCGAGAATTTTTCCTAAGCTGTCGGGTCAAAGTGCGGAAGTCCCTAACACCATACTGTGTTCTTCTAGCGTTGCTACGATTCCGCTGTAGATTACGAAGTCATCGTCCTCAAAAATTTTTTCGTTGCCCTAAAATTGTAATTGATGCAACGTCTTACATCATCCGCGTATGAGTTGTTCGAGTACAAAGGATCTCAGTCCTTCCTGTACTGCTAAATTGCTTCTGATCAGCGTTTGCACATGATTCGGACTATCTTTTCGCTTTTCCCTGCTTCGGTAGCTCTCGATATCTCCTCGTCAGCCACAAGTATAGGCCTTCCAGTGCCCGAGGGGTGTTACATATAATGCATATAGTTTCGAGCCGGGCATGGATATCTAGTAATTCTGTCTTGGCCAATTTGGAGTCAAGTCCATGGGAGAAAAGTTGAGTCCTCCATTATCGATAGAGCAGCTGAAATCCTTTATTTATATACGTGCAGAGATCGATGTGTGAGACGAGATTTGTGTGCTCGAATGCAAGAATGGTGTATTTGGTGGGATAATGCTGCGAAGGCTAAGAGAACATTCAGGATGAGGGATGCGTGGAATGCCTAGGCGGGACCCACTTTAAGGGGCCAGTCTCTCACGACGTGATTAAAAACAGGTTTAAATTACGAGTATATCCCTATAATACGCTTACACTTGAGTCAAAGAAAAGCCTTTTATGAGGAGGTCCGTGCCGTGCGAACATTTCAAAGTGCAAAGCTGGAATCGATTCTGCTCGCGACTGACTCACAACTTGGTCAAACCAGTATACTGATATTTTCAGTGCTTTCACGAAATTTCAATAATTTTTGGGGGCTTTTTACTTTCAGTAAATTATAGGCAATTGATTGAAATTAAAACGACAAATCAAGCTGCTAACGGAGTTTTTACGATCACTTTATCAGGAATCAGTTCCAAGAGCTCTGGTTGGATCGATACAAAACGACAAAGTACTACAGTTAGAGTTGGAGCAAAGAGGAAACTTGAGAAAACTCGTTGAGTGAACTAGCAATGAGAACAGGGTCGAAGCAAATCTCGAGACTTCAAAAGCTCAAGGTCATGTTGGGTCGGGATTTATGTTGAGATCTCTAAGTCAGCCGATGAAGAGCTTATCTGGATCTTTGTCGACGGTATTGGTAAGGGTGTGCCTGGCTAAAAGACAGAGCTTCGCTTCTCTACGGTAGTAGCACGGCGAGGCAACCGTCCAGGAGTCTCGTGAGACTTGTACCGGATTGCATCGCTACGACAAAGCTCAGCATCACCATTTGTAGGCCGAAGTCCATGAATCGCACGCTTGTGGTGTCCGAAATGCTGGTTGGACGGAGCATCGGATTGAACAACCGCGACGTCCTCTCCTGGTAAGAAGCTGAATGGTCTGGACCGATGTAAAACTGACTTACGTCTGGCCTCAGAATTGATATCACCCTGTTGAATATCATGACTGATATCTTGGGAAGCATCATGATGGACTGGTGGTAGCATACTAGCAGTCTTTGACCACAGAAGCATCGTATGGGCACCCGGGAGGGGACCTACAACTTCGTCCATTGTATTACGCGCACGCACTTGTTTGTGATTATGAGGACCCATACTACCCACGTTCTGCCGAACAGCTTGGGGAACACGTGCAACAGGTGCACCGTTGGTTTTCGACCACGTCGGCATCGAACGAGTACCTAAAGGATTTGCCACCTCATCGATCATATTGTGCGGTTCATGATACTTCTCAGATCTAGTAGATCTACTAAAGCAGAAGACAGATGATAGTTTACTCATAGTTTGTACATTCATACCTGTTTTGATTTGTACCAATTCTGAGCTGAACAGAAAAGGTGAGAAGTAGTGACGATCTGAAAAGCACGCGAAGAATATTATAAACTCCAAATAAATCGCTACTATACATTCACATAGAAATATCACTAATATTTAATAGTGCACAATGCGAGTAGCCTACTCAGAGACGGTTTTCCCGTAAATAATGTTAAGTCAGCTTACATCTATGTCTAGAGACCTTACATTAAAGCTAAAAGAGGAATTCTTAGTTAAGGGTGCTAATCAGTTGTATATCAATAGAGTTCCTTCCCACTCAAAAATATCTTCAGTATACTTCCACTAAAGGAATGTAAGGTTGTTCAGCAATAGGGCTAATTACGTAACTAAAAAGAGAAATGTGTAACAACAAGGTCTCATTATTATCATCTCCTAGTACAAAGATTAACTGTGCAAAGCTTACAACAAAAACACAAAGGGATTTGGCACAAGGCGGCCGTGAAATCTCGGCAGATTAACACCAACTACTCCACCTCATAACATCACGTGATCATCGGTGGTTCCCACGCTTGAGCAGAAATAAAGTTCCTTCTAAATCTAGATCACCTTGATATATGTTAGATCTAGCTCTTATATACATCCATTATCTCTCTGTTTTCTACTCCTGTAGCTATACACTACCCTGAATGATTCAAATTCGGTATTACCAATAAGGTACCAATAGTCCTATCCCTCTAGACCATCGTATACTCAACGAAATATCAAGGCTTAAGCAAGTAAATCCGCAAGAGTGAAAGTATCAGACGGTCTTATAGCTCCTAAAGATATCCTAATATAGCTATTATTATCTAAAAGTGAGTATGCTTCGATAAATTGTTTAAAAGTGGGACCACGTTATGCCATAGATTTCTAGGACTGATTGGAGTAGTATAAGGTGGTTCCCCAAGATGCCTTTCAATAGCAAGGTAATGAATTCGCCCACATCGATATCTTCCGACGACTAGTCCGCCTATTGGGGGGATTCATCGATCATATTGAACACCTCTGATTCACTCTCAAGGAATCTAGAAACTTTTGCGAAAGCAGATACTGGAAGAGCGAAAGAAAGCCCTTGCTCAAAATCATAAACGAAATTCAAAACCGCTTCCATTCCGTCTGTCTTATAAAGGCGTAGCTTGCCCAGTTACCCTGTTCGTCTGTGGAGAGCACATAGCCACAAATAGAAGGAAGCTCCGGGCTTTCAAACACGACTGTGTCAATATGGAATTCTACTATACTATGTCTAGACAATGTATCTCACATCTGTTGTATGACAGTATCTCATATTGAGGCCAATCTGAAAACCTACATTTTCTCTTACTGATTGGGTTTCGCACAACAGTATGCAGGATCTGGAAAGGTCACCATCGATGTTGTAGCTTGGAAATTCTTGCCAAGTCTAGCACTCACGATGGAAGATCGGATGTCTTCTCTTCCGAGCCTGCGTATTTGATTACCGACATAGCGTCAACTAGCAGGATATACCGGACCCTCCTTCGAATAGCCCACCACGTAGCCTCTATGTAGACTCTAGAGACTGATTTGCGTCAGTTCAGTGGAGGGAAAGATCTTGGATGCTCATATTAAGTGCCTTGGTCTCTCCGTTGGGTAGCCTCATGTACGCCCTATCGTTATAAACTTTTGACGTCCCAACCGGACAACTGAATAACTGATCGTTGATGGCGATACTGTCTAAATATATGAGGAACTGATTTGGGGCCATTTTGATCTGGTTGAAAAGAATCATCCCGTAGAGCGCAAAGATCTTGTCCCTTGCATTATCTCATTGCCGTCTGAGAGTGCATTGGAGAAGTGATGAAAGCGTAGTTATCATAGATTTATCGTGTATAAGCTTGTCTCATTGAGGTTGACCATCGGTATCAGTTGAAATGGCAAATGTTTCCCAACGATTCTGTCTACTAGTTGTTGAATGAATGATCTCTTGGCAAAATTTATTTATATTGAAGGGCTTCCATATATTACAGTACTCTTCCAGCCCACTGCTCAAATGGCTCAACACCAATATCTATTTCTAGAATCTCTAAGTGAGATCGTGATCGGCGTAGCATTGATCGAGAAATTGGATTCGCGCGAAACACGCGATCATTTAGACCGGTGTGAGATGACCGTTCGGAGGGAGACTCATCACTCTCTCCCATTGTTTCCGACTTGACGAAGCAGTGCTGAGGAAGGGAGCATTTAGAAGTCGGTTGCCGTAGGGTCGTAAAATGCCCAATGACTATAGTATCGAGACGGTGTTGCAGTTTGGTCTCCGCTGAAAACTTATCCAGCTTGAGGAATATCTCGCTCGCGATGAGCCGCAAGCTTTCTGCGACATCGTTCAAGTAGCTCTCTATCTCTTCACGGTCATAGCTATATGGGTCGCAACCTGATGATTGGAGCTCGTGTGGAAACCGAAGATGGAGGGTACGAAGGTCGCGCAATTGCGCTATATTATGCTGCCTTGCGTCAGCTTGAAAGTGGGAATGGCTGGCCGAATGGCAACAATTACTTACCACAAATTCATCCAATGATTTATCACTTTCACGATTTAAGTCATCCAGGGCTCCAAACGCTAGTTGGTAGCCTAGTTGCTGAAGATTTGGACAAGCCCTGCAAATGCGTTCAAGATTTACGCCAAGCGAGTCTACATTCTCTTCATCATCGGTATTGTTGTGCGGATGAACGCCTAGGATGCGGAGACTTTTCCCATCGCGATATATGTGATCTAAAATTGTTTGAATTAGATTCTCTTCCCGCTCTTCACTCCAATGCTCATACCAGCCCACGTGTAGGCTTTCCAGCTTCCTACACTTCCGCAACACGAGTTCCATTGACTTATCAATGGGCAAATCTTCTGTTTCACCCCATCCTTGATTCAGAGAGTCGACAGCGAGATGCTTGAGCCGGAGTTCCTTAATCTCCGCATCCGCGCCAAGATCCGCGAAGAATTTCGATGCGGCATAGCATTTTGTGATTTGTAGTCGGACCAATCGTTCAAAGTTAACAAACTTTCGCAAGGCGGGAAGCCACGGCAACTCCATATCAAACCCACATAGGCAAAGCGCTTTGAGTTGCGGCGTGACATTGTCAGATGATCCCAAGTGGAGCCAATCCGTAGCCGCCCATAAATACTGATGTACCTCTTCTGAGGAAGGTTGGTAAAGGTCTGCAGTTATTGAAAGACTTTCGATAGAGCTTTGATGGGAAATGAGACAGCGGACAAATTCGCCAAATATGGATGGCTGCCAGTGAATGTGTATATCTATATGCCGGATGGTTTGGAATAGATTGTAAGCACACAACGCACCGATTGGTGTGGGCTCATCAACGTAAGTCGAACAAAGGTTCGTGATGGACCTTTGATTGAAGCCCAGATGTTGCAGAGCCATCACAGGGATGCAACGATTAGAGACGAACCTTTCTACGTAAGTGGAGTTGGACTTATCAAGCTGGTGAAAGGGGCTAGGTACCGAAAATCTCGCAAAACGTCACGCGGAAACAGCTGCAAAATTGCCATGAACGTCACCATCCTCAAGTCTTCCGCCTCCTTGATGGCATCTTCGTCTGGCTTGTCGTCATCTTCCGGTGCGTAGCCGTTCAGAGGGTTCGAAATCTCTTGGTGTTCGATGACTAGAGTTCTGGTGTGCTCGAGATAGCCCCTAGTTCCGGCGTGGTATTGCTGGTAGAACAGCAATGCGGTGCGGTTCCACAGTTGGATGTTGACATGTCTATAGAAGCGAGGGATAACACGCTCATGACAAGATTTTGAGGTGAGGCAGAGTGCTTTGAGGTCTTTGATCTCGTAAATCTGACCTTCCAGTTAGTCTAGGCCTCGAATTGTCTGTAGCAAACGCACATGATCTAGTATCAAGAATTCAATATCAGCGTGAAGACCTAACATCGCCAACGTAGATAGGATAGTAATTTAGAATTGAGGTTTACTGTTTACTACTGTATCTGTCAACACCAAGAAAATGTAGGGGCAGATACATTCATATAACGCAAGATCACGTGTCGTCACTCGTCGATTCGGCCCTTTCTTAGCTCAACAATTGAGGTTGCGGCCCTACTAGTAACAAATCAATAGAGAATCGCCAAGACACTGTCGGCCTTTCGTTCCCGAAATATCCTACCTAGATCAGATGTTACTTAGGCTATCCGCTGTGAGAAAAATTTTCAACCCCTCCACAAGACTAGCCATATACCAATCAGCTGGTGGTGCCAGCCGCGATACGCTATAGGACGGCCCATGCACATTATCTATGAGCGGTAAAGTAACGATACTTGCCTCCGTAAATTAGCACGCTCCATTTGATTGTGAGCAAAAATTGCGGCCACGATCCTAATGATTCAATGTTATCTAAGTACCGTCAGGAAGCTCCCTGGACGTCTTCCAGCCAAGGCACACATTCCTTTTTGTTTTTCTAAATGATGATTGAACGAGATTATTTTGATATAATCGTAGTACTTGATAATGTAATAGATCTGGAAGTGTCGTCGATTTCTTGCAGCAAGCATATTGTGATGTTTGCGCTGCTGCCTAACTGTACCGGAGCGGGTCAATGCACGCTCAGTGCACGCCTTTGTACTAAGAAAATTGTAAAAATCAGAAAGTATAAAGCTTTACAGCTTGACAATAAATATCCGACTTCTAGCTAAGAGTAGAAAATCTACCGAGGGCACTGATAAGAGCTTTAACGCTACGTGTAAACCATCGACTCTGCCTGAACCACGTTGACACTTGCATAAACAAGGTTAAGAGGAATAGTGCGGGCTATACCACGCATTCATGAGACACATGGTAGGAAACATTTTATTAGCTACAATATTCATCCATGAGATAGCGTTGTTCTAGTTTACTGAAATACAACAAGTAAAGTTACAAATGCGTGACAGAACCTCAATAAGTATTTACTGCAACTGCACAAGGTCAACTAGTCCTCATCCAGGGATTCTACAGTACTCGAACGCATCACCCACGGGCTCGACGGTTTGGTCGCAGATTTGGGAGACTTCGGAGGTGTTTCTGGGGAGCGTTGAAGGTGTGTTGTACCCGGATCCTTGGTGGTGGGAGGTGAAGTGACGCTTATGTTGTTGAAGCTCGAGGCAAGATTGTCGACTGGTTTGAGTCAAATTAGCACGTTTATTCCTCGTCTGGTCGTCAGCTTTGGATTGGAATCTCACCTGAATTAGCAGGGTTAGTCGAAGCTGTTTGTTCTGTTGAAGTCCTTGGCCTATAGTCTTGAGTTTGCGAAGTTGGGGTTGGAGCTGCTGCTTTCTGTGGCCGGGGAGCGTTGCGCGTGCCTGTTTCATCGTCAGCGAGATTGAGCTGAATGATGAGTCGTAACGCAGAATAACTTACCTTTCCCTGCCTTGCGTGCTTGAAGGCTCAGAATTCGCTTTCCAGCTTCTAGGTCAGCCAATTTTTGCTTCAGAGCAGTGCGCTCGGTGCGTATATCGTCAGACTCCGCTGCGATGATATGTAGCTTCTCTTCGTCCATATTTAACACAAGATCTGGACTTAAAAGCGATGGAAGATCTGTGATAAGGCAGTTCTCGATCGCAAGGACTGTAACATTGCTGATGAATACTGAAATCGCTTTCTATAAAGTAGGTTAGCCTTCCTTTCTTCGTGCTAGCATATATGCCACTGACCTTGTAATAGATCTGCATGAGGTTTAAGATGTCTACGTTGGTGAAGTCGTCTAAAGACTCCGTCAGGAGCTGGGTTTCAGGTGTAGAGCTTTTTTGCGATGCACCGAAAGTAAATTGATTCTTTGACTCAAAATACCGTTTAGACCTGACCTGCTTCAAGTCGATGATGAAGCTTGGGTCGTATGTGATGGGCTCTTGTTTCTGATAAGGATTGAGTAATTCAGTCAATTTCTTGTCCAGTTGCGCACGCCTGCTCTCAAGTTCAGGCCCAACATGCTCATGCATTAGCGCATGGAAGGTTTCATTGTCCATCATGCTGATCAAGCTCTCCTCTAGATAAGCTTGCACTGCTTCATAGACATCACTCAAATGCTGTCGAGCAATAGCTTCCCAGGGCTTCGCTTGCTGGCGAAAGACTGCACCAATGACCCAGGGGTTGACTAGGGTAGGTAATCCTGATGGTCGGCTGAGACGTACTTGAGTTCCAATACGCTCATCAAGAAACTTGGCTAGGTCTATCCAGATTGGGTTCGGGAGACCATCGTAGTTGTGAGTCGCAAGAGAACTTGCTCCTAGGCTCGGAGAGACTTGGCCGTCAACGATGTGATACTGATGGCCTTTACTGTACATTGCGCATGCAAACGCTAAGTTGAGGTCTTGAATTTGAGTGCGTAGGCGGGTAGGCGGGATGACATCTAACGAAGCGACATCAAAGAATTCTTCGTTGTATAACCCTCTCAGCGCATCAAGCGTTAGGGATTGAAATTTCTGTGCTTTCTCCATGAGAAAATTGCGCTGTTGCTGCGGCTCATGTCGCGGGCTTCCCAATGCTTTGAGCTCGGTTTCTGCTGAGTAAATCGCACTATGAATAGCGGTGCTGAGAGATGGAAGCTCGTTACGAATATGTTGGAGTAGAACTCGAGACAGCTTGATCCGTAATGCGTCAATAGCAACGTTTGTACGAGGAAGCGAGGTCCAGACTCCAGTCGTAAAAAACTGTCTTTCAGACTCGTCACGCTCTGCGTCCGACTGCTCACTCTGGCCGAAGTTCCGGTTCTTCACAACGTGCCAGCCCAACTTGAGTGACATGACCTCGTTTCTTGCCAGCTTTACGAATCGAGCCTCACTCTTAGACCCTACGTCCAGAGTGTCTGGTTTTGTAATGATACCCATGGTGCGAACGGCACTTGGGTCGTGCGTTTTGACATAGTCGAGGACACCTTGATTCTCAAGGTCGTTGCGAGCTGATACAACGGCGAGTATAATCGACTTTTCATCGGCCATATAGCGCTTCACAAGGCTGCGGACCAGCTTGACTCCGCGTTCTCCCTCAACCTGAGACTGTATGATGCCGGGCAAGTCAACGATAGTCAACGAAGGGAGATCGGGTCCGGAATATCTGATTTGCATGACATCTTCGAAGAATGGGCCTCGATCTGACGAAGTGCCGAATGCCATTTGTTCGCGAGCCTGTTCGAGGAGCGAAGGAAATGCGAACTCTTCGCGAGAGGCAAAAGATCGCTTGAACTTGGCGAGTTCATCTCGTTCGGCTTTGGATCGGTCCTTTCCTGGGATAATAGAGCAATGAATCTCTGTGACTGCTCGCTTCCTTAGGATAAGCTCTGTTGCAAAGGTCGTACACAAGCCGTCCTTAGTCGGGAAACGAAGCCTAGTGAGCCCCTCTAGCACAGAGCTTTTCCCAGAAGATTGATCTCCGCAAACGATGAGTTGTGGGAGGCTTATGTCGTAGTGACCCAGTCCTTGGTTTCGAAGTTTGTCGATGGCGTCTAATAGTTCCACCTGTTCTGGAGACTGAAGCTGATCCAATGAGTCAGATTCGATAGTGATGGAAGACATAGCTCCATATGCTGATAGCAAATACAATTGCTAAGAAAGACTCAAATATGGAGGGAGAAAATCGTAGTGTTTGAAGAAATACTTCAAAAACTGATCAATGAAGATGCTGGCTACTTTCATTGTGTATGAACATGGTCGTTTATAAGGCGCAACATTTCTAAGGCTGTAACATGTATCCCTCTTGACAAGCAAAATGCGCTCTGCAGCACAAGCGCTACGGAACTTGTTTCAGACTTTAGCTATAGGTCTATTCAAAACACAAAATATGCATCTCTGAGCTCAGACACTCGGTTGACCCAATGGAGATGGACATTGTGAGTGGGAGAGGGCCGACTGGTATCCAAGCTTCCTGATCTGCGACACGACCTGCAGGGAGCACACTCCTAGTTGAAAATATAGCTGCAGAATACCTTTCGGTTACAGCATGTATCAGCGGATTCAACGCGCCATGAACGAGCGTTGCGCTCAGATGGGGGCCGTTAGAAGCTTAATGCTTTCCGAGACACAATACCACCGAACGCCTTCTCTTTCTGTGGTTTTCCGGACCCTGCCGAATATGGCCAGATTTGATTAAATAACAACCGATCAATTCAAAAGCCCTCATTGAGTCGATGATCTTGCTCCTGCTGATAGCTACTAAGAGGGAGTTGGTATGTCTATTCGATGTGAATTGGTCTATTCTGTTTGGGTGCGTCTCGTACCGCGGGATCGCCATGAAAAGTGCAGCGTCAAGGATGCTAGAACTCGAGATAAGGCTAAGTGCGGCACAGCGTTTCACGCTGCATAAGCGCTATTGATGAAGCTTGGGGGCACAAAAAACCCAACATTACAGGCTGAGAACTGTATGACTTTAGACGCGAGTCTTATAAGAGAGGAGATCGACAGTATTGCAGAGTATAGTGATGTGACTGAACCCGCTTGGCGTGAGCTCAATGCGCCGCCGAAGGGATATGGTCAGAAACGAGGGCATCAACGGTTGCGCTGTGTCACGTGAGTATGATCGCCGATTCACTACTATTGTGAGGGATTTGATTGCCAAAATCTCGAAAGTAATCTTGTGTGAGGAAACTAGATGCAGTAGAACTGAATCGTGGAGTGACGATGAGTACCTAACTACAGGAATTGGGTTGGATATATACTGGGGTGGCTTCAATCCACGA
The DNA here is from genome assembly GCA_027946365.1 of Kalmusia sp. IMI 367209. Taxonomy (NCBI): domain Eukaryota; kingdom Fungi; phylum Ascomycota; class Dothideomycetes; order Pleosporales; family Didymosphaeriaceae; genus Kalmusia; species Kalmusia sp. IMI 367209. The sequence goes on along the minus strand of JAPEUQ010000003.1, from coordinate 2,057,282 downwards.
ATCTGTCACTTGCGCTCGTCAGGTGTTCAGATTGTGGTCCGTATTCTTCTCGTAGATCTTGACATAACCGTTCCCATTGGCCTTGCTGCGAATCGCTCGCTAGCCATTCAGACATCGCGATGTTCGGCGCAGCCGTTACAGGCGCGCTACTGTGTTCACAACTGTACCAAGACATTCCAGTCGAACATGAAAAAAACGCGCGTGCAGAAAGAACGGTCTGTCTGTACACCTCTTACCATAGAATCACGATGATCTTGTTGTAAAGTGTTCCTCCAAGTGCTTACGACGAAACAATGGTACACCAACTATTCCCCTAGTGTGTCAGGTACTTGAATATGTTTCTCGACCTTTCCGGCCCAATGCTCCATTGAACAGGCAGGGCCTCAAAGTTGCAACATATATGTGTAACGGCAGACGCCAGCATGAGCTGGTCATATTTACGCCACCAGACACGTAGATGTATCATTTCTTTTAGATCTCTAACTACTCATTAATTCGTTAACTTATAACTACGGTACCAACGACCTATTAACTCACTTATATAATCAACAATACTACTTCCCTCACAGTTACTCCTGCCTGAGAACCAACCCCTAGACCCCTCCTAGATTGGCTACCCAGTAGGTCTTAACAATGAAATTGTTGCCGTAAGTAGTGTTTGTCGTGGCATCTGCTTCTGGTAATTGTCATTTGCACTTCTAAGATTTTATCCCGCATTGTCGTGGATGAGAGAGTCTCTCAGAGTACGCTAAAGCCTTGGAGCTACAATGGGATCCCATCATGACCAGAGAGATGAGAGAACAGTTACAGCATTACCAGTTCCCAGATGACTTTCATCGTTTGCTTCTAGAATTATGCTTGGTTGGAGTTCCGATTCTAATTGGAGAGCGAGAGGTGAAAGGGGCGGGGAAACAGCTAACAAAAGACGTAGACGCATGAGCACGAAAGCGGGAAATTAACGACGATCCGCGTTGACTGTCGCAATGTGGTAATAGCGCCGGTACGCACGGGCCTTGTGACTAATAAATGCCCTGTTCAGCCTTCGCCAGAACTCCTACGTGCGACATGGAAAGCTATGACATATCACCATCCACACCCATGATAATGAATTCGGACACCCGACATATGCCATCATTAAACGATCTTAGTAACGAGCTCTTGCTCAATATTATCGATTATCTAGTACAAGACGAATACGATAATCTTTATGTCACCCCAAGACCAACGCCGCTCAAGAATTTGTCCCTTGTTAATCTGCGATTCCGATGTCTTTTACGAATCCTTCTCATGAAGTCGATCGTCCTAATAGATTCTGCAAAACACAATGCTCAATCGAGCCAATGGGACACAACCCACGAAGCAATAGCCTACCTGTCCAAAGATATCAGCCTCTGCAGTAGCATGGACACGTTGCGGATAGAACACGTCGATTGGGTACATTTGGATGATGAAAACACCATTTACGATACGAAATCTGCAGACGACATTGTGAAATTCCTCTCCGAGACTACAAATCTCGAGCATCTACGTCTACGGGTCTCCGGCCGTTGGAGTCAGATCTTCAGCAATGCGGTCGAAAGTTGGTCCATATCGTCTCCGCTATGTCTTAAAAATGTCACAACATTAATAATCGAGCAGTCCACGGTCTCTCTGCTTCAATACTGCCCCCGTATTGAGCATCTTGGCCTGTTCAATCATGCCGACAGCGCTCGTCTCAACAAGATAGATCTTGACCGCTATTCAAAGTTTGCGCCAAATATTTCCCACATCGAAGCGAGCGCCCGCTGGTCACTAGAAGAGATAACAAGTTTGGCGCAAGCTTGGCCCAAATTGGAACATCTCGGCGTTTTCACTATCGTCGAATCAGAGCCTCTGATGCTGGTTGACCTCCTTGCGGATCTTAGGAAGACTTTCAGATACTTGAAAGTGCTGAAGCTAGCTGAGGTTTGCATGGACAGCTTCTGGTCAGGCGGGCGCATAACACTAAGCAAACTTTTTCGAAATACCTGTAATATCGATGCGTGCTGGGCTCGTCACTCAGAAGAGCACGAGATGCCGTGGGCGAAATTCTTGGACGAGCAAGCGGGCTACAAGCTAATGAAAGATGCAATGGAGACGGTGTTTTGTATTCTCCAAGATCTGAACGAATGTCGCATTGGGGACATGACGGGCGCTCGGAGAGTGTGGAGTGATGAGCCCGCTGATTACAGCGAAGAGTATTGTCAGAACAGTGGTGGTGATGATGATGATGATGATTATCAGACTTGGACTTTGAGTTTCAATTGGCTTAATTGTGCCGAGCTTCGTGGATCGGTTGACGGAGTAGAAGGAGGCGGTTGGTTATTAAGGCCGATCTGAGGCTGGAGACAGGCCGAAGTTTTGACAAGCGGTCTGTAGTATGTATAGCAGACTAGAAGAGTCGACTGAGCATGTCGGATTATTCATTTAATCACCATAGTATATAATATACGGCGGTAAAGTATCGTAAGTAGCGCATAAGCATCGTGCGGACATCGGTCGTGCAGGAGGTTAGTAACGTGCGAAGGATAAGCTGCATCCTTAGCGGAGGGCGCAGCTTGGATCGAGGCGCAGGCAGGGCTATGAAGGCATAGCTGCACCTGGTCGCAATGCGCTTATCGGAACCCATAACGTTAGCTAGCTGAAGGGAGCTCCTTCGGTTTGTCAAGGCAGCAGACCATGAAAGGCAAAAGATACGGGGGATACGATGCGTGCTTCACATCAGATCTAAGGGTTGGAGACGAAGACGTTGATGGCTAGCGCGCGTTTCGAGCCTGTGGTCCTGTCCGGCACGTAGGGCCTTGGTTCGTGGAGCACAAGCTAGAGAAGATAAGACACAAGCTCAGCAACCGGTCCATCAAGAGTTCACGGCAAAAAAAATAGCGGCGGATGCTATAAGTTATGTTATTATATGATACCTTTATTAACAAAAAATTATTTATACCGACTAATCGTATGAGTTTAATAGAATACTCGGCCCCTAAAGGCTGTTGTTCAGCAACCTTTGTAGGCCATGCAGTGGGCCTGCCTCGTAGGGAGGGCAGGCAAGGTTTAAAGGGTGACGAGCGGGCACGTAGAAAGGCACGGGCGATACGCTGCTGCTTTCCACCCAAAGGTCTCAATGTGCCGTCAGAGCCACTGCAGCTGGATTTTGCGCGCTACACGTTTATCGTGATCACACATGCTAAAGTGCTAGAAAGCCGAGGAAGATATTTGTATTCCTCATATTTGAGGTTGGGTTGGCTTTGACGCCTCCATATCTGGAGTATTTTGCCTTCTATGGTAGACGCTTCTGATCCAAAAAATCTTAATACTAAAAATTCCAGTACCGCTGACCAATTCATCTTCATTATATAACTTTACAATAGCTATAAGAAGCTCTCCATTTTCATTTCGCTTCAAACCTCTTAACCCTTACTGTCCTTTCTTTGCCTACACTTTTCTATCTATAATATTATCTATGCCTACTACCCTATTAGCCTAGACGGATACAAAGTCCAAAGAAAACTAAACTTCCGACTCCTATATCGCAGATAAACCCGTCCCACAACTCAAACATTTCGTCCACGTTATGTGCTCGAGTTTTTCACTTTCTTTGTTTGCTTCGGTTTTCTGAACTTCTCATTATTCTGAGGTCTTTGTTTCCTCCCAACTGGAACAAAATCTTTCCATGGAGCCGAAAACTTCGTTAGTTTGGAAAAGGCAGCTTGCCTCGCAATTTTAACTTGTGCATCTTGGGACACAGATCTTCTGTCTGCTTCTTGCGCGTTTGTTCAGCCGCCGAATCCTTTTGGGCGATCTTCGTGTCCTCGCGGTGTTTGGGTAAACAGTATTTCTTGTGCAGTTCGTTTTCCTACTTCCTGATGAAGTCCTCGTGGCGCCGAGCTATCTCCCATTTCTTATTCATATAATCGACCCATAAAGTTCCCAGATTCTAAGGCTCCCAGGGATGAAGCCTACGCGCCGTTTGAGCCTTGTTGTTCCGTGTAGGACGATCTGCATTGATGACCCTTCCATTTTTTCAATCTCATCGAAGCGCTCCTGGAGGCGGATTTTGACGTCTTTGAGGGCCTTGCGAACTTTATCTGAATCCAGATACCGGCGGACGCCTAACACATTGCGTATTCTGAGGAGCGCCGCTCCGGGGTCGTTCTTGACGAGCCATGGCATGTTGTCCTTCTTCGTTCCCTTCTCATCGTACAGCTGTCTAGGTTCTGGTTTCCAGGCATCAGTGAGTTTAACACCCGTCGGTTTTTCTGTCCACTTGAAGAACTGTTTTGCGTTTATAAGCTTTGACATCCACGTCCAAACAATTGGACGGGACCTCTTACTCTCAACTTCAGCCCATTGAGTGATTTCTGCAGGCCGGTAAATTCTTCGCGCTTATACACTGGGTCTGACGAAGGATACACGTCCGCAATGTGTTGGAAAGAGGTCCTCGACAGCCCTCCTGGTCTGAGCTCCAAGGACTGGCCTTGTGGCCAGTTGCCCCATGTTTTCGACCACACCTTGCAGTAAGAGCCTTCGCCGCGAACCTTGGCTCCCGTCGTAGATGAGCCTGTTTTGAAATCGCCTAATGGGTCCTCGCTTGGGAGCGTCTTTCCCACAAATTTTCTGTCCAGGTATATATGGAAGAATTCGACGGTTGTGTTCCACTTGAGGACGTGCTCTGTTTCGTTTGTGTATCGATTTCTGGAATTTTTAGGCAAAGAATCCTTCAAAGTGGGGCTGGTGTCCCCGCTGTGCCAGGAATTATCGGCGCAGTTCTTTTAATCCTTGTATCCGAAAATAGGCATGAATCTCTGTTGCCCACTTCAGTCACCGCTCTTGTACCTGTAATGCTACGTCAATAATCTGAACACTGGTCCATGATACAATGTCTAGATTGATGATATAGGGCTGTAAGCGGGGTTATACAACTTACGTTCTGCTTAATCTCAACCCCGAACGATTCGTAGTCATTACTCCAAAATTTTTCGACGTTGCATGGCCCTGTGCCGGGCTTCTTTGGCTGCCCTCTCGCAAACAGCTCAGATCGAGGAGATCGATGAGAACTAATATGGCCCACTCCGCTAGTCAATGCAAGACGCTGTTCATATTTCTCTAACTCGAGATGAAGTTGTTTGCAAGTTTTCAGAGGCTTGGTCTTGACAGGTTTTGAAGGTGTAGGTGTAGCATTCTTTGAGACGGTTTTTGTAGGCCGCTTTCGCGTGCGAGTCTTTTTTGGACGTAGGTTGGGACGCTTTACTGACCCTGGACGTTTGGTTGCCGGACGTTTCGCTGTAGGTCGCTTAGCCGAAGGACGTTTCGTTGCCGGGCGTCTAGTCCTCGTTCTACTTCCTCCCTTTGCTCTCGATTCAACATGATTACCTTCATGCTTAGGCCCCTTTTCATCGAGAGTGATGCTATACGTGATAGTTTTGGCGGTAATTTCCCCGCCATTGAGAACACCAGCACCATAACACGCGGAAACGGTGCTCCTAAGTTAGGAAAGCTAAGTGTTGTGTGCCGATAGAAGTAAGCCCAATCTGTATCGTGGGCATGGTATTGGGGGCCATACCCACGGACTCTTCATGTACGGGGGATGTCGTTGAAGCTAAGTCATGTTTGACGCAGCAACGCCCTGCGTCACTCTGCTCACCGGATGCGTAAGCCTGCCACAGCCTTGCAAGGGACAGCTATCAGTAAGCTCCATGTGAAGAATCCGGAAAAAAATACTATTTGCGGGAAGGTGGCAGCTTTTGGGTGAATTCCGTTACCTTGTATCTACTTCGGGATAGTCTACAATATTCTGGAATAGCTAGGATAGACCCCGGGACCATATTCATCACGATACGGGCAAATGGTTCCTGCAAATTCGTCAGTATCTGTTCCATCCTCATCATCAACATGCAGCTACCATCGTCAAAATAAGCTCTCTCCATCAGAGCGCCCGTACCGCCAGTTTCATGCCAAGATTCCTCCAGTTCTGATCCATGTTGCTGTTCCCCAATCCACCTGAAGGACTGACGCAGCTCGCTACTGGGGCTCCAAGGGCCGACTCTCCACCTGATCCGCCGCGTCGTGGTGACACCGTTACCGGTAGTGTCCGGCGCGCCTGGTGCGTTGTAGACAATACCCCAACCAGAATTTAATCCTTCGTACATTTCCATGATCTCACTATCTTGTTCTTCAGACATATCCTCGGGATTGAAACTGAGCGGGGCCCACAGCCACGCTTCCACCAATCTCGGCATGTTCGTTGCAGCCCGGGCAAACGCGTCCAGAAATGGGGCCAGATGCTCATCAATAGGCACCACGCGGAACGTGCATCTAGCGTAAGGGTAGGAGTCTCTTTCTTGGTAGCACCACTCCTCGTCGTGCTCTTCGTCGAAGGACAGATACGCGGCGTATTCTGCAAGATGGAGTCCTGCGTCGTGTTTACCTTCTCCCAATGGACTCTGGAAATACCATTCACCAGATGGCGCGGCGATATGGAATAGAACCGCTAGAAACTCCATATTCGGCCAAGAGGGTGTGCCGCCATCGCAGGGCCAAAATAGTGTTTTATCAGCTACGACATGGAGATCCATTCTGCGCAAATAATGCGAAAGGATTCGCAGACTGGAGCTGAAAGGATCAAAACTCCTCGGCGCCACGAGATCTGGCATCTGTCTGATCTGCTCTTGGACTGATTTATGTATTTCGTTGATGAAATCGAGCTGCATCACCTGCAACGAAGGCGGCAGACGAACCGTTTGAACCGTAGCAGCAAACCCGTTCCTTGCATCGCGACGGCATCCAGGAAAATCATGCATGTGATGCTCTTCAATTGGATCCCTAGCGTCCACCCATTTATCAATTCCAAGCCTGCATCCTAGATATTCGAGGTGGGGTATCCGACCAGCGAGATCTAGGACAATGCGGAGATCAAGCTTGCAGTAGTTAACTTGGTCTTCCGTGACGCGGTCATCTGGGTTGCATATGCTGAGTGCTTGCACAGAGTGCAACTCCGGCAATGTATGAGGGGAAGGTAAATGCACGCGCCAGCTGGAGTAGCTTCGGTGTTCGCAGAAATCTTCGCCCACGATCTGCATTGGCGTGTATATCCTGAGCTCTATTTTCCCAGACTCATCTGCATTGATCTGCTCGGCAGCTTGAACACTGTTCTACACATTCCTGATCTGCTCGGAGAACGCTTCGTCTTTCCGCTTGAGCTCTTCGGGCGTTTCCTGGCATGGTTCTGAAACCCCGTCGGGCTTTGCAACGACAGGTGGCACAGAAGTGCGCACATGGATGTTTCGCAGGTACCGAAATCTGCGGCCGTCACCGCCAAATAGGGCGAGGAACTTCTGACGCTCTGCATCGGTGTGAGTCTTAAAGGCAAAAAATGCAAACTTCCCCGATGCCTGCTCCGCTGCATATTGAAATTTGCGGCAAACTAGGAGAGTCCTTCTTAGATCATGGCTAGTTAGACAGGAGCTGATCCGGTCAATCAATTCTTGCGGTAAGGTTTCCATAGTCGCAAGAAGCAATATACTGCAATGGAGCGGATCATGGACATGCGAAATAAGTGTCTCGGTGCTGTACGCGCTTGAGGTGTTGAAATATTGTTTTCTACAGGTCTGCGGCGTAGTCAACTTGAAAATCCGACCTCGGGACATCCAGCCGGCGCCCAGAATGATGACACTTGGCTTCGCTTACAATATCGAAGTGAGCAGAGGGTCAGCGAGCGACGCTACAATTGGCTGAGGTGTGAGCACAAAGAGGCGGAGAGCTGATGGGAACCAAATCGGCGATCCGTGACACACTAGTAAGAAAGTATACGATACAAGGAAACTATGTTGGATTATTTGGGCACGGAAGAATGGCGAACGCCGACGGTGGCTTGGCGGTCAGCTTTAACAACTGCAGGGGAGACTTTCCTCAAGTCGTGTTCTTGAAATAATGAGATGATAATCGTATCACGTCCTATATCTAGATCATTACACTTGCTTTAAATTTAGATCGGAATGAATCATATTCACTAATATACGCGGTTGAGGACTTTAGTAGCTCATTTAATAGTGAGCAGGTAGTGATATTAAGAGCAATGAACTCGCGGCTTCGCTGTTAGATGGATTTTGGCTGACCGCTTGCCCGATTCAAAATAGCGTCTTCGCAGTATAAACATCATTGTATAGATTGGGGGAGGGGCATTATTTCTCTTACTAAAAGAGACACTTGAATAACGAGAGGCATAAGCCAATATGCCTACTACTAGAAGATTTAAAAGGCTGGACGGTACGCGTACCGTGTCCTTTCTTGGTTTGAGTTGAAAGACTTTCAGTTGGAGCGTGCGCCAAGCCTCGCTTGATGACCTAATCAGTTTGGCGGGAGCGCAACACCTTCACTGTCACCACCTTTAACATGTCTTTCAGGTTATGAAAGCAGGAGGAAACCGTTATTGTGTTTTTTTGTTCGTTATTCTTCCTATCCACGAACAACTCTTTGATGCTTGGTAATACCTAAATCCAAGATATACCTTCAGGACCATGACACAATTAGATAATTTGAATTCTGTCAAATCATATCAAATCTTTCCCGTGTTGGCCCATGGACCAAAAGATCCTATGTAAAAGTGCAGTTCTGTGTTCTAGAGTTCCTATTTACACTGAACCACTGTGACATTGAAGCCACTGCCAAGCGATATATCTTTTCCCAGTTGATCTCGGGTTTTTGCCCCGTCTCAGCTTGCAGCCAGCACATTGAACGGATGAGGCGCGCCCTGTACCTCCTTATGAATAACTTCCACTCCAGCCCAGCTAACGAAGTCGATAGACTGTACTGTACTCTACCATAGAGAGCTTTGGTCTGACATGCCCTGATCAAACATTTCCCTTGGAGGGGTTCGTGGCTTGTGTATCTTAGATAGTGTTCTCTCGTAGATATACTTCAGTGCATATACCTCTAGCTGATCGTAAGCTAATGTTGGAGAACCGGTATCCAAGCCTCTCAAAGATGCGCCTAGGCTGTACAATCATCGTCGAGGGAGCCAAATCCCCACCCCCGTACGCTAAGGTCACGAGGTACAATTCTGTATACGTCCCCGCGTCGGACAAAATGAAGCAACTTGTCCTGGACCGACTCATTTTTGTTACCCAAGCGCTGCACATAGGTTTGCCGGAGCAAGTCAAAGACGACTTCTGCATGGCCCTGATCAACAGGCGGGATAGTCACAAACGTAAACCCATCGCTCTTATCACGTTTCAACAAATCCGCATCGCCCAATATGTGGATAGTCGTGATTTGTTTCCCGACCAGCTGTAATTGCAGTTCTCGCGCTGGACATTGGTTATCTGCGGTGATGATTTGAGGTGATGCCATCGCGCGGATGAAGAAGGCTTCCGAGGATGGCGTCGTGTCGAGACACGACTACTTTGTGAAGATTGTGACAGCGTGGTTGGGAAAGGGCGATGCAGCCTGCTTGATTGTGGCAATGAGCTTGAGAGGTGAGGAAGGAGCTTCGTCGTGGATAGAGATGGTCTTTGGCAGACTGCAGCGGAGGCTTAGTGAAAGGTGGACTTTTTCCTGCCGCTGGGACGTCATGTTCGCGTGGATGCGCTCTTTGTGTTGAATATATGTATCTGCTTTTTAGAAATCCGATTCGGACCCTTTCATGCAGATCCAGCGGTGGACGTGGACAAATGAAGCTAGAATATAATAAGGAATAAGTTCGAATCCGTCAATTTTATTGTTCTAGTTGCAGGAAATGCCTTTTCTTTAAGCTATCGTTACGGGTGCACGGGCTAGTAAAGATGACTGATATGAAAACAATAGTATTCGTATGTCCGAGACTTGTGTACTTAAGAGGGATTACCAAGGTGTATGAGCTGAATTAGAACGAGTGATGACATTGTTGTTTCAGGCTGCACCACATGCAGTAATCTTGAAACACAGCCAATTGGCCCGAAGGCACGTAGGCTGTGTGCGTGGTCCTGCCTAAAAACCGTAGCGTTTGGGAACACACTGGATTCTGCCAATAAGAGCGTACGACATACGCAGAATCAGCCTGATGTACTACATCAGTGAATAACCTTCTCCCCGAAACAGACGGAATGAAATGGTCATGGCCTGAAAAACCATAGCACATAGCTTTTGTTACTTCAGTCACGCCCATGACTCTGACGTCATCGTTCAAAGCTTCCTATTGGGAGGCATTCGATGTTCATGGTGACTTTCTTCACCATGCTGGAGTGAAAGTTTGAACATCAGCACTATGGAAACTTCGTCACGGGCGTGTCTGACTACCACAGTAAGCGTGCGCCTCCCCTGCTTGCCCAGTCTTCCAGACCTAAGCATCTACGCATTCCATTCATTTGCGTTCCGCCTTGTTTGAAGTATCTTGGAAGTACTCTTGATAGATATGAATCCCATTCTAGTCTACACTCGAGGCTCTGTTCCTGGCGCTTTGAAGCTCGCGCTTTCTCTATGAACCATGTTAAGCCCACCATGGGATCCTTCGCACGCATTCATCCATTCCCTTCATACGATAGAAACATTCCCCCGGTACCTTTTCACCAATCACGACACCTTTACAAGGGTGGAGAAGCCTGATCAGAGGCTGGCGTGGTAGCTTCATAGCGGGGCTGAGCTGAGTTAAGCGCTTAGTAATGAAATGGGAGCGCGATGGGACAAGTGCGTCACCCCTCACCTAGGCAGCCATGATCACTGCGGTTATTCGCGGGGCAGGAAAAACTTCTTTCCATACACCTATTTAGAGATGCCTTGTAAAAGTCGATTTCGCAAATACAGGAGTCGGATAGCGGTTAAGCGAACGCGTGCAGCTACCATTCATATGAACCAATACCTCCTTCGCCGCAATAGTTGTGCGATGCTCAAAAGTTTCAACCCCCGCATCCGGTGAACAGCTATTGCTGATGCCTCTGCCAATTAGAGCAATCACGACCTATGGCACTTGCAAGGCACCCTCCATTACGGGATTTCCGGTCAAAGCCCTTGTTCTGCACGACTTCGGATGGTCTACGAGTCTGATTCATTGACTCAGCCAATGGCACATTCTAGTGAAGAATTTCTTAGAAGGTCCCAGTCTACGTCTATCAATGCAGCTCAGGCTGCGTGCATGCAGATACCGGTGAGTGCTGCATCATGATTCAAATTGAAGCCGGAGGAGTGGAACTAGTCAGTCAATCATAATGCGTCCGCGGTCACAAGCCTGACTTCCCGTCCCATACGTGGGGTATGGCGCGATGCAGGCCATGAAAATCATGCCATATCTTCAAGCTGGTAGAAGATAGAGGTCAAGAATTGTCTAACGTGAGGCTTGAGTCATGCGAAAGTGTACCTCAGTGTGCCTGTGCGCCATACAGAATACGTAACTCCGCCTTAGTGCTTCTATCAATGCTCTTGAGATTGCAAAAATCACCTTGAAAGCAAAACGGACCTCACCACGAAAAAGACCTGCAACAATGCCGTTTGCATCGTCGCTATACATCCCATTCAGCCATCGAAGAGATATTCGCTTACTGCACATTAAAGACGAAACGCGTGGAGAGAGCATCAAAATCGACCTTGAACTTTCTAACCTTGATTCAAATCCGCAATATACGGCTCTTTCCTATGTGTGGGGTAGTCAATCACCACCATCATGGATCTCATGCAATGGACATAGTATACCAATTACTCGCAATCTCTGGGAGGTCTTGTCATGCCTTCAAAAGAATAGATTTCAAGGCTTGTTATGGGTAGATGCAATCTGTATCAACCAGGACAACAATGAAGAAAAAGCTATCCAAGTCAGCATCATGCGAGACATTTACAAACGAGCTACAAAAGTTATATTTTGGCTTGGAGAACAAGTGCAGTACGACGAGGCTGCAGTTCATCTGATGAAAGTTTTCGTCGAAAATCATAAAATTCATTCAGATATAGAGCCCCTGAGGGCCAAATCGTTGGATGAACTGGGCTTACCTCTCCTTGATTATGGATGGATCGGTTGGGCCTCGCTTCTCTCTCGCCCATGGTTTGGGCGCGTTTGGATTGTGCAAGAATTTCTGAACGCGACTCAATCAGTCTTCATGTCTGGATCTCTGGAAATACCTAGCGACCTCCTTGTCTGGTTTGCGTTCGTGACAGGAGCATGTGCTGCTATTGGACACATTGTCGCATCGTGTAATGTCGCTATTCGGAATAACAGGGATCTGGTATTGAGACCGTTCAGCCTTGGCCTGGATTTGCATGTTCGCAAAATTGAAGAGATTCCAGACACTCGAATCGTAGACCTATGGACGAGAAGCCAACTACTCGAAGCCAAAGATCCCCGTGATCGAGTTTTCGCCCTTCTATCGACACAAACCGCTGTAAGCATGGAAATAGTCGATTACGACAAGAGCCTGGTGACTGTCTACACAGAAATTGCCAGTATAGCTCTCACTATACGGGTATCTCAAACAGACTGGTACAGTATAACTCCTCAAAATGATAGACATAACCCTTTTCCAAAGAATATGGAACGTACAAGCAGGTTCTTGGCCTGTAAGACCGTGACCTCGCTTTCACCAAAACTACCAAGTTGGGTACCAGATTGGAGGCCTGTGGGATTTAGATTTGTTCCTTTGACGCGTTATTTTCCAGGCACTGCAAGGTTCACCCACAACTACAGTCATGCTATTATCGACGACAAAGTATGTGGTACTATTCGATTACAATTACGTGTAGCTAATCAAGAAGATTCTATCGATTTCAGGATGTGTTGTGGACAGTCCCTGTATCATTCTAGAGTCGACCCCATTTGCTCATCTGGGAGCCCTTGATGAAAATTGGCAGTCTTTGCAGTGGATCAAGAGTGTCGTCAATTGGCAAATCATGTGCTATTTCTTGGCTCGAAGCTACAGCCTACATTCTCCTGAACATGAGTTTCTCGAAACATTCTGCCGTGCCATGGCGTTTAATGCACTGCCCCACAGGTTAGCCACGCCGGGCGCTGAGTACATCGCCGGATTCCAAACGCTTCACAATAAGCTTGTGAATGGCATTGCCCAAACTACAACCTATCGTCTGAGGCTCTCAGCATCCCATGCCCCTACAAATCAGCATGTCATCTATGAAAACGTAGTCCAGGAACTTGCAGCTGGTCGAAAGTTCGCCATTACAAGAAAGGGAGATCTGGCTTGGGTTCCGAGCACTACGAACATGGGTGACCGCATATGCTTCCTTGCGGGCTGTGCAGTGCCTTTCGTGATAAGACGTATGGGCAATGCATTTGAGCTTCTTGGAGACTGTTATCTGCATAGAATGATGTGCAACGAAAACATCGTCCTTTGTATACAGCCTCAATTATTCGAATTCCGATGATCTCCATCACCTGCAATCTAGTCCAAATTTAAATGGGATAACGTCCATCCCTATATCACGAGCCACGCTACGATGCGAGCCGCATTTCTAGTTACGCCTTGTAGAGGGCCTATCTAATAAGTTAACTAGGGTGCAACCCATACACCATTATTTTTAAGTCCTCTACTGCACTAGGGTATTAATGCGCTACAGCGATTTTGTAGGTTTTGACTTATAAATTGATGTTCTTATACACAGTCTCTACTATACTTATACATTCCTATCAAATTACGATGGTAGGTATGCCTAAGAAAATTGGAAAACTAGAACGATGAAACCATAATAGAGAAATATCAATATCGGTCTAGAAGGCCATTTCGGTCTAGGTGTATATATATTTTGAGAGTTTCTCTGGTGTCGATCAGAGCGGATCTTGATGAACTTGGTAAAAAGTTATTGATTGAAGCTTGCAGGAGAAGCTGCCATAAAGCTACTGAGCTAGTCACGTGATGTAAACACCAAGGTTGTTCCTTCCACCAAATGACGCGGAGTCACTTCCGCCAACAGATCTAACACCACGTGACGTAGTATATAATCCTTAGCGTAACTTAGTTAGCGCATCTTGTTAGTATTATATATATTATATTTCGAGTAGCTGTATAAATTTGATCTAGATGTGGCGCATGCTTCCAATGACATTCGGGCGACATAAGCGCATCTCCACTGGTCAACCTGCGCCACGATGAGGCGGGGCATGCGCTGCCTCCAGAACTCACTGCTGACCAGCACAGGCTTCTGTTGTCTGCTCCGATACATTGCGACTACGTCGATTAGTTCCAAACGATACGAAAGCCGTCTACGTTCTCTCCTCTTCTAGACCTAGCTCGGGACGCAAACACTATGCGACTTCTTCACTTTGATCAACTCGAAAGACTCGTCGTAACAGATTTTCGTGGCAAGAACATCCCGCCCTACGCCATCCTTTCGCACAGATGGAGCGACTCCGAGATCCTCCTCGAAGATGTACGAAGCGTAGCCTACAAAGAGAGGGAAGAAGGTTATCGAAAGCTTAAGTTTTGCGCTGAACAGGCGGCCGAGGACAAGCTGCAGTATTTCTGGATCGACACATGCTGCATTGATAGATGGGACGTTCGCGAGCGCTCTAATGCGATCAACTCGATGTTTCGGTGGTATAAAGAAGCGAGACGATGCTATGTATTCTTAACGGACGTCTTGGTACTAACTACAACGGAGACGCCCCAACGCTGCGACTGGGAGGCGTCCTTCCGCGTAAGCGCATGGTTCACTCGAGGGTGGACGCTTCAGGAGCTTATTGTACTAGTTTCAGTCGAGTTCTTCTCGTGCGAAGGACAGCGTATAGGCGACAAAACGTTACTCGACCAGCTTATATATGATATCACTGGCATTCCGCTTGCAGTATTGCGCAACTGTCCCTTGGACCAGTTCACCATATCTAAGCAAAAGCAATGGGTTAAAAATTATAAAATAACTAAGGAGGAGGATATTATATACTGCCTGTTTGGAATTCTTCACGTCTCTATGCCTACCGCGTATGGCGAAGGAAGGAAGCGCGCTCTAAAAAGACTATAAACTAAAGTAGACGAAGCTGGAAGCGCACTATCAATCATTCCATTCTCCCAGAATGATTATTTCGTGAGTCGAGAGCCACAGCTCGCTGAACTAGAAACAAGGCTCTTCAGTAACGAGCAGACCACTACTACAGTAGTAATAGTTAGACCTGACGGAATAGGCAAGTCGCAGCTCGCGCTCAAGGTTGCACATATAATAAGGTAGAACAACAATGACTGCTCGGTTTTCTGGATTAATGTGAGCAATAAAGACAGTCTCTATTAGTCGTATGTAAGAATTGCCCACAAGCTTAGTATTCTAGGCTGGGATGATGATGAGGCAGATATGGATCACATTATTAAACGCTGCCTGGTAGAGCTCAATACGCGATAGTGTTTGCTAATCTTCGATAACACGGAAGATACCACTCTACAATCCAGCAGGTCATCCAAGATAGAAGCTGTAGATTTGGCCGATTATCTACCCCAGTCTAAGTTGTGTTCTGTCATCTTTACAACAACAAACAGTAACGCAGCCAAGGCGCTGGCTTTACAGGGTGCTATAGCGCTGCAAGAGCTGACTCCGGACACGGCGCAAAGGATGCTGCAAAACCACTTAGTGAGGCCAATCTCGGGCAGTGAGCAATAGGAGGCAGAGTACTTACTAGAAGAGCTATCGTATCTTCCTCTAGCAATTATGCAAGCAGCCGCCTGTATTAATACTAGGGATATAACGCTGCGGGAATACCAATTACAATTAGACGAGCATAAAGAAGTAACTCTTAAATATAGTATCAGCTCGTCTAAGGGTAAAATGCAGGATTTTAGTATGAAAGATCCTGTAGCTGCCACATTATTTCTCTCTCTGAATCTTTTCCATCTTGACAATACACTCACGGCAGACTACCTCTTCTTTACTACATATATAGACCAAAAAGATATTTCGCTTGATCTTCTAGAGGCAGCCTCACTAAGAGCACGGGTAGATGCTGTCAAGGTTCTTAATAGGTATACGCTTGTCACCAGGCGACCTACTAAGTCTGCAGTTAATCTACACTAACTAGTACATCACGCTCTGTGGGAGCGGCTGTAAAAGCGGGGGTGACTTGAGTAGTAGACCTAACGTGCTACCACCCAGCTACTCTAGGTGTTCCCGGATTATGATCACCGTAATCGGAATAAGTGGAGGCGATTACTTCCACATGTCCAGTACGCTCTGTCGCATAGCGAGGCGGATAAGGACGATGGAGAAAAGTCAGACCTTACAGCAAAATATGCTATGACCTTATATAGTAACGGACGATATGAGGAGGCGGAAAGGTTAGAGATGTAAGTGATGTAGACTAGAAAGAAAGTACTTGGCGATGAGCATATTAATACGCTGGTCAGTATAGATAACCTAGCATCGACATATAGCCAACAAGGACGGTGGAAAGAGGCAGAAGAGCTAAGGGTGCAAGTAATACAGACGAGTAAAAGAGTGCTTGGCGATGAGCATCCTGACACGCTAATTAGTATAAACAACCTGGCGTCAACGTACTGGAACCAAGGGCGACTAAAGGAGGCGGAAGAGCTAGAGATGCAAGTAATGCAGATAAGAAAGAGAGTACTTGGCGATGAGCATCCTAAGACGCTAATTAGCATAGATAATCTAGCGTTAACGTACAGCGACCAAGGACGATGGAAGGAGGCAGAAGAGCTAAAGGTGCAAGTAGTAAAGATAAGTAAGAGAGTGCTTAGTGATGACCATCCTGACACACTAATTAGCATGAATAATCTAGCGTTATCGTACTGGAAGCAAGGGCGATTAGAGGAGGCGGAAGAATTAGACACGCAAGTGATGCAGGGGAGAAAGAGAGTTCTCGGCGACGAGCATCCTGAGACGCTGGCCAGCATGGCCAATCTTGCCTTTACGTTGCACTCCCAAAGCCGTCACGAGGAGGCCTTTGCACTGATGGAGTCATGCTTTCAGCTACGCCAGCGGATTCTTGGCGAACAACACCAAGACACAAGGTCGTCGCTAGGTACATTGAATGGCTGGCGAGCGGAGAATATTGAGAGAGGCTCATGACATTGTCTTAACGAATCATGTAGAACCTAAGACAAAAAAGCTCATACTATGTAAATATGACTTTAGATGTTATGTAGCAATCTAATTGTGGCTGTTGCTACAACGTCTCGTAACGAGGGGTCAGTTCGCTTTTGGCAGCAAGTGCACCCATGGCGATAGCTGGCTCCATGCTAGAAGCGACCCTCGAGCTTGGTTGTCCGTGACTCGTGCGTAAAATTCATGAATGACAGCTAAGCTGCTAAGGCGCTGGATGTTGTCTCTGCAAATGGTGGTGGCAAGGCTTGGCGCTCTCCAGTGGGGATTCTACAGCCACAACAGCAGCCAGGGCCTCGGAACTACCACGCTTACATAGGATCAATTGCACCCCGAGTGCTAAGCTTACAGCTTTGCGCTAGATTTAATAGTGGTTCCTTTGATGGGTGAGTACCGATCGGTGTAGCGACATCGCATGAATCACCCTGTACAGCATAATCTATAAACGCAATAGGAGGGTTCCGCGCCTTAAATGCTACTATCTTGTACCTATTACTAACAGCGTGAGTCGACGATGGTGTTATAGTGGAGCTACTCTGTAATGCTATTGGATCGGGTTTCTTAGCAGGCCGGTGATATAGTGGCGACGCCAACGTACTTTAAGATAGGAAGCGTTGTACGAGTGCTAGAGAAACCAGGCTACAGTAATCACATATTATTAAGTATAGAAAGATGTTTAAAAGAAGTTTAATTGGTTGTGACGCCAGAATACCTAGAATTTGGCTCGTTACGGAGGGTTGCTCTCGACACAGAGACGAACGTTAGCTATTTCGGGGCGAGCTATGGTCGCTTCGATAAGCCTCACTCTACGCCACATGGCTCATAAGGCCATTGACGCCTCTTCTTATTTCCACTCTTCTTGTTTCAGTGAGGGCGATGTATCGAATACGACCCATGGTAGTACTGAAAGAATCAAAATTTTATCATGAAAGTATTTGGAGGTTCGCATCAGGAGAGTGCAAGTGATGGATGTTTGTATTTCTTACATATTATATACTACGACCGAAAGCTCATACAATATGACACGAAGGCGAACATTAAATCGCAATTTCACTGCATTCAAATAAGCTGTATCAATTTTTTCACCACCTAATGTATAAAGTTCCCAGACCGGATAGAATTATCGCTTGATAACATTGCAGACTCTCAATTCAATCCTCGCCTCGTGAGCCTGCTCATAGAATTCACAATTCAATGAGACGCTGTTCATGGAGACACCAGTGGCAGATTTCGAAGCAATGACGCTGTTGCTGGGTGCGTTGAACCCCGACCTCGGATTGTCTTCAGCCATATATACAGTTGCACTACCGTCGTCAAGACGATGTGGTGGTCCAGTGTGTGGAATGGTCATTTTTCGATTGTAACAACGAAGTGATAGGGTTTTGAGAAGATCCAAACCGAATGGTGTACAAAAGGAATATTGGAGACGTCGGAAGAATATATGCACCCCTGAAGTATTCCCTAAACAACAACATTGTGTAAATGTAGCGATATTAGCACGTAATACGCTTATAATTCAGGACCCTTTGAACGATTAAGCGGTGATTGGGTTGTTAATAGGATGCCTTGTATATTCATAATGATGGTCTCTAGCATAGAAAACAAGACAGAGAACTATTAAGTACAATGTGGCTACCTATACTCTTTCGGCAGGCGCAGTTTGCCGCACCATCTGCCAATGTTTGTTAAGGCATGAAAGTGTCCGTACGCTCGGCTGAATGCATTCTCTATCACAGGCTAGCTCCGTTCGCATGAGTACACAACTATAGCTCTCGGTTATTTTGCAAGCCAAATTTCCAGCGGCTGTCTACGAATTCAACGTAGTAGAAGAGTCCATTGTTCTTCAATCTGTCTTTCTCTCTATCATATACGCACTGTTTCCAATACGACAAAGAAATTATCCATCTAGAACTAATCTTGATCGCTCTCCCCAGAATCTTCTTCAATGATCTCTTTCTCGATGTCTTTTATCTCCCGAAGCGCCTTTCTCACCACACTTTTCGTTTTGTCATCGTACTTATCGTTTTCTAGAACAGATCCAAACTCCTTTTTCCACTGACTCCATCGATTCCTACTCCACGGCTCCCAAAAGTGATCCATAGTCTCTCTCTTTAAGCATTCTTGGTAGACATAGCGACATTCAATAGGCCATATGATCCATTGCGCCGCAGCTATTATATCGTACTCAAAACTGCACTTATTATGTGGCCTACTAGATGGTAATATATCTTGAAGGGCGTTGAAAGGAGCGCAGTATATAAGCTTGCTTGCTGTGATGCGGGCCATAATATGTTGAAGATTTCGCCAGCGATTGTGAGCGGCATTGTCGCGATAATAATATGGCTTAACTTCTGTTTTTATGTTATTATGTAATACTAACATTGACTCCATTTTCTCGGTTCACGCAGAGCTATCAGAGATGAACTTATAGGCGTAGATCTAAAAGGTGATGAGAGAAGATGAAATGACCCACCATCATGCTGCCTTCGAAACTCATCTTCAAGTCCGATCCAACTATATCCAAAAGCCCAAAACTCGGTTCGATGAACTTTTCCGTTTTCATCGGGACGAGTTTCTGGTTCCATCCATCGGGGGAGGTTCCTCAACTCCTCCAAAAATTCTATCAATCGATTTTGGCCTTCACTGTATGGAGAAAACGCCGTAGATACTCTACAAAAGGCCCTCAGAACTTCATGTGCGATCGAACCTGCATTTGGCGGGCAGAGGCCGCCCCAGTCACTTGACTCTTGTTCTTCAGCAGTCAATTTATGGAGTTTAGCGTAATTGACAAGCTTTTGGAGCCGTTCGTTGGTTTCAATGCGAGTCATATTATCGACGCTCTGGGCTGCTTGGAGAGGCGTCTGAGTGCCGTTGATGAGTGCCTCAAGTGGGGACTTCCAGCGGATATCATCTTCATCGTCCCAGTCTTCATAGAGTTGAGGGTCGAGCATAGGCGATGCTTGTATTTCTGCAGCCATTTCTGTCAGTATTAACAGTTTCTAAGATGCTTACAGTCTAGTGCACATGTTTTGCGATGGTGTTGTGAAGTTGCCCTTTTTATGGGAAAATATGGCTGACATAAGAATCCTGTGTCACACTAAGCCTTTTCAGGATAGAACCTGTCAGTAACACTCGTGAAAAAGAAACAATGCTTGAGACTGCAGCATGCTTGTGAAGGTGCATCTGTTCAGCACTTCACATCATAAATTCTTTGATACTATGCGAGACTAATTACAGCACCGCAGGCATAGGCCAGGTCTCTGAGCCTTATTCCTTGCGCAACTAGCAGTTAAAGAAGCAACAATCCGCGGGCCTTTCCATCAGCTGCCAGGATCCCCGCATCAGCTGACTCGAATCTAGCTGGGAAGCGATTGACATGGGCTGACCCTACTCATTCTACGATATCCTCTTCTCCTAAAGATACGGTTTTCAATACTCTCTAAACTGACAAAATGCTCTCCTCAGTCTTGAACTTCGCAAAAGAACAGCTACCACAACAGCCCACTCCCCCAAACGCTGCCATCATCGCTGTCCGAATCCCAGCCGACGGCACATCGCCTCATCTCATTGCGCTCAACACTCGACCCGCAGCGGACGAGGCCACAGACTCATTCCTCGTACATATTCCTGATGTTCGCAAATATTGGGTTACGGAAGATGGCACGATCATGCGCGACATACATAGACTGGAACTCCAGCAACTAAGAAACTTCCTAGAACCATACAGTCTCCTATCTATGTTCCATCCCTGGAAAGGACGCAATCTCATACAGCGATGTCGCGTGCCAACACAGCGCATTCTACTACAGGAACGTCATGCAAGCTGTGCGGGAGTTTATTATTTATTTTGGAGCTTTGCCATGGATGATCTACCGCAAAATAAATCTATCCCTAGATGGATAAATGAAGGAGACAGCCACTCGTATTGGGGAGATGTGTTCATCGTCAAAATGGCGCCCCATGAGTACGAGCGGGAGGGTTGGGCTGCATATGAAGATATTTCTCCAACCTTCCTAGATTTGCTGGTGAAGGGACCATCTCACGGCCAGTAAACACCTTGTCATGGAATACCTTCTAATGCACTGACCGCTTCTAGGTGAAGCGAAATGCCCATCGTGTGAAAATGGACAGTTTCAGCGTTATATAGAAAGAAAACCACTAGACAACGAAGAGTAAGCTCCATTTACGGACAATTGTTGCAGGAAGTCCATATGAATTAGGAAGATCAACGATGCGGCACTAGAGAAGACTGTAGTAAACAACGGCAAAAGTAGAGCTAGAGTTTGAACTGTCGAAGCTGTAAATCCCCGCTAGGGTTTCAAGTGTTAATAGAATGGATTTCATTACAACAAAGGGATTGCAATTCCAGGTTTCTGCAGACCAACTTCGAAGCTAGATAAGATTTTGACATCATGTTCTTTGTTTCAATATAAGATCCGCAAATTACGGACTTAAAAACCGTATTTATGTACACCACGATTGCTTCATTGGGACGAACCTGATATCTGTGCACGAAAGTGGACCAACGTCATCACCAACTGTATCAGCCCAATTCGTTTTGAAGCGACTTCAATGTCGTTAGCTACTCATATCTAAATCTACGTTCATAATGCCAAAAATCTCATTATTGTACATCTCCCGCCTCACTCACTGCTTAGGCCTACAAGATGCCTAATCCATATCCGGGTCTAGATTCGTCACCCGCAACACCATCCCCTTTTCTTTCACCTTTATAGAGAGCCGCTCGACCTCTTGAAGCGCTTTCCGACGCAAGGCCACAGCACGAACAGCATCCTCCTCACGATTTTCGTATTCCTTGTATGCAAGATACTTCAGTTGAGCTGGCATGGAAGACTTCGGAGCCACACTTCTGTGAGAATCCATGCGTACGAGAGGTCTGCTCGCCGAAGGTTCTCTGGTTTTCGAAATTGCATTTGGGTACCCGATAGTGCAGTACATCGGGTCGTTGAGATCCCCGTTTGCAATACGCTTACGAGGCGTAGGCTCGGGCGAGTAAGGTTTCTCTGTCGCATTTGCAATTGTCTGACCGGCTAGAATGCTTCGAAATGGTGACTTTATGGGAGCCTAGAGACTTATCAGGAATGAGAGTCGATTGAACCTTGTGAAGGCTTACAGGTGTCTTGGGAAGAATAGGGCTATCCGGACGCAGGGAACACTTCGATTCGGCAGACTTGGGCCCAGCAGTCAGCACAAGAGGACGCTTTTTCACCATTTAGGTAGTGGGTCAATCCGTGACTGGGATCATTAAATCTTAGGGAGGATCCGGTTAAAGCATAGTCAGAGTTTAAAATTTGAGTACTCTTATTTAGTTCTAGTCGTTTGTAACTCTCTTAAGAGTAGAGTTATCAGCCTACTGTTAAATCCTCTGGGGTATCTAGTCCTGTAAGGGTCTAGGGTTGGTTGCCGGGCAGGGGTAACAGTAGGGGAAGTAGGGGATCAGTCACGTGAGTGAGCTAATGGGTTGTAGGTATCGTGGTTGTGAGATAACGAAGCAACAAGTAGTTAGAGTTTCAGACAATAGGTCGTTGACTGGTCATCAATTTGAACATCAGTGCAAAGAGTAGGCGCTTGATGTTCCTATATACTAGAGCATTGCTGCTCATTACTGAGCGCTCGCTGGTGAGCAGTCACGTGACTCTAGCGCCTACGGCCCAGTTCACGGCTGACTTACCTTGTCAGCGAATGGTGGTGGGTAATTGTATACAAAACCGGGCACAGCTCTCTTCTGGATTCTGGATCCTAACAAGGTTGTGGTCATATGACTATCGCTGGAAATGATGTTGCTGTAACATAAGAAGGATATTATATAGTGAGCGAGACATCTAGATGAGATGTTGTATAATCATAGCTCAAGAACGGTTTTCGATGTAAACGAATACAGAGGGGAATTTTGGGACCGTAGGTGTACGGTGGCGGCGATCCATAGATATTTATACCAACATCGTTCGTACATTATGTGTGTCAGGCATTATTGAAACCCTTCGTTTCGCACACAAACATCCACAAACAGAAATAGAATGACCTCGTCCCCATCCAATGCAAAGACACAGCTCACTACCCTTACAAAGACAACGAAAAACCATCACCTCACCATGAGCCTCTCCATCCGTCTCCACTTTCTGCCTCTCTCGCCATTCTCCTCTCTTCCCTCGCTATCCTCTCCTCTTCCCTCTTTACCAAAGCATCCACTTCACACATCGGCCATGTGCTTTCCCTTTTCAACCTTCTCCTAATCCTCCGCTGCCACACCCATGCACCGATCTGCCTGAAGCACCCGCTCCTTATATGTCGCCCTATCAATCCATCTTGTTTCGTTGCATGCACCTTCTCTCCCTTCTGCCATTTGAAGTACAACCCACACCGCTGGCAGTGCATATTATTACATCCCCCGTCTTTAATAATGGGCGTCTGACATCTGGGACACAGACGCGCCCCAAGCTGGTGCATCTCCCTAAGGCTAAGATAATTGAAGTCCAGCGGCTCCTTCAGCTTAGCCATAGATTCCACACTATCGTTACTCGCCGAAGACGAGGCGGAAAACCATGATGATGGTGAAGGAGACAGAGAAGTAGGGGACGCATCAAACCATCTCCTCGCGCGCTGGAATTCCTGACACGTCAGACCCATATGCCACGGCACACGACACCCAGCGCAGAACCTCCCCTGACACTCAGGACATTCCACGTGAGGCCAACCTCCAGTGTCTTTAGGGCCAGCGGTCCATCCTTCTTCGCACCCACAGTGCGCCGGACACACCCACTTATCATGCTCATATATCGTATGCGACAGCTTCTCATAGTATGCCGCCTGGTCATCGGGACTCAAGAAGTACGCTACATAGTGTTTCCACGCGAGGCTGGGACGCGACGGGATGCAGCCTTTTTTGATGCATTGAATTTGATCGATGCCGCGGGTAGTGATTTGCTCGGTAACGTACCGAGATAAGCAGGACTTGCAGACAGGCTCGGCTCCTACAGCGTGGTTTCCGTCAGATGCGATGTCGATGCATACGCCGGAGAGAAGCTTTCCGTAGGGCGACAGGTGCTTGTAACAGTCGGGTGGCACGCGGCGTTCATTAAGGTCGGGATATATGAGGAAGGACTGTGGTGGTAGAATTTCGAGGCAGATGCTGCATTCGACTCTGCTAGGGCCTATCGTAGGTGCGGGTTTGGCCTGTCGCGGTATTCTTCCAGCTTGTCGTGCTTCGCGTGTTCTGCCTGGCGTCGAGCGTGGAGTTGATCGCCGTATTTTCACGTCTTTGAGATCTACTATCGGTGCATGCGCAAAAGGCCACTCGTGTGAAGATAGAGTCTTTGTATGTGATGTAGGTCGACTTGTAGGCACCAGTTCGAGTGCGGATGGCTCGGCAGTAATAATATCATCGGGCTCGGTAGGCGTTGTAGGTTGAACAGCAGGATCCATTGTAGATCCAGATGGCCAAGCAAGTTCGGGATCGAGCTCTGTAGGTGTCTCTAATCGAAGATGGTGGGTCTCCACGATCTCAGCCTTGGTACCCATCACACTGTTTTCAAAAGTGCTCCTGTTGGAAAGTGAGGAATCAGCCCCACTGTACCCAATCCACGGATGCCCTTTAGTAGTGACTAGAGTATTTGTGATTATAGTGAGTCGTAACCTTAAAAAAGTGCCTCCGTAGTGGGGTATAAACCACGCTGTTGGTTCTGAATGAGGCTCGTGCCTGGGTGCAAGCTAAGGTCTTGGCCCCGCTACGCGCTGACCTGCGCGTTTCCGAAGATGAAAACTACCAGCACGCTGATTTCGACTGGGACGATGAAAAAAATACCTAGCGAAGACGTTGCTTCAGAAATACTAAGGGAACTGTAGCTGCGCGCAGTGGCGCGGCCAAGGGAGCTGTATACGAGATATCATTGCCAGGCAGCAAGCTTACCCCGCAACACTGATAAGATTACAGGGTGCATTAGATGTGCGATTTCGAGCAGAAACATTGCTACCTTGATTCAGGTCATCACGAATCAGAATTCAAAGTCTAACAAAGTTCTAGATGAGTATCAATTGCTTGATGCCTATAGTAGGTGGCGTACCGTAGGCGTTCTAGGATTCACCGGTATTGACCCACCAAAA
Organism: Kalmusia sp. IMI 367209; assembly: GCA_027946365.1. Taxonomy (NCBI): domain Eukaryota; kingdom Fungi; phylum Ascomycota; class Dothideomycetes; order Pleosporales; family Didymosphaeriaceae; genus Kalmusia; species Kalmusia sp. IMI 367209. Next base: position 2,032,139 of record JAPEUQ010000003.1, on the reverse strand, counting down.
GGGACACTCTCTGAGATCCTTGATAACTATATCCATTCTGATAACTTCTACAATTAGGCAGATACATTGACCCTCGTTAATGTAATTCAAGCGACTACATGTATGCATAGTGTGACTGAAACCCATATTTTGCGAGGTTTGCACTGCCCCTGCCCTTCGTGCAAGCCTGAATGATCAACGTCGATCTAACTCTAAATGATTCATGTGCTCGCTGATATATTGCCTACATCACAACACGGTGGTCTGAGCCGACAATATATAGAGGCTTGAAGTCGACCGGTGAGAAAGGCGGACATAAAGATCATCCGAGATCCGCGGGATGACACTGCACAAGTGATGCCAGCCTCGCGATCCAACCTACTACAATTCGCAAACCGCTCTACTCTTGCATACATAAGTAATCATAACCTGAGATCAGTAGTATCGAATATTTGTCCGTTTTCAATGTAACAGCAACAGTCCGAACGAACGTAATTGTAACCTTGTGTCAGATCGAACGAGGCGGACCTTTATGATGGGATATCTATAGGGAATGCCGATTCGGCTGGTTCCCCAGTCCCACATAGTCGCTAGCAAGATGATTTTACGAGCTGTGGTTGCAAGGAATGCTACCCCTACCGCATAGCAATGCATCCCGCTTAGTCGCTGCCGCTGTTTACTTTTATACGACTTCGCCGTACATCATGCAGCCGTAGAGCCATGTTGCTCGTATGGTATAGTAGACTGAAGGCCATGTCCTGCACATGTCAATGCACACACAGTATTCAACGCACCTTGTAGCTGTATACAATCGCAGCTCACCACCTCAGCAACCACTACAAACTTCTTTGAGGTTTGCAAGTCTGAAACGATGCCAGTGAGTCCTCCTGCAGCATCAGACTGTGGTGTTGCTCCTGTTGAGCCCACCTATCACCCCGTTAGCAAAAAAATTCCCACTACCACGCAAAAAAGGTAAATTTCCCCCACTCCAATTCGAACCCATACCCTTCCCCAGACCAGCAAAAGAAACCCCGCCTCCGAGGAAGCGTCCGGAAGAAACCCCAATGTGCAATGGAGTTTACTTTTTATGAGAGGAAAGTGTGCAAATGTGTGATGTGCTGAAAGGAGAGTTTTGCCATACCTTAAGAGTGGTGGACCGTTTTACCGCTGGGCCAGCGGGCCATCATCTGCGAACAGAATCATTTGACGAAGGTAACTGCTACTTGGACAGATTATATAGAAGCATAAAAAGGATGTGTGTGGAGCAATCGGGTTGTGGGGCGGGGATAATGAAACGGGGGGACGCGGAGACTGACTGCAGAGATAGGCAGGCACGCGATGGTATTTACAACTGGATGTGTGTGTGCGGCACGCTTAGTGGGTGTTGCCACGGGTTGCAGGGTGCCCTTCTGCTCCAAGCTCCTCACTGCCGCTCTACCATCAACTGTGTGAACAACCCTTGTTGTGGTTGAACGCGCTGCAAGGCCAGCTACGACGGTGACGACAGGTCTGAGATCACAACGCGTATACGGGAAATGACGCCCTCTTAGTAGACCTGCTCTACATCTTCTGGGGCATCGCTCTGATGTGAGAAAGCCTTCAGCGTTACAGCTTGCTCTCTGCCACTTTTCGAGATAATTGCTGCGGTGCCCTCTACGAAAGTAGCAGCAAGCCTAAGATCACCATAGGCATAAGCAAGCCGAATATTGGTAGATCTCTCTTACATCCCGCTGCTAAAACATTGCTCTGGCCCAGGACTGCTGCAGTTTGCCCAGTCACTAACTTGAGACCGACGACCATCGACAGAAGACTCAATATCGTCCAGAAGTATAGAGACCGGTCTTTGTCGTGGTGGGCTACCATGGACTTAGCTGCCTGAGAACTGTTCCGACGCAAAAATGCCTTCAGCGCCGCTGCCCGCCCTCGGCTGCACGAGACAATCCTCGCGCCCATCACCACCACATCGTCAACCATGGAAGCGACTCTGAACCTTGCGTCTACGTCTGTATCCGCAAGCCGAAGCCTACTTTATTAGCTCCGGCCTGCAGCTGTTGCTACGATCCCACTCAGGCACGTTGGGGTGCTTCTCTCTTCTCTTGTTGCAACCATGGCGACTCAGTACTAAAGCGGCGGATGCGCCACGCTGACACAGCAGAACTGACAGGACGGCAACGATAGTACTCACGCTCCAAAGGCGCGTCCGTATTCGCTTTCGCATCGATAGCCTTCGACACAGGAAGCTTGCCTCCACCACTGGTTACATGCGAGAGCGAGAGACGGCCACCGCGTTGACTGCTCCGCCAATCTACCTTACCAGCGGCTCAACTAACACGGCTATCGCATCCACAGCGGGTACGTGGAATCACGCAGAAGCGGCATTTGTCTCAGTAACCTCCCTTCAGCGAAACCCGCCAGCCTTGCCAGCTTCGTCCGAGAGCAAGGGAGCCATCGCATCGAACAACCGTACCAAAGCGCACCACCATGATCACAAGACTCGCGGATCTTGGAAGGCAGGCGTCTAGATCCATGAATGGCCGACATTGTATAGCACGGCCGGCGTCGATCGAATTCAAACGACATCGACTATCTGCACCACGAGTCCAACCTCAAAAAGATTCAAAGCCACCGCGGCTGAACAGGTATATGCAGATTGCTCGCCTCGTACACAACCTGAAGTAGCTCACGCATCCTCTCCTGTACATTCTTTGATACCAAAGCAAGCGCCGCTAACGTGTATCTCAAGACGCCCGACGCCTGCTCGACCAGTACACCCCGAAGAACAAGTATACCCGCAGCTCTTAGATTGGATATAAGCCATGGGCAAAGTGATCAAGGCCCGTGACCTGTGAGTTCGACAAATTACGGGATGGCTTCAAGAGATTCCCGGATGCATTGAGCTTTGTGTACAGCATTGTATCTTCATAACGTGCGAGGGGTGTTGCATAACGTGCTGCGCTCGGAGAAGCGATCTCGACAGAAAAGATTTGATCGGACTAAAGGATAGAGCGGAGGTACCGAACGGCATCGATGAATAATCCGGACCCATACCGAATTTTCCCTCAGTAACAACCACCCTTCAAATAGCCCTTACAATTATCCATATCACGCGCAATGGCAATACACCTGGATACGATCGGCCGGTGTTCCAGAAGGGATGCGTGGCTATAGCTTCATGGGGAAGGCAAATCGAATGCAGCGGGTCAACTCGAACCATAGTATGCATTCTCCATGCTAGTTCTCAGTGAAACAAGAGGACTGCAATAAATCCGTATTCCAGAAAGAGGCTTGCCTCAAAGAGAAGCGTGATCCAGCAAAATGGACAAGTGAGGAGTTGCAGGATATCAGCAATGCGCATGAGCGGATTTCGCCTTTTTCGCACAGCACGATACGAACCGCGCTCAGAAGCGGATGGAGCTTTTGGAGGACCTTAGCCCAATCACCGTCTACCAGACACCCATGCGATGGCTATTGAAAAGTGCCGCGCTCGTCTCTAGTGTGGGAGCATGATGAGCTTGGAATTTCCGATCGATGTTTTTGTATGGATCTGGAATGCATCCATAGTCTTCCCTTGGCTCCAGCATTCTTTCCGCACTTTGTTAGAGACAAGCAAGTGTCCAGCATCGATATTGCATTTCACACACCGTGTTCCCTCGTTGTTGGGGACATGTACGATCTTCAAGGCCATATAAAGCACGTGACCTGGATGTCAGTGCACGATTGTCGAATAAATCCATTCTTCTGCATCGCCACAAAGACCTCGGACCAGGCTAATACCCCACGATGGAATCCACTTGAATACCACCATAACTATCTCTTCTTCGTTCTGAGCACAGGTATGCACCGTTTCCCGTAGGAAGTCTACGAGTATCGAAATATGAAGCTGAGCGAAGACGTACTGCATCTCACCAATCCATGATGCTCCAGAATCGCTCATATCTGATAGTGTTCAAAGCTGTAGCGAACATAATCCAGAAAACCAGAGAAGAGTAGCAGCATCAGTCCATGAGAGCGACTTTTGATCCTACGAACATTGCTAGTTCATATTTATGTCCATGAGCGTCTTTCAGGTGTCTGAGAGCGACGGACGATGACCTCAAATCACGATATTAAGAGGTCACACGCAAGCGGCTGACACGAAAATCGTAATTTGAAACCATGGATGTTTTCCAAAGATCAACTTCAGCAGAAAAGAACGAGATGCTCGCTCCGTTGAAATAAGTCATAGCAATTTGGATTCCACTCTGTCGCAGAGCATAATCCTGATATCTGTGCACGATGAGAACGGGATTCTGCAAACGCTATCCAAGCTGACTGATGAATTTCTCCTCCTCGGTAATTGCCGGTTCAGCTGGTATGGCGTTAATTGCTAGGACTTCATGTGGTTGGGAAGTTATGACAGCACACACCCAGCAACTCATCGCATCCGGAAAGCAGGCGTGACGGCTGTGCCATGACGAGAATACCTGTCAGCCAACAGAAGACCTACGAAGGCCGCTGTTGGGAGCCAAAGAGCATTAGTTACTGCATTAAACCTTGAGACATGCAGGTAGGAGTGCCGACCGTCGGAGAACTGCACAGATCGACAACATAGATTATAGTGCTCCGATGATGAACACCATTTTCATCTCAAGCCGCTCGGAACAGATGCAAGGTGGATGCGCGTAATGCAGTAGTCGATCGCGCGATCAACCCTGGGCGTGCTGGATGTTGTGAGAGGAGGTTGGACAGAAAAGAAGGCGGGAAAGCTAACGCTCGACGGCGTCATCTATACGATGCTGCGGGACGTTCCACGAGGAGGGGTCTGGCCGGGGGTTGGTGAGAACGGTTGGCGAACGACCCGGGCGGCGCACCGTCGGTAACATCGTGCAGCTCCAAGGACCAGCACACACCGCCGACTAGGTGGGGTATCCAAGGAGTCGGCACACATCAAATGCGACTACTCACGGGACCTTCGGTAAGAATGAGGTCGTCGGTCCCAGTGTATCTTCCCCACAACAACAAATGGGGGAAAGGCGGGGCGATTGCGCGTCCCCTCTGGAAGCTCCGCCAGGTCATAATGATCCGCTGCGCTCAGCAAAGTCGAGCTGTTGCCATGGCCGGGGTTTTTGACAGAGTTGGTGCTGGTCAGCTAGGATATGGATGAGGCTGGAAGGTGGATGTGGACGGCTGCAGCCTCCAGGAGAGTCGTAGCCGTTTTGGGCCATGGGAAGGCCTGTGCTGGTGGCATAGAGCAGGCTCGGCGTCGCCACGGGCAGCTTCTCGGAGCGGTGACTGGCGGGCCGGTTGTGCTCGTGTGTTCATGTGTGGGCTGGGGGTGGTGATGGTGGTGGTGGTGAGCCGCGCGTGGCCGCCCGAGGTGCAGGCAGGCTGGTGTTGCAAAGGGTGTCCTTCGCGTGCTAAGGGCGTGGTGGACATGGTGGTGAGGCTGGGAAGCAACCGCTGGATTCGGAGCGATTGTCAGGCACGCAACCAGCGCCGGAAGTTAGCGAATGCGGCGCACATCGCGTATCGTTCGTATGCGCAACTCGAGCAACAATATCATATGCTGCTCGGCGGCGTGCGGGAATGATGAAATTCGCAGGGGGGATTCAAGCCTGAATGCCCAATCCTGTTGCTGTTCCATGCTGCCTTCGCCCTAGCTGCCATTTTTCGATGCATTACCGCCGAGAAAGACACTTGTTTGGCAGTCCCGCTGTCCTGTATAGAGCACAGAGCCGCCGCTAGGAGAGGCAATACTTCAGAGGCTGGGGCCCGTGGTCGTTGTGATCTACGCTTGTCGCCACGGAGCCGCCTCCTAGACGCGGTGCGTCGACAGGGAGGACTCGAGCTGACATTCGCCTGAAACCTCGACCGCAAGGCCTCGCCCGGGAGCCTGTCTTCGCCGTGTGTCGACCTGGCGAGCGTCGTTTTTGTGGGCGTCGAGCGTCAAGCCTTCGATCGTCGAGCTTGTTAGCGGCGGTCCCTGACCCTGGATGGAAGGGACCCACTACATATAAAATTAGAGCACCGAGGGCGCGAGGGTTCAGGGATGGCGGGCCTGTGCCGCCTGTCTAACCTCTGCTTACATGACGGCTAGTCTATTGTCTATTGCCTCAGCCAAGCGGCGTGGTGGGACTGGGGCCGGCGCTGTAATCGAGAGCGCCAGGCGCATGCACGAGAGGCGTTGGCGCTGCTGTGCGTCTCCTCTTCAAGCTGTTGCCGGACGCTGTGGGGACGACCTTCTTCTCATGAGCTACAGTACATGCCAGTGCCACTGAGACGCCCGACTTTTTCTTGTGGGCCTGCTCCGGATCAGGCTGCTGCACGGATTGACAAGTCTGCTGCATCGGTAATCGGCCGATTCTTTTCAAGCAGGCCAGCAGGCGCATCATCCCACGGCGAGTCGTCCGCTCCGCGACCAGCATCATTTGAACTTTTGGAAGGCCCGTGCTCGCCAACGTCTCCTCTCCTCCTTCGCCCTGCCAGCTCAAGCCGTCCAGCTCGCTTCCCACTCCCCTCTCAAGTCCCTCATTGACATCGACGCTACCACCGAGCACCGCATCGGCTGCAACCCGCTCCTGTGTGTCTGGTAAGTCGCTGCTGCTTGCGTTACCCCTACCCCCGGCGGCCTCCCGAAACCGCACGAGCAACGACCCCGACGACCGCACCTCCGGCTCACCTCCATTCGAAACCGCCCGGCGGAGTTGTCAGGAGGTGCAATTGCCCTCTCTCAGTCGACGATGATCGGGGTGCATCTGCTTTGGGCATTGTAGGATCGACCGATATGACGTGGAAACTCCGCAATCCCAACGTGGAGACTCCACGATCACTATCACAGGTTCAGCATTGTATACACGCAACCATCTTCTGCGAAACACGCTACACAGACTATTCACTGATTGTGGGTTGCTAACTTAGCGCCACAGAATTCAGACCAGCCTCTCGTTTTCACTCCGTCGAGCTCACAGTTCGCCACACGACGCTCACACATAGCAAACCCCTCAACCCACATCTCCGCCGCCGTATGCGTCGGCCCATCATTATATCATAGGCAGTCTAGGCTCGGGGCCAACATAGCTGCCTCCAATTCTCTACGAACATTACACCATGGTGAAGACTGGCTTGTTAGGCTTTGGGGGGCGCCGCAAGTCCCAGGGCAACATAATGGACGAGGCAAAACCACATCCTACCCATGACGCTGCTACTGCTGGAGGCGAGTCGCCTTCCAGTTCTAGCGGAGGCTTCCGTCTCATGAGCACCACCGAGGCAGAGAAGCGCAAGATGGAAGAGAAGCGTAGAGCTCAGGAGAAGGCCGCCTCCAAATTCAGGCCATTCAGCAGCTTCAGCGCTGGCAACAAACAGCGCAATCGCTCGATCGATGAAGATTCGCCCGGGTCCTCGAAGCGGTATGCCTATAGCTCACCCAGCCCAACCTCCGCAGCTGATGGAAATCGCAGAGATAGCAAGTCGAGCAGTGGAACGCAGTCCTCGCGGCCGTATAACAATGGTCAATTTGGATCGACCTCTACACTGCCATCCTCTGCCGATGCAGACTCGAACGACAACATCTTCGCTATCCCGAGACCGCACCTGACGCAGCACGGCAGTTCGCCGAGCGGCTTGTCTGCACATTCATACAAGAAACAACTGCCTGCGCCACCGCCTTCAGAATCACGATTTGGCGAGCCAACATCGCCTATTGGGGGATTTGGACGCGTTCGCGCGATGACATCGTCGAGTTATGCCAGTACCGCGAAACCGCCGACGCTGGACGCGGACATGAACTTTGGTTCTACCAGCTTCGACGACCTTTTCAGTGGAATCGATCGCAAAGGGTCACCTGAACGGGTTGTTGAGTCCCCTGGTCGTTCGCTCCTTGCGGGGAAACGAACATTCCACGCGGAACCAATTAAGATTGACCGCAAGCTGGAGGTTGAGGCTCCACTGAAATCATGGGATTCCCGTGGTTCTGCTGATAATCTTATGTCATCTCCTCGTTCGCCCGATGATGACTCTCCACCGCCCCCTGTTCCTCCCCACAAGTACGGGCAGTACGCGCCTGTAGCCTCTTACAGCCCAGAAATGAACGGCACTAACGACTACGTCGACAACGACGCGTCCGTAGTACGCAAATCCGTCATGTCTCGAAAATCACTCCGCGAAAGCTCCCCGGAGCAAGAACCTACCTCCGTCTCGTCCTCGTCCGCCGCGTCGCTGGAAACGCCTCTTTCGTCTCGATCCACATCCGACATATCCACACCAAAAGCCGCATTGCGTGCAGCGGCTTCTCCCATCTCCAGAGATGAGGATGATAATATGTTCTCGTCGCCAACACAAAAGCAGACTCCTCTACCCAAACCGGCTATACCAGCTCCGAAGGCGGAGCCCCGTCCCCAGCCTCCCGCGAACGATTCAGGTCGACGCGTCATGACGCAGGCAGAGTTTCGCGCACAACAACAACGTGCGATGGTACAATCGCAGGAGAGCTCAGATGAAGACGATTACGAAGATGAGGAAGAGGCACAGGAGAGAGCAGCGCAGGAGGCAATAGCTAGGCGGAAGAAGCAGCAAATGGATCTAGCAAGGGAGACAATGCGTCGGACAACCACTGCGCCCGGAAATGTCGGTCGTCCCGATGGTAGCAACGAACCTTTCTCCATGAGCTTTCCATCCGAAACGTCGTTACAAGCCGACGAGTGGGAAGATGAAGATGTCCCACTTGGCATACTCGCTCAACACGGCTTCCCCAGCGCATCTCGCAACAAGGCACCTGCGCAACCCGCCAACGCTATGCCTTCCTACTTTCCAGAGCGTCCAGCTTCAGCTGGGGCCGGCGACAATCGAGCTTCTCAGGCATTCCGGCCAGTTTTTGCACGAAACCTCCCAGACGATCCCCACGCATCGTTCATCGGCGGAGGGTTGGTTCGACCTACGAACCGCGAATCTTTGGGATTCAGCCGTGGCCCTGCGTCGGTGGCTGGAGACTCCGTTAGTGCTATGCACATGCCCATGATGGGCTATCCCGAGCCGCAGCTGTCGGCGCCATCATTAGTCGAGCAGATCCACATGCGAGATATGACAAAACAGAAGTACATGGGAGGTGCATCTAGCAAGAAACCACAAGAAGGGCCGTTCACTGGCATGCTTGGGGCGCAGATGAATCCACCTATCCAGACTGGACCAAACACTCGTATGTCTATGATGAATGGGATGCCAGGTATGGGTATGAATATGAATATGATGGGAGGCCCAATGGGAAGCCCTATGGGAATGCCTATGATGGGCGGCCAAATGGGGTACCCCATGCAACAAAACGACATGATGCAGATGCAACAATTCCAACAGATGCAGCAGATGCTTGCGGCGCAGCAATTTCAAATCCAACAGATGCAGATGCAACATTCGCAAGATCCGCGCATGTCGATGGCATTCCCCAGCAACATGTCGGACCCACGGATGTCAATGGCGTTTCCCAACAACCAGATGCCGCAACAACAGGATCCCCGCATGTCAATGGCTGCTCCCAGCTTCCTTAACATACCATCCGGTCAGCGACCAATGTCTATAATGCCGGTCAGCAACCAGCAACCTGGACAACCGCCGCGTCCCTTCTCCACGCCAATGGGTGGCACTATGACACCACCACCACCCCTAAACGGCTACACGCCCTCCATAGCGCCCTCCGAGCGGTCAAACATTGGTCTCTCCGCGCGCTACCGACCTGTACAAACCCACAACGATGCGAAATCCAGCTCTTCGATGACCCTGCAGGCATCCGGCAGCCAAAATCCCGCGATGATCAAGGCGACGCTAAAGTCAAAATCCCCTGTAGCACAAGAAGACGATGACGACGGGTGGGGCAAGATGGCCGCGCGGAAGAGCAAATTCGCAGTGAACGGAGCACCGAAAACTGACGAAGGGGGCTCGTTGCGCGATCTAGTTCGTGGTATTGATGGACTTTAGCTTGCTCTTCACGCACCTACCATCTTTTGCATTTTCATTTGGATCTACTTTGGATTTTGTCCTCGTTTCTTGTATTTGTTACCTATCATGTGGGCATCTATGGTGCATTGACTTTTAGCGTTTGGGGTCATTTTTCCTTCACAAGTGTCATGTTTTCCTTCCCTGTCAAGGTTTTCTTCTTGACACAAAAGAGCATAATGTTCTAGCTTCATAACCTAATGCTCAAGGCTATTTCGACTTTCTGGACTCCAGCTCGACTTCGAAGAGGCCATCTATGGACGTCAACAAGACGAATCGCAGACTCCGTCTGATGACAGTTCGGATGGTGCTCATGTTCAGATTCAGGGCCGCCCTGTGAGGCCGATATCATTCTTTCCGACTACCATACTTCCGTTGCCGATAATTCTCGAAAGCCTGCGCATAGTGGTTACAGGTGTTTGCTTACTCCGGAGTACGTTTTTCGTTCCAAGCAAAGTGCGGTGACAGTTCGAAAAGGAGGTTGAGCACATTCTCGTCTCCTTCGAGGGCGGTGGGAGGAAGTTCGATAGGCTCGCGGAAAATTTCAATGGACATGCTTAGGCAAGAGAGAGGGGGGAGGTAGTAAGGGAGCGAAGATTTGCACATCTGATTTTTTTGCGCTTGACGTTGGGGGCTTTGTGTGTGTGAGTGCGGCGGCAATAGATGCGACTACCCTTTGTAGCGTGTGCATGTGTAATGCGGTTCTCGACTTTGGACGCGGTGTTTAGCATTTGCATTTTGGATCTTGGGCATGAGATGGTTGGATCGGAGTGGGTAGGGTTGGATATTTTCTTGTAATTATAATATGTTTACTTCAGGGTGGGGTGAAACCGTAATATGCTGTTTTTGTGTCGTATGACTTGAGAGCAAGATTCGTCGTCTTCGATTTCTGATTGCTTGAGAGCATTCAACCCAGTGGGAACAACGCACAAGTTACTCTCTGCTTTGAAGGTTCTATTTACAAATGATACGATCTTCTAGCTAGAGAAATACTTCTACGACGTATCCTGATAAAAAGATGTCGAATAATGCCAGTTGCATTGGGTTATTGGCAACGCCATTGTCCAGATAGTGTATCAAGGCAGGAAACACATAAACCATTGGCTTGGACAGCCTAACAATCACAAAATTATATCATCGATCATTTGTAGTCTCGCTAAGGCACCGAGATAGACAATATCAGATATCCAGGATTGTTTCAAGTTTGCAAGATCCAGCTCGAGTCATTCTGGAACATTTCATGGTGTCAGATATGCAATATTGGACGTAGTGTCTAGCTTCTCTATCTCTGAGGACGTAAGAGTTGATCACATTTTCAGAATACCATACAATGTAAAAAGTAGCCTGTTGTTACTTAGCGTATGGTGTCTTGCATCTGAGGGCGTGAAGTCTGCCATCTCCCACGCACTCCACTCCAGTGGTAAACGAACAATGCACAGCTCACTCAAGCAGTGGAAAAAGATCGTTCGCAAGGGAAAATTGCTCAATCTATCCTGATCTAATTCCCAACATAGCAACAATATCCTTCTCGACTTCAGTTCTCAGCACAAAGACCACATCGCCCACACCCTCTCCGCATGTCCGTGACCGCCATGCAGTCCGCCGGTACGAATCTTAGTTATCCTTCACGACAAGATCTTGCAGAAAGTGCAGTCTCTTCCAGTCATACACTCGCACCGCATATCTGAGGGTCGTACGAGTTTTACCCCTCATTCAATCCTTGTACCGCCGCGTACGCCTCAGATGCGCTAAAATTGCAGTGTAGCTTGCCCGTCACCGCAACTCTCATGGGTCCATCTTCATTGATAACCACGTTGCGGGTGTGGAATATGTTATTCACAAAGAGCGTGGGTTCGAAGAATAGAGCTTAAGTCATTCGAGAGATTTTGATGCTGTAACAGCCTTGTCTGATGGATTAGGACATGGATGGTGTCAGACGAAGTGGCGGTGTGTGCGGCTGAGAGGTGGATGACGAAGCGTGACTGTTTGCGGATGGATTTTCCCGTTATGTTTTCGCAGCTGCACGTTTGTAGTTCTTCGGTAAGACTACGATGTTTCATCCGGGGCTGAAGTTGCTACGAACATACGTTCTTGCTAGGAGTAAATTCGATGAAGGGAAAACTTTAGATCCGAAGACGGTCACTCCGTCTCATACTCTCTTCCGGGCTATGTCCGATGCTGGAACATGGTTGAAGAGCTATTCACCAAATTCAACGCTGTATTTTGTGACATCAACCGAGTGCAATCCTCACACATTGATACATGCCTATCTGTTTTTAACATTTTATTGTTATTTCACCAAGATCTTGTGCTATTCTCTCCCATGCGTACCATCGATTCCCCGTCCACGCTAAGGATGTAGTGCACATCCATCTAGAAGCCGTTTCCATACTCGCTCTCTTCAAAACGCTACTCACTTATGATGGAGACCTTAGTCTACCCATTTCGCGCCGACCTTCAACCTTTCCACCGTTTCCAGATCCTCTACCTCCGCCACACTTCTTCTTTGGCGCTGAAATCGCGATGAAATGACATGTTTTGCGAAACATGTCCTTGGGACTAAGCAGAAGATTGAGCCAGCATGCATAGCCCCTCGTCGGGGCTAGAGATTGCAGTGTCGACACCGCTCACCCTCCACCGGAGGTGCATGCATTAGCCTTCTACGGCTGCATCGCTAACTCCCGCTTGACGCTAAGAATTGCAGTGCATATTCACATTTCGTTCATGTGTGTCTATATGGTTTCGCATCAGAGGACAGATCACACTGAAGAACGACACTCCGCTACTCTCTTTGAGGATGCAGTGTCAGGCGATGCTTTGGACAGTAGTGAAGTTCTGGAGCGTATGTTTGAGCCTAAGGCACGAGTAAGGGCTTATCAATACTAAAGAAGGTATTGGTAAATTAATTCTACGGGGCAACGTCGGCCAGCAGAGCCAATTTTGCTCTGCCTAAGGTTTGCCGCCTCCTGATCTGTGCTAGATATTGTAGTGCAATCAAACATAACTTCGATCTGTGCAGTCTTCTGCAACCAGACTCACAGATGCTTCTATAGGAGTTCTATACTCGTAGTGACTGAATAGTGAAGCGAGAAGCTCGTGCTTAGATATTTTCTCGGTAACAAGGCTCGACGCCCCAAGTATATCACTGCTTACATCGAAAGGCTGATTCTTAGCCATATCGACTGGTCGTCGGCATTGGGCATTGTAGTGGAGGCAAAATTGTGCCATCTGAACCAGCCAATGACTGCACCGAAACTTCTGGCGTCATCCATACACGCACATCTCCTCATCAAGACTTAAATTTCAGTGAAGAGTTTTACGCACATTGACATGAATGTCAGCAAATCAGCAACGAGAATTAGAGCAAGAAAGTTCCTCAAGACAATGATCAATATACGCACAACCCAGGCTGTTATGGGGGTTGCTCAACCGTAATGCAGTGGAATCCAGCCTTACTGCCACACAGCCCTCATGTCAAGCCCGAAGCAGCACTACCTCCTCGTCGACGCTGAGATTGCAATGTAAATGCCTCATGCTCGGGGTATACGCCTTGCAGGATGCATTCTCGACGATTGTCATGCAAAGCCACATACGCGGTATGACTCGTAACCGGTGAGAGTACCACTACCGTATTGACGATGATGAACTCTGATTCGCTGCCTTTCGTATAGACATCTCCTCGTCGGCGCCAAAGATTGCAGTGCAGGCTCGGCAAAATCATTTTGTTGAAGCGGAAGGCCCGTTATTGAGTCCACGAAGCTGCACCGGTGAGTACACCACTACCACACTGCCACACTGTTGGTATCGGGATTTGATTCGCTTCTTTCCTACCATAGCTCCTCTTCGGGGCTAGAAATCATTGCATCAATGCAAATAAGGATTTTAATTGGACGAAACGAGCCAAGTCGACCACCTGATGGCGCAGTGCTTCGTATCCGCTTTGGTCTCCTCTACCTCCTTGTCGGGGCTAAGGATTGCAGTGTTTCCGCCCTCGGATGATTAGACCATGCAGGCATCCACACCTCCCTATCTGTGCTAAACAATGTAGTGAGTGTACGCTAGTCCAACGTCTGCCCAGACCCTCCCCACAAATCGTCGACATCCCCCCGGAGCAGCTGGACAAGAAGACAGAATGAGAAGACTCAACGAATATATGCTACGCGAAACAGAGAGCGGGGCGCACGCTCGATTGTTAGACTAACGCAAGACACTGGGTATCCATATACTCCTCATGCTATACTCATGGAAATCATCACATCACCACCGACCTTCCCACCGTTACGAAACCGTTCGTGTTTGTACCCACGTACACTCCTCACGCAATGACAAACCAAAACAAACTCCGGAAGCAAAATGCCGAACCCGCCTGCAAACTGAGAAAAAAATCTCGATCGCGTGTTATATGAGTCTCAATATTTCCTCCTCACTCGTTCCGCAAGGCTGCTGCCCTCCTCCTCCTCAACCATCGCCGGCGTCTGCACCCTCCTCTCCCTCGCCCGATGCCCTCTCCTCTTCCGATTATGGCTAACATTACTGGCCGAGTCATCCGGCCCAATTTCAGACCTTAGATCTTCCAATGATTCATCCACATCACGCACACTAGCCGGCGTATCCGTGCGAACTTCGATGCCGCCCATTGCGGACCCGCGTCGCGTCTGCGCAACCATGGAGAGCGCGGCACCACGCTCGCGTAGGCGCCGACGCACATTTTCGGCTGCGATGTGGAGCGCTTCGAAGGCGTCCTCCATGGCTTCCATGCCGAGGTAGATTTCGCGCTCTACCTCGGCGAGAACGGCGATTTCGGTCTCTTCGTCGATCTGTACTGGCGCTGGGCCTGGCCGCGTGGATCCCGGTCGGGGAGATGGTCCAGGGCTGAAGGGGGTGTAAGGAGTGGCACCGAACGGTGAAGCAAAGCGCTGGGGACCAGGGATGGTAGGAACCTCGCCTGAGGGGGTGCGAGACGGGCCACGCGAGGGTCCGCGTGAGAAGGACTCGCCGGGAGAGGGTTCGGCGCCGGACCAGAGAAAACCGTCGAATCGGCCGGAGACGAGGATCTCCCACTCATGTTTTGTGACGGCAGAAAGGGTGGCGAGGGTGTTGTGCATGTCAGGGTTACGGAGCATGTACATGACCACGAGCTGATCGCGAGGTAGGGAGTAAAGACGATATAAGCGCTGTAATGCTAATGCAGCCTTTGTGACGTACGCTGGTGTTGGTTTGTTGTCTTTTGGAGTACGAAGGTTAGGAAGAGAGTCCATGCCCCATAGTAGGGCATAGAAGAGGGGGCGGGAGTCCTGGTCGAGACGGGTGAGCATGGCAAATGTGAGAGTCTCATCGTCTGCGTCTTCCGGAACAGCTTCTTGCTGGTTGGATAACCAGGATTGTACCGCAACTTTGGTTTTCCGTGACTGTTGTTGATAATGTTCGCGATATTGCTCCGGGACGTCAACGTCAATACGTTGGCAGGGTGGATCAAGCTCAGTAATGCCTAAACCGTTAGGTTTGGCCGCATCGACCGGTGGCCATCGAGGAAGGTCGCAGCGTCCAGAGACTAACTCGAGAATCTCGCCCCAATTCACACCAGCTTGATCTTCGTGGATAGGCTTATCTAAGCACATGATGCATGGACACTGTTCGGACGATATGTTGCGAGCAAAGACTGCTTCGAGCCGGTCAAGCAGGCGACGTGCTACAGAACGATAACCAGTCGCGACCGCCAAAGAACCGCTAGTATCCATGACTGCATTATAGTCATCCAACAATTTCTGGAGCGGATTGAAGAACGTCCGAGCATCATGGGTTTGTGGTCCGGATATGCGTGGTGACATGTACTGTGAATATGAAGGTACTGGTGTTCCGTCCATTGCAGCTAGCAATGTGCGAGGAACCGGTCGATTTAAACCCCCATTCTGAAGCAAATAATCCACTCTCGGTGGGTCCATGAGAGCTGGTGGCGGTGGTGGCGGAGGTGGTGTAAGAGGAGACTCATTGTATGTTGAATCCACTGACTGAGCACGGGAGAGAGGATCGGTGATGATCTCAACAATAGGCCTTTCCACTTTCTTTGCTGAAACAACCGAGGGCAGGACGGAATGTTGCGTTGGCGTTCGAGGGGAAGAGTCGACCACAGAGTCTGGGGAGACTTCGGAATTGGTAGGAGAATGGCCACTTCTCCGATGCGTGTTATGATCTAGAGGCACTGACGTGACATCCGAACCTGTCGACTGTGTCACTTCCGATGCTTGCTGTGAGCGTGCTCTTACAGTCGTCGATGGAGCTCTTCCTGGCGGCCTAGCAGTTGCAGGGCTAGATGTCTTCGTTCTCTGGGGTGCTACCTTCGGTGACTTTGCGCGTATAGTGCTTGGCTGGCTACTCGTGGTCGATGTCATATCCGTTCCATCCATTTCCCCTTCTCTTATGCTCGAGCGGGATGCCGCCCCGGCCCTCGGGTCGGGTGTCAACCGGGTGCCGCTGTCAACGCTTTGCCTGCCTGATGCCATCTCCTTATGTATTGCTTCGGCGTTCCTCCGCATACTGTTTGCACTAGCGGTCTTCCTAAGATCTGTTCCATTCGTTGCTGTAAGCGGCGGGCTGGGTGGTGGTCGTGTAGGTGCTGCTGGTAGCTGTGTGCGCTCCTTGTCCTGCTCGTCGCCCAGATCGGTGGGCTCGGGTGTAACTGGCGATTCCCTCCGGTCAACGGGGTCCTCGCGCTTGTAGATATTCTCCTTCGCGTGTGTTCTCGACAGTGTGGGGTACGACAAGCTAGTCCGCGAGCCGTTCAATGAGCTGGTGCCCATGGAACTCCTCCGTTCCATCTCCGGTACGACGGCCATCTTGTGAGACTTGGGCAGTGATGTCGACGACGTGCGAATGCGCTCTTTCGAGGGATGGTCGCGGAGACGCTCCAGATTGCCGTCGTCCTCCTTGGAGGCCGTCGAGCGCGGCTTACGAGTGCCCGACGACCTCGATGACTTGCTGCTCCTGTGGCGCTCCTTGCCCTCCCTGTCACAGTCCCTGTCCTTAGACTTGGGGCTGGTGCGTTCGCGCTCCGGGTCCTTCTTGCGGCGGCGCGACGATTCTGAAGAGCTCATCATTTCTGCGGCTCGAGGGTGTTCGGCGAGCCAGCGTTGCTGCAAATGTGTGAAGTGGTGGTGTGTGTCAAGCGTGCACAAGGGCGACTACCAGGCCATGCGATTGGGCTCGTTTCGACATGTGCGGAGTCGGGCGCGCCTATCAACGGGGCAGACGGCCTTCCATCTGGCGGCACGGGGAGGACGGGTGAGGTGTGTGTTCGGTGGACTGCGTAGGCGGTGGGCGGAGGTTCGCTGTCGTGGTGGGCTCATGCAAGTGTTCTGACGTGTAATGGCACGAGTTGGCAAGGCAGCCTGCAGCTGGGCAGGCGATCGGCGGGCACTGCCAGGAAGCCACCCGCCGTTAGTCCCGAACAAGCTCACCTCTACTCATCAACCGTCACATAAATTCACCAACTGTGCACCCTTCTTCTGACATTACTTTCTGATATCACCCCCGTGCGCCATCCATACTCAGGCTTCACCGCCCGTACTATTACCTATGCTAACTAGAAGCCCCACTGCGCTCCAGCGGCTACCAGCCAAGACGTCCCAGGATGATGCCTGATTGGTTCTAGCCGTCTACAGGCTGTCAACCATATTATGCCGACCATAGAGAGACTGCCATAGTACACCCATTGAACTTTCCGGGAGATTGGATGATGAACAGGGGTATATGCGAATCAAGGGAGACTGGATGTGAGATCCAGAGAGATCGATTAACATTGTCCAACGAGATTTTGAAAATTAAGCAAGGCTTGAAACTATCATTGATCATTTCATTCACAAGACACACGCAGATTGAGCATCCAGCTCCCCATCATCCCTCCCATTGAGCCCATATGTACTAGCTCCCAAGTATCCAAGCCCCAAAAGCATATACACAGACCAGGTCAAAAAGAAACATTCATCGTACCGTCGTAACGCATACAATTATCGAACCACTTACAGCACCTCGTGAAACTTAGAGTCGCGAATAGGACTCCCCGAATTCCGTGTAGTCACATCAGCCGTAAAGCTCGGCGGCGGTGCGAGGCTCTCATTGAAAGTGTCCCTAGCCTCTTCATACTCGGACAGATCAGATACTTTTCTCTCATGCGTCGCCGGCCGCTCGAAAGCGCGGCCTCGAGTAGAGTCGGCGGATAATGACGACACATCGGAGTCCCGACGTTCGCTATTCGGTATATGGTTGGGCACAGGGCTGTCCGAAACAGAGTTGTGGTGTGAGTGCGCTTCTGAGTTTCGAAGTGTGGCACCTCCGATGAAGCCCTTGTCCGCTTCAGTGACATTGGAGTGCTTGGAACGACGCTTGAACTTGTTGAAGAGGCCTTTGATACCTTTGGAATCGCTCTTTGGGGACGTTGGAGATGTGGGAGATGCGGGAGCTGACGTCTCTTCTCGCGCTGTAGATGGACGGGCACCTGCAGGCGTTGGATCGCGGTAGAGATCATCGTGTTCGTCAGCATCAATGCCGCCTGTAGGTGCATCGGTTGCTCCCGTGCTAATCGCTGCGGTCCCAAGTGCAGTTGACTCCGCTACCACAGGTTCAGTCCCACCCTCCCTAGATTTTCGCTTGCTCTCTCTCGCCAGTCGCTTTTCTTCCACCTTCTTCTCCTTTTCCGCCTCTTTCTCTTGCCTAGCCGCAGCCTTTTCTTCTGCTGATTTAGCTTTTAAGGCCTTCTTCTCTTCAGCTATGCCAAGTTAGCCGTGAAAGTCATATTCGAACAGTCGTCTCACCCTTAGAATACTTCTCCTCCGCCTTGATCTCAGCAGCTCGCTCCTTCTCAATTCGCTCCTGGCGTTTCTTCTCCTCCATCTCTAGCCGTTGCTCTTCTTCTTCGGCCAATCGTTTCTGTGTCTTTTCATTGATCTCGTCTAGCGTCGGCTGCATCCTGGCTTGGGCTATCGCATCGATCTCTGACTGATCCATGTATTTGCCATGACCGATGTGCACCTTGCCATGATGCTCCAGGCGCGCTTCGCTATTCGCAGAAGCCTTTGCGCGCGCTTTCGCATCCCATTCTTCTATCATCGCTGGGGACATTTTGCCCGTCTCGTCGAAGACCTTCTTGTCCATACCAAGCATCTGCGCTTGCACTTTACGCTCTGCCGCTGCATATAGATATTTTCGATCTTGTTCGCGTTTCTTTTCATCGACCTAAAGTTGAAGTCCAAGTTAGTGAGAGTACTTTGTCTGTACAAGAGAATGTGTCCTAAGAAAACGTACCAGGGCTAGATTTTGATTGAGCTGTGACATCTGAGAACGTATACGCCGAGACTGTAGCTCATCATCCGACGAGTCACTAGTTTCAGGATTGCTGGAAGCTCTATTTCGGGCACGCCGTATGGACAATTTGTTGCGGGAAGGTTTCTCATAGCCATAGTAGCTTCGAAATTGGGAAGCCTCGTCTGGAGCAATCTTTGCCAATCGCTCGGCGGCCAGCTTCTGTGCGGCTTCTTGAATACCAATGTAGCGCATAGCCTCTTGCTTCAGATTATCCTCGGCGGTCGTCGGTGGTTGTTGGTTCTGGGCTGCTGTAGCTCCTGAAGTAGCATGTGAGCGCGATGTACGTCCCGCGGCCTCATCAATATGGTGTTGTTGCACATCATACATCTGTTTGGCCATGGATATCGCGGAAGCTCTGAGCGCATCTTGGCGCTTCTTCTCTTCTACTTCTAGTGATACAGGAGGACGGTCTGTGTACATCTCTCGTGACACTTTGGAGTGCTGTATTCGAGCAGCTTCCATGGCGCTAGATCCCATGCGGTTCGGATCCGAGGTAGCTGGGCTTTGGGGTCTTGCCCTCATCGAAGCGCTGTGGGATATCGTGGCTGCGCTGAGCGCATTCTTAGCAGAGTTCTGCGAATCGGGATATATCGGTGGTGGAGCAGGGGTTGACTGAGCTCGCTTTCGTCTCGTCTCAGAGACAGCACCCGTGGCAGCAACCAAAGCTTTCTTCCTCCCTTCCTCCGCGCTGTTCCAATCTGCTTGAGGACCCAAACCTTTCTTGCCGAATGCGATCGTTGCTGCCGAGCTCCCGTAGGAGTGAGGTTCATGTTGCCACAGGTCTACTTTAGGACCCCTGTTATGCGCGAGCAAAGCTGCCTTTGAGCCTGCCGCGCTGTCTTGGGGTTGCCAAAGAGGAGCCATTTTGTAGTTGTTTGCCAGTAGCGCGGCCTTGCCAGCGGCTGCTGACGACTGCTGTGCCTTGGGGTACTCTGGGCTCTTAAAGTTTGCGTTAGCGAGATGTGCTGCCGCCCCGGCGGACGTTTTCGTGTCGATGCCAACTACAGGGAAGCTCGGAAGGTCATGAGCATGCGCGTGCTTGAGACTAGTGGCAGCACCTAAAGCCTGGATCAGCAACACATGTATATCGATTGCAGAGTTGTCTCACTAGCCGAGGAGAGCTTGCCATCGGACCCAAGTGGATTCCGGGTGCTTGCTGTCGCGGGGTTGGTGCTGTAGAGGGCTGCTGCGGATGCGTGATCTTGAAGCGTGCTTTTCTTTGTCTTGTGGGCTGAAGGATCAGGACATCGCATATCGGCGGCGCCATCTACAGCACTCGGGGCGGCAGGTCCCTTGAGGGGAGAGCCGTTAGCCTCGTTTGGCGTGGTGTGTGTTTGCGTCGCCATGTTGGATGAATGCGCGGAGTCAGAGGTCAATCAGGATAGCATAGGGATAGATATTCCGCGAAATTCGCGAGAGGAGACGATAGCAGCACGAAGCCCTGGACCGGCATGGCTGATGATGTAGGGCGGCGGTGGTGTGGACGCCTTCGCACTTACTATGACATCACAGCGCGTGTTGTGTAGGATCGTCCGTGTGCTAGCGCCCTTGCTGGCTGGACTTCGGTGACGATCGACCTGGGGATCACGGCGTTAATCCAACCTCAGCATGCCCCTTATTGGATGCTAGGGCCGCAATTGCGATACGAAAACACATGTTCACAACCGAATCCAGATTCTAGACTCCGAAAGCGGTCGCGCATATGTTAGCCCCTGGCTATAGTAAGATCCGTCACATTCTGTGTCTTGTAGACACCTTGGAAGCCAGCGGTACAAAGACACTAGTCGTGCATACTACCATGAATCGTAATTTTCCAAAGATTTTGTGCAATGATTCAGTCCAAGCACTCCAAGCCTGTCGCATCGCTCCTGATACTCGCTGAGCACTACCAGTGACCTTCGACATTGCTTACGCGAGGGTGTTGTTGTTAAGCTAGAAGTTCCCATTGCCAAGTCAGCGATCAAGCTCAAGGGGTATATAAGGCTTGAGAGGCAGCGAAGTACTACTGTGTAAACATGCTGACCTCTAAGCGGTTAGCGCCATGATTTGCAGAACCGACGTCAGCGTGGGAAACAGCCTTGAAACCTGAGCGAAATTCGGTATCGGACTCAACTACACTCCACCTTTCTGCAACCCACCGTTCAAATATTCCAAAGTCCAAACAATAATGTCAAAGACTCAGTCACCATTGAAAAGTATCCCAAACTTTCGCGATGCTGGGATGTTTGTCAATGAACAAACAGGGGAGAGGTACTGTGGCGATCAAATAAGCTACGAATTTCTACTAAGATCAAAGCAGGCGCGTGAAGTCTGGCCTTCTATTTCGAGGAGCTAGGCCAGGTGTGCTAACTTCCAATGGAACGTACATCAGCTAACAACAGCAGACGAGGCAACATACAACGACCGACAAAGATTAGTCTACGATTACAATCTAAAGAGCATCATTGACCTACGGACAAAGTCAGATAGCCAAAAATATGTCCGAATCAATTCCTAACCATGGCTAGAACCGAACACATCGAGCAAGCCCAGAAGCGAGATGCCAAGATCAAAGCTTCAGCAGCGGTGCCACAATCTAATGACGACGTCGCTGAACCGTTAAAGATACCAGGCGTAGCTTATCACGAGATCAACTTCAACGGCTCTGCGTTTTCCCGCATGCTCATCTCGAAGCTATCATGGAGAGAGTTCTTCAAGTTGATCGGACTGATGGCGGCTGGCTATCGCAAGGACGCGATCAAGATTCTTGCGCCGCATATGGAGGAGATGGGTCTCGTTGGTCTTGCGATCGAATCTCTAGACGTGTGCACAGCCGAGGTCAAGCAGGTCTTCGACGTACTTGCAAACAAGGACAACTGGCCCGTCCTAGTCCACTGCACACAGGGCAAAGATCGAACGGGGTTGATTGTAATGCTCCTACTGTTCTTGCTCGATATCGACATCGCAGCCATCGAGAAGGACTACCTGCTATCGGAGCCAGAACTTGAGGCAGAAAAGCCGGAGCGAATAAAAGAGATCGGGAGCATTGGCTTATCGGAACAGTTTGCTCTTTGCCCACCAGACGTAGTGAGCAAAGTGCACACGCATCTGGAAGAGAGGTATGGCGGCATAGAGGCATATTTACTAGCTTGCGGGGTCACTAAAGACATGGTCGCTAGCATTAGACACACGCTGCAGGCCGACGTGTAAGCAAGGGGCAAGAATAGACCGTCAATGAACACGCACACATGTGGATACGTAGTGAATTCTTATCGGCCGCAGGAGGTTGGGCTAACGCGAAAGGTGCTGGCAGAAGTGTACCCCCGTCGGCTGGGAGCTATGTTCGCTAAGCGTCACACCGTTCCTGCTTGGCATCTCCGCCAGCACCTGCCCACTGTTTCGCACGCTGCATCTTGCAAAATTCACCACCACCAGCAAGATGAGCGGGTCAACGTCCGAAGAGAACTTTGAGTGGATTGAGACGCCGCCGGCGCCCTCACCGGCTACGCCGTCTTTTGATAGCGGCGTGAGGACTACTTCTGTATGTAAACCACAACTCTCGAGGGAGCCCCGCGCGCCATTGAGCTCCACCGCGCAGGCTTCAGGGGCTAATTGCTTGTGCGAACGCAGTACCCAGCCATTGCAAATGCTCCTTTGCCCGCAGACGGCGTCAGCTCTGACCATTTCTCGAACACGCTGCTCATTTCTCTCCTCGTTGGTGTCCCTGCCTACATTACGTATAGCTTCGGCGGGGGCTTCAAGACATGGGTCTTTTTTGCTCTGATCGCGGATCTCCCCATTCTTGCAGCTTTCTGGATCATCACTTCTGAGATTGCCCCTCGCAAGAACGAGAAAGCCAAGCTTCCAGGCAAGCCCATTGAGACGTACTTGGAGTTCCACAAGCAGGAGGACCGAGACACCTACTATGGCCACAAGAAGATTCCTATGGAGACCTTCTATGAGAAGTACTTCGATGGCGATGTCGAGTTCAAGGGTGACTGTTTGGATGTCATGGAGATGCGCCACGACTGGGCCAATTTCCGCTTCACGTTCGGACTGATCAAGCACTTCTTGTTTGGCATGATTCCTGAGCTAATCATGCACACGAGGTCTCAAGGTGCGTAGTCCTCTCGCGCGGAGCTTTCCCATGCTTCACGACTATAACACCGAATATATGCTGACCCAAGTGTAGACGAGGAGCAGGTCCGAGACCACTACGACCGTGGAGACGACTTCTACGGCTGGTTCTTGGGTCCACGCATGATCTACACTTCCGGTATCATCTCCGACATCGATCGCGAGGAGACTCTCGAACAGCTCCAGGACAATAAAATGGCTATCGTCTGCGAGAAGATTGGTCTGCAGAAGGGTGAGAAGATGCTCGACATTGGTTGCGGCTGGGGTACCTTGGCAAGGTTCGCATCTACGAACTACGGTGCTCACGTCACTGGCGTCACGCTCGGTCGCAACCAGACAAAGTGGGGCAACAACGGCTTGAGGAAATCTGGTATCGGCGAGGACCAGTCCAACATTTTGTGCATGGACTACCGCGATATCCCTGTCCCTTCCGGTGGCTACAAGAAGATCACCTGTCTTGAGATGGCCGAGCATGTCGGTGTCCGCCATTTCTCCGGTTTCTGCAACCAAGTCAGGGACATGCTTGACGACGATGGTGTTTTCTTCCTTCAAATCGCTGGTCTCCGCAAGGCTTGGCAATTTGAGGATCTTACATGGGGCCTTTTCATGAACAAGTATGTGTTCCCCGGCGCCGACGCCTCAACACCCCTCGGTTGGGTCGTCGACAAGCTCGAGGGCGCAGGTTTCGAAGTCAAGCACATCGATACCATCGGTGTGCACTACTCTTCTACCCTCTGGAAATGGTACCGCAACTGGATCGGCAACAAGGACAAGATTACAGCCAAGTATGGCAAGCGCTGGTTCCGCATTTGGGAGTTTTTCCTCGCTTATTCGACCATTGCTTCTCGTCAAGGCTCTGCTACCTGCTTCCAGATTACGCTTGTCAAAAATATCAACTCTACGCACCGTGTCGAGGGCATCAATACACAATACGCCCTGTCT
Organism: Kalmusia sp. IMI 367209; assembly: GCA_027946365.1. Classification (NCBI taxonomy): domain Eukaryota; kingdom Fungi; phylum Ascomycota; class Dothideomycetes; order Pleosporales; family Didymosphaeriaceae; genus Kalmusia; species Kalmusia sp. IMI 367209. The sequence goes on along the minus strand of JAPEUQ010000003.1, from coordinate 2,007,785 downwards.
GGCGCGCTTGCAGCGAGCCATGCTAAGGGTATTAAGGGCTTGTGAGCTGGATGACTCCGATGAACCGACGATGAATTTCCCTTGGCATACGATTAATCGCATGGCGGCTCCGTGTTAACGAGGTTACGTTTCGCAACGGTGACATGGTAACTCAGTGATTTTGGCATTAATAAGATGATACATGTTTGTGCCTAGTATGGGCCTTCAGCAGCAAGGGAAGGGCGAGATCCGCAGGGTTAGATTTAGATCTGCCAGACAGTTATTGAGTAGCTCATATCACGCGTTTTAGGCGCGTCTTCGCTTCGAAATGGATCCTACGAGATGGGTTCAGACTTGTTCCGAGAAAAGCATTAAATCGTCCCCCTATTGACCTGAACAACCGCCCAAGTGAACGCGATCTAATCATGCCTGACATAAGCAGTTGGTCGGAGCGCAATGACGTTGAGCGGAAGAACCCCTCGACATCATATGAGCTTCCCTCTCCTCCTATAATTCATTATAACTCGCAATTGCAGGCATTGAACTTTTGAGCAATTCCATCGTACTGTTTGCCCTTGTCAAACCGTGTCGCGTGAGGCAGGCGCACTTCTACATCACCACGCCAAGAACCCCGAACTTTTGAGCTCACACGAAACGCACTTCCCAGCTTTCTAACCTACAACACTACCATCCTCCCATCTCCACTCTACCACAACAAATCCGCAGCTATGCTCTCTTCAAGCGCGCTGCGACCTGCACGGGCTTTTACAGTCCGCTTCCAACCTGGCCTCATTGTACCCAGCGCCTCCGCCGCAACCGCAGCGCCCTTCTCAACGAGCACCAACACGCGTCCGACGAAGATCCAGCGCACCGACCGTCCCTTCTTCGCACCTTCGCACCCGTCCGCAATCACATTTGCCGTCCGCCACGCCTCCTCGACCACCGCCCCCGCCGGCCCAGCTTCCACATCCCCCCAACAGCAACAGCTCACATGGAACGACTTCTTCGCTCTGCGCAAGACGCGCCGTCGACTCAGCCAAGTCACATCAGGTGTCACAGCCGTGGGTGTCACATACGCCGGTCTGCAAGTTTTCATTGGCCAGGGTTATGACGGCGCGTTGGCAGCGACGATCGGTCTCGATCCCATTATCACAACGGGACTGAGCAGCGCGGCAATGTTGACGGTGGGGTGGTTGATTGGGCCGTTTTTCTCGAATGCCGTGTTTAATGTCAGAAATAGGGCAATTGGGGGGCAGATACAACGGGTAAGTCTCAGCTACCCTACCCTACCTTATCTTTTCCACCTCGACTGTTGCAGAACTTGACGAGCATGAGGAAGAAGTGAATAGGGTGAAGGCTAACAACGTAACAGAAAGAGCGCGAATTCTACGACCGCATCAAGAAGCACCGCGTCGACCCAACGTCGTCTTCGATGGCGAACCCGGTACCTGACTACTACGGCGAGAAGATCGGGAGTGTAGCGGATTATCGGAGGTGGTTGAAGGATCAACGGGCATTCAATTTGAAGAGAGGGGAGAAGACGCCGACATTACGGTCATAAAGGAAAATTTTGATGTCCTCGGTAACCAGCATTAGTGAAGAGAACAGGAATCATTGGATTGAGAGAAAGCATATATATCGGCGGACAAGCAAGTCTTAGCATCTTGCTGTGTATCAACAGGAGTACTTTGGGAGGATCATATCATTGTGAATGCAATCTCCATTCAACACGCTATCTGGCTGCACTTCCTCTAGGACTTGCCTGCCGTGATGTACAACTGTTACTCATTTATGCAGCACAGCGTGCTACCTGAAATCCTATGCTGACTTCGCCAGCTTCTATTCCTGTCTTTCTTAACTAGTATCCATGGACTAATATGTTTAGTCTCATTCCCGATATTTTCTCCGCCTAGTCTTACAAGGTCACGTCCTTTGCGTGTCATATATCTAGCACCTATCCACTTTTCATTTCCAGGGTTTCGTCGTAGCAGAGCGTAGATGAACACTCTAGATCAAGCACCAGACGCGAGTATCGAATGACCTCGTGAATCAGTATGACATTCTCCTTTTCACGTGTACTTTTTAGATGTTGTGTGAGATGGTAGATCGTTTCGCAGGCGAGAGATGGTATGGGATACGCACCCTTTCTACACCTGGAGATGAAATAGAATAGAAGAGTGTACTTAATATTCCCAACTTCAGGGACACAAGAAAAATCCTCGCTAGACCAAGGTAAAAGCGTAACGAGGAGCGCATATGCCAGTCGATAAAAACAGGGTATCGTATAATCTACAACATCTATGACTTGTGGACATGTACCTCGCTTCATTTCGGTAAGTGGTCCAATTCGATCCAAAAAAAAACACATAGGGTATAACAAGAAAAAAGCCCGCACCCTCTGTCCAGATCCAGATATGTGTCCCAATACTTCGAAACATCCGACAATCACCCAAAGAACTCCCCCTCGACTAAACCTCCCACGCCCTCCCTCGTCGTCCAAACCTCTCCATAACGCTCCTTGCACGTGCAACCTGCACCATGCCAAAGCCCTCCACACCCATCAACCTCTCCATGACCTTCTCCCTCATCCCCGCATCTACGGCGTCGCATCCGGCCGCAAACATGGGGAACAACAAGCACGCCTCTGCCGTGCTGCCTCTCCGAACTTTATACAGCAGCCCGATGATCTCGCGCACGGATTGCTGCACGGAAGGATGCGTGGTGGGATAGTTGTACACGCGGCGGTATAAATGGATGAGTCCTGCCCAGTGAAACATCTCGTTGGTAGCGTAGATCTCGGTCGCGTCCCAGGCTAGCTCTGACTCGGAGTGAGAGAGAGAGGAGCGGTGGTTACACCCTTTGTACACGTTGCCGCCGGTGAGGCCCTTCCATAGCTCCTTCCTTATGCTTTCGGCTTGCGCTGCAATGTCCGCCGAGGGTTTGAATTCTTCGTGAATGTTGCCCGAGGCGTCGATGCGCAAGGGCTCGACTTGCTTCGCTAGCTCGGCGATGCCGGCGAGGAGACCGACACACCGGTTTGTGAAGCCGGTGAGGCAGTCGATTTGGAAATCCGTGTCGGCGGAGGCGGTTTCGGAGTTCCAGTACCAGGAGCCGAGGGGTTGGTCGTTTTTGTTCCCGCTGAGAGAGCCTAATACGTCTAGGTATGCGAACCATCGGGAGAGGAAGTAGGCGGCGTGGTCGGACTTGTCCATGCTTCTAGGTCCTCCGCGCGCGATAATCATTTGGCGAGCCATTTTGAGGTGGTCCTGCCAGGAGATGGGTACTTCGAAGGTATTGGGGGAGATGATCTCGAGGGAGGCCATCATGATGGCTGGTGCAAGGGTTTCGTTTGTGATGGTGGATGGGTTTGCAAGGGATTGGCGAAGTTTAGGGAAAACGTCGCGGACCCAGACAGCGATGCGGTTTGCGGGTTCGTCGTGTGATAGCATGCGGGCTCGGTGGGAGGCAGAGTAGGCAAGGAGTAAGGACATTATGTTCTCGTCTTTTACGGCCACTGGTACTACGTTAACAAATGCAATCGAAGATTCGGCGGATAATCTCACTCTCTGGCAGTATTAACCGAAAGGGATTTCGTTCGCAGTCGTGGGGTACAAGTATGCGTGCCGTGTGGTTGAGGAAGTGGTGGAAGTAGAGTAGGTTCATCGGATTTTCGAGAAGTAGCTAGACGAGCAAGTGGTAAGCAGGTGCCGCAGTCTCATTCCGGATAAAAGATAAACTCACTGGAGGTAGCGGTTCAAGCGACTTCGAGATTTTGATAGGCACTGGTTTCGCATAGTAGCCTCCTTTCTCGAATGCCATGTCCTTGCCCCGTGGTTCCACACTGCCGGAGCGACTATCGCCATCAATGTCCATAGCGCCGCTTGGGGGACTAAATATCGCAATAGCATTCATGTCGTCGTTTTGCGGAATGTCAAGGTCGTGAAGACCAACGTCATAACCGTAGACAGTATACTCATCATCGCCAATAGGATATTGACGACCGTGCTGCATACTAGTCCCAGGTGGTCCACTTAGCAGTGATTGTACCGATAGCCTACGTAGGTCCACTGGTGGATACGCACTATTTGTCGATTTGGAAGCAGTTCGCAATACAGATTCGTCCGTGCCAACTGAAGAATTTGGGGTCAGTGGCATCGTACCGAAGGGGCTCTGGGGCTGCGGCGGACCTGACGGTGGTGAATATTGATCTGAAGGAGCTGGAGAGTCCGCTGAGTAGCTTCGTTGATGGTGAGTGATCATTGAATCTACTGTCTCCGGATGCTGGCGGCTGTTTGGCGTCGGGTATGCGCTATTGCGTATCGGCGGTGGCATAGATGGTGCGGCATTGAGAGATGGATAGCTTGCATGGCTGAAGCTAGGCGTGTCAAAACTGGTTGCGGCAGGTGATGGATAGTCGAAATTCCCTTGATAGTCTAGAACGCCAAAGGGGACTGGTGTTGGCTGCATCCTTGATTCCTGAGGGGGAGAAGTTCGATCAAAGAGTGCATTCACTGGTACTATTGGAGGCGATTGTGTGTGATCGATCGGCAGCTATGGGTCCCGTATCTGATTAGCATTGGCCTTACTTGTCTTATGTGTGTTCAGGTAACTCACAAGATCTGGATCAATTGCATCAGGTGCGGAAGGGACGGACGTAGATGAATGTGATCTTGCATGTTGCGACGGACCCTTCCGTGATTGGGGACGACTGGACGAAACGGTAGAGAAGAGGGGTGGTACAGTCTCTCCAAATGAGAGAGTTGACTGATAAGGACTATTCCCGGTACTGGAGCCAGACTCGGTATTGGATTTGGCAGAATCTCTTTTTGTACGTCCTCCCCAATTCAAACGAATGCTGTAGTCACATGCTTCGCCCTGACGTTCGCAATTCAGGCATTGTGGTTTCTCCTCTCCACTATCAGATGGTCAATCTTTGCTCGTGCTATGATAGATAAGGGAGCTTACCATTTTACCTTGCGCGTTTTGCATGGCCTATATTCCTAGTCAGACGAGCTTTTTAGGTATGGGTGATTTAGGCGAACTCACCAGCAACCGGTGCGCGAACGAGTCTTGGGGATGACTCCAGGTTTCTTAGGCCGAGGCATTATGACTGCTCCTGGCGATTGAGAATGCCACTGTGTGCATGCGCAAGTCTGTGCAACTAGCACTGCAATGGTCGGCGTTCGTCTTTTATGATCTCTCTTCGATTGTCGCGCCGGTTCTTAATGCTTAAGCTGAGTTCTATGTTAAGTCTCGCATCCAAGGTTGACAGCATATGGCGGAGGAAGCGGGGGTGTGAACGAGCTAGCTATCCGCACGCTACTGGGGCTGGACCTCATGCAGCCGTGATAGTGCGATACGACACTTGGCACACTATGTGTAAGTGAGATGGCGTAGCGGCTGTGCCCTCGATGTCACTACGTATGCATCTGGAGGCCTCCCAACATCGATTTTTTCATCTTGCTTGTTATTTCTGCATGATGAGGTGGGGACTGTCCGCGATAGGGTGTCGGTGTAAGCCGTGGCGACCAATGTTCATCCTGGTATAGTATCGTGTCCAATCTGAAGCATGTCAAGATGTCAGTCATCGTGGGGAACCCTTGTCCCGATATCCTTTGCTTTTTCTCAAAGGAATCCCGCTGACAGCAGAAAATTTTTCTACGTTGCTTCCATGCAAGCCTTTGACGCTCGACATGCTCCAGCCACATCGTCTCCCCGGCTTCTAATACGCCAGGCTCACAGGTCGGCGCCGGTGGTGCCCATCGGCCCGGCTTTGATCAAGTGTGAAACCCGCGTCGATGCGACACCACGGTTCACATCCAGCCCTACGAGCGCGTTAGTCAACAGTCTCAGCTGTAACGCGCTCCAATGAATGAAAATAACTGAAGGGCGTAGTGGTCTCGCGTGATGCAACCTTCGGCGTACCTGCATATGAATTGCTCTCTATGTCTCTTTTGAGGTATAACTTCCGGTAGGGCTTGTAGTGGTCGAAGTGATGCGTCAGAAGCCACACCGGATGACAGTCAGCGTTATGGATGCGTTGCCTGATGCGGCATGCGTGGCTGTGCTTACCAGAGCTGAAATAGTGTAGAGGAGGGATGATGTAAGTTGTGGCAGGAGATCCGGAGATGGTGGTGGTAGTTTGGGTGGGCTTTTGTGTGGTTGTATCCTGTGGCTGGTTGTTGCTTCATTTTTCACGCCACACGTACGACATGCCATTGTGGCATGATGTTTGCATCAAAGCTACTGGTAATTCACCGCTTAGCTGCAGGTGCGACTATCTTTAGCAGTGGATGCGAGTGTCTGGTATCCAATGTTTGAAATATGATCTTGGAAACTATCGCTATGATGCACATTGCCATCCCAACCCACAAGAGGTAGCGTTTCTGCTCTGTGGCTTACCGTCGAGGTCTAGCTGAAAAACAGTAACTTTAGCTGTGATAGGAAACGTGGGCCAGCCATCACGCATAACGCCGCCGCTCAAGAGAAGAACATCTCCTTCAACTGGCGGTAGGTATCCTCGGGATCCTTCACCGCATGCCCAATCGTCCTGGGATCGCTATAGATCTCCCAATCATTACCACCCTCGTACGCCTTATCGCCAAAGAAGTGAATCGTCTTGTAGTCTACACCATCGGGCCTCTCCTTATCCGCCTCAATGTGACGCAAGCAGTAGGTCTTGTCCCAACCTGTAGGGAACACGTCAAAAGAAATTTGACCGCCTACTGAGTATGTGAGGCCGAGGTCGGGGAAAGCTTCCTTGAGCTTGGCAATCATGGTTGTGCGGATGTTGTTCTTCTTATCGTAGGCTTCGTACTCGTTGCGCTCGTCGCCTGATGCGTTACGACCGATCGGAGAGACGTTGATCATGCCGTTGCGGAACTCGATAAAGGTACCGCGCTTGATGGGTAGGTCGAGGTCGGCGATGTAGTGGAGAATCCTAGAGTAAGTCATTAGTCTTGCCATTCACACCTGCATAAAGTACCCTCGCCCTGCGCCTCCGCGGTGAGATCGTCCACGTACCATTTCACAAGCGCCTTGTACTTCTCCTCACCAATCCAGCCAATGAAGCTTGTGCTTGCGAGTTCCTCGCCCAGTCGGTACGCTGTCAATCCGTTCTCGGAGAAGCAGAAGTCGAAAAGGGTAATTACGTCGACGTTACCGCCGAGCTGTTCTTGCTGTTTGACGAGATTGGAGCCGCCAACGAAACCAATGGCAACTTTATGGCGGAGCTCAGAGAGCAGCTGGAGCATCTCAGGCTTCGCAAGCTAGAGCGGTGTCAGTCGACGGTCAAGCCCAATTGCTTCGAGGGATTGCAATCTTGTTGAGTATGGGGATGAGAAGGTAGGGAAGTATGCGTACTTACTTTGCGAGCTTTTGAGAGCGTCTCATCGACATCGAAAAGGAGGACTGTGTCTTTGATCGAGCGGTCCTTCAGCGGGGTGTACACAGACGCTGCGGCGGCCATCTTGAAAGCTTTGCTGTTTGGCTGGGGGGTATTCCACGAGTGTTGGGCAGACTGTGAAGGGCAAATCGCAATTGACCGTATGCAAAGAAGGAGATGTGTTTTGCAGAGAGCGAGGGAATTCTGGCGGCTAGACAGCTCAGGGATATATTTCTCTGTTTTGGAGGGGCATGCAGCTCACCGCAGTTTCGCCCGCGCGTGGGGTTGCCGCCCCTAGCTTGATTGGTCCAAGTCTGGACCCTGAGTCGGACAGACTAGGAATCGAGGCTCCATGGCGTTCGGCTAGGCTTCATCTTCTGTCCAGATGGCCTCTTGGTAATCGAAACGATATTGACAGATTGTATTAATTACGCGTTATGAGGCAGTCTTGTTTCACGGTAATGTTGAAGAGGAAGTATGGATGACGGATAGGGAATGGCTTCCGCTCCTGCTGGGCAACGCCATCGCGAACAATTTCAACGACATGTCACAAGAGCTCTTCATGAGTCGACCCTCGATCTCGTGTGTTGAGGACAGGATGCCAGTGACCCGCTCCGCATTTTGATATACCCCCATGAGACAGATCTACATTAGCCATTCCACTAACTCTTACATCCCTTTTGTCAAACCCTACCGAGTCCCTGTCCAACACCATCAAGACGTACAGCTTTTTGCAGTTCTAGAACCCCCTTATCACTTGCCCGGCTGTCTCAACGCACCGCTTCACCGAAATTCCAGTTACGTATTCGCAATAAGGGGCGGAAAAAGAAAAAGCACCAGTGTGACGACAACCGGAAAGATGCTCGCCAGTGTATCTAGAGATGCCCTCAAGTCTCTTTCGTCGCGTGCCCACGGTTCAGTCATAAGGCGCCGCGCTTCTTGAGCCACAATGTACCATTTCAGCGCGATGCACCATACTAGACAGAGAGCCATTCCGAGGAAGATTGCGATGTGGAGTTTGTACGGGTTGTTGTGGAAGGCGTCGCTAAAGCAGAACCAGACAAAGCTAATGACGTCTTGAATGCGATGCTTCTTGAAAACGGATATAGGAATTAGGTCCTCGCTATCGCCGATGGGTAGATTGTGATCTGAAGCGTATGCGCGCATGTCACGAATAGCTTCTTGACCTAGACGCAAACGTGAGACTTTCTCGACTATGCGCACTTTAGAGCTACGTACGAATGTGGTCGAATAGCCGATTATTGAGGAGTGCCTTCTGTTTATCTGAATAAACCTCGTTGGGGTTCTCGTTGGAGACGGGTGGCTGATTCGGGTTCCAGGAGGGATTGCCGTCATTGGAGAAAGAGGTGCGATATTCATCTGAATCTAAGCTGTGGCGTGCGAATGTGCGAGGTGGGCTATTCTCGTCGCGTTTTCTCACGTCGAAAGGTAAACGCTCCTTCGATTCAGCAGCTGCGCTAACGTAGCTACTTTGGGTGTCGCGGTCGCGAGGTATGGGGCTCATAAGAGTGCGAGGGACGGCCGACGCCATAACTAAGAAGGTCAACGCGTGCCTTCATTCCGTGTGCTCAAGTGACTGACATGGTGTTGGCGGAGAGTCTAGAGAATGGTGTGGATGCGCTCGATGAGTGCTTAGCTGATCAAAGCGAGGCCTAGAACGGCGTGGTCCCAATATGATGGCCGCTGCGGTGTCAGTCATGAGGTGTAATGAGCGATATGCGACAATCAGTCGTGAAAGCGTGGGATGAGCAAGAGAGGCGTGTTTGGATGGCTAGCTCTAGATTACAAGAGGATGAGGGAAAGAGCCAGTAGGTACCGTGATAAATGGTGACGATAGTTGGCGCGGAGATGGAAAGAGGCACTGCTCTTCCGGCTAGAAGTGCCGGAGGAAGCAACGAAACTCCAGTGGACGAGCGAAGTCGAAGGAATATAGGAGGAAAAGACATTTCTGATTCCCCGAGGCAAGACCTTTCTTCAGCTGCAATGCCAACGCGAGGGGAAAACTTGACAAATGGCACGCGGTGAAGCGCTCCGTGAGTTCTTTGCACTTGGTATCTACCTTGTCCCAAAAAAATTCATGACTGCATTACTCCATTCGCCCGCATTTCCCAAGATCGTCTAATGCTCAGTCCTCCCATCTCGGTCGAGCAGTTCCCGCGCGGCGATCACCTCCGCCTCATCGTACCCGCTTTGACCCTGCTTGCTCGCGCTGTACTGCCGCACTATCTCGCCCAACTTCTTCGTCGCCAACTCTTCCAATTTCTTCACGGCCGGCAGCTTCGGTGGTGCAATGTCGTCATCTTCAGCATTGCGTTTCGAGTTAGAAGATGATCCCGAGAGCAAAGGGATCAATTTCTGCGACACAAGCTTCAAGCCGTAATACCCGCGAAGATACGAGTCGTTTAGTTCAACGGAGCGAGCAAAGTGTCGCAGTGCCAGAGTCAAAGCAGGAATAGAAGAGGATGCGGAGAGGTAGTGAAGGGTGGCTACTTGAGCGTGTGCCTGTTGACTAAATTAGCTGATAGGCTTTTATAGGACATATGAACGTAGACTTACGCTCCATGCGTTCGGCGTGATTAGCAAGACCTCTTCTAGACAGAAGATAGCCTGACCCCAAGAACCGATTGTTGCGTACAGCTCGCTCAGCTCGGCCCAGGCTTCCGCGTCTGTTGGACTGTTCTCCACCAATACAGTCAACGCTGTGATCGCATCTCCCGTTCGTCCCAAACTCTTGAGCACCGCGATCCTTCTTTTCCTTACGCTAATATTCGTCGGGTCTTCCTTGAGCACCTTTTCGTAGTCATTGAATATCTTTTCTAGATCCTTGTCATCCTTTGCTAGGGCCTCCTCATATATGCCTTTCAGAGCAATGATGCGCTCGTTGCTGGCGCCAAAACGTGTGGTCAGCCGATCGAGGATTTGTCGCGCAGATGCGTCGTCGCCAGTGCGCAATGCCGCTAGCAGCAAGTTCTCGTGAATCGCCCAGGTCTCAGGGGTTTCTCGGCTGAAGAGCAGAGACAACGGCCACGGTAAAGAGGAAGTTGGCGCTGAAGAGAGGATTAGAGGGGCCTTCTGAGAAAGTTGTAGCGCGATCTGGGGTGGAATTCGAGAGGGCGGGGTAAGAAGGTTTGCCTGCGACATGGTGTCCGGATATGTGTTCAAGATCCGGGACTTATGAGCGGCGTGGTGTTGAAGCGGACTGTGGGGACGTCGAGGACGGGTGAGTTGAACGGGCCCAAGCTCGAGCGAGCGAGCTTCTGAGCAGGGATGCCACTTGTCGGCGAAAGTGCGGCTCCGGCGGGCACTATCAGGCACGTCAACACTGCAATACGCGCTGCATCTGCCTTTCACTGCGCAATCCTCCCTGAGTGCTCAGTGAGCTCCCGCTACCCGCCACTCGCTCGCTACCAAGTACTGTCATGCTGGCATATCTTCGCTGATCATGCCTGCTGGTCCACCGCCTTCCCGCCTATATACCCCTCCTCGAGCACTCAGACATCCTGGTAGACAGCTGCAGGAGACCACCTGAGAGTTGCGAAAATGTACGATCGTCTATAGCATACCCTTGAAATGTTTGATGGCTGAACTTGGCACAGGTTCGAAAAGTCGCTGTACGACCTCATCCGAGGCCTGCGGAACCATAAGGGCACCGAGAAGGAGTACATCGATGAGTCGATCAAAGAATGTCGCAAAGAAATCCGCTCCACCGATATGGATCTCAAATCTACGGCTCTCATGAAGCTCACATACCTCGAGATGTTCGGCCACGACATGTCATGGGCCTCCTTCAACGTTCTGGAAGTTATGTCCTCACCGAAATGGAGACATAAGCGGACGGGATACCTTGCGGCGGTGCAGAGCTATCGCAGGGATACTGATGTCCTGCTGCTCGCTGAGAATCAGCTTAAGAAGGATATTTCGAGCCCCACGCCACCCGTCATCTCGCTGCCTCTGGTCGCCATACCCCATGTAATCAACCCAAGCATGGCGAGCTCCGTTCTCTCCGATATACTGCCTCGATTAACGCACTCACACGCTGCAATACGGAAGAAGACGGTTGTCACACTATACCGGTTAGCACTGGTGTATCCAGAGACACTGAGACCAGCATGGCCTAAGATCAAGGAGAGATTACAGGACGACAACGAGGATCCCAGCGTCACCGCTGCTATCGTAAATGTGATATGCGAGCTCGGATGGAGAAGACCGCAAGACTTTCTCCCGCTAGCACCACGGCTATTTGATCTATTAGTCGAAGGTGGAAACAACTGGATGGCTATCAAATTGATCAAGCTCGTTAGTCTTTTCACGGTTGCTCACAACTTCTACTGACTGCTATAGTTTGCGACCCTGACCCCACTGGAATCTAGACTAATCAAGAAACTACTTCCACCACTGACCAAAATCATCCGAGAAACCTCAGCCATGTCCTTGCTGTACGAATGTATCAATGGTATTATCCAAGGTGGTATCCTTGAAGCTGTTGAAGGCACGACTGAAGGTGAAGAGGTCGCAAGACTATGCGTTGGCAAGCTCAGAGGTATGATGGTTATCGAGGGTGACGCGAACTGTAAGCCATACCCCGAATCAAAATTTATTGCATCCTCTCATTTCTTCGCAGTAAAATATGTTGCCTTGCTAGCATTTGACAAGATCGTTCGATCACACCCGTATCTGGTGTCACAACAGCAAGACGTCATCCTCGAGTGCATTGACGATCCTGACATCTCAATACGAATGCGCGCTCTTGACCTTGTAGTCGGCATGGTAAACAGTGAAAACCTCACCGCCATCGTTGGTCGTCTCATGCGGCAGCTCCGCAACGCACCTATCGCAACCTCCGCCGACAACCCGGCAAATGACCGCGCACGAGCGACTGGCATCACTCCATATGCAGAATCGGACGACGAAGCCGAAGAATCTCTCCGACCGCATGAACAGCGATCCGACCAGCCGCCACCACTACCTGAGGATTACCGAATGAATGTTATTCTGAGAATACTAGAAATGTGTTCGCGCGACACCTACTCCAACATTACTGATTTCGAATGGTATATCGACGTGTTGGTGCAGCTAGTCCGGGTTTCGCCTGCGACAAAATCTACCGTAGCGGATGAAGAGGGCGATTCTGATCAGCTTGATGACATTGGGGCTGGTATCGGACGTGAGCTGCAGAACGTAGCTATACGGGTCAAGAGTGTGCGGCCGGAAGCCGTAGATGCGGCCCAATCTTTGGTGTTTGTGGATCGCCGAGACCAGATGTTCCCCCTCATCTGGAAATGGGGGACAAGGAGTGCTAGAATATGCTGGTTGGCTGGTCGGAGAATTTGCTTCATATCTCACCAAGCCGGAACCTGTACTGTCATCTCTTCTTCACTCGACATCGTTGCAACTTCCATCCCGAACTCTCGCCGTGTACCTCCAAGCCTTCCCCAAGGTCTTTGCCAGCTTAGCGAGCAATGAGCAGATCTCATGGACCCCCGAGCGAAAAACTCTAATGTCTCTACTCATGGCCCGAATCATACATTTCCTCGAGCCACTATCTACACATCCAAATCTGGAAGTCCAAGAACGCGCAGTAGAATACCTCGAACTCATGCGGCTTGCGTCTGAAGCCGCTTCCGGAACTGAAACTGGAGCTGAGCATGGTGAATTTACCGATCCTCCTCTCTTATTGACCCAAGCCATACCCGCCCTCTTCTCAGGGGCTGAACTCAATCCCGTGGCGCCGGGTGCCCAGCGCAAAGTACCGATACCTGACGACCTCGACCTCGATACTCCCATCAATCCTAATCTGCAGAGCCTCCTAGCACAGGCAGAAATGGAAGGCTTTGAGACAGATGACGATGACGTATACGCCGCATACACTGAACCTCCCGCCACCTATACCGAAGCGCCAACTGCAATTTCTGCGTCGGATCGATTGGAAGCGCCGCACAAGGAGACTGCATCTTACCAAAAACGCCACCGAAGACGAATATCTCGACCCGGATATCATTGCACGACGAAAAGCAGAACGTAAAGAACGCTACAAGGATGACCCATTCTACATCGATCCCGAAGGCGACAGGGGAAGCGGAACAGCCACACCTCTTGGCAGTATTGTTCGGGAAAACAACACGGAGCTCGATATCGACTCAATACCCATTATGGACCTCGACCTTGAAAAGCGTGGACCTTCACCTCTCGGTGAGGACATTTCAAGAGCGCGAAGCCCGCGTCGCCCCACCCGTCGCGTGGAAATCATGGGCGACGAAACACTCGGACCGAACGACTCGAGCTCCTCCCGCGAAGACATCGTCTCGCCCCGCTTAGCACCGCCCCAGAACCGCACGAAGAAGAGTCTCCTCGAAGTTGACTCTTCTGGCCTCGGCTCGCTATCCTTGGATGATGACACGTCTGGCAGAAAACTCACAGCTTCCGAGATCGAGCGCAAAGAAGCGGAAGAAGCGGAAATGAAGCGAGCGCTTGCTGAGGTGGAGCGCTTGAGGCTGGAGATGCAGCGGGCGAGCGAGCGCTTGGAGGCTAAGGGTGAGACGGTGGTAAGGAAGAAGAAGAAAAAGGTTCGAAGAGCGGAGGTGGAAGGTGCGCCGGGGCCTGAAGTGGATGATGGTGATGTTGACGCTGGAGAAACACAAGGGGGAGGCGAGGTAGCGCCTGTCAAAAAGAAGAAAAAGAAGAAGGTCAAGCCTGAGGGGGGTGAGGCCGAGGGTGCCGACGCTGAAGGCGTGGTCAAAAAGAAGAAGAAGGAGAGGAGAGTTGTTGCAATGGACGAGGGGGTGCCTGCAGATGATTAGAAGTGCGGTATATAGGCAGCGAATGAATTCAAAGAACACATGTCAACGCACTGTCCAGTATACCAGCTTGGACATATATCTAATGAGCATAGCAGGTGTCAAGCAATTCAGCTTGAACTGAATGTGTAGCATTTGGTATCCCCTTACAACATCCATGCATGCCATAAAGTATCAAATCAAGCGGAAGACTGCTATCGATCGCATATGCTAGCCCCATGCCTCAAAACGCCTTTTGCCCTAGAGTAGAAGTCGAATGTAAATACCCTCCTCTTGACCGCATCATGCCGACCATCATCTACGTTCTCCAAACCCTTTACTCCTGCTCCCCAGTTACGCGCTCGAACGTCCCATTCCACCGTCGATTTTATTCTCTAGATCCGTAAATGCGGAGTGAGCGCGCGCTTAAAAGAATAGCTTCAGGATCTCAAAGATAGCGCCGCCGGCAAGCACGAAAGCGAGGACAACTGTGCTCCGCGTTAGCTACATTGACTCCCTTCCTGTATGTCTTCCTCCCCCCTCTTGTCTCCTTTTTTCTTCTATCGAAACGATGCTCCAGCAGGGCGGAAAGTAAACAATATAGACGTACTTATCCAGCCCTTCGAAATGGGGGACTTGAAATCCTGCTTCTTGTGCGTGCGCGTCTCGACAGGCTTGCCCATCTTGCCCTCCTCGCGGCGGGCGAAGCGCGCGTTTGCGGCCCGTTGTTGGGGAGTTTGTGCCTATATGCTACGTCAACTATATTGATCTCTAGCCATGTATATCATCGCAGGAGTCGCAAGGTAGTTCTTCGAGAAGCGGAACGTGAGGAGGTAGGTGGTAATGACAGAAGCGTACCATTGTGATTGTAGAGGAAGTAGAAATATGCGGAAGGTTTTCAACGGACAGTGGAACGTCGAGGTTAAGTTCTGTTGTTGAGAGGACAAAGGACAGAAGAGTGCAGAGTGGCGAACGGGAATGGTGCGCGAACGGGTACGTGATGCAAGGTGTCTCGATCGGAAAAGGTAGTGCACGGGCCAGACCCTGAGAGTGGAGCTTGCAGCGGAGCGGAGGTGAGCTCGGGGGTTTGCCGCTTGTCGGGTTAACTTCGCCTGTGCAAGCACTCCAAGCGTACCGACTTTATACTATCGATCCGAAGGAATTGACACGTTGAAGACGGAGCTGGAAGAGTCATACGCGTTTCGGTCACAGTCGTTGAGGTTCTCCGGTATACCTGGCATTGCAGAAAGAGTTGGCGCATTGGAGTAAAAGTCGGTGCCTTGAGCTTTGCGACGAAGAACAGCGCATTGCAATCTGTCGACCAATCGTCTCTATTGAGGAAGCTCAGTACTTCGAGAAGCTCACCAGGACACATAGCCCTGATTGGCACCTACGTCTGTATCCCATCGGGATCCATATCCACCCTTCCCCGCTAACAAAAGCCTCAGGCAATCAATCACCCTTCACCATGAACACCTCCCGTCTCCTCCGCACATCCTTCTCCAAACTGCGCACACCACAACGCCCCCCAAGACGGAGATACGCAACAGATCCAGCTCCACACCCGCCATCGCAACCACCAAACCCTAACACCCCACCACCTCAAAAAAAAGAGCCCTCTCGCGTCGTACGTCCTCTAATCCCCCTCTTGTTACGCATGCTAACACGATGTTCTAGGGCACCTTCTACCGCAACAATACCTACCCCGTTCTCAAAGCCTTCCTTGGCGCTCTCTTCACATACCAGCTCGCATACTACGCATGGCTCAAATTAGAGGTCGTGGAGGAAAAACATGTCAATAACAATACTATTGAGGGGTTGAAGCAGGAATTGAAGAGTGCGGTAGCGAAGCAAAAAGAGAGTTTGAGGGAGGCGGTGGATGTCGCGAAACCCAAACCCGAAGAAGAGGGGAAGAAGAAGCGCGGGTGGTGGTGATGGCGCTGGAGGATGTGTAGGATATGCCTTTTGTTCAGAAGACAGATTTCGGTCTGCTCGATTGTCTTAGCAATTACTATGACTTTTCCAGCCTGCGTTATTATCATACGGTCTATAGGAGAAATAGACGAATACTATCTAATTACCTACGGATACACACCTTCAACGGCATTTTTCTCACTCCTCATGTATCAAGGCAATCAAGGCAATGCGGGTTACGTCTTGTTTAGACTCTGGATCATTAGGGCATTTTCGACCAGGCAAAAAAAAATTGTAGGTGCATGTATCTTTGATATTAGGTTTCTATGTATGAAGTGGTTGCTAATTAGACTACTATGACGAACATAGCTTATGAATGGGGATTATGCTAGGGGCTCATGCTGTGAAAGAAGAGCTATTTGGTATGAATACCAATTACAAAGAGTCCATTCATATAGTCTATGGTACCGCCATCTTCAATTTAGTCCCGGCAAGGGCATGTATTTGTATCGACTGCAGCACGGAATGAACACCGCAGATCACTGAACATTGTTTCGAAATGGACTTAGATTCAGCTATACACTACTCTAAAAGGTAGGACGCACGGCTGACAAAGCAGAGAGCCGTCCCGCTTTGCGTGAGGGCCGGGCCATCCCGGTAACGAAATCATACCCGATATAGGCTGGACTTGCGAGCTGTTTAAGTGTTTCAAGGAACATCATCATCATACACATCAGTCCCTCTGACGCTTATTCAACATTAGGCCCCTAGAGCGCCACAAGCTCACTTCTCGAAGTTGATCTGAACGAGACTATGCACGTCATTCGCTCTTGTTTTGGTTGCTTGTTGCGAACACGACTGTGCCGGGTGCGCTTGATGTCGTCGGCCCTAACTGCATGTTTCAAGTAAGCAATAGGATTACATGCTTTCCTACACCAAAATTGAGACAGCGGCTTGAGCAATTGATGGTACAACTGCAGCAGAATTCATATGAAGGGTAGATAAGTCTAGAAATGTATGATATCAAGCGCAGTGCGATCACACCTTCGCTGAATCTATCTCCATACCGTCCTCGAACGTTTAATATCTTTGTATCGAATCACCCACGATGAGGTTCCCACTTTTGAGAACGGCTTTTCTCTCGTATGGATCAGCTTGCCCGATGCTATCAAAGCAGCACCAGCGTACCAGAACACCACAGCCATGATAACAAACTGGTCTGAACTCCACCCATCCGCGGATATAGACTGGAAACCATGCTTTGAGAACTTCACCTGCACAATTTTAGAAGTACCTCTAGACTATGAGGATGCGAGTGTCGGCACCGCTGCAATCGCGATGCTCAAGGTACCAGCGCTAAACCAGACAATAGAAACGAAGAACATCTTGATCAACCCTGGTACGCCCAACTGCTTCCTAGAAACGACGCAATTTGCTAATCGAATTTAAAGGAGGACCGGGCGGCTCAGGCGTTGATATCGTCATGAGTGCCAAAGCGCAAAAACGGTATCAAGACATCTTTGGACCCGGACACAACATCATCGGATTTGATCCTCGTGGGGTTGGTCAGAGTACGCCCAACCTCGATCCTTTTCATGGCAATCGTGCCCTCGCATATAACTTCGGGCAACAGCTTTCCACCAACCCATCGACGACGCCTTCTGACTTCAATACCGTGTTTGAACGGAACGGTGCTCATGGAGATCTTAGTAAACAAGAATTGGAGAAAGATGCTGCATATGTGGGCACTCCGGCTGTGGAGAGAGATATGCTGACAATAGTGGAGAAGCTGGCACTTTCAGAAGGAGAGAAGGCTGAGGAAGCAATGCTGTACTACCACGGAGCAAGCTATGGGAGCTTGCTTGGTGGTACATTTGCTACCCTTTTCCCTGACCGAGTGGGTAGAATGGTTGTTGACGCTATTGCAGATGGCGATGCTTACTATTCTGGTAATCTAAGCCTCAACGCATTGTTCGACACAGATGCAGCCGAGCGAACTTTCTTCACTCTTTGCTTCGAGGCTGGGCCGAGCCGTTGTCCATACTATGCGAACTCCTCGGAGGCAATCGAAACCCGGTATAGGAAATTATTGCTCCAGTTCAAAGACAATCCCATTGCAGTCTGGGATCGTTCCGTAGCGCAGATTCCAACGATGGCAACGTACGGAAGCCTCAGACTGGCTTTCCTCCAAGCGACATATCAGGCTGAGCTCCTGTTTCCAGTGCTTGCTCAGATCCTAGCTGATCTGGAGCATCGTAATGGGACGTCTCTGCTTGCATTCTCTGGCGCACCCTGTTATGACTGTGATGAGAGCCAGCTGGACCCTCAAGATATTATTCCCGAAATTGGCATTATGTGTACGGACGCAGATGGAAGAGGTGTCGCTTCAACTAGGGCAGAGTGGAGAGAGAGATTGTATACGGCGATGAGCATCAGCGGTTACGCTGGCGATGCTATGATGGGAGCAGTTGGGGCGGAGTTTTGCCGCAATTGGCCTTTCCGGCCGCCACCAAGTCAGAAGTTCGTAGGCACATTTGGAGGGAAGACTTCCACGCCGCTACTTGTTCTGAGCAATACGCTCGATCCAGTTACTCCTATCCGAAAGCAAGTAGTCTCAGTCGATTTTTTTTCCTGTTCTGGTAACTGACGCAAGCTATAGCGCCCGTAAGATGGCAGCGCTTTTTCCAGGGTCGGTCTTATTGACGTTGGATGCCGTCAGTCATGCCACGCTTCAGGTGACGTCCAAGTGCACCTCGCAGCACGTTCGAGAGTATATCAACAGTGGAACACTACCGCCAGTTAACACCACTTGTCAGTCAGATACGCGGCCCTTTTTGTGAAAATCGATCGTATAGACTTTTCTCAATTGATTCCACCATCAGTTTCTTAGAGTAGAGCTTCTGAACAGTGTATAGTACTGATATATATCCACCATCCTCTAATGTACCAACTCCTACGCAATGACCAAGTGTTGCTAGAGTGGGCTAAACATTTCCATTTACTTTTCCATAGCTCTGTCAGAGGTACAAATCGTATTCATTCACCTGATTAAACTGTTATAGGATACCATCCACAAGAAAAACGGGATTTTGTGGTGTGCTTTCTCCGCAAGACCGGGACGTAGAAATGATGCATCGGAATTCGGGCCATGCGTGATAGGTTGTGGCTTACGAGCAGGTTGTAGCTTAGTCCCCTGGTCCACATCATTGACAAATGTAGCAGCGCCTTTTCGGCTCCAGCTATGCGACTGTTGTGATACTGACAAGCAGCCTGGAATGGAAGAGAGCTGACAGCGCTTGTCCCGATCCACCGGGCTCGACGAATATTGTTTGATGTAGGCGATGAACTGTAACACTCCATTTCCTGCTTAACGCAGCTTAACCATAACCACAACAGTAACTCGGGACTGTGCTCCGGCTATTAATCGCTCTCGATGTCTCGCTGGAGATCCTTGTCATACTTGTAGTTGCGAAGAACGAAGAGAGCAAGAGTATATGAAATGGCGTGACTATGATTCATCATATGAGACATTAAGTAGAAGAGGAGCGTATAAATGTGAGGCTCTGACCCTGACTAAGCGAAGCGAGTCACTTCATGAGACTGCGTTATGGATCACCGTGCTTAATGTTGGGCTCAGCTCGTGTAACGGTTTCTGCCTTGTGAAAATCAATCATACGACAGTGCATATCTGCTTTACCCCACCTTTTAAGCCTTGGCTATCTGACGACTTTCGAACTGACCTTTTCGCGATCGAGACCATAGGGCAGCCTGTTCGTGCTTGACAACCTGTACTTGCCTGTTAACCTTTGACGCCTATCAGCCTCGTGTGTACCGTGCCTATAGAGGACATAGCAGCATATTAACGGTCTAAGTTTTCGTACCTACAGGTATGATGGCTTATCAGTCGCAGGTCCCTATAAAAGCGTTTGGAAAACTACCCGAGTGTTCTCCTGGTTCGAGTGATGGCAAAATCGTCGCAGGAAACTTTCCACTTGATCAAGTGGTCATCGATCGTTAGTCTTCAACCTGAGATTGCCGAACGAAAGCTGATCAAGTCAGAGCTACCTTCCGGAACCATTGTGGTATCCTGCAACAGCTATGGTGCATCTGAATGGACTGTTTTGGCACGAATTGTGACGATTTCTGCAGACGGCGAACCAAAGACATATTTTCTCAAGGCAAGCCATATCACTTAACTACTTTATGGAACGACGCTAAGAAATCACAGTGCGCTGAACATGAGCTAGGGAGAGTCATGCTGGAAGGAGAGTTCCATTCAATGAATGAACTATACAAGGTCGCGCCTGACCTGGTCCCGAAGCCGCACGCATGGGGTCAGCTGAAGATGGCCAGTCCGGAAACTTACTACTACCTCTGCGATTTTGTCGAACTCGTAAAAGACGTCCCAGATCCCATCCTCCTTTGCGAAAAGCTCGTCGCTTTACACAGGTGCAGCGCATCCCCGTCCAAAATGTTCGGTTTCCACATCAAGCCACTACGTGGCAATCTACCTTTGGACACAACGTGGAATCCGAGTTGGAAGAACTTCTTCGTCCAGCTCTTCCGAGGATCTCTGGCATCAGACCAGGCACATAACGGACGATGGTCGGAATCTGAGCAACAACTTGCAGAGCGGGCCATGACACACGTTGTTCCTCAGGTACTTGGACCTTTGGAGGCTGACGGACGTTCAGTCAAGCCGTCATTAATTCATGGAGGAAAGTATAGCCAAAGACGACCTATTGAGACACAAGCTGATTTCAACATAGATCTATGGGATGGTAATATTGGTACTGACTCCAAGTCTGGACAAGTTTACGTCTTCGATGCTAGTTCATATTACGCACATCACGAGTTGGAAATCGCAATCTGGCGTTCTCGACCCAATACCATTGTTGGTTCTGGTGTGTACCTCAAGGTGTACCTCGCCCAAATGGGAATCAGTGAGCCTGCCGACCAGTTTGACGATCGGCACATGTTGTATAGCGCATGCACTGCTTTGCATGCCGCTGCTTGCCATGACATGTCTACCTTTCGCAACGAGTATGAATCGTAGTACTAGCAAGTCTTCTACATAAGCTGATGCGCGTAGATGTCTTGGAAAGCTGAAGGCTCTTGTTGAGAAGTATGCGCCACTGCCGGAAGACGTCAGCGCGTGCGTAAATCCTCCGCGGGCCTAGGTTGAGCAAAGTCTGACAATAGTACCGAAATAGGGAGGATACATGCGTGAAGAAGAAACGAAGCATTGGCTCGTATTATCGAGATTAGGCGGGCAGAAAATACAATTGTAGTACAATACATCCATAGTTAACTATGCCACAATCTGGAATGGCCCTCACCATCATCATCTTACCTCAATGCAGCTCGTTCCTATATTCGATAGAATCTAAGCTTCATATCAACGTTGGTAAATACGTACAAAGTAGAATTCACCTCAAAATGGGCCGCAAAAAGGTTGAGAATCGTCAAAGGACGGATACATATACGCAACGCCATCAACACGACCCAAACCAATAGAGAGAACCCACGAGAGATCCGCCCACTAGTTCTACACCACTTGAACTCTCTCCCCAAAGTCTAGACCATGATCAATCACAGCGACTTCATTAGTGCGAACAAATAGGATATTGCCATTGCGAGTCGCATCATGAACAGCCTCCTCTGTTGACTCTGCCAATCTGATGGAATGGAAAAGTGCCGCACATAATACTTTAGATCGGCTTGCGTAGCATCAACCAAACAGACCCACCGACTCATGTCCACAAACAAAAGCCGAGAGCCATATGCACCGGTCACTGATGCTATTGATTCATCCTCCGACCCCGACGGAGACCACTTCAGCATCAAATTCGCAGTTATAGCTCGCTCTTCGTAAAGTTGGGAAAGTTCAAACTATAAGTATTGTTCCCTGCGCGAACGTAGATGCGCTCTTCACACATTGAGACTGGCTAGACGAGATGGCCTAGAGGTCTCTGGAGATAATGATCGGTTCTGAATTATCAGATTGTATCCAATCAAGCTTTCCGACCGCGACTGTAGTTATTAGAATGCAATGTGCGGGACTACTTGGATGGTCACTCCGTGATTTTTATAGACTCTCAGTCCTAGCCGGACGTTACATTAACCGGTCGAGGAAGTTACAACCGAAGTTTATGTTACTTTTTAAATGATGGTTGTTTTAGATCGGTGTAAATTTCAACCTGGTGCAAAAACTCAGCAGAATCTGCATATATGGCTACGTTATCATTTGGGTCAATTCGAGACTCACCCACTCTTCTCAACGACTTGCTCATAGACATCCTTTGAGTTCCCTTCGTCCAAGATTCAACCGTGTTGCAGAGTCTCACGACTTCTAAACGTTTTGCGGCCCATGAGGTTACCGGTCTGACAACAAGAAGACTATTAGGCAGACGTTCCCATATAGAGAAGTCAGATCCTTTCTGTAGCTCCTGAACTAGATCCGGTGGAAGTATATCGAACACCTAGTTGGACTCTATCGGAGCCCATGGTCTGTAACTTAGTCCTACGAGACATGCGGACATATCGCCCGCAAGGCTATTATATTAACGTGCGAGACTAAAGAAGAAATGTATCTTCAGAAGCGTACTGAACTGGGTCCCGAGAACCCTTCCTTTGGCCATGAGCGCGCCTTGTTGCTTCATGTGGAAGGGAAAGTCTGCTGCGAAGGTTGCATCCTTATTACCACTGCCTCTCCCAACAGCGCACCGCTCTTTGTACCACCAATCCAAAAGATGTCCGTGAGATTTTAGATATCCTTCATCGTCAAGTCGTTCTTGGAAGAAGGTAACGCAGCACTGAGGCGGCCTCCATCGAGGAAAAGGTACATGCTGAGTTTCTTGCACGTTGCAGCGACTTCTGTGAGCTCGCTTTTCGTGTATATGGTGCCGATTTCGGTTGAGTTCGAGACGAAAACCATCTTGGGCTTTGGCTGATAGCTAAATTCTTTGCTTCTATCAAAAGCCTTCTGAATCAGTTCCGGAGTTAATTTACCGTCCATGCCACGCTCAGTAATTATCTTGTGTCCCGTTGCTTCTATAGCACCACCTTCTTTCCCAACGATGTGACCAGATTCAGCAGCAATGACTGCCTCATGTGGGCGAAGATGGCTTGCTATAGATATGAGATTTGCTGCTGTACCACCGGGTAAGAAATATACTGGGGCATTTTCCACGCCGATCATCGTGCGAATTGCGTTTCTTGCGTCTTCGGAATATTCGTCATCTCCGTACCCATTTTGTTGTGATAAGTTGGTTTTTGTCAACGCATCGATAATATCAGGATGTGCCCCCTCGCTGTAGTCATCATGGAAACTGTATTTGGCCAATATTTTCATGGTATCGTCGGTTGTGAGCGAGCTATTGTAAGAGCGTTAATGTTTGTCTGTGGCAGACAGATAGTAGGCTTCTTGATCTGATTGGTCGAGAATGACGTTTGCTGTCTGTGGGTACCCGAAAGAAAAGCAAATCGCCAAAGTGATTGCAGCGATATTGGAGGATAGATACTGTAAAGCAAAGTATGGTCGGGCGTGATTGTAGAAACGCAAAGCCCTAGCGTGTTTGAAGAGCATCCAACAGTCTTTGCATATTATTGAACGTGGAAGGCTGAAAAATTACCGCGCTTTGTTGACAAGTTTACAGCTGCTACAAACTCAGCCTGCTGTTGCCGTACGACACAACGACCCCGCACGCCAAGATTCCAGGAGGACGGGTGCTAATAACTGGACAGATAAGCCTGCTCTTTTGACTGTCACATATACTTGCATTCCCCCGAGATTGTGCGAGTGAGCTGAGCTGATTGCGCAATTACTGCGCAAAGTAAAGGCAGCCTAACGTCTAAATAATCCTTTCGACTACCACAAGAACTCCAACTAATATGTAACAGAGAGCTATTTTCACTCATACTCATCATATCTGCTCAAATGTCTTGTGAATACATAATTCCCACCTTCGAAGCAAGACTTTAAGTCATTCTAGCGTATTTTCACTTGTAACACAAGTACTATTTTATCTACTTACATATAATTTCATTAGATCATAACACTAGCTTGCCCGTAGAGCAGCCTTTCCAGGCCTTACAATTACATCTCGTTACCAGTGGAAACCTGTATTTCTCGTCAAGAATAACGAGATTGGGTGTCTGCATGTGTACAGGGATATCGCAATTTTTTGGCATAGCTACATGCACTCCAGCAAAAAATAAAATCTTCGAAAACTGGTGGATCTTGCTGTACTAATATTCCCTCCATGATGCGGTATACGTACAAATCTCCAACCAACTGCAAATCCTTGCCCTCCTCTTTTCGAACGATCAATGGCGCTAGTGCTCCTATAATTATAATGACAATGTCACCTTGGTGAGCATTCGGTGGGGAAATACCTACATATCCTGAGTTGGCTAGTAAGGCTCGACTGTCTTTGAGCTCCTTAACAGCCTTCCTATACTTCCTCATTAGAAGTCAAATCCGCTTCTGTCATATCCTAGCCCGCCTCGTCGCCGTTCCCAAGATTTTTGCGCATGAGCTGATATCCTGTTCTCATATGTGGGTTTCCCGAAGCACGTACTGTCTCGTCTGATTCTTCAAGCTCAATGTCACCAATTGGAAGGCGCCATTCTGCTTCCTCTTTTTTAATTGCATCGTATCGCGATCTCTATGATAGGTACTTGGGAATGCTATCGAGATGAGGTTGCACATTCTTGCCGTACTTTTCAACATCACTAAATAATTAGATCGGGCCGAAATCTATGACATTTTCCAAGACTATGGCCTTGAGTGTGATTTTTTCGGAGCTAGATTGAAGCGAGATCTTGTAGTGGCTGGGAAAGAAGCAAGAGTCGGTCATTGAAGCATTGAAAGGATGTTCCAGGCGCGTCCAAGACCAGGGTTTGGTATTCTGTGACCGGGCACTCACTCTTCGGGCTTACTGGTAGTGCAGTCCCTCAATTATTCATATCGAGCATCGCTCCTCGCTCCATTGACTTGCCGCATTCAACGTCTATGAAATGCCCGCCCTCTCGTCGCTAGGCTTCCTCACATCTTTCCTCGATTCTCTAACATGATCCTAGTCTCTAACAACAGAGGATATTCGTCGGTATGCCCTATCGTCATGTCAATACTGATTCTCTAAGTAGGAAAAGTATCACTAGGTGCAACCAACCTATGTAGAGGAGACGCCATGATGTATTGAGGGTTATCTAGAGAATTCATACTTATGCAAAGGGATGACTAGGCAGATGAGCACCAAGCAAGTTGCAAGTAAGCTGGAACGCAGCTAGTGTAGGCAGAAGGAACTTGTTGTAGGCTGCATCACACCAGTGTATCCTACAACACCAATCAGTACTATTCAGTAACATTTCAGGCTAAAGCTACAGACTACACCTTAATGAGATGGGTGGTAGTTGACTTGAAATGGCATGATGAAGCTGACAGCAGTTGATCTTTATGGCCAGACGTGCTATTGTTTCGATAATGGTAAGACACTGAGAATACGCACATGACGATTGCGGAAATATCGCAGCTTAGAAATGTATTGCATTCTTTTCACTTATCGAAAGCCATTATGACAAACATTGCGTTGGTACTAGACGACATGCATTATTGTCAGGGCTTCTAAACGTCTTCGATTTGAATTTTAGTGGATAGATATTGCCGTGAAAGCCTAGACGGTGATGTAACCAATATGACGACGCATTAACTGATTTCTGTACGCAATCTCAATAACGAATCGACAATGCATATTCCAATCCATCGATTAGTATTTGAGAGATGATGGCTGTGGTTGAGATTGGATGGTTAGCGAGCCGGAAAGCAAGGAGAGTGCAATGGTTCTTCTCACCTAACCACTCTCAAATATCCTTATTTCAGGTCTTTACGTCTTAGCATTTATTTTCCCTGAACATTAAAGTGCAGCAGAGCTTCATTCATCAACGCATCAATTGTGTGCCGACTGTTTGTACAGACACAGCGCATCTCTTACGAAATTTATCTGCCTTGTTCCTTCGCTCTCCATTCCTGCGTGCAAATTTCCAACAATCATAACGCATTAAATTCCTCCAGGTCTTATTCAAGGGTTGGCCCCAGTGGCTATTGTTGTCATGTTCTGACTTCTACCTTTATAGTTTGAGCCATTCCACTCCGTCGCTCCTTGTTCTCGAGTTTTAGTGGTTCGCAGACCTCCTTCAGACATGAGGTCATGTCCGCTTTGAGGCTCCAAATACTCCCAACGTCTTGTTCGTATGGTTTTTTTTTGATCCATGTCTGCCATTTTACGAAGACCTTTGTCAAGTGTTCTTTAGTGACCTCGAACCATTCACAGTGTCCCCTTTCACATCTGTCACAATTTGCCCTCATCCGCACATCTTTCAGCTCGGCATGAATGAGCTTTTCAACTCGTCTAGCATGGAATACATATCCCTTTTCGGGCAGGGGTTCGCAATCGTGGTGACGACCGCAATCCGCATCCCATTGCGTCTTACGTCTCTCGGCGTTTTTGCTGAAACCTATCTTTCGATAATTGGGGTTACTATGATGCGTGAGGACATATATATACCCGCTATCTTTTCCTCTTGGGGTCAACACCTGCCAGATGGCCTTGAAGATGGCTTCATTGGTGGGTATGCCTATCGTACTTTTTGGTTGCCCTGAACCTATGATCTCGAGTCGATAAGAATCCGTCCTACGAGGCGGAGCGAATATTGGGGGCAGCCTAGTGTCATCATAGGCATTGTTCGAATTGGCGTTGGACTTCACGGTAGAGGTAGCTCCGATTGTTGAGTCTGCGCCGGTCGAACCGGAAATAGCCTCTATCCACCTCTCAAACTCGCTGGTGGTGAAAGTGTTTCCCGGAGGATCAGTGTGTTCCTTGTTATTTGACAGCCGCTCGAGGTATATCTTCACCGCCCCCATTCTGCTTTTGTCCATGGCTGTATTGCAATGTGAATGGCAGAGTGCTGTTTCTACAAAGTCTGTAATGAGATTCCACAACTTGTCGTATTTCCTCTTGCGATAGTACTTGCCACAGTTTCTGAGCGATAAGAAAACATTCGGTAAGACATTCCCTTTTGAAGCTCGACGTTGCTTGCACCTTTCGTATGGCTTTTTGATCTTACAAGCTACACATATCCCGGAGGCTTCCGAGTATCGCTCGTGAACATCGAAAGGGATAATGAAACCGAGGAGTGGGTACTCAGGCAAAGCATTTGACCGCTTTTGCACTGATGTATTCTTGGAGATGCCCTTTGTTTTATCTTTTTGGCCCTTTTTCTTGCCATTGATTTTCACGGTACTACTGTCGTTTATATCCTTAATGTCCAGTCCCGCATCGATATCCTCCCTTCCGTTCTTCGGCTCGGATTCTAGTTTGTCTTGGAACAACCTTCTGGACGCTTTACGATTCCCGCTCAATTCTTCGTCTTCATAACCGTCTTCTCTCTTTGATAGCACTGTCGCATCACCGGCTTGGGTCCTGCAAAATCTTGCAGTTCGAGCCAATGGCGATTCTAGGTGGATAGGGGTTTTCTCTTCAGCATGTCTCTCAATCATTGGTGGTGTTAAGGGTGTACCGCCACCATCTTCCCATGCAGAATCCCCCTGAGGCCGCCTAAGACTGTCCCATGGATAATCATCTCTGTCCGCGAAGCCATATGAGGTATCGCTTTCTGCGGGAGAGACTACAACGGGCGATAGGGTCCAGTGTGGTGCATTTTGAGCAGGACTCTTTCCTGAATTGTGAGCGCCCCTTGGCTTCGTCGGCGTTTGAGCTGGAACTCCTGCCCTATCTTTCTTCTCCGCCGGCAGTCTCTCTTCTCCAACGGAGCTGTTAGATGCCCTGCCAGGGGAAGTGGGATTATCATATTGACGGGATCTGTGAGGCTTCTTTGGTACTTCCTTCTTTCTAGGGCTCTTTGTAGCGTCCACGATGGTTTTTCCTGTGGCCTTTCCCCGGACCATCTTGATGACACGGGGATGCTGAGTGAGAGATAACAGAATAGAGTGAGCAAGAGATGGTGCGATAGATAAAAGAGAGAAGCTGGCGGTGTGTTGTCTGCTCTGTGAGGACCAACTCGTAGCCCCCATCCAGATATAAGACTCTATTTGAGAGGCTGGGACGGGAGGGACCCCTTGTCACCTTCCGTTTGAAGGATGCCCCTGCTTCGTACACGGGCATTCTCGGCTATGCGTGACCTGATAAGGCGCTACTGGTGACGCCGCAAACTTGCGACAGTGAAGAGTGCGCACGGACGAGGTGTTCAACCCAGGGTAGCTCCGAATAGTGTCGGACCAGGTGGTTGAAGATCTGGGTACCGTGAAGCCATTAAACACACAGTACAACGCTCAGAGACGTGAAAATAAGTCTTCACAGCCCTACATCTAAGTACAAGTCCAGGATATAGGGAACGTATCTTGAGCTTGTGTTCCGCTACCTTCGTGGGGGCTGAGCTGCTGTGCCGCAACCTTCAATTTACATCAACATGCATAGTCAGGGTCGTGCAGGTATTGGTGCCCCTGCGTCTGAGCATCGACCATCGGGAGTACATTAACGTCTCATGGTTGGGCAATCTTGGCACCCGGGGCGCTTACTGCTTTTACCAAAGTCACTAAACTTGTCACAATAAACCCAGTAGAGGCCGGTCAAGGCGGTAACGTCGGTGCAGACAGCACCACGAGGGTATTCAGTCTCCAATTCGAGAGAAGCATGGAATAACGTGTACTGAGTCCATTCGTTGCCATGCGCCCCGGATCTCGCTGGAATTTGTACGAGGCAGATCTCGTTGTGCTTGGTGAGCGGCTGGTAACGAAAAGCAGTACACTCTTCAGAGACATCGCGACGGCCCACATTTGCCATGGTATGATAAACGAGCATCTATAGATGAATTGAATAGGTTGGTTGGGAGTCCGAAGCAGCTATCGCTAGCTGTACCTAGCCGAGACGAGGCTGTGCACATGAAATGGGGGCCATATTGCTATCGCAATCTTTCGTGCGAGTTCTACACGTCCGCAACACAAGTTTGTATACAGATAAAGCACACCATATTTCACAGCAAGGTTCCCAAGGTAATAGAATCACACAGTACATAGCCGATGAACTGTAGGTGTAATCTTCGTCAGTTGATCAAGCGACAAGACGTTGCCAATTCATCAGCACCCAAAAACCGTGGGCCTTTGTAATGTCTTCAGGACAATAGTATGGATCCACATAGTCGAGGTAATAACTATGAAGGCGCATGCTTCCCCTTTGAGAAGACTGAACAATTCCTCTCCTCAGTGGCGCCAAAAAATGATAATATACGCAAACTCAAAAGCATGAGCACCCAAGACCAAAGCGCACCAAACCCATCACATGGTCCATTACGAAAGCTTCTCGTGCAGATCCTGATGCAAACTTATTCTCCATTTCCTATTTCCTCAGGTATACCTCTCTCCCACCTGACCTCCAACCCCCGCTCTATTCCGAACCCACCTAAATCCGAGCACCGTCCCCGAACCACTCCCCAGCCGCACCAAACCATTCCCCCTCGGAGATGCGCACTAACCGGCGCTCGGAGATTCTCGCATCCTACTAAAGCTTCTTCCTGCATCGGCATAAAATTGCGTACACGAACAGACGCGTACCGCGATCGTCAATGACTGCCTAAAATTCGGGGTACGCCTCTGCTGCACCTGCATACCGCCGAACGCGTTGCTCTAGGTTATGTAAGACACGTCTACGAATCAGGGCTGACCGGAGCTAAAATTTCACCTGCAGGTGCGTGGACGCGAAGAGTCATGTGTTATTCCGAGGCGCGATTTGCGATCAGTACGAGCATGTTCTTAGAATACGGTATGATGACGCTATGGATGAGCTGATCGACTAGGTGCTCAGATGCAAAACATGACTGCATAGGTGTGAATGTTAAGGTCCGAAAGATGTGTATAAGACTGAGAAGGAGGAGCATACAAGTGCCTTCAAATCAGTACCAACATACAATCTGTTCTACGCATTAGTAATCCATCAAGCCTCTTTGTACAGGAATTTGGATTCTCCCTCGGTGCCTCACTTTCCAAATCAGAGAATTTGCCCGGATATATAACGCGTCGAAGTTGGTATTTCAACATCTTCGAATTTGAAAACAGCACGGAATCACCCACACCTTACAATCCACCGACTCCACCACAAACTACTCTCACGATGTCCTCCTCCACCCGAACCTCCACCTCCACCGCCCCACCGCCATACACCGCATCCGACACTTCGTCCATGTCGTCCACCAGCTCGAAAAACCCCCTCCTCTCCAAACTCCTACACCGCAAGTGTATGTTAGAGCCTCCCTTCCTATTCCTTCCTGTCCCATCGTATGTGCTGACTACCCACCAGCATCTGAAGAGTCAACGTCAAAGAAAGCGAACAAAGAAATGAAGAAGCGAGCGCTGAGACAATTCAACAATGAGCCGTTCTGGGCTGCGGCAGCGACGTACACCTCGATGCGGTAGACAGGCGCTTTTTGTAGGGCGATAGAGCCAGCCTGGGAGGTCTCGACGATAAGAAACAGGCGATCAGGGATAATCGATATGGTTCAAGAGGGGCCTTTGTGTCAGTGGGTAGTGCTTTAGCGGCCTCGAAGGGTCTCTGGATATTGCGAGTTTGTGAGGCAGGAAGGGATACCTAGGGCACATAGCAGAGTGAGTGTGTCCGACTGTGTACACGAGACTGTTTAATTGGGGTCTGGGAGGTAAAATACATTATTGGTTTGATTCATTCCGAATTTTTATGTGACTCAATACGGGTGATATAACACTACAGCGTTTGATGAAGTGGGAGGGTAACGTCCCTCCCTGCCCTACGTTAAACCTCCCGGGACGAGAAAAGCCTGAGGTACTTTGACTCCCAACACCTTAGACTTCGAGCACACCTCAGCCACTACTACATACATATGTAGATTATATGCAGGAGACAACCCTAAAATACATGGCCACCTTGTTACCTAAGATTACGCATGGTATTATTGCCGCTGCATTTCATCAGCGGAAAGCCTGCCTCTATCGCGTAACAGACCATCCTCTGTACGGGGCCTCTATTCAGCTTTCACCGGTATTGAGAGAAAATTTCCCTCAGAAGGTATCCATCTAAGCCCACAAGCGTTACAATAGTGTTAAGAAGTCGTAACCAGCCCTCTGGCTGCGGTCGTATGAAGATTCAGATAAGATCGCTACGTACACTAGTACTACCCATATTTGAAGCGATTGCTCCATACGTCTCACATATTTATTACAATGTACATTACCAAGCAATGAAAAAGTAAGCTAACCCTATAAATGCCAAGTCTATGACTATGCAGATGTCCACCTGAGCTAGGGATGCAAGAGCTTTGAGCACCATGGTATGAAGCTGTGGCTAGTGTTCAGTCTGAACTCTAGCACTGACACTCGTCCCTAGACTATAGTAAATCACATCTTTCCAAACTATAATACGGCTAGCCGTTGTCTTTGCTAGTGCTAAGAACGCGCCACGCACGCGAATTAGGAGTGCTAAGATTATAATAGATCGGGTATGATAATAGTTACTACATGCGTTTAACCTCTTCATCATTCCTAGCAGATTCAATGCGATCAAGCTCATCTAGTGTAGTAGGATGCTGTGCACCGAGAGCCTTGAAGTACCCATCATAAGCTCGCTGATAGAGCTGAAGTGCAGTAGGGTACTGTTGCATGCGATGGAAAAGGACGGCGAGATTATGCACGCTGTCGAGCGTGTCAGGGTGCTCTGGCCCAAGCACCTTCTCCTTTCCTTCTAGAGCTCGCCTGAACATTGCTTCTGCCTCTTTATATTTACCCTGCCTTAGTAACACTATCGCAAGGTTATTAACGCTGGTAAGCATGTCAGGGTGCTCTGGCCCGAGCACCTTCTCATGACCTTTCATAGCCTGCTGATGTATTACTTCTGCCTCTTCGTACTTGCCCTGCTTCTCTAACACTAACCCAAGGCCACTCATGCTAATATGCGTTGAGGGGTGCTCTAGCCCAAGCACCTTCTTCTTTCCTTCCAAGCCTTGTCGGTGTACCACTTCTGCCTCTTCATACTTGCCCTGCTTCTCTAACACTAACCCAAGGTTATTCATGCTAGTAAGCGTATCGGGATGCTCTAACCCAAGTACCTTCTTATAGCCTTCTAAGCATTGCCGGTGCATTGCTTCTGCCTCTTCGTACTTGCCCTGGTCCTTTAACAAGGATCCAAAGTCATTCATACTGTTAAGCGTGTGGGGATGCTCCGACCCAAGTACCTTCTCTCTTGTATCTCTTGCCATTCTGATAAATCCCTCTGCTGCCCCGTACTCCGCTCGGAGACATAGATACCAGCCCGCACCAAGAGCACTATCTGCCTGGTGAAGCAGATCCTCCTCATCTTTTGTAGCATGGCTGATAATCTCTTTGGCATGGGGAAGCAGTACTTTACACTCCTCCCATGTCTGGTAGTCTCCCGTTGGAAATGCTTCATAGAGAGCCCGCACCGATTTTTTCACCCATTTACTCAGTTCCTTCTCCGCCTCGAGCCACATCCTCATCGACAACTGTACGAGTCGGTGCATCTCCAATGTCTGCTCTCCGATCTCGGTCTGCACGAGGGAGAAGCTGAGTAGAGGCGCTAGAGCGTCGTCAAAGTCCAGCTGGCTGGTGTTGGCCTGTAGCAGCCACTTTGGGATTCCCTGCTTGTCGAACATACTCATCAGCGCGAGCAGATCGGCAGCCGGTGGCTCCGTCTTTTGAATGTGCTTGAATGAGATCTGCCATGTCGCGATTACCGCATCCCGAATGCTATGATCTCGTCGAATGTCTTGCCACTCCTTCTTACCGAGCAAACGCACTTGGTTAGCTTCGCTTTCACGAAAAAGCGTAAGGTAGGTAGAAATGGTCGTTGCGGGTGTCCTTATCTTGATGTACGCCGCGGCGTGCGTGATAGCAAGCGGTATGCGCTCTAGCGCATGAACTAGCGCCTTGGCGTCTGCTTGAGTAGATTCCGCAAAGGGCACTCTAGTATGGAGCAACACTAGCGCATCCTCTTCTCCCATCGGCTCTACCTGAACAATGCTACCATTTCCCCCGGCGAGATTGACCGCTGCAACCTTGTTTCTTGACGTGATAAGGATCGTTCCGTTCGCCGTCTGAGGAAGGAAACTCTCGAGCGGCCTATTGTGATACGCCGTATCGACTGTCCCCGCAGAGCCCATGTTATCTTGGTCATCGCCAAAGAAAGTACTATCATCATCGACGTTGTCCAGTATCATAAGCCACTGCCCGTTCCTCTTGTCTGAGAACCAGGCATAGACTAGCTGCAAAACATCTGCGTTTGCGTCATCCCGTCCGGTTAGTAGGAGCTTGTCGGCGATGCGTCTGTATCCTTGCCGAAATCGGGTAGGATTGCTTGCGTGTATCCAGAATACATGAGTGTGCGGTTCCTCCTTTTGGATTCGGTATGCATACTCGATCGCGATTTGCGATTTTCTGGCCACCGTCAGTGCTGCAATATCTGTAAAGAAACTATGCAACACTACTACTGACCCTACACCTCCTAGCCCAACAAGAGCCATGCGTGGGTGTGTCTGCGAGGCTCGATGCTCGCTTACTTCTGCGATGATGTCTTCTCGGCCAACAAAGCAGTCGTCGCGAGAAAAGGGGACCATGAACAAAATATCACTTGCTAGTAACAGAATCTTTTGTGAGCGTTCTATACTGCTATGCTTGTAACAGTCTCACGTACATGCAGCGTCCGCCACATCCGCAACGTTGGTACGCGGTATCTGCTGGCTTTCGAGCTCCTGCCTGATGAAGGCTTTCAAGACGCCAGAAATATCAAGATATCCTTGATCATCTTTACTGCTGTACCTGGCCATCTGCATGTGATTAGCGTCAATGCTTTCCACAGTCTCTAGCTCTCGTGGAAGGTCGAGCTTCGAGGAGAAGTTGTCCACCACCTGGACCAGTCAGCAATCGTTCAACTTATTTGCGACGCATCACGATAGGCCATATTAACAAACGCACCTTCTCATCTAGCCCTTTCATACCAGAAATACCTCGGGCCTCCTGAAACGAATGGATCTTCATTGTCCCCTTAAACGCGATTGTCTTAAACTCCTCGTGAATGTTGTCTAGAACTTCATTGTTCACTTCTAACGTCTCGAGTATCTTCTTGTTCGAATCTTGAAGGGCGAGTCGCGCAAAGTTTGAGGCAATCTGGCCCCAGCCTGCATATGCGCTCCCTCGGTGCGGCGTCCCAAGGAAGATGATGAGCTTTGTTTGCTCACGGACTATCTCTGATCGGCGGATCGCCTGTAGCAGTAAGTGAGCAGAATGTCTTTTGAGCACAGACCGCTAAGCTATTACATCTTTGACAATGATGCCACCTAGACTGTGCACCACGAATGCGATCGGCTTCTGCAGCGCGATCAGAGTCTATTTTGAGTGAATATATGTGGGCGCCATCTTACTCCATTCCCGATTTCTCTCTCTAGCCTGACCGACAGATCCTGACCATGTTGGGAGATACTGTTCTTGTTGTTTCCTTGGAACAACCCTCCGATCACATCTGCATTGTACCCGTACGTCCATACTAGGGCTTGAGGGATATCTTGCCTAAGGTACTCTTCTGGCCAGAAGACTGTAGACGATGGCGGTGACGAAGCAGAGCAGGGGGGACTATGCGCTTGTTCTGTGTCTGTTGCCGAAGACCCGACTGTTCGTCGCTTGAACAAGGACCTGAAGCCCTTTGGCTTTTTGGTCGTGTCGCTGCCGTTGCCGCTGTGACTTGCGCTCGTCACCGCTTCCCAAGTTCCCCGAGGATGACCCCGAAGGCCGTGGACGAACACTATACTGCAAATCGTCGGCAGAGCTCTTCCAGTATGTGAGGACGTCGTCTTACTTCAACCGGGCTTGATCATCGTCCTTCTCTGTGGCATTCAGCCTTGTGAACCCGAGCCGGCGCACAGTTGCCATGCGTGCTGCACGTCTGGAAGCGCGTTGGCTTATTTAGTTCACAGCAGATCTTAGGAGCGCGACTTGTAGTGGTTCGAAGTCTGCGGCATATCAAGGAAGGAGGACAACAACAGCCATCCTTACAGGTGCGGTGGGATCGACCTCAGCCTCATGCATGGCGCCTATAGATAGAGCGTAGCGTGAGCCAATCGCCTCGGCTGTACCCCAGCTTGAGTTTGGCCAATGAACAGCCTCAGAGCAGGTTCTCAATTGGTCGAATTTTGACAGAGGTACAGACCGAAGTGTCATGATGCTGTACTAATTAGGGCGTCGATCTTGCATAAATCCGTACGCGAGAGCAACTGCAAGGCTCTTAGTGACTTGCTAGCTTAAGATGAGATCTACAAGCTTGATGGAACTTTTCTATGGGGCTCTACGATGGCAAGAGCTTAATAGTAGTATGGTAGCGAGGGTTGTTGGATTTGCTACGAAATCAGGGCCTGCCTAAACCAGGCGCGGATGGTACCGGGGTGACAATTTTTTTGCTACAATATGAATAACTTGCATACTATAGATATTACGACTATGTAAGTATCTCTGCAACCAAAAATAACAAAGTGCACGCAGAGTCGGAATGGTATAGAATCAAATTACCCCTCCGTTTTCTCGCGGGGAGGGTTCCTCGCCCCGCAGGGGGACGTTATCATTACTTCGTAAAGAGGCAGCCTGCTGCCGGGACGCAATGCCATGCGTGGTATTAAAAGAGATACTGCACGCCAATTAGTATGCTAGCCCAGGAGTCCAAAGTAGAGATCGACATACCGTATTATTCCAATTCGCATTATCCAACCAATTCAAAAAGTCCTCACTCTCGGTCGGAATAGGCTCCATGCCCTCAATCATGGGGAAGTCGAAGAAGCCAGCTCCAACGCCCGCGCCGGACATGGCTTCGCCTCCGTCGCCCTGGCCTCCATCGTTCGCAGGAGGCTGGTAGTTGAGCACTTCGTCCAGGACCAGGGCCAGCATCTTGTTCAGCTCGCTGCATAGCCTGTGGTTTCCGTCGTCGGGCAGGATGGCCCATTCCACGCAGGAGATGAGAACGGATAGATTGCGGATTATGTCTGCGCGCGACACGGTGCCGGGCAGGGGCACGTTCTCGAGGGTGCAGCGCCGGAGTTCGAGCGCGAGAACGCCGGAGCTGGGCAGGCAGTAGAATAGTACGAGGGTGGCGAAGTGGCGCTGTACGTTGTACTCGTTATTTCGCTTTTTGTTAAATATGAGGGCGGTGGATAAGAGGTTCATGGCTATTTCGAGGAGCGCGGGGAGAGCGGTCTGGGTTTGACGGCGGAGAAGGCGCTGGATTTGGAATGACATATGTAGGTATTCTAGGTACGATCCTATCATGCGCAGGGCGGCTCTTGGGCTAAGAGTTCGCCAGACGGTATCTGTGTCGTAGAGGTCGTAGCGAAGGTGGGCAGGGGATGTTTCCCAGCATTGGCGGTGTTCGGCCTGTATTGTTCTGTGGTCGTCAGTGTCAAAAGTTCATAGCAATATCTAATTTGCGGGGTCATGTTGGTAGCAGCTGGACGTCGAGAAATATTGAACTAGAAAGAGGACCAAGCTGTCTGAGTAAGGTCGGGGAGATACTTACTCTATCTCTTCAACTAGAAAGTCGTGCTTTTTCCCAGCAAGTGAAGCTTCGAGAAACCGCTCTTTCACCACAGCCAGCCGAACACGTAATCGTATCCACGATGTTGGCTTGATCTTGGCATCCAAGTCCCAACCGTCGCTGTCGAGTTTGGAGATGACTTCGTTCACCATTTCCAAGTCGTCTGATGCAACGACTTCGTCATCAAGGTCGAGTGGCCATTTTCGATCACTGTAGCGCCTGTTCATCATGGGCGGGCGCCCAAAAAAGTCGGCTAAGCTTTTGTCGGTTCGGTATACAGCTGCGTACAACCTTCTCCGGGACTCCCGAAGGAAGAGAGGCTCGTCAGGTAGCTCGACATATGCATTTTCGCAATGAATACCTTCGGCGTGGAGCGTTGAGATAGTGTCACCTGTCCGACGCCATACTCCATGATCTATTCATGTCAATAGCTGAAGATCAGAGCAAGCGAGATTACGCACAGTTATCGCCGTAGAAGTTACTTTGTATGAGCATGTTGTTGTAGAGAAGCCATACCAGGATGTCGTTGACAGCTCCATGAACTTGACAAAGGCTGATGCAATCATTTGTTGCATGTATCATGTCCTCGATGAAAATATCCTTGTCAACTCTATCTCCGTTTTCAAGGGTGAAAAGAGGATCGTCCGGGGCAGAAAACTGCGCACAAGAAGCTGCAATGGCCATTATCAAGCCTAGTGTTTCCCACCTCAAGTTTGGACCTGTGAAGAGTGTGTGAAACTCTGACGGTAACATAGTAGGGGGAACTTTCAGTTGTTGACAACTATTTTTTGTTATTTCAGCTAACAAGGGATAAGGATCATCCGACATGGATGCAATATGTTGGATGTCTTTACGGAGCTGGGGAAGGGCTGAAGTAATTAGCGGGCCGATCAAGGCTGATGCTTGGTTGATCTTGAAATACGCAACAACGAGGCGCTCCAGGAAGGAGAATTGCTCGCACTTGGATATCACTAAGCTGCCGATGTTCATACGGCAATGACGAGTTCCTTCCAGCCCACTGGGCAGGATAGATGGTGTTCCAGTGGTGCTTACGGGAGGCTGCTCGTGTATAGAATTGGGAAGCGGTTGCTCCTCCGCGAAGACGCTGGCATAGCTAGTACTCCCGAGGTAGAAGCTTCTGGCAGAATCAGAGGCGCTTTGGGTGGTCCTCGTTGCAGATTCAGGAGGCGTTGGCCATGCATTGACCATGGAAGGCACGCCAATTTCATTCCGAAGCGCGGTAGGGCTTAAACTGAGGGACTGCGTGACTACGTGACCACGCGTCGCGTTTTGCCGCGCTTCCACGGTGCGACGTCGTGGCTCAGGCTTCTTGCGAGGCACACCAGGAGGACGTGTCATCGGTGCCGGATGGTAGAAGCACTGAGTCACATGGTCAGAAATGTGGGAGGCATAGATCGACTAGCTTTTGCTGACTTGTTCTGTGATGCCACGAGTTTTGCACTTTTCACAAGTAGGCGTTGCATGATCACAGCGTATCTTGGAGATACGGCAGGGTTCGCAAGACCTAGACGCGCATAAGCTTTGGATTAAGCCTTTCGGAATTGCACAAACCTAGGCTTGCCGTTCCGTCTCAGCATGTTGTGTAACTCCACACAATTGGATTGTGATGGAGTAAGTGTTGAGGCGTCATGGCGGGTATGCTGGTATCCTCTATCAGATCGGAGTGCTCATCATACACGGTCACGTGACAGTGAAGAAAATTCCGAGAGCGAACAATTAGCTTATCTTAAAGATTCCTAGCTGATAAAGCAAAGATGAGTCATTGTCTGGAGGTTGGTGATTCGCTGAAATGTTCAAGATACCTCCGCCTGCCTCAAGCAGTTTAAGTCTCGGAATATTCGGAGTGAAATGCTGGCTAGGTTACGTTGGTTGGTTCATGGTCGTCGTCCTATAAAGTTACGGTCGCTGCCATCCATCTGTGAGACCATGATGCTGTTTGATGGATCGTAGTACCGGTAACAGTCCTCTCTTCGTCGCTGACGGTGAGGACAATGTCGCGGAGAGAGCACTGCGCGGCGAGGCAGAATCGTCCGAAGTTGCGGTGAGATGCAGCAGTGGAGGAGACGCAGCCTTCCGCGACACTCAACATCTGAAGCCAAAACAGCACCGCCTCAAGCGGCTTGTTGAAACGAATCTGTGGCACCGTGTATGTTTCCCTGTCCCTGTCCCGGTCCCTCGATTTTCGACCTGGACTGCCGCTGGTCGTCCTCGTGCCATGGCTCGTATCCATGCATGCGCTGGCAATTCGCCGATCCGTGCTGGTCGGCGGCAGTGAACGTCAGTGGACGTCGATCTGTCAGTGCTGGTGCACAAATGCAAGGACCGGCGGCCTCCGAGCGAACCACTGGCTTGAGCGTGTCGACGGCACCATGACTTCGCTGCTTGTGCTCATTGCGAAGAGACCGGTCAATGCAGCAGAGCCGCTGCGACGAGCAGGTTGGCGACTGATTAGTTGATGGGCTGATGCACGCCGTCGGTTTTGTGCTAGGGAGGGCTCCGTGGGCGGTGGCGCAGTGCATCTTCATATCGAGTGCATGCGCCTCAGGCATCAAGACTTCGAAATCCCCGCCCATGGCATCGCAGCGCCCGTCTCCTGCTGGAGCTAGCTCCTCGACGCATCCCAGTCTTCCCCCCGTCTTGGAATTTTCGCCATTGCCGCGCGCCGTCTGTGTGTGGTGCACGCGAATGCTGTGCAGCGTGGTATGCAGCTAGACCAATAGCTGCGTATCCACTCGTGCAGACCTTCACCGGTCGCTGGGAGGGGGTTCTGCAAGTCGCGCCCAAAGCTCGAGTCTGACCCTCTTTGAGCTGTGGATTTCCTCAGCCGTACTGTGAGACACAACTGTTCTTCCCACCGCGCCGTCGTCGAGTCTATAGGATCCCTCGCTCCGGCAGGGCCAGCCGTGCGTCCCTTCGGCTTACCGCTCCTTCGCGGTGCAATCCACGCGAATACGAGTCGTCCCAGGTCTGCTCATCCGGCCACCAGCTCGTGGGTCGGACGCTGGTCCATCTCTCCGTAAGGCACTTTGCAAGGCGATCGGCCCTCAGCTCTCTCAAACGTCCTTATCCCGCCTGCCAGGTCCAACGGCTTCCGCATCATGGACGACACCTACTACCCGTACTACCAGTCGCAGGCGCCTGAGGTCCTGGTGGCCTCTTCCAACGGCTACGGTTATGGCCAATATGTTGCGCAGCGCTCGAAAACGCCCACATCCCTGATCAACCATACCGGACACTCCCCTGGCGGCCCTCTAAGCACCCCGCCCATGAGTCGCGACGCCTCGCGAGGACCCGAGCCGCTTCCAGCTCAGTTCCCAGAGGCAATGGTCTATGATGGTAGTGATTCCAACTCTCCTACCTCTGTGACAACACCCGACAACGACGTCTTCGAGGTGGAGATGCTTGACTCGCATTCGATGCGCGATTTTTATCAAGGTAACAACGGAGGCATGATGACCACCCAAGTCTCCCGAGGACCCCTCCTGCCCGTTGACAACTCCATGTTTCTCACTGCCCAAGGAACCATTTCAGATCAAGGCATGCACCCCGCATCTCACCCGTCCCAGTCATACTAATATAGAGCAGCCCTACACGAAGCCATCAATGCTACAATGGCTGCTCACCCACACCATTTTCACCCACAACAATTCCCCTTGCAAGCTCGACCGCATCAGCGCGCCAACGCACCTCAATCCTACAACACCTATCTAGGCCAAACATTCACAAGCACAAACCAGACGGCTCCATGGAATAGCGAAGGACCCCTACGCAATCCCAATGTACCTCGCTCTGGCATGGCTGTCTTCGATCCCGTTACTGATCCGGTGGATTATTCTCAATTCATCAATAACGATGTCGACTTCTGGACCATGCATAACACGGACCCAAATTATCTCGTCTCCCCCAATGAGCCTGTAGTGCCACCGCAGGAGCTCTTCTCCATCGCCAATCAAAACATGATGCAGCAACACCGACCCAGCCAGCACTTTCAAAACCAAGGCCAGGTGCATAGCCAACCTTACGTGTCTAATAGTAGCCCCATAGAAATGAGGATCCATAGAGCGTCACCTTCACCAGACTCACAAAACTTTGTCAATTATGATGAGACTTCCTCTCTATTCACGGAGAATTATACCACGACTGCACGTCAAAACCCTTCACCTATCGCTACATCGATCGAACTACCCACAAGGATGACGTTGCAATCGCCTGCTAGCCCATTGACCTCCGCTTCAAGCCCCGGTGGCTCAGAAGGCATGTTCTCTTACCAACCGTCGGATCCAGGCATGGAGCAGCTCGAAACGTACCCACAGCAGCCTTTCCATCAGATGCTTCCCCTTTCAGCTTCTTTGGAAGTAGAAACCTCCCCAATCAGGGCGTTTTCCCCGGCCAGGACCCTCCGAGATCCGTCGTTTGGTGTATCACCTGAGCCCGAAGGCCAAATTGCGCGACGACAAGTGGGACCCATCAGGAGCGCCGGTAGACCAGGCGGACGAGCGCTGGGTACCCATTTGGAACCAAGGGTAGCCAAGGCAGCACACGACATGCGTAAAATTGTTGCCTGCTGGCACTGTGTTTTGCAGCGAGACAAGGTGAGATCTGGACACTGCTCGCTTTTTTTTGGATTTTTGGATTGACAATTGGTTAGTGCGGACCTGGAGATACTTGCGAGCGTTGCTTGAAACGCTCTCAGCGTCCCAATGCGGATTGTGGCCTTGGATGCTCTCGCATCAAGCTCATCGAGCTCTCAGAATACTTCCTCCCCATGATCGTAATGCAGATCCACGAGGACTCGCATCTGACCCACTTCGTCTCACAGTTCATTCACCAATGGGGTAATCAAGAGATCATCGTATACATGACCTGTGAGCAGAAGACTATGCCACGCATACCCGTCAAGGTATACGAATTTGCTCCTCGAGGAGAGGAACTGCTTGTGCAGATTCAATACCAGACCGACCCCGTAACGCAGAAGCGATTTGTACAGAAGAAGCGAAGTCCTGCTCTCGGCATGGTTCATATCAACCACAACGAGGAGAAGAAGTATGACAAGTATCTGAACGATATAGTCGATAACCATCTCGATGCGTTCGGCGACATTTGCTGGGCAGAAGACGACAACGACTTCTCGCCGCGACTCTTCAAGCTGATGACACGAGTCAAGCCAAAGAGTGATGATGAGGTACACCTCCCTCTCCCTACACTGTGCCTTAATAACACTGACTCTGTAAGGCCAAACTCCTCCGCGAAGTCTTCCGCCTGATCGTCTGCACCTACATAATGTCGCACACTATCAGCATAGCCGATGAATCTAAAGAACAAACCTTCGCGAAAATGCACGCTTACACCGACCCTGCCACCTACATGCAAAACTTCACCTCCCCGAGGATGACTTCCCGCCAACTGAAATACTTTTTCGCACGCCTCCAACGCTCAACGCTTGCCCTCGTACTCAACAAGCTCCAGCAGATCTTCAAGTCGAGTAAAGGATGCGACAAGTGGCTCGCGGCCTTCGTCGCTGTCGTTGGCATGGCCATGGCGCACGAAGACCAGCAGAAGACGATACACCAGGTCATGGCGACGCGTGCAGTCACAGAGGGCTTGGATCCCCGCGATGCCCAAGCGCGGGCCGACATTGCAAACCGGGAAGTCGACCAGCGTATGAACTTCGTTAGCCAGATCTTCCGCTGGAAGTACAACCGCAAGTGTAATCCACTGCGAGACTGCGATCAGGATTGGGAGAAAGAAGCTGGCTTTGGTGATGAGAGCTCGGTGACGTTTGTCAGGTCGGTGGCGCAGTTGGTCAAGGAAAATAGTGAGTCTCTCATATTACCCCAAGTCTTCCATACATCAAATACTAATGACGCCACAGTCGGTTACCTCCAGCAGCAACAGGGTGTCAGCATATCCGCCGACAACCAGGGCAAGTACACCGCGCGCCTCGTAGCGCCGTTCTTGACCTCGTTCTGGCTCCCGCAATGATGGCCTTCTCACATCTCCCGCGCTTCACCTGATACCCAAACTTCCTTCATCGACACACTGTCCCAAAGGCTATCCACAAGCTTCGGACCACTTACCATAATATTTCTCTTTTCTCTCATTTCTTGTTCACCTGACACACATGTACACCCGGCGTCAACTTTCTCTCTCTCTCTGGCTTTCTCTCTCGCGTCACAGCAACGGAGTCGGGAAAAAACAAAGAAGGGGGAGGGTCACGCACGTGCCACGTCATGTCTGGAAATACGTTTTTTCGAAGGAAAAAAAAAAGAAAGAAGTTGCTCTGAAAGTCACCGCAATTTTTAGCTTGCGTTGCTGGCTCGGGGTGCGCCACATGCACACACACAAACTGCACCTCCCTCTCTGCACACAAAAGAGGAGAGCTAACGATCATGATTTTCACGGCCTGTATGTTAAGTAGATTCGATGGTTTTTTGGCACTTTTCTTATACCCCCCTCCCTTCCGCGCCTCTTGCATTGAATACCTCCCGGCACGCAAAACCCCACCATCCATCCATCCATCCACCTTCTCGGTTGTCTTAATGGTTGTGTTTTTACCAAAAGGCGGACTTCTCGTAGTACAGCCTCACGCACGTGCGCACAAATACATCATAATGTCCATCTCTGAAAACCATAAAACGCATATCAGAACCGTGATATAGTCCAACGCAGCGCACACCCCCGATTGCCTTACTTTCCCCACTTGCATGACACACACATCTCTATCTCCCCAAACGTCGGTTCCCGTCGCCGTAAGCGCCCGCTCACAGCGCAACGCTGGGCTCATCAGCCGGAAAAGCTGGGCGCGCCCGCGGCACGCTGAGATGGCGATCCGGTGAACGACCGGTGAGCAGGGATCTTGCTGTCAACCCTCCCTTGCTAAGGCGCACATTGTGATCTGCGTGTGGGGAATCATGCAAGGACGTCGCGGTATGGATTCATGTGCGTGCGTTGGTGGGACTTTTCTTTTTTTTGCTTTTGCGGGTGCTAATCTTGATGCGGCGTGCGTGGCGCTGCGATGCGGTATTATTTTGCCTGGTTTTGGGTGTTGGCGAGGGTAATGCGGGTGTAGCTGTAGTTGGGGGAGTGCAAGAAAAGGAGTTTGTGCGATGGCAGTGATGGATTGGTGTTTTTGGAGGGTGGATGGTTGGACATGTAGAATATTGGTATTCGTGCTGTTCGAGGTGGTGACTGGCTAGCTGAACGAATTCTTGGTGTATGCCCTCCCTTCCTCTCCATGAGACATTTACTCGGCGACACAAGGAGCTTGCATCCGAATGCCTCTTCGCCCGGCCACTGAGTCCTACCCTCAGCTCCAACATTCCCTTCCTCCATGCTCTCTAGCCTTCGGGCTTCCTCCACTTGCACCCACACTCGACGTGAAGGCTCCTTGCCCCGCGAGTCTCGACCCTCGTGTGTGTCATGGATGCTTCAACTTCACACCCTATCCTTTCCCAATTCTTCCGCGTCGTAGTATGA
Organism: Kalmusia sp. IMI 367209; assembly: GCA_027946365.1. NCBI lineage: Eukaryota > Fungi > Ascomycota > Dothideomycetes > Pleosporales > Didymosphaeriaceae > Kalmusia > Kalmusia sp. IMI 367209. The sequence continues at coordinate 1,963,587 of JAPEUQ010000003.1, read as the reverse complement.
ATCAATTCGCCTCTGACGAAGATCCCACCTCACCTCACCCCTCTTCGACATCAAACTCTACCCTCACCCACAAACTACACCCCTCACACCCACCAGCACCTCCTTCTCGCCCCTCCTCCGCGTCCTCCAATTCCCTCTCACGTATTCTGAACCCCTTCTCCGCGCCGCACCGACAAGCCCGCGTCCACTCCATATCACCCTGCATCCCCTTCCCTCCCTTCCCCTCCATCCTCCACACCACCCTGAAGCTCGCCCCTTCCCTCCTCCTCTTCCTCTTCCTCCTCCTTTTCATCCACCACCGAAGAAGGCGACCCCGGCTCAGAAGCCAGCCTCCCAAACGGCATAACCCCGGCCTCGAAATCACTCAAATCCAGCGCCTCCAACCCAAGCACGAAGTCCGTCCCCAGCCCTCCATCACCACCGCCGCCATCGCCGCCGCCATCCCTCATCCTCTTCCCTTCCTCCCGCAGCACCCACCACCGCTCATACTCGGCTCTCCTCCCCGGGTCCGACAGCACGGCAAGTGCCTCTTTGACGTCGTCGACCGTGTACGCGTAGTCGGGGCCGGGCTGCTGCTGCTGCTGCTGCTGCGCCCGCGTGGACGACTTGTCCGGGTGCGCGCTTAGGAGCGCAGCCTTGTACGCTTTGCGGAGCGCATCTTGCAAGGGGGGATCGGCGGGCGAGGGCGACGACGACGACGAGGGCGGGGCGAGGTTGAGGATGGCGTAGTAGTCCTTTGTGAAGACCATCTATTTGGCCCCTTATATTTTTTTTTTATTTTTTCGCGCGGAGGAGCGAGGGGAAAAAAAGTTCTGGACTTTTATCGCGTGGGGTTTTCGCAGTTGCGAGGATGGGAGTTTCGCGCCGCTGCTGCTGCTGGCGAACGGGGCCGGAGCCGGGGGACGTGGCTCTTGGGTATGTGAGTTAGTGTCTGTGTTTTTGGACGATGTTGACGCGTGGGTTTACTGGGTCGAGCTTGTTGTTTATGCCCGAGGCAACGGTTGCGAGGTGGGTGCAGCGAATACTTTGGCGGGGCTACTTCTCCGAGACATTTTTCGCGTGGCGCCGTTGCGGGGTCGCATTTTGCCTCCCATCGCGAAAGCCTGCACGTGAGACACGTCAACAAACATGAGACACTGTCAACATACCATCTATCGATGGTACAAGGTTGCAGTGACCTTTGTCTGTCTATCTTTTCGATGTCGAGTGTTAGGTCATAGTGATCACAGGCAAACCCTCACAGCATCACGATATCAAGTAGACCAAAGATGAAGTATAAAGGGGTTTCCTCAGCGTAACCTGAGAGACGCAGTCACTACCTTGCCAAAGTCCATCAAAGATCATCTATGGACTTCACATGCTCTGCCCCTCAAAGATACATGCTATGAGAAAAAACTCGCCAAAACTCGCCGCACCCTTCCGAACCGCTAAGGGGGAAGTGTTCACATGGTGCTCACAAAAGGGGAAAAACATTGGATTGAGAAAATTCCAGGATAGCACAGGATAGAGAGAACCAGACCTAAACCCACATCTTACCCCAGCATCTCACTTCCGTAGAAAGAGAGATGTTAAGGAGAGACAGATGGAACGTGCGACCTGTGAAGGAAGGACGTTACAGAATGGGAATAATGCCGGCGAGAGAGATGGGAAAACACATAAGTCGTGGGGAATCTGTGTCCGCTCGCTGAAAACCGATTTTCGACAAAACACATACACTCAACTCCGTAGACGCTCGCTGCCAAGACAGCTTCCGATGACTATCCGAGAATAGATGACGGTGGCTGATAGGGTGATACAACGTCGAGGGTTGCCGATGCATTTAAGCAGCAGGCGCCGGCGGCTGCTCCTCGGTGGCCTCTGCGGCAGCAGGCTTCGCCTCTTCCGTGGGCTTGGCCTCCTCCTTGGGGGCAGCCTCGCCAGTGGCTTCAGCCTCGGCACCGTCTGACGATGTCCAGAGCGTGAGGTTGTCACGGAGCAGTTGCATGATGAGTGTGGAATCGCGGTAGGACTCCTCGGACAGCGAGTCGAGCTCAGCGATAGCGTCGTCAAAGGCCTGCTTGGCAAGGTGGCAAGCACGGTCGGGCGAATTGAGAATCTCGTAGTAGAAAACGGAGAAGTTCAACGCCAAACCGAGACGGATGGGATGCGTCGGGGTGAGCTCGGTCTGAGCAACGTCCGTGGCCGTCTGAAGCGTTGCGTTAGCTCTGTTGTGGGTGCGCGGCGCGCGTAACCTAGTCATTGCGTCATACCTTGTACGCCTCGTGGGCAGCAGTCGCGGCAATCTTGCGCTTCTCGCCAGACGCAAACTCGGCAAGATAACGGTGGTAGTCACCCTTCCTGAAGGCGCAAACAGGTCAGCGTCACGGTACATCACCCAGCGCACCGCCAGAAGCAGAGGGGGCCTTACATCTTGTGGTAGAAGACCTTGGACTCGCCAGACTCGGCCTTGGGGATCAGGGAGTCGTCAAGGACGTTGAGGACATCCTGGCAGACCTTCTCGAGCTCCTCCTCGATCTTCTTTCGGTATTCGCGGATCGTTGAGACGTGCTTGTCTGAGCCCTTGGACTCCTCCTTCTGCTCGATGGACGAGATGATGCGCCACGACGCACGTCGCGTGCCGACCACGTTCTTGTAAGCGACGGACAGGAGGTTGCGCTCATCTACGGTAAGCTCGCCACCGATCTGTCATGGGTCAGTACTCGCGCTGCCATGGTCGGATCGCGGCCACGCCGGGGGTGACGGGACTGTGCAGCTGGCATACCTTGGCGACTTCCTAAACAGCTGTCAGTATATTGCATGCGTGGTTGGAGGGAGAAGCTCCACTGACCTTCATATACGTAACCATCTCTGCACAAAAAACACCGTTAGCGACGGGATGCAGACGCAGCATGGGACGCCAGCACTTACCATCGTAGCGCTCAGCCTGTTCGCAGAGCCGGGCGAGGAACGTCTTGCTGTGAATGCGTCAATGGGCTGCAGTGATGCCGAGGGCGGTCGCGGCGTACCTTTCGCGCTGGAACTGTGTCAGCATGCTGTTGACGTTTATCGTGCACTACGAGGGCGCCAGAGGGGCATCCCACCAGCAGACGTGCGGGGGGGCAAGCGCAGATAAGGAGCAACGTACCTCGTTGGCCATGTTGACAGAATATGGAAGCAGTTGGGTGCGGGTGTTGAGTTATGGTGCGGACGGGTGCGGAGAGAGGGGGCTGTGGTGTTGAGGTTTAGTGGTGGGTCGTCGGCGATGGAGTGTTTTGAGGGTGCGAAGCGCAGGCTGCGCTTTTTGACTAACGTTAGCAGAGCCCTCGTCTTTCACAGGCCCGCACATTATTGATCCGCCCCAAGCCAGCACACGCCGTTTCCCGGGGCTCCGCTCACGCAAGCCTCTAGCTCTGCTCCAATGCTACTCTCTGTCACGAGCCAGCCATGATGATTTTTATTGAATGTACCGCGCTGCACTCAACCTCGCTGCCTCTTCGCCGTGGGTCTTGGCGTGGAGGGGTTTAAAATGAGCTCACGTGAGGAGTCAAGCATCAATGGAAATGCAGCGGCTCCCAATGCTGCCGACAACCGATGCGATGCGTCAAAGGTCTCGCCCGCATCACCTGCCATGTGTACATACATTACTGTTTGCTGTGCTCTCTCTCTCTCCCAGTCGCTGCCCACCCACCGTCCGTCCGTCACACCAGTCACGCCCCTAAGCGCGGCCGCCAGCAAGAAATGGGCTTGCTGAGCCAGGGGGCCACAACCGCCAATCACCGCGACTTGGAACCAGCTAGAAAACTTGGACGAAACTGGAGTCCGTAAGAGGTGACCAGGCGAGCACGCGAAGCTCGCGAAGCTGGCAAAGCTACATGATTCGTGCCACTTCACAAAGTAAATTGCCCATTTTCCTGTACTGTTTCAGGCCAGTGACAGACTGCATCTTGTCTCAAACCGTCTAGCTACTGACAGATTATGCCCACACGCAAGTATATACGTGGGCGCGTGGCAAAGCACGGCTGACAGCAAGCTATTGCATCATCGGAGGGGTGTGCCTGCCTCCATCTCATATTAGTCCTGCTTTGCCTGAGTGTTAAGGCTGAGATATAGGCACGCCCGTCCTGCTAAGATATATGCCGCAAGTCGCAATCTATACTGCTGTGTCCAACTTCAGCCTGTAAACTGTATTTCCAGTTATCGTGAACTGTGCCCAACGTCCAAAATCAGTCCTGCTGTGCTGCCAACGTCACGGCTGTGCATGCTGTGGTACCACGACTGTGATGCGTGCAGGGATGTGCAGGGAATCGCTCGATCCACCGTTTCCTACCTGGGTATCTACCATAAAACCGTCTTGCCCGAGCTGTTGTACAAATAGTGTGGCTTTCATGCCGAAAGGTTCTGGAAGGCATGCGCGGCGTGAAGTGCCTCACATGAGCAAACGCCAAACACCGAGCATGAGAGCCGCAGTACCGGTGCACACGCCCCTGCAAACACGTTAGCCGGGTTCTCGTTACCATCTTGATGATCTTCAAAGACGTACACTAGCCACTGCAGCGTCGAGAACTTGACTTGCTCCAGTCTCTCGCGCAACTGCGCTGTCTCCTGCTCTATCCGCGTCTCCGTTTCCTTGAGCTTGAGCTCCTGGACGTTGGCTTCCTCCCGAATGCGCCCCTTCTCGAGGTTGAGATCTAATCGCACCGACGCTTGTGTACGCTGTATCTCATCGCGTAGCCGAGAATTCAGCTTCGCTAGCTCGTTTGTCAATCGTTCGTGCGAACCGCGCGTCAGGGATGATTCGGTTGAGTCGGCGGTCTGGAGCTCGGAGCGCAGTTTCGCAAAGTCGACCCGCTGATTGTAAGTTGCTTTCTCTTGCTCTTCACGGAGCACCATTGTTCTCGTGAGGTTTTGGATGCTAGATAGGTTAGCCGCTGTTAAGCCTTTTTGTGATTCATGGCAATCACACCTCTCTTCGATTACGTCGCTCAATACCCTCATCATAGCCACCGCTTGCTCTTCTGTGAACCCTTCGCCTTTCAATCGCTGCACGAACTTCAGCGTGTCGAAGTGGTGGTCCTTTCGTTGCGCAGCTGTCGCACTGAATGCCCTGTGATCTGATAAGGCTTTCGTAGTACTCGGATTATGCTGTACTGGCTTCATTCGCCGCTGGCTAACCTGGGGCCATTGTCGATGTATCGTGGAATGTGGTCGGGTTGTTCTTTCCGAAATTGCTGCGAAAGCCCGGCGGCGGGTCGCAGCTGTTGCGCTTCTCAAGGATACAGACCGGAAGAGAGGCGATGCCTCAGTGATCTGAGGTACTAGAAGCCGAGACATCGTCATCGGAGCCGTCATGGTGTTGTGAGGTTTCCTTGGGTTGACGGTCTTTCTGCGGCCGCGACTTCGGAAAGAGCAAGGTTGCGCTATGACATAAGCCAAAATAGTCTACCTAAATGGGACTCACCTGTCTCGAAGCTCTAAGTGCAAGTGGGAGGCAACCGAACGTATTACTACTTGGGTCCTCGAAATCTATACCGTACATTCGAAATAGCTTCTAAGTAGGGGTATTGTGTACGTTTGGATGGTCATAAGATTATATCGTGGCTATCAAAACGCCTCCCAACCATTCCACCTACGCTATGCATTACCACTACATACAATAACATCGCTCACTCGCTCGCTCGCTCGCTCGCTCAATATTACACAAGCTCAGCCACGCAATCATCAGTACGACCGTTTCTACCTCCCGTACTCTAAACTCGGCACAATGACCGGCCCGTACTTCATCGGTGCACTGTACGGTCCCTCATTCTGCACCATGAAATCCACCGCAAGCGACAGCTTCCCGCTTCCATGCTGTCCAGGCACTTGGCCAAAGGTCCCGTTCACGATTTCCGGGTCGTATACTACGCACGCGACGTAATTTCTCCTGCCCATCAGCCGCTTGTACTCTCGCGCTGCGCCGTTCACGTCTTGTGTGAAGATCTCCATCATATCTTCTTTGGTGTCTGAGGGTGTGTGACTGGAGCGGTGGCCATTTTGTGGGATGTACAACGCGCGGTTGTTGTGCAGCAGGCGGAGAACATAATTCGATGGTGGGGCGTTGACCACTGACGATGAAATGATTTGGTACATCGTTTTGTGATCTTGCGGTTTTGAGGGATCGTGAACGAGGCCAGCGCCACAGCAGTCCACTCCGCCGGAGAAGAAGGTCATGCGGATAGACTTGTTGTGAGCAATGCCTTGGAGGGTTCGGACCAAGTACGTGCGCTCAAGATCCTACGTATTGTAAGCAAAGGCTAATGAATGAATACCAAGAGGTGCTTACCTTTGAATCGTGCGTCCATTGATCGCGAAGTTCGTCAAGCATATCAATTTCACCAAAAGGACTCAGTACGCCACTCATAAGGCCCGACTTGCCGATGGCTTTCTTCACCGAGTTAAAGCCTTCTCCGACGACACTCTTAGCACCAACTACGCCCGCCACCGAGCTTGTCACTTTTCCAAACATGTTGAAAGTTCCGGTAACGACCTTCTTACCCGTAGCCATCGAGTTGGCAAGGTGCTCCACAGACTCCAGTCGTGGATATATGACAGGAACCGGGACCATCCATATGCAATGTTGCACACTGGGTGGGAGCATGGCGACCTTGGGGAATATGCCTTGATATGTTGGGCCGGCCATAACCTGGTGCGGGTTTCGTTCAGACCGGCAATCAGGCCCTACAACAGTGACGCAAGGGCCGAGATACTTGATGAAGTGCCATCCAGTGCCCGTGATCGTGAAGAGATCCATGTCATTGTTCACGTTACGTAGAATCTCCAGTGTGGTGTGGTGCTGGAAGAGCAGGTACATCTCAATACCTATTCGGCCGATATTCTTGAACATATTGGAGAACTGCATGTATTCAGGATACGAGCCGAAGCCGTCGAATCTGGAACCTTGATCAGCGGCACTCCAAGAACCGGGCAACGATCTTTCACTTACATGTCATGATCATCCAGGGCTAAAATATGTGGGATCTGTGCAAATGCCTCTCGCAAATGCGGCTGGTCGAAATGGCTTGTGTAGTAGTGGAAGTACGCGTGGCAGACTTCCTCGTCGTGCTTTGCGGTCCACGGCGCGTTCTTACGATTCTCCTTGCCGCTCATTGCTGTCCACTGCTTCAGCAAAGGAATTTCTTTCCACAGCCGGTCAGCATATATCTGGCCACCCAAACCGAGCTGCACGTGGAAGCCACCGCACTCGGTGTTCTTTTGCAGGATATCTTTCCACATGTAGCCAACTCCACCAAGCTTCGATCTTTCATTGGCGTTCACGTTGAGAGCAAAGTCATTGCCCGAGTGAGCAATGAACCGCCAGCTGGTTTCGTTGCGTCCTGCCACCAAGAATTCAAAGCGTGTGCAGCCCAAATGAGAAGTGATGGCGTATGTCCACTTCGCTGCGTGGTCTTCTTCCATTTTTAAGTCAATGTCGTACCTATAGAAGATCCACGTCTGATGGGTGTAAATTGGATTTGCCTTCAGTTGCCGAGGATTGGGTGAGAGATCTACACTCTGGTGGATGTGAATTGTCGGGGGATGAGGAGTGTTCGTGATGAGAAGGATCGAGCCTAGCCAAAGACCGCGTTCAATGTCCATGTTCGTGTATCTCAGATACGGACCGAAGTATACGCTGTTCGTCGGGTTGATCTTGTACATATCCACACCTGCGACTGGAGGAGGCCCAGTGAACCCAGTAGTAGTAGGCGTTGCAATCGACGCCATACCAAGCATACCATCGGAGTAGCCGGCAGTCTGCGTAGGGAAGCCGGGAGAAGCTAGTGGTGTTTTGCCGAATGCTGGAGAGGCTAATGGATTTGCAAATGAGCCTGCCGGGGACATAGGCTCGTTCAGATTCAGGGGTGTCGGACCCTTGGGGAACTCCCACTGTGTCGACTGCGTAGGCAGGTGGATGTAGTAGTACTGGCCTGAACTTGGGTCGAGGTGCGCGATCCAGCCTTCTGGGAGCGGAGGAGGTGATGCAGGACCTGGCCCCGGTGCTGGTGCTGGACTCGGCGTGCTGGCATGCTGAACCTGCTGCGGTTGTTGTGGGAATTGGCTCGCAGTTGGCGTTGGCGCCACAACACCTAACGGTTGTGAAGAAGACGGGCCCGGTTGCGGTGAACGTAAATCATTTGCAAAGGCTGGATGTTGCTGTATGTTTGGATCACTCATCGCGCTAGGTTGTGGGGTTGGCGCAGCTCCTTGAGGACGCTGTTTCTCATTCGGGAACCCACTACCCGAGGCAGCCACGGGATGCTGGATACTCGAATATGCTGGAGGTGGTTCTTCATTCATGTTCATCCGACCCATGTCTTGTGCCAACGAGTGCTCTGGAGGGCCATTAACAGGTGGTGGAGATGCTGTATTGGTTGGAACATGTCCTGGCACCTGAGGCAGGGGCGCTTGTGGAGGGCTACTCGAAGGGCCAACTGCGTTCATACCTTGGTAGACTGTCGGAGGACCGTGTCGTTGGCTGCCAGGCTGCTCGGTAGGTGTCCATGGCCGTCTCGGAGGTTGCTGATTCGGCGTGGGTGACGAAATATTGGGCCGTGGCTGGTTGGCGTATACCTGATTCCTTTGTGCTGCTGCGGCATTTTGCGCAGTCTGTGCTTGCAGGCTCGTCAACGTAGAGGGGCCCGCGATTCCTGCGGCTGCGAATCGTGCTTCAATGCCGCCGCTCGGGGAAGGAATGATGGGCGTCTCAGGGGGTGGTGGCGACCCTCGTTGCGCTTTCGTCGTGGACGTCGAAGCAGTCGAACTCAGCCGATTTATGCCACCCGGGTTGGGGATCTTCAGCGCTGGTTCTGGTGACTTTGGCCCAGCGGGGACTGCAGGCGGAGGCCAGTACTGCTGGTGATAGTCTGGGAAAGGGTTGGGGTCTGTACTGCCCTGCCTTTGCGGCAGTCGCTGGAACAATCCCTCCTTATCTGGCGTGTCTGGTCCCGGCGAGTCTGGGAGCGGCTTGGGCGCAGTTCCTCTTCGCTCTGCCAGTCTCGACGGCTGTATGGACCCATCTGCAGCTCTCCCAGGCCCGCCGTAGCCTGCCACTGACGGCCTGTTCGGGTCATGGGCGTCGAATCTGGCGCGCGAGCTGGGTGACGAGGGGCTCGGTCCCGTGCTGCCGGAACCTCTTCTTCGGCCGTTGACGTCGTCTGGGTCTGCGATCTTCCCTTTAGGCTCTGCGTCGCTCAGTGGTGTGTAGCGCCCCGAGGGCAGGGTCTGCTGCTTCGGCGGACGGTCGTCTGGGTACGGCAGCGGCGCAGTGGGAGGGTTCGTCGGCGGCGCTGGGAAGGTTGGCATGGGCGGGGGGCGCGAGAAGACGGGCTGGTTGGAGCTGCCCGCTGAGTCTGTCCGCGGCGGCGGGCTCTTGGTGGCAGAGTCGCGCTTCTGTATCCTCAGGGGCCCGATGGTGGGCGTCTCAGGCGTGTCGGACGGGCGCAGGAAGAGCTCCTCCTCGGGACGGCCCTGCTTGCGAGGCTCCCGGCCGTCCATGGTGCGTTGTATGCGCGTATATGTATGCTGTGCCTACTTTGGCGGTGGGATCGTCCGGCGATGACAGCGGGTACCTTGGGCACTTATTTTTGGCGACGGTTGCAGGTCGAGTCCGCGGTGGGCGGGTGGGCGGCGGCGGCGGGCTCGCGGGTAGTCGAAGTGATATGACGCTGGCGTGGAGGTGCAGCAGGACACCCACAGGACTCGTACAGCGACCGGTCAGGACAAGATACGGGCTGCGCAAGCGTGCAGGACGGCAGAGGCGCGTGTCTCTGTGTCTCTGTGTCTCTGGCGGGCACAAGGCGACTGCTGCTGACTTACGTAGTCTCGACGCTGCTGCCATGGCCCATCACGGCCCTGCACGACGTCGTCTTTGGGCTCCGCATCCAGAGCTGCCTGCACGCGCCCGAGGGGCTGCAAGCCGCCTGATTGGCCCGCATACGCGCTCGCGGCCGAAATGCAGACCAAGTCGTCACCTTGGCGGCGCATAACCAACGCCGCCGCCTCCTACTGGCGAGCGCCGCCTCGTCTGCAAGAAACAATTAAGGAGAGGCGCCTGGCAGTCGTCGTGGTTGGCCCCTCTGTGCATTCCTGATCCCGGCGCAAGGGCGCCGGCCCGCCACTACGACCATGCCCCAAGCGTGCATGAACCCTTTCTCAGCCTCCCCTCGCACATGGCCACGGCACCGTTCCGGTAGGGCAGGAGAGCACACGCTGACTCGTTTCTAGTGTGGCGGTCATGATGCTGAGTCGGGTGCTTTGCTACCGTCGTACATAAAAACCACAGAACAAGCATATTTCGTTGCATCTCGAGTAAGATGAGATGGAAAGTGAACACCAACTACATTACGCGCTAGTCCCACAGATCACACTTCTAGGCCACGCCCCCTACCATGAGATGATATTCGGGGGTTCAATGTATATCGCATCCTCGGGTAACTCGCTACCCAACCGGGGACAACGCAACACGCAGTTTTTCCCAAATTTTTCTACTACTACTACTGTTCCAGGTTTGGTGATCACTATATCATGCGTCTTAGGATTATAACACATTGCTTCATTCTGCGTCTGTTCAACTATCCCAATGTCCCGCCGGCGTAGCCACAGCGGTGAACAAGCTCACAAGTCGTCCTCTATACCCACAATCTTCAGCGAATCCTTCCACAGGCGCTCCTCGTCCTTCTGGTCGTACGTCTGGCTCACATAACCTTTCGAAAACACCGAATTGTCATCCTCTCCCCGTTTCGCCTCCTCGCAGTCCTCCAGATACTTCCCTCCCGTGCCCTCCCAGTCCTTCCCGACGGCAGCCAGCACCGTCGTAGCCGCTCCCTGCTCAGCCGACTTCCACAATTTCTTCAGATCTGGGTGATCGTTGATCGAATCTACAAAAGTACTGTCCATGAACCTGACAATGTTGGTAAGGATACCACCTGGATGGACACTAGTCGCGTGGAGACCCTTGGGTCCGTAACGCCGCTCGATCTCGTTGGCCATGTAGACATTCGCGAGCTTCGAGTTATTGTACGCCTCTTCGGGCGTGTAGCCTCCCTTCTGGAAGCTATAGTTGTCGCTTTTGCGGAGCTTGGTGCCACGATGCGCCGAAGAGGAAAGGATGACGGCTCGAGAATTGAAGTCGGGCGTCGAGCTGGCGATCAATGCTTCTTTGAGCAGCTGAAAGAGGAGGAAGTGGCTTAGGTGGTTGACCCCAAAGAGCATCTCGTGGCCGTCCGCGGTGAGCCGCAACTCCGGGATCCCCATGACCCCGGCGTTGCCGATGAAGATGTTAACCTTATTCTGCGTCTGAACGAGGATTTCCTTCGCTGCCGTCCGGATGCTGGCGAAGGAAGCGTTGTCCATGTCGACCAGCGACACCCGGCCTGGTTCAAGAATCCCAGCGAGGGCTTCCTCGGCTTTCTTCCTATCGCGGGCAGTCAGGTACAATGTTGCACCCGTAGCAGACAGTGCTCGAGCAGTCTCTAGGCCGATTCCTGATGTTGCCCCGGTTATGACGATGACTTTGCCAGCGAGCTTCCCTTCGACACCCTCGTCACGGATTATCTGAAGCGCGGTCGCTAAAGGGTGGGATGTTATCAGTAAACGTCGCATTGGCATTACATTCACTACTTACGTCGAGCATCTCCAACGCCTGTTGGATTAACATGAGCAGCAGAATACTTTCCCATCTTTCACAGTGATTAGTCGCCTTTGTTCAATGCTAAGAAGAAGTCTGTAGACGATTCGTGAGCCGAGTAACCCCAGAATACACGACGCGAACGAGGATTGCCCGCCAACCTTTTTATATACTGCCGTTGTAGCCTTGGAGTCGGAAGTCGGGGATCGGAGGGCTGCATGCTCAAAACAATGTCAGTGATTTCATCCACGCTTATATACTTTCGCTCCATCTTCCCTTCCTGGAGACTTCGCTTGCGTCGGCAGTCGATCTAGCCGCGGCGCGTTCGCAAATGTTGCGAACATTGGTAATGCTAAACGAAAACATACAGGGTCGGACGAGCAAAAGCGGACCCTGTTTTATCGATGTTTGTACCATTTTGAGGTTGCTCGAACATGATACTACTTTACCAATACAAGCTTACTGTTAGCTCCCGGGCGTTCTGCGGCCGCAACCTGCGGCCGTCCTTCTCCGCAGCTTTAACCGCAGCTGCGGCGCTCACCCTTCCACAATAACCAGGCAACAAGAATTCGCTCTTTCATCTACGCTAATTGGCCGATAAGACACGGAATTGGTCTCAGCAGTTCCCCAAATCCGATGCGAACGCCCGACAGCGAGCCTGATCATCGGGCTCACCAAGTCTGCTCCTCCTGTAAGGTCCGAAAGAGGAAATGTGACAAAGCACTTCCACAATGCTCACATTGCATCAAGTCAGTTACGCCCGTCGTATCTCCCTTTCGCACGAATACACCCGTCCTAACTCCGCGTAGAAAGAAACTGAATTGTAGCTATTCGGAACCGGACCAAAGCCGCACTCCTGTCGATGATGTCGACCGCCCCTGGTACAACTCTACTGACGATGTCGAAGCACATAGCGAGCCCATCGATTATCCGACTATGCTGTTCCTGGACCCAGGCATCCTACAGTATGGGCAATTCGATACGTCTCCCGCCAACGTTGTGATCCCAGCCCACATCCTTCATCTTCTCGGAGACATTGACGAAGTGCGCACGACAGCTGACAAGTACTTTGCCATCACACACCCTTGGTTCCCCTTCATCTCCAAGAAACGCTTCTACGACATCTACCTGCGCTCTTCTCTGCCCGCCCGCCCAGACATTGTGCTGCTGTTCCTCGCTCAAAAGCTCATCACAACACTCCCTCCCGCCCATCCGCAGACCCCTCGAACCCCACTTTACCATGCCGCCAAGCATTTTTATACTGACCTCGAAGGCTCCAGTGTCTTCTCTGTCCCCATATTGCAAGCTGGCATCCTTTTAGCTCTGTACGAAGTCGGCCATGCTATATATCCTGCTGCGTTTCTGTCAATCAGTGCATGTGCGAGATATGCTTATGCCCTCGGCATCAATGTTAGCAAGGCGGTGCATACGAGGAAAGCGCTCACGATGGTGGAGGTCGAAGAGAGGAGGAGGGTGTGGTGGGCGATCGTCATTTTAGACCGGTGAGTTTTGTCTACCGCCTCCGAATCATGACTGTCCGTCCCTAGACATGTTTCCTAGTACTGACAATCACTTTCTTCTCGAAAAAATGCTAATGAATATGCTAGATTCGTAAACATAGGTTGTCCAGGCCGCCCCCTCGCAACAGCCGAACCATCGCTCGACGACCTCCTCCCTTCCGATGATGCAGCATGGGACCAAGGCGTACCCTCTCCCCCTTTCCTAGCTTCCCCTGTCCTTCTCCACCCATTCTTCCTACCCGTATACACCACTGACCTACACCTAGATCGTGATCTCTGATCGACCCTGCACCCTCTCTTCCCCCCTGACATCACACATGTCCAAATTCGCGCTCCTCTGTCAAGCCGCACGGCTCCTAGGCCAGGTCCTGCTCTACGTGGCCTCTTCCGACCTCGAAAATAATGATGATGTGGGGATGCAGCTAGATCGCACACTACACTCTATCCTGGTGGCAGCGCTCGATGTCGAAGTCCCAGACTACGATCAGATTACTTTTATATTCAGGTACGCCGACTTTCTCCGTACCAATACATTAGCACGATTAGATATACGTTATGCACTAGATGAGTGCTAATGAGAAAAAAGTGCCCTCGTCGCCCTCTACACCCCAACCTACCGCCTCGCGGGCAGCACCACGTCCAACGCCAACCCCGTTTCCACCATCGCACGCACCGCGCGCGCCCTCGCCGTGTGCGAGCTCGTCACCGAGCGCATGCACCTCAACTCGGGCGAGGCTATCTGTCCGCTTACGAGTCGTCCCTCGGAGCAGATGAGTCCGTGGGGCTGCTTCTTCGCGTACCAGGTGTGCGCTGTGCACCTCAGGGTGAGGGAGAGGAATGAGGAGAGCGATCAGGTTATTGGGCATTTTCGCGTGGCGTTTAGGGCTATTGAGAGGGGGGGGGTTGCTGGTAAGATTCTAGAAGGGAAGGGGGAGGAGAGCGCTGACGAGTGGCATAGGTGTCTATCTGAGGCTGCTTGAGGCGCAGGAGGCGATGGTATATGCGTGATGATGGGGTCGTTCGTATGATGTGGTGTACACGATCTATTCAGATCCTCCAGTTTGATATCCTGAAAAAGAGGACCGAGTGGCAATAGGACTTCATCTTGCCTCATCCTTACGGGATGATGCAAGTCAAGAAGGCATTGGTAACTGATCGGGTATATGCAGCTATATTATTCTAGCCAGTGGCTTTGTCGGGCGCGTAACATGAACGGCTTGTGGAACCAATACATATTACCTCCTCGTCCGCGCTAGAGATTGCAGTGCTATGTCGTCCCTGCTGCATGTGCATACAGGTCTTCGCTAAGCTGATCCACCTTGTTGAGCTGTATATCTCCTCGTTTACGCTAGAAATTGCAGTGAAAAACTAACAGCGAGGTCTTACCCGAGTGCGGGGCTTGCATACACTGATCAATCTTCGCTAACATGATCCTTGTAAAGATATGTACCTCCTCGTCCGTTGCAATCTTACCATAGGGCCGTTTATGAGGATGCTCACCGGTTCTCTTGGCCTAAAGGCCTACATCCCCTCAGCGGTGCTAGGAATTGCAGTGCTGCTAGGGCTGATATAGACATCGTAGTGATTAGCAAGATTTTGACTCTTTAGGGAAAGCATGTGTGCAATGTATCGCATACAGACTCGCCGCGTTGCCATAAACTCAAGGTGAAAGTCGTTCCATGAGACGATAGAGGTGAATCGCATCAATCTAAAACAGCCTTGGGGACAAGAGAGCTGAGATCTGACACATTCCAAGTATCTTCTTCATAAAAACATCCACCATCAAGACTTTGTAGAGACCTTTAAATTGCCTAGTTTAGTGTGATTCATTTTTGACCTGCCCGTTATCATTAGTTACAAAACTAAACTCCACGAAAAATTATTCTGAAAAGGCAGAGCCTATTTATCTGGCTACTGCAACCCTCGAATATAAGAATTCCTATCGACCGTAAAACTGTGCAATGGAATTTTTCAAGAACTTGTATTTCAACATAACTCAACTATATACGAACAAGCGACCTTCGAAGTCTCGCTCCCCCACAATGATTCCAAGTCACAGAATCTCATACTTGGAACATACAACAAGCAAGGAACATTTGATTCTTAGTAAGCAACACAAAAAATTCCTCGTCTGCACTAAGAATGGTAGTGTAATATTAGCAGCCACTGTGTCTCACAACCCCAGATATCGATTGCGGAACCGATCGATTCATCAGCATATATCCCTCGTTCATTTGCCGAAGCCCTTTGGTCGTCAGATCGATTGTATTGGTTCGGTCGGCCCGACAGAGGCTTTGTACATGAATTCACCGGTTTGTTAACACGCGCATGGACAATCAGATCATGTCGTTCTACCAAGCCGTCAATCCCAGCACAATACTGCAGGGAACGTGACGCTAGCTGGCTGCCCGCCTCTTTCGTTTAGCGAGCAGCCCAAACATTCTTTTGAGATACCATCGAACCTCAAAATGAAGACCATAATCTAAATATCTATCTACATCTTGAGAGGAACGATATACGTAGATAACGACAAAATTTAATTTATATCATATTCCCTAGCGTATTTCGCAGTGTAAGCTACTCCCATTCATGCCTCAAGAGGTAAATTCTTATACTAAATAAAACATTGCAGACCACTAACCCTTTACTCCCGGTAAATTATTATTGTCCAGCTCTCTCTTAGCAGTACTAGTGCCGTAGATGCCTGTAATCATACTGTCTTCACGTCCGGGCTACAAATTGCAGTGTCGCAATATCTCGTGCTATTCAACTGCAATTGGTTCAGCCCTATCTGCTTGACCTGCATGTATGCCCTAGTCTTCGTCAGCATCGTTAGTCCTGCCCAAACATCTGCTCAGCGGTGCCAGAGGTTACATTGCATCCAGCAGGAGACAATTTTGACAACTCCGATGGACCAGAAACCTCTGTTAGCTTGCATTTACGAAGACTTGGCTGAACCACCAACAATGACAACAAGGGGAGGCTAGGCAAAATTAGAGTTCAGCTTTGAAGGTGAGGTAAGACATTACATCTACCGAGTCAAAGCTTACATTAGAAATGGTAGTGTAACAACAAAGCGATGTTGCGATAGGTTCGCGATGACATGGATAGGACTCGGTGCCCACTGAAACACTCCGCGATCCATACGAGACCAACGATTTTCGAGGATGCGCATTGTATAATGTGCAGTACACCATCCTCCGTGCTTAGATAACTCTTCGGATTATGAAATCTCCTATGGTCGTCAGCTTTATCAGCATAAGCTTGCGTACGCTTATCCAAATGTAGAGCATTCGCCTATAACTGCCTGAAGATCGGTATAGTTTGTTTACATCCCCGTTTGGCACTAAATTGTGTATTCGCGCTGATATCGAGAAAAGAAAACCGCGAGAGGAAAATTTACACAGCTACATTGGGACATCCACCTATACATCAGATTAAAGGTTTCAATATTCATTGCATAGGCTGCACATGTTCCTAACATGTGCTCTAGCGCGGTGTGATTGATTTTGAAATAATCGAGAGATACGTAGCGTTGTATTCGTGTCAATCATACAATAACAGCAAGAAACATCTTCAGAAAGGAATTGAGGTTTCAACAACTTGGAGTTCGATGCAGTTTTGTTTCGACATAGAAATCGCGGTGTAATCCTTGGACCTCGTGGAATTATTAGTTAAATATCATCCCCTTAAGATTTCTTCTAAGAGTCGTGGCTATTCGCAATCGAGCAAGAGAAACTTCACACAGAGAGAAGGCCGATCGATTTCACATTAAAAATCATGGCTTGTTTTCCAAAAAAAAAAAAAAAAAAAAAAAGGATTCATTGTCAGTATAGGGGTTCATACTCGAGACATGCCTAAAAAGAGAAATAGATTAGATCTTGTTCCACGATCGAACTAATTTGCATAGTTAAGATGGTAATATAAGGGCTGAGCGCACATGTGTAGCTGTAGGCAGAGGCTGTCCCACGTGGACGAAATGGTAGCTAGAGACTCAAGTATAGATAGGGTGAGTCTTAGTAAAATGTATCTAAAAGTATAGATACCTATCGATTAGAGTTACCAATAATGCTTTTGGTTTAATTCACAACGTCGCTACTTAGTAAAAATCTACTTCTACCTTCATCAACGGATCAACACTGCGTGGCGACTGAATCCCGGGTTTCGGAGGACTGCAACCTTGGCTTCGCTCCGGGATGATATCAAAACAGAATACCACTTACCGGACTGATCAGGCAGTATGTCTTCCATCGGCGTTGAAATTTGATATCAAAAGAATTCTTGTAATATTCTCGTTGAGGTTTTTCAAGCGACTCAAGACATAATCCATCATTTGATGAAGGTATAGTCATTCATACGTCATCACAAGGTATTGTTTCAAATCTTTTAACTTAAAGCTATGGACCGTAGTGGAGCTACTTTGGCTGGGTCGTGTGCTTATGCCAACGCAAGATCCAGAGCAATCACCGTCGAGGTAAATTCAGAAGGGGTCCGTAGTAGATGAAAATTGCTCAAAGGTTGTGCGTTCAGTGCACCGCAAATCAAGAAAGCCTGACGACGGGAAGATAGCCTGATCTGGAACGATTCACAAGCAGTAAAGGTTTTTGTCTCACCGTGACTGGGTCTTTGCGCAGCGGTGTGATCCCCGACAGTATTTTGAAAAGAGCCTGGGGCCACTGTGCTTCGCCGATGTGCATTTCGCCCGCGGGGGTTCATGTAACAGAAGGGCACGTGCATTGCTTGCTTCTAAGCAGCCTATCTGGGTAGCCTATGAAAAAGTAACACAACGAGCATTATTACATCTCTTTCGACGTGAATAGTCGTTACGATCGTAGGGCGAGGTAAGGTAAGACGAGAGGCAGCATTCGGACTTCGGAAGTCGGGGGCGGACCACGTTTAAGGAACAGTCGGGGATTAAGAACACACAACAATATGGGAACCTACATTTTCAGCAGTATTATACTAGCCTAGATACTTAAATTCTGAGTTCGCAGGTCGTTCTGCTGCAAATGACACCGACTAAACTTCAACCAATTCTTCGATCGACCATCAAACAGAATCCACTTTGTATGTACCGCTTTGCACCCCCTAGAGATTATCTAATCTAATTAGTCATTCTAGATATTCATTCAACATGAATTTTAGCCTTGCGCTTCTCATCGCACAATGTCCCTACCATGTCGACCCAAAGACGAAGAAGAAGAAGAAGTCTGCAGATGGTGATTACCAGCCTCAGAGACCATGCCCCAAATAGCACTAATTAATCAGCAGAAGATGTCCAGCGCGACGAACGCCAACGTCGCCGTGATGCGGGGGCACGAGAAAAGGCGAGGGAGGAGAAGAAAAAACGGGAGGAAGCAAGGCAACGACGGCGCGAGAACCAGGCTCGGGAACCACAGTGGAAGGACCCGTACGGTATTCCACCGCAAATTTCGCCACACCATCCAAGAAAGCCGACTGTTCCCATTCCGCGGAGCCCTAAGGTCTAGTCTAAATGTTTCGCTTACAATACAGCCTGATAGTGTAGCCAAGCAAAAAATAAGTCTCACATAGTTGCTTAGTGAATGTAAATGTCAATTTTACCTTAAATTCACTCATACCTGAGAGTCCTTCATTACAGCCAAGAGTGCACGAAGAATACGGGTTTTACGGTGCTATTCGACCGTAGCGTTAATCCTCGTCGTGTTGTGTAAGGCTTCTTTCCCCAAGCATGTAGTATTTTCGCAGAGTGATATATGGTGGGATTCAATTTATACAGTACAGTTTCGAAACAACGCCTTCCAGTCTCAATAACTGGCTAATATTGTCGTCACGCTCCTCGATATGTTGGGCAGTGAGCTTTAGCAATGTTGGAACCCCGCTTTCGTCGGCCAGAACATTTAATCAAGGCCTTCCCGAGACCAGATGCCTTGTTTTTCCACTTATCAGTAACTACAACCTATATGGAGCGTTCTTTTAAATTACGAGGAAGGTTTTTACTCATGCTAGTCGACGACTTAGCTGCAGCCTCTCGTTCAAAGGCCAGGTACAGGCGCTTGTTGCAACTGCTGATAAGTGCTGGAGCCTTATATATGGTTCAAAGAGCTTAACGCATTCGTCCAAACTCGCTCAATCAGCATAGCTTCGAATTCAATCACTGATCTTGATTCTCGCTGCAGGTTTGTGCTTACATTACGATGGCTTCCGGTGAGATAAGAGTAATACTCTGCAGTCGCCTTCAGGTCTTGCAAGGTATGCGTGGACTCCATAGGCTGTTTCTCAAAGCTATCACAGGATACTAACGATACCGGGCGGGGTAGGGCTGAGCTACAGTCTTGCGCTGCATCACCCCTGGTTAAAAGCTTTTCACGGTATTGCGATAAGTAGACCGACTAATTGTGATCAATACATATCGTTAAGTGCGCTCTATATCATATGCTTATGGTACGGTAAAGGCGCTACGGCCAACGTGAAAACCTACTTCTTCGTGGCAAAGGTAGTGGACTTTGAAGGCTCAAGACGAATAGCGAAGGGCTGATACGCTTTACTTACCCGCATATCGCCGTGGCTTCGAAGCCTTGTTTGCCTTCCTGCATCTCTCCATCTGGGTCTCTCACACGTCACAAGTTGTATAAAAGCACTTTTCGCTCCGTCCGAACTAATAATTTCGTCCCACGATCTGATTGCATATTCACATCTCTAACCCTTTGCTAAAGTACTACGGTGCTGCCGAATGTACTGATGCCGGACAAACTAAACAGCCCCTCCTCGGCCTCGAGAACAAAAGATCCTGACGGCTATTATTCAATAGCGAGATTTTTCGATGAAGAAAGCGGTATCCCAGTAGTGCGCAAATTCGGCATCCTTAACGCCCAGAACATATTGTACATGCAAGCTGAGCTTGTGCAGCTAGAAGCAGAGCTAGCCTGCATAGTACACGAGGATGCGGAAAGCGGCGATGCAGAGCGGGAAAACTACCGATATTCTGCGCGAGCATTGCAAAAGTCCATGGAAGGTATCGAAAGTTTCCAGTGGGAGAAGATCCTCGAGATCAGACAGAAGCTGAAGGAGTACAGTACTTGTTCCTAATCTAATTTGACCTTCAAATTTACTACTGATCATTGAGAATTAGATAAAGCCGTGCTGCGCTACCAGAAGTTAAGGACAATGCCCAAGCCGGCATCGTGGACTTTAAGAAGCATACGCCATATATTGAACATCGTGAAACACAAGGTCTATTATCTGATGGACATTGATGCTAATTCGTGGGATGCGAACCAAGAGTACGACTTGGTGGCAATTCAATCACGAAACGAAGAGTCAGACAAGTTCACGAAATGGATGACCGGTTCTTGTCTACCATGGGCTCACAAGTGGTTTTGTTGGCGTTACAAGGTCCGTCTCTCACCGATTTCGTAGACCTGGCAATGCAGCTACTGATTTTGGCAGAAATCCGATCCTGATAAGGAGCTCGTCTACTACAGCGACAGGAAAATCCACATTTCCGTCACAATCGTGCGATACTTTCTGGCTATGATGTTCCCGGCTGCTACTATGATCATGCTCTGTATAGTGCGGCGTATGATGCTCCGCTTGATACTCGTTCTTATCTTCTCGGGCCTATTCACTGTCGTTGTTGCATTCTGCACGAAAGCTAGGCCTGTGGAAACATTTATGGCAACTGCAGCGTAAGCTTGATCGACGTTCCATGGATTTAAATTCATTCGGTGGATAGCTGACTTCAATTTAGTTTCGCTTCAGTTCAGGTTGTTTTCGTAGGTGCTACTTCACCTTCTTCGACTTGAGGCAGCCTGGGGTATATGCAGGCCACAATCACAATATCAGACATACTCACAGCCTATACCCTCCATAAGAGACCCTATACGATTCATTGCCTGTCTCCTAGCGTAAGAGTTGCTATCTCATGGCGCAACTGTTTGTTCAAATTGAAAACATGACAACATTGTCCTCCCTCCCCACAGCAACAGCATCATCTTGTGGTTTTTCGAAAAAACTTCTCTTGCTACAATCCTTCATGACTATTACATTCATTGGATAAGCTAAGCCGATATTGTGGAATGGGGTATAGTACTCAAAGTAAATAATCTTTCTATTCTATAATATGTTAATACTACAAGGAATTCTTGTAAGTGAAAGTAAATAATAGGTTTATATAATAACGTTTCAGATATTGCATTATTTCCTCGTCTACGCGAAGTTTGCAGTGCAAATGAGGCAACCTAACCTCTTGCATGAACACAGGCGTCTAAGCGGCATTTAGCTCGCCTACTCTGCACACTGAGCCCCACCACGACCATCAGCTCAGAGACCTTTTTCGTCTACGCTAATGATTGCAGTGAAGTTCATCCGCGGCAGTGTGATACCCGTTGACTTATCTCTTACTGCTCTGATTCGCCCGCGGCTTCAAACCGGCGAGTCCAAAGCTCCTCGTCGGGGCTAAAGATTGCAGTGTTAAGACGAACGCCACAACGTGGGAGAGCGATTGTATGCGGATCTACCCGTTTCTACACAGCTGCCTGATATATGCACGTTCTGACTAGAGCCACCGCTCTAATTCGCCCACCCCCCGCCCCCAATCTCAAACCGGTGAACCCAGAAGCTCTTCGTCGGGGCTAAAGATTGCAGTGACAAGGGCCTCCCGGCAACTCCCGTCCTCTGGCCATCTTGTGTCAACTGCACCCACCGCTCTGATTCGCCCACCCTTCGCCCCTAAATATAAACCGATGAGCCCAAGACCTCCTCGTCGGGGCTAGAGATTGCAGTGTCTTTTGTCACATCATTGGCAGGTATCGATGCGGCTCTGCAACATTTTTGGAGGAAAATAACGGCGTGGTCCTATTCGTCCGCGACAAAGCAAACTGCCAATGCAAAGTCACCAAGAATGAGAACTACAACCTGACGCTCATCCATCTCCTTACGATGACAAGAACCCTCACTCACTTAGCTCAGCATTTGAAGTGTAAAACTTTTCATTGAGACATGCCCAGTAGTCGTAGTCTATAACTTTACCCCTCTAACAAGCACCCACAACACGACAGGCACGACGACATTATCGTTGCCCCCCCCGTCAGCACCGCCTCCTCCAGACTCGCGCCTGCAGCGCAAATCCACGCCTTCAGCACCACTTTCACACCCTCGATTACCCACTCTACCAGACTCCTGTCCACCCTCTCGCCCCACCCCACACTTAACCATACCTTACCGAAGACCAAGCCCACGGTCACAGCGACCGCGAAGGCTAGCGAGCCCTCAAGGGATTTACCGCCTGCCCACGGCCACTTCCTCCGCCCATATCGGCGACCGATGAGCGAAGCGGCGGCGTCTCCCATACCGACGCAGACTACGCCTGCAATCATGCTGACGTCGCGACTTGCGACTTCCCAGCCTATCCACGGCTCTTCACCCTTGCGCTGCACGCCCGCAAGGCTCAGCCACAGCGGAATCGCGCACCCAATGAGCAGAAATATGTGGCTGACAACGACGGGACCTCTGAGATCTCGTCCGTCGACGTAGGGCGTGAGGAATGTTGCAATCGGACCAGACAGAGGTGGGAGCTGGGACGCGCGTATGAGGTCGAGAAGTAGGAAAATGGCGAGGACGAGAGCGAGGGCGAGGCTGACGAAGCACGGGTCGATGAAGATGGTAGGGAGTAACATAGCGACCATCATGCCGTGGAATACCTTACGGCGCGTGTCCACTTCTACTACAGATGAAAGGCGGAAGACGACGAGCAGACCGACGAGGATGATGCTGGCGCAGTAGGCGCATAGCAAAAAGTCGAACATTAGCGGGTCCGATAGCCACGTGTCGTAAGTGTTCTACGAACTTGAGGTCTTCCGCCCATGCCATGTCGTCTGTGTCCAAGAGGGGTGGGAGAGTGATCCACCAGCCCAGATCCCAGTTGAAGACTCCGAAGCGGAGGCGCTGAATGTTGCCGAAGAGGTAGCCGATTGCCCAGCCGAATGGCTCGTGATCGTGTAGGGCGTACTTTCCAATCACGTAGCGAATTGGTCCGAGGATCAATGCAGCTACTACGAAGTAGAAGTACGCAGCATAGAGCCACTTCCGGCGGACTGCTTGCGTTGGAGTAAGGGATAGAAAGTGTTGCGCGATAGACTTTGTGCGTCTGCGTTGTCGAAGTCCATGTTGAGACAAGAAATTCTGCAAGGGAAGACTAGGGACAGTGTTACGCCTTTTCGGAAGTGATGTAGGTGAATTTAGCTCGCCATCGTGGTCTTCAAACCCGGCCTGGTTAGGTTCAACCGCCGATTGAGGCTCGCCTCCATTCGCTATCGGGGTTCTGTTCTTCATTGAATCCAAGATGGTCAGCTTCAAATTTTTAGTCTTCATCAAAGGATTTTGCAATGCGTGATCGTCATCATCCGCATCGCTGTCGGATATTGCTCGAGTGGCACTGCGCGCTCGCAAGCTATCGTTCAATACCTGCAAAAACGACTGTTGTGCTTTGATGACCCCGCCTGCACGTCGAAACCTCCAGCGTGGAATCCGTGCCAGCGCTACTCCCCACTTAAGGACCTTTCCACAGAGCACGAAAACGCTGACACCTCCAAGCCAGAGCAAAGTCCTCACTATACCTGCTTGCGGTGAATCCGCGAACAGAAGCAGGTTGATCAATCCAATGGAGAGGAGATGTAGTTCTGCAGGAAGCAGGCTAGTGGTCGTCAAGTAATGCAATGGGGGAAGAAGCGCCTGGTGGAGGGGAAACAGGCAGACTAAGAGTTCAGGATGTAACCCTCGTTCGGGTGGTGGAAGCTTGAGCTTGTATGGCATGGGTGCGAAGAGCTTGGAGGGAAGCTCCGTGTTTTCAGAGGCAATTAAAGGAAAAATTGAAACAAACCAGTGCAGACTAGAGTAGCCCACTGATGAGGTTCCATAGGGTATCAATTGGGGCGGTAATGCCGCTAATCCAAGAAGAATACTCGGAAGCAATGCCCTCGGTAAAGCCGAAAACAGAGAAATAGAAATCAAAACCGGTAATACGGCGGGGTATAGAATGGGCGCCGGGTCGAAAGCAGCCGGTATGCGTATGCGTTGCCTGAATCGGAGGTTTGAGGAAGGCTGTTTTCGCCATGAGTAATGAAGGAGTCGCAATGGGTATAGACCAAGAACGCCAGCCATGACAAAAACATGAGTGAGAAGATCTACTGAAAAATTCTCAGTGACTTTGCAGGAGATTAATGATAGCATGTACCAACCTCTGTGCCATTGCAGCAATTTCTCCCAGCAATTGCACCCGCTGACAGCCAGGACGCCTATGACTCCAAGCAATGCCGTCTCGGTTGTCCTCCTCACCATCTCATTACGCCTTCTCTTCAAATACTTTTGTCGTGCCGCTTTCGCTTCGTCGTCGGTCGGCGATGGTTCTCCGCTCCGCGACCCTTCCTTCCCAGATCGAAAATACTGCCCCGAAAATCTGCGTCCCTCATCATCCACCTGTGAGGGTGTCAGAAGGGGACTCGCCTCGCCATCCAGCCCTGTTCCCCGCACGTCGCGCAGTCCTTTGCGCGGCCTAAGAGGGGGAGCTGGCAGTGCTTTGATGAAACCGTAGCCCTCGTCGTCTGCTTCTGTGCCACTTTCGCTGGGCGATTGGGACACTTTTCTACGCGTTCTACCATCTTCGTCTGATATTGTGCGGTGCGAAGGCTGTAAGCTTGTTCGCGACAGGTCGTTGCTCGACGATCCGGATGATGCTTGAGCGGGGCGCAGCTCGTGCTGGCGGCGGTGGTAAGGGTGTGGAGAACGACGGAAGAGCTCGAGAGCTTCAATTTCGGAGGGTAAGGGTGGTTCTAATTGCGCCTCGGGCAGTTCAGAGTCTTGCGCCATGGTGGGCAGCATGGATGAAATGCGTGGAAGTAGCACTGGCGCTCTTCAGCCCACGAAGTTTGGGCAATGTGAAAACGAAGGGCGAAGTGAAGCCATAGACTAGCCGGGCTGCCACATGTCAATAGTAGAGAGCGGTTGCAGAAACATGGAGTGCGCGCCTCGTCTGGAGATCCTCACATGTCCGGGCAGACGCGGGCAGACGAGTAGGCTGACGTTGCTGTTGAGCAACTTGCAGGGTTGCACCTTCATCCCAGCTCCTTTAGCGTGCCTTGGCAGCTCAATACTCCAGCACATGCCAGCTTCGCCAGTTGATCTGCAATCAGGAGCACACGATTTGAATACACATTTTCATAGTTTGGTAATAGCAAGATTATTATGAGACAGGGAAAAAACGGTTATGTGAACACGTGAAAGTGTTCTGCCGCCCCTTCTGCGTGCATGATCCCCATCGTACGAATTAGAAGGGATACTTTCCGTTACTTCTTGTATACACTACTGTGGTGTTAAAAGCACGAAGGCGTGCGCATAGGAAAGAAGAGAGAATACTCCAAATGAACAGACAGAAATTGCATTTATATATACACTCATTTGAATGCCATGCAACGGTCCCTATTATACAAGCATCTATGCAGATTTTTTTCTCCTGATGTAGTACCCAGTGGTATATACTTGCATCAATCGCGATGCTGCCCAGAATTATGGGTCTCCTCTTCAAATCTTTCAAAGCCTTCTTCATGCCACGTGCATTTACAGGTACTTATTCTCCTTCAACCACGCCTTCACATCCTCCGAATCGCGCTCGATCCAAGCTGCTTTCGCACTAATAGCATCAATGCTCTGTGCAAGCGCCTTATCAAAGCCCTTGGTGCTCTTATCCTGGAAAAAAGCTTCTATGTCCTCGATGTGCTGTCTATGCGTGAAGCTCGACGTCGCGATCGACACGACAGAGCTGAGCATGCTCAAACTGGGTGGGAGTCGCTTCTCGAGCTCCTTCCAGTTATCTTTCATCCACGTCCAGAGAGCTTTAATACCTTCGGGGTGTGTGCGGAGGGACGAGAGGGGGAGGTAGATGTCCTGCGCTTTGACGTCGTCGCTGAGAGAGAGGGCGAGAGTGCGCTGGATGAGTTCAGGAGTTTTGGCGCGGCCTAAAGTACGCATGGCGGTGTTGCGCTCATCGCTTGTGCTGGCATGGATAGCTTCATTCAAGACGACGTCATACTCCGTCTTGCCGCCGTTGCTCAGAACAATGGCATACACATATCCGCGGAGATTAGGGTGAATAGCTGAGCGATCACCGTTCTTGAACTTCTCAAACATGTCAAAAGACGCCTTAACGATCACATCGTCTTTCGCAACACCTGCAGTACCGAACATCATGGCCTTGAACTGCTGTTCGAGATGCCCGTCCTTCTCGGTAAATGTCCAACCCAGCTCATGTGCCTTGTCTTGGGTCAGTTTGAGCTGGAAGGTCTTTAGAGCATCCTTGACGGCCTGGTCCTCGAACTGCCAAGCTGAGCGTAGCACGCTGATGCGGCTACTGATCTCCTGCCACACAACAAACTCGGTCTCGCTTTTGAAGCTATCAAGGAGTGACAGAATGCCAGACGTCTTCTGGTAGCCGGAGGTAGCCAACGCGCCAGCGTCAGCAATCATACCAGCACGGTCCTCAACGGAGAGAAGACCGTCCTTTGCGGCGAGGCCCAGTTTACGCAGACGCTCGGGGGAGTATGAGGTGCGATACAATCCCGAATGATCGGCATTGAGCTTGAAGAAGTCGAGATCCTTCAACTTGAAATCGGCTTCACGAGTGGTTAAAGCAAGTTCCTGGTCGACACCCTCCTTGGTGCGCAAACCGAGGAATATTGGGAAAAGTGTCTTGTCCTCCTCTGGCTTCACATCAGCTGTACGCAAGAAACGATTTTGCTTGAGGTGGATAGAGTCGGTGCCTTCAGTGACGGTGACAACGGGGAAGCCAACATGTTTAGTCCAGATGTCCATGACTTTCTCGACATCTTTCCCGCTAGCATCGCTCAACGCAGCCCAGAGATCGCCAGTCTGAGTGTTACCGTAGGCGTGCTTTTTAAGATATCTTCGGATACCCTCCATAAATACATCCTCGCCAAGATATTTGGAGATCATGCGCAAGACGCACGATCCCTTCGAATAGGAAATGGCATCGAAGATCTGGTTGATCTCATCGGCACGCTTCACTGGAACTTCGATTGGATGGCTGCTACGCAACGAGTCGAGCGACAGGGCAGATGCGAGATTGTCGGTAACGTAGCCCTCCCAGACCTTCCAGTCGGGATAGAAAACGTTGCACGAGTACCATGACATCCATGTCGCAAACCCCTCGTTAAGCCATAGGCCGTCCCAGAAGTCCATGGTGACTAAATTGCCGAACCACTGATGTGCAAGCTCATGTTGCACAGTCTCGGCAACCCGCTGCTTGAGTGTGGCACCACTATTCTTCTCGTCAATGAGCAAATCGACGACACGATAGGTGACTAGGCCCCAGTTCTCCATAGCCCCAGCGCTGAAGTCGGGAATCGCGATCATGTCCATCTTGGGAAGGGGGAATGGGCTGGCAAAAGTTTTCTCGTAGAAATCCAGCGTTTTCGCTGCAAGCTCAAGCGAGAAACGACCGTGCTCGATATCTCGGTCTTTGGGGGCATACACGCGGACAGGTACGCGAAAGCTGTTCGTCTCAATGTAATTGAGTTCTCCAACAATAAAGGCAAGGAGGTATGTAGACATGAGCGGTGTCTTGTTGAAGGTGATTGCCTTGCGCTTCTCCCCCTTGGTAATCTGAGAATCCACCGTCTTCTCTGACGCCACATCCATGTTGCTGAGACAGGTCATCTTGTCCTCGGCAACGAGTGTCACAGTGAAGGTAGACTTCAGTGCGGGCTCGTCAAAGCACGGGAAGGCACGACGGGCGTCCGTGGGCTCCATCTGCGTGGTTGCCATCCACGTCTTCGAGCCATCCTCCGCCTTGAATGACGAGCGGTAAAACCCCGCCATGTTGTCGTTCAGTGTGCCCGTGAAGGTCAGGGTGAGGGAGGCCTTGGCCCCGCTTGGTATAGTATCCGAGAAGGCGACCTTGGTGGTCTGTCCGTCCTCATCGTGGGTGAGCTTCGGGGAGCTCGAGATGACCTGGTCGCCGGAAACGACCTTCGCCGAGTGGATCTTGAGGTCGATGGTGTTGAGGGTGATGTCGGTGGTATTATCCACGACGTCGAGACTGCAATTCGGTCAGCAAGCAGGGCACAAGACCCGGGAAAGTAGGGCGGTGCGCACTCGATGGTCACGGAGCCCTCGTAGGAGGCCTTGTCGAAGTCGGGCTCGAGGGTGAGGTCGTAGTGGAGGGGCTTCACGTTGGTGGGCAGCACCTCGCGCGCCTGAGAGACGGCCATGGCGGAGCCTTCGTTGTCTGCGCCGAAGTGCTTGCACATGTTGCGGCGATGGGAGCAGTGTCGGGCCTGGATTGGGGCTATGGTGGGCTGTCGAAGGGCGAGGGTCCGGCGCAGAGGGTTGGACTCTGCTGGAATTTGGCGTGGTGAGCCCGGGATGGTGGGGTATAATATGGAGCTCGCGGGGCGCGCGACACTCAGGAAGGAGCGAGTTAGCGGAACGCGACCGCTACTGGCGACAGTTGTGCGGTGTCGATGCAGAGCAGCCGCCCCAGCCACACCCGCTGGCCGCCGCACGATGCAGTGTGAAGCTCTCTGCAGCGCGCCATGCTGCCTGAGGAAGCCCATCTAGCACGCAGTGATGGAACCCTGGAAGACGGTGAACCGTCTGGCAATTGGTCGGTGAAGAAAGTTGCAGCTTTTTGCTCGTCCGCAAAGGGCAGGCGCGCCAAGCTGTCCCATGCATCGCGCACCGCGCCGCTCGCTTAGAAAACCCTTCCCGTGCGCCGCGCCCGTCTTCCTCACATTCAACACGCAAGGAAGTCCTCCCAGCCCTCATTCTCTCGATGGAGACGCTGGCTGTTCTGGCAACCCGTCGCCAGCCTTGCCAGACGGAACACCACGCGCACGTTTGAGCCTCTCCACGATTCCTGCATGAGTAGGGAGGTATAGAAGATTCGCGACATCAAACCATCCCGGGCCATCATCTTGCTGCACCTGTTGCTCCAGAGCAGCTCCCTTTCTCCTTGTGGCTTTGCATCCTTCGTATTCCATTGGACCACCAGTCGGCGCGAGATCAGATGACTGTCATGGACGTCGAAGCTAAAGCCCTTTTGACTGCGTATCACAGTCGCACAGATGACGCTGCGGAACATTGTCGTTCAATCTCATCGTAGTCATGCGGCTCAAGACCTGATTCTTTGCCTAGGCTAGCTGACGGAACCTCCGACTCACCGATATACGTACATTGACACGCCATCGATCACGCGGAGAGGATCTTCGAAGATGCGGTCAACCTGGCTCGAAGTCTCTACGCCCCTGCATGCACAAGTGATGGACCTCGTAAGCGCTCAGCAATGAGTCATTGCCAACGAAGCATCGTGATGTTGGAGAAAGTCAGCTTAGGACGTATTGATTGATCAAGTCTGCTTCACCGAATCTTGAGGGGACGGTCTCCCGTTGATGGGTTTGAAGCATCCGCTATATGGGATGGTCCACGCGAACGCTTGTAGTCTCCACCGGCTACTACCAGCATCAACTGTCGTCTGATGAGCTGTGCAAGAGCGGTCATTGACTTGTCACATGGGTCAAACATTGTCTCATTCCGGAAAACGCACACTCGCTCCATACAGCTGTGATGAGTTCGCTATCGGTTTGAAAGAGGTACGTGTCTGGATGGTTTCGAGGAACACACCTTAGCGTCGAAGTACAGCGGTTCCAGCGCATAGAGTTTGAGACGATATCAGCAAACCGCTAACCTCAAGTCTGCTAGCCCACAAGCATAACCATACTTTTATGAACACTGACAGGGTAGCAAAGTGTGTGTAACATAGGAAACGATATTGAACCTTCTTCGTATAGATCGGCTTACATGCGGGCATTTTCGGCATGCAAAATCTTCTTGTACTACCGCCTTCTGTCAAAGTGAATATCTCGTCACCTCAGATGGCGTTCTTTGGCGGATCACGGCAAACATTCGAATTCATCATGGCCGATCTGGGACACTTTGGCATATTGATTGCTAGGAAACATGACAACTCAAGATGGATCGAGCTCATCCCGGTCTAATTCCGAGCAACCATGTTGAAAAGCAACTGCAGCCCTCGTCCGGCATCAATGCAGGTAGACAACGCAACACGGAAGGCACAACTTCTCCACTTTATGCATTTACGATGTCCCTCCGTCCCCACGATAACGACGGCGGATCGGAAAATTACAATGTAGTGCGTGGCGTTTGCAGTAGACCTTATACTCCCCAATTTGTCTACTGCCCAACAAGCTTGTGACCCGATCCTGGTCTCTCATGCAGGCCTGTAAGAAGCAAGTCACGCCTTTCGGCATATCGTCAGCCACTGAGCGCCAGAAAGAATTGGCAAGCGCCTGAGCAGCTGGTCGTAAAGACACCTACGAACCGGCGCAATCATAATATCATACTAGGTCATGTTCATGATGTGTCGACTTCTACCGGTACACTTACGTGTTCTTGGACTAAAATCCACAGTTTAGTCTTTTACAAATCCACCTCTTATTTAACTAAAGAGTTTCTAGCTTCACAAATTCCACATTCTCATGCTCCTCTTTCCGTAAATTCACCTTTCCTGCTAACGCTTCCCATTCTTCGATAGTCTCCCTCATCACATCTACCCCCCACATATACTCCTGCCACTTTCGATCTGCCCACAAATCCGGATTATCACCTTTCCCCCCCTTACTCCTCCGAATAGCCTCGTCCCTCCTCTCTTGCTCCGGACCATCCTCCAAATGCAGCGACCCTCTCACCGCCGTCGCACTTGCCTGAATTCTCTCTCCCCTCTCCTTCCTCACCGCTTCATACACCCCCAGCGCAAGCCGCACATCGTCCGTGCACGTTAAAGCTGCCGCCAGCGTTCCAGCGTCCTCGATCGCGTTCGCGGCGCCTTGAGCTACGTAGGGGAGCATGGGGTGGCATGCGTCGCCGACAAGCGCAATATTGCCCTCGACCCAGCGCGGTAATGGTGCGTGCGAATTCAAAGTCCATTCCAGAACTTCGCCTTCAGGCACGTAGCTGAGAAGTTTACGAATCAACGGCGACCAGTCTTTATAGAAGTCCAGCATCTCAGCCTTATTCCCCTTGCGGGTCCACGACTCGCCCGCTTCGTGCGAGATGTGCTCTTGCGCCGGATGCAAAAGCACCATGTTGTACAGCGTGTTATTTCGCACGGGGTACGCCATGACGTGTCCTCCAGGCCCCATATACCTCATCCCAACGTTCTGGTCCAGCATCGCGAGCGCCTCTTTGTCATGCTGTATTGTCTCCCGTGGGATGAGCACACGGTACGCAGCGTCGCCTGTTGGAATTGCACTATCGGTGATGCCGTAGGCGGCGGCGATTTGCGCGCGAAGCGTCGACTTGATGCCATCGGCAGCGAAGACGACGTCGCCGCTATACCAGGTGCCGTCCGCAGTTTGGACATGTGCGCCTCTTGCCGTATCAGCCTCAATGACCTTTTGCGAGGTGACGATATAGCAGCCTGATGATTTGGCAGCGCGGATGAGTATGCGCTGTAGATCGCCACGGTGGATAACCGCCAGTGGAGCACCGTACTTCACTTCTACTTCCGGCATGAAAGGCGCAGTGCCTAGCTCCTCATCGTTTGCGTATCTCCTGCGGAGTCCCAGTCAGCATCTCTAGTTCATCCTTTTCAACCCTCCGTTTTTCCACTCAGTACAGGGGCTTGTATGAGAAGGGGAGATTTACCGCAAAGAGTTCTTCTCCATAACATTAGCATATTCCAGCACCTCTTCCAATAGCCCAAACCTCCTCAGAATCCGTGCCGCATTCGGCGCTATTTGTATCCCTGCGCCTACTTCCGCGATCTCGTTGACTTGCTCCAAGATTGTGACATCGTGGCCCACTTGTGCAAGTCCAGTGCCGAGTGTCAAGCCCGCAATTCCAGCGCCTACTATGATGACTCTGAGCGGTCGTACTGCTACGCGATGCTCAAAGCCAAGATCATCTGATATATCCGTAGGCGTAGGTGGAGGTGTAGCGGGAGAAATAATCAAGGGAGACGGCAAGGGAGATACGTTGTTGCGCGCAAGCTTGGGGCCTCCCGGGCGCTGAAAGGCATATGTTGCCGCCATGCTATGCTAATTCTTGATGTTCTTTGGTCTCTAGAGGAGGTGAGATTCTGCTGAGTATGCTGGATAAGAAGGCTTATCATCACGCGGGGTCGCGTCCATACATATGTTATGCAGCATCAGCAAGCCAGCCAGCCAGCCAGAGAGCCAGTCTCACCGGCTTTCCTCGGTGGCCACCCGTCGATCCTATCTGGAGAAGCCTTCTGTACTGAGGTTTGTCGGGCTTTGCATCCTATTCCTCCAGTTGCCGATTGGCTATCCTGGGCGGCGTACGTCCCAAGCAGAAGTCCAGACATCTCAAGAAAGGTATGTTTTTGCATCGTCTCGATGAACGTCGGGATCGAGGAGTAGCCACTATCGGCCTCAACGGGCCGTCCTGGAGACCTAGAGTTGAGGTGGAAATGGACAAGACTCGAGCTCACGCCAGGAAAGACTGAGAGAGATGTATGTCGGGGCCATGGCGTTTTGGTTGAATCCGATCTTATAGTCCGGTATACATATTTCTTCTCGCGGCTCGCGAAGTCGGTACCTGGGATCCGGAGAAACAGTAGATTACAGGAAGAGCAAGCACACCACTACGGGAAATACGGGTTGGTGTGTGCGGGCTGAGCGCACCGATGCGACGTCGATAGCGGTTCGTGGCTCGATGTCTTCACGGCTCGTGGAGTCGGTACTTAGATGTCCGAGAAAACAGTCGAGAAGACTGTTGACGGGGGGCACGTATTCACAGGGTGTGCTGTATGCCGATGCAGATGGGTGGTGGTCGCCGGGGGGTGGCGTCGATGGCGGATTTTAACTCGATGAGAGTAGTAGAAGGAGCCACGTGAGGAAAGGGTAGCCTATAGATGGCACTTGGAGCCACCGGAAAGGTATTTTGGCGACGAGCTCAAGTGATTTTCCTTTGTGGATGGGATTCTACACGGACTTAGTAGGATTGTCCGTGGGGGTTTGTAGGCCGAAGGGGGACGGGCGTATGGATCCCTGTTTTCTTGACTACATATGGTAGGCGGGAAACCCACACGCTCGTAGTGTACTAAAGGTCATCAACAATGAATGCTTTTCTACAGCGCGAGATCTTGAAAGAAAACCGCAATTAAGACCGAGTAAGGAAGCGATAAGCAATCGCAGCATATGATAAATATTGCCTTCGATGAACTCAGCCCTCTGAATCCAAATGCAATTGCAAGCTACCGGAGACCACCATGATGGGAATCCTTCAACGCAGAACCTTATCGTCGGACCTACCAGTACCTTTCCCATACTCAGTTCTTGTCCGATCACCACTCTGCCACAACTCCATCTCCACATTTACCAACCCTCAAATCCCCAGCTAGCAACATTTCGTCTATATCCCCACTATATCACCAACTACATGAAACCACTTACCCATCCCTTCAACATCCAACCACCCTCACAAACTCCAGAACCACCCGGCCCCATCACCACCACCACAACCACGACCACCCCACGGTCAGAAAACCACGACGGGATCTCAAGACCGTCCCGCAGACCCGACTACACCTACACAATCAATCCCGCACGCAGATTCGCTGCGCAGACAGACGCAAGGGTAATCTGGCCCAGCGCGCGCGCGGTCCATCGAAGTCCGTCGGGGACTTATCGTGCTGGGTAGAAGCGAGGCACGTGGAATTTCAAAGCGCTTACGCAAACCAGCTGGGTCTCGCAATGTGGTGATATTTTAGACGTTTGGGGCTAAGATGGTCGGGGCGGAACGCTTGGTTTGTGCGTGAGATCTGGGTGGGGTCGGAGTGGTTGGGGCGGTGGTGTGGTGGGTGTTGGACGGGCTGGGTAGTTATGGATATGCTGCGGTGGCTGCGAAGACTAGGGTTAGTTTTGTAAAGGGTACGGGTAGAAAGTCCATGTCGATGGGAGATGTTTTCTTGTTTCCATGGGTTTCGTTTAGCTGCGGTTTTCTAGATAGGATTTGGGGTCTGGTAGAAGTGATTCTCGTACACTACTATTCTCGCGCGGACGGGGAATGGGACTTTGCACTAGGCGTCACAGAGCTTGAGGATACGCTACTCTTTTCATTTTGATGGATACGTTCAATTAGATATCGCTAGCTTATGGACAACCATGCTCTCCCCCATTTCACACTTGGCCTACCGGGGACTCAGACCCCCTCGTCGATCTTCTCTTCGACATCGCTAATAGGACTCCCATGCTCGGTCTATCCGGTGGAAAGATCTAAGAGATTAGCAAACCGGTGGGTAGTTCCCCCTCTACCACAATTGTGCGCTCTCGATCGAGAGAAACCCGCCACCAGTGGAATAGACCATACATGTAAGAGTACATCTCTGACGCAATACTCTCTCCCCTCTTCACTCAGCGCCACACCTCCCCACCAATACAGCTCCCACCTCCGTCCCATCCGCGCCCCACACCCTCTTGCACGGCACCCAAGCGATGCCCAGCAAATTCCAGTCCCTCCTCTTGAGCCGGGGCGAGACGTACAGCGTCCCATATCTACACCCGTACTCCTCCACGACGTCCCTGCCATCCTCCGCGTCTGTGATCTCGACGGAGAAATAACCAATATCGTCATCCGGATCGGGACCGACCGAAAAGCGGTGGATATAATTGCCGAGCTGGGTGTGACTGGGGCAGACGTGCTGGACGTCCAGGCCGATGCAAGCCCACTCGATAGAAGCATATCGCGGGAGCGCATCGACCTCGGCGACGAAGCAGGGCGGTCTGCGATCTGAGGGAGGTGCATGAGGCCCCGAGGTACGGTCGAAGATGCGCCTATCCGGGATCGGAGCGCGCTCGGTAGCATCGTCGAAGGCTTTGGAGAAGTTCTTGCGGTCCCAGGCATCGGGTTCCGGCGCTTCGTCTGGCGTCCCGTGTGCGGAGTCTGTCGAGGGGTTGTGTATGCTTGCCCAGGTGGCTTGCGCGATGCGGACACGTTCTTCTTGGGATTGTGCGTCTGCAGACGCGGGGATCATGGCTATGCCCGCGGGCCACCATGTTACGTGCTGCGTGCGGCCGATGCGGAAGAGGTGCTGTAGCGCAAGGAGAGCCTCGCCTTTGAATCCGTCTTTGGTGTACAGGGTCATGGAGGCTGGGTCGAGGGGTATCTGCCCTGCGATGTGGACTTCGTGGCCCCTGGTGGCGTCGTCGTCTGTTCGCTGGGAGAGCGGTATGGAGATTGCCTGGCTGTATGGCCCGATGTTGGCGGGCGCCCAGTAGGACTGGCTTTGTACGTGCAGCCCGTTTCGGTCGCAGTCGACGTGCGCGATGACGGAGAGCATGACATCTGTTGGGCCTTCCAGGGCGTCCCCGACGGCAACTGTGACTCGGCTCGGAGGATTGGTGAAGTCGAAGAACTTGGAATAGATGCCGTTTATCAATGAGAAGTCCTTCATGTCGCGGAGGAGGAGTGTGCAGTGCGTGATTGAATCTTTCGTTGCGCCGTAGAAATCGAGGAAGTGTTTGAGACGGCAGAGCACGTTGGCGAATTGATACTTGATAGGTGTGATAGTCGAAGGGTCCATGTGGGAGACGACATTGCTGATAAGGATGGTGTTTTTGTGCTTGTAGTGCCCATTCACGGGCAGTCCGATTGTCGCTGCCGATGCCTTCGCCTCTAAGGGTATCGGATGAACCCTCCCCGTATCCAAGGGAGCATTGAGGACTGAGAGAAACTCATCATCAAACGTAGGAGGCTTCCGAAGGTTCGCGAGGCTCAAGGTATCTGAATCCTTCTCCGCAACCCTTGCAACAGCCTTCCAGACTGCAGTACCTCCACCCTGTCTTAGCACCTCTCCCTCCAACACAATCTTCTTCTTC
This sequence comes from Kalmusia sp. IMI 367209, assembly GCA_027946365.1. Lineage (NCBI taxonomy): Eukaryota > Fungi > Ascomycota > Dothideomycetes > Pleosporales > Didymosphaeriaceae > Kalmusia > Kalmusia sp. IMI 367209. The sequence continues at coordinate 1,927,519 of JAPEUQ010000003.1, read as the reverse complement.
CACAGCAGCGACGGACCGTCCACAGCCAGCGTTTCGAACTCGCCGCCCTCGCCGAGTACCGCCCCGTCGCCGTTCTCGCTGAACCGTCCAATCGCCTTCTTCATCCTGGCCACAGTTCTCAGCTCGGCTACATTCTCATTGAGAAAGCTCTCGTCCAGCCCGCCAGATGCCACCTTGATGATCCTAGCATCTTGACCCATGGCATGCATATCCGTGAGCAGACTCGATTGGATATACGGCGGCAGGAGAGGATACTGCCACAGGAACGAGAGAGGCGTCAAGCCCAGGCGCACCGCCACATTTTCCACGCGGGTGCGTTGGTACGTCGATAGGATGGCACCCGTGGACACTGCATTGGCCTCGGGATGAGCAAGCTTCACCCTTTCCAACAGCGGGACCAAATCTTCAGTCTCGTCGGCATCCTGCGTCGAGTAGTCCCTGGAATGCGTGACGGCAGAGCCTGTTATTTCTTGGCGGAACAAGGGAATCCCGAGAGCTTCTTCGTAGAGCGGGATCACGGAGGCGCCGACCGTCTGGTACATGTAGCTGTTGATATCTTCATCGTCACCTGCTTGCTGCGGCGACGGGTGGAGGTTGGCCAAGGCGACGACATGGTGGCCGTTTGCTAGGCAGTGCAGGATGGAAAAAAGAGAATCCTTGCCGCCCGAGATGAGCGCGATGACTTGTAAAGGAGCGGCCATATTGACAAACGAGCGTGGGGTGTGAGCTTGCGTCCGCTATGGTTGGAGGCGGGGAGCTACCATGTGCTGCAGAAATTGCCCCTCACAAAAGATGACGCTTCATGCTGTCCTCTTATGAAGCTGCAACCTCTTTCAAACACAAGTCCCTTACAGAAACATTTGATCATCGGATGCCACGAAGTCTTGTGGTTTTCTGTTAGATGCATTTTACAAAGTTAGACGGATGGACGGTTGGGTGGCTGCAACTGGAAGACTGACATAGAGGTGACCTGTAATAAAGCTACCGTTACGGCACCACGCGACCCGGCGCGGAGAGCCCGGCTGTCATGAATTAGACGGACAAGCAACAGACAGGTATGAGGCAGCAACTAGGACGGGCCCTAGATCCTGTCTACAAAGAAGGTAAGTAGGCTTATCTATTCCTCAACTAAGTCGCGCACTCCCCACACTGAACAATCTCACGCAACCTCAATATTATGCACGAATGCGATTCATAGTGCCAGCACTCTAAACCTACAAGCCACGAAAAAAAACACAGTACGGGTAGGAAAAGCATATTGTGTAGATCTAACTACATGAATTTCGAATCGAAAAGAGAGCAATTTCCAGAATGCCAAATAGCATGGTGCGCAACAACGGCAGACCCCTCCAAAAGAAGCCCACCGCCGCCGACTGGCACCGCGCCGTATTACAACGAGCGTAAGAACTCAAAAAGCAGAGCCCGCGGGGGTTGAGCGAAACCGGCCGAATATTATAACTTGGCCATGAGCGTTCGTCAACGAGTGTGTTACCTCCCCAGACCCCAAGGGAAAAACAAAAACAAGCAGAGACCAGAAAACACCACAAATGTCTATATGTGTTGCCCACCGATATTTCCGACCGAACCGAACCGAACCGAACCGAAACCATCCACCCCAAGAAGGGGGAAAATAGAAAACACCCTGTGCCGAAAAGCGAGCAAAAATACAAACGCTGATGCAAGAAACAAGTGTGGGCAAATTGGACAGGATACACAGGAAAAACCCCTCCCTCGGGTGGAGGGTCGGGCAAGAGAAGGACTTTTGCAACCGGATCCAGATGGAGGTGGTGATGGTAAGGTGAGAGAAACCCGAGATCCGCCCTGCCTGTCTAAAAGCCGCCCTCGCGTAACGACATTATGTAGACGGGCGAGCCACCTGGCATTAAGGGTGTAAAACTCCTGCTACGGAGTGGGGATGGTCATGTCTGTTCGTAAAGAAAGAAGGCAAAAGCCGAAAGAAAAGCGTCTTCGCCTCCGTCTACTCGTCCCGTCTCCGCTTGCGGTTCTTGCTGATGGGGGAAACGTCGAGGTCTGTCGAGAAGCCATCCGAGCTGGAACTTGACGAGATGTTGGCAGCCGCCGAGTACAGGATCTGGCCAAGCATGGCCGGGTCCTGGCTGTCGTAGGCACCGACGGTCTGCGGGATCTCGGAAGGATCCATCACGCCCATGACGACGGCGCCGGCTCCGTGGGTGCGCTGGTGCTGCGAGAGGTTGTCGCTGCGTGAGAACTTCTTGCCACAGTCGGTGCACTCGAAGGGCTTCTCGTGGGTGTGGAGCGAGCGGTAGTGGCGCTTGAGATGTTCCTGGCGACGGAAGCGGCGGTTGCACAGCTGGCACACGAAAGTCTTGGAGGGGATCCTCGGTCAGGGACTGCTTGCGGCCACGGCGGCTAGTGGGCTGCGGAGGCGGGGTAGCGTTCTCGTCAGAGCTGGGCGAGGCGATGGCGTTGTCATTGGCGCCCGATCCATTCTGGCTTGAGGCACCAGACTGGGTGGTGTTGTCGCCCGACGTCTGCACCTGCTCGGCTGACTCGGTGTCGCTCGTCTCACCCTTGGTCGACTTCTTGATGGAACGCTTCTTGGGCGCCGACTCTGCAGACATGTCGTCGGAGCAGAAGCTGTCGTTGGAGCAAGGCGTCAGAGGCAGGCCGCTCAGGAGGTCGTCCTCGGAGTCGAGGTAGCTGTCGTCGGTGAAAAGATCCTCCTCGTGGGTCGCGAAGTTGGACAGGTCGGTGCGCTGGCGCTTGTTGCCGAGGTATTGGGCGTTGTCGGTTGACGGGCACTCCACAAAGCTGGCGAAGTCGTCCTCCGAGTCGAGCTCGAAAAGGGGCTCCCAGGCAGGTAGACCGTGGGGGACAAATGATTGGGCAGGCTCGATGGGCTTGGCAGCCTCACCCTTCAGCACGAACTTGTGCTCCTCGTCGCCAGAGAAAAGCGTAGGCAGGCAAGGGCCAGAGGATGCTGCGACGGTCAAGTCGCGCGGGTTGCAGAAGTTGTTCTCGGCCTCAGCAAAAGTCGCGCGCGGTAGCGGCGACGGTGAAGGTGAGAGCGAGGGGCACGATGTGGCAGACAGGAGGTAAGACCCCTGTCCATGCGCAGGTGGCTGAATGAAAACTGTTGATGAGTTAGCCTTACCCGCGCTCAACCATCCATCCATCTACTTCACGCGTAACACGTGCAAACGCGTCTGGAAGACAGTTATATTATCATTTTGCTTACCTGGAGTCATGGGTGGTGAGGCAGATCGCCATTCGGCACCTGCAGCCAGGATCTCGGAAAAGACCTCCTCTTCGCAGCCTTGCTTCACGCCCTCGATACCCTCGCCCGGGAAGAAGGGTTGCACCGGCGTGGGCAAAACATCGCAAGTCGATGGTGGGCTGCTGATGCTGCTTCCACATGACGAGAGCGGCGGCGTGGTGGGCGAAAAGTGCATGTCGAAGGTGGTATCGAGCGGCCTCAGGAACGGCGACTGTCCCGGCTGGATCAGGATGGTTGGCTTCTGGTACAGCGGTTGCGGCGACGCGACAGGTGTCAAGGTGTGGGAGAAGGATGCCTGGAACGGAGTCGAAGGCGAGCTTGACGAGGACGACGGGCGTTGGAAGACCATGCCATGCGGGTGGAACATGTGCTGTTGCTGTCCTGACGGGTGGGGCGTGAAGTGGCCGTGCTGGCGTGCCTTCTCGCTGGTGGGATCTGGGTTGTAGTAGAAGAATGGTGCCTGTCCCATTGCTTGCGCTGGGTGCATGGGATATGAGCCCTCCATTGCGTATATGTTGGTGTTTCTTCTTCTACAATTGGAATGTTAGGCGCGCGCATTCCAGCAGACGTCAGTCACCAAAAGAAAACTTACCAAGGTTAGTTTACAACGGCGTTATGTACAACGTGGATATACACGTTCTAGCGTTTCTTTTTTGGATTCCAAGGTGGTGGTTGTGTTGTTGTTGATGGATGGTTTATTAGGGTTGTGGTAGCGATAGCAGCCCGCAACAAGTGGAACGTTAAGAGCAAAAGATGTGTGGTTATGAAAAAGTTCTCGAGGGAGTGACTGGACAACGGATCGATATAGCGAAACCGTCTACTAATAGGTATTGTACTGGGTCGCGAGCGATGTCATAGGGTCGTGCGCGATGGGATGGGAAGAGGGTCCAAAGGAAGGGCTGGCAACTATTCACCACCGTCGTGATAGACAGCGTAAATGTATACCAAAAGGGAAGATCAAGAAGATGACGGGCGGAAGAGAAAGACTAGCGAAGAGGTTGATAAACCCTGAATACAAGGAAAAGGCAACGAGTGGAAGGGCAAGGCCTTGGATAAGTAGGATGGATCAGCGAGAGACGAGACAGCGATTAGGTCTGAAGCAGAAAAGATGACCAGGCACAGACGGACGGGCGCACGGAATTGGTTAACTAGAATTGTGGGAGGGGAGTCGGGAAGCGTGCGAAGGCGCAGCGACGGACTCCACCTGGACCAACCAGCGTGGAGGGCATGCATGCTGCAGCGATCCCTGCGCGGACTCATGCACTGATTATTCTGCGACTGGGGATTGACTCGTGGGCCTGCCGGTGCTGAGCTTAGGGCAGCACGACGCGCGGCATTATTTTATGCTGCAGGATGCACTAATATTGGCCGCCAACCGCCTGGCCTGCCAGTGGGCTGCACTGGCACGCTGTCGTGGAGGGTCGCGAAATGAAGACCGGCACAGTTTTGTGCACACCGGCGTCACAACTCGCGGACACAGGGCACTAGCACCGTTGCGCTGCTCGCCCAGAAAGATGCTATCGATACTGACCATGGGCTCTCTGTCACAAGGTATCTATCTTGCAGCTGCAGACGCCGAGTGGAGTCGTGCCAGACGCTGGGGACCATTGAGGGGGGAGGGAGACGATGTGTGCCCTTCGAAGCTGAGCCTCGCGGAGGGCCCGCCGCCGCCGCCGCCGCCGCTGCTGCTGTGTGTATGTGTGTGTGTGTTGCGTAGCTTTGTGGGCTCCACTGGCGACGGCGACGACGACGACGACGAGGCAGTGACGCTTGTGTCTCGTTCGACGACAGCGGCCAGCCAGCGAGATGCGAGCTCTTTCGAAGTAGACCGCATTCAGCCTGTGATGCTAGACGGGCACCATCAGCCTATCCGCCCAATCGATAGTGATAACTGCCCGTTGGACGGGGCCCTGGTCCTGGCCGTGCCGCGGGACGGCGCTGAGACGTGCTCTGCTGACCTCGATGGGGACGTTTGGAAACATTTTCTGCTGGCCACACAGCGACGCTGACGGGCGGGCTTCCCACCAGCCTCAGATGGCACACATACACACGCGCACACGATGTAAAAGCGCCGAATCGAATGGCTGGCTGGCTGGCTGGCTGGCTGTAGGCGCTGTGCCACCACTTGTCACGGCGGGCGACAACGAACGGTGGTGGAGGCAACGGAAGCTCGTGTGCCCGACGACGTCTCTTGTGCTTCCCGGACGCGCCGTCAGTGGCCAGCGGGCTGGGGCAGGCTAGCTGCAGGACGAGCGAATCCGCAAGGCTGTCCGCCCTCGACCTGGGCCACCGCTCGACAGTTGGTGCGTCTGGGAGGGTGTGTGAGATGGAAGATGACTGCGTCTGCGTACATGTATGGCGAGGAGCGCGACGCCGCTGTACATTCCCGATCCATGAAGCGCGAGACGCAGGCTTGCTGAGGAGAGACTCGAGCGCGCTGCAGGAACAACAGGCGCTGCTGCAGTAGACCGGCGCCCGATGGGGTCTGATTTGTCCGGCCTGCTGGAAGCTGTTGCCATCCGGCTGGTTGTGTGGGGAAAGTAAAGAGAGAGAGAAAAAAAAAAAGACAGATTCAATGTCACGGTCGACGGGGGGCGCTGGCGATGGTGCGACAGGCTCGCGAACGCTGCCGCTGCTGCAACTCGATTGCCCATTGCCACCCAACCCAACCCCAATCGTGGTGTTGAGGTTCAACCACGGTTGGCCTGCGTCCCACGAGCACGACGCTGCGCTCTAGCGGCCGAGTCTCTGCTGGCCGGGCGTTTCGAGCGTGCAGTGGGTGAAGTGTGCGCTGCGGCTGCATGCAGTCGTCAAGGCGGTGTTTTTTTTTTTTTTAATTCTCTTATTTGCTCTCTGAGGCGAAGCAGACAGACCGACCGACCGACCGACCGACAGACGAACGGGTGGTGTGTGACAGCTGTCTTCTTCTGTCTGAATCAGTCTGGTCTCATCAGCATCTGCTATCGATAGAAGAGACAAGACGCAGTCAGCACGGGCGTTTCTATTCCTCGCCGGCTGCCATATTTGTGCAGACCGTGTATAACTCCGTCAGCCCTCAATAAACACTGATGCCGCCGTGATAGTCCGCACAAAGTTATCGAACTTCTATTTTGGGCCGACTAGCGGCAAATTATGCTGCCTTGCACACCACCATCGAATGCACATCGGCCGCCGGCGCCTCTCTGCGAGAACTAGCCCGCACGCTGCTTTACGCCTCCACACCCTCGTCAGGCCAAGCCCCCCCAGTATTGTATACTCGCCTGCCTGCGAAACGGCGTAGCATGGCCATGCAAGCCTTGGCCAATCGCGGCCATGCCCAAACTGCCCTACCCCCACAGTGACGAAAGGCGGTCTCTTTGGTGGTCGACGAGGCCATCTAATGCAGGTACGGCGCAGGAACGAACCAGTCCATACGAGAACCACGCGTCGGGTACTCAACACCAACAACACTCGCTCACTCGCTTCACCACGCTGCTGTCTCACGATGCTCGCTCCCCCCATCGCCAGAAAAAGAACCTCTCTTGCAATCCTGGACTTGCCGCTGTCTCATGTGTCTTTGCCAGACCCTCCCATGGCCATTGCCAGAACCTAACCGTATCGTGCGTAGTCGCGTTCTGGAAGCTTTGTTAGCCGATCCTTTCACACGACTCACTGACACGCCCCACGGCGAGGCACGATTCAGGAAGCAGCCCGCGCGGAAGGCCTGAGGTCCCTTCCGCGACCAACAGCATGTCGGCGCCGCGTCCTGGTATTTGCTTTGCCAGTGCTACGGCCCCCGGGGAAGCCCGCGTAGCTTCCATAGCGTCGCTTTGGGTCATGACACTTCTCCACTCGATTAACCTTATCATTTCGCCATGGCACCCTGATCTTCTCAGAAAATCTCTGGACCGAGACCAGGTCGGCGGGGTAGCTGTCCATGTCAGGACACCACGCCTACTTTTCTTCGCGGCTGTCTGTGCAAAAGCCTCTAGTCCCGCCACAAGTTCCATGCTGCCGGCCCTCCGTCGTCAACACCACGACGCCGTGGTTGCACGTCTGACCGAGCGCCGACCGTAGTTTGGAAATGTTGAGGCCTTCTTGTTCCTGCGTCCCAGCTTCGGTTCATGCAAAGACTGTCTCGCCCTCATCGCGTGAGAGCACTGTTGCTGCCCAGGACGGTCTAGCTCCGTGCGCCCCAAAGGATTTCGCCCACCATCCTCACACTCGGCTCGAACAATGTCGTGACAAAAAGCTCGTGATCCACGGCGCAGGGACAGACTGCAAGTCGCAAAACGTCTCCACCCTCACGAGACAGACGCTCGCTTGACGTCGCTTCTCAGTCTCGGCATGCTTGCGTGTAGTTCGGCGCCCTAATGCTGCCACCGACGTGACAGCGGCCCTGTCTGCTCTGTCAAAGGCTAGCTCGAAACGCAATTCTGGCAAAATTCACCATGTCGACCGCAATCTCGTCGAAACAATTTGTACTCGCCCTTGCATAACTACCCCACACGATTGCATGTCTAATCTAGATAAAGCAGTTCGTAGTAGTCATCCTTCCAAGTCGATCCAACACCCCGGGACCACCTCTCGAGCCGTTGTCGGCACCGCGCAGAGGACCCTGGAGTACTCTGATTTTTTTTTTCTGTTGTACACAAACGAAATGCGGTTTTTATGCCGTGGTCGCGCGTGCGTGCTTTCGATGCAGGCACACACCTGTCGCTTGGTCTGTGGCCGTCGCGCTGGGTGCCCTCTTCCCCGGGGACGGCGCTGGGAGGATTGGCCACCCGCGCCTCTGGTCCGTGGCCTCGATGATTTTCGCAGAATTTCCCGCCTGCGCGTTTAGGATTCGTATAAAAACGTCCAACTAGCGACGCTGTTGGGTTTCCAACGTCATGCATTGTGTTTTGCGCCGACGCTTTTTCTTTCTCAGCTGGCAGCATCCTGCGGTGCGAACGCGCAATTCGGTCGACTGAAGCAGGCGGCAGGTTTGGCGAGTGCGTTCAAATTCAAAAGAGACGTGTCTCGTGTAATGTGAGACGGCAAGTGGGACCTCGGCGAGGGCCGTCCTGGAGCCGTCTGATGTGGCGACATGTCCGTCCGCAAAAGCCTCCTCGGCAGTCACGCCAGCTTCGTCAAGGGCCCTCCATGATGTTTGATGACCATCTGCCGGCGGCCTCATCCTGGGAACATCCATCACTTGGATCACGTGGCGACGCCTGAATTCCACGCTTGTGCACTCGCCTATGCCGCGACGGGCAGGTGGGATAGCTTGGTGGTTGTGGAGCCCTTTGCCGCCTGTCGAACGACAAGCGACGCTACTGTGACACCGTCTGTGGCGAAGGTCGTGGGAAGCACTGTTCGGATTTGGAATGAGGCGTCGTGTCCGCACTGCCACAGCAATGCGCTTGCGTAGATCAGGACGGTGGGCGGGATAGAGAGAATCTCCCGTCCACGAAACAACGGCCTCCCAGCTTGACCCACGAGCAATGACGGTAGGCTTCCTCAGGGTCCGATGAGTGGGCTGCTTTGCTTTAACGTCAATTTCACTCGGGTCCGCCTTCTGCTGGTTCCATGGTACTTTTCTATTTCCGATCACCTACCATGATGGGGTAGTGCATGGATTGTCATGTTGAAACAAATCGACATTGTGTTTCGAAGATCTCGATATAGCCCGAACCATAACCATGGTCAGGGTCGCCGGCTTCGGCGAGCACCAAAGTGTTTGACGTCAAGTGTTGAGCTGATCTTGGGCATGAACTTTTTTTGCAAAGCGGTGATCGCAATACACGCCCAACGCATGATGATGTCTTCTTCAGCTCCGAGTACGCGTTGGAACTGATACGCGTCCGCGGGGTTCTGAGCAATTGCACGTGGGATTGACGTGACCCTGGGGAGCCAGTGTTTCACTTGTGATTCTGACAGTTCCCGTTGACAAACCTCTGGCTGGTCTGCTATCTCTCATACACGAGGAAAGACGGTGAGTTGCACAAATTGAAATCAGAGGCGATCAAACATGCGCAACAGGATGAAAAAAATCAGATACGTGACGATCGGGATGGCAATCCCAACGCGTGACTTTTCCTTTCCAGAATGTGTCCGTATTTCCAACTCGCGACGTCCTCGGCACACAGGGCGAATACTCCCCATGCCACACCCTCATCGGAAGGAACATACCTGCAGCCACTTGCGCGTTCGTTGGAAGTCGAAATCGTCCGCTTGGGTCGCTCCAGCGTTACAGTGTTACCTGTGAACGATTCGCTTCGACGACCCGCCTGTCAGCGCATGGTCGCCAACGTTCCTCTCGCGCCAAACAATGCCTCATCTCCGTCTCGCCCGCCTGTTCATGCGAACCTTTCTCCACACCATCCTCTCGCCCAACGTTCGCTTGCCCACCGGCAACAAGGGCCCATCCCTCCGCTGCTTTTCATAGCCACGCGATACCGTTGGAGCGTCGAGTTGTGAAACGCAGGTGAGACAATCGAAGGCTGGACGGAAGAAGCGAAGAACACAGCAGACAAGCGCGCAGGGTGTATGTAATCCGCGTCCCACGTGTGTTCTCACACGATGCTCTAACATATGAGAGGTGGAGAACGACGCGTAGACGTGACAAACCTCGACTCGTCAAAACCGCGGGAACATAGCGAGCGAATCTCTCACCACACACATCGCAGCCCACGATATGCCTCCCGGAATCTTGAACAGACGCTATGCTGCTCTCGGGTTCCGTTTGATCCCGCGCAATGAACGCACCCAACAGAGCAGAAGACGAGCAGCTTGCGTCGCGAGTCCAACACCTCCGTGATCGAAACCAGCGAACGCAAACCGCACCTCCCCTCGAACAGGCCTCAGAAAACGTAGATGTGAGATCAGTCCCAGTGTAAAAATGCACCAAGTCATTCTCTTCCTATCATATAATGTAAAACTTTCTCATCGTCGGCCATGAAAAAAAAAGAGAGAAAGAAAGCCTCACCTCTCCCTCTCATCCGCAACAAAAATGAAGTTCCTGCTAGCGCGGCCCGAAGCGCACTAGTCAGGCCTCCGGGTGCGGAAATACGTTCCTCCGCGGGGACGTACAAAAACTCTTCGGCCTTGCGCAACTTCGTGCCTTCTTCGTGCGGCGGAGATCATACTGAAGTTTCCCAAAAACGTTATTTGCGAGTCGAAAGTAGTGGCTTGTAAATGTCATTGATCTCCCAGAGAGAACATATTGCATAATCGATCGTATACACTTTGCGGGGGCGTCTGCTTCGCTGTGGCGCTTCCGCTGGAAAAGGGTCGAACATAACCTGTTTTGTTTTGGAGAATGCGCGTGTAAGGCCAAGTTTGTTATGATGGGAGAATTTTTCTTTCGATATCACGGATTTCTTTGATATTTTTTGAGAACTATTTGTGACCTTTTCCTGTGCGCTTCCCGTTGAGTGAAAGCCGAGGCGCATGTATGCGAGGGCAAAGGTGAGGGAGGACTGCGCATGCCTTCCCAACGTTCTAATGCTACATTGCAAGAACATGTCCGTCTATTCGTAATGCCTTTGGTCGCATGTCTGCTGGGCGTAGTACGCAAATGTCATGTCAAGTCGTTAATCGTCACCTCCGACCTTCTCAAGCTTGCCCATCTCGCGCTTCTCGCCCGACTCACCAATGATCCTGATCCGATCTATGCGTGTCTTCTCACCGTCGCCGTCGCCGTCCACGACGAAGAGCACCAGAGAATAGACGTTCTGGAACTTGACGAACCTCAGCTCCAGCTTGGCCGTTCCTGTGCTTTCGTCCCAATCTGATGCCTTGAGCTCGAATGTCTGGGTAGGCGCTATGTCCTCCGCTTCCTCAAAGCCAAGATTATGCTGTCTGTTCGTATACAAGTGGATGGTCTTCGGTCGGAGTGGGACTTCGTCCTCGTCGTCCTCGTCGTCAGCCTTGCCAGGGAACGAGGTGATCTGAATGGTATGGACCTTGAGCGTAGACGTGAAGGGGACGTAGAGCATCAGCTGCTCATCCACATCGCTCTCCACCCAGTCCTTTTTCTCCTCGGTGCCGCTTGCTGCTCCTTTGCCCTTCCCCACGCTGTTCGGCTGCGTCGTCTCGAACAGCGTCCGGACCCCACCAAACTCACTGTCTGAGTTCAGCAAGTCCAGACCGCGCACATCGACCTGGTCCGTAACATCGGTATATCCCCTCGGCAGGCCAGCCCCCCGCCAGCCACCAGTGCCACCAGTGCCGCTTGAACTCGCTGCTCCGAAGCCCTTGCCTGATTCTACCTCCGCTGCGAGCTTCTTGATGTTGTCCGAGAGCAGCTGGGGATTCGCGCCGGAGAACTTGGACACCTGGCGACCCTCCTTGAAGATTATGAAGAGGGGTGGACTGTGTGCGAACATCAGCTCAGCGCGTCGGACCGCAAAGCTTGACATCGGGTAAGCTCACTTTGTGGCGCCATAGCTCTGCGCAATCTGGGGCTGCTGTTCAGCATTGACCTTGGCGAACGCGACGGCCCCCGGTCTTGATAGCGTGTTCGCGAGCTGGTCGTATACCGGGGCGATGGTCTTGCAAGCCTCGTTCCACTCGTTGTAGACTTCGGGGGTTATACGTATTAGTACGGCGGTGCAATCGGTGATTGGAATGCAGCTTACAGTTGAGCACGACGATGCGTGATACGGAAAGCAGTGTGTTTAGATCCGCAGACGAGGTTATTTGCGTGGAGCCCATTATGGTGTAGTGTTCGCGGTGATGGGAAGAGCCCTCGTCTGGTGCGTACAAATGTCCGGGAAGCAAGCGCGTCAGTCAGGTTGGTAGTTTGGTGGGGGCGGGGCAACCGTAATGGATTAGCGACAGGCCAGGCCGCACCTCATGTCATCAGACGTAGGCAAACACCAGCACACGCGGCGCGAATCTTCGAGAAGCTCCCTGCATCGCCCTTGGGACCCTGTTTACTAACGCGGAGCTACTAACGCACCTCGAGCGAAGGTGGCGCCAAGACAAAGCTCGTCGACTGCCTCGTTAGTTCCCACCAGCAGCCTCGAGTGAATGAGATCCACTCTTTGATTTCACGGTAAGCTGTTTCCCCCGCTGTGTCCTTCTTGACCTCACAATGAACGTAGTCTAATAAATTTCTCATGGCAGGGGCGACCACTCTGCTCATCCGCACTTCCGAAGCATCGTTACTCCACGTCCTCAACCTCGTTTTGACCCTCGAACATTTGGATACCTTCTGGAGAGGTCACGGCTGGCATTGCTGGTATACCCGTGCAGCTCTCATTTTGTACGCACCTATTGCTACTTTTAGCGCCTTCAGCCTGTTCAGGCTACATCGGCCGGTATAATGTCGCACGTCGTGGTATACAATGCCTCTGCAAGGAGCTTCAAGATACCCACCACCCCGGTGAAGTATCTGACCGAGGTCCGCGATGAGGCATGCCAGAAATTCGGCGTTAGCAAGGAACAATTCACTTTAAGGTGTGCGACCCACGACTCCAGCAGGGTCAATAGAGGCCACGGCATCCCGAAGAGAACAGCTAGCTAACCTACATCAGGTACAACAACAAGCCCGTATCACTATCGCAGCAGATACGGCATGTGAACCTTCCGCAAGGCGCACGTCTAGAACTCGTCCAAGCCTCTCGTTCACCCACTGTCATTTCAGTAGCTCTCGGCCTACCCGCATCCGAGAAGAACGCACGCCTGACCCAGAAATTCGCCAGCAACATCTCACTGTGGGAGCTACTACGGCAGTTTGAGAGCGGACAGGGTGCTAACTACAATTTCACTCAGCGAGGGGTGCCGGAAATGAATGGAACAGGTACTGGTGCGGGCCGGTTGAACTACGAGATGCCTGTCATTACCATCATGCCTGGTCACAAGGAGTTCAGTACTTTCGTTGATCTGCAGAAGACGCTCAGCCAGCTGGGATTCGACAGTGGAAGTGCTTCTATGCGACTGAGCTTCAAGAATAGCGGCACGCCGCTCGAGGAGGCAATGACTCAGATATCGCAGTACTTCAAGAGTGCGGACCCTGCACCGAGTGGTGCTCATACCGAGAGCTCTGCACAGTCAAGTTCTATGCCTGATATAGATCAGGCAGCTCCGGAGGCTTCGACCACAATCGCGGGCGAAAAAATACGGCCCGAGGAGCCCGACCCTTCACCAATGGAGATAGATCAAGATCCTGTCGCAGAACAGCCATTACCAACAGTAGATGGCCCATCCCAAGTCCCCTCTTCAACAACACCGGCGCCCGTCTCTTCACCTGCCGCAACGCTAGAGCAAACCTCCTCATCCTCCCGTAATATCCAAGTCTTCGCCGCTCCCACATCATCAACTCCCCAAGCCGCCCGTCAACCCTTCAATGAAACCGACTACCAGCCCTCTGTCGACCAACTCCGCGGCCTCCAGGCCTCCTATAAAGAGCGCTCCAAAAACAGCCGCCTACTCTCCGACAAAGAACTTGAAGAGCAAGAGGCAGCCCGTCAGGACAAACTCGCCGCCACCGCCGAAAAAGGAGGCATTGTGCGCGTGCGCCTTCCCGACGGCGCGTTCATACAGTTCTCAGTTTCAAAGACAGACACCGCTGCCAACGTCTACGAGTTCGTTATTGACTGCCTGGCGCACAAGGCCGAGCCGTTTCATCTACAGTATCGCGACGCGAGGGGCCAGTTTGTGCAGATGGATCGTGGGAGCCAGCGCGTCTTCCACGATCTGAAGTTCAGTTCTTGGGAGTTGCTCACGTTCCGCTGGGATGATGGTGCGAGCGCGGCTGTGCGCGGTGCAAAGCCGGTGCTGAGTGAAGAATGGCAGCGAAAGGCACAGGCGCTTAAAATCGAAGAGCCGGTTGCTAACGCGCCTGCTCAGGCATCCTCGCAGGGCCAGACGTTGGGTGAGGCCAAGCAGAAGAAGGAGTGGACGCCTGCCGAGAAGGAGAACAAGCTGAAAAATCTGCTCAATAAGAGCATTTTTAAGAAGAAGTAGGAGGCAGACGGGACGCGGACAGATTCTGACAATGTGTATAGGTGGCGAGACATAGGATTGAATTGCTTGGACTCATGGAGTTGGCTATTAGGATGTCGTTGATCGGATACGTTCACCGGCGAGTGAGGGCTTCGGCGTATGTAGGAGGCGAAGCATTCAAAGATTACGAGACATGACCTGCGCTAGGGACCATTGATAGAACCCGAATTCATGTAAAAAGGCATGCTGCAATTCTAACAGTCTTGGCTTTTGTTAGATGGACAGTACTTGATCTTGAGGTGCATTGCGTGTGCTTCGTCCTGCCAGTAACATACTGCCGGTTAGCACGGTACGAACAGAGCGTGCATCACACCTTTCATCCACCCACAAGTCACTCGCAATCGACTGGCGTGAACTGATCACATTTTCATCTTTAGGAGACACTACTTGGTATCCTCATTCACTCAATATCCATTGTCAATACTCCGAAATCGTGCCCCTTTTTTTGTGATGCATGTTCCGAAGTCGTGTCGATTTCCCGCCATGAAAGAGACCTAACACCCATGATGAAACGGAAAATGAGGTCCCCTGCCGTCGCGAAGCTCGTTGCCCAACGCGGATGAAAACGCTCAGTGGTGGCCGGCACGCCTCGACTCCTGGATGACGTTGGTCATCTCCTCAACCTTCCTCTTGGCACGGCCGAAGGTACCGAGCTGTGGTAGTGTTAGCGAAAGGTCCGGGTGGGCAGATGTTGTGGTGCACAGGAGTCGGGGAAGTGAGGAAGACGTACCCTCTTCTTTGCGAGACGACGGGCACGCTTGTCCTTGGCATTTCGGAGCAACTCGATAACACGCTTCTCGTACGGGGCAAGTCTGCGAAGCGAAGTCAGAAAAATTCAATCAACCCCAAAATTCCACAGCAGCGGTCGAACTCTCTTGGAGAAGTCACAACGCATCCAAATGCCTGTCCCGCCAGGTCCGCGCTGCTGCGTGCGAGGTGTAACGTACCCAGCAACCTCACGAGTAATCTCCCTCACGAAAGCAGTCCTCTTGGACAGGAAGCCCTTCCTCCGCGAGATCCTGGTGGCCGGGGTCCTCGGAGTGACCTCTGTTCATCATAATCAGCATTCGCTCGCTCGTCGCAATTAGGATAATTTTCGCTCGTGGGAGTACGCACTGTGGCCGGCGTTGACGCCAACAATGAGGCCTGCAAGTGAATTAGCATTGCGCAATGGATGTTTAGAGGGCGGCAGCGCATACCAGACTTTTGCTTCACTTCCTTGGGCATGGTGGCGGTCGTGTGTCGTTGAACTGAAGACTGGTGGAGTTGGCGCACTTCGATATTTCGTGTGGGTTGTGGTGCGCCAAGGGCGCGCTAGACTTGATAAGCTTGAACGCGCACGTGATGCACTCGCTTCGCTTAATGATCCGCTTTAGTCGACGGAAGGCCAGTGATGAGCAATAGGTGAATAGTTGAATAAGCAAGATGCGAGTTTTCAATTCTGCCAAGAATTGCAGCAGCAGTCAAATAATGCTCTTTCTAGATAAATACGTCTCGCTCATACACCAATCCATGGTAGCGTATCACTATGTAAGGGCCAACGACACCGAGATGTCGCCAAGACAATGTGCTAATTCAAAAATAGTTCGTCTTCGATACATGGTCTCATGATTTTTATCAGTCTTGGAACAATTTGTTTATCAGTCTTGGAACAATTTGTTTATCAGTCTTGGAACAATTTGATATATGTACTATCGCCAAAATTCGTCTTGGGACGGCGTGGCAGTCAAGGTGCATGTATCTATGAAATTTGACAGGGTATCATTGGCTTTCCATGCAAGCAGGATAACTATATCTTAGTGTTCGTCTTTCTCCTCGCAGCGGTATTCCTAGCAGCACTCAACACAAAAGTAACATGATGGCTCAGCGCAACCAAGTCACCTTCCTCATCATGAACATGTACCTCAAGATCCAACCTCCCATTCTTCACTCTCTTCGTCTGTACTCTGATAGCCAGCCATTTGACACCTTCCGGTGGTAGAGGCTTTTTAACGTCTAAGTTCAACAACAGCGTAGGATACCAGAACGGACCCTGATCGTTCTTCCTATACGATTCCACGATTTGAGGGAACATATCAGCGACAAACCCGATAGACGAGTTCGTGAAGCGAGATCCGTCGGCGAAGCAGAGCCATTCGTCTGCTATGTTGGATCGGGCTTGGCCTTTGCGCGGGAAAAACCACTTGACCTGCTTAGATGCTTTTCTGAACTCCCGATGGGGCATATTGTCCTCCAATTTCCAGTTGGGATCCTCGTCTTGCTCAAGCTTGCTCAAATCGACTGGTGCAGGTTCTGGTAGTAGCTTGTACTGGGTATCAAAGCCTACTCCTTCCTCAGTATCCATATTGGTGTTCGTCACATATGCAATGACCTCCTCCCGACCCTCTTGAAACATGCGAACGTGTACGACTGATGTTTGTCTGCCGAGTTTGACATCTTCGACCCGAAAGGTTGCTGGTCCGACCTGCGTTCGGCGGAGGAACTCGATGTGTAGAGCGATGGTATGCGGCTGGTTCTGTTTCGACAGGGACGTGGAAAAATGTGCCGAGACGACTTCGAGGAAACAACCGGTCACATATCCGCCATTAGGAACTTGTATAATTGAGTATTGCGCAGTTTTGTGGACATGAGGATACACCTTACCACTCCCGATGCACCATTCGTCGTGCAGGACGCATTCATAAGTCGATGCGCCAGTCTTCCGCACGGCAGTAGCTTCTCCCCACGACGGCATTATGATCTAATCACAATGGAGAGCCGATTGCAACAGTTCAATTTGTGTAAAGTTACATGATGAAGTTCGGCACGCGAGAGAGTAAACGGATCGACAATTAGTCGCTAGACGTCCTCCGAGGTCCATGTGCATTCCCCGCGCTAGACGAGAGCCTCGGCCGCTAGCGAAGCGAGACCGCTGTCTTCGCAATACACATGCACTGCAGAGGTCCGTATCTGTTTGATGCATATGCCTTTGTATCTCGCCCCTGACGAGCGGTGAATCGTTCAATTGGGACGCTCGGCATGCTGGATCAGCAAGTGAGCGGGGAAGGCGCAGGCCAAAGCTCCCGCCAACGCGCTTTCGTCGCCCCGCCTGACCTCATTCTACCATACGTCATCGCCTTACAGGTTTACCTGGTGTGAAACGGATATACGGCCCAGCACTATGCTTGGTATCCCCATCGCGATGCACGCAGTGAAGAATAACTGGTCGACGGAAGCTTCAAAAATCCTGTCGCCACCGCTGTACATACGTCAAATTGAAACACGGGCACCGCTCCCCTCACCATAATCCGCTCCACCTATTCTCGCTCTGTCATCGCACATTCCAAGCTTTTATGACACTCGTTTGCGCACGGAAATTTACGATTGAAGAGTTACGAGCTCACGACTCTATGAGTTGCTAATTGTATAGCCCACACAACTTCTCCGCCCACAAAACGCGCTCGCTAAAGCCTCCGTAATGTCTGGCGTGGAGGACGTGGAAGCTTCGCAACGAAAGCACAAATCTCCCTATACCCCGCATCACCCTGTCCCGACCGTCCAGAAGTATCGTGAGGAGAAACAGCAGCGTGAGGAGCAATATGGCCACCCAGACGCAGGAGAGCAAGACGATCGCAGCAAGACCAACCGCCTCACAGATGCATACACCGCGCTTCGACACGGCAAAGAAGCTGTCAATCCAGATGATGGCACACAGCCATACAAGGCTACAAACAAGAACTTAGAATCCGATGATGAGAACATTGCAGACGATCATGCGGGACGCGTGCAGCCCAAGAAGGGCAAAGAGGAGAATGAGCACGATGATCAGGATGACGACACACCAGAGGATACAACGGAAGGCATATCTATGGATGCGGACCCAAAGAAAGCGCGCAAGTCCATGAAGAAATGGAGTGCAGACGGTACGGAACGAGAGGTTACGGATCCGGTTACACATCTTCCTGTGACCATCCATGACTATACGGATAAAGACTTGAAAACGACACCCAAAAATGGACCCCCTGCAGGCTCTGAGGAAAAGTCAGCAACTGGTGCCTTTGCTATGAACAAAAGCGACGAACAGCTTCAAGAAGAACAAGGGGAGTCTCAAGATGCCCACAGCGGCATGGACCCCCTCTTTCCGCCACCCGATTTCGCCATGGCACGCGAAGGTATCACCGATGCCTACCGAAAGGCCATAACAGCTGGTTTGGGGCTAGTCAGCGCGAGTCTAGTAACAGTGATCGCACTCTTCCAATTTACACGTAGCTTTACAGGTTGGTCGAGGGCTGTATTCACCCTGATTGAGGTCGCTATCAGCATTGGTGTTTCAGCCGCAGTCATCATGGGCATACGACAGTGGACGGAAAACAAGATTAATGATGTTTGGGAGACGGAGGTCTGGCAGGCCGAACGGCAGAAGGGAAAGAAGTTAGTCAAGACAAACATTCCGGAAAGCGCACAATGGCTGAATTCGTTCCTTGCCTCTGTCTGGCCCCTCATCAATCCTGACCTCTTTACAAGCATTTCAGATACTCTTGAAGTAAGTCTATACGTTATGCATTAAAGCCGGTAGCTAAATACTTCAGGATGTCATGCAAGCCAGTTTGCCGAGGATGGTCCGTATGGTCTCCGTCGATGATATAGGCCAGGGTAGCGAGTCGCTTCGCATTCTAGGCGTTCGATGGCTGCCCACGGGTGCAGCGGCCAGATCTGTAGGAGAAGACGGTCAACTCAAGCGCGGTGGTGAGAAAAAGAAAGATAGCGACCGATCGGTCCCAGGCGAAGGAGACATCAAAGAGGATGTAGGTCAGAAGGACGAGGACGGTGATGGACAGGACGATGGAGTTGCCGAGGGCATGGAAGCTGAAGAAGGTGATTTTGTCAATATGGAGATTGCGTTTGCCTATCGGCCGTCGGCCGGACGTAAACGCATGAAAGACCGTGCTAAGAAAGCCCACCTCTACTTGGCCTTCTACATGCCCTCTAACATCAAGTTTCGTAAGTTTCCTTCAGGATCACACACCATGTGGTCGAAATGGTACTAATAAATTGCAGCTGTATGGGTTGAACTCCAGGGCTTCGTTGGGGTTATGCGAATGCGACTCCAATTGACGCCAGATCCACCCTTCTTCTCTTTGTGCACTTTTACCTTCCTCGGACAGCCAAAAGTCGATATTTCTTGCGTCCCTCTACTCAAACAAGCTCCGAACTTGATGGATTTTCCACTCATCTCTAGATTTGTTCAATCATCAGTTGACGCTGCCATGGCTGAGTACGTCGCACCGAAGTCGCTTACTCTCGATCTAAAGGACATGATGATGGGCGACGACTTCAAGAAAGATACAACTGCGCGTGGAGTGATCGTGGTAACCATCAAACACGCATTTGACTTCAAGGAGGGAGATGGCGGGATTGGTCCCATCAAGAATGGTTCAGCTGACCCATACGTAAGTGTTGGATGGGCCAAGTTTGGCAAGCCAATGTGGTCAACACGTATTCAGCAAAAGAACATGGAACCTTACTGGCATGAGACATGTTATCTGTTAGTCTCGCCGGACGAGTTGAATGTGGATGAACGCTTGAGAATACAGCTCTGGGATGCAGATCGTCTATCTGCCGATGATGATTTGGGTCGCATCGAAGTGGACGTTAAACAATTGATGAAGGACAATGCAACAAATGGGAAGATGCATGATCGTGAAGATGGTTTTAAGTCTCTTAAGAAAGGCGAGGGGATGCCCGGTAAGTTGTGCTGGAGTGTGGGTTACTACTCGAAGACAAGGATTACCGACGATCAACTCACGGCGCAAGAGGAAGATCCGGATGTCGATAACATTGACCAACTGAAAAAGAAGGTCTACAAAGAAGCCGAGCGCAAACTGCGCGAAGCCAGCAAAGATGAGAGCGACGAGGTCGAGCAGCAAAAAGCTCAAGACTTTAAGGTAAGTTGTCGCATGTATACGACAAATATGATTCGCATTCGCTAACTCATGCATAGGCTCGTCAAGACGATCTCATAATTGCGTCTCCGCCATCACAAGAATACCCCTCCGGCATTCTCAGTGTTCAGATCCACCAAATCACAGGCCTAGAACTGGAGGTTTCGAATAAGAATAAAGAGAATGAGAATGCAAGTGATGAAGAGGAAGAAGGCGATGACCTTCCATCCGCCTACTGCACGATCATCCTCAACCACCAGAAGATATTTAAGACGAGGACTAAACCTAAGAACTCTAAGCCTTTCTTCAATGCTGGTTGCGAACGATTCATTCGCGATTTTCGCAACACTGAAGTCCACATCTCCGTACGCGATGCACGTGTACATGAAGACGATGCTCTCCTGGGTGTTATCTACCTCCCCCTGTCAAGAGTGCTCAAACATCGCAGTCAGCTTGTTGCCAACTTTCCGATCTCTGGTGGCGTCGGCTATGGTCGCGCCCGCATTTCGCTCGTGTTCCGATCTGTGCAGCTCCAGGCACCACTGAATATGCTGGGCTGGGAATATGGCACGCTGGATATCGATCCAGCCGTCAAAGCTATTGATATTGCACCGGAGTTGAAGAACCTCAGGATGAAGATCCGTACTAGTCTCGCCCGTGGCAAATTGCATTCCGGATCCGAGGATAGTGAAGCAAATCAGCACGATGGACACACCGTCTGGAAGGCGAGGCGAGACCACTCCATCCGCCTCCCCGTCCGCAAACGCTATGCTTCCCCTCTCGTCGTCGAGTTCCGCAAGGACTCCGCGCTTTCAGATCGCACGCCCGCCTTCTCTATTCTTTGGCTCAAAGATATCCCCGACAACGAAGAGCAAACCGTCCGCCTCCCCGTTTGGAAAGGCGACTTGTCTCGCGCTGAGAACAACGTCCTCGACTCCTACGGCGAAAAGCTCGGAGAAATCGAGCTGACCCTAACACTTTGGTCTGGCCTCTCGGGCTACCACCAGCCCCTCGCCAAGAAAGACCGCCATATCGGCGACGTACTACAAGTCCTCGACACGTGCAATGATAATGATGACATGGACTGGAACAATGGTGATGACGACGATGATGACGATGACACATCGTCTTCCTCTTCCGACGACAGCGACTCTTTCGTGCCGTCGATCCTGCATCCAAAGTCGGATGATAGTCTTGATAGTGATGGAAAGAGGGGACTAAAGGAACAGGTTAAAGAGTATAAGAAGAATAGCAAGCAATTGCACAGGAGGAATCGCGGGGCGATGCAGTGGAAGGGACCGCGGACACTGGCATACTTAAAGCATTTGGCTGAAAGGGGGGAGAATAAGGTTGAGGGGATTTTCAAGCATAACGGTAAAAAGGGACAGGGGATTGAGACGGAGGCGTAGAGTGTAGACTCTGGGAGCAGATGGCGCGTTGGCATCGGCGTTGGGTTCTGGCGTTGATGAAACGTGCTCTCGGACGGGTGCGTATTGGCAACGGATAACGGGCATCATCTCAGGTTCAAACTGCGAGAAATATTTCAGTTAGCAATTGTACTTTGAAGGTTCTGCATAATGTGCATTGTCCTGTATCATGCTCTGTTTATGCTGCTCTTTTGAGCTTGGACCTTTTTCATCATTCTTGTCCACGTGATGCACTTCTGCCTGCGATCTGCGCCCACTGACACCACTCCACTCCCCCCTCGGAACATCTTTTGAAGAGAATGGCTTTCAAATAAGCAAGTATATGTATTTATCTCCAGAGGATAACTTTGCCTGCGGGCATTTGGTCTATTGAAACGATACAGAGAAGATTAGCATGGCCCCTGCACTAAGGATGACACGCTATTCAAAGAGAAGCCATCATTTTTTGGATCCTGGTAGGGACGGGAGTTCGAAATCGGGAGAGAGCGGAATGCAGCTTTTTTTCCAATTTATCCTCTTTTGATAGATTAGGTCGGGGCTCGTGTTTGCTTGGTGACTTGGCTAGTGGTTGTTGATGGTTGATGTGAATGGATGGATCTATTTAATTGCGATGTTTGGATAGAAGTAGTCGAGTTTCGCTTTGTAATACTCGACGGCACTCACGGTAGAGAGATGGACTAGGAAGATCTTGTTCACATCTGCGCCTACGTTTCCTACGATCTAGGAAGCACATAATGATCTTTACCGTCTTCTATCCCATGAATGAATGTTCTAAACGGATTTGGTATGTTGATCATGGGTCGCAAGCCTTCTACGTATGAAAACGTAATTTTGTGCTGTGCGAAAATACGAAACCGGTTTGGGTGCAGTCATGGAGTGTATGGAATGCTCTCCTGTGCTAGAGATTGCAATGAAAATCGATGAATCGAGCGTCATGTCAAATCCAAGCTAGCCATGTCGAGACACTAGAAGTCCTGCACACGAAGCTCAACGCTGCTTGTAGTTTGAAGTGATGTATATAAAAATCTGACTCAAACCACTTGGAGAAACATCGTCCTCATCCTCTCCAATACGTTAATGTTGCCATGCGACCTTGAAACGATTGCGCGGAGATATTGATGCTCTGGGAATGGTTGTATATGATGTGGCTTTAGGAAATGGTGGGAATCGAGCATTATTTGCCAGCTGGATTTCATGAACAAGTGTTGAGGAAGGCATGCACTCATCGACGCCAAGATTGTATGGAAAGATGACTTGCCAGCATCGCTGATCTTCCATCCACTATACTTGACTACTCGAAAAAAAAATATTGAATAGGGAAGGCCGGACGGGACATAGCGATGGCAAAGTATGGCGCGAGTGGTTATGCCTTCAGCCAGTGCAAAATCTCATGGAAATCTCGCGCCCACACAACGCTCCACTCATCCGTCTGCTCGCAATCTTGCAGCCGAGTACAACGTACACCAATTCTTTGCAGTGAGTCTGCTAATTTCTGCTGTGTACCCGTCATGGGATCGTCTCGGATGCAAATTCCGAGATCTGCTTCTAAGAGGCACTCCAAATCGGTCCAGCTATCTCCCACATACACCTTCCGAGTCTTTGCATGGTCCTCCGGTCCTATAATCTGGAAACGCTCTAATTTGTCGTGACTAGATACTATTGTGTTGCTGCGCGAAGTCCCAGGGGAGATGTGACCAGTCGATGGCTTTTCGAAGATTTCTTTTCCCGTCTTCTCATGCAATCCCTCAAGCTCGTTTGCATAGATAGCTGGAAACATGTCCTTGCTTGAACATCTGTCATACACTCTAGCGCTGAGACACGCAGCAATGAATTTTTGACTCCAATTGACACTGAGAATAAAGAAACGTTCGTCGAATCGCCCTTTGCGATCTCGAAGAGCTTGAACAAAATCGATGTATCCTTCGCGTATTTGTACGCGCCCTGACTTAATGGCTTCAATTGCTCCTTCGTCTACATCCCTTTTCGTCAAACTTCCAAAGATACTAGAGTTAGAGACTCGGTCGATGCTTCGCTTCTCTACTTCTTCAAGGATTCTGAGGAGCTTCTTCTCATCTGACACTTTCAAAGGCAGTTTCCCGTCTGGTACATGTTTTTTGAGGGTCTCTTCGTAGTCTGAAAGGTATGCTTGTGTGAGGTTCTTCCATTTCTCAGGAACACCGAAGCCTGGTTTGCGTTGTGCGGCGATGTTAACGAGAACGTCAAGGGTGTCGTGCTTCGTAATAGTTCCGTCCCAATCTAGCACCCAGTTAATCACCTGGTTCGATGGGAGAAGCGGCTGCGCCATTATTTTGCTTGTATGGAAAGAACGATGATGAATTGCTTGGGAGATGCTGGACGAGATATTGACCAAAATGCGATACCGAGCCCGAGGAATGCGAATAGAAATTGGTGCAAAAGCTCCTATACAGCTCATCTTAATGAGCGGTATATGTACTCATCACCTTCTCCAAGCATTGCGAGAGCAGGATCATTGCGATACTGAGCGCGACGGATGTTTTAAAGCGAGTGAATGTATCTCATCGGAGTTTGCAGGCGCCGATAGTCCCCGCGCTAAGCCTAATCAGAAAAACTTCGAGGTCCAAAAATTTGGAAGAGCTTCGGTTCACCGCGCACACCTCACTACATCGTCGCCGACATGGACTCCAAAACTGAAGTGAAAGTGCCCGTGCGACTAAGCACTCGTGATCCGTCGATACAGCTAGAACAAGAACCCGGCCCCCTTCTCGTGCAGACCTGTAAGTACATTCCAGTCCTCTATTCGCATGCGACGGATGCGCGAAATCAATTCATACCGTGACGCCTCATACATATTAATTGTTCACAGCTGTGAAACGTCCGCAACTCTCCGCCCTCGTCAACAACCTCCTCCACCCCGACTCCAAACCTATCCCCTTCGACATCCTTATAAATGGCCAATTCCTGCGCACGACAATCGATGAGTTCCTCACTCAGAATGGTATCTCGGCTGAAACAACACTGGATGTCGAGTACACACGCGCTCTCGTCCCACCATTGAACGTAACTAGCTTCGAACACGACGATTGGGTATCTGCTGTGGATGTGCTTTCCGCTTCGTCGGCTGCGGGCGCGTGGTCTAGTGGCAGTGTTCAGAGCGGGCAGGAGAGAATATTGAGTGCGAGTTACGATGGTCTGGTGCGGGTGTGGGACATGTCAGGAGACGTACTGGCGACGTCGCAGGCACCGAACAATGGCGGACGAATAACGAGCTTGAAGGCGTCGAAGTGGATATCGGATAAGAAGATCGTAGCTGCGGGCATGGATAATGCGGTGCGCGTATATAAGTACGACGAGGATACGAGGACGATTACCTCGAGCGTGGAGCTCTTTAGCCACCGCTGGGGTGTAGAAGACATTGCTGTTCATGGCCCTTCCAACCGCATCCTTTCGGCCTCAGCCGATTCAACAATCTCTCTCTTCTCCTCGAATACAAAAGAGAACCCAGCTGCGCCAGCCGAGCTCCTACCAAATTCTACAGCGGCCTCGAACAAACGACAAAAACTAGCCAAACCCGACCGGACTGTTCCTGCGCGCGGTGCTCTCAGCAAGCTCTCCGGCCACGCATCGCCCGTCTCCAGCGTTATTTTCAAGCCAGACGACGCTACGGTTGCATACTCAGCGTCTCACGACCACAGCCTGAAGACCTGGGATCTACCTACGTCGACGTGCGTGGATACGCGGACAACAGGCCACTCGCTCCTCTCCCTCGTTGCATTACCTAAACTTAATCTCCTCGCGACAGGAACTTCAGCGCGCCACATCACGCTCATTGACCCGCGTGCATCCGCCACCCAGATCACTGCGATGACGCTGCGAGGGCACAAGAACGCCGTTGTGTCGCTCGATGTCGATCCAAGCTCTGAGTACAGCCTGCTGTCGGGCTCGCACGACGGCACGGTTCAGATCTGGGATGTGCGAAGCGTTAGACCGTCAGAGGTGCAAGGCGAGGGTCAGCTTGGGGAGAGCATGTACACAATTTCTCGAGACAGCGCTAAGGGGCGGCCAGCACATGGCCATGGCGAGGGTGTTAAAGTTTTCGGTGTAAGATGGGACAAGGACGTTGGTATTGTGAGTGGTGGTGAGGACAAGAGGGTGCAAATCAATAGGACTGTGGGTACGTGATATTTTGAGGAAATTTTATGGGTCAAGTTATTTCAGGATACACATTACAGCCTCCAGACTTTTGCCATTGGCCAATAGATAGGCGTATGGCGGGGGTGAGTCGCATCGGGAGGTGTTCTGGCGTTGGGGAGGGTTTAGATACCACGTAGGCATGAAAAATGTTCCATTATCCTGATATGCGGGATATGTGGTGATTGCTTATTCCGCTTTTCTCTCAATATTAGATCAAAAGTATGGAGACTCATTGTGGGCCAAGTCATAATGACATACATAATATGATCTTATACTTTCGACACAGGGCTGTATACGTATGTTACTGTCTGCACTAGTACTACCGCAGGGCAGATCGTTATGTACCATGATGCAGTGTCAGCTTTGATAACACAGCACTCTACTCAGTGGTGAGCTAGGCGTCCAGATCATCAGTCTGCCAAGGCCACATTGAGTTGCGTATGCATTCTGAAGTAACCTACCGGTCAACAAACTGTACTTCGAAACTTCAATCAAATCCATGCCATTAGCTGTTCCTCGGATTCTGAGGCCGACGGACACAAAAGAGTAAAATGCCACACGAAATTGTATCCATATGACGAGACCAATCGACTTTTTGACTTCCGAGAGGTATGCATCTCGACTAACCGTGACTCCATGCTCTATGCAAAAAAAGGGTATCATATCTTCCACACTTCGCAAGCTCCCATTTTCCTTTTCTCATGCTCTCCCTCCTCCTTTGTACAACCTAGCTGGGTCTATCCCGATTCTCATACTAAACCAAATGCCCAGGCAGCAAAAAATTTGGGACACCCTCCATGACCTTATACTCATGCCCACACTCCCCACACACCAATTTTCCCTCTTTGACGCACGTCTCAAGCAATACTCGATGTAGATCCTTCGCCGTCTGACTCGGCTCTTCCTCTTGCTCCTCGCCTTCCACAGCAGCTGCCGATGGTTGTACAAGATCTTCGCGGGCCGGCGGGGCGGGCGGCAACTCTGGCAATCCCAACTGTGTTCCTATTAGTGCGAATCCCGCGCAAGGTGCTTGAGAACAGGAACGGCAGACGTACCTCCCCTGCGATAGTCCTGATTTCCTCCCACTTCAGTCTGGGCAGAATGTTCTTCAAGAACGGCAGATTTATGTCTGTTTCGACGATTTCGAGTTCGGCGTCGCGCGGGTGCAGGGGGAAGGAAGCGGGGGAGGTTTTGCATGTTTTGATGGCGCAAGTGACGAAGTTGAGGGTGAGGAGTTTCATTTTGGCTATTCGGCCGTCGCAGGCTCGGAGACGTCGATTATAACAATGTGGGGAAATTGAGGCTCAAAGTGGTGGAATATATGTAGAATCGAAGCTTGACGTGGGATGTGGATTTTTTTTGGTGGGGTAAAGTGCAAGCTAGGGATGCCCATGCGGCTCAAGTTAAGCTTATTTTTGTGCGCTAAACAAATAAGGCTTGGGGAATATGTATTGAGAATATTTATTCCTCGTGTTTGGCTCGAGAGCCTGACTGACTATACACCCATCGCTATGTTATATATGCTCACAAGAAAAATGGGGCTCTTGCCCACCCAAGCGGCTATCCTAAGGCCGTAAACAAGTTCGTAGCTCATTCCCGCATATCCATAAAACCGCATAGCCTACCAACACCGCGCTTGCAATAAAGTAAAATTCTCAAGGTATGGGAGAGCAGAAATTCAATCAGTTCGGCACCGCATGATGCGAAGAAATGGGTTCGCACCTCACTTGAAATGAACCTCGATGGCATCCATGTCATCGATATCAGCATCCTCGATGGTATCCATAGGCTTAAGCCGATCGCCATCGAACATGAGCGTGATGGGTTGTTCACTAGGAACACCCATGTTCTTTTTGTACGCGTCGGCCAGGTGACCGATCTCTGTAGTCTGTGATCTTGATCAGCAGCACACCCCGCGACATTGTCAACACATGTTACATACTCCATGAACCTTGATCTTGAAATCGTCCTTGCCTTTCGCTTTCAAAATCAGCCGGATCTGCTTAGCTTGGGATTCAGCTTCAGGTTCGGGCTCAGGCTCGTCGATTGCTGGTTCCGATTCGGCAGCTCTCGCAGCCTCCAATGCAGCCTCTTTCTTTCTTTGCTCGAAAA
Source organism: Kalmusia sp. IMI 367209 (assembly GCA_027946365.1). Classification (NCBI taxonomy): domain Eukaryota; kingdom Fungi; phylum Ascomycota; class Dothideomycetes; order Pleosporales; family Didymosphaeriaceae; genus Kalmusia; species Kalmusia sp. IMI 367209. The sequence continues at coordinate 1,899,653 of JAPEUQ010000003.1, read as the reverse complement.
CTTCTTCTGTCCACGCTTCCACGTGGATCTTGGGTAGATTGGTCTCATCGTAGATTGTAGGATCACCCTCAACTATCGCATATCCGTGATCGTCAACCTGGACGCCGAGCCGCTGTATCGTGGTAGTGTCCCATATTCTTCGGTTCTTCCATGTCATGAAGATGTCACGAGTCTGTTCAGGTGAGAAGCCCTGTTTTTCGCACCAGGCATTCTTGGGTCTCTCAAGAGACATGTCGGTCTTCACCTTGATGATCAATGGCTTCGTATTCGGAATCTCGGACACGATAAACAGTTGTACCATGGCAGTAGGCTTCGGCTTCTGGGTGCTTGGCACAACAGCAGGTGTTGGTTCTTGGGATGCAATTTTCGCTGCAGCTCTTGCGCGCGCTTTTGCTTTGAGCTCTGCAATCATAGAGTCGTCCACCTCCTCGACTTCTTCTGATGATGCGCGCCTTGAGCGTATTGGTATGGGCGGCATCGGGCTAGGGGAAGCCTTGTACGGGAGGTCTTCATCTTCATCGGTGTCCACTAGATCTATGACTTGGGACTGTTTCCCAGCACCAAATGAAGTGCTCGACGATTTGGTAAGGGAATCGTATCGTGTTGCGAGGATGTCGGACGTCGAGCCGCTGCGAGTGGGAGACATTGGCGTCTTGCTACGACTAATCTCAAGTCAGGTAAGGCATGCATCATGGGTTTCCTTCGCAAGGGTACCCTTTACTCGCCATTCGATCGTCTTGATCAGAGTTTCCTGATCTGCTGGCGTGCACCTTCTCGTCCGGCTCGGCAGACACTTTGCGCCGTTTGCGTTGTCGCACATCGTCTGCTTTGCGCTGTTTTGCCTCTTCTACCTTCCGCTTCTCCTCAATCTTGCGTTTTGTCTCCTCGGCGATTATGTCTTTGAACTCGCTGGAATGACTGAACATGTCCTCCTGCGTCTCGGCTTTTGGTGCGGTTTGCCATGCTGCCTTCTTGAAGCCGAATCGCTTCTTTTTGGCCTGCGCAGCGGCGCCGGTTGTTGCGTCCGTCATCGATGCAGCATGAGCGTTGTTAGTGTGTTCTGGTGCGAGGTGAAAGCGTTTAATTAGTCGACCACGAGGGGTGGCGTGTAGGGCTGAGATGCGACGCGCAGTCACGCTTTTCGTGGACATGGTCCGTGCGTGATAGGTTCACTTTGGGTACGACAAGCTCATGCCGAGGGCATCAACACCACATTTCTCGGTACCACATTTCGAAATCGAAGTGAAAATTTCACGTATGTACTTTAGGTTGCATAGGTGTCACTTACGGTTTTTGGCTGATCATCATAGCCTCGATTAAGCACACACCAAAATGGCAACCAACGGCGATAGCCCCGATGCCGACATCAAAGGCGACTCCCGTGACCCCAGCGGCTTCCTCAGCGAGATCATCGGTGCCCCTGTTACAGTCAAGCTGAACTCTGGCATTGTCTACAAAGGTGCGTTTCCCATGCGTCTTCTTCCTGCTTCTCAGCGGCCCCGCTGTCTTTCGCCAAACTGGTTGATATGCTTGGCTTCCTCAAGCCCTCAATGCGAATTTGAACACAATCATTGATAGATTTCTCGACGTTCGGAGAGCTAAAGCGGGCTGTAGTATGTACGTACCTCTAAGACTAACAGCACGTCAGGTGATCTCCAGTCGGTCGATGGCTATATGAACATCGCCCTCGAGCGATGCAAGGAGTGGTCGGACGGTAAGCTCGTCCGCAGTTGGGGTGATGCCTTCGTTCGAGGCAACAACGGTGACTACTCTCCTATCTCAGTCCTGGAGAACGTACTCTAATATAACAGTAGTCACATACATCTCCGCCGATAACGCATGAAGAAGCGTGGCCATGAGCCTTACTTAGCCCGAAAAGAAGGCAAGCACGACTTCTTCCGCGGAATATGTGCCATGAATCGAGCCCATAACTGGGAGCGTTCTGATTTAGTCATCGACGATGGAGTTTTTAGGGTAGATCACGGCACCCAGAGCACAGGGGTGCACGCCCCATGTAGCAGTAAACGCTGCGGTCATCGATCAGCGCATTCATCATTTCCAACATGCCCTAACTTCCCGCTCTCGATGTTTTCTTCGTGCTCCCTGAATCGGCGATAATATCAAACAGAAGTCTTTCAATGTTTCGGACAACAATTCGTGGTACCTTTGAAAGTAAAAAAACCGAGTGTCACGAAAATGTCAACGTAACTGACGATTGTCGACTCGTTTTTCCTTCTATGCCTTCGCATATTGATTGCCTACTCATGCCCATCTCTAAACATCGTCTATGATTGCTCAGAACCCCTCTCAAACTCTAGTAATACCCCTATGCTAAGTGTATGGGAAGCTACTTAATAGATGTAACGCGTTTTTGAGATCTCCCTTCCCAGTATTGGGACCAAACAAAGGCTCATCTCTGAGAGTTGATGGAGGCTCAAAGGACTATGATAAACTAGACTCTGGGAGTATGATGGACCCACCTCAAACACCTAATGGCACAACGAGTCATGACAAGCATCTTGAATCAGAAGAGCAGCTTGCTAGTTTCTGGGCAACGTCGGTAGCTTACTAGCTCTTGCTACGGTTCTCAAACGCTTGCTATATAGAACAACAATGACACGACGTAGACTCCGGTAGCGTTTTCTCATTTATCTATTCATAGGACCCAATTTAGCTATATATATATATATATATATTAAGCTTCTTTATTGTTGGTACCTGAGACCTTATGAAGTACCTATCCGCTTCCTCCATGAACGCTTTTAGGAGTCAGTTAAAAGTTCTCTCCACAGTGTTACATATAGACAAGATTTGGAAACAACACGCGTATACAGAAGTTTTGTTGAAAGAACGGGACAGTGAAATGTTACAATCCAATGGCCATACATGACTAGGAGCGTGATATGTATGGAGAAGCCGAGAGGAACGAGGCTACTGCACCGTTGAGTTGCTAGCATTCAACCTAGCTCAATTATACTTGCAACAGGGAAGGGCTAGCTCTAAACTCTGTGTAGAAGATGGTACCGACCGTGAGTACATGTATCAAGAAGCGACGAGAATGTATATGTACAAGCGTCGTTGTGCTATGTAGCTAAACTCTTGTCAACGCGGGGCCCAGGTCTTACACTTTTCTTGAAAAAATTAGTCGTTACTCAGATCGAGCTTGCTATGGTCGGTCCGATGGTTTTGAGGATTTCTCTTATAAGTCTATCACTTGGTCCTTGATCCCTAGAGGGTTTACATGATCGATAGAGATTGCGGATAGTATCCAATATAGCGATTACGCTTCTCGAGATTAGAATGAATATCTCGGAGCAGCAGCAGCAAGTCTAGTCGCTGAACAAGCTCTGTTCCCTCCCGCTTTGGGGGGGTTTCATTCACTGCTAAACAACGGGTTTCACTGGTTCTCTTGTTGCGCTAGCTCGCGGTGAAAGAGCTCTCGAAGCCTACGCAATCGAAGCCCTGCTTCAATTCTTGTTCGAATTTGTTCACGCACACTACTTTGTCGACCTCCACTCTATACAAAGCCTCCCCAGCTTCTTCCGTCTCCTCTGTCAACCCCAGGTCTACACTCAACTTCAATCTCTATCAAATACCATGTCGACCTCACCTGCCTCTGCCATGGGTCCCAAGGACGGTCTCCAGCCCAGTTACGCGCCTGCCACCCGTCCCCAGACTGAGGTCTCGCCCAACGACGCCAACGACAAACCCGCCCGCAAGCCATCCGCGTCGTCTCCTGCAGAAGCCGACAAGGAGCATACTACCAGCCAGATCACCACTCGTCACTACCGTGCAAGGGCACGCAAGTCTCTCCGCGCTGCCCCAACCACTCGCTTTGCCAATCTGCAGACCTCGCCGCCTGACCCAGCCAAGCACAAGACTGCCATCGTTCGAGGCGGCTTCGGCGGCGTATCGTTGCCGAAGAAGGAGCCCATGTCGGTGTTGAACCTGGCTGGTAACAACTGGACGCTGTTTTACCAGAATCAGCAGGAGTTCAGCATCTTCCGGCGCAAGTCAAAGAGGGATGGTGATGGTGATGGTGATGGTGATGGTGATGGTGAGGGTGGGAATAAGGGTGCAGGAGATGTCGGGGCCTGAGTGTCGTCTTGCCCTCATGGCTAGCTTTTGAGTGTTGATGTCTTCTCTTGCAACAGACATTGAAGGATACGTCGACCTGATTAGGGTATTATTGCAGTGGATAGGTCTTCCTGCCTGGCGTACATATAGATCAAGGAATTTGATATACACTTCCTCGTATACCACTGTGTGTAATATCTTTCCTATATTCTTCATGTCTATCTATCGTTACCTGAACGTAGCATCGAAACAGTGAGCACATCGCTCAAAAGACCCGTCTCTTACACCGTAGATGGCACCAGCAGTATGATATAAACTGACAATTCGAGTCCGATTCGAACTTATGCCTACAATTAATCTCTTTCTACAACTAGCTATATGCTATAACAAACGCTCCTACTTCAAGCAATGTAATGCTTTTAGAGTCTGCTAGTGTTACCTCATAATACTATACCTTAAGTGTAGACTAGCTTCATACCTACACGTAGAACAACTTACAAGGGCGATCCTAGATGATCGACCCTCCTCGGTTACTCTGCTAGAAGCATCCTTCCAATCAGGAATGATACAGCGCAGAGGAATAGAACTGCTGAAACAAGCGTCGTGGGGAATTATGTGATTTGTTTCTTGTTTCTGGCTCGAGAATTCGACGTTACTCCGCTGACGTGGAGCGCAGATCAAGACGGATGACCGTGGCTTGGACGATGTCATTGACGCTTGGATGAGGCTCGGCAGGGCAGGGGTTGCGGGCGGGATGGGATGTTGACATCACGATCTTAATGCAAGAGACGGTAAGTATCATCAATGGAAAATCGATGCTCAAGACTATAGAGCTTTACACTGCTCTAGACCCCCTCATCCGAATTAATAGCAGGATTATGCAAACCTCGGCTTTCAATCCCAAACTCCATCCAATCTTCTCGCGTGAAATGGTATATAGCGCATTTTAAGACCATGAAATCAATACTCTCGTGAAAATCACCATGTCTGATCCACCGATCTTGAACGCCTTCGCCATACATGATTGCAGGCATGCACATACATCTACTAACACAAATGAAATGATATTTGACTTGGAAAGAATTTAAATGAGATTACGATGCTCAGTCCAGCTCCTACGCCTTCCACTTCGCATCCGTCCACTGCTCGTATTCTTTTGCTAGACTGTGTTGGACCCAGGGAATCGTGACAGAGGTCCAGACGCCTGCCCAGAGGAAGGGAAGGACCCAGCCAACCTGTGCACATTAGCATCGAATCTGAAATGTAGGTTAACAGGCAGTGTTTATGCTTACTATGTATGCCGCGTCTCGTTGAATGGTGAAGACGATGGCCACTGTAACAGCCGAGCAGACAATGGCCCCAATGGCCCAGAACAGCGTCAATCGATGTAACATCTCCCTGAACGCCTTGCTCGCTTGATACCTCAGGTTCAGTCTCTGCCGGAACTCTGTGCCGCCGGAACCGTCAACGGCGCAGATATCCTCAATGTAAGCGTAGATGCCGGGACGCAGGGGTGCGCCCATAGGAAGGGAGCTGATGCGGCAAGGGGCGCGGACGCCAGCGAGACGTAGGACATCGACAAGGAGGAGCTCGACGCCAATAGCGAAGAGCATGGTAGAGGCGGGGATGGCGAGGACGCGAATGGGGGGATCGCGGGGGCAGGTTCCGGCGATGAGCTCGATCATGACGAAAAACCAGCCGACGGAGAGATTCCAGTGAAACCAATCCAACTACTCTTTGTTAGCAAAATGCTCCATGTCCTAAAGATGGATATGCTGGATTCTGGAATCAGATGGAAGTACTTACGTAGAATCGTTTCGCTCCAATTACTCTACAATTCGAGTTTGGCCTCCACAACCTCCTAAATCGAATAAAATACTCCACAATACTGACGGTTCCTAGTAATGCGGTACTGATACTGAATACGGCATTCGCACTCAATTGGTCTCTCGTCAGGCCATACCACATGCCAAAGTACAGGCCAATAGGCATGCAAACACAGTCCAGGAAAATCAGGAACCAGAACCAGAAGATGCTCTTCTTGCGTGGCCGCAGCGAGTAGTTGAGCGGCGGCGGATGCGCGAAGTCCGGGTCATCATACGTGACCTGTGTGTGCGGGTAGAGGGCCGACGGGTTTGGTGAAGGAGCCCTCGATGGGTGGACGCTGAGGTTGCCATTGGGGGCAGTCTGTGTGGATTGTGGGGCAGAACGGCCTCGTTCTTCAGCCGGAGCGTCTTGGACGGCGATGCCGGGGATTTGGAGGGATGGATGGGTGGGCGGTTGCGTAGGCTGCTCGGCGCTCATTGAGATGGTCTGTTTGGTGTCGTCGTCCTGCGGTGTGGGCGGCTCGACGGCAACCTCGGGTTGCGGCGGCTCGTCCTGGCGCAGTGGCTCGGTCGAGGCCGTCTGCTGGGTGCTCACCATGTTGTCGCTTTTTGTAACTCCAAGTATGTGTCGATGTGTTACTGTGTATGCAGAACCAGAATGCAAGAGCGGTGGCGCCGGGAACCTAAAAAGTCTTAAAGGCGGGAACGTGCGGAAACAGCTTCTTGTATCGCGGATGCGTCAGGATGGGTTGCAGCGCAAGCGTGCAGGGCACGTTGTGGTAAGCAGGTTGCATGCGATAAAGCCGTGGACCATTTATGACATGATGGATGCCCTTGGCTGACCGAACCACTGCGCGTCCTGCCATTCACGGCCCATTACATCATAGGAGACCCCTTGGCGCCAACGCTGGGCGGGAATGAACACGCCGTTGCAGGTGATGCTCGCTTTGGGTTTAGCCGCTTCACGTCTCCGGACGCATCGCTCTGCAGCGTGAGACTGCCGACGTGTGACCTCACCACCCCATATCTTACGATCCTGCACTCCACCTTGAAAGGAACATGTGAGACGATCTACCCATGGCCAGCGCTTTAGGCCTCATATCTCGTGTGCTATTCTTCCTCTTTGTTCGCAGTGCTTTCGGCCGTGCGCAGGCGCAGGCTCCGCTTCAGCACCGTGACAATGACACCATCTCCCGCGAGCTCTTCTTTCAGCTCGAGGAGCTGGCCCGCATAGTCGACATCTCCTACTGCGTGGGCACTGCTGGCCTAGGCATACAAAAGCCCTTCAGCTGCGCGAGCCACTGCGGCGACGAGGACTTCAAGGACTTCGAGCTGGTCACTGTGCGTACATCATCACTCCCGGCAGCATGTCGTAAACCTGTGTAGACATAAGGCTGATCCAGAGCGCAGGCATGGAATACCGGCCCCCTTTTCAGCGACTCCTGCGGCTACATTGCCCTCTCGCACCCGCCCTCACGCCCACGCATCATCCTCGCTTTCCGTGGCACCTACTCCATCGCAAACACCATTGTCGACCTATCCACTGTTCCGCAGGAATACGTGCCCTACCCGGGCGACGACGACGATGATTCTACCTCCGATTTTCTCGCCCCGAAGTTGCGTCCTTCATCCCCATCCATCAAAGATCAAGAGCCTCCCCCAGCCGACCCCCCAAAGTGCGAAAACTGCACCGTCCATACCGGCTTCTACTCCTCCTGGCTGAACACGCGCAAAGCGATCCTACCCCAACTCACCGAAGCCATCGACCACCATCCAGACTATGAACTAGTCCTCGTCGGCCACTCCCTCGGCGGCGCCGTCGCCGCCCTCGCAGGCCTCGACTTCAAAGCCCGCGGGTGGAGCCCAAAAGTAACCACCTTCGGCGAGCCCCGCGTCGGAAACAAGGAGCTGATGGCCTACATCAATGACAGGTTCAACATCACTTTTGACCGCGACGCCAACGCTTACCATCGTGTGACCCACACCTCGGACCCTGTCCCGCTCCTCCCCCTCGCAGAATGGGGCTACACCATGCACAGCGAGGAGCTCTTCATCTCAACTCAGGATCTTCCCTTCACGGAAGCCGACATCCACCACTGCGTCGGCGACGAGGATGCCAAGTGCATTGCTGGTGACGACGCCGGCGGCAGTTGGGGCATCCCCACGCGCTTCAAGTTCTGGCAACTGTTCTTCGCGCATCGGGATTATTTCTGGAGATTGGGGCTTTGTGTGCCTGGCGGCGACCCCAAGGATTGGTATAGGAAGTATCCGAGGCCAGATGACGGCGACGAGATCGAGAACGAGGAGCTGTGATGAAGTCGTGTGAGTATCTTCTGGATACGAACATCAAACGCGAAGCGATTTTTTTTCCTCAGGCCGACTGTATATCTAAGCATCTCCTTGATGATGGTGTTGATATTTTCTATGAGCGGGCTGTGATGAGTGACGAAAGGGTACTAGGAAACTCAAAAGCGACATTGCAAGTCTTTTTCGTTGATTGTTCGGAGAGACCCGTACTTTCCTTGGATATGTTGTGTATGGATATACATGTTGAATGACCTCGCTGTTGGCGCACATCGTTTCCGTTCCAGCGATTCGCAACATTTCGGACCTCAATGAGAATTTACTGTTACAATAGTTCTACCGTATCGTGCTAGTCATCTGAACATAATCAATATTCGTTATCATATCTCATTATCCGTCCCTTTACATATTCAATCTATCATTTACCATCCTCCATCGATACCCAACTTAGACTTCCCATGGAAATCCACATCTACCCTACGCCAACAAGTACACCCTCCCCTCCCAAGCACCCAATTCCTTCCCATCCACCCCATCCACACTCGAAATCAATAACTCCCTCTTCAGTCCTTGTACCTCCGCCGGCAACACGAGCTCTCGCGCTTTATCGGTGAAATTACACACGCACAACGCCTTCTTTCCCATCCACGTCTTCGTAAACACAAACAGCTCCTCGTTATCGATGTCCAGATCGTCATACTCGCCGTGCACAAGAAGGTCGTTATGTTCTCTGCGCACAGCGAGCATTTTCTTCCAGAACGCAAGGACAGAGCTCTTGTCGGACATTTGTTGTTTCACATTGCACTGTTCGGCGTCCTCAAGCGGCCGCATCCACGGCTGCGCTGTCGAATCAGAAGGGCTGAAGCCGTTGAACTTGGCCGTAGACCACGACATGGGGACGCGGGCGTGATCGCGTGCGAGATGCTGAAGGCTGGCTTTGGCGGCTGCAAGAGCCGTGGGATCGTTGTTGGACCGCTCGGCAACCATTTTGTAGTAGTTGCTCGAGTCCACATCCTTGTACTCGCTCATGTCCCATGCCTCGGAGAAATTCGTCATGCCTAGCTCCTGCCCCTGGTAGATGAATAGCGTGCCGGACAGCGCGCACATCATGAGAGAGAGCAGTTTGCCGCCTGCAACCCGGTGCTCGGGCGCGTCGGAGGTGAAGCGCGTGATGGAGCGGGCTTGGTCGTGGTTTTCGAGGAAGACGGTGGTCCAGGCGTCTGATGCACCGCGGAGGATGGACTGCGTAGATGCGATTGCGCGTTTGAATTGTGGAAGCGTGTAGTTCTTTGGAGTGGTTTGGAATTTGTAGGGGCCTTGGCCGATGTCGACTACGTCCTGTACAAATCCCCAATTAATGCAACTCTAAAAAGGATGATGGTAGGGTGAGGTGACTTACGAATTGAAACACCATGTTAAGCTGCTTCTCCTTCGCTGAGACATATTGAATGACGCGTGACATGTCGGGAGTATGTGGGCACTCCCCGACGGTCATGGCATCATACCTCTCTAGCACCTCGTTCATCTCCGCCAGGAACTCTGCCATGCGAGGTCCATTACAATACTGGTACCCAGCGAACTGCCACTCACTGCCTGGATCTGTAACAGGCGCATCTGGCATCTCGCCCTTGCTATACATATTGACCGTATCAACTCTGAACCCGTCAACGCCGCGCTCGAGCCAAAACTCCATGGCGGACTTGTAGATTGCGGCGCGCGTGGTGGGGTTCTCCCAGTTGAGATCTGGCTGCTCTGGGCAGAAGAGGTGCAAGTAGTATTCTTCCGTGTGCTCGTCCCATTGCCAGACAGAGCCGCCGAAGTTGCCGAGCCAGTTATTGGGAGGACAGCGCTTGCCGTTGGCGTAGCGTGCGGGACGCCAGATATACCAGTCGCGTTTAGGGTTGTCTTTCGAGGAGCGGGATTCTTGGAACCAGGCGTGCTAGAGACAAGTCAGTACACTTAGGATACCAATTGCGATTAGAGTAGGATGCACCTGGTCTGAGGTATGGTTTACAACAAGGTCGAGAATGATGCGCATCCCGCGAGCATGGGTCTCAGCAATGAGGTTCTCCATATCTTGAACTGTGCCATACGGAGGATAAACTTTCTCATAATTTGAGATGTCGTATCCCATGTCGACTTGAGGTGAGTCGTACATGGGGCAGATCCATATCGTATCAACGCCAATCGAGCGGATGTAATCGAGCTCCGAAAGGATACCGTTCAGGTCACCGATCCCATCTCCGTTGGAATCCTTGAAGCTCGCTGGGTAGATCTGATAGACCACACCATCTTTCCACCACTTGCGTTCAGTGACTGTCATGGCTGAGGACGTAAGATTGCAAGAACCAAAAATGACTCCGAAATCGGGACGAAGGCAAAACGTTTTGGGTGATTGTAATCCGTATTGTGGCTTGCTCGAGGCAGGCTTGGACCCTTATACCTCAACTAGAATCCGCCATTGTGGATAACGGTGCGTTTCTCCGTCCAACCCCACTGCTTCCCCAATGTTTATCAATTATCGATAGGGATACCGCGTCGTCGTGACGGCCCTCCTGCGCGTCCTATTCGTCCACTGTCGGTCGACAAGAGGCAAGAAGGCAACGAGATGAACTGAGGCAAGATCCGAGGGTCTCCCATGGGGTCGAACGTTCGATCCCCCACAGCTTCACAGTTCCGACTCGCAGTTCATGCCCCACTTAGCTCATCACCTGCATCGTCGGCCCGACACATGCCCAATCAAAATGCGCGCGCGAAATCTCGTGAAGATTTTCGGGCCTGCTCATGATTCGCTGATCGCGTGAAGCAATATACTAGCGTCAAGCACATGGCAAGCTCTAAACCAGGTTTCGAACCGTCTTCACGACATGTGACCAGCCGTTGCCGTCTCCAAGACAGCTCGGACCGAATATGCACCAATCTGCTGGCCCGCGGCGTTGGGACATCAATGGTAGTGGTCGATGTTTGCATAAGTCTCACTCGCTTCCCCGGCTCTCCCCAACTCTCCCCAGGTCCAACCTCCAGATTAGGATTTCGAACGAGGGGGAATAGCCTCGCTCCCGGCGCTAATCCTTGACGACAACGCCTTCGCTTGGCTTGCGCGTGCTGTGCGACATACACGAAGAGTTGAGTTATATAAGTAGATGATGGGTTCCCGATGAACAGGGTCGGTATCGAGCTTCCGCTTGCATCCAACAGCGCAGGGCATCTCTGAAAGCTGTAGAGGACTCCTTTGTCTGAGAACCTCAAACCTCTTTCTGCTTCGTTGTAATTTGGGGTCATTCCTTTCCCTCTGACACAACATGTCGCGTCGCAATAGTATCGGACTCGACAACGAGCAGCAGCGTCGCATGTCGCTTAACAATGCCGACATCGCGCAGCTCACCCAGGATGCCACGAAAGCTACGAAGGCCGAGCAGAAGATGACCTTGATGGAAGGCATCCGGCTATATCCCAAGGCCATCGGATGGTCCGTTCTGCTCAGCGGAGCTATTATCATGGAAGGTTACGACATCAATATCATCGCCAATCTTCAAGCAGTTCCCGCATTCAAGCAGAAATTCGGTAATCGACTCGCGGACGGCTCATACGAGGTCACTGCGGCCTGGCAAGCCGGACTCACCAACGGTGCCTACGTGGGTGAGATGCTTGGTTTGATGATCAACGGTTGGATCGCAGAACGCTACGGTTTCAAGAAAACGATGATTGGCGCCTTGACCGCGGTCACAGGTTTGATCTTCATCCTGTTCTTTGCCCAGAACATTGAGATGTTGCTCGTCGGTTTAATCTTGGTCGGTATCCCATGGGGTGTCTTCCAGACCCTCACTACGACATACGCCGCCGAAGTTACGCCCGTTCCTCTCCGCCCGATCCTCACCACTTACGTCAACCTTTGTTGGGTCTTTGGACAGTTCATTGCATCTGGCGTTCTTAAAGGTGTTTCTGAGCGCCCGGATCAGTGGGCCTACAAGATTCCATATGCCATTCAATGGATCTACCCCATTCCTTTGATCATTGGTATTACGTTCGCACCGGAATCGCCATGGTGGCTTGTGAGGAAAGAACGATACGAAGATGCGAAGAAGATGGTATTGCGCCTTGCATCGCCCGAGAAGAACCCCGATTTCAATGCCGATGAGACGATTGCCATGTACAAGCATACCAACGAGCTAGAGAAAGCCATAAGCGAGGGAACTTCATACTGGGATTGCTTCAAAGGAACCGACTTGCGCCGAACTGAGATTGCTGCTATGACTTGGTTCACTCAAGCTTGGTGCGGTGCATCATTCATGGGTTTCTCGACATACTTCTTTGAACAAGCCGGGCTGGACACCTCCAACGCTTTCAGCATGAGTTTGGGCCAGTACGCTCTCGGTGCTGTCGGTGTATTTTTGTCTTGGTGGCTGATGCCCCGAGTTGGCCGGCGGACTTTGTACGTGTGGGGACTGGTCGTGATGCTCGCCATCCTGCTCATTATCGGCTTCCTTGGTATTGCTCCCAAGGGAAACGTTGGTATTCAATGGGCTATTGGTGCGATGCTTCTCATCTTCACCTTCGTCTACGACAGCACCGTTGGCCCGGTCTGTTATTGTCTCGTAGCTGAGATACCCTCCTCCCGCCTCCGCCAGAAGACCGTCGTTTTGGCTAGGAATTGGTACAACATTGGTTCAATCATCGGCAATGTCATGACCCCTCGTATGTTGAACCCGAGCGCTTGGGATTGGGGCGCAAAATCGGCCTTCTTCTGGGCTGGTACATGCGCCCTGTGCCTCATCTGGACCTTCTTCCGTCTCCCCGAACCTAAAGGCCGCACCTATGGTGAGCTGGATGTCCTTTTCGAGCAGCGTGTCTCTGCTAGGAAGTTCAAACAGACCGTTGTCCAAGAATTCGAGGATGACTCGTCTGTGGAGAAAAAGCTCGAAGGCGAGAAGGTCGCTCATCTTGAGCAAATCAACGCAAAGAATACCAATTGATGCGTTGAGTCGACGGTTAGTTAGAACCATGGTAATTCCACGTTTAAGCGTCTTTGTGTTCTTTATTAGACCTAGTGTAAACACGAATGAGTTTTTACGTCTTTAATTAATTTGGAATTGTGTGTAGCGTAAGCATCATCATAATTCGCCCATGATAACCTCTGTGCTTGATCGAAATGAGCTACGCAGTAGTACAATATTGCTAAACTTGTTTCTGAGTACACACAACAGAATCAACTAGGCGCGAAGTGCGCCATAGAGAGTCGCCTAGAGATGTGATTCCAGGTAGCTTGCTGGTTTGTCGCCTGGTGGGGCTGTGGTTGACCGATATATGGCAAAGGCGTCAGGCCCTGCAACCCAGCAGGATCGACGTCTGTGTCAGGTCCGATCTTCGACTGCGTAACCTGATACCACGGATCATTGGTGGGTGATTGCAACTCAATCGGTAGATTCGGCGAGCTTGCATTGCTGACGACCTCCGGGAAGAGGTGTTGCAGCCTTTCCAGCTTCTCAAGGAGGATTCCACGGCGCGTGCTATCGAGAGTTGGGAACTGGAGTACAAAATCAAGGATGAAAAGGAAGTCATCGATACGAAGTGATGTTTCTTCGAGGGTCGCAGCGGGAACATGTATTAGAACATCTGATATCGTGTCTGTGATTTCGAAGAGCTTCTGCACGATGCTGCTGCCATGCACCTCAATATCTTGGCGCGACATGCTTGTGACCTGTTGGCGAAGGTTCTGAGACAAACGGACAGGAAATAGCAGTGATAGGCACTCTTTAGAGGATCGAGATGACAATAAGGTCTTGGACATTGCAAGGCGCCAAATAAGCGTTCTCAGCCACTCTCGGGTAATTGCGAGGTCCGCACGTTGCATCTTGAGGAAGAAAATTCGTTAGTTCTGCGCATTTTGGACATGTAATTCTTGTGATCAATGTTACTCACAGTCGACAAATTAGCGAGCTCTCGCGCACTACTTTCTTCGTCGCCTTCCAGCTCACGAGATTTCTCCTCGATCCACGTACTAGTGACATTACCATGGCTCCCAAGCCAGTTCTGGAGGAATTCGGGATCCAAGAGTCGGAATAACTTGATAATTTGGATGAATCCCTCATGTACTTGGAGTGGTATGGTGGGGTCATCTTCCGGTAGCGCGGTCAACGGAGGAAGGATGGCGTTACGGTAGTCCAGGATTGCAGTAAACCTCTCATGAATGTATGCTTGCCAATACAACCGCTGTCTTCGAGATCTCTCATGTGGTGCTAATTGCGCCATCGTATCTGCGTTGTCAATTCTAAGGAGTTGAATAGCCGTGATAGAGTCGCGCATGTAGTGGAAGGCGGCATCGCTCGCTGACATGCTCATCAGGCAGTTGTGTATGAATATAGACTGCATCGCTCTGATGACGGAGGAATGAAAAACCTTGTAGACAGGTTTCATCGTCGTTATTGTATAATTCATGAGTGTCTCAATCGTGTGCAGAACTTCTTCTGTTCGCTTCTCGCCAGTGCGGGTGAGGTTCAACGTGCATGCACCGAACGAGCATACGAATGAGCGCAATTCTTGATCCACATCCATGGAATGTATGTAGTCCCGGATTTCAGCTTCGGTTATGACGGGCTGAACTGGATATACACCTTCCACGTAGTCAGGGATAAGATCCAGGAAGAAGGATTGATCATATGGAAGGACTGGTTCGACAGGTGAAGTCACTACATACTGATCAGTATCATCAGAACATGCACAATCGCAAATTAGACCTAGAATGGCCTTTCTAGAGCCAAGCAATGTAACTTACACTCATCCAAATCTCCCAACAATGGTAAGGTGGTGTGCCGTACGGCCGGAGCCGCTTGTCCTGCAATGGCTGGGAGGATAGGCGGTGACGTGACATTGGTACTTGTTGTCTTGTTCTTATATTCGGTGATTATACGGCCGCGCTTGCCTTGCGATCTCGGCTTGTTCGAGATAGAATAAACGCACCTCAAGCCGAGGTGAGTGCACTGCTGACATCTCTCCTGGCCGTTGCACTTCACCTTCCGCAACTTACATGCGTCGCAAGCCTTCGAAACTCGCTTTGCCGGCGCAGAATCCATCGCATACAGGTCATGGAGAAAGGGTTTGTCGCGTTGGAGGTGAGAGGGGGAAAGAGGAGGCAAGATGTTAGACTAGAATGGTGTAGCGCCAACTCAAGCTATTGGCCGCATTCGCGTAAGAGGAAGCGACGGATCACAGGGTGGAAGTGTCGCAGAAATGGCAGCCACTTACTCGTGTAAGTGTATCATGTTATGAATACTCTCTTGTGCAACGTGGATGACGACGACCTGTCTGTAGGCATCAGACGTAACAGTGAAAATTCTCAATCTATTGGTTCGCGTACATTTCTCACAAATACAAGCTTCCAGCCCAAACCTGCGCATGTACATACATGAAGTAATAGAAGCGACTGATCAAAAAAAAAAAGGAAGAAGAACGCAGCCCGCACAATGCAATTCGTCCACTACCAAGCCAACCACCCTGCAGTATCTACGTGAAAGCCATGCTCTTCTTGATCTCAGCAATTGCCAACGCCGGGTTCAGCCCCTTGGGGCATGTCCTCGAACAGTTCAAGATAGTGTGGCAACGGTACAAGCTCATGCTATTGTTCAGCGCGTCCTGGCGCTCAGCCCTCTTTTCGTCTCGCGAGTCAGCGATCCAGCGGTACGATTGGAGAAGCACAGCGGGGCCGAGGTACTCTTCCTGGTTCCACCAGTATGAGGGGCACGAGGTCGAGCAGCAGGCGCATAGAATGCATTCGTAAAGGCCGTCAAGCTTCTTGCGGTCTTCTTTTGTTTGGCGGTACTCACGGCCCTAGATGATGTTAGAATTGAAAGTAGTGAATTCAGTGGGAGGACGTACGTCTGGTGACGGGGTCGTGCGCTGTAGATATGGCTTGACGGAACGGTATTGCTTGTAAAAGAGTGTCATGTCCGGAACCAGGTCTTTGACGACATACATGTGCGGGAGAGGGTAGATGCGCGATTCCTTGCCGGTGTCGGTGGGAATGCGGCCTGTTCAAGCTCAATTAGCTTCTTGTTCATGCCGCAAAGGCTGCAAATACATACAGAGACATGCCAGTGTGTTTACGCCATCGATGTTCATCGCACAGCTACCACAGATACCCTCACGACAACTCCTCCGGAAGGTCAATGTAGGGTCAATCTCGTTCTTGATGCGGATGAGAGCATCCAGCATCATTGGTCCGGTCTTGTTCAAATCTAGCGTATATGACTGCATTTTCGGCTTCGAGGTGGGCTCGTCCGGGTTCCAGCGGTAGATGTGGAATGTTTTGATCTTCGCATCTTTGCCCGGCGCTGGTTCCTTGACGGTCGATGTCTTGCTTTCTGGAATGGGAGAGCGAGATGCATCTGGTACAATTTTCTCCCCGATCTTCGAGATCGGCTCGCGAGCCTTTGTGTCGGTAACGGAGGCGAAGCCGCGTGCGAAGACGGCTGGACGGACGGCTGCGGGCTGGCGTCAGTAGAGCTCCAATTGAGCCGAAGAGGCTGGGGAACCGTGTGCATACCTGTCCGCGACGTAGCCAGACGGGCGAAAGCACGGGTGGTGGCCATGGTGGGCAGTTGTGTGGGATTGCGTGGGGATGGCGAACTGAGAGCAGGTGGTTACGTTCACGATGTGCAAGACCTCGGGCAAACCTTGAGCGGCCAATGAAACGAAGCCTGATATAATATGGTCAATGCTCCTCCTTCGGGCCATTTCGGCACATGTGTCACCCGCACGCGACATCATCCGGCATTTCCAACCCAAGTCAAATTATTCGATCGTGGTCCTGGTGAATTCCAAAAGTTCCGATGAGCATGCGGCAGATACCCGTCAGGTGTATATTGAGCACGACGCATCGTACTCGACCTCCTGATGTCATTGTCCACCCACGTGAGAGGCGCCGCAAAGTGAGCGTCATGTACTGTCAATTAGTGGTATCCTTACATACGAAGGGGGGAAAAGAGAAGCCCAGCTTTTATATACAAGCAGCTCTTCAGTATGTACTTTGTACATCATGACCAAAAAAAAAAAGTGCTCATGATGATGCCCAGCAACGTCTGCAAATTACTTTTTACGATCGTTGGAACACTGGGGAGGCTCATACATATTCATAGACTTCTGAGCGTGGTGGGTAAAAATTCCCCTTCAATCTTCGTTCTAATGCTCGTGTTAATCTCATCGAGCGTCAAAATTCGGAATAACATAGGCAGCATACTAGCTACCCCAGGCCAAACTCGCGCGCTATGCAAGAAAGGATCGCCATGCCACCCCGCCGCATCTCCACAAGAATCTTCCTAATGTCCACCTGCCCTCCTGATATCCGCAATAGCCTTCTTCCGATAATCACTCTCCGCAAACAATGCTTTGATCAAGTCGATAACCTCCTCCATATCCATCTCCAATCTTAACTCCCCATCTGTCCAGAAATACTTGATATCCGCCAGACTACTGTCCAAAATCTCGCTCAAGTACTGGAACTTGAACCAGTTCGGGGTATATATACTCGTCATATCTCGCTGTTCCCCATCGCCATCCTCCGTCATGAAAAGATGTGAGAGATGAGACAGCGAGACACAGTACCCACGCAGCTTCTTAGACTCGTCTTCCGCAATGTCCGTTATGTCTTCGATATCGGCAATGAATTTAGAAAGCGCAGTAGACACAAGGGATCCGAGGGATTGGAGCAGCGCTGAGTGGGAGAGCACCGGTTTCCATTGGTTTTTCACGTCGGAAATGCGGTCAATGGTCATGGCGATGGCGTTGTCACATTCGGCGGCGAAAGGCATCTTGGTGCAGCTGGAGAAGCCTTGCGCGGCATCGAGGTGGTCACGAACGATGGTGCGCTGGGACTCCATTTCGCGGCCATAGGCCCGCTTACCAAAGCCTTCGATCGCTTTGATGTCAGCTTCTAGTTTGGGCGTGAGCCTGATGGAGGGTTTCAGATGCTGCGGGAGATCGGAGCATTGGTCTCTCTCCATTTGTTCTTGGAGGAAGTCGCGGAGCCGATCGGAGAGGCGCGTACAATCGTTGTAAATCAACATGTTAGCAGCAATATCTCGAGAGTAATGTGTAGCTGCAGTTGCCCGGTACATGGCCAACAAAAGGCTTGGGATAGCAAAGAGACCTCCACTAGCGGGTGCGATCGCTGAGCTGACCAGTTCTGGCGTGTTGAGAGTTCCAACGTCTGTGACAGCTTGAAGGATGAGTTCGATGATAGAATCTGGAATAGCCGTTACAGTGTATGTCTCCCTTAAAGTCATCTCTCGGTCTTTGGAAGGCATCTCCGATTTAGCTACCTGCCCGTTAGACTTGAGCTTTTCGGTAGGCTTCGGCGGGGTTTTTGTTGGTGCTGTCTTTGAATCTTCCTCTTCGCCCCATTCAGCGCCCCAATCTTCCGCATCTTCATCGCCTTGCGTTTCTGCCTTTGGCTCTTCGTTCCCTTGTTGCGTTTCTTGTGGCTCGTCCTCGTCGATCCCCCAAGCGCTCATATCCTCCTCTTCGACTGCTTGCTCCTGGTCTTTCCCACCATTCTTAGCAGATTCTTCTGCTGCCATTTCCTCCTCACCCCATTCAGCTCCCCATTCCTCTTCTTGTTGGTCTTGACCGCCGAGCATCGCATCTCCTTTGGTTAAGATCTGCGTCTCCACCCTTTCTACCGTCTTCTTCTCTTGTACTCGTCTAGGAAAGATCCGCTGAACTTGAGTTATCGCAGCTTCCTTCTGTCGTGCAAGCCAAATTTCGGCAGATTTGTCAACCCACTCCGTCAGGTGTTGCTGCCCGCTCCAGCTAAGCTCGTCCAGATATTCAACAAGCCCGAGAACGAGTGACAGCGTCTCTTGGAAATCGGCGATACCCTTGGTGGATAATGGAACAGCGGGCAGCAGCCAATGTGAGATTAAGCGACCAGCAATGATGGGAACCAGCTTTTCGGATAAAGGTACTGCTACGTCAGGAGGCATACGTGTACTCAGATATTCGGCTATTGCTTGGATGTCTTCCAGCGTGGCTTTGACACTCATGTCGCTAATTTGCCCCACGATTTGGATTTCGTCACCGAGGATTGTCAAGGCAGAAACGGAATGCTTAGCGCTGATGGCAAGCCGCGGCTGCACGATAACGTTGTCGAAATCGCGGCTCAGATGTGCGATGAATTTGTCGAGCAGACCGAGCTTTGTCAACCCTTCGACTACCGTACCAATGCTAATCCCACCGTCTCGGTCAACCTCTTCCTTCACTGTAATCTTTCGCTTGGACGTGTCAACGAGGATCAAGCTGTTCCATGTCTCGGTAATATTTTCCACGATCGTTGATCTGAGCTGGTCCGATCTCGTTTTAAGAAGCCCCACTACTCGAGTGATCTCGAAAGGTCCGAGCCTCTTGAAAGCGCCGTCTGCATCCTCCAGTCTTTCGAAGGCGTGTATAACATGACTGTGTACTACTGCATCCTGGGCAGACTCTAGGAGAGTCGAGATATCTTTCAGCTGCTCGACGACCTGCGCAAGACTCTCATTATATGCAATCTCCGAATGCAGAAAGCTGACTTTCTGAGCGGCGTCCTGGACCTGTGCAGTCTTTTCTTTGCCGGACTCCGCCTGTTGTACAATCTCCTTCGCGGTCTCTTGGGAGCGTTTTATATCTGCTTGGAGTTTGCGAGCTTGGGTCATCCAGCCATCGACGTCGGACGCGGCTTTGCGAGAGACTTGGCGAATTCGCTCCTACAGATATAATTAGCACGTTGGCAGACATTTTAGGAGTTTCACCCACTTTAGTCTCTTCCCTAGCTTTTGTGACAGTCTCTAGTAGCTTCGGGAGAGCCAGTGAAGAAACTGGTGCTGAGACCACCTGTTCGGATTGCGGGAAGGATCCGTGCTCGACAGACTGGAGGAGGGCGTCCCCCAGCTCATGGTCGGAGACTTGCGAGGGCATTGAAGCTAGCGGAGAATTATCATGTCGTTGGATCTAGGGGCAGGCGTGCTCTGTGGACGTGGAAACTACGCAATGTTGATTTCGTGCGCCTAAGGAGTGAGCGGGCCGTGCGCGGGGCCCTGTTGGCGCAGCCCTACACACCCAAATACCCCACCATCGTCAAGAGCTGCCCCGCCAAGCAATCCATTCTAGAGCAAAGTTCATCTCAAGCCCAATCAGGAGCCAGTTACTCGGTCTTTTGTCTCTTAGACCTATCAGAAGTACCTAGCACACCGCCTACATTTGTTCAGTGCGCTTTTACGACTTTGCCACAGATAGGAAAGTGTGCCTCTGCTCCACTGTCCCACAACCTCGACCGGGGCTGCATCGTAGGAGATTTTTCTCTATTTAGGCAACGGTACTAAACCGGTACGTATCTGCAGCTCTGTACACTCTCCTTTCTCGTCCTAGCACCGAACACTCACCTCATGAAGCGACATGATACGCTTCTGTGTCAGCTGAGTGGCTTCTAAGCTTGACCATCGCCATGTGCGCCTTCCTTACTGCGCTCTGCCTTGTTGTTTGCGCCGCAAAATTGTCGAGCTGCTTTGTCGAATTTTCAGAAGCGAAATCCCATTCCCCGACTCGGACGCTAACAGAGAACAATAGTAGCACTGGTTCAGCCTGGTACAAAGGAGTTTGGGCACTGAAAACGTCAATTGAAGACCAGGCAAGCGCGCTTACCTGCACTGACGGAGAAGATTTCTTCTACGTTACCGACACAGCACAGCAGCCATTCGTCTACGGCACGATGGGGTCTATTCAGCAGGACACCAATTTCAAAAAGATCCAACAGTTCAAGGCTGACTACACCGAAGCCGAATTCACTCAATATGAGTCGCAGCGAACGGGTATGAACGTGGTGGTGGTCGATAGAAAAGGTCCCAAGATATACGGCTATTTCGCTTTGGCCACCGAGATTCATGATGACTCGGGAGCACGTGAGTGCTCAGACACTACCAGTTGAATCACATGCTAATTTGAAAAGCTCATACGCTCGAACATCTCTGCTTTATGGGTTCGCGGAAATATCCTTTCAAGGGCGTGCTTGACAAGCTCTCTACTCGGGCCTACTCAGACACCAATGCTTGGACAGATGTCGACGAGACCGTCTACACATTGACCACAGCTGGTTGGGAAGGTTTCGCCCAAATCCTTCCAATCTACCTTGATCACCTGGTCGTCCCCACTCTCACCGATGAGGGATGTTATACAGAGGTCCATCACATTGATGGCACTGGGAACGATGCTGGGTAAGTGTTTCCAAAATTGCAAATCTTTGACGGCCTAACTTAGGTAATACAGAGTTGTGTACTCCGAAATGCAGGGTCGACAGAATCTCCAAGGGGACTTGATGGATTTGGAGATGCGTCGCCTCCTCTATCCCGAGCGCTATGGGTTCCGCTACGAGACTGGTGGACGAGTAGAAGCCCTGAGAATTCTGACCGCCGAGCGAATCCGTCAGTTTCACCGCGATATGTATCAGCCTAAGAACCTTCGGCTGGTCCTCATCGGTGAGGTCGATCATTCGGATCTCCTCGATATCCTAGACAAATTTGAAGGTGAGATCGTTGACAGCGTGCCCACATATGATGCCCCTTTCAAGCGGCCTTGGGCGGACTCGAAGCTTGAGTCGGGTCTCAACAAGACAACTGTAGACACTGTCGAATTTCCTGAAGAAGATGAGTCTACTGGTGAGATTCAGATTGGCCTCATTGGACCTGATTCAACGGATGAGAAGCTTGAGACAGCTTTGAACACGGTGCTTATGTACCTTGCTGGGTCGTCGGTCTCTGTTCTTGTCAACACATTGGCGGAAAAGGAACATCTCACGAGCATGGTCTACTTCTATGTCCGGAGCTTCTCTCAGTCCATCATACACTTTACATTGACCAGCGTCGCCACAGAGAAGCTCGAAGAAGTCGACAGGCGCTTCTGGGAAGTCCTCCGCGACCATGTTTCACGACCGATAGATTTGCCTTATCTAAAGGATTGCCTACGCCGATTCAAGCGACAAGTGAGGTTTACTTCGGAGGTCGGCAACGACGAGTTTAAGGACCCAGTTATCAAGGATCATTCGTATGGTCCACGTGATGGCTCAAAACTTCGAGAGGCCTTAGAATCGCTTAGCGTCTTCGACGAGCTTGAGGAGTGGTCTGAGCAAGACTGGCGGTCATTCATAAAGAAGTGGATTGCGGACGCTCATCACATTTCACTACTTGGGAAGCCTTCGGTTGCCCTTGCAGATAAGATAAAGTCTGAGGAAGTTGAACGGATAAAGGCACAGCGAGAAAAACTCGGGGAAGCTGGCTTGAAAGAGAAGGCTAATAAACTTGAGAAGGCTAAGGCCGAGAATGACAAGCCAATCCCGGTCGAAATGATGGAGAATCTCAAGGTTCCCAGCACTAGTTCGATCCATTTCTTCGAGACTACAACTGCACGTTCTGGTCTGGCAAAGAAGCTCGGCATCATGGACAATAATATTCAGCAAATTATCGACAAAGACGAGAACGGTCTTCCCTTGTTCATACATTTTGAGTCTATCCCGACATCTTTTGTCCACTTTGGCCTGGCGCTTGGCACTGCCGCTGTCCCTACTGAGCTGAAACCTTTGCTCGGAGTTTATCTCACAAATTTCTTTGCTACGCCTATCGTACGTGACGGCAAGCGCATTGAATTCGAGCAGGTCATCACCGACCTAGAAAAGGACACGATCGAGTATAGCCTTGACCGTGGTAATGACATAGGCAACGGCGAAATGATATACATCCATTTCGTTGCCGAGGCAGACAAGTTCAAGGATGTTGTTCAATGGCTAGCAGATCTCCTTGTCAGTTCTGTGTTCGACACCGAGCGGCTAATTGCAGCAGTCAAGAAGATGCTTGCGGACGTACCTGACGAGAAGCGCGACGGTCATAGCATGTTGTTCGCCGTCGAACGCATGATTCACTACAAAGAGGCTTCTTCGGTTCGCGCAACTAACACCCTCGTCAAAGCGGTCTACTTGAAGCGTATCTTAAAGCTTTTGAAAACAGAGCCCCAGCAAGTCATTGATAAGCTGGAATCTCTCCGGAAGCATTTATTGACGTTCTCCAATCTCCGCATCCTCGCTATCGCAAACTTCAATACCCTTTCCAACCCTGTATCTACTTTCAAAGTTCTCACCGACGCTATCAAACCCGGTCCAGAGCCAACCATCAACCCCATAGACGATCGCAAGTCCTTGCTCTCGGATATTGGCAGGAATCCTGGTGGCGCACACTATGTCATTCCGATGCCCATCGATTCTTCTTTCGCAGTGCTCATTTCTAAGGGCCCAGACTCTTACACCAGCCCACAGCTGCCCCCTCTCATAGTAGCCCTAGCCTACCTAGATGCCGTCGAAGGCCCTATGTGGCAAGACATCCGTGGCACCGGCCTCGCCTACGGCGCTAACTTCCTGCGCGACATTCAAGCTGGCCTTCTTAAATTCCGCATCTATAAGTCCCCGAATGCCTATAGTGCTTACGAGAAAGCACGTACCGTCATCAAGGAATACGGTGATGGAACGCGCAAATTCGATAAATTAGCTCTTGAAGGTGCAATTAGCAGCATCGTGAGGGAATTCGTAGACGAGAAGGCCACTATTGTTGATGCGGCACGTGGTAGCTTCATTGATCTAGTGGTGAGAAATGTAGGCAAGGAATGGTCTGAGTGGGTGTTGGGCCAGGTGAGAGAGGTGAAGGAGGAGGATGTACGCAAGGCATTTGATGATGTCATTGCGGGCGTTTTTGACCCCAAGAAGACTGATTTGGTCATCACATGCGGTGGTACCATGGCGGAGGTAAGTAACCTTCATGTTTTGAATTCCTTCAAGTTCTTTTGCTTTTGAATAAATAACTGACCTCTTTTTCAGGATCTGAAGAAGAACTTTGACTCTGCGGGATTCAAGATCCAAGTCAAGCAACTGGCGGATTTCCAGGAGGCGTATGGGTTGGAGGGGGACGAGGACGAGGAGATGGAGGACGAGAGCGAGAGCGAGAGCGAGTCCGAGGAAGAGTAGTGTGTATGATAGTCTGAGTGCCCGCAGCGGGCATTCATCCTGAAGGGAATCTCCATGTGCAAGGAAAAAAATTTCGACTGACTAGAAAAGTGTCTTGTATAAAGTGCCTCCCAGAGTGACTGAAAGATGTTTACAACACCGAGAGAATTAGAGAAGTGCCACAGACTTGGGGTGTGTGTGTGTAGGATGAGGTGTCACACCACAGGATAGGTTTCATAAGAGTGGGTGATGTTAGGCAGTAGCGTAATTTCTAGGCTTGTGCAAAGGGATCGGCGTTAACAGAGAGTGTGTGTTACTTCAATGTAGGCTTTACATAAATCGGATTTGCTTCCAACTCGTTTGGGCTTATGACCGGGCTATTCCCAGTTTGGGGAAGAAGCCGTGCCGAGAGGAGGCTGAGGAGGCTAGGCGTAGTGCTGACCTATCACCAATCTGCATACCTGGAACTATTCCTTCCGTTGCTATTTGGCTTTTATTGTGAATCCTGGAGGCTCGTTTAGAGCTTGTCTCTTGCCTAAATGAATAGAGGACAAGAACAATTACTGAACTAGTGCATGAGGCATATGTACTTAAGTATGTTGTATTACTCCCAGAGATTGCGAACTTGAAGCTACGATGACGCTCTTCCGCTTCTCTTTGTGTATAATTTCGAGTATCTGCGGTGTTGTGGCAGCTTCACGATGTCCTATATACGGACCAGTCTTTCCGCCCGTTGAAAACCTCTCTTTTTCGCAAACATTTGAAAAAACTCTGACTGAGATGAGAACCGCGTTGGACAGTGCATTCACAACAGGAAATACTTCACATGGATCAATCTCAGTGAATGATACCTACTCGATTCAGATCTTTAGTGCGTACGAAGAGAGCTTGTTCGAGTTCTACCACACCGGAGCGAATGTCGTAACGCCCGTGAACGACAATTACGAAATTGATGGTGACGCGGTGTATCGTATTGCTAGCGCCGGCAAGCTGTACACTGTGTACTTGCTCCTAATTGTAGCTGGTGATGCAGTATTTGCTGAGTCAGTGACGAAGTATTTGCCAGAGCTAGCTGGCGTTGCGCATTGGGATGAAGTTACTGTTGGAGCCCTAGCAGGGTATATAGGTGGAGTATCGGCAGAATGTAAGCATTTACTTAGCTCGATAACGCTCGAAAGTTAAGAAGCATAGTACTCGATGGTGCCGCCATTTCAGGCGGCGGTTTGGGTGTTCTGTATCCAGGAGTCTTTCCAGAACTTTCCCCTGATGAAACTTCCCCTTGCTCCTATAACGTCTCTCACTGCACCAGGATAGAATTTTTGGATACACTCAAAGACAGAAGATTTACTTACCTTCCCAACACGACACCGGCATACAGCAACGCAGCATTCGTTTTGATAGGCTATATCATCGAAATCATCACAGGGCAGTCCTTCTCATCCGCACTTCAAACTTCCCTCATCGAGCCTCTGGGTCTAAGCCGCACTTTTGCTTCCACACCAGATGACGAGTCAATTGGCGTTATCCTCTACGACGCTACTACATCAGGCTGGAATGTTGACATTTCCGAAGTCACTGCCATGGGCGGCATCTTCGCATCTGCGTCCGATGTATCAGCCATCGGCCGCTCCATCCTCTCATCCAAGCTTCTTGCCTCAAACACAACACGGGCCTGGCTCAAGCCCACATCGTTCACATCCAGTCCCGCCGGATTCGTCGGCCGCCCCTGGGAGATATATCGTGCGACCATCGACCTTTCGAACAATCGCGTCGTGGACATCTACACTAAAGCCGGAAATTTCGGCGTGTATGGATCCATCCTAGCACTCGTGCCTGACTTCGACATCGGATTTACGATACTGATGGCTTCAGAGGCAAGACCCAACCCTTTGACTATCGCTGGGGTGGTCACGGATATCTTACTCCCCGCTGTTGAGGAAGCTGCACGTGTCGAGACGCACGCTGCGTACGCCGACACGTACACTTCTCCGCGCATCAACTCTAGCGTTACTATTAGCAGCGAGGCTGGGAAGCCTGGGCTCAGTCTTGAGAGCTGGATCAGCAATGGTACAGACATGTTTCCTATCTTTGGGTTCCCGGACGACTTCCGACTATACCCGTCGAATGTAGGAAGCTCAGATGGCGATAAGAAGAGGGTTAGCTGGAAAGCCGTTAGCGGGTTGGACTCTGGGTCCACAGATTTTGGCACGTTCGCGGCGTGTCCGACTTGGTTCGGAATTGACAGGCCGGGGTGGGGATTGTGGGGCTTAGACGATTGGGTCTTCGTGCTAGAGGAGGGGGTTGTTAGTAGTGTCGAGATAGCAGCGTTGAAGGTGGTGTTAGAGAGAGATGCGGAGTAATAGAATACCGTGACTTGGCTCTTAGGCCCTAATTGCATCCCATAACCATGTTCAACCAGAACAGAAGTAACATCATTGGATAAAAATGGCAATCTAAGGACTTTTAGTACAAGGGTTTTCCGTGAAGGTTGATAGAATTCAGGGGACAGCCAGTCTCAATCACACGTTTATTATACATGTAGATGCGAATCTCAAGGAAGCAACTTATGGTTATGAGAACAAGAGAATTACGCTCCTGAATGGTGCCAACTCCTATAGACCAATTTTGCCGTCAGTGTTTTTAACACATTTGCCAAAATCGATCTAATTGCCACCATCGCATTTACTCCTAGTATTGTCGATGTCATAAAGCTACTAGTTAGAAGCGATGGCTGCAAAGAAGCATGCAATGGAATTTACCTAATCGTTGTCGTTGGCTGGCGTGACTCGGCTCCCCGTTGTTCGATGTCAGGATCTAGCATAGAAAGATTAGCTCAAAAGTTCTCCATCCTCTACAAGGTTGCCAGTTCGACATAACGGCTGACTGAACCCTTGACTGGAGCTCGTTTTTTCTATTATCGCACTTAAGCTCATGTACCGAGATGATAGCACGATAGCTAGTTTCATCAATAAAGTTTTCAGAGAAGCTTGCCATATGTTTAGCCAAACTACGCCATACTGCTTCAACTTTCTTGTTTCCCTCTGCAATGGCCTCGCCATCGAGACAGCATCTGGCCCTCACGCCTGGAACACAGGTTTGCACACCGTTCCTCATACCATGTATACTAACGGACTTGAACTACAACACTTGCACAAACGGTCTGATATGATACAGAAAACCTTCCATCCATCACACATAAAAAATCACACAAACTAGACATCTCACGAATGAAACATCTCACGAGTTCACTCTCTCTCATTCCGACCTATCACCCATGCTATCATACACGACATAAGAAAACGCCCGAACGCATCATCATCATCAGATGCAACCGTAATTATGCCATATGCAACCAAAGGCCGTCATTCCATCCCATATTCCGAACTCCAGCCCGAAATTCCGACAGAAACAAAGGCAGCCGAGTCGACCCTCAGCTCCATTAATAAAAAGTAGAAAACAAGTGGGGAATCAGGTAGAAGAAGAAAGCCATCCCTAGCTAATTGAACGCCGGAAAAGTGTGTCCTAGGATGACTCGCATGCCTTGGCATCCCCTGAATGCGCCGTTTCTCCCAAAGAAAAAGTGTGTGTTGTTAGACATCCCCCATAGAAGGTACAAATCTATGCGTCCTCTGGCAAAATTCTCGCGAAATGCTTCTCCCAGATCCATCCTACCGTCCTCAATGCATCATCTTGGTTCCGCGCAAGCCACAACTCTCCTTTCATACCGATGACATCAAAGATCTCTCCAGGCACATATACCAGATACGGAATCCCGCCTTCCCTCCTGTCGTGCGCGATATTGAACTCAAACAAACTCGCTGCCAGAAATAGGACTTCGGGCTCGTCGGTGTCGCTCGGCGTGGCGGGGAGTTCTTCGACAGAGGCTCGCGCAGAGTGAGATGACATAGGAAGCGCAGAGTTAAAGACGCCCGAGGTGCGTGAGGAGGACGGTTGAGATGAGGAGCCGGAGGCCGTGAGCGAGGGTTGCAGAAAGGAGGCACCGATGCTGGCAGGAATGGCGAAGCCATCTTCGTAGGCGCCGTCGAAACCTGCGTTCATATTTGTCCAGGCAGGGACGCGGCTTCCGGAGGGACGGGAGGTCACGGTGGTATCGCTGGTGTAGGAACCTGGTGCTGGCACGCGCTCATTACGCTCAGTGCGCTCGCGGAACATCGAAGATGATGCGCTAGATGTGTTTGTAGGATTGTTGTAATAGCTGATCGGGGGACCAGAGCCGGAAGTACCAGCAGGCGAAGAGCGAGGCGGACCCTCAAAAGAACGCATACCGGAGCGATTGCTGTTATAGCCCCCGCTGTTGCGGTTGTGGCGATCGATAAGCGACATTTCGCTCCCGATAGACTCGGTCCGACGGGACGAGGACTTGCGAGAAGACGAATCGTCAATCATAGGAATAGGCGACATGTAATTGCTAAGGCTGTTGATAAGCTCATGGTTGATGATCGCCAGGCTCCTAGCTCGCTCCTCCATTTGGCGAAAGTCGGATTTGAAACGCTCCTGGTATGTTTTGAAGTCGTAAGTGATCGACGTGGTGTGTTGTGGCTCGCTCTCGAGAAGAGGAAGAATCTTCTTCGAGCAAGTCTTGTACCAATCCTTTGACAAACCGATGAAGATGGTAGAACAGATGCGGATGGCTTTTTTCGTGAGTTCGTACAGCATGGGCAATTCCTGCTTGAGCGAGTCATTGATGGTGAGAAAGCTCTTAGCAGTCTCTTCCAGCTTTGGGTCGACTTTCTCCTTGCGGTCAATGGCCTGTTTGTATTTTGCGTACTGAATCAGGAGCTTCTTGCGTTGCTCCATAAGCTTCTGCGGACCGACCCATTGGTCCCACAAACCCGAGATGGGTTTCATGACACGGTCCCTGACGGCGGTTTTCTGTACTTGACTTAGTCTGATATAATGGTTGTACGTTGTGAAAGACTTACATGTTCTTCAAGGGCTTTGTTCTGGAGATCAAGATGCGCCATTGCCCATCGCCGCCAGGTGCTTTCCATCTCGGCATTTGCCGAAGGTCCGGTCTCAGAGACTGTGATAAAGCCCATCATCACACTGTTCAGCTGCACGGTTGATTGCGTCAGAGCCTCCAGATACTGCTCCAAGTCGGCAATGACGATCTGGATCTGGAAGAAGTGGCCACCGAACTTTTGCGTCACTTGGTTGTATTCCTGATCTTCAAAGATAAGGGCAGCTTCCTGTAGAGTCTTCGCCTTTTCCTTGCTCCACCGCAATGCTTTCACGATCGACTTTACATTTCGCTCGCTGCCGCCTTTGCTCTTCTGCTTCTTGCCCTCGGATGTTGCAGCTCGTAGTGTCTCCTGCCGCTTCTTCGCCACGTCGATGCGCTCGGCAATGCGAATGATTGCATCTTTAGCTTGTTTGATCATAGATAAGTCAGGATGGTCTGGGACGGTCTTCTCAATGAGCTCAGTAAGCAAGATAGGATACCGAAGCATACGCTGCACGGGCTTGATGAGAAGGGAGTCCAGATCCCAAGCAGTTGTAAGATTCGGACAATGCTGAAAACAAGCCATGACCCAGCCCAGAAGCTCAGGATTCTGCGTGTTCTTCTTGATGAAGTCGGAGGCATCACCATAGTTGAGGTAATAAGTCGTATATACGCGCTCCATGCGAGGTGCAAAAGCCAGCATGACCTCACCAACCTTAACTAAGCGGTCGTTCTCGGGTGTGCAGTGAACGAACTCGTCGTATGGCTCCTCTGAGTTTTCTTCCGGGGGCAATTGATTGACGATGGGCCTGATGGCGTCCTTGAGCGACTTCCACAAGTTGTGAGAAAAATTCTCGAGATCCTTGCAGTTGCTGAACAATAAGCGGCGCTCGGCGTCGGTGAGCACCTCCTTGGACGTTCCCTCAAAGATCTGGTGCGCAACCATCATGTCAACGCAGAAACTGTGCTCTGTCTTGCAGAGCTCCTCAATGACGCGATAGCGCTTCTGTACCTTCTCTACAGCCTTTACCCTCTCCACTTCTGCGTCCTTTTCGGGATCGGGCGTTTTCTCCCCTTCCTCCACTTGCAAGATCGTAGACACCGGCTCTGACTCCTTCTCCCCGACCTCGATGCTGGGACGATTGCCAGCCATGATCGCTCCTCCAATACCACCGTAGCTTGGCTGTTGGGGCGGAGGGGGGGTCTCTCGGTCGAGGAGCGGCCTGTCGTCGTAATCGGAATCTCCATCGCGTCGATCGCCACAGAGGCGGCTGAACACGGGACCCATGGCGGGCGGTGGGGGAGGTGAGTGAGCCGGACGCGGCGGTGCAGATTGCGAGGCGGAGGAGACGTGCTGTTGCTCCTGGTAGCTCTGCTGCAACGTCAGACCGAGTCCCTCACCTGCGCTGGCGATGGCGGGCAGCTGCAACTGTATCTCCTTGGCTAGCGGTGACGACCAATCTTTCGGCGGCAGACTGGGTGGATGTGCGCTGCCGTTGGCATGGCCGCGCTCACGTGCTGAGAAGCCGGAAGAACTATCGGGCCGACTGGGCCCTTCCAATATGGTCGTTGTCGACGACGCGACAGAAGCGTGTGAGCCTCGCGAATACCGTCTCGATTCTGGAGGGAAGATAATGGCCGTGCCTCCAGGGAAGGGTTCGTCCGGATCTGCAGCAAGTTGTCGGATGCTGGGGGCTGATGCGGTGTGCTGGATGGGCTGTACTGCTGCAGCCTCTGGCTCCAACGTGCCCTCTCTTCCGGCAGCTGCGTCGCTAAGTAGTCTCGCGAGATACGTCTCGGTAGCCTCTTTCGAACCCCAGTCTCTGTGCTGAGCCACGATAGGAGATACACTCTGCACTTGTTCCCAAGACTCTTGGGCTATTTTCGGGGTAATGATGTCCGACTCATGGTAAACGTTTAGAATCTTGTTGATGACGCTGTACGCCTCGCTATCCAAAGTAAACGAACCTTTCTCTGGCTCGTCTGGCATCTTGTGCATCCAATTAGGCGGCTGTTGTCCAATTTGGTGATAGAAGGCCATGCTAGCAGAATCTTCGGGTCTAAGTGTTCCCCGGTCGGAAAATGGATCAATGGGGGAATCGTCTTCATCTAGATAAGATATCGTTCCGGTTGAGTCCAGAGGCTCGACACGCCATGTTTGAGAGCCGATGCTCAGCCGAGTCTGATGTCCTGGCCGTTTTGGCGTGCTGTTCCATCCCGGACTTGGTGCTTCTGATCCAAGCATGATTGGGATAGACTCTCTCACGCCCAATTCAGACGCGTCTTCCTGCGTGTTCTCTCCACGAGATATCTCTCCTATCCGGCCTTTGCTTGTAGGCTGGAAAGTCCGCGCTTGTAGTAGTTCACCGCCAAGCTGCGGAATACTAGGCGAAGGGGCCTTCTGATCCTCCTCTTGTCTAGCATCAAAAGAACTATCCAAGGTAGGGGTATCTTGAGCCAAAGGTGGTGTCGTCATGAAGCTTCCAGGCATTCCCAATATAGGCGACTCTTCGAAGCTCGTTGTAGAAGACAAAGGTCCCGCTGGGGCAGCCAGGCCATCAGTGGAAAGATGCAATGTGCTTGGTTCATCTAGACCAGTACCCAAGTTCTGACCGTTATTATCCAACTCTTGCTGCGCGTTTGATACACCAAAAACATCGTCTTCGTCTTCGGAGGGGTCAACACGCCTCACTGACAGCCTCTTCTCGGCGCGTCCCGGCTCCAACATGTGTGAAGGGCCCTGCGCTTGCGGCGCGTTGTTGTCGCCAAAATAATCCTGTACACCATGAGCATCAGCGCTCCTAGACCGTGAGCCCGGTGTCTCCTGCAGTGTCTGGCGCTCTCGTGAGTTACGCAGACGTGGAGAAGTGGGCGGCAGCGGGGCGGTTATGACAGCGGCGACACTGTTCCCACTATTGGGAACAGTGATCTGGGGGAGACTTTCCGCGCTCGCGATATCCACGATAGCTTGCCGCTGTTAGAGTTGGTTGAGTAGTTGTGGACTTCTTAGGGTCCGTGCCAGCCCGTCCCACAGGTGTTCTTGCCAGCCGTGTGGGTGACGTTTTGCCGTTTCCGCGAACAGGCCGCATAAAGTTGAACTTCGCAGACCTAGTTGATGAGCTCGAATCTGATGCCGCACTCAGCCTCCGCGAGGGGACAGGTATCCGCGACGGGGGCGAGCGCCGGCGCGGTGTTCTATTCTCTGAAGCGGGAGACTGTTGTGTGACGGGGCCTGCACCCGCCCGGTGTGAAGCCATTTCGCTGGCAGACCGTTGGCTGTGTGGAGAAAAAACGTTCGCGTGGTCCTCAGGCAACGAGGGGAGGTCCTCCGTCACGATCTTGATGGTCGAATTTCCGGGCTGCGGGGCTGGCTGTGAATTGGAAGCAGACTCGTGCGTACCCTCGAGGCTGGGAATGCCGTAACCTGGCATCACCGCATTGTGTTCACCCACCACTTCGCCAAAAAACGGCTGACGACCTTTTTCACGAGTAGGCGAAGACAGTTTTCTCCTCGATGGTACTTTCTGCGGGTCCAAACTCGTCCGAGCGCCGTTCGCGCGTCGTGCGTTCGCGGGCGAAGGGGGCGCAGGCTGTGGCCGGTCTCGAGGCTTTAGGTTGTTGAACTTGTACGATCCATATGAAGCTTCCTTCGCGGGGTGTGCTGGTGATGAGTTTGCCGAAGCTACTGGCGGTCGCACCGGACGAGCGCGTGCGCTCTGGGGTGAGGAGTCGGCGGACGAAGGCTGGTTGAACTTCTGCGCGAGGCTTCTCACCGTCGGTCGATTGAACTGGATCGGGGGGCGTGGATCGTGGGGTCGACGTGGTCGATGTCGCGGGACCAGAGACGGAGCGTATCGACGGCTTGGGGGTCGAGCGCGCTGTCCCGTTGGTCGTCTGCTGGCGCTGGCGTGTCGTCGTCATGTCTTGGTGGGTGGAGGGCTGCACTTCGGCCGTGTGGGCGATGGCAGACTTGTAAAAGTCATCAGGAGCGTGTTCAGTGACTTCATCACCGCTGTCAAGCGACTGGACCCAGCTGGCCACGCCGGGATGATATGCAAAGTTATGCATATGGGTATGCTCAGGCTCCGCCATATTCACCCCTACCGCACCATGATCCTAATTGCAAAGAGGGCGCGAAGCGAATGGCGCGAATCAAGGCGAGCACGACGGCGACGAGATCGGGTAGGCCAATCAGCCTGTGGCGGTGAGGAGGGGCCTGCGGGTGCTGGAGCTCTCTCAAGTCGAGGCGGCAAGGGTAGCAGGAGACAACTCACACACCGTGAAGCCTCAATCTATCGCCGAGTCGGCCAATAGCGTGTGGAAGCGGCCGGTGGCCCAAGTTTGCCCTGGGGCTGCTGTTTCAGGCTGAACTGCTCCGCGCCCAGAGGAAGAGCAGGTCGACGTCCTGCCGGCGCAACACCAGACGAAGCCTCGCGAGAGCGTGTAGGGGCAGGAGAGGGAGGCAGGAATGTTGCGGGGGGTGACGAGAGGAGGGCGGTGGGTAAGCGTGGGCGAGGCAGTGGGCACGGTCGAGACGAATCGTGGGTTGGATGCTGATCTGCGGAAGCACGGGAGGTGAACGAGAGCCCACGGCGGCGGTCCTGCTGAGCCAAGCTCACTGGTCGACCGTTGCTACCGAACTCTCCCCTGGCGCGATGGGCGGGGGTCCGCTTCCAGAAGACAGCACGTCGATGGGCACTGATGGGAGGAGTGCTCAGTGTCTCTATTACGATGGAACATTATCACGACGACATGTTTCTTCTAACTCTCTCTCCAACAGGGACTTAGATATACTATACAATACCTCACGGTGCGCAGACACAACGTATCCAGTGTTTGTGGAGTCGAAGCTAAAAGTAAGCGTCACGGCAGCTCGTCCGGGGAACGATAGGATATCGATGCCGGCGTCAGTGTCGCGGCGCCGTCAAACTTTCCTGCAGCAGCGCATGTCGTCTGCAGACTCGAATACCCCTTATCGTGCACCCACGGGTGCGACGTGAGATTTGGTGTTACAGGCCTGTCGTGGATAGAAATCTCACGGAATCACTATCAATTTCATATCCCTGGCACGCAGCCGCTTTAGGCAACTTTGGGAGCAGCCCAGAACACAACATCAGACTGACACCATACGCGGCACCACCCGCACCACCCGAGCTGCTGCCCCACGCCCAACCTGCCCTCATTGCGTGTCGTTTGCATGATTTTTTCACCAGCATGAAGAGAAAACGCAACACCCACGCTGGCGGCAGAAACCCCAAGAGAGTCAGGGCTGTGTCGGACCAATCTCCCGTCGCCACAACTGCAAGCGTCGAACATCCCGTGCTAAGTCGCCTCTACCCCGAAGTGCTGTCGTTGCGCCACTATTTGCTGTCACGCCTGCCGGCCTCGTCTAGATTGAAGAGCAGGCGACGGAAATTGTCTCAGTTAGGATTGCACCCTAGTCACGAAGACACCGCAACATGTGGTACCGACCTCGAGCTCGGCGAGCTGCTCGACTCTACCTTGGTCGGCGTGCTGCCCAACGGCGATGCAGATAGACGCGAGAATGCCCTGAGGGAGCGCGAGAAGGACCTGGAAAGCTTCACACAAGAATTATCTCTTACCAATTCAGCGAGCACATTCAAGCCGGGCTACTTTCTACAATCTGAGGTGAGCTTTCCCCCTTTGCTGTCACCCTAACTACTACGATATGTCACTTCAGTCGTGGAATCAACTCCAATTGCTAACAAGAATAAAGATTGTGGATTTTGTGGTTTGGCGTCTTTTCAAGCGATCATCGTCGTACAAGCCCTCGCATTTGCTCTGCCATGGCTTTCAGCGATCAGGTGCTCAAAGTCAAACTGAGCAACAGAAGACTGCTCATTGCATTCCGGGATTGTCATCAATCTACAGGAATACTGCTGTAGAAACGCTCAAGGGGCCATTATGGTGTCGTTTACATGCTATTCTAGGCAAGACAGGCCGTCTGATCATGATGGACATGCTTATTGAAAGTGGCATTTTCTCTCCTGTTGAAGGAAGTCCTGGTGATGGCAACCTTCTCCAATTGAGTGGCATTCCACTTTCTGAACTGAAGCCTGCGCATGTCCCCATCAGTGTTCCCTCCATCGTCCCAATGAATTACGTCACAACCAAAAAGCCCAACAGTCTAGTCAGCGAGAACAGAAAACCGAATGCCATCACCTTTGTTCGGACCCGAATGATGTATGCGCGCGCTGCTCTCAATGCAAAAGGGGGTGTCCGGTTTGGAATGCGACACATCCGTGAGTAATTGCGTCTTGCCAACAATATGTAGCTAATACTGAAAAGACATCCTGAATCGATTTCCGGACCTGGAAGATGACCAACAAACCGTTCACATAATGCGGCACATATTTCCTCGTCAGTATGGTCTGCACAACGTATTCACCTCAATAGTAGACAAGCGAGAAACAGCCATGGCATTCAAGGACTACACACTGCGTGAAAAAGAGATTCATCAGGCTATGTGCCGAGAGCTACCTGAGGGAAAGCGCACTGAAGAGCTTGTTGTCAGATGGAAACGGCGTGTGCCAAGGAGACTACGAGGAGACACTGTTACATTGGTCGACAAGCTTCGCAAACTCAATGAAAGGTGCTCGTACGTGGAATTACTCCGTCATTATTGTCCGGTTGAGGTAACCGTAACAGCCCTTGTCGAGTGGATCGAGCTAACGTGCGTAGGGTCTACGATTGTCTTGTAAGCCGGGCTGGAGGAAAAGCGCCCTTCAGCCGAAAGATGATGCTTCTGCAGCTTTGATATCAGCTGAGCACGATAAGAATGTTGGTTCTGCGATATCCAAGCCGCGAACCGTTGAAGATACCTGTTTCACCGATATGGCTTGTCCCACGGCGCATGTATCGGCATTCTGCCGAGCTGCGATAGCCAAGGTGATTCCCAACGCATTGTGGGGGACCGACGATAACAAGCGCATAATCATGTACTGGATAGATCAATTCGTCTTCCTTCGGAGGTTCGAAAGTCTCACACTGCATCAGGTGACGGAGAACATCCAGGTAAGGCGTTCCTGGCAGAATGCTGCATTGACGTTTAACAGCCGTGCAGATTTCGACTTTAGCCTGGCTCCGACCACCTGGTCTGGAGAACGCCGCATCGATGGCCAAGTCAGATCACGACAAACGGCATGAGATCTTTTTGGAGTTCGTGTATTGGGTGTTTGATTCGTTTTTGATACCCCTGATTCGCTCGAATTTCCATGTCACGGAGTCAAATGTGCATCGCAATCGATTGTTTTACTTTCGGCATGATGTATGGCGCATGTTGACCGAGCCGTCTCTGTCGAATTTGAGAATCAATCTGTTTGAAGAGGTATCCACTGATCATGCTGCGAAACTTTTGTCTCTGCGCCCACTCGGCTTCAGCAAGATTCGGCTACTTCCTAAGCGTCTCGGTGTGCGACTTATCACCAACCTTAAAAGAAGGCAGCAGGTTATGCGAAATGGTACGATGGTACTCGGTCGCAGTATCAACTCAGTGATGACACCGGCATTTAATGTCATCACTTACGAAAGGGTCAGTCAAAATTCTTAATACCTTTCATCCACTAGTCTAACGCTGGCATCAACAGTCCCTGCATCCTGAAAAATTTGGCTCCTCGTTGTTCTCTGTGGGTGATATGTTTCCAAAATTATCTGCTTTCAAGCAATCATTGAATAAGCAGGGCCTCGGAGATAGTCCATTATATTTCGCGAAAGTCGACGTGCAGTCATGCTTCGACACAATCCCCCAGCAGCGTTTACTGACTATGGTTGAAAGCCTGTTGTCCATGCAAGAATACCATACAGGCAAGCATGTGGAAGTTCGCGCGCTAGGCCAACTACAGCGACTGGATGGCCAATACGTGAACCCAATGCCGCTCAAACGCTATGTCGCGCACAGCGGAGCAGCAGATAACATTGTTCCTTTCGACCGTCTCGTCCAGGACAATTATGTCGGGTCAAAGGCAAATACAGTTTTCGTGCCCACGGCTGCCCAGAAGTTCGAGGCAAAGGATGATCTGATGCAGTTATTGCGTGAGCACGTCGAACGCAATCTCGTTAAGATCGGAAAGAGGTTTTACCGCCAAAAGTCAGGCATTCCACAAGGCTCGGTGCTCTCGACCATCCTGTGCAATTTCTTCTATGCCGAGCTCGAGCGCGACGTCTTAAGCTTTGCCCTTGGCAGCGACTGTTTGTTGCTTAGGCTCCTTGACGACTTCTGCTTGATCACGACTGACCGGAAACATGCTGAGCGATTCGTGCAGGTTATGCATCACGGACATGCCGACTACGGCGTCGTGGTCAAGGCTACAAAGTCTTTAGCAAACTTCGACGTGGCTACCACAGAGGGCAATCGTATGCCGAGGTGTGTCTCGGGAGTGAGATTTCCCTACTGTGGCGTCCAGATAGACATGCGCACCCTGGAAGTCAGCAAAACCAACGAGCGCACTGGTCCGGCTAGTACGTGAGAAATCGGCCCATTTCTGTCTACATCACCAACACAAGCTAACGCTGGTAGACATCACCGATTCATTGACGGTGGATTTGGCAAAGGTGCCCGGACAGACATTCCATCGCAAGGCGCTCAAGTAAGTAAGATTGGCGGGCGCAGCAGCCCTATTTTGGAGCGCGTAGACGAGCCAGACTACGGAAATCAAGGTCTGCGCGATGCTAACTTGGATAGTGGGTTCAAAATCCAGTTACAGGCCATGCTCATTGACACGTCGTTCAACAGCGTGCCTACAGTGCTCGCCAACCTGTACCAGAGCTTCCACGAAGCGGCGGTGAGGTGCTTTGAGTATGCACGCAGCCTTTCCAAGACGCGGCCAATACATTCAAGCTTGCTTATCAGTACGTGTTATGCCCAAAAGCGTAAGAGTTCTCGACAACAGACGCATCAGTAGCTGCGTGGCGGCGTCGATCATCGCATAACCCTGGCGGGCATCATCACTGACACATCATGTATACAGAGACGATCGATGGGATAATCGCGCTCGCGTTCGTGCTGCTGCAGCGGCGGACGCGGTGCAGAGCCGCCCAGAATGCGGAGAAGGTTCGGGGTGTCATTTCACGGAGGCAGGTCCAGTGGTACGTGTGGCTTGCCCGGCCGTCTCACAGTCGAGCCGTTGCTGATTTTCCACGGGTAGGCTGGCGTCGAAGGCTTTCGAGGCTGTGTTTCAGCGCAGACAGACGCAGCACCGCGCGCTTTTGGTGTGGCTTCGAGGCTCAATGGCGGCGGTCCGACCGCCTTCAAGTGCGGAAAGATGCATGCTCGACCAGGCCGCCTCTTGGCCCTGCAGCCGAGCGGATGGCTCGGAGGCCTGAGGAGTTGCAAGTGCAATCGTGATGACAGTCGAAATCTTGATTCCCCCCCACCGGACCCGCTGCGTCGAGATGCACTGGATAGTACAGCGCATGCGCAAGTAGTCGTAAAAAAGCCATCGTCGGATGCCCGTCCAATTGGCCGCTTGCAGCATCCCCGTGGTGTCGTGATGTCAACAACGGTTCGCAAAGTGGGCGGGTACCAGCCACACCAGCCCTCAGGTTTCACATCGGCCCAGTCTCCTACGCTGTCGGCGTCTGGAGACGCCTGCAGCACCTGTCAACTCCGAGGGGCACCCCTTGCGGCCTGAGGAGCGCCAAACTATGATGTAGACTTGCAATTCCCCTCTCCGAGCATTCGCACCTGCACCCTCGCCGTGAAGAAACAATCAAGAACTGCTGCCATTCATTCTGCCGCTGCCACTGACCGCCAACCATCGCTCACCCACCCCGGTCTTGCAGGGGTTGCTCCCGTTCAGGGGCTTAGCCCAGATTGCTTCCCCGAAATTACGCCTCTCCAACCGTCAAGATGCCCACGGCGCTCTTCGCAACGCAACACCACGATCCGTTTGGCGCTGGAGCAGCCTTCGACCACGACGTCCACTATATTCATTCTGACAAGAGTCTATACATTATCACTGAGAACGACTATGTCCACGCTCTGATCCCGTCCCAGCGCACCGCCTGCGCAAAACAAGCTCCCACGCGAGGCCCCTCCCGACCCATTGGGGCACCCTACGCTCTCGACCAGAACAATACAAGAAAGGACCCGCGACCCCTCATGGCCGCCGTCATGCACGCACACGCAGCGCCCCTGGGCGCCCCCGGCAGCCCGCCAGACCTCACAAATTCGAAATCGAGCAAATCCTCGAGCTTCCATTCCGAGGGTCTCTCTGATATGGGCCCCAGCGACCTCTCCCATTTTGAAGACATCAATCTCGCAGATGACAAAGGGCCCTCCTCCTTCCATGTGCCTCACTCGCCCAACCGTGTGCTCTTCGAGGCCTCGCGCACTCGCAGTATGCCGCATCCGGCTCCACACTCATTCCGCGACCTCACCAAGGGCTCGAAGCCACGCTCGGCGGGCATGAAAATCCAGACCAACAATGCTCTGCGTGCAGGGTCGCAGCTGCATGCCCCGGGCAAGCAGATGAGAAGGGGTTTCTCCTCGCCGTCCGCTCCTTCGCTGGCAAACATCACCAATCTGCAAGCACCCGTCCGCCGCTCCCGTTCACCCTCACCTTCCAAACCGCACGTTCCTTCCGTCCAACGAAGCCTCTCCCGTAAGAGCTCCCGAAATCTAGAAGTCTCGCCCTCGCCCTCGATCTCGATGGCTACCCGACGCCAGTCATGGCAACACACCGCTCGCAAGACCGTCAAGGAGCGTGAAGCAGAATGTGACGATGAGGACGACGAGCTGCCTGAAGATGCTGTCATCTGGAATGTCCCAATTTCCCCTCGTCCTGCGCAAGAGCGGTCACCAGCACCCTCCTCGTGTGGTAGCCCACCCCAGACTTCCACCAGCCCTGCAAACAGCCGCCCAACGTCGCAGCGGGGAGATCGACCTTCCGCGAAGATCTCACCAGCTCTGTCAGATCGCCGCTTTCCCTCTCAACCACCATCTCCGAACCCGGATAAGGAAAATCAGCCCTTGCCACTGAGTCGCCAGACAACGAATACGTGGGAGGATACATACACCACACTCGATGCAGATGCTCGGAAGCTCACAGAGGCGCTAGAAGAGTACCAGACTGAGATTGAGCATCAGCAGGAGCTCAAACGCCAGCAGCCTAGCTTGTCCCGCTCGTCATCGGTCGGCGAGTCCGAGTCCAAAAAGAAGAAGACTGTTGCTCTCCCTCCGGTTCGCAAGAGCGATCCACTTATCGATCCCTTCCGGCCTTCACTAGAGAAAGAAAAATATCTCTCGCGCACTCGCCCGTCTTGGCTACCCCCAAAGGACCCCAAGGAGGAGAAAAAGCATCTGAGGGAATACCAGAAGATGCTGGCGAGGATCGAGGAAGCTGGTAAGCACATCATCTGGACTCGTATCGCTTTTGCTAATGTCTACTAGAACGCCTCGAAGTCAAGCGTCAAGAAGATGAGGCGATTGCTCGCGAGAAGGCTGAACGCATCAAAGCCGAATACTGGTCTAGCTTGCTTCTCCCCAATTGGGACCAAGAGATGGCTAATCCCGAGCTCAAAGGCTCACACCGGAAGATGTGGTGGAATGGCGTTCCAGCCAAGTTACGTGGAGATGTGTGGAAAAAGGCGATCGGAAACGAACTCGAGGTGTCCGGGACTACTTACAATGTTGCTTTGGAAAAGGCACAGTTGCAGATTCAGGAATTAGGCGAGGATGCTCTCGACGGCCGTTACGCTCAGATCGTTGAAAACACAAAGGACGTCTTCGCCGATCTCAAGATGTTTGCACCAGAGACGCAAGAGACCCCCGAGCAGCCGCTGCACCAAGAACTGGTCAACATCTGCATTGCCTATAGCTCCTACCGCCCGGATGTCGATACCACCGTTGGCATCCACCATATGGCCGCTCTATTCTTGCTGAACATGTCTGCAGCGGACTCTTTTATTGCTCTCTCCAACATCCTGAACCGACCCCTTCCGCTCTCGTTCCTCGTTCGCGACCAGACTGCCATTACCGCCGCATACGACACAACGCTCTCAGCCTTGACCCAGAAATGCCCCCCACTCGCCAATCGTCTGGCCGCCCTTCGCGTCGAACCCCACGATTACCTGCTCCCAATGTTCAGCAGCCTGTTCTGCGACCGACTCTCAATCGAGCACGCCGCACGCATAATGGATGTTTATACTATTGAAGGCGACAAGATACCACCGCGCGTTGCAGTCGGATTGTTAGGTGTGCTGGAGGGTAATTGCATGAGCGGAGAAGGTGACGATGTCGTAGCTGTCCTGCGGACCAAGGCCATCCGCGAGACCCCTGACGAGTTCATGGGCAAAGTTTACGAGGCCGGCAAAAGCTCGTGAGAATGATGCGCCCGCTTCAAGATGAGGAAGACCAGCTATCAGGAAGAAACGGATCTACCAGAGATGAATTTTACAAAAGAGAGACATAGTGGTGCATAGAGTTCGCAAGACAAGGCGAAGGAAAGATGAATGGTTTAGATGTTTTCCATCGCGGTGTACAACAACAAACGAGTATCGATATCACTCTACATCAATCATTCGCGCGCTACAAGAGGGATATTAGAGTACAGCGGAAGATGGATACGAAGGATGAGATCACGAGCATGAAGATTATTAAGTGTATTGTGTACTTCGGCGCTGCATACGGCATGACTACTGGCGTTCTTTTTCTTACACGGGGCGGCTTATAGCGCATACCTGCCTTTTTACTTTCTCTTCTCTGTCTTTTCGTTCAGATCATGTGTATAGCACGTTCGACGCAAATGTGTAGACTTAACTTCTAGTTAGATAGTATTCTCGGACACGCGAGGTGTCGTTAGCAGCTGGCTGGCTGGTCGGCCTTATTCAAAACATCGTACGACTCTTCGACAGACATTCCTTTCTCTGTGCTTTTCCGTCGAGCTATGTGTGCTTCCATCGGACTTTTTCTATTTTGAGATTTTGCGAAAATTGCGAAACCCCTCTGCTTCCGGCACACGAGAGGCTGTACAGCCACCATTCCTAACGCCCTGGCCGAATCCCTGCATATGGATCCAGCGCATTCCCTCGCGCGTGTGCATGCTTTCATTCCGATCGGATGTTGTGCAGAAGCGGCCAAGTCCGAGGGCTTACGCGCACCGCCACATTCCTTCCCACGACCCTTATTTTGGGAGGGGGGAAGCCTCCGACGACTCGCTCTCCGCAGGGCTAGACGCTTGCATAATTTGTTTCGATTGTGGTGGGTGAGAAGTCCCTGGCGCTGTTGTTGGGGCGTGGAGATGCTCGTGCGAAAGGCGATGCTTGGTGATGCTTGTCTTGGTAAGAGAGAGGAGCTAGGGTTTCAGGGCGCGCATGAAATGGCTGCGTGGAGACGCGTGGTGGGGAGACGTAAGGGTGACGTGTGCGGGGTGAGGGAGTTTGGAGGCTATTACGAGTGGGCAGGCAATGTGTCGTGGAGCGTGGCGATGTACTTGGGTGCGGTGGTGATTCGGTGGTTATAGGGAGCAATGATTCCTCAGGCAGCGAGAGTTCGTAAGGGACTTGAAGAGATAGATGTATCATGGGTACTTACGGGTTCAGTGTAAGTATTTTTGTGAGGCCTACTATGTATATATCTATCGTTAGCGATTCACTCTACGTAGATGTGCAGCACTCCACGCTTTATGTCCCTCTACTTACCCTCTGACATCTCTACCAGCTCGATTAGGGATGTCACCCGACTTCATGGCTCCCGAATACATAGCAACACTCACTTCTCTCCCATGTCGTTGTTCTAAATAAGAAAGTATGTGAGAACGCATCGAAAACGTGGAGATATTACGAAGTCATTCGCGATCGTAGCCCGCGGCTGCCTCGTATTGTTTCAACATACCACACCTGATAACCACCAATTGGTACAATCGCCAAAGTCAATGAAGGAGCTGGTAAATGTATGAGCTTAGAAAACCACTTAAGGCACAGGAGTAGAGTCTCAGGTAGGGGCACAGCCTTGTTGGAATATCCTGGCGTCGCCGTACCCCCCAAGACAAAGACACAAGCCGCTGTATGACAGAGGAAGCTACACCACTACCCTGGCGTATCTTGATCTTTGTAAAGATCACAGCTGCCCCAGGTATAACCCTGGGTGCCTGTGTCTCTCCTAAAGGGCCGAATGTTACTTCATCTAGGCCGGTTGCATGTAGATGCATACGAGGGGAAAGAAGTATGAGGAGCTTAGTCCCACCTCTACGCAGTCCGTGGGTATGCAGATAGAGGAAAGTAGGTAGATTGATATGGTATCGCGTACCAGATAGTCAAATGTTAGCGAGGCAACGCGAACAAAAACGGACCAAGGAGAAGGAAAGAATAGATGTTCGAGCTCAGATACCATATCTGACACAGACACCGGGTAGGGAGTTCAGACTGGTTCTATCTGGCGTCGTCGACCCCACAGAGGCAGAGCTTGCAAGCGCAAAGCGAACTACCATGCATGCATGGTTTGCGTGACCCTTATGTTCAGGACGCGCCGTTACTACCCAACGAGCGTGTCTTTGCTCAGGATATAACCTTCCGAGACAAGGTCATGCGGCGCTCCGTCGGACACTTTATTACTCGGGTTTTGGCTTCTACCGAGAGGTTGTGTCGCTTGGATCGCCGACCAAGCAACGGTTGGTCGACTCAGGGTCATCCATCGGAGCATCACCTCCGACGCGCCTGCTACTCCCTCTGTGGGACCGGGGTTGTTTGTTCTAGGGCGTGGGGTGGGGCCGGTGGAGGACAAGTATGGGGAGCTTGACTCCGCTCTTTACGGCCCGGGGTATAAGGAGCTGGGGAGGTGGGAAAGTTTACGGAGAGATATCGTAGTAAAGATTAAAGTGCCGACCTGCCTAGGTATTAGCATC
The DNA here is from genome assembly GCA_027946365.1 of Kalmusia sp. IMI 367209. Classification (NCBI taxonomy): domain Eukaryota; kingdom Fungi; phylum Ascomycota; class Dothideomycetes; order Pleosporales; family Didymosphaeriaceae; genus Kalmusia; species Kalmusia sp. IMI 367209. Next base: position 1,855,619 of record JAPEUQ010000003.1, on the reverse strand, counting down.
TATTCGTAATACGGACGGCGTCAAGAGCAAAGATGTTCAAGCTCAGAAAGTATTAGCAGCAGAACATTCTACTCGGGCAGGAAATAGCCACTGTGGGACTATCTTAGATCGTTAATACCCCAGAGGCAAAGACGTAAGCGCAGTAATCGTAAAGGTACGCATCGATTACATCCCACTCTCCTAGGGCCACTTAAATGGTGGTCTTGTTGTTACTCTCTGAGAGTCTGTTTCTTCTCTGGACGTATCACCCTCCAGGGGGCCTGCGTCTCTCTCTGGGGTTCGCGGGTTATTGATATAGGCCTAGAGTGGAGCTCGGTGCGTGGGACTCGAACTCTCCAATCAATCGACCAGATATAGTTGTAGGATATCGCACAAATTGTGCGAATCATGCGAGGCAGAAACTTACTCTGTATCACTGTACGTACGAGATTGTGCCGTGTTGCTAACAGGCTTTGGAAAGTGGCCCGCGAAGGTGAGTGCGCAGGCAGAGAATTTTTCTCTGTGGCTGAACAGATATCTACACATACTTAGGACTGTTTGTTGATGTCAATAACGCTGTGTTTGTATTGCTGGTTGGTTGCTTAGTGTACCGGCGGCTCGAGCCGGTAGTGGTAAAGTGGGCGTTCGAAGAAAGGGCGGGGGCGGAAGTGAGGTATGAGAGCAGAGCTGAAAAATATCGATTATAAGGTTTTGAAAGATTAAGAGAAAGAGGGGAGTTGGCGGTTAAGTAGTGGCTGCTCTGCTCCTGCCTCACCGCGAGGCTGCGCTAAGCCGCATTTAGCACCGCTACATTTGCGCCCTTCATTCACAATTGCTTGAAGGAGGTCAGCAACTATCTCGTTGTGCTTCCCTTGTGCAAATTTTTGCTCATGAAAAACCTCGTTCTTCGTACTATCCCACTGATGCAGTGACTTCTTACACCGCTCTCACTCAGTAGCACATCTAAAGTGGCCATGCAAACAGGCCCTAAGAGAGAAATCCGATTCAACATGATGTAAATGCTGTAAAAAGTAGTTCTCAAGCACTTCGAATCTTTTTTTGAGTGGCATGTCTGGGTTTATATGCCCAAAAGTGTAGATTGCCTACTCAAAGCCATGATCTGCCCGATAAATAAGACAAGCTAGAGATAGATTCACTATTTTGCATGAATGAACTCCCTTACTATAGCCAAAAGAATAAACGTCGCCTAGAAGGATCGAACTTCTCTTAATAGATCTGAAAAAAAAAACAACGCTGGGGAAGGGGGCTACTTACTCTTGATGAGATATTTGTTTTCGAAGCGGAGCTGTATACCGCTGAACCATTGAGGCCTTTGTTGTTGATGAAGAAACTCGCGTTTAAATAGTATATGTACAACACTAAAAGTGGAGTGCTGAAGGTAAACGTGGGGAGCAACCACCAATAAGACTGTGGGGTGCGTTCGGCAGGCACGCGGGAACTTGAGCCTCCCTCGATTTCAATTCATCAATACAAAAATTTTATCTCTGAAAGTCTACTTTGGCATCTAGTATCTTGCCCGCGCGCGAATTAAGCTTCTGCGCACCTTACTTGTTCAAGGCGCGTTTTCCGTATTTGCATTCTGTAACACCTTCATCGAACTGAGCTGTTATTTACTTCCAGCCAAAATCAATATTGCGACGCGAAGCATAATCTCCGTGAAATCATGCAGGCTTGCGCTGACTCGTTGTTATTCTTGCGAGCAGGCTCGGGTCCTCCCTCTCCTTCTCCATCTGCTGCTGCCAGACAGCGTCACGCTCGGCCGCCTTCTTCTTCACCTGCATCGTCTTCCACCTCATATAAAAGCAGCATAGCGGAAATAGCGCCGTACCTATTACAATCTGTATGCGCACACGCAGGTCAGCAAATAGTAGTTTAGATAGTCGTGGCCACGCATTGAAGCTAAAGCCCGGCAGGAAATCTACATACCCAGACGATGAGAATCCCAAGGTTCAACCCAATCCGTGGGTGCAAATCGAAGAGTATCTGCCTCGTCAACTCGGCGACGTTGTGAATCGGCCACGCATAACCCCACCGATAAAATCTCGATTCTAGACTGATCGGGTAGAAGCCCGTTGAGACATTGCTTATGACCCAGAAGATGAGCCAAAGCGCCGTGTATGGTGTACCGAGAAGCATTGCCATGTTTTCGCTTGCGAGCCCCAGCGCCGTCATGCCCAACCAGTTCACCATCCAGTACACCACGAAGGTCCCGCTGCCATATGCGTTCGGATTGGACGAAGGCCACGCATGCGAGCCATTCGAGTTGGACATTGGCATCAAAAAGGTGAGTGAGACGAGGCTGTATACACAAGAGAGGATGAAGTACGATACTACAGTTGCGACATAGCGCCATGCGATAAGGTGCGTGAAGTGGAGCGGAGGATGACCTCGGGGGGAGAGGTATTTCAGATGGATCGGGAGGAAGAATGTGAAACTGAAGAAGCTGAGGATGATCAGGTATATCAGGCCGATGCTAACGGCGGGTGTGGCTATCGGCGGGGCGAATGGACGTCTGGGAAGTCAGATCATAGAGGCATGTGTCTCATGCATACAGAACTACTCACAGATCGTAGATGGTAAATTCGATTCCGGGAGACACCGCTTGCGGAACAGCCCCCAGATCAGAGTTGTCTGTTGAAGCATTTGCTAGCAGGCGCGGTATCCACTGGCGGCCGAAGTTCGACACAGCGACCTTTTGGATGGCAGTGAAGGCCGGAATAATATATGAAGAAGTCGTAGACTGGTCTCGAGCGGAATTTATAATCAATTGGCAAGATCCAAGAGGATCATAGCTTGAATTCCTATCTCTCACCGCAGCCTCAAGTAGCGCGGTAGCATTCGCATTGATTACGATCGCACCCCATGCTTGAAAGTCATATACGCTCTCTCGGACCTTGAGCGGATCGTGACCGAAGTCGGCTGGCGAGCGGAAAGTGTAGCCGAGATGATGGTTACTGGCATCGATAACTGATCGGACTGACTGGGTCACAAACGGGCCGACGAAAGGCTCGATATTATCATATCCTTGCCCGTCGAAGTCGACGACCCAAACTCCAAGGGATCCGATACGTTTCTCCTGGTTGAACAAGGCACCCCAGAACAAGCACAGGAACGCAAAAATGGCAACGGAGAGAATGAGGTTGGTGCGGAACCACAGCTTGAGCACGTGTAGCCGCACACCGGCCATCTTCCAATGAAAGAACCCGACAGAGGGTTCAGGCGGATCCTTCCTGTTACTTCTCGTTCTCGTCCTCATGCTCGGTCGCGTCGCAGTACGAATCGCCCCGATTTCTTGTTGCGTCTCCAGCTTCTCGAGATCCGCCTGCTCTGCCTCTTCTCTTTGCTCTTGCTCTCCACTTCCACTGATTGTGTCTTCCTCCAGGCTCGACTCGCTAGAATCGTCACTGTCATAGTCATGTTCATAGTGCGGTGCGATCTGGCACCCGAGAGTAGGAGTCGCCATCTTCAAAACTTCAGGATTTTCGGTTTCTTGAATGCAGATCAACACAACGATGACCTGCACAAAAAAAGGGAAGCAGGAGGATGCAGCTCGAATTGTTCTGGGAGACCTTCTACATAAAGAGGTTCGCCATGTGGGGTGCGGGCCGCTGACGAAGCCGACTAAAGATTGCAGCAACATCAAGCGAAGCAACATGATTGGCGGAGACAACCATGCACCCACAATGATCATGAATGCTAAGCAATAATTGAACAGGGGTCTTGCTTATGTCAAAAGCTTGATTAGGTTGAAGGGTGAAGATGGCTGCATTTAATGCTGGGCACATTCTTGCTTGAATGATTTGTGTGAAGCCTCTAGTCATGCTGAGATGACTAGCTCCACCTTGAAAATAAGTTTCTTCTCAACTTTAGGAACTTTGCATCTTCTATGGGGTATCTATATTCCAATGCACATCCTCGACTCAGGAGCTCACGACATCCCTTCAACGTAAAAATCCACCCCGCGTTCCCTCCGCCCCAACGCAAAATCCATATTGATCTTCGACACCACTCGTCCAGCGTCATTCGAAATGTTAGTACCACAGACAGCGACCATCGTTTTCACCAAGCTCGCTCGCGGCACTATTGAACAAAGAATGGCCTCAATATCCGGACGTTTGCTGTGAATTCTCGATATGAATTCCGGCGATCTTTTGGCTCCGCATTTCCGCTCTTGATGCCTTAAAAGGGCACAATTGCAGGGCTTTGGCATCCTCCTTTCTGCGCTGGAGAATTGTGGTCGTCGAAATCTAGTCCAATATGATGTGTCTAGTTCTTCTGCAACTAAGTCTAGATCAGAGAGACAAGGTCGCTGTTCGTTGACATAAGTTCCTTCGCTCGAACGACTTCCTACTTCGCTAATCGTGGGTGAAAGGGTATTCGGTGAATATTCCATCTCTTCATCTGATTCGCTAGGATCAGAGCTGTTTGGATTCTTAATCCGTAGAGGTGGTCTTCCGGCCAGACGGCGTGGCTTCCAACTCCGCAAGTGGGCAAAAAGATCGACATTGTGCATGTCAGGCCCTGTCGGTCGCTCTTTAGACTCAGGGCAAGTTATATAAAACTCCACTTCCACATTAATTCCAGAGTCGCGTAAGAACTTGCTGTATTTGGAGAGCAGATCGGTCACCGTCGCCTCAAAATGTGGCTCGATATGTTTATTCGCCCATGTGAGGCGAACTTGTCGTGTGCGCAGTCGTGTTTTTTTCGTAGCGCATAGATGCTCGAGGTAGTGCAGGATAGATACCATGAAAGATATGCCAGTCGATGTCGATACCATGACGATGCTTTCGTACTCTTCCCATACCGGAGCTCTTCCATACGGACCGTCCAGAAACGCTACCAGCGACGAGCTTGGTGTGCTTGCATTTGGACAGGGTAAAGACCGCCACTTATCATAGTACTCCGCCAGTCTCTTCGTCAAGCCGCCCTTCGCCTTGATCATCAGAATCATATCGTTTGCCTGCATGCCCTCATAAACTGACAGCAGCCCATGCTCTTCCGCGTCTTGAGTTTCGAGGTCATGTGGAAATGAAAGGGGCGAGCATGTCGCCGACGTGAAAGGATGCACCTCTAGCGCCCCTAATCTCGGAACCCACATCCTCACATGCTGGCCAGGCCTCCACTTAAATGGCACGTCAGAAATCCGCACCATAGTTGTTGACTCCGCGCCCGCCATGCTCCCGCTCGCGATAACTGGCGCCATCATCTTAATAGTATGGCCCATAGCCAGGACATGCTCCTCCCTACTCCTTCCTTCTCCTGCCCGAAATTCCGTCAACCTCTTCTTGATCGGCCTGATGCTGATGTTGACCGAAAGATACCTGAATGCTACTAGACTCTTATCTGTTGCTACGAGCGCGATTGATGTATAGATAGGGAGTCGTGCATAGCTGGGTACATGATTCAGTACGATTCCCAGAAACATTATTGTTGAAATCCAATGATTAACGTGGAAAGCACGATAAAAGCTCTTCCTCACCCCGAGAATGCTTGATGCCGCGATCCAAATCAATGTAGCGTAAGCCGCAACACCATATCTCACGATCCTCATCGCCTCCTCTTCCGACCTCATTAGTTCAGAGAGTGAGATAGAGGAGAGCATAATGCTCATATGTACAGTCGCAGAGACGAACAGCATACGTGCTACACATCTATGTAGCCAATTAATACGTTCGTAACTCAAGCCCGTGAGATAGTTGAAGGGGCCGCGCTTTGTAGAAAGCATGTAGACCAGGGGGATTTGGGTTAGCGTTGTCCATGCTGCGCGGAATGCGACGTCGTCGGTGAAGTGGAAGGTAAAAGTAGGTGCGTCCACGCTGAGAAGTATTGTGATGATGATGGACGTGTATGCCTGCGGATGCGGACATGAGTCAGTAAGTATATCTTAAAATTGTGAGTCGCCTTTGAATGCACAGTGTGCATGATCGTTGTATATAATAGCTATTTGTAGAGTCATGTGTGACCTACCGTCAAGACAATGAAGCGTTCGAGAGAAACATGTTCTAAAGGAAGTCTAGTTAGGGAGACAGCCTTGTAGAACGCAGCTTTCCTTTGGAGCCAGGCACCAAACCACGTGTACCTAAATCGCACACCTTGCACTCCGTACCTTCTGAATCATCAGCGCTCTTTCTTCTCAAAGTATTATCTCCTCACCTGTTTTTACACCACCCTAGCATGCGCCGCATGCATCTCGCAAATACTACCACACATATGGCGAGCCAGAATACCTCCGCAACACGCAGATTCGCCCTTCCGCGATGCTTCAAATGGTGCTCATATCTCACATCATCCATGATGTCGAAGATGCAAAAGTGACGAGAGCGTGGTTGCGCAAAAATAGAAGAAAGTGCGTTGAAACTATGGGCGTGTTTCAGCGGCGTTTCGTTCTCCGCCTAACTGCCACACCACCAGACTCCCAAAAATAGCATATCGCAGAATATCAAGAGATAGAACATAGAATATTGGAAAAGATCATGCTACAGGGTCTGTTTGTATTGACTGTGTGCGCATCGACTTGAACAAGTATGTACAGAAGCTGAGACATTTATGAACAATCAAACCACAGCGCACTCTCACATTCATATCTCCTAGCGGCTATTCGAAGAGCAGCAGTCTCCATCTAACCGAAGGTCGAGTTGAGTGGGCCGACCTTGATGTTGCTATAAGTAACAGACGCATCAGCATTCTTCGATTCCACATCGGCGGGTACCTGGACGATGTCAACGCTTGATCTATTCACCTCAAAATTGATACTTACACCAGAGCTAGTCTCGCACTCGCCGCGGCCGATGCCGGGTACTGACGCGTCCTTATCAGTTGGGTAGGTCGAGTCGAGCCACAGCATATTGGCGTAGTGGTCATCCCACAGCGACATAACCAACACCATACCCTGCTGGAGAGCCTTGGACATGTTGGCCATGCCACCCTTGTCCTTGAACGTGTAGGTATCGCCGAAAACTTGCTTTTGCTGGTCACAGAATTTGGTGGTGATGGAGTTGCCGTCCACACCCGAGATCTGGGACTGCGAGTTGGGGATGACCTGATGATCAAGTTAGCTACTGGCCGCAATTTGCGAGGTGTAATGGAAGTGACCAACCTTGCCGTTCTGCACATAGAAGCGTTTGATCTCCATGTTGGCGCCTGAGCCAACGAATTGCGTAACGACGGTGAACTTCTTGGAAGTATCCACAGTCTTGCCCTTGCCGTAAAAGGTCTTGTCGCCCATGCGGTACGAGTTGAAGTCGCAGCCATCGGGATCGCATACACCTGCATAGCGGTCGCTCGAGTATGTTCCACCGCAACTGTCTCCGTCGCATCGGCTCTGTTCGATTGTGCTGCAAGAGTGAGGTGTCACGGCTGTAGAGACGCTGTTGGCTTCCCAGATATCCATCTCGGCGCAGCAGCTTCCGTGACCACCGACACCAGCATTCTGGTCGTTGGAAGACTGCTTCCAGCCCTCCACATTGCCCTAATACACAGTCAGTCGAGTGTAGCAAAGCAGACACCTCTATCGTGATTTACCTCGCCGTTGATGAACTTCAGGTCGCGCGGACATTGGGCATCGCAGTAGCCTGTGCCGTATTTGGCACCCGCTTTGTTAGTAGAGTACTTCTTCATGCCACCGTCAGCGTCCATAGAGACGAAGTATAGAGCGCCGTTAAGACCGCAGGGAAGGTTCGATAGGTCCACGTCGAAGGTGAACTCGGTGTCAGCTGCAAACTTGTACATTTCGTATGTAGAGTCGTCCTTCATCATGTAGGTACGAGAGCCGATATTGGTGGAGTAGGATCCCTTGGTAACAAACTTCAACTGGAGTGAGTTTCCGCTCGCGGTGATTCCATAGGTGCCCTTGTAGTCAGCCCCATCGAGGGCACAATTCGCCGCACACGACTTGTTGTCTACCATCACGGTCAGTGCACGTGGTCAACCGGTCTCTATCTTTCAAACTCACTTACCCTTGCAAAGGGTCGAGTTCCACTCGTTGCCGGTGTAGCAGTTGTCATAGCTAGCTACGTATTAATCTTGGATCCCATGCTTTGATTTTCAAAAGACCTACCCGGTCTTGGTGTGGAGCCAGCGCCAGTCTTGAGATGATTAGTCAGTGTGTTTCTGCATGTACATCAAATGTGCACTCACTGGCGTCAACGACGACCTTGCCATTCTTTGTGGTACAGCTGCCCTTGGCCGTGCATTGCTGCCATGTCATGCCAGGGTGAGTCTCGGTCTGTTGGGTTCCCACCAACTGGCCCTGGACCACAGCAAGAAGGGATGACGCGACGGTGAGGAGGCGATACATATTGGAATGGAATAGTTGACGAAATCTGTGGCGTATCTGGGGTCATCCGGGAAACATCTTGTTCTTATATGTGAGCAGTGGCGATTACCGAATGACCAGGCCGTGTCGGAATAGTCGATCTGGACAGCGTTGCGGAATGACGGGAGATAGAATCGTACCGTAATTGCAGAAATGAAATCCAAATCTGCTTTGGTAGGTTGCAGGATTTGTGCGTCAATTCTGCCAGAATGTCCCTAATCTGGGGAGTGTTCTTGATCGGAGCGACGAAAACGATCCCAAATGGAAGCAGAAGATCAGACAAGGGCCAGGGTGCAAAAAACCCGTATGTGACATCGTGCATATGCCGCTCCCAAAAGCGGCACTCGCGGAATATGGTATGTGTGTCTGGGCGGAAACCATGATTGGCACATCACGCCTGCGCATATGAAAGGCCATAATTTCCGAAGTGCAGATATGAGCCTCAAATACACGACCTGTAGTGTGCGGACGATGTGATAGGATCCTGTGAGGGTCGCTACAAGGTTAGGACAAGCATCGGCTTCAAGCCCGGTTAAGAAGAGGAGCACCACGCCACGTCTGTACAAGACACATCGTGAGGTTGACCAGAATAATTCTAGTCGGTCATGTATCGTAACGAAAAACTGAAAATAGCTTGTAGCTCGTGGTGGCGATCGTCGTGTCTGTCGTACTTTCGATACATGTGCAAGACCTATGCAATCGTTGCTGCATACTCCACAGCCGCGATCGGATGCTTCACCCCCTTTTACGGAGCAAGCAAATTGTAGGTACCCTTTTCGGTTCGGAGGCGTCCTGGTCGATTTGATGAGGGCGGCTGCGGTGGGCGGATTCTAGAAGATTTCCTCGAATGACAACGAAGCTGTCAGATCGCTCGTGATGGGGTCTGTTGGTATTCCGCTCATTTTTCTGCAGTGCAATTGGACCCTGAGTATGTGTAGAAGAGCTGAGATGTTCTATGGAGCTTTCAGCCAATCTGGGTAGATGAAGGCAAAGCTGGGGTTGATTTAGGCTCAAGAGCTAGTATTTCGGCACTCGCGCATTTGCGGGGTACCAGGGTTCCCCCACACTGTATCGCTGCCTCCACAGTTGTTGTCTTGCCCCGAAAGTACTCTTATACAACTGGAGTCAAGAGTGCCTTCCTGTGGTCGGATTTCGGTGACTTGAATGCATGGCTTTCCCTCAGAAGCTAGTAGGATAGCGACTCGAAGTCCTGTCGAGTCGATAATTTGGGGATGGTGTCTAATATTAGGGGTCGAGTAACTGTAAGGCGACCGAGGGCATCGTAGCGTATCGTGAAATTGCGACGAGGTGGGCAATATCGGCGGGTAGTACAGGCGTCTTTGTGCCAGGGTTGTGGAGTCACCCGTTGGAGACGATAGACTGGGTCTCTCGGGGCCTCTAGATCATGTTCGCGTAACACAAGATCCGATCCGACCAACTGATTCCAGCGTGGCTTGAAAACTTGCTCAGGGAAAATGGTGCGGGGTAGTATCAAGTGCGTCTTCTCCAAATCGCACTAGGTTGGGCCAGGTCTTCGCTCGCTGTCGGTCGGCTATGGTACGATGGAGGCTCACAATGCGGCTCTCAGGGTTCGAAAATGGATGGGTGAAGGCAAGTTAAGTACCAATTCTCCACAATGTGGCCCCAAGCCGTTCTTCAGCGTCTGCGGGCAAGTGGAGAGCGGCTAAAGGTACATCTTTGCGCCACTAAGCCGCACAAGCACGCTTCTCTTGAGGCTCTTCTGTCGAATGCTTGGAGCCTCATCACCTAGATTTGTGACAAGACAGACAACCTAGGTACTGGGTTCAAATAGATAGCGAGCGAGGCAATGAGACGGTATCGGAGATTCAAAGTGGGATATAACTCAGCCGCCTTAAGTCGATCATCATAGTCACGCCAATGGCGATAGACTGCTAATATATGCAAGATAGCGCTTCCCGGGTAATGGGAGCACCAGCACAGTCATACAATGCTATTTCAGAGGCTTTCGTGCTAGGAGCTTGCGATCATTCCAAAAGCATTCGAACGTAGAGGTAAAGGAAGAGTAAGAGAAAGACAGAGATCTGACTTGAGTTGTACATTGAAGTGTTACTGATCGCAATATTATGGCAAAGCTAGCAGTCACAAAGCTAAGGCAGTATGTCCATTGGCTGTGCCATGGCCCTGGCGATTTAGATGAGACATGGTATGCTGCCAAACCGGATAAATGAATGCCTGTACGGCATACGGGCCGCAAAGCAGTAGCTGCCTCATGGTGACGATGTCACATAGGAGATAGAACCGACAATCGTCTAAGCGGAGCAGCGATAGTGTAAGATCTCACATTTGGGATGGAAGTTTGGAGATAGCTTGATGAATTGGGAATAGCAAGTCGCACTAGTGACTAATCGCAACGTGACTGGCCTTATCCGTCAAAGCCAACAGACATGAATAATTCTATACTAAGGTCGCTAGTAAACGAAATCCATAGGATATCGCAGATGGGGTTTCATCACGTGATAACTGCTTCTCTTAGCTGACTATGGTTTGTACGGTTCTTACTAGGAGAAAGGATATGTTCTTGAGAGAATACGCAATGTGGAAATTTGATTACTGTTATTCCATAGAACATCTCGCGCGGTGCGGATGGAATCCATCGTGTTAGCAGAGCTCGGACCACGATATCCGAATCCGCCAGAAGTCCGAGCCGAACCTAAAGCATTCCCATCTCCACATCCATCTCCATTCCCCTTCTCCGCCTTATCCGACCATTCTCATCTACGGATACCGCCCATTGTACACAACCATGTCCACCAGAAGCGCCGAGTCGCGTGATAATTCGCCAGACGCGTCGCCAGAAAAGCGCGCCAGCAAGAAACGGAAAGTTCTGTCGTGTTATGCCTGCAGAAACCGGAAGATGAAATGTGATCGCGTGTGTACGTAAACCGGCGATACGCCTACATTGTGCATCCTGCATCCTAGGGTGCTTCATCCGAGGTGGCTTTTGCTGATCTACACCCTACCGTACAGATCCTGTCTGCGGTCGTTGCCAAAAGACGGGAAGGGCGGATCAGTGTACCTATGATCCACGGTTACTCGAGGACTTGCCAGTCAATGGAGATGGCCATGTGGATCTGCCGAACTTTATGCACCACGAAAGTGTTCCATCAGGCGCTGCTTCTTCGGATGTCCTGAATTGGAAGTTGAGAGGTGAGCGAGCCCGCAGGCGAACAATCACGAGACATGAACTGACTATACATCTTTTTTCAGTACAAGAAAGACGACTTGAAACGCTGGAGAAAAGACTAGCTGCTCGCAACGGTTCCGAATACCCGTCCTACGAATTATCTGCATCGCATCTCAACGATTTCCAGGCAGAAGAACCCCGCTTACAGGAGGAAATGATGTTTCGAGGGAAGGCATTCAAGACGCAATTCTATGGTTCGACTTGCCCACTTAGTGCCCTGACCCAGGTAAGCAACATTTCGTTGTCTTCCTGAAGCCGCTGACAAAACTAATCTAGTTTTCTGAGCTTCAAGCATTCACGAGGGAGTCTGTGATCTCCTCCGGTAACATGGGTCACGTCCGAGATGACTTTAAAGCCTTTAGAGTTCGCAGAAAAGCCTTGATGAAAGAGAAGAATTCGCTGAGGCGCGGCTACGACGAGGAAGTCTTCGCTCATGTGCCCGACAAAAGCGTGGCAGACATTCAGGTTGCTCTGTACTTCCAAACATGCGAGACCTCCTACCGTATCCTTCACGAGCCAAGCTTTTGGAAGGAGTATCACGCCTTTTGGGAGCGAAAATCGAACGATGAATTGTTGACGCCTTTCGCCGCAATCCTTCTATATATTCTTGCGATCACGAAATGTCTGAGGCCGAATGACGGAAACGTCTTTGTCGGCGACAGCTCGATAGACCGCGACACTGCTTTAGATCTCATCGAAACATGCGATATGTGGCTGCAACGGCAATCTCGCAAGCAGACCACCCTAACCTTCTTTCAGCTTCAATGTCTGTCCCTTCTCGCAAAGAGAGTCAACTGTCTGAAGCTCAAGCAAGATTGGACAAACTCGGGCGATATTATCCGCCTTGCTATCGCTGCTGGGCTGCATCGCAATCCGTCGCTACTGTCAAGAGGGCGGATATCCGAGTTTGAGAAGGAGATGAGGAGGAGGATCTGGGTAACTATTGTCGAACTAGAGCTTCAAAGCTCGGTTGATTGTGGCTTGCAGTCTTCGGCTTGCGGGCTCTACTTCGACGTGCAGCCCCCATCCAACCTCCCAGACGACACTTTTGCTTCCGATACAGCACAAATTCCTGCAGGGCGTCCGCTCGATCACTTCACGTCAACGTCGTATCTAAATTTGACGCTCAAATCGCTGCCTCTCCGCCTTCATCTCTTGCAAACACTGAACAATCCCACAACTGAGCTGCAGTACTCAGATGTTCTTCATTACGATGGTCAGATCAATGCGATCTTATCATCTTTGCCCACATGGACTGATTCTAGGGCCGAAGTACCCTCAGCGCTGCTCAGGCTGCAGTTGCGGCAATATCTGTTGATACTCCATCGGCCGTATGCAGAATTCGCTGCTGGAAACGGGCGCTTCAGTTTCTCTTTCACAGCATCCATTGATAACGCAAGTGCAATGTTGTCACTCCACGAGTACTTATTTGCTAAGAACATTCTCTCACTCAATCATCTCCGGAATGATGCTCTCAGAACCGGCATTACACTTGCTCAGATAACATACCACAACTGCTTCCACGCTTCCCCAGTAGAAGACCGAGGGAGGTTCACCCATTCAAGCGAGTACATCCATCCTATTGATGTCGGCGCCGCATCAAAACAGGAACGCATAGCAGCTGCCCCCGAGCTTAAAATCCCGCAATTACCCACAGACAACCTACTCACCGCGACGCTCTGCACCACCTCCGTCAACCTCCTCGAGAGAGTCCGCGAACTCTTCGAGAAAAAGGTCATGCGCCTTGGCACCGGCTACATGGAGTACTTCCTCCTCTGCTCTGCACAGGGCATCATGCCAAACGTCAGTCAAGATCGAGGGACGTCAATAGCCTCTATCACCAACGCTACAACCGACGACCTGCGTTCTCGCGGTCGTAAGGCTCTCGAACGCGTCACATCGCTATGTTTTCGAGTTCTCGCTCTGCAGAAAGAACCTTCCGACACACTTGTAAACTCTCTGCGGCAGAATGTCACTATACCCTCGCCGTTGACACCAATATCTAGCCTTGGACCATCTTCAGTGCCACCTACTGGCCCGCATATGCATCCACTCGGCATGGTCGGAAGCGAGCTGCCGACGGTGATACCGGGGACCGGAGCTATGGCGGGTGCGCTTGCGGAGGGCAAGGGCTTGGGTGAAGGGCCGTTCGATGAGTTGCAGGATATGCAGGTCGATCTCACGGGCTGGACGTTCCCGGATTTCTGGAATTTTGACATGGGCGGAACTTTCTGATCAGATTAGTCTCTATAAATCCTTTATGTTCCAATGTTTACCCTGCTCACTTACATCCGACTTTGGCACGCATTGCACAATATGATGTTTCCGGAAACATGTTTATTATCTATCTACAAGTAATGTTAAGAGACCTTCAACCCCAGCGCCAATTAATCCGCGCTGAGGAAAACGCTCTGCAGCGTAGGTCTCCCCTACCCCAAGGCACACTCCGACCACTAGAGGTTCCATCACTTCCCTGCTCTACCTTCCTCTGATTAGGTCGACCGCCTGGAGTGTGCGCGGTCACAGCTAGACGCTCGACCGAATCGACTGAGTCGAAACACTACGGGTTTGTTTGATCTAGGCTGACATGTGGGGACGGTCACCGCTATAGGTAGAGCGGTTCCGCAGTCTGCCGCCAATTTGTATGTGGGTGTGTATGCCACTGTGTCACACCTTGTCCTCCATCTGTTCTTGTATAATTTGTTCGAGGGTGCAAGATGCGGAGGTAGGGACGTGAAAGTATGAGGAGGGCGAAAGATCGAACGAGGATGAAGGAGAACGTGTAAGTGCTTACCTAGAAACAGAGGCATCGATATTGGTGCCTGTGAGTCCATCAGCATTTTCTAATAAGCTCTGCTGTCGCAACAGGAATGTCATGAACTACGAATTACATCACGATACAAGCCACAAGGCCAGACCGCTCAAACGTAGCCATGCAGTTATTGTAGGCCGACGGGCTCCAGCTCAGCACTATGAGGAAGTGCGAGGATCGTCTCGGAGCCGCCGGCCACATGTGATCGTAAAGCATATGCTGATGGACTTACCAGTCTAGAGTTGGAAAGTATGAGCGCGTGAAATTATGTACTCTGTAAGTCCGTTAGCGACGATATGGAAAAATTTGGGATGTCTGAGGTCGTAAAGCCATCGACGCCATGGAAAAAGACGAAGACAGTGCTACTGTTACGGAGCCTCCTTCAACTACGGATCGTGCCAAAGGCAGGTCCAGCAGCTGTTAATCTAGGCTTTTTTGTTCTGGGTAACATCCAAGAGTCTCGGGATGCCAGCCTTCAGTCTCAAGCCGGGTGGAAGAAACCACCCCAATCGGACGCTACGAACTTACCTAGGAGATTGAATGGGAAGGTTGTCTTTATGGTCCATGGGTCAGGTCTAAAGGTCCAGTCAGCGACGTTCCTTGAAATCTATATTCGAGGTTTTTGTTAGAACCTTCAATCATGAGAGGACGTGAAGATGTATTCAAATGCAGCATACACCAGCTAGAGGAACCACCTTCCACTCACACTGGTTTTCGTGGATGCCAGAGTGCCGAGTGGTATCGCAGCGGGTTATTTTTAATCTTGGTTTGCTCCCGCAGCCAATGCAAAGGAGCCTGTTCGTACTGGCCATTTGTGTAGCCGTAAAGAGAGAACTATTCGAGAATGTACGCTGGGGACTGACTCAAGGAAGAAAAGTATGGGCCGATGATATAGCTCAGGATAGTCATGGTCTAAAAGTTTGATCAGCATTTTCTTGTACATGAATAGTGAGATGTGCGAGGCGTTGATGCAAACCCCCAGTCATTTGAGAAGACATGGCGGTAGAGCAGCACGCAGCCTACACCCGCTGCGAGGGACTGGCCGATAGGTGAGAGTAACTGCAGTATCGTGACGAGCTGGTTTGATCTTGGCCGTAAGCTTGTCTCGAAAGGCAAGTTCGTCTTGCATCGACACTATAGAGAAGTGAAGAGCCTTGGACGTGGGCCGAACAAGCGTGGGGAAAGAAAAAGTCCAGTGAACGTACCTGGTAGAATCGCTTTGTTCCGACTGGCGTGAATATATCCGTGCGAACCAAGTTAGCGGAGTCGCAAAGTAGAGATCACTTGAGTCGCAGGTGACGATATCCTCAAATTGTTGCCGCACCACCACGGCCCACTGTTTTCCAGCAGTAACTACTAGGTAGATACTTACCTTGACCGTCTGCTCATGGTTGTTTTCTCATAGTGTATAGTGTAAGGAAATGAACGAGACAGGCACTTACAAGGTAGTTGAGTAAGGCGTGAGTCGCTACAACTAGCCTTTATTGCGAGCGTATTCTGTGAAGAGCTACGACACTCCGTGAGCTGGAACAAGCTCTGTAGTGGGCCATGTAGGGCGGTACCTTTGTATATAGTTAGCCAGAGTCATCGACAATGCGCGCGCGACTGAGAGATAAGGAGCTATGGCAGGTCAATGATGGCAAAGCCGCCTTTTTGTCAAGCAGTGATCTAGCTCAGACAGAGGAAAGGTTCAAAAACCTCAGGCTGTTTGTTTCATGCCAGGTGTAGTGGATTGAGGGAACGACTTACGCTATTGCGAACGCACAGCTTTTGCGCAGCCACAAATACCCGAGTAACTGTAATGTGTAGTCAGTCAAAGCAGAGAATAGAGTCCATATGAACTATAGGTGAGCAAATGTGGTCATAAAGTTGGCGTTGCCGCCTTGCTGTCAAGCAGTGATCTAGCTCAGACGGAGGAAGAAGGTTCAAGACGACCTCGGGCTGTTTTAATCATATCGGGTGAAAAATAGGCGGAGCGGAGACTTACAACACTGCTTTCAGGCGACTGCTGAAGGTTTAAAAGCGACGCAAGCTGTAGGAGGCTGCGACAATACTGCAAAGCGGGGCGCTACTGTCGCGATGCTGCTGGGAGGCTACCGCAGCAGCGATAGCGAGCTTGATGGTGAGGTAGAGAGTAGAAGATTTAGTAGAGTGGCCGTATCAAGAAGAAAAAGGTGAGACTCGCGGTGGATGTGAGTGGAAAAGGTATTTGTGTACGAAGCGAGGACGCGACTGTCGCGGTGAAGAGAAGGAGACGTCAGTGCCGAAAATCAAAACAAACTTGCCAGGCAACCACAGGGGCAACGATCCCCACCAGGACCTTCTCTTGGCAAAGCTTACAGGAGCTGGTAGAAAGCTGCATTTGGAACCTGTAAAATGTCGGAAATTGTCTGTACGTGTAAGCGGAAGCAGCCCTGAAAGTAATGTCATGAACTGCTGCCAATTGCCACTGCGATTGTTTCGTTGATCGAATATACGCTGTCTCACAGCAATTTACATACACTCAAGCTTATATCCAAGGCTAACAGTATGCCTGCAATGCTATTAGAGCGTACGTGCAGCGGTAGTTTGATATAGGCCCGTGCAAAGGGACACTGTCATAGATAGAAGAGATCGGGATCCAGTTGTCGCACGTAACTTAGTAAACTAGCAAAATGGATGTCCACTATTTTTGTCTGCTTGTATTGAACACATATACCTACCTAGGCTTGCCTCTACGTAGTTTAACACCAGTATACATCGGGATGTCAAGACCTTCAAGTCTCAACGAAATGGTAACCTAGAAGCTCACTAAGTAATATGACGGCGAGAAGTGGAAAATGGAATCATCACCTTTGGTACCATATAGCTTCGACTGCATGGCGTAGTAGAGGAATGCACGAACATGATCGAGATACTGGAGAAAAGATGTGCAATACAAGGAAATCAGCTTTTCGTTCGGTTGCAATGAGTAAAGATCAAACAGCAGCAGCCATTGTTGTGGTCTCGCTGCGAGGAAAGAGCGTACTGCCGCCTAGCCCCTTTCGTCGAATCCCACGTGAGTGCAATTCTCCAAAAACTCATTACAATTCATTATGAGCTCCCTAACGCAAGCAAAATCTTTTGAAGGTATCGTATACTGGCTGAGTTTCTTGATTGACTGTGGCTTAACTCCAACTAGCGTCCCCTACCATCCCGCAAGCTCACAAGCTCCTTTTCGTCTGCACCGCATACCATCTTCGTTGCACAGCGCTCGCCAATCAACACGATTCATAACAACAATCAACTGATTGCCTTGCCAAAATGCAAGAGATCGCCATCCTCCGCCGGCCACGCTGGATCTGTTACCTCCTCCTCCTCACCGCCGCCTTAGGCGTCATGTGCTGGCTCGCCGACCAGAAGGGCGTCGACTGGGTCGCTGCGGGTAGTTGCGTCTTGCTTTGGGTCAATATCGTTATCATATACTTTCTCTCCTGAAGGTCATGACCACCGTAGATACAGCGCAGATTCACGACCGTTGTTGTAGGCATGAAAGGGTGGGGATGAGCCAGCGCGACTGAATGATTTGCCTTCGGCTATATATACTACGATGATTTGAAAAAGTCTTCCATGCCTACTTCTGCGCCGGTGATGATAACATACCATGTTCGAGCAAGCTCGAGACATTGCTTTGCCAGCTCCGTTTCATTTTTGTATGTATACCCCCTCGGCAAGATACTTCAGCGCGCGGACGGTCTCCACGTTGACGAGTCCCGCATTGTGCTCTATTTGTAAATCTCCCCCATCTACCTTTGCAATTATTCCAAAATTCCTCAAGAGCTTCAATGCATACTCAATCATCCTATCCACGTTTTTGATCCCACGCCACGCCTCAGTGAGAAACAGCGTCGGATGCACAAGCGCCAGCCTCGGCAGCTTCGCATACGGATCCGTGCTTCCTTCGCTTGAAGGCAAGTACAAAGCCTCAAGCTCCTTCACTCCCCTCGCAATCTTCTTCACAGCCGTCACTGTCGTTCCTCTTTCTCCCAACTTCATCACCATTCCTCTTAACTCCTCAAATTTCTTCATCCTCTCCTTTCTCACATCTTCCTTGACACTACCATCGACAACACACAGCTTGCAATCACACTCAAAGCTCCATGTCAAGCGGTACTTCTCCTGCCGCTCGTTGATATCGATGTCAGGCGCAACGTACTGATTCGTTAGCTCCTCTCCAGGCGCGATGTCCCGAGCAGCGCGCAGGAAGCGGATGTCCCCGATGAAAGTGCGGATCGTATTGGGCAGACAGGAGTGATTAATGTAGGAGGCGTGGTTCCAGAAGCCGTTGCGGAGTTCGGGGTTGGAGTTGGGGGGTTGGGTGAGGATGTCTGAGGAACGAGTCGGGGCGGAAAAGCTGTTATACCTACGGATATATTCGATACGAAACCTTCAACACATTAGTAATATTGTAGAGACCGAGGCGGAGTGACTTACACGTCGACCGGTATTTCCTCATCTTCGGCGATTTCCCATCCGGATTTTTTCCAGTATCCTCCATCTTCTAAATCAAAGAACTCTTTCCGAAGACTCGGATTCCATCGTAGTTTCTGCACCAGCTCCTTGAACAGCCAAGCTCCTGGTCTTGGCGCTGCTGTACCATCTCCCAAACTGTAAAGCAGACAGTCACTGTTCCTATCTTGCATGAAGTATCCCGGAAGCACGAATGCCTTTTCCGCGCAGATAAGATCCCCTTCTTTGAAAGCCCTCCTAGCAAACAACCCTCGACCATGAGATTCACTCTCTCGGACTTCAGCATCGCACACATAATTCGCCGCATCGACATGCAGTGTCAGCGGACCTACATACGATGAAATGACGGGAAGGTCGTAATCAGGAGTAGTTTGGTTGATGCCGATGTCGAACTTGATCCTCGCAGCTAGCTCCTTCAAGTGACGCGGAATTCTGGAAGATATGTTCAATGGGTCATTGGTGCTACGATTATGCAGCCAGGCTTCAACCTTTGATGCATCTGCGAGCTCAGAAGAAGAGAGGGAGGATGCTGAGCGTGCGTGGGTTGATATTGCTTTTGAGAGATCGCTCGCGGCGTCGTCGAGGCGGAGAAGTACGATGCTTACGCCGCAGCGTTTGCGGTAGAAGTCGATTTCGGCTACTGAGTCAGGGTTCGCGGAAAGGAAGTGTAGGCCTTCTGTATAACTTGAGGTGACGGTCAGCATTTATTCGAAAGAGTGAGGCTGCTACTTACTGCTCAAGGGCTTGACGAAAACGTTTTTTCAAGAACATCATATCGCCATCTTTTTTGCATTGAGATGCATCTTTTCTCACACTTGTAACTTCCGAATTCCTCCATGCCTCGGGGATGGTGTCATCATCGCGCTTCAAGAACACAAAGTCTGAGGGATGATCGACACGGATGTGACACCCGCCATCTACAAGTCTAGTCCAGCAGGGTTGCCTAATGGCGAGGATAGATCCCTCGGTGATGATTGGATCGACAACGTTATCTTCCAGGTTGCAGACAGTCAGTCTAGCAACATCCCCCGTCTCATCCTCTGCGATCGTGACAGTGGCAGACCAGACGTAAGGGGAAGTGATTGTGTGAAGGAGAAGAACAGCGTCTCGATCCCGGCTGTCGATGCATAGATCACTGAGATGCACCTATTGTCATGTGAGTAACGACTTTATAAAGTGCACCCACCGTACTTACTACGTTCTTAGATGTAGTATAGATTGGCCCACGTGCTGGAGGGTACGGGTAGGGCAGAACGAGATTCCTGATTGGAACATTGCCTTCGCTTAGAAGCTTGAGATGCCTTTGGTGGGTCCTTAGTAGCGTGTCCCGTGATACTTTCGATTTAGGTCGTTGCCCCTTCTCGTCTGGTGCCTCCTTAATGAAATCCTTGGCTAGGTCGGGAGCTTCCTCGTAAGTGTTACGATAGCCCTTAGGCAAGGCCATATCGGCCTATGGACCTAGAACCGATACGAAGTTTTCGAGACGAAAGACCGAAGCGAACGAATGGCAACAGGTGTGGAGCTGATTGAGATTCGAGAGTTCCGTTTGTGCGTGAATGGTGTGCAGCGTCAAGAACGATTACGAATCTTGCATGGAATTGCGACATCTAGGCTGATCATTGGGATAGGCGAAGATTTTGTTGTTCGTAGAAGCGCTTGTGTCCAGGTGTCCTCGGTCGGGTAAATCGAGCCGCAATCTACGTCACACGTGTAAGCGACCTTCGAGCATTGCATGGTCAAGCATACCGAAATCATGGGTTCCGAGGATTGTATACATTTTCTAGAGATACCTCGACACCAAAAGCAGGATGAATTGTCGCCATCTTCAGGGAAACCTGTTATCCAAAATGTGGAGTTAAGTGGAGTGACGATCTTCCAACACTATGAAGTTTGGCACTGGAGTCGTGATAGATGGAGATCTTTCGATATCTCAATTGTGAAATTATTGCTATTGGTGCTGTGGAACCTGTGTTACCAAAGGAACGCGGAGTCTTGTGATGAAACTCAAGCAATTTGTCCTGGCGCGAGTCCTTCTGCCAACAAGCGGCAACCTGTATATTTTTCACCTCGTATCAAGCCTCCTGTATATGCACGTAGTCCCACATATTGCATCAGAGCCTTCTCTATATGATATTCCGACCGGAGCCATCTCCTGATCTATAGTCTGACATTTTACCCTCCTCTGGTATCACCTTGAACAGCGGTCTGTGTTCAACAGGACTTTTACAGGACAGGTGTATCCTCGCGGCGGCCCGACGCCCCGTTCGGGTCCAGTCGGACGGTGCGATGATGTTCACAAGATGGAGTAGTATACGCTACGATGAGGGAGTGGGAACTACGAGGATCGAGGGTACGAGGATTCATACGGAGAGCCAGGAACAGCATAGGGCTTATGCAATTTGATGCGGCTAGAAGCTCGATTCCTACTCAAATTAGCTGCACGCATATGAAGGAACAGTCTACAGTAGTGGTGACGTATTGTAGTCACTGGTGGGCGATAGAGGACTAGGCGATTTTCTTCTATCAGCAGTAGAGAAAGCACTCGATAACTACAAAAGCAGGAGCTTATGAGCGAGATTGTGCTGAATTTCGATGGTGTGCTCAATGGGATGTTGATCTTGAAACTACCCCACATGACCGACGATCAGCGCGCCAAGACGCAGCCAATCGCAACTGGCTGGCACCGAACGCGATATGCAATGTCGTCACATGTTTTTCTCAAACACAGCTCTATTCTCTATCGTGTAAATATTTTCTAAGGTATTGCGGTTCATCACTGTGTTCTTTCCCAGTTATGTGAACACGCACCGTCGCCGGCGCCGATACCCGCCAGCGGACGGAAAATTGCCCGCTTCGCATAGATTACACGGCCCTGCATCCGGCAGCAATTTACTACCACCGGCAACACGAAGTCCTCGCAAATTAAACACCCACGCGTCCCATGAATGAACGTTTCCGCTAGCCGCAAATACAATTCCCCGCTGTAAAACCGGGTCCTAGGCCGCGCACTACGATACTTCCAGATGCGCTCTACCCCTTCTCGGCATGCGTGCCGCTGTCTGGACGTGCAAGAGCTGGGGATCACGAGGATAGGTTGAGTTGGATGTGGTGGCGTCGTGCTGCCCGGTGGGAAATCTATTATGAACATAGAGAGAATGCTATAAAGAGTTCAGCTCGTACAATCATTACTTTTTGTGGTTCTTCTTTCATCTGGAGCTTCTCGGCAGCATGATCCCTACCACAATTGTTCTCTTGCTCACTGCACTGGGCGTGACCGGGTCTCCGGTAGAGCAAGTATACTCCCTTGCCTTTCATGAAGCCAGACTGATTATTGCTAGGCCCCGAGCCGCAGATGGTCTCAACACACGTGCTGTTGCTGCTGGCAAGCTGTATTTCGGTAGTGCAACAGACAACCCTGAATTATCTGACGCCACGTACCTCGCTGGTCTAAGCAACACTGCCGATTTCGGACAGATCACCCCCGGCAATTCGATGAAAGTATGAATCATGTCCCTGGCAGGAGCAAGCACATCTAATCGTAGTAGTGGGATACTATTGAGCCATCGCGGGGGACCTTCTCGTTCACGAAGGGCGATGTGATCGCAGATCTCGCCGCAAAGAACGGCCAGCTTCTTCGATGCCATACACTTGTGTGGTACAACCAACTGCCTAGCTGGTTCGTGAGCCCTGAAAGCAACATGGACGCACGTGGACTAATTCATTAGGGTTACCAACGGTGGCTTCGACAACGCAACCCTGGTCAGCATCCTCAAAAATCACATCACTCAAGAGGTGACGCACTACAAGGGCAAATGCACGCACTGGGACGTCGTCAACGAAGGTTAGCCATTACCTCCTGACTCCATTGTTCTCTCCTTACATCTCCTAGCACTCAATGAAGATGGCACGTACCGTACCAACGTCTTCTACACCACCATTGGAGAGGCCTATCTCCCAATTGCGTTCGCCGCTGCTGCAGCCGCCGACCCAAGCGCTAAGCTCTACTACAACGACTACAACATCGAAGCCGCGGGCTCCAAATCCACCGGCGCACAGAAGATCGTCAAGCTCGTCAAGCAATACGGCGCGAAGATCGACGGCGTCGGCATGCAGGCCCACTTGATCGTCGGCTCCACTGGATCAGAGTCAGTCTCTGCCTGGACCGCCAATATGAACGCCTTTACTGCTCTTGGTGTCGACGTTGCCATCACTGAGCTCGATATCCGCACTACAGTTCCTGCTACCGCCGCTGCTGTGACTCAGCAAGCGAAGGATTACGCCACTGTGATTCAGGGCTGCAAAGCTGTGAGCCGATGCGTGGGCGTCACTATCTGGGACTACACAGACAAATATTCCTGGATCCCCAGCGTCTTCTCAGGCCAAGGTGCTGCACTTCCATGGGATGAGAATCTGCAGAAGAAGACTGAGGTTTACAATGCTATTCTCAATGCTTGGGGAAGCGGGTGAGTTTGACCTATTCTGTGCTAAGGCTAGAAAGTAGAATGTATGCTGATTCTGTAGGAGTGGCACACCGACAACAACTGCCACGGCCACGGCAACTAAGACGACTACTACGGCTGCTCCCGCCACAACGACGGCATCTTCGGGGACGGTACCGAAGTGGGGACAGTGTGGTGGAAATGGGTGGACGGGGCCGACGCAATGTGAGGCGGGAACTACGTGTGTCAAGTCGAATGACTGGTATAGTCAGTGCTTGTAGTGAGAAGGGTCTATAGCACATCCTGAAAGTTGTTTCAGATTCTTATCAACAGAAAAGACACGAATTCTAGGAGATGAACCTTTTGCCTACCATTTATCGCTGTTTAGATCACGAGAGAACATTCTTCTGCTTCATGACACCTATATATGTTTGCCGCTTAATCTCATGAAATGATCTTTTCCCGAGATCCTCCTGCATCCCTTGCCCTTGCGTGTTCTGCATGCCCCTTTCTTGACGTGGACACCCCTTCCTTACCCTATGTGACTCTTTCTATAGGTGTTATACTTCTTTAGCTTCTCTTCCTTGATGTTATGCATCAGCGCTTGTCTTCGTGTTATTTCCTCTGCGATCATGGCGAGAGTATGATATCTTCTGGTCGAGCAGGGTTACGTGGAGCGAACAAAAGGCGGGACGGCATCATTCAAGCTGAAACCGTGCAAAAGCGTATCAAGTCTGCTGTCTCAAGGATGTAAGACCCTGCTTTGCCTGTATGTTGTCATTGATGTATACGCTTATTGCTCGATGACATCGTTATCAACCGTTTTTCCAGTATTGAAGCCTTCTGTCGAGCTGATCCTATCCGTATCTTCAAGTCTTCCGTTGTCGTATTCAGAACTCCAAAACCACAATCTCGATACCCAAGTGCTTACCTCCACATTAGCTATTCGAGTACGCTGCACGCGCTGAGATCTTAGGGAAAGGGTCACACAATGAACATAGAGCGAATCACAGGGGCAGTCTATGAATTCTGCTCGGGCATCTAACGTGTTCAGTTGCCCACCGTGATTGGTTGCACTGCGTGAAATTTGTGCGTACGCTCGGGTGATCAGTGCGCTTGCAGATCCGGTCGGCGTCATTGCGACGGGTAGCAGGCCACAATCTGTGTCCATCTTCAAGTGTGTCTCATCACTCCATCTGCCTTAATGCGCTCCTATTCATCTTGTATATCGAGATCTACGTGCATGCCAATGCCAGTGTTTGTGTGGTCATGTACATGGCCCCAAGTCGGTCTTATCGGAGGAAGCTCGAACGGGGTCAGAGGGCTGAGGCAGCGCAGACGAGATAGATCTATAAGGAGACGTATAGGGAGACGTCTGACTACAGCAAGGTCGGCCTATGAGACAGTCAAGGTGCGGTTCAGCGGGAGTTCATGGATGACGGCCGTCTAGTGCCGAGGCATAGTGGAGGGGTAGAGGATGTCTTTTGGCCATTACCTGCGCAGCGTTCATTTTATAGAATGCAGTGGAGACGAGCGGCGTCAAATTCTCGCGCGATCGCGTTCGGCGAAAGGTTTCGGCGGAAGGTATTGGCGGAGGGCAACGAAAGAATGAGCGTGAGTAGACAAGGTGAAGGAGATCGCGGCATACGGCAAAGCTGGTTTCTAGGTTGCGGTTAGCAGGCGACTCAGAGAAGAAGTAGCTAGGCTGATGTGGTTCGTTTCATAGGCGGCGTCTGGTATTTTACGCTGTGACATACGGCCAGCGAGCTTTGCAGCACAGCGGCCGGTTGCTGCTTGTCGCTCTGCGTGTCCTTGTATTCTTAGCATCTTTCGCGGAGAAAACCAGGACCACGTACAGGACTTGACTTCTCTGCGCCGTCTTCTGGCTAAATTTTCTCATTACCGCTATCTTCTGATGCCAGATCATCCTCTTCGCTGTTCTGTAGATCATTGTAGTTCTTGATCAGGCGAAGGCGTCCGGGATCAAATCTGGCTGGAGTTTCGCTTTGGTATTGGCTTCTCGTTCTCTTGCTGGCTTGTAATATGTTCAACTTGGTAACGCCTCGTTCGCATCTACGCCTGAATAGACCTGTTTCGATGTCTTCGTCCTCTTCAGCTGCGCTATCCGCTTGTGCCTTGCCCAACTGACCAGACTTGACTCCTCGGAATTGTCTTCTTCCCGAGTCCCTGCTTACCGCAGCTTTGCTGGCGTTGACGCCAGTGGGTGGTGTTCTTTTCGCGAACGAACATGACGACGCGTGATAGGCGCAGCAATGTATAAATCCTAGCTCTGCTTCATGACATATCCTTCTTGTTAGGATGTTATGGATCGCGCTTGACCGGTGCCTCAGTTTTTCGAGCGGTACCATCTTCGGCGCCTTCTGCTTTGATTTGGGTCTGTTGTCCGTTCCATCCTTGACGCGCACGGAGATTGACTTGCTACGAGTATCTATTGTAAGGGACTTTAAGGAGGCACTGGTATTATCATCAGTGTCGATGATATTCTTGTAGTCACGCTTGAGCGGTGAGCGCCTGCAAGAGATTGTTGGTTATTGCCAGTGTCAGAAGCTTTGCGTTTGAGCTTGGAATGGCAGTGGGTACCCGAACCTAAAGCTGCGGAGGTTATTTCGTCTTCAGTGCTATATACCGTTGACAAGTCATCTTCCATCTCTTTGCGCACCACTAGATTACATTTTCCTTCTTTCGTCCTACCAGCCTATATTCATACCCCTGTGTAGTCCCATTGAGGTCATCTTCCTTCTAATTGCCATCTTACATTGACTTAACCCCACCTTCATCATCACTCAAAGAGAATCTTGTGACGCTGGATCCATCGTCTACCGAAACTACCTCTGTTTGGTTGTCAGCTCGTGAAGCGGGCAGGAGAACAAAGTGAGCAAGTACCTCTGCAGAGCTGCTTCTGGCATCCTTTGCTTTGACTACACCTGCGAGATCTCCAATGATCAACCTACTTCTATCCTCGCTGACGTGAATAATCTTGCAATGCAGCTTTGGAAACCTCTTCAACAGCTCTTGTGGGAGTTCTGATTCCATGTTACAGTACCATTCGCGAGGCACAGTCAACAAGGCAACGTTCTTGCACGGCTGGATTGCTTTGATGTGAAGCATGAAGAGCTCGGGCTTCGGAATGTTGTCGAAGGAGAGGTACAATTGCAAGAGATCGATCAACAAGTTCTCGAAGCCGTTGGCCCTGAGCCCGTCCAGGACTTCGTGGTCGATGGCGTCATTGTAGCGAGGTCGATGGTGCTGCACGCTGGGATCGTATCGTAGCTGCTCGTCGGCCAGGAAGCTGATGGGGTTCGCATCGGAGTGGGGCGTGAAGTCGATGTGCTCAACGGCGTCGGCGGTCTCAGGATCTAGGTAGATCGCAAAGAGGAGTTCTACAAGACTTGAGTTTACGATTGCCCTATAATCGGGCGTTGGGGCGTCTTCGAAGATCGCCATTGTGAATAAGAAATGTTCTTGGAAACCAGTTGAGTGTGGAAGTGGTGCGGTGTGTGGAGTTCGCTTTAAAGCTGTTGTCAAGTGGAGGGCGGGAGCTGATGTAAACCACGCGTAGATCAGACGCCGCTCTAGCGACAAAGTGAAGTGAAGTTGAGTTTAAACTGAAATAACGCGTCCAAAAGCGCGAAGTTGACGAGGTGCGGGCACGGTGGGCGTGCAGGTACGGCGAAAGCTACCACAGCCGCACGCTGACCGCGTGATGTGCTCTGTATAGATGATGCCGCAGGTGATGATTGCTTCGCTCTTGAGGCTAGCCTGCTGTTGCTTCGACTTCGGTGTAGCTTCTGTTGACACCCAGAGCTGGCGTAGAGGCAATCCTGCCATGCGACAACACAGCACCCAAAGCGCGCCGTAACTCAGATAGTAGCAGCTCTATCTCAAGAGCATACTGCCACTATCTACTTACAGTGCTTATAGAGACTCTCCGTGATCACTCCAAGAGCAAGCCACCTTTCACACTCCATCTGTGCACTGCGATAGACGTCTCACATATTGTATCAGCCTCATATCACAAAGCGAAACGAGCAATCATGACTCCTTCCTCAAGCCACCAGCAAAGCCAGAGAGCTCAATGAAAAAGATGTTGGCCACTCGGTATCCACAACGGCGCGCAGTCACCGAAGTAGAACTTCATTGTGGCCAGTTCCAAAAATTTCCTTCGAGAAAGGTATAAGAGTATGAGTTACTAGATCCTCGCCGAAGCGGGAGCCTGTGAACAGTTCCAAAAATTATATACTAAACCTTCTACTGGACTCTGACGTGAATACATACTTTACCTTCTTGGAGGAACCCGACCGGGACGGTCTTCAAAGAACCTGACCGGCTCAATACAGCTTGGGGAAGGGGGAGGGACTGGAATTTGGGGATTGGAGGAAAGAAAGTGTTAGAGGCAGAGATTGATAGCTATATATACACGAGGGGAAGGCGCACAGTCCACCGCCGGTCTGGCATCACGTGAGTGCGCTAGCGCGACTGCGTGGAAGGTGGTTGATCGGGAACAGCTCTAAACATAGAGTCTCGGTGAGTGACCATAAGCGAGAACATGACGTTTCTGGAGCATGTATCAAAGGTACGGTATGTACTTATGGTTACTTAGTAGATCTGGGATGATTTAGAACGAGGGTGAGGTCCCGCAGGGCGTAAGAGTAAAGAACAGATTCTCTGGACTGGCTCCAGAAGATGGAAGTCTCTATTATTGTGTTGCAATTACTAATATCCTTTGTTCTCAATCTCTTATTCTTCGGGTGGGATTTACGAGACTTATCTGTAGAGCAGGACAAACAAAACACATCGAACGTGTACAAGAGGTCTATATTCTGGTAGAAGCTCGACTTGAAGTAACATGAAATTCTGAGACTGTCGCTACTTTCCACGGCTTATTGTTGAGTTTATAACTTCTGCTGCTACCGCGATGAACTGGATGTTAAATATAGCGCTGATGCACTTGCCGCCTTGCCTTATTAAATACTTGCGCTTCAATCTGGTCAGCTGTGTCTGCTAGCCTTGGTATGGCTGGAAGGAAGTATCAGCGGATTAATGACCCTGTAGGTAATATGGCTGGGTACGTAAACACTAGGTGTTGACTATGATGGTTCCAGTATGAGTCTTGTTGCTCTTTGCAATGATATTCCATCAATAATGAGCGAGACCCTCCAAAGGTTATAGATCGCGTCTTTCTCTCCACTTTAACCACCTATGTGATAACTACGTACTTCAAGCAGTAGCCTGTCTGTAGCACTCGCTGTGTTGCTACGCTTGCTTGAGTAGCGTGAGCGTTGGGTTCTTAGAAATTAGCATTCCGGTCTCGTATCGTAGCAAGACGTAGGTACCGATACTGTTCTGGCTTCCGAATTCCAGTAAGCTCTTTACCTACTCCTTACCTTTGCCGCTGTTTGCCTCCTGACAACATTGACCCCTCAAGCGGGGCATAGAAGAGACACGCAGAGCGCTAGACATTATGTCTCTCTTAAGAACCTCAATACGCCACCGAGGATTGCTACTGGCGTATTGATCTGGATGCTACTAAGGAAGCAAGATCGCGTATCCAGGGCTACAAGAGGCTTTTTCAATCGCACACTAGGAGGGCTGACAAGCGCTCGCTGTCTAATGATGCCGCGACTCGGAAGCAGAATGACTCAAATAGCCACGTCATGGCGGCGAGACAGCAGCGCTTGGAGACGGGTATCGAGGTCACGGCCTTGGGCATGAGAAAAACATCATCAACAGTCTTAATAGGCTAGAGATTATCTAGATATCCAATGACTCTGTTGTACCTTTCAATTACCCACGGAGTCTCGAATGAGGTATCCAACAATGCTTGCTAATGTGTTCGATCGTAGGACGCCACCGAAAATCCTTCATCCTGCGCTCTCTTTGCTGCCAACTCAGCTATACACTCTTTCTCTGCTTCTGCTACAGTGTTGTCCTTACCACAGACTATGACCCTCATGGCCTCTGCCGAGCTGAATGTCTCTCTTTTCCGGAAGCGTATCTTCGAAGCGGGGAAGGCGGACTGGTACAACGGATGTATCGGGCCACCCATAAGCCATAGATGAATAGGGAGAAGCTTCGAACCGGGGTTCGCAGGCGGCATGTGGACGATGCGGAAATGTGAGGATAGGCTACCAAGTTTGAAGTCAGTACACAAGTTGTGAAAGGCATCACTTGGAAACACTTCATTACCCTTGTTTTGAGCAATTAAGGCTGACATGAGCGCGAGAGTCAAGTTTCCCATCTCGCTCTGCGCCTGTATGCATTACTTCGCGGGCTCGAGGTGTGCGTCAGCTGCCCGCGGGTGGGTATCACTGAAGAGGAATACGTATTTTGAAAGACAGAGTAGAAAAATAACAATACTAGAGCATTGGCTGACACTTCAGCGCAAAAATCACCAATAATGGGGGACTTTGTGTGAATGAAAAGTTCATTGTTTACATTTGACCGACGTGTCCGACAGCTTCACCTCGCCGCGCTCAACGCCGTGCTCAACACCACGAGTAGGGACGCGAAGCCTTTCGCACAAGATCCTTCTTCTTCAAGCCATCGACAACGTCAATGCACTCAATGAAAAAATTGGTAGCGATATCTCATAGAGATGGTTAGAAAGCAAAAATTGTTCCGGAGTTATTCAAGCATGCCCAACGAGTCAGGCATACCCCTCGAAGCTCCACATTGTGCAGTGTGGAGCATCGGAGCCAGGATTCATGATCTTTAGCTCCCGGATTGGCATAGAGCGCAGGCCGCCCATTGCGAGTAAGGAGAGAAGAGGAGGAGTCGAGGCCAAAGGGCTTTATAAACAATCGGAGGCTGCCTGGCGCCAAGACACGCTAAAACGCATGTGACTGGGGGCAGATGGAACCAGAGCTTTGGGAAGGCGATGGAAGAGAGCTAGGTAGGGTGTGACGTCTGTTAGGTAAGTTCCGTGAATCTGGCGGTCTATAAACTACCAAGCGAGGTCGCAGCTCTGAATCAATGTACGAAAATGTTCCTACCGAAACGATGCTGCAATAGCATATTGATGCCATTCAAGTGGCACACACAAAGAACTAATACTCCGTAAGCTATAGAAGTGACGGACTACTGCTTTGCCTCATGTCAGGTGCTAATTCGCTCCCAGCAAACGAGCTGCTCCATTAGGATGACAAGCCTTCTCGCCGATTTACGCCTCCAATCACACTGCGCTCGTCGTCGTCTAAGTATAGAACCGCAGGATCCTTTCCCTAGCAAGCTTTCAGCCTACACGAATTGTGAATATTCTCTCATCTAACAGCGAAAACTCATACCTCCAATATACGCAACCATCCGCCGAAGAGACGGGAATCAGATCGATACGTTGAAATTCCTTGCAGGCATAAAAGATCTTGATACCAGCATCAAAGGCTGTGGACACGGTTACTTTGGAGAGGCCAGATTTCTCGCTGGAGGGCAGATTGCAGACATTGCTCGAAATAGACTTGCATAGAAGCTACCGTGCCATCTTCTGATGGTCGGGAAGAGAATTGTTAGCGTCTATGTCCATGTGAAGAAAGTGATAACAAGGATATTTTCGCGGTGACTCAATTATATTGGGCTTGTGGGCATCGATCTCTAAATACTGGCTGATACCACTGTTGATCAGATGGTCAGGTAGTGCAAAGATCGGCTTCTTGGTCGGCGGGGTGAGAAGCTGAGAGATGCCGTCGAGGTAGCGCGTCAGGTCACCGGGATGCTTTTCATCATATTCCCAGTCCAGGGTCCATATCGGGGCAGTAGAAACGAAGGATATAGTGGCTGCAGAAGCGACGCCAGCCGAAGGAAATGTACTAGTCGCAGGAGCCAAGGCGCTCCCTAGCAGCGTTCATGCCAGTTGTATGAAGGTGTCAAAGGGGCAACAAGACCGTTTACTGAAGCCTCAGACATTCTAATCAGGGTTGTGATTGAGAAGTCGGAACATAGCAACACTTAACTGGGAAGATAAGCAGTAGGACTGCTCGTGCTCATATACTTGAGTAAGTGGGATTTAGATCCAAAAATATATATACATGTACATGTACCATGATACAAGTCAGTATGGATTAGAAAGTGCAGGTGAAGAAATATGTACAAAAAAAGATCCTTTGCGAAAAGGGGCCACCAAAGTCAAATAACGACCAGGTTTGAAATCAGAATTTACGAATCAAGCGGTCAAGAGCTTATCCACTTCATCACTTTATCTTCGAGACTTTGCGTTTACAATCAATGAAACAATCATTGCTCATTGTACGTTGCAAGTGAAACCCCCGATCATTTGCCAGTGTTTTCGCACAGTCAATATCATTGCCGGAAACACTGATTCAAATTCTTTCCCACGACATCAGTCACAAAAATTAGCAAGCAGTACTTTGTTTCTAAGAGACTAACATGAGTTCTCGGAAATAACCCCACGATATCGGCATCCAGATCATACCTTTTCTACACAAAGTCACAGAATACTTGGATTCTTTTTCTTACTTTTGATCAATATGGTGCTTGATCAATACCAAAACCGAACTTACAATTATGTCACTAACCAGTGCTGCAGCCTTTAGGGCGCATAGAAGAGCATCGAGATCCTTCTTACGAGACAGGACGGATCTCGATGGCAAATGTTCTATGCTGCCGACTTCTCCTTCCACAGTCCTCATTTCTGCACAGTTGAGCGACCTGGCTTCACACGAGCCGCAATCTCAAGACGCTGTTCGACCGCGCGCGAGTAGCAAGCAGCGCGATCGCCGTACCAGTCGTATGGGAGGCCGATGGAGAACTGATGCCAATGAGATTCTGAAACTTCTCCACATGGACAGTCAATTTCATTAAATTGTAGAGTCAAAGGATCGTCCGCCAGTTCGTGACATTGGGAGAATTTGGCCCGATGGCTCATTCCGCATGCTGGACACACGAGACCATAAGGGACATCCTGACCTTCGAACTTGGGAACACGGGCCGCGCTTGAAGTACCTGAATCATGTGGCACATCTTGACCTAGGATATCCGTCGTACAGCATCGTCGACAGAAAATGCGTTCGCAGTTGGCGCAACACATTTCACCGAACGGAGATGACCCCGTACGGTGTGTAACCATGTTTTCGTGTCGGCAGCCACAGCAGTACCATGCACCGTGAGATGCACAGTTCTTCTGTTGCAGGTTCTGCACGTGCTTATACCGGGACAGGTAGTACTCTTGGAGATGTGGGTGTTGTGAGAGAGATCTGTAAGTGACTGGACGAGTTGCAAGTTCGTTATCGTCCTCGAAACCTCGAGAGCGTGATTTGGTGGCCTCGCTGCTGATACCACAGATGACAACACGGATGATTGACTTTATACACATCGTTTTGAAATCTTCGTTGGCAGCAGCTATGAGACTTTAGGTTGAAGAGTGTTATATCAAGGTCTTATTGGACGATAGAGCGTTTATATAGATTTGGGACGAAGTATACTCTTTTAACGAGGTGTGTACACGATGCATGATGTTGTAGGATGACGGCTTTAGACAGCTTTGACGAAGTCGTTGACCTTGCACAATGCTAATGAGATAAGATATATATAGAGGTCATCGTGTGAATCATAGCAATCATTGTTTATGTTTAAGGACGGCAGCTGGCGGATCTCGCTTTGCCGTAGAACCCTGTCAATGGAGGAAATTTTGCATGGTGGCGCACATCCTGATGATATGATCAGTGCGTGGTAGTAACTGAAATATGCAAAGATAAGATCAATTCGTCAAGTTTACCAGTATATCTTCATACTATGGCAAATGAGTGTTGCTATTATAACATGGTCATAATCGAAGCGGGTACCGGCAAGCCTGCGCAGGTCTCGCCAAGAGGGGAAGATACACATGCTCTACCCGGGACTGTAGGAAGACACAAATGTCCCAACAGATTTGCTTCGTCCGCGGTGATGTACACCAAATATCAACCGAGGACATCATTGCTGCCCAGTGAGCGAATAAAATCATTGCCCTTGCATCCCCTTTCTCCAACAACTCTATGAAGCGAAGGTCAATAGCGCCAAGGGCATGGATGTAGAAGTGGACATGTTGCACTCCTGGAGCACGTGCGACGATGGGTGCCAATTGTTCCCAGAAGTCAAAGTATGGACTATTTTCACACGTGCTGTCCTGATTTATGCCGCAAAGATCGGCGAGCTGCCGGTCGAGCTCGTTGCACGGCTGGCCAATGACAGCGCTTGTCTTTGAGGAAATGAACATAGGCTGCCATATACTATCTTTGTGGTAGGGCCTAGTACGGATGAAGAGTTCAATAATTCCGATTTGGAAGCGAAGCCAGCCCCATCGTAGTCCGCCAGTCTCATCTTTTTTAATGTCTCCTTCTACGTCATCTTTTGTGACGCAAACAAGGGTGTTGAGCAGCATGGAGGCTGTGAGCACTGAGTCTGCTTCCTTGACGCCGTTGATTGAAACGACCGCTTGGCGAAGGCCGCGAGTGGCAAGCTGGCAGTGATACGCCTCGGGTATTCGATAACATTGCGCGTCAATGCCGAGGTGTTGTAAGTGACAAGCGGACACTGCGAGCATTGCGTGCATGACTAATGGGTATTCTTTGGCGAGTTCTGCGGCTTTCGTTGAGTATACGCCCTCGGATCCGGGAAGTTCGAAGTGCCGGAAAGCGGTCTTGATAAAGTGGTCTATCAGGTAGAGATCATACTTGGTATATGTGTTGTTGCTAACAA
This sequence comes from Kalmusia sp. IMI 367209, assembly GCA_027946365.1. NCBI lineage: Eukaryota > Fungi > Ascomycota > Dothideomycetes > Pleosporales > Didymosphaeriaceae > Kalmusia > Kalmusia sp. IMI 367209. The sequence goes on along the minus strand of JAPEUQ010000003.1, from coordinate 1,821,630 downwards.
TCACTGGCGGAGCGCGCGGGCCTGGCCATAGAGGGGGTGGGATGTTCGGGTGCGTATATCGTATCATTCTTCTTGGCCGCTGCAATGGGCCAGCCCTAGGGTAGACACACGATGATTTCTTTTGCACGCAGAGCGAGCAGATTGGCTTACGCTCATCACACTATTTCAAAATCAGCCCATTACATTTGAATTCGCTTCCGTTCCTCTGCTCTGTTGCTAGCCTTGGTGAAACCTGCAGTCATGAGATGGGTGTTGGCTACTTCTGGTTCCGCCTCGTCAGTCTAAATGAATGCAGATAAGACTTACTTTCTTATGACGATTCCTACAGCTCTCGCACCCAGACCTCGACTTTTTGTGCGTCCTTCTTGTCCAAGTATGATCCAGTATCCCGTCTCCCGGTGTGCCTGATATGACTGGCGCCTGAGGCAATATGCAAGGCCGAACGCGAAAAGCATGCACAGTAAATTCCATCACCTAGATGTCTCAATCTGGCAAGCAGCGTATTCGGTAGAGACTTCGAGGGAATAGCAGAGCTTCGCGGTCTTTTAAAGGTGAAGAACGCGTACGCATCGCGGGCGGCGGCAGTGCATCGATCATTGACGGTATGGGAAGCTCTGCCAAGGGCGTATTGCGGGCGACTTTAGCTGAGGTTGAGTATGGAGGCTGATTCGCTGCGCCTTCGTATATGCACACCCTAACTTAGCCACGCGACGCGCCTGCCGGTGAACTTCGACTCCACCGTAATGCCAATGCGACATGACCTTGCTTTCTTGCGCATCACTGTATTGTACCATGTGCTAGACATATCCCAAGCGTGTATAAAGGCGCGCAACTTCGGCCACGCAATGTTGAAGATTGAGCATACAGGTTCGTACTTGGGGAGCAATGATCGCTCCTAGGTTTATCGCTAGCGCAATCCTACCGGTATACGCCTTTGCATTGGCCCACCGTCCAGGAACTACAGATGTCATTAACTTAGGCTATGCCAAACACACACTAACATGAATCAATATTACCTCTGCCGGCGCCGAGCTTCTCAACTACAGTACGCAAGGTCTGGATACAAAATTATGTCTCTTCGTCAGGAGAGAAGGACTTCTTTCCCATTTGTTTGAGACCCCGGTACCTGTCCCCACCTTTTCGAGCTACGCTGACTTTGTACCCGCTACTCTAGACAACATCCGTTATGCCCAGCCGCCGACAGGAAAGAATCGATTCCGAAAGCCGCAGACACCGCCTCCCCGCCAGTCGAATACACAGAATGGGAACCGCACGTCTTGGGTGACGGACTGCATCTCTTCAGCGCACCCCGGTGTGCCTTTTCCGCTAATAAATGGATCTACATGGGGCTCGGAGGACTGCCTTTTCTTGAACGTGATCAAGCCAAAGAACGCCAAAGAGGGTGACAAGCTCCCAGTACTACATTGGGTGGTTGGTTCTGCATACTCGTTCGGGGGAAAGGACTAGACTGTGTTTGGCATCAACACATACGGACTGTATAATTGGCCGCTAAATTTGACAGATCATTTCATCATTGTCACGCATAATTATCGGTACGCGTTACTCTCTAAGCTTCACTTCTGTGCTGACACAAAAGCAGACTTGGTATACCAGGTTGGCTGCCAAAGTTCGAAGATGACATGAACGGCAACCTTGGAGTATGGGACACACTGGCGGCACTCGAATGGACGAGAAAGTATGTCTACAAGTTCGGCGGCGATCCTGATAATATCACCGTCATAGGGCAGAGCGCCGGCGCTGGCATCATAACTTGGCTTCTTCTCAGCGAAGAAGGAAGACTAGAATTGCCGTTTGACCAAGCCTGGATCTCCTCGCCTGCTATACCCCCAAGAAGAGATCTTAAGCGATCTCGCCCTATATTTGACTTCGCGGTCACCGCAACCGGCTGTAAAAATGTCGATTGCGTGCGCAAGGTACCAGAAGCAACAATACGGGCCGCAAACAAGTTGATCATGGAACAAGCTCCTTCTACTGGCGGCGGCTCGCTGGGACTGGCCCCTGGCTTTGCGCCTACGGTCGATGGAGAGCTGGTGTCAAATCTTCCCGTGGAGGCATTTTCGAAGGGCAAATTCAACAAGGGTATAAAAAAGCTGGTCATTGGGAATATGGCTTTTGAGGTAAGTCTCATGCAGTTCAAATCACCAGACTACGTTTTCATGCAGAGCAGGGCCTTGGGCTTTCTTCCGACTACGGCATGCCTTCTCGTTTTCCTGACCTCGTCCGCGCCAACATTCCCAACGCCTCGAATGAGAGTATTGCTACTTTACAATCGATGTACTCCTACCAGACTAGCCTTCCAGAAAAGTTAGCATGGGACTATGTGACGGACGTCGTATTTGGCTGTACCGCATCGAACATCGCAAGGGCTTACCAGGATCGCGCTCGTCGCTTCATTCTCTCTGTGCCACCAGCAACACATGGCCTTTATAAAACTCACATTTATGTATGATCTTTAGTGTCGCTAACACTCGCAGACTTCTTCTATGCTGATCCTGCTACCACGCCGGTGGTGAGCCTCGAGACGGCCCTCGCTTCCGAAAGTTATCTACTTCAGTACATGTTCAGGATGGATATCAACGACAGTACTGCTACCCCGTATGCGCACCTTTTTTCCGAATGGCCATTTGCTGGGAAGGATGAGAATACTGCAAACATAACGGCGGAGGGGTATACGTTTAGGCCGCTGGAGGGTGGCATCCAGAGGCGAAGCGCCTACATCAACGCTCTATTGCTGGATTCCAAAAATGGAGTGTAGGCTGGTTTATTGATTACACAGGTGGAGATGGCAGGGGTAAAGATAAAGGCGTCAAATCTTGCCTTCGAGTTACTGAGTAGCATGTTTAGCATAGACGCGTGTATACATGTATATCTTGCTCTAAGTTCGAAGGGCGGAGTCAAAAACTGACCCGACGGCCATATACTGTAAGAAAGCGAGCGAGTATAGGTATCTCGGTAAGCGCATACAGATGAGCGGCTGTGCAATGCTATCTAGCTCCCATATGCTCGTACCGATGCCTTCCTGGTGGGTTTGGGGAATAGTATTTAAGAAAAAGATTTTGGAATGCGTTCCTTGCTTTTCAATCAGCCCTTTTCATTACCGCACAAATAAGAAAAAGGAATATAAGTTAAAAACCTCTCATACTGCTTTAGACATGGTTTCCCGATCGGGCTGATTCCCTCACCCTCCCGAAGCTTCCTGTCTCTACAACAAGTAAAAAAAAAATTTCTTTTGCTGTATTCGAACATTCGCAAAAAGCCAACCCACCCGGAAGTGGTAACGGCTAAACTCTAAGGTTTATCCCGTTCACAATGCGTCTCACCTCTTGGAACCCACTCCTCCACGTATCTCGGGCCTGGTTACCTCCGATGGTAGTATTTTGAGAATTCGAGTGTTATATAGTAGTAAAAAGTTTTGTTAGTGGTGTAGATGAGTTAGTTTATCCAGGTGGGCGAGGGGAGCGAGCGCTGTTGCTAGGGAAGGAGCGTCACTGACAGAGGACACAAGAGTTTTGGGCAAGAGCGGGGATTTCAAGAGACCAGATCACACAAGGCGATGCGGAAGCTAACTGCAATGCTCTGTTTTCGATGCATCCGTGATCATAGCTATCTGACTTCGTCGACTGCAGTCGACTGCGACTACTACGAGACGCACTGTAAACAAGCCCATAGTAGCAGGAGCGACAGTGAGGCGATATACAGCCTTACAAGCATGTGATTCTGCTGAGGATCTCGACGTCAAGTATTATCACCTAATGTACTACTTCAATGCTCGGAATATCATGAAGTCGACCCAACTGGGACTTCGGGCACACGCGTCAATCTGCTCTTCGTCCGCGGGCCTCTCTTCATCTCCTCCCTGCGACACCAAGTTTCTCTACCTTCCAATGATTCCCTCGTCATCAACGCAGCGAACAAGCTTGCCGACGACAAGTCTCCAGCCTGCTCTATTCTAGCGAGTACATACGCAGAAGCGCAGTGACATGAGCAACTACATGCAACAGGATAAAACATCTACACTCGAGAAGAACAGCCCTATGCCAGCACGCCCCATTCGCGCTTCGTCGATCCGCAATGAGTCGTAACCGTCATCTACACATGGCCGTCGCAAGTTGCTAATTCCATCTTCAGGCTCTAACGGTAATGACCTGGATAAACACCCGTATCTCGATCGCACGTAAGCCTCAGCGAGCACCGCAGCGAATACCTACAACTTTGCCGACACGCAAGTAAATTGAAGAAGTTGGGGACGAGTGGGGAATCCGGGTATCAGGAGATTGAAAACACCGTTCGTGACATGAGGGCTTCAAGATTCGCAAAGCAGAGATTAACACCGCGAGCGTCCTCGCATACGCCAGCTGCGAGCATGTGCGCCCAAGTCTACCGCCCGAGTTCGCTGTGGAGACGCTCTTCTTCCGCCTTTGAGACACTATGCCGAAGGGAAGGCCATCAATCACTGTGGTACAGAGATATAGCGGAATAAAGCGGGACACGGGTCATACCTAGGGATGGAAAAGTTGGCGCAACGATGATCCGGAGTTGTTTGTCCGTCGCCAGTTCGCTTCAGGTATAATGTCATACGCGGAGCAGAAGGAGAAGGGTGCGTGAGTTAAAGAATAGAATCCAGCGAGGAGATGTTGTATCTCGTGTCCAGCCAGATACGCCGTCGACTCATTTTCTCAAGAAGAAGCAGGTCCTACCTCTGGAGATGGTCTTTCTCATACCTCAACTTTCATGGAAATGAAATAAAGAGGAGGCACGAACACTTGATCGTCCGAATTCCTATAGCAAGCGGGTAGTGAGATGTAAAAGGAGAGACGCAAACACCGCCCAGAACACCATTCTGGGAGCAGATCCTCAGATAAGACTACCACTCAGCATTGCAAGCCCACATTTGAATTGAGTCAAGAGCCAAAGGAGAACAAACTAGGAAAAATCCAAGAGGAGAGAGACCTCCAGTCACAACACTGTCCAAGGGCCTGGTGGGAAGGTGGTTGCGGTTGACACAGGCTGATGATTATGCAGAGACGAAGTTTATATTTGCATATGGAGATGAAATAACGGCTCTACAAACAAGTGAACTACTTTAATATCCTCCATTAGTTGAGATAACCACAGTTGGTAGTCGAGGATTACATTAGTCTTTATTACATCATTGTGCAATGTGATAAACCTGCCATTGAACGTTGCATACACGACGAGTCGTCGACCAGCAAATGCGAATACTCTCTTTATTTAATCCATTTTCAGCACACCTCTCATCTCCAATCAAGCCCCTCTCTTCTTTACAATGTACTCCAACGCAAGAGGCACGTCCTTCACAATCGCGCCCGGAACTCCCAGCTTCTGCACGCCCAGCGGCAGCGCGCCCTCTGCATCACTCGCCGTCTTCATCTCCCATTTGCTCACCACCTTGCCGTCGACCTCCACCTTGCTTAGTTTCTCTAGACTGACGTACTTACCCTCGACGAGCTTGCGCCCGTCTTGTTTCTTTTGGAAAGACGTTGCAGGGTCGGGGCTCTTGTAGGTGAGTTTGGAAGAAGAGGCCACGGTGTGGCTGCGGGCTTTGATTCCAAAGGGAAACGTGGAGAGGTCGACGGGAAGCTGGAGGTCGATGGATTGAGCGAGAGTGCCTGAGGCCGGAGAGGTGGCGATGAAAGAGATGAGGAGGACAGTGAAGACGCGGTCGTTTAGGAGAGCGGGAGCGGGCATGGTGTGATGCATTTGCGTTACTACTTGCGTTAGCATTGATCTTGCATTTCAACATTGTCCTGTATTCGATCCAACTCCGTCGACGATGCTCCCAAAATCGACGAATGAAGAAGAGTAAAAGCTTACTCCTCATCTCCACATCCTTCACCCCCTCGATTGCCTCCCCAAAGCCCCACTCCACCAAGGTATTGGCCTCGTATATTGCCGGCGTATACTCCATCTCGTTCTTCTCGTGCCCCGTCCTCACCACCGCATCCAGCTCCTCAAAGGACACCTCATCGGCGTGCACACTCCTCCGCCCAAACCACATTCCCCCCTCCTCCCCCTTCTTCTTCAGCTTCTCGACCACGACGGGGAATCTGCCGCCGGAGACTGCCACGCTCTCTTTCACCTCGCCCGTCTTGGCGAACCCGCCGAAGTCTTCTTGTCCGGCTTCGCGGAGACATTGCGCGAGAAATGCCGAGACAGAGGGCGCATTGGACTGCGCGGCCGCCAGTTCAAGATGCTCGGGCACGTCGTTCACGCCTAGCGGAACCAGACGCAGCAACCTGGGCGTCTCCGCTCCGCCCGCTGCAAGCCCCGCCATTTCTTCCTCCAATAGCTTAGCGAAAAGCCCCCCTTCAGAGACCCGAGATTACGTGTTTCCTTGGCGGATGGCGGGCGTCGTGGTGTTCTGGCCACGGGGAGGATGTTTGACAGGCGGGGGGGATGAGTGTGGTGGAGTCTAGATCTTGCCCGGTGGGCTGGGACGCTTATAGGCGCTTGGCGCGCATGCAGCGCGACGACAGGGGGATACGCTCTCTGGATAGGATCGGTAAGGTCAGTGTCTTATGTACGAGGTCGCGTAGGCTATGAGGTCCGTGATGTGATAGTAGCCTTGCTGCTGAACCTTTCTTGTTGCCGTGTCTAGAACACATAAGGAGTGGGGTAGTTGAGAGAGCTGCGGGCTGGCAAAGCTGATACGCTATTCTGGGATACTTGCTATTGGCCAGCCGATCAAGGCGAGAGCAGGAGTTCCCGCGTCTGTGTTTGATGGAAATAAGCCTTTCTGAGACATGTGCAGTACCGGTATACATGGTGCTCGAGCGCTGATCTGCCGCTTCGCGTGTATCGCTACCGGATTTGATTCGTAGATCATGCCTAAGGTGTACGGTGGCGAAACACATCAAACTCAGCCTTACGAGCGAAGGGCAACGATAGCCCACGACACTTATCGCATCGATTCAATGGATTGTCATCTAGCCCTAACCTAGCTGCCACCCCCCCTTTACCAGACCGCTCGTGCCGTGGTTCCGCGGAACTGCATGAATATTCCCGCCTTAAGCCCAACCTCATCCGTACTCAGCAATCCGCATACCCGTCCGATCCAGAACGCCTTGGCACGCTACTTCTGCGTAACGAATTCCCATAACCTCAGCAGATGGCGAATTGCAACTTTGGCATGTTGCACCGTCCCGTGGCACGCAGGGGTGGCGCATCGAAAGGGCAGCGATCAACAGGTCCAGCGCTCAACCGTTGGCGACTTGCAGAAGCTTGTGTAGACATCACGTCTCGATGCAACGTATGATCAGCAACCTATTTCGTACTAAGAAACGATTGCCAGCAAGGTGCCGATGGGCCGAGCGACCGTTCGACATCCTACTACAGAGGATACGGCAGTTTTTGCTTTTCCCTGCCCAACGCACCGTGGCACCTTGCGGTGAGTCGTGGTGTGCGAGATCTCACGCCATCCCTAGGCCTGCTCTAGTGACCGTTGAGAGTCTAGACCGACCGACTTGAGTCGGGGGATACATGATGTCCGATTGGCCAAATGTGCTGCTGACATCCCTTACTACTCTAACACTCGCCCAGAGCTCTAAAGGCACAGCAGTGAGCAGCGAAAGATCTAGAGCGATCTAGAGCGTATAGTTAGGGTGGTTTCAACAGTCACACTACAAGGACAGGCATTGTGTACTGAGGGCGTATTGTGTTGTAGACTCAACCGGCAATCTGGGGTATGATTGTTGCTACGTAGGTTTGGGGCTAGCTAAATGAGCACTGAACACAATCGAAAGACAGCCGGGCTATCACCAGGAACTAATAGAAGCTGCTGTGGAGGCGAAGGTGAAACATTTCGATCAACTGTGTGAAATTTCAACGCAGACCGCTTGTGCTTCTCTAATGTGGTGCGCAATCACCCGAGATATCTCAAGTCCAATACATATGAAACAAAGATGATACCTCTTTGCGCATATTCGCGCTGACGTGAATACGCGACGAGGTGGGTGAAAAATTCCGGTCGTAACAACGGCCATGCGATGGGCTCGGCGTTTGGGGGCACTCCCAATGCTATGAGCGGCATCTGCACGGCGCATGCGAAACAGAACATATGGGCAGCAATGCTGATGCTAGCGTACCGTGTGTGGTATATGGCAGAATATGTTGTCAGCATGTGACATTGCTGCGGGTGTACTTGACAGACTCCTCTGCCAAAGGCACTGGAGCACACGGGGAGAATGTTCCGTAGGGCTGAAGAAGAGAAAGGCGAAAGATACCCTAGTAAGTAAAGAGGTACCTTTCGGCTAGGAGCCTCATGAATAGGCCGGTGCGTCCATGTTTTCGTCGTTTACGTTGGCGCCTGCTCTAGCCAGCTCTCCAGCTCTGACCAATGCTGCGAAAGAAGTTCTATAATCTTGATGTTGTTGGGGACCTGACGTTGTGGACGGCAGCGGTACTGGGTGGCGGTCCAAAGGTGAAGGAGTAGCAGCCATGCTAGGCACGGGTGCCGGCAGTAAACGTAGGGATTTGGAGGTGTCCATGATTGGAAGGGTCGGTCCGGTGTAGCTCACAGGGTAGCTACCTTGTCCGCTATCTGATGATAATGTCGTGTCTTCATGTGTCAACATTGGAGGCCGGGTCAGCTCTCGTTGCGATCGTCGGGATGGGAGTTCAATGGGAGCCTGGTAGTGAGTGTTGTAAGCTGAGGGTGGGACAGTCGAGGGTGGATGAGAGGGTGCGTGACCAAAAGGAGAAGGTGAGTAAGGCAGGCTAGTATCAGATTGACCCCGTGCATCCCTTGCCATAGCACTGGACTGTGATTCAAATGAATTATCCTTATGGAGAGATGCTGGACGTGGTGACGCAGAGAGTGGAGAATAGTTGTGTTCAGCAGCTCGAGGCGAGTTGAAACCAGAGAGGCTATGGACAGCAGGCGATGTTGACTTGGAAGTATGTGTTGGTCCGGAGGGCAGGCGTGCGGGGCCTATGGGAGGGCTCGATTCGGTTCGATGGTATCCAGTGTAGACATCTGAATGGGCAGAGCTGACTCTTCTGCCCTGCGCACGTTCGGCATGATCGTGGCTGCTGCTTCGCGTAGTCGTAGTCGTGGTCGAGGTCGCCTCTGGCTCTACTTTTGAGCGCTTGCCTTCTGCCTCTGTTACCACAGTTACAAAAGGGTGATGTGTGATGCGCAGTGACTTACCCTTGGGCGGGGCGGCATGCTTGGCTTTGAACGCTTCCAAGTACTTTTGGTAAGATTCGTACTCTGGCGTCTTCTTGTACTCAGCAAGCGCGGCGTAGTACTTCTCTTTGGCAGTATTGGCCTGGCGTTCGAAAGCTTCTTTTGCATCGGCGGGTAGCACTTGCCACCTTTCGCCAACCAGCTTGGCCATTTCCGTGAAGGACAGATCCTGCCCTTTCACTGTGTCCCTTACATCTGATGCATGTCAGTGGAGGCTTGAATGCAAAGGTGAGTGTAGTTCTTACGACCGGAGAAGATGACATAAGCAGACGGAGGTCGTTCCGGCGCATGTTCGTCAGGCTGGAAATGGTTAGAAGAGAACCAAATTTGCGCTAGAATGCAACGCGCGGACACGCGACAGTGGGGACCCAACTGACTTTAGGATGTCTCCGGTATTTCCGCTTGGCGCTGGTGGTGGCACCAGCTGCTGAGGACTCGCCGCCCGGTCTGGCTTTGCCTTCTGTCGCTGAATCGTCGCTGCGGTACGAGCCGTCGACGCTGCCTGCTTTTCCCAGCCCAATGGGAAGGGGCCGACCTGAGGACTGTCCTCGCGACTCGGCGATTGCCCGTTGAAGTTTCTAATCGGGGGTCAGAACAAATCCAATCGTGAACCGTGGCTATCAGTAGATACATACTCTTCGATGTCCGAGCTTGACGCCGAGCGAACCACTGTTTCATGTGAGACTTTGGTCACTGACTGACTGGCATGTAGCAATGCGTCACTCACAGGTCTGATTCGGTGATGTCGAGTACGATTTCCCACGTGTCGAAACCCTCGGACACGAGTGCTTCCAGGTATTGGGACAATCCCAATCGCGCCAGCCGCTCCCCTAGGTCGCTCATGTAGAGAGTTGAGAAGACCTCAGTGTTATGTTGTGGCGGGGGGGTGAGGGGCAGTCTCGCGGTTGTCGTTCAGCGCAAGGTAGTAGTAGTGGTGGGCGGTATGCCTCGAGACGGGAGGGTGTTGGTGGGACCCAAGGCGGAATCTAGGTGGAGGTGCGATAGTATTAAGCCACCAGTGGCGACGATTTTGCGATGAGAGGGGGTTGCTTGCGTGGTGGTGGAGGGCGGAGTATACAAGAAATGGCGAAATAGGAAATACAGATGTTTTGGGGTATGTAGTTTTTTTGATTGGTGCGGGGAGGCGAGCAGTGGCGGAGCCGGGCGATAGGGAAAAATAGGGTGGTAGTATCAAGTGTTGCAGGGCGCAAAGCGCAAGAAGAGTAAGTTTTTGGTGGGTAGACGTCTAGTAGTCGTCCATAGGAGGAGTGGCACGCAACGTGGTTTTGGGGGAAAGTGGGTCCACGGACCGACCAGATCAGGGCTGTCTAGTAGTGGTACGGTACAGCGTCGGGCGCAATTACGGTGCTTTCAGAGGCTCTGAGCTGGAAGAGAGCCGAGGGATCCTGACGCAGGCACGACCGTGTAGCGGCCGGTAGGGTTCGAGATGGGAGCGAACGGCATTGGGCGCGTCCGCGGCGGGCAATGCACAGCGAGGGGAGCACCATAAGCTCACGCGGTGCAAGAGAGGGTGAAGAACGGCGGGATGGGAGGCAAGAATGCAGAATGCAGAATGGGGAGGGGGAGATCGATCCAGACAAGATCCTGGGAGACGGGACAGGCCTAAGAAAGACGGCGTGGTGCGGCCATGGCAGGCGATGCGGCGTTCCAGGAGGGGCGGGTTACGAGAGAGGGCATGGCATGGTGGAGGGGAAGTGCGGATTTTTGGGATGCGAAAGGCGACCGGGTGTGAGGTCAGAGCAAAGCGATCGGCAGCGCGGCCGAAGCTCTGACGACGGTAAAGGCAGGGCAGGCACTGGCAGGGTACTCGGCGAGGCTTCGTCGAGATTTCTGGCAGCACACGGCGTGGTCAGAGGCGGAAAGGCGCGAGTGGGCAGCGGTCGCCCGCGCTGGTGCTGAGTGGCCAGCGTGAGGCCTGCGAGCTTTTCGATGGCTAGCGAGCGCCGTCGATCGAGACAAAGGGCGGCATCGGTCGCAGGCACATAGCGCCATGCAGGCATGCAGGGGCCAGCCAACAGGGCGCGCTTCGGGAATGGCTGCCAGCCCGGGGGCGCGCTGCTGGGGAGAGGGGGAGGCCTTGACTTGACCGATGATGCCCGCCAAGCCACCCGGCGGAGAGTTCTTCGAGCGTGTGCACGGCGCCCGTTGCCGGAACGCGACATCGACCATTCCATTCACCCACCCAGCACCATCGAAGATGCAGCATCCGAAGACGAAGCACAGCCCGCTGCCACCCCCCTTCCTCCTCCCTCCTTCGCCCCAATCCGCCCGCGGATGCGCCATGTCCTTGCTGTGCGCGCGCGGCTAGCCCGCGACTCGCCCTCTTTTGGCCGCATCATGGTGCGGTGCGCCCCAAGATCTACACACGGCGTGCACGCGATGCTCTACCGCGAAGCTTGTGTGGTGTTCCCTGGGTTTCAGCCGAGACAAGCGATCGATTGCTGTTCACAGCGCTGCCGCCGCGACCTGTCAGGGCCGGGGTGGAACCTCTGGGCGCGTCTGTGTCCGCCGCTGATGACGCGGTGGCCAATGGCTGCAGATGCGAACGCTGCAACCTCCAGGCGGAGCGGAAGGCTGCATGGGTGGCAAAGGTCTGGCTATCAGATCGTGGATCGAGGATCGAGGCCTCTCGCAGCGTCTCACGGCAGCAATGGCGCATGCGATGCCTCCATTTCCACCATTTCCATGGCAGGAAATAGGCAACGCCGGCCCGTGTGTCTGGACATCGGTGATGCGCTGCAGACTCTTTGCAGTCTCGATCGCGAAGGCGTTACAAAAGGATGATGCCGATGGCACGTACTTGGAGCGTCATACATCTGGCGCGCAGCTGCTAACCACCACTTCCACGGCCGCCACCTCGCACCGCCGTCGAATCAAAACATGCCCTCGTGATGCATTCGTCACCAGCTTCTACGGACCTCACAAAGACAGTATTGCAAACGCTGCCAGGTTTAGCAGTCCCATCACGTGACCTTGCGCGATTCATCGATTGGCACCCGATATGCAGATCATCACAAGATTTGTGTTTTTTCTATAGCCCTCGGCGCTCCATGCGTCGCCTGCTCCCGATGCTATAGAACATCCCGGTCGCATAATATGCGGATGCACCGAAAGCGTGAAACACCATATCGTCCCCCTTCCAGTCGCCATCGTGAATCCTCACCGCCATGTTGGAACCGCAGCCACACATGCTGGTACTTTGGGCATGAAGACAAACTTCCAGGGCTAACCCGCTCCCCCGCACCGTTCAGACTACTCCCACGCAAACACGCCGTCTCCTCCCGGCACCATCTGTACGGCTATCAGCATCCGTCCGGTTTCTGCTCTGTGCACATCGTACCATGCAAATGTTGTTGCCGTTGAGCAGGATCTTCGACATCCGCGTCTCCCCATCAATCGGGTCACTTGAGGTCATTAGTATTGCTCCCCGTGTGCACCCCGCCTTACTGGTCTTCAGCACTCACATCTCCTTGACATCCTCGAGGACCATGTCTGTCAAAAGTTAAGAGCCAGCCAGCAGATCAGGTGATGTTTGCGCGCACGTACTGACGTAGTCGTCGAACCCAATCAGCTTACCAACGAACTCTGCGCTTCATCAGCCTAGCTTTTTTGTGATGCAAACTCGCACGCACCCTTTCCGCCGTTCATGATGACCCAGATTTGTGAGCCCACGCACTTGTCGATGAGTTCTGCAGGCGTTAGCGCATGTGCCTCGCACCGAGAATGCCAGCGCCTTACCAAGAGGCAAAAGCACCTCCGTCGGCTTCGCCATGGCTGTCATGTTCAAGTGACTGCGAAGATCGGATGTAGGCTTGGTGCTGTCCTTGCAGGTGAGGTGAGACTGGGCGGGTGGGTGACACTTGGCGTAGAGCGCAAAGCGCAAAGCGCAAAGCGCGCGGCTAACTAGGTGAGCTAGTCGCCCTTGCATTCTCTCGCCAGGGTCCAACCATCTACCAGGCAGACATCTCTACCCACACTGCGCGACGCCTGCTGCCTGCGCGAGCGAACGATGGAGCCCAATGCTTCGCCGGCAACGCGTGATCCTCCTTGGCGCGCCCCATGTTGCCTCCTGGTCGCGTCGTGATGCTCGAGGCATGGGAGCAGCTGCTTCGAGAGCGTTGCCGCCTTCAAGTTCACGGAGCATAACATATAGCTTGCTGAGGTAAAAATGACCCATTCATTCTCTTGTGTCTATGCTCATTCACTGCAGTTCTTCTACAAGCTGCCCATCACTTGCCATGTCGTCGCACCGAACCTTGCACAACTGCGCGCCACCCTCGATCGCTTCGAACGATGGCCAAAAGTCCCACGCTGAGGAACAGGCCACAATCTCAAGTTACGTAAAGGGGGAAATCACGAAGATCCCTGATCATGGAATGTGGGTTTTGGAGTTGGAATCCTCAGATGCGACCTCATTTCCGTTTGGCGGATGGGACCAAGACACAAGGAAAGGGTTGAAGGTAGCCAGACAGAGACGGCAGAGACGGCAGAGAGGCGTAGCATCGTCTGCCCGAAGCATCAGTGCCCCCTCATCAGCACCCTTCGGTCAGCGCTGGGAAGAATCCCACGCAGATGGTCCGGATGGTAACATTCTAGCTCAACTAGACCATCCGCACTATACGTCCTGGAACACGCGTCGCCTGAAGACTGTTGTAATTGACAGTCCCGATGAAGTAGATATGCTACAAAACCGCGTGGACCAAATCATGCGTCCATCGGTTGCTAAACTTCACGGACTCTCGCAATACCACGAATCGGATGAGGCCGTAGCCCTTTCCCTCTCAAACAGTATTGCAGCACGAAGGAAGATCTTGAATGTCATACAGCAATTCCAGCTCCAATGTAAGGCAACAAGTTCCCAGCCCGGAGTCTCAAATCAATGCCACTTTAATCGACAGGGAGCTGGCTACGTAAGGGTACTCCAAGAACAACTCGGTCCTTACGGGATAACGCTTGCGTCACTACGGCACGGTTTGAGGCGCAAGCTACAGGCCAAGCGGAAAATTGCTTCGAAGAAGCTGTTTTCAATCCTGTACTTGAGGGGTCGCACCACCAAAGGCCGTTTCGCGTTGTCCCGGCGTCGCAAGTACAAGTCCGAGTCGGTGGTACGGAGCTTGAGGCGGCAGGTTCAGTCCAAACGCAGAATAACCCTTGGGCATATGTGCAGGCTCCTTAGGGCCATAGGGGTGCCTTCTCAGGAACAAGCTATTGACACCCTCCGCAATCCTGCTATGCTCCCGTCATTGCAGCCGTCTAAGCCCACTATGGTCGGAATGACATGCGCCTTGCTTGGATTTAGTGACAATCAGACCTCTGACACCCACAAACAAGTCAAGTCTCAACAGCCTGTGGAAGAGATGAATGTTTCAACAGCGCATCGCTTCTACATTCCAAGACAAACCGCCCAACCCTTTAGACCGTCTCCGCATGTGAGAGCCCCACATTCGACGCCAGTGTTTTCCGATCCTCAACTATGGGGAGAGAATATTAACACGTCGGCAAACACTGGCCCGAATAGTTGGGCAAACGAGCAAGCTAGTGAAGGCCCTGCTTCATCACCTAGCGCTCACGAGGATGGGCCTAACTCGGATGCAGGGCCGAATCGGAGTGATCCACTCGACGACCAAGGGTCTCAGCCACCCCAGCATCCTAACGAAAACAAGAAAGAAGCGTCAGACGAGGAGCCATCTAGCGATAGCGAGCCCGAGGAAGCGCCGAAGAGCGAAGCCGACGAGGACTCAGACATGGAGGAAGAGGAGCAGCACACACCGCTCACCTACCAGATACCTTCAGAAGTCTTAGACAACGCTTTGCAAGCACCTCCACAGACCCGTGCCAGCTATTGGAGTCAGAAACTCTACCGTGGCCCCGAAGATGAGGAACTCTTGATACACTACTGCTCCAACATTGAAATTTCAGAACGTGTAGCAAAGCACTTCCTCGACGAGAAAGTGGTAGGTTTTGACATTGAGTGGAAGCCATTTGGATCTGTGGACTCGATCAAGGAAAATGCGTCGTTGATTCAGATCGCCAGCGAGAATCGGATTGCCCTGTTCCATATTGCGCGTTTTCCCGGCAAGACGTCCAAACAGTTGCTTCCACCAACGCTGAAAGCGGTTTTAGAGTCTCCAGATACATTGAAGGCGGGCGTCGCTGTCAAAGGTGACGTTAGTCGGCTGGAGAAGTACTTGGATTTGAAGATTTGTGGAGTGTTCGAACTCAGTCGCTTATACAACCTTGTTGAGCACTACGCGACAGATCCGAAAAAGGTCAGTAACAGGCTGGTCAGTCTGGCGAAACAAGTACAACAGCATTTGCTTCTCCCGCTATACAAGGGCGAGCCGCTGGCCGATGAATCACGACGTCTTGGAAGCGTCCGCGAGAGCGACTGGAGCAGGCCGTTGGACTTTGAACAAATCCAGTATGCTGCAGCCGATGCGTACGCAGGATTTCGGCTCTTCGATGTCTTGGAATCGAAGCGAAAAAAATTGAAGCCGGCCCCACCGATACCGCTCGTCTGTGATTATGACAACAAGGTCGCTCCGCGTACCGCGCCAAAGTCAAGTAGAGCAAAGAAGACGGAAGCAGAGATCGAAAAGGTCGTTGCTGAAGCTTTAAGTGGACTAGAAGCGGATGACGCAGAAGAAGAGGCTTACGAGACAGCGGCTGAAGAGCTCCTTGAAGAAGAGGAAGAGGAGCACGCAGATTCTGAGTCTGCTTCTGAATCCTCCGACGAAGTTGAACAAGATCCTGACGCGGAATATATTCCGGAGCGCCGAGGCCGGCTCAACTTAGACCAGGACTCGACCGATGAGACTGCTCTTTCAAAATCGCCCGCGCACAGAATCGCCCGCGTAGACTTCTCGAGACCTACAACCCTCGACCCTGGATATCCGAAACTGCCTACCGTATCTACGGAAGGCGAAAGTAGTTCAGATGAGTCCGAAGCGTTCGATCCTCCGCGAAAAGCTCGTCTTCAAAGACGTGTTGGGAAGGGGGATACGCTTGAAACAAAACCTTTATCAACCAAGGCAGAGCAATCAGATGACGAATTCGCGGATCCTGAGTTGGAAGAAGCTCTCCTAGCCATGGAACTTGGCAAAGAGCCTGTTGAAGTGGCTCGTATACCTAATGTTGAAGAGCAGCCTGATGCGGACATGCTGGGTCCTAGCATGAATGTTGGGACAACAAGGCTTCACAACGAGGCTTCGAATCCCATCTCCGTTGAACCCACACAAAACACCAATGCTCCACCATTGGAATTTACGCCGCTCATCGCCGCAGATACAGACTTGCACACCCCGCAGTACAACCTCGCTACCAAATGGGCCCAGTCCTACCTTCAGGACACCATTCCGTCACCGTCGTCAACCTCGCTCTCTCGCATCCGCGCTACTGTCCCACCGCTGCGAGCGTATCACCTCTGGCACCATCAGCGTGTGCCACTCGATGCTATCGGCGCACACTTGCGTGAACCACCACTCGCGCAGAGCACCGTGTCCAGCTACATTATCCAAGCAATCTCATTGGAGAAATTGGAATACAGAGATGCGGATCTGGTGGCGCTGATGAGTACTTTGCCTGCAAACCTGAGGTTAGGGAGGTATGCGTGGTTGAGCAGGAAGCTGGGGCTTGTACGATGAATGATATAAATGGGGAAATATTAAGTTCGGTATACCCTGCTTGAAAGTATATAGCTACTGCAGCATTTTTCGGCGTTTGTAATATCACATTTGCATGTCGTTGTTGCGGCTCCTATACGTACATCAATGTCTGTATAACTTTTTGAGCTCTTCTCCTGCTGCGCAAGTTCTTCATAGATATCTACGATTAGCATGCCATGGTAACAAGCGTAAGCTTCCTCTATCATTATGACTCGGAGGTCTTGTGCTCGCAGTATGGAAACCGCCTCAAGCAACCACACTTTTTCTGCACAAATCTGCGGTTGACTCGTGTGTATTGAGCATCATACACTCGTGGAACGTCCCTAAATACACTTGTGTCATCTCAAAGGTAATTCCGCGAGCACCGCGAAGTATGTGAAGTAAAATAATCTATATGCAAAGCACAGCTTCAAGTACGCTGTGCGCAAAAACCACCTCCCGCACCCTCACCCGCCCGCAAAAGAAAAAAACACATCTACACCAAGGATCGAACCCCAGCTCTAATAATCCTTCCCACCCAAAAAAAAAAACAACGCTGGGAAAGGGTGCTAGGAAGGGGGGATACTTACTCTTGATGTTTCTTATCTTTGCCGCTGGGCCAGTCGTGTAGGCTTTGTTTGTCGACGATGACATGCTGCCGGAGACAATATATATACAGTTCGAAACAAGGTGAATATTATATGGGAGCATATCTGCGGGGTAGAGATTGAGGGGCCGGCGTTGCTGGGGGAGAGCAGTGAAGAGGGCAGGCGCGGTGAGGCACTGATGGGGAGGGCAGGAACGTTGGTTCGCGAACGAGATCTCTGAGGCAAATTGTACTGCGAGGATGCATCGTTGATTGCTCTACGAAATATTACAAGACGATGGACTGTACGAAAATTCACGATCAGTATCCTACACACCTCTGCTTCAAACGCAGCCGCACTGTAGCTGCTTAGGAAACACCACTAGCGAGAGCCACCGCTTTGCCGACACTGATTACAGTCTGCTCGAAACAAGAAATTCTGTCTCAAGACCATCATCGCAATGGCTCGTGTGAAGTCTCATCCCCCGGCGGTCGCCCACTGATCTCGTTGCTACCGCCTTCGCAGGGCTCCGAGGCCGCCGCGATGACCTTGCCGAAGAAGACGCTGTCGAGCCTACGAGTACTCGCGTCATGAAGGTCCACATCGTTGAATATCCCTGCGCCGCAGAATTGATTACTGAGCACCCAATCGCCAAGGGCGACATCGCCCAACGACACCATCCACGATAACATCGCCGAACAGGCCGCCCACGAGGGGAAAAACGAAGAAGAAAGGCAGTCATGGAATTCGGATAAGGCCTAGTAGATCGCATGGTCGAAGGTTCGCTACCTTCTCTATGGGTAGATAAACCCTCGCTTGCCGCTTCTCATCCGTACCATTCACTGACATGCTTTCACGCGATAGGCTGTCAAGATACTGTTTTCGCGCCGCCAGTCGACTCCGATACCGACCCTCTGTCGTGGATCTAAAATAATTCGCCGAAAGAGATCTCTGCCCCGAAACCCTCACCGTTGAGAATCCCCGCCTTCGAAGACCGTTCCATTTAAGACCTCATTGCCGACGAGATGATGCATCTACCCCCGAATCCTTGCCAGAGACGACTGGAATTGCCTGCTACAGGCTAGAACGCTACGAGGTCAGATGTAGTTTGACAGGATCGCAATAAAGATACGACAGGCTTGAGCAGCTGCCTGAGCTAGGATTACGACATTCGGTGCAGATGGCGAGGCCTGGGCTCCTGAGCGCCCATTTAGAGATTTCGCGAGCACTGATCACGAAGGGACATGGGGGCACCAATACAGCCTTTAAGTTGGGTATCGCAAGGGCTATGCTACGTGTGATATAGCATACTCTATCAAACAAGGCCAGGAGGACGTGGTCAAATACTCTGATAGAAAGCTCACGCTATGGAGAAATAAAACATGCATCGCCCGAAAACATAACCATCAACTTGGTATACAACATATCCGCTTCTCATAAGCCATGCAAATGCAACCCGAACATACACCGTATAAACATGCACCATAGCTAAATGCAACAGACCAGGACATTTCACTACTCAAACCCAGTCATCATCACAGATCTCCATTCCGCCGCTTCGCCTCCTCCAGGGCTTTGTTCAGCCTTGCCTTCCTCAGCTCTTCTTCAGTCATCTCCACTTTATCGGCCTCGCCATCTTTACTGCCCTTCTCCTTGACCAGCTTGTCAATCTCCTCCCTGTCCTGTTCTAACACACTGATCTTTCGCTCCAGTTCGTCTTTGAGCTCCTTCTCGCGGTCCGAAATCTGCTTCTGTAGCTGCTCAATCTTGCCAGGCTGTTTGTCTGCCTTCGCTTCTGTAAGCTGCGCCTCAAGCACTGAGCCGCCAAGGTCGATCTCGATATCATTGAGTAGCGAGAGCAGGGATTTCGATGAGTCGCCCAGCGCGAGCACCGTTTCACGGGCACGCGTGAGCAGCTTCTCATCGGGCGAAGAAGGCAGGTCGCGAACAGCGTTGATAATGGCTTGAATTTCTTGCTGTTCGGTGCCGACGGCTGCGATGACTGTTGCTTCAGCTACGCGAACAAATTCTGCTAGACGCCCCCCTTTCTCATCGCGAGCACGCTGCGCAGCTTGCTTTTCTGCGTTGGCGAAATGCTTCTCGACCGTCTTCATCTTGGTTATGTTGCCAGCAGCATAGAGGGGCTGGATTTCTGTTTTCTTGTACCGCTTGTCTCGCTCAGCGACCGCTTCGACAACCTTTTCATGCCGCTGTTCGATTTGCTCATTCAACTCTTCTAGCAGCTTGAGACAGTCTTCCATGATTGCTGCGTCGGTGCCTTCGAAAGTCTTTACGCCTGAGACAGCCGTGGATAGCAGGCTCTCAGCCTCGATGTACAGATCCATGAGACCCTTGATTTGCAACTGCAAACCGTCATAAACCTTGTCAAAAACAGTCTCGACGAAGGAGTTGTATTCGTTGCGGTCTTCGTCAGCCTTTAGTTTGCGTTCTTGCTCTTTGAATTCCTCCTCGATATCGCCAATGTCTGCATAGGAGATCTCATGATCGTTGAACAATTGGTCAGTCTGCTCTTCCGACTCTTCTTGCCGTTTGCGGCGGGCATCCTCGTTTTTCTTGCGAGCTAGAGACGCGGATTTCTCCCAAGAGATTGTAAGGTCTCGAAGGGTTGATGAGTCGGAAGAATATTGCAAGATTTGCTTGCGGATTGCTTCTAGCCGTGAATTGGGTTGTGGCATCCCTACTTTGGCAGGGAGGAGCTTTACCAACTTCGCAACCGGATCTTCCTCCTTCGGTGTCGATCTTGTGGCAAGACTAGTAGGGGGTTGTGGTGTGAACAAAGGAGCCGGGATCGGGACCTCTGAGGTCGCACTTGTGCTCGTAGTCGGCCTGCTAGAAGGCTTTGATGTAGAGTGCGGTGTTGCAGAACCGCTGAACTTCGAGGCGCCGAAAAAGAGCGTGTCTTGATTGCTTATGGTGGACTTTGACACCCCTGGGTTGAGGACAGTAGGACTCGCAGAGGATATTGACTGGCGGTGTACATTGTTTACAGAATCATTCTGAGAGACACCCGGAGGCACATACGCTTTATATTGCGGCTGTGCTTGCGGCTCTGGCGGAGATTGCACTGACGTGGGAGTTTTGCTAAAACCATCATCTTGGGAGCTTGTGGGCGTGAGAACAGTGGTCGACTGGCTAGAAACGCTGAACGATTGCTGTGGATGGCTTAAGTCATCGGATTTCAGCGTAGGTCGGCGTTGCACAATCGGTCTGCCACCGGGACTATACTGGATGTCATCTTCGGGAGAATCTGTAGGTACCTGGACGTTTAGGCCTTTCTTCTTTGCAGATGCGTTGGAAGTTCCACGCGAGAGAGTAGCCGGCTGTGCACTGTCCTGCTGTATCGATTGTTGGTCCGGAGCGTGTGGAGGTGCACTATGATAATCAAGACCGCGAGCCCCAGATTCGGCCTTCAGAAACCCGGTGAAGACCTTGATCTTGTTTTCGACCAACGTTTCATGTGCTTCACTCCGCAGCATTGCAATGTACCGCTCGAGAGACCCGGCATACCACGGATCAATATCTGAGACGAGATCTGCGGGTGCAGCTTTGGGTAACTCTCTAGACCTCTCTGTCTCAAGCTGCTGTTTCAATTCGCTGACCTCACTCTCTGCCGTCGCATTGGCCTCTAATTTCCCCTTGAGACTGTTGATCTCGTTATCCTTGGCACTTAACTGTTGCTTGAGATCGTCAACAAAGGCGTGGCCTTTTTTGATCAGATCATCTTTATTCTGGACTTCATCTCGCAAGTTTCCAATATTAGAGTCTTTCTCCCTGATAGTGTCCTCTTTGCCTTCTACGTCTTCTTTCAGCCTCTCAATTGTGGCATCTTTCTCCTTGTTCAAAGCTGCGGCATTGTTCGTCGCTTGTTCCGCAGCGACCTTCATGGTTTCGATCTGTTCCACTAATACGTTCCTTTCATACTCTGCATGACTTTTCGTAGTTTCGATGACGACCTTCAATTGCTCGATCTCGGCACGGAGGTTCAACTTCTCTTTCTCAGCGTCTGCTCGTAAGCGTTCAAGAGCTTCGTCCTTCATCTTGAGTTCTGTAACATGATCGTCGTTTGTTCGCGGTGTCCATCGATCATTCGAATGGGCGGAATTGTGCTGCGATGCAACCGACGCACCATCACCAATTACAAAAGACGTACTCGATTCTGGTGGCGGTTGATGCTGAGCATACTGTTGAGCAGGAGTACCTGGTTGAGAAGACGGCTTGCTCGACACATTCAACGGTGCAACAATAGCGTCGCCCATGACGAACCCCTGTTGTAGTTGCTGAGGAGGTTCTGCTACATCACCCATTACGAAGCTCTGTTGGGTAGGTCGAGATGGAGGTCCCTGAGCAGGTGTGCTAGTCATCGGTGGAGGTGTGGGCTGATAGGTGTCCCGATTTGAAAAGTTTGTCGATGCTGGGTGAGTCGGCGGTGTAGGCCATTCCCCTTGCGCTTGAGGCGGAGATACCTGCTGCGCCGGCAACTCTACACTGTCTAATTGCGCAGGCTCATTCTTTTTCTCCTCTCTTTTCGCTCTAAATAGCTCTTCGTCATCAACCTCCTCGCCTCCACCAAAATGTTCCCAGTCCGACGGACCACCTGTACCCAGCGCGCTGAACTTAGTTGTATCGTCACGAGGCGGTGGAGGCGTAGGGAGCTTAGGCGGTGGCGGGTTGGGGGACTCTGTTCGGTTCCCTACACGCTGAGCATGTATAGCGCCGAGGGCTATAGAGCTCACAGAACCTGTACGGCCTAGCCCTACCTGAGAAGAGCTGAAGCTTGTACTGAACCGGTTCTGTACTGGAGATACAGGCTGACTCTGTGGACTCGGTTCGCTAACAAAGCCAGGAGGCGTTGAGCCGGTATGTCCATTGATCGGCTTGGGGGCTTGAATTGAGCCTTGAGCTTGGTGCCCTGGTTGCCATGTTTGTTGCTGTCCGCTGTAGGGAGCTTGTGAACCGAGCTGTTGCTGCTGCGGATAGCCATGATCCGCCGGAGGGGTCGGTTGCCATTGATTCTGCTGTTGTTGCTGATATGTTTGGGCTTGATTTGACTGATCGTATGAGGGCTGGTGGTACGAAGAATTAGGCTGTTCGGGAAATTGTGTCTGCTGGATCGGCTGCTCGTACTGAGATTGATGTGGCAGCGTAGCTTGTCCATATTGACCCTGCTGTTGCAACTGGTCCTGAGGTGGTTGGTTCGGCATTGTCGATCCATATTGAGCCAGCTGGGTCTGCTGGGTCTGTCCTCCGGTAGTAGGGTATTGGGATTGGCCAAATGACTGCAACGATTGTGCAGGCTGTTGTCCATATTGCCCCTGACCTTGTGCGTAGAGGCTAGGGTCTACCGCAGGCTTTGTATATTTGAACTTCTTTCCTCCTTGCAGGGGCGCATGCGATGCCTGCTGCCATGCGGGTATATCGGGGGGCGGAGGGACGTATACGCCGGGCATAGGGTTCGTATTTGCAGGCATGTACGACTGAACACCTTGCCCAGAAAGTGAGGGAGGAATGTATGCGGGGTTCTGCTCGTTTGGGCTCAGGACTGGGTTGGGGGGATGTTGCGCTACCGCGGACGAAGGGGTAGAGTATGCTCCTGCCTGGTCAGCGCCATAGATGGACCCAGGCCGTCCTCCAGCTTGTGGTGTTTGTGAGGGTGGAAAATATGAGCCACCTGGGGTCTGTGATGGAGGCGGAGGAGCAGCATTGCTGTATGACTGTTGTGTTGTACCCTGGCTTAGGTATCCGCTCTGTTGAGCATATCCTCCTTGCTGCCCCTGTGCTGTGTACCCTGTACTTTGTTGGACAGTCTGGTAGCTCTGCTGTGGCTGCTGAGTAGCATATCCTGCCTGTTGTCCCCAGCTCTGGATGTTCTGT
This sequence comes from Kalmusia sp. IMI 367209, assembly GCA_027946365.1. NCBI lineage: Eukaryota > Fungi > Ascomycota > Dothideomycetes > Pleosporales > Didymosphaeriaceae > Kalmusia > Kalmusia sp. IMI 367209. Next base: position 1,798,258 of record JAPEUQ010000003.1, on the reverse strand, counting down.
TGTTGAGACGTGGCAGCGAAGGCAGCTGGTTTCGGCGGTGGGGGAGGAGGAACGTCTTGCTGCTGAGACTGATACGCAGTCGAGGTCTGAGCAGAAGCCTGTACAACGTTCTGTGTCAGCATGCTCTTACGCGTTTACGGCCAAGAGGTTATATACCTGCTGTGCTTGAGAGTATCCGCCTGGCATGGCTCCGTAAATCCCAGGATTGTATCCTCCGGCGGGCTGCTGTGGCTGATTCCATTGTTGTTGAACAGGCGTCTGACTCTGAAGAGGCGGTGCCCACTGGCTCTGAGTTTGGGGAACGGCGGTTTGATATCCTTGAGGCGCTAATCAAGAAGTCAGTGCAAGGTTCCCAATGTCAATCGTTATAGACGCGTGCCTCCATAAGGCGGGGGTACTGCTGGCGCAGCAAAGCCTGTGGTGCTCTCGGGCCTCTGGTACCCCGCCTGATGCTGCCCGTAGTTCTGCATTATCTCCCTCGATTCCCACCCTCACGATTTCGAAGCGCGACGAAGCCGGGTTATGCTGGCGGGTTTGTACGTCTGTTAATGCTCACTAGATTATACAGACAAAACAAAAAAGCAAGCATATGCACGGAGAAGAGGGCCAGAGTAACAGCGCGCAGGGAATCAAATATACATTATCGAAGAAAAAGAAGATACAAGAGGTGGGCTGCAGAAGACTCAGCGTGTCGTGTCGTGTTCGCTGGGGCTGAGAGCTGAAGCTCGGATGGCGGCTGGCCCGAAGGGGGAAAGCGTTGCTGTGTTCCCCCACACTGCATGGACCCACAGTGATCCATCCCTGTCTGAACTCAACACCAAGACTACTATCGTCATTATTCATAGATGGTTCCACTACACGATCGACTGAGCCACGAAAGCGTTCTTAGTCAGTGAACGAGTCATTACGGTTGGTTCTACTTAAGCCATCCGGTTGTAATGCCATCATTACTCGAAGTACGCGCCTATCATGCAGGGACTGGGGCTTAGGATATTCAGAGTAGACTGGATATTTACGTGTCACAACTATAGCTCTTACGCTAACATTTGAAGGTTTGTCATACTTGAGTCCCAACTAAATACATAGATCACAGAACGTACTGTTCACTGAAATCTGCTATGGGCGCAATTGGTTAGTAGGTAGGTAAAGCTCGCGGCGGGTAGGCCATTGATTCTTCTAGGCTTTTAGACAAGTGACTATTCTCTACATTAAAGTTTATGACTCAGACCATAATGCCCATCAAGCTCCAGCCTGCAACAGTGTTCTAATTTTCACCATCGCCATCGTCACCGCCGACTTTATGTAATGTCTCCTTTCGTTACTATCCCGCTCGCCACAATTTAACTCACCTCGACCACCACTATCAAAAACGTTCCTGCCCCCCTCCTATTGACAATATCTCAATTCAGGACTACAATTCAACGCTCATTGTAGCCTAAGGTGTCTCGACGGTATCGCAATCGCTGTGCCTGCCACAACCGAAATTACTGTGGTCACGAATCCGCCCCCTGCGACCATTGCGCTCTGAGCTTCTGTGACCAGCAACCCAAGATCTGGTCCAGTACCCATAAGATCACCGAGTGGACTCCATACCGTAAGCGGTTTAGAATCAATTCATTTTCGTGTTTCACATGTTGAGCTGCCTTGCACGTAGTACAATATACCACTGCCTAGCAACTTGTAGAGGAAACCTCGACTATAAACAGGCGCTGGCAAAATTATATTTGCTAAGTCGAATGATCATGCAATACATACGATTCCTATAATCCGCAAATGGGCTTAGATTGAGTACAGGATACTTAGCCGCGCTCTTGCCTTCACTGTGTTGCAACTTCTGTTTACAAGCCGCTAGCGCCACCGTTGTCCTCGCTCTCACCTCACCTTCCTCAATCTTACCCTCAACTCTTCCTCCGGCAAACCTCGCTCGTCACCGCAACTATGGGTCCTAAACCCAAAGGTGGCCGTCGCACGAAAAAGCAAATCAAAGAAGATCGAGAGCGAGCAATTGCCACCAATTTCGCTGATTTCCGTAGGTATGCCCCCAATGAGCAGACCACAGCGGCTGTCGCTGGAGCTCGAGATGCCACTGATCCAGCATCCATTGCAAAGCCTCGCGAAGACGCTTTGGCAGACGTCGCCGGAGGCCTGGGTTCCACACGTCGTCGCAAAACTGCCTCCAAGAAGCCGGCCACAGTAGTCGTCACTGCAGCTCAAGATGACACAAACCCACCACCCACCGCAAGACCTCGAAGCGGCATCAACCCGAAGATCGCGGAAATTCTAGCAGGCGGTAGTCGTTCCCGCGTTATTGGTTGTTCTCCCGCTTCAAACTCGTCAGTAGCGGAGCCTCCCTCCGCCGCGGCCACACTTTCCATCCCAGGATCGGGTGCCTCCTCTCGACGTGGAATGTCCTCTATTCCCTCTCGACCTCCAGCGGGATTTACGGGGCGCAGCGATTCTACTTACAGTGGCCCGACATACCAACAGGAGCTCGGTGTCCGCGGCATCGGCTCGCAGTTCGACGATGATCTTGCCAGACATGACTGTCCAGCGTCTAAGGAGTATCCCGGCCCAATGTTCAAGCCTCTCTCCCCTCCTCCTCCGGTAGTTCGAAAGTTGACCTCGCTGCAACCTCGCAACACACCCCTTGCGCCTCTTCCTTCGTATTTAGAAGGCGGTCCTCTTCAACCATTCGGTCCCCCACAGTGGGAAGGCCCTCTGTTCCCGACGCCTTATCATGCTTGGCGTATGGAACCTACTCCGCCAGGGTATCCTGCACTTTCTCTTGCTCATGAAGAGGTCCCTGTTCCTGCTTCTGTTGCGGGTCCTGTTTCGCCATATGGCATTATTACACGCCAACAGGATGCTGCTACGACCAAGCCAGCATATTTGCTGCAGCAGCGAATTAATTCTCAGAAACCGACAGGATCTCGCCCGCTACCAGATTTCAAAGGCAGTTCTGTATCCTCTCGTAGAACTACGACCGGCCCAGACGTCACGCCAGCTCAGCGAGCCGAGCTTCAGGCTTTGCGGAAACGGATGGACGAGGCATGGGAGCATATGCGGATCCAAGCATATCTGTCGCCTCAGGAGCATACCAGATCGCAGAAACTGGCTCCACGCGCTTATGAAGTTGTCCCTCGCAGCCAAAATACCACTGATCTTGATGAGATGGATGTCGACCAAGCTAACGACCATCCGAAGAACATTATTGACCACATCCAGGACGAAGCCGACAGCGCGTACGACTTCGCCATGCGTTTTACCGAGGGCCCATATTATGGAAAGACTGTGTCTGAGGTCGGTGATTGGTATCTGCGTGATCTCTGCGCCGGTGGAGAAAATTTCCTCTTGTGGAAGGATGAGGCGCTGTTGAAGGAGGTCAACCGAAGGGGCCAGGAGAGGTAAATTTGTGTCAAACAGTAATTGAGGTGTATGCTGATTGATTTGAATAGGCTTGACGAAAACATTCTCAAGACAATCTCGGGTAGCCCGCCTAAGATCAAAGATACTGAGCTATTGAAAAAGCTCAACGTTCATTCCATGGAGCAGCGCGGCCGAGATATGGTCGACAGGGATGGCGACTTCGTCGATGACTTTGAGGTGACTCCCCCAAAAGCAAAAGTAAGACTCCCATCTCTTGCCAGTCATTTGCTGCGTCCATCTGCTTTCCAGGCCCCGAAAAGCAAACCTAATACCGCCGTTCAGACCCATGGCCAGTCTGCGTACGACTTGATGCCGCCTCCACCGGAGCCGAATATCCGATCTCGTGGTCCTGACTATGGTGCACTTGGAAAAATCGCGCGCGACCCAAAGCATAAGCCGTTTCTCCTGAATGCCGACCAAACTAGAGAGACTGCGAAGAAGGGTCAACGTGTGCCGCTGGAGACAGATGTAAGGTACCCCAAACCATGTGATATTATGATCATGTCCTGATTGGCCCCAGAGAACCAAGCGTCTCGATGCTACCATGAGGAGGAAATTATATGGCTTCAAGCATGGCGTGGTGGAGAAATAGACCATGTTGCAGCGAGGAATGGTGAGCCTTCATGGACCGGCGAAAACCGTTCTGTTATGGTGTAAGACACTACCAGCTTCGACAGTGAAGCAGATGTAGCATGATAATCAAGGCTGTATTCTCATCCGAGAATCAAAGCTGCATATTAGAAAAATGCATACCACAGATTTCCCTAGGCTGTGCCTGAGCAGGCGATGTCCTTGAAATGAACACCAATTATTATCTGAGCGACACGAGCTCGAAGAGTGTCAAAGCGCATAGTGATGTAAAAGAGACTCAGAAGGTTTGCCACGTCGGCAAATCTCCTAGCATGTCGGCTACGCACAGTCTCGAAAGCGATGAGAGCATAACGTAGATTGAGACATGTTAGAATTCATCATGTATTAATAGAATTTTCAGGAATATCTGTGCGACGAATTCACGATGTTGAGTATCTTGCAGGATGTTCACAATCAAGAATAGCGTACGAATGGCAATGTGGCGCAACTGATGGCTTATGTAATCGACGATTGAGCTCGTTCCGACTGTCACGCATCTCTCCAATTCATCAACACATGCCTCTCACCATGACGCGCTCTACGACCGGTGATTTCTATTCGACCGCAGTTTTCCGCTTACTTGCGCACAATCTTCGCGTTCAGGGCGCGCTTCTCCCCAGAAATGGGGAGACCACGAGGGTCTAAGAATAAGAAGATTACGGTAAGTGATACATTCCCCACTCTGCGCAATAGTGAAAGATTGATAGTGTGTAATAGTCGAAATGGGAAGTCTATAAGCCCGCCCCCGAAGTCTACGATGGTTTATTCCGCCTACACAAAGCGCCACCGACAATCACACACCGATTACCGAAAGAATGCCCCCTGCCGAACGCGAAATCGACCATACTGAGCCGTAGACAAACCGATGACGGCTTCGCCCGAAACTATTATCTCGTCCAAATCAGCGAGCTCCCCATTAAAGCTTCAAATGAACCTGCCAAGCTCCGCGAAGAAGTCCTACAAGTCGATATGAGCCAAATCCTCAAATATGTGTCGCGACGCGAGCTCGAACGCTTCGAGCAAGCAGACTTTGCAGCAGTGGCGCAAGCGGAGGCAGTCGCGCGGCGTGCGGAAGCTGACGAACTTGCCCGACGCAAATTAGAGAAGAATGCTAGGGAGCGGGGGTTTGGCCGTGGGAATAGGATGTTGAGGGGGTTAGGCCTGGACTCCGAAACACAGGTCCGCTCAAGAGGGAGACCGAGAGGTAGGGGTAAAGGTAGAGGCAGGGGTCGAGGAAGGGGACTAGCACGGTGCGGTCTTACTACAGCGGGTGGTCAGGATGTTGACGCTATGGAGAAGCTGCAGCGCCGCCAATCGTTCCAGATCGCCAGTATCGATACTGAAGATGTTGATGGAGAGGACAATTATGAGATATCAACGAACAAGCCGTCGCCTAGCCAGGCCCGCAACTCTTTGCTTACAAACAGCGCATTACCCAACTCGCCTATCGCAACTCACCGACGCCAGTCGCTGATGCTTACCCGCCGGTCTCCCATCGACGATGACTCCAATTCCGAAGAAGATGGGCGTTCAAGGTCCGACGCGGTGGTACAACTACAATTTGAACGGGACAAATACGGGAGAAACTTCCTTGGCACGGAAAGCGACGGTGCGGACGACCATCGCACGAAGAGGCGTAGGACAGAAGATTGGGCATCTACATCAGCGTTGATTATGACAAAGGCAGGTCCAACGTCACCTAAGCAGTCATTTGCACTCACGCACTCTTTATCGAAGAGCATACTGGCGGAGAAAATTGAGTCAAGCGCTTCGGAGTCTAGTACTCGCTCCGATGACCGCATGCTCCATATGCGACAACCCGTATTTGAACATAGTGCAATACCTTCGGACAAGTCCGACGCCGCTGAGCAGAACATTCACGACGGAAACACAGAAGACGATCGTGAAGAACAGAGTGGAGAGGAATTTGTAGTGGAAGCTATACTGAGTCATTCGTATGAAGATGGCAAGAAGTACTACTTAGTTAAATGGGATGGTTACGAGGACAGCAGCGACTGGCTACCCGAAGAGGATCTTCTTGGTACGCAGGAGCTCCTAACGGAGTACAACGAGAAGATCGAGAAACGGAAAGTGAAAGGGTCACTGCATCGAACCTTCAGCAGGTAAATAAAGACGCCACGAAGGACATGATCTATATAAAGGGACTATTTTAGTGCAGCTGTGTTAGTAACAATCTACAATAAGGATGACATAGGGAAGGCGAAGACATAAGGTCGTCCAGCTTTACAAAGATTGAGAGGCGGATTTATACCCATTGAATGAAGCTTACTAAATGGTATTCTGATAACTCAAGTTGTACTTTGTGGGCTAGCATCCTCGTTATTCTAAACATCACTGCATCTTCCTTTGACACAACAGATGGCCTGACTGTCACGCTCACTCATGCACACCCGACTCATTGTGCCGATTTTTCAGCCCGGAACAATCGTCACAGTTCGAGCAACTTCATCGTTAGCCTCCATCATAACCTCCATTTCAACCTACTTACTTGACACAGTCCACGCAATTATTCAGACTATAGACGCGTCAGCATCACGAAGGCCAGATGTAACATCATCCCTACTTTCGACTATCCTCGCATCCCGTGCAATCGTTGCAATTCTTGCATCGAACGCAGTCTTTTGAAGAACATGAGTCAGGATTAATGAGGAGAAGAAAAGCCGGGAAAGCGAACCGACGCAGTCATTGCAGCTTGGGGATGTTAAAAAATAGGAGTCTTATATGTGGAGGGTGGTTGTTACAATGAGCAGTCTATGCATCCTTTACAATTGTTGTTGTTATGGCCACCATCGTCGGTGACAGAGGGCTTGTCGGACAACTTCTCAGTGGAAAAAAAGCAGCCCATGATTAACACGGAAAGATGAAGCTTTCGCCGAAGCTAGGAACTTAGGAACAAGGAAGACTACACGATAAATGACGGTGCAAAAGTGTATTACTGCTGATGTATATGGATGCAGAGAAGGCGACGTCATGGCCAGGGGGCATGATAAGCTTGTGTGACGGTGGTGAGGGGTAGTTTTACGGCCCCCATCCAATATGGGAGTAGAGTACGCAAGCGTGAATTAGACGGACGAATTGGAGCTGTTCTATATACAAAAGTCTCAAAGCAGACAGTCAATAGTAGAACGACATCTCGCTGCTAACTAAACACAAAGACTTGTGATTCGATACAAGGAAAGCAGACATTAGCCAATAAGGAATTCCATTCCCCCTACACTTCTCATATGGCTTTCGTCACCTTTGATCATTCGTGTACATTGGTCAGACCATGTCGGTTTTTCAAGCCTAATGAGTAATTAGCGAACCTCGAGTTTCTATTCCTCACAGGCCGACTCACCCGAGCAGTTTGTACAAGAAGTGCATCTTCATACTGTCAGCTTTCTTCTTCAGAAACTCAACATATACATACCCTTCCATATTATCACAAGAGGTGCAACTGCGCTATTTAGATCTATCATTAAGACGAGCCCAAATGACCTACGATCCGCAGTCGACTAGGTTGCTGCTAGCGGTACAACTTTTGCAGTCGGTAAGATTTTTGCAGGCTGTGCAGCTTTTACTTCGCACGCAATCTTGCCTAGTTAGTTAGAAATAAGAAGTCAAGGGAAATGGACACGTACCGTCGCAGTTTGTGCAACTGTAACAATCTACACAGTTTCTGCCTAGAGGAAACATTATAAAATTTTTAAACAGGAAATATCCAGCTTGATTCACGTACAGTTGGTGTTACTTGAACCGCCTTTATTCCCATCACCTGTTGTAATGCTCGTCGGGACCTTTTCGTACGCTGGCGGAGCGTCGTAAGATGATTCTTCGTGTGAAGGCTGGCAACCCATGTTTCAATCGATTGTATGGAGATTGATGCAAATCAGCAGAACAATGTGGAATAATACTTTTCAATATCAGGAGACGGTGCAGTGGTTATAATCAACTGATATTCTAGACTGATGTGGCATGACACGGCACGAGATACGACATACGCAGGGAAGCGACGTCATCTCAGGCACCTCGATAAGAGAACGCGGGGCATGAGCGCAGACCTATTGCATCATAGCCACACGTTATATGTACTGCAGGGCATTTGATTGAAGGAAATTGTTAAGCGAGTGCGAATATGAAGATTGGATGAAAAAGTTTCGCGTTATGATATGACTCGAACTTCTCCTGCACTTCTACCCCAAGTTATTCTGGCGCGCTTTATATAACCACGGAGCCATGTCGCTCAATAGGATGTCGTATTCCCAGTGAATCGCGTCGCGCGTGTTCCATCGACCTGCGGTGCACTTCTCGCTCTTGCTTTGCGATCTCCACGGTTACATCGAACTTTTGTATCCCAATGTGAGACCGACAGTCCAAGTCTGTAAGGCATATGAAACTTACCGATCACTCAAATTGATTACCACAGATCATGTAGTAGGTTCCCAATAAAATGATAAGTATCCCAATCACTGCACTCACATATTTCATATTCGATATGCTCCTTGGTATTGCTGCTGGGAAGCAGACAAAGACATTGGTCGCGAAGACAAAGATGACCGAAACGGTATTGCACAAGTAACCCCAGCGACCCGATTTGAATGACATTTCATATTTCCGGTATTGAGTGAGCGCCTGCCGTGCGCTAATGAGAAGGATGAAAATAGGGATCGCATAGGAGAGATTGAGTAGGATCGTGCAACTAGAGATATAGACTCCGGATGCGACAGTCATCACGCATCCTGCAGTGCCACGAGACGAGTCAAATTGAATTCCTGTTCGTTCTCTCAGACTATGATGCTGCTTTCATTTCTGTGACGACTTCCTTGGCTGTTGGACGCTATTGGCGGGGGTGGGGGCGGGTGTCCTTAGACGTACGCATCGTGTAGCTACTACTTCAAGTACGGGTAAGCACCACACAGCAACTATACGAGGATGCATCGAGCGAGATATTGGAACTCTTGGGATAAGATTTATCCTTAAATACAAATTGAATCGATTGAAATAGACTAAAGGGCAAGGGCGTTGCCCACCGGGGCAAAGCCGCTGCTCGTCCAAGAGGCGACGCGATAAAGTTGCGGGTTTGCCCCCGTATTCGCAGCACTCACGAAGGTTCGAATTGTGCACTGAATATCTATGTTAGCAAGTATTGCATTGAGTCTAATTCGAGTACTCTCTAGTAATTATGACAAGGTGATAACGGCTCACCGACGCATGTTTACCAAAGCAATGTTTCGGTATATTAGCCCAGAGCACCATCTCCTAGCAACCTCAAAATCTGCTTTCACCGTCTTGATCTGCCGCATGTTACGGACCCAATTATCCGACTGCAAGGCATTTCAGATGTGGCATGACAAAAACCGAGTTCCTAGTTATGATCCCACAACTGTTTACGACAGCCATCGATATGGTCCTTCTGCAGGTCATAATAAAGCAGTGTATTAGCTGCTATATCTGCAAGAAGCACGGAAAATCGACTTGCCTACCGAACTCGAATGATATCAGGTACATATTCCCGTGGGCCTGCTTTGCATGTCAGATACTGACGCACGTACTAGATTGGCTGAGGGCCCTTGCTCGTTTTTCAGACTATCAACTTACATAGTATGTAGAGGAGTACCTTCGTTTTGAGCTATGGAAATATTACATGCTAGGAAAATATGATAGACGAAGCCAATAGACTACCAAGTCCGTCCGTTGGGCGTTTTGATGTCTTCCGTGCCAGGAATACACTGCGGATGGAAACTTAAGCGTTCAGGGCTTCATCATCACTTGCAATATATTCAACGTCACCTTCATTCCTGTTGCAAATTGCATCATCTTCTATTATATACCATTTCCGATGTATTTCGACGTATGAATGTGGTTCCCGTCTTCGATTAGATGAACTCTACGCTACAACTGAAGCGAAGGGCGTTTTTGAGCAGCATAACGCTATCCGCTCGCACGTTTACAATCAGGCTTGAATATCGCTAGATATCAAGATGAATCGACAATCAGTGAGCTTAGAGGCCATTTTATACTTGTGGTGACAGAAGATGATGTCTTGGAGGATGAAAATATTTACTGAAGGGTGTGATGTTCTATAGCGGTGGTGTCAAACTAGTAATACATATATTATGGGGTAAAAGGTATTCATCATGAATGAGCTTGACCTAGATGTGTGCGCGTCGGTTTTTATGACAGAAGAAGAGGATATCAAGATTTAACGACATAAAGGACTTCTGAGCCACAGGTAGACGGTGTGTACTGACCTCCTGGATACTACGTCTAATTTACGCTCCACAATAAGGTTGGACAATTATTCCCGAACCTTGGGAAATGCTACAGACTCAAACGCAACGTTGCGGTGCATTAGGATAACTGATAACTACTCTCATGAATGTGCTCTTAGTAAAAATCAACCTCCATAAATAATGATAATGGAGGATTTAGAGTATTTCGTGAGCCAGGAACTTTGAGCGCCCCCCGAGTCACTTGTTTAGATTTTCTTCCAAGCATATCAGGATTTATGTGCCAATGGTTTATACAAGCATCTTCAAGTAACTACGACATAAATACTCGGATAAATATTACGCTGTATGCTATCGATATCAATGGAGAAGACTGGTGAAGAGCATTCTGTGACTCATGATGAGAGCTGAAAAGCAAGCATATATACCGAGTATTCATGAGCATGGCCACCTCCATAACTTTCAAGAATTATATCCATTGCTTCCAGCTATAATAAGCGCCGAATCCTGGAACGTGAAGAAAGCGTAGTGCACTGATACATCGGTATGTCCTTCAATTGTTCCTCAACACTTTGCTAAACGCACCTAGCTCTGGTCGGTCTAGGCCCTGGGCTAGTGTGCCCAAGGACGCGCGGAATCGTACTTGAGGCCAAGACTGTATTGGGTAGACAAGTATGTGATGACCTGATCCAAAGGATTGCCACTCTCCAGCAGCTCGACCGCGGGGAGGTTGTCGTTGATATGGTCGAACGCGGCGGCGCCCTCATTCAACATGTCATGTGCACCGCACACTAAGGAAAAGCGCTCAAGCAACTTCTGAAAGACTTCCCAATCTTCATGACTCATGGGGAACTTGTATGCGACCTCGATGCTGGTGAGGAAGCGATCGTGCTCGGTGCTCTCTTGCTCATTGGAGGGACAAACGCGGTCGATGAAATCCTTGTATGGTTTCATGTTTGCGCAGATAGAGCGAAGAACCTGAAGAGGAGCGGCGAGAACCCTTCGAAGAGGACGAGGAGAAGGCGGAAGCGGTAGTCCGGCAGCACGTTCAGAACCGATCGCGCCTGGTTGAGGAGCGAAGACGAGGGCGGAATTGGTGGAGTATGCTGAGCGGACACTAGTCGAGCGGATATGCTTGCTATAGGTAGGCATCGCGTCGGCTGAGACCGGGCGTGTGTGCGGCGGGGTACAGGTGTTGGGGTTGCTGCCAGGAGCAGATAGCGAAGTCCAGGACTTCGGCAGCGCAGGACTGTTGTCTGGGGAGGGCACACGAATCCGCGGCACCATGGCAGGGACGTGATTGCGGGCTTGACTGTAGCGCTGACTAAAGCCTGGCGTGGTGCGGATGCATACATTCGGAACTGGCTGCTCACCAGCGGCCGGGGAAGACGCATTGTCAGTGGGCGGCGAAGACATTGCCACTGGCTGGATTAGTGGTATAGTCTCTAGTTGAAGTGCATGACTTGCCGTGGTTGAGAGTGGTGTGTTTGGAGAAAGGGAGAAGCGGGTTGGAGGGGCTTGAACACGCCGCAGACAACTTTCAAATGACTAAACCCTGTCACCACTTCACCGATTTCCTATATGAGGCGACCTAGAATTTTCACCTGAGATCGCGAATAGCTAGAGGGGCCACTGATTCACATGGCCATCAGGGAATGCAACGAAAACCCACCATACGATGCAACGGGCGAGAACCTACCGTCATAATTAATCCCAATGCTTAACACGTCGTAGCCGACGATTTTCCTCAACACCTGGCTCAGGAGAAAAAGAGCCGCCGGCTGCCATCAGAAGCGCTTTTGTCATTCCAATACCGCATTCGTTTCCATATCAATGTAACCAGAATATCATTTCTATGTCACGGCTCTTCTTCAAGATGTCAGCACCACCGGATAGCTCAACGATAAAGTAAGAAAGGATTTGCGTACACCAGAAGACAGTGCAATAGCGGAGACACTGTCTTCAACTATAAGCAAGCCTAGTGAGAGGAAAGCTGGCTTTAGAAATAAGAAAAGAGTCCGAACGGTCTCCGCAAAGACCTGGCGCGACGTCACTCGCGTATCCAATTTAATCGAAGCCAAAAGGCAACACAAACCGAGGAGAGAGAAGGACACGGTGAAGAAGGCCTTGTATGTACGAAGACGCGCCGTTAGATCAGGCACTAGTGGTGAGTGTTCGGTAGTTGCTGATCTATGATGGCGACAATGGTGATCTGTGAGCATCTGCTCACTGAGCGAGAGAGTGGCGCGGGTGGTGGTGGCGGCGGTGATTGGTGCGAGATCACGAGGCTGACGGTCCGTAGACTGTCAAAAAGCTATAAACAGCCGAGTGTCAGCGGATAAGCAAGGGGAAATGGTGGCTTAGACTTTGAGGATTATCCTTTTTGCTCGTTGTGAGCGCAGTGACATGCAAACCAGGAATTCCGAAACCACTGGGTACAAATGACTGCAGTTCTATTGAAGGTCACATATTCACGTGAGAGCCGCCGCCTAAGTAATTGATGTGTCCCAGCAGGTGCTCTTTCCTTGTTGGGCGAGGGCTCAAGGCGAGTTGGGCAGACGAGTTGGGGCAGCCATTGCCGCAAACGATACCCTAAAGGGTGCCCTCCTCATATATTCTTGACTGTCGACGTCTTTTCTTATTATGGGGTTAAGTATTTGATTATTGCAAAATAATCATTCGAAATCGCAATTGACAAGGACTTGATTCCAGTCAGTTGTGATTTCGAATTTTTGCGATCCTGAACGCCTGATGGCATCTCCCGATGCTTAGAGCATCCCTTCTTCAATATGCAGATTGTTGTTGGTATGACGTACCGTCATGAGTTCGATCTCGTCCGAATGCTTCCATGGTATTCTAATTCCTTTTTTGTCCTTTCTGCCTGGAGCTCCCGTTCTCATTCGGCAAATAGCGATAACCCTAGGAGTTGCACCTCCGAGACTCAATAAAAGTTCAAGAGGTCTAACCACATTGTTGTGGGCTACGCGTCGCTGCTTGATCCTCGAGCTTCTACCTGCGTCAGGCCCTGCCTCCCCGTTTTCACCTGGGAGATTATAGAAGCGACCTGACCAACATATTCGAGATTGGTATAGGCGTGAAGTGCGTCTTTTAGTATTGCAGTGAGCACCCATGCACAAAGTCAGGCAGGGTCATCGTCCATTCGCGGCACGCCTTCCACATTCCGTTACCATCATCTTTCGTTAAATCATGCAATATGACTGTACCTTCCCTGCGGATCCAATGGAAGACCGACTGGCCAATCAATCTAGCTCGACCCAGCATAGCGGTTCTTAGACTCTCGCAACCTGACCTGGCCTGTTCCTGCCTGCTCGTCTAGACCCGTCCATCGCCGATAGCACCCGAACCACCAGCGCTAATCGAGCAGGCGCGGTATAAATATTGTTTTCCCGCCTGCCACGTCCTCTTTGTTTTCCTCACCCCTTGTCAATTGCGATTTCGAAAGGGCTTCGGCCCAGCACCATCATATGGAAGATGGTGAAAGCTGCTGCATATTAAGACTGCTCGAGGAAGACTATCAGTACCCCAACCGCGCTGGAAAGAAGGAAGTCGTCAATTTTGGGCGCAAGTGCGGAATCTGCAATGGTCGACATGATGTCTTGTCAATTGCGTTTTCGAAAGGACGCCGGTCGGTAGCTTTAGCGATGTGATCGTTCAAGTGAGTGAGCCGTCTTCTTTCGCTTTCACTGCGCCTTCTATAAAGCTTGCTGATAACGAACTCTAGCAGAGCTCTCAGTCTGCCGTGCTCTCATATATGCTGCCCGAGCCATATGTCCAGCCGCCCTTGAGCACACCGCCAACATCATCGTCATCTGACATCGCCACTTATCCCAGCATATGTAGCTAGGTCGCTCTATTTGGCTACGCTTGGTTACTTCGCTAGCATTGTTACCCTCAACCGTGGCTTCTTCTCCGAGCGTCGGCGACTAGATCCGTCAAATGGCAACGCCACTGATAGCTCGCATTGCAGTTCGGAATTAGAACCTCTTCGCGCTGTCTTGTGTGTCGACAGGTAGGCATCCTTCCTTGGTAACTGCGCAGTCTCTTCTCCTCTTTCCCCTCCCTAACGCAGCTCAGACTAAGCCTTCTTCATCAGATGAAACGATGCACACATCACGCTCTCGCTCGGTATCGGAGGGGGACCGTGATAGCTCGACACGACAGCTATGGCAATTGGTTGCTTGCGCCTTAGGTGGTGCCATCGCTGGCCGAGCTCATTCTTATTTGATCAGGGAGCGTTGGGGGTTGAGAGGTTGAGGGGATCGGTGGCGTAGGGAGGTTTTAGTTACTTTCTCGACAGCTGCGTCGGCGCATCTGAAAACAGTCGCTTTATCCGCTTTATTCAATGACCTTTCAAATGATCGTACCGTTCCTGCCTAGATTTTGGACGTTCTTGCAAATGATCTTCAACAGTGACCCTTGAAACCTATCGTGAGATGCCTTGAGTTGCCAATGGGCGATCGTTGGGGTACTCAACCCTATCTCACCATTGAGACCTCTTAATGCCCTTGCCATTCTAGTTATAGAAACGGAGGCCGGGTGAATGCGTTTGATTTTGAAGCTTGACTTGATCTCGAATGATGTTGCGTATAGATAACAGGAGCTTCGCCGCCGCCATTCGCGTAACGGGAGCGGAAGGAGGAGTGGCAATAGGGAGTGAAATGGGTATCCTATGAAGTTGCGTCGGGGTTTTGCGCCAACACTAATCATTGAAATGGTCAGGCGGTCAGCAATGTGCTATCAGCCTTCGGAGGTTTCCAGCGGCGGGCACCTCTATCGCAAACGCGGAGGAGCGGTTGCAAAGATGTTGGGTAGCAGGTTAGTAGCCCCATTACGATCGAACTTCTCGAGAGCAGACTCAATCTGCAGGCATCGGTAGTAGTTGCTTTGGAGCTTACGCCTTTCGTTGGCGCCCCAGGGCCAGCCGCGCGGCGATACTCTCACACTCACGCACTGACCTCAACCATTGTTCGACCCTCCACCCTGTTCACCCGCCCCGCTGGTGCCACATCGAATGTGCAGAGATAACAACCTCGCAAATCCTCGTATTTCCTACTACCCTAAGACGATCATATACGTATCCTTCCCCTTGTGGCACTTCTGCGGTTCGCTTCGCCCAGAGTTGTGCGAGAACCCGTTCTCTCGACTCCGCGACACACAGCACCAAGTCGGTACGACGCTTTACACCTTTTGACGAGGATTTTACCAACTCGAAAAAGAAGTCTATGTGCACTCGTGCTTGGGGGATTCTGGGGAAGTCTTTTGGCCGAAAGGGTACGCTGCGCCTCCCTCTGTACCTTGTTGTAGGTTTACAGAAGACGGCGATGTGCTCATTGGCACCACAGGCGACAATTTGCCTTCAAGCGATGCTAATTACTTGTGTAGCTGACATCTGCTGATAAGAATGTGAAGTTGAGTCATCTCCTGCGGTATGTGGCTTTGGCTTCGATCCCGCCCCGCTCCTGCGCACGACGGTTGACGATATATAACGCCTACTTAGAAGTCCCAGACAAAGACAGCAGAAACGCATGCGCGGACATATGGTGACGTGTCGACACAAGACCGAAAGGGCATTATGTAGCGGATAGGCTTTACGCCAGTGCTGAGGTAACATTCACGGCTCAAAAGACCCGGTAGGATACGCCACACTGGATCAAGCCGCAGTGTCAATGCAGGTGCAACATTGATCTTGCGGTTGAGGTACAGTTGAGGCAGTTGATTCTTGCGTGGCCATGCTCTAGCTCTTTGGCAGCTCAACTTGGAGTGGTATCCCACAACAATGCTATCGAGACTGCGCTGAGCACGTTCAGAGGTTTGGGCGGACTAGTAATAGGACTCTCGCTAACTTTGAAATTGACATAGGAAGCTGTAGCTTTCATAGCGTTCGCTGCGCAATGCCCCCTTTCCCGCACGACCGACCGCCAAGGCTGACCGACGAAGCTGCGGCGAGAATGCAGAGGACCCTAGAGTATCGTGATAGCATGGCGTTCTAGGGAAGAACGGCAGAACGTGAGTGACAGACTGGGACAGAATTTAAAGCAGCGTGGGAAATGCACGGAGGACCGCCCACGGGCCGGGATTCCATGATGCTCTGCTGGCTCGTCGGCGTAGCGTGGATTTATCATGACTGCTTTTGGGATAAAGGTACGTATGGGCTTTCCTAGGATGATCATTTTCCGTATTCTCGGCATCGCGGCAACTCGAGGAGCTCGCGCGGAGATATTGACAAACCATTGCCAGGACGAACCGAGGCGATCGCCGCAGGGAGGCAACAAGCGATGGAGAAATCCGTCATTTCTCGTTATCGCTTACAAGACAGCACACCCGACCGCTTACGCGCTCCTCGAAGATGCTTTCACAGATACGACCCAGACGCTGCAGGGTACTTCACTCTGATCGAGCTCAAAATGAGGATATGCCATGCATAGAGAGATAATAGCAGCATACCGGCGGGCGTCATATAATTCAAGCTTGCTGCTAGCAAAGTTTGAATGCAGGTGAATTATTCATGCACTTCATGGCTTCGCTGCTGATGCAACGGCTAATGAAGCACAACGGCGGGCGCAGGGCGGCCAACGAAACATTCTTGATGGAGTGCAGGTATAGCAATGACAGAATGACGGGTCCCACTGCAAGATATCCGCTAACAGACTGGTTGGTTTGCAGCGTCCCAACAACGAACGTTACGTATGATCCCCGGCCCCTCCTTCTACTTCGGCCTACTCAAGTCCATACTAGAGCGAAAAGCGAGCGTGGGGCAAGCGAGAATATCGAGACACCTCCGTCTGTGCTTTTTGGATTATGATGCCTCTCGTTTCAACATGGCGTGCATTTTCGCATCGCCTGCCACTACGCTCGCTAGTCGTCACCACCAGGAGATTCGCCAGGGACATTTTAGCCCTTTGAACACCTAGTCAAGGAGGAGAAAATGTTCAATACTATAGGCTGTAACGAAAGAGGAGTCAATGACCATGGCGACTGCGACTGCGACTGCTATGATCTCGTGGTGAGGGTCGATCCTGTTGCACTTGATGCGATTGAGTAGGTAAGTGTACAGCATGCCGTCTTGATACCTTGCACATGGTCAGAAGCTTTGGAGTAGGGTTGAAATCATTAAGATCAATTGTCAACGACTCGATCCACCCCACATACGCTTCGTCCTCGGAATCTTGCGTGTAAGCTCTCGGAGACACTGTGCAGAAGATCACGACGGGCGCAGATACCACCCTCGAATTTGTTACCGAAAGATTGTAGACGTCGCCATGTTCGACTACTCAAATGAAAGTGGCCTGAAAAAGGTTCTTCGTGCGCACAGTGGGGAGGGAACCTTGGAATGGCCGGATCGAACATGCTGTGAGCCACCTTCTTCGGGACAGCTGCAAGGTCGTCTATGACACCTTATCGTCGAACATCTTCCGCGGTGGAGGCAGCAAAGTAGTACCAAGGTGCAAAACACCTGTGTCGGCAGCACCTTAGCCGAATTTCGAACAGCTGATATGCGACGCAACACTCACGAGTGGCCACTCTCAAGAAGAAAAGGTCGGTATTCTCGTTCCGAAAAGTCCGGTACATGAGACGGGTATGAACGATAAATTCTGCCTGTCATACCCGTCATGGCCTACATCCTTTGGACGATATGATTCAGGTGGAGACCGACTTTCTCGAGCATGACCGTATGCTACCTTCCATTTTCTGAGATACATCTCTTGGAAATTTCAGACCAATATCCAGCTCCTTCGTCGTCGTCCTTATACAGCAAGCGTCCATAGTAACGTAACCTCAAACCGGATCCGCAAGGTCAAGTAGCTTAGTTCTGATCGGAAGCCAGCCATTTCCGGGCATCAGGATCTCATTATCAATTGTTAGGCTTCCAAGACTCAAGCATGGAGAGACGAGTTCAAAGAAGGCGTTGTTGAAGGAGGGCGCATTCCAGTGTTGCTTCGCAATCCCGCCCCATACCTTAGTAAGGCATCCCCTGATTTTCCGTATTTCATCTTTACCAATGACAAGATGATCACCCTGTAGCGGATATGGTCTACTCAAGGCTCTGCTAAGAGCTTGATCTAGAGAAAAGAACTCCGAGCTTTGTCGAAAATCCCGGCCTTGCAGATATATCAGAGGGCTACCGAATGTTGTCATTGGTGTTTGCCCGCATTCTCTGATTGTGAACTGAGGCGTTGTTGACTCTTGGGAAGGTTCTGTAATCATACAATGAACCTCCTTTGAACCAATCCGAAGACTAAGCTATACGACCACATAGCAGAAAAGCTTCCAAAGCTTCCAAAGCGAGGAGACGACCAATTCTCCGGCCACCGGGTGAGATATTGGAAGGAGAGCCCCATGGCAGCGGTTGGACTAAGTTCTCAACGAGAAAGAACAGAGAGAAAGTGTCAAGAGACGGTATGACGATAAAAACTCCAAGGAGCGCTTGATCGACTCACGCAATGATTGGAAAATAGCGTTGTTGAATGATAGGTCAGAACCACAGTGTCGCCTTGGGCAGGGTGATTTTCGGAATTGGCGAAATATCTCGTTAGCGTTGGGAGCGACCCGCGAATCAGGAGAAACGCTAAACAAAGTCGTCATACTAGGTCGCCACGACACGTTCTGATGCACGAGAAGTCCGCCAAATGAACGATCGACTCGTGGCTCATCATCCCATCAACAATCACTCCTCAAGCTGACAGCTGGATGAGCATGGTTCAAGGCGTCACTCCGACAGCGACAGCGCATGCCAAGACTGAAGAATTCAAAGTGGACAGGACGACAAAGCATATCTACTTCAGCGCGAACGATCCTCGCGGTGTAATGTGGAACGAAGTCGTTACGTATATCGTAGTGTGCCGTTGGCTGTGTAGCAATACACAGTACCTCCGATGTGCGGTGGCAGCTTATTGACTGCTCCCGGAATATCCCTTTAATGTAACGTTCGAACAGAGCATGCACGCCAATGGCTACCGGAAAGGCGACATGTTGCAAAGCCGGAATGTGGGCAAGATCGGTAGCGGAATGCAGTGTCGGCATCTCCTACTATTTGACAATGCGGGATCGACCTGAGATGATCTTGCTCGAAAAAAAAAACGACCAACGACATCGGCCTCTTATAACGCAGCAGGGTGCTCAACTTAAGGAGAGTCTTCACACCAAGAAACGATCAAGTTATAGGAAGCTTCCTCGCAAGTTGCTATATCCGACGTTGCCGTCCAAGTATCCCATAATTGGACCATCGGCTTAGAAGGTCGGGCTCGCTCGCAACTAGAGCATCAGGTTCAATACCTGCTTGAAAGGAGAGACTTGACACCTCATACATTACATCTCTCAACCGACGAAGTTGATGTTCGTACGAGGTCTCAAGCCGGTTGAATGAAGATGCTCCAAAAGCTTAGCGTCGCTCAGCATGTCGCGGTCGATTCTGCGGCAACGGTCTTGCTTCCTCGATAATTTCAGGTTCGAAATCCGCCGGAAGCTTCACGAGGTTCTCGATAATTGTGGATCTGTTTAAAGTGTTGCGAGGCAAAGAGGTCAAGTCATCCGGATTCATCATGCGATGAATGCACAAAGGCATCGCCATATTAAAAGCCTTGCGTTTCATTCTGGCATCTTCCACGGGACTGAGCTTTTTAAGGAAACCTTGATCTTCGTTCCGGAACCCTTAGCTGGATCGATCTTCCTAAGACAGCCATTAACAGGCAATACCATTCTCTTTGGACAACAACTCATTTCTCGAGCTTGCCTTTCCTAGAAGATCATGATCTCCTAGGCACGCATCTTTTGGTGGTGCAAATATGCCCAAAGCTGCACCAGGACGACGTTCCTTATCCGGTTATGGAAGTATGTGAGCCTCGATGCCGAACTAAAGGTTGCGTCGCGATTAGCGAGGACTGGTGGAAGACAAAATATCTTTCCGCAGTCATCCGCTTGCCTTTCCTGAATCGGGTACGATGATGACACTGCTTATCTTCAACGTTCTATTTGATGTTTGCAATCTTTGTTGGCCAGAAGATCTCCAGTCGACGCCAAATAAACTTTACATCCAACGAAGTTGATGATCGATCCTCAGGCAACGTCTCCTTGTCGAACTTTCGCAGGCAAAAATTCAAGTTGCTGAATCTCTCGATTCTTGGTTAACGTATATGGTCTGGCCTATACAAGCACCTGCGTTGCATTATCAACAAGCCTGGTCTTTCGGTATAAAAGGCGTTGCACCATTCGCATGGAGAGTGTTCATTCGGAACCGTGAGAAAGAGATGCGGTACCGTCATACCCGTGGAGATGGGCCACGCACTTGTAAATTGTTGGGCTGGTTATGAGCAAATACCAAAGGCAGGGGGTCAGACCATGTTGTCACCTCAATGATAATATGATTGAGGCCGAACTTGGGCACAGAGGCCTAAGATTTGGTTAGTACACTTTTAAATTGAAGGCAGAGGGAGAGTAGACTATTAGGTCAGACTACTGCCTTCTTTTTGTCCTCGTTCGATGCCGGAGAGGGAGCGCAATGCCTAATCGACGTGAGCAGTCCCATGAGAGGTAGGAACGACATCCCCAGGATATTAGCCGCCAAGAGATTGCCACAGGTACCGATCGTGAAATGTCGTTTCACATGTCAAAGTTCGTCGCGCGGGTCCTGAGCCATGATCAGCCTCCCGTCTTCTCACGAAGGACCAGATACTTACGCCGCATTATGGCTTGATGGAACAATGTGGACCTGTCAAAGAAGACGACACCGGAAATTCTGTGTCAATACGAGCGGCATCCTAAGACCAGATCTCACTGAGAGCAGGCGAGCATTGTACAGTGTCATGACAATTCGACCCACACCTGTTGAGCCGATAAGGTTTCGGTTCCCGTTCGCTAGACACAGACATTCCCATCGGTGGTGCATAGGCCCTTCAAGATTCACATTAGTTGCGTTGCGAGGGTTTCCGGACCTAAAAACTGTGAATGCACCTTCATGGGGGAATTAGGATGGTACCGGTAAATTTGTCAGCTTTCGTCACCCTAAGGGCTTCCGTTCGACAAAACTTGATTCAAACACCTGAATGGAATCAGCGACTGTTCGATGCTCTGAATGGAAGACCAGACCATTTATTTTCATACGCAGTCGAATTTCTTTGCACAAGACCGAAATCGATTTAGTATACTCGTTGCAGGCCATGGCTACTATTAGTGGTTGAGCAATGATGGTGATCAAGTCCATGTCGAAATGAGCATTTGATGAATGAGCTGGACGAAGGCTTAGCATTTCTTATTCCTCGCTATGAATTCACAGTAGACATTAGTCGGTACAGTAGTCCGGCGCCTCATCGAGGATCGACCGGAATTTAGTACTAAAGTCGATAGACGTATAAAATGTGGAAGAGTCGGAAAATATCAGGAACGAAGCGATGACTGAAGGAAGAGAGAACCGCGAACAAAGAGTCGATGAAAAAATGCCATAGATGGAGAAACCGATGTCGGAGAAACCAACGTCGAACAAGGCCGACACCAGAGAGCGGTTGTACCCCCGAAGCGTCGAAGTCGAAGTTTGTATGCTGGACATTGCCATCGAAGAGCTCGTCTCTTGTGGCTGGTTAATGAAACCGCTCGCCGTGCTGCCGCAGCACCGGGGAGTCGGGGGTGAGCCTCGCGCTCGCCAAATTGCACCACCATACCACCGCTCATCAGAACTTTGATCCGTCCCTCATGTGAGCGTTCTGGACTATCCTTCATCTAAAGATGACCACCATCGGAGATATGAGAAAACTCACATTCCTACGACACTACTAAGCCCATGTTCCATTCCTAAGAAGGTACTGCTGCGAAGCGATCCGATCACAATATTTAAGGCGAGTCAAGCCGAAGCTAGACAATCACCCAACACCGAGCAAAGCTCGAAATTTGCAGCAGTCACCTTCCGTAAGACGCATGCGACGGTCCATGAAGGGTGGGGGGTAGCCACAATGGGTAGCTTTCTACTCTGAGCTGTTAGTAGCCTTGCGGCCACCTGAGTTCACTCGGTTACAAACAAGAGATGGTAAAAATGATGCGACGTGAAGATTACGAGGCTCGCGGGAAGCGTCGACTGAAATGGTATGACGAAATGAAAAGCCGAAGAGACTTGAGAGGGTCCAAAGAGTGACGTTGAAGGACTAAGTCGACAAGGAGACGTTATACTTCCCGTTGACACTGCCGGTCGCGAGAGCATGGGTATGGCTTGTGGCTCTCTGGTAGACTTGGAACGACCAGCAGCGTCGGATGTCCATTACCCGGGACTAGGGTTATTGTTGTATACACGATGGTGGACTGGAGACGTCCGCGGCCGTTCATGTTCAGGCTGCCGGTGGGATCGCCCATGAGGATCAGTTTTGGAGTCTTGCTGCCACGTCTACGTTCGATGGAGTGGACGAAGAGCGACTGTCGACAAGGCTTCAATGATGCCTGAAGTGGCGCCAAGTCGACACCTACCAAAACTTGAACGACATTGCAGCTCCGGATACTCGTTGAGCCGAAGACCTAATGAGAAGCTACTACTCCCCACCAGGCGATATTGCGAGGAAACCCGAGGCCTAGACTGTGGTCGTGACGGTTCCATTTCCAAGTTACTGCTGAAATTGCATCCAGCTTCCACATTTCTTGCGTGTAGTATGGCCGCGCTGAGGTTGTGCACTTTATCGGCAAGATAGCTGGCATGCCTTTAGATCCGTAGGCGATCTGGACCTTCATTCCGTGGTGTTCACAGCGGATCCTCGTTCGGCTCGCTGAAGTTGCGCCACGCGCCAACTTCTTGTGAGATTCTGAAGAGTGCTTGTTGTGTTGATTGTCTTTCAGCCTTCAATCTTGTAGCCGGCATCATGTATCACTCTTTTGACTCGCTCGCGTCGGACTCGAATCAGCGGTGAGCCTTGATGGCTCACAGTATGAGTGTTCGAGCGGCGCAGGTTACGGACGCGGGTACGAGCGGTGTGCGGCGAGTATGGTCTGGCAGTCGTGGGTCGACGATCGTAGCAGGAGGTACAACAATCTGCTGTGCCTTCGGCGGCATCGAGGACGGGGTACCTATCATGGCAACCAAGTCAGTGATGACTCCCAATTACCCAAGGTACCTTCATGGCACGCTTCCAAACACATACCTGTTGCTAAATGCGACGTTCCAAAGCTTCAGGGCTATTGTGGACCTCGCTGCCGAAGGCGATAGGCTTATGCAGGCCCACAGTAGAGCTACCAGAGCAAGCAAGTTAGCAAACAGAATCGTCGGGGCTCTCGACCCGTATGGAGCTAGAGGAACTCACTACAAAGACAATTTTCACCCTATGATTCCAGTGATACGGTTAGCAGCTGCAGGGGCGGTGTCGCAGCTCGGGGATCGCTCGGCGACAATGTCAGTATCCGGTACTGCTCGCCTTAATGGATCTCCTTTTACTCGGAGGCTATACCTAAGGCGCTAGGATGGCTCTCCAGTAGTCGACAGGTCGGTGCCAGTCGTGGCGTGTTCGACTTCGATAGGTGGTCGATCGGACGCTCGGTTGCCGCCGGCGGAAGCAACAAGAGGAAACTCTATGGTACACCTATAAGTGTTCGACGAGGTTTTCATACGCTTGAATATGCAGAAGAACGGTGTTGCAGGGCTTCTGCGCTTGCAGATGCGATGAGCGGCGAGGGCGAGGGTCGGGGTGAGGGGCTACTCGAGGCCCCTCGCTGCGCCATGGCGAGCAGCAAGAGCCTAAAAAAGGACAGGCGGAGGATAAGACAAGCATTCTTTGTAAGAGGAATAGCAACATTGGCTCGTCATAGTGGTGCTGTAGTTGGTGGCGTGAGTGCGGGGTGGGAGCAGGCGGGCCACCAAACTATCGTGAGATTTTTGGTGTTGCTGTTTTTCCTCATCGAGCCCCTCAGTCTGCCAACCCCCACGGGTCTACAACATCACGACCAACGTTCAGGACACCTTCGGACTACGCTCATAATGTTGAGCACATCCGAATTAGCCCCCGCAGCACAAATCGCTTTCCGAAAGGGCCAATAATTGGAAGCGCCGGTGCCTCCGAAGAGGTTTGGGAGAGCTTGTCTTGGCGCTCGTTCGCCGGTCACGCCAGCGCTGTGTGAGAGAGGATTGCTCCAGGTTCACCACAAACACAGCTTCGGCGTACTTCCAACGTGCTGCAGCAGCGCTCCTCGAGGGCGGGCGCATATCCTCCCCCACTCGAGCCCCCCGCAATCTCCACATTTCCCGCATCCTCCACCGAAAGGCGTAGCGCATCCGCCTGAGCCTCTGCCTGTGGGCGCACGTCCGTCAACCCTGAGACTCATCCACCAAGCACTCGCCCTCGGCTCTAGATACACCGCCGATTCGACGTGAGGCCTCGAGGCACCGAGTAATCCCGCTTGTGTAGGCAGAACGTGTATATCTTCTCCTCAATTTTAGCCACTGCCGGGTTTGCGGCCGGTGTGCTACCCAGCGACCAATTGCTCCGGCAGCAGTATGCCAATCGAGCACGCACAGCTGAATGATGGAAGCAAACAACAAGGCGCTTGACACCCCAAATCGCTCAGAGGCATTGGCAACATGCGTGACATGCCCTCTCCGTATCCTTAGCGGTGACTAGGGTCAAAGTCGGCAAAACCCACCGCCTGCAACGGCAGCAGCGATTTGACACCCAGAGAGGACTAGAGCAAGGAAACTAAAAGCGCCAAAATCTAAAATTGTTTAGGTTCACGAGTCGCGAGGGGTGGTATGTGCAGAGGACATACTTTAAACGCGAGTGGCCAGAGGCAGCAGCAAGGCCCGCGACCCACAATAACAGCACAATGGCATTTTGTCTATGAGCTGTTTGAGTTCTCAAAACTACATCTCGCTTGAGTGCAGAGGACACAAAAAAAGAGGCAGGAGAGCACAAGCAACGGCTGAGGGGTTAAACGCTTATCAAGGGTAGGGCGAATAAAGTACAGCAGCTGGGGGTCAATATGGTATCAATGGTAAGCCACACATCACAGGGAACAATCGTCTCGCTGATGGCGATTGCGGGCTACATAGGATGCAACCAGGGAGGCTTGCGTCCTTCAAATATGCATGTAGGAGGTATCGAAGTGCGCAGCACATGATTACCAGTGCAAGTTCGGTTGATAGTAGATTTCGCTTCCCAGGTGATTCCCCTACCCTCCTTGATTGTAGCCATGTGTGTTTGCGAATAAAGAACGGTGAGAGCGATCCTCCCTAAACTCTGAAGGCAACTGTTTCTCCCATTCACGTCGATTCGTCCCACTTATGTCATTTGCTATGTGTCGCTTTCGTACACAAAGCCGAATTTACGTCCAGATACGGAATGGTACATTTTCTAGGCTGTAGTCATGCGAGCAACTATCCCTGTCACAACCAGCATCGTCAAAACATTTCACAGAATTCCGCTCAGTATCCCTATCTTGTCGCCGGGACATCGTTGTAAGGGCACGGGCATCGGGCTAATAGAACATCCTTACTTAGAGGCCTATGACAGGCAATATGGAGAGACAGCCTAGCGGTATCCCACAAATCGCTCGCTCCACGTTTACCCCAGATCGACCATTCAGCATGGTAAAACCCCTGTCTTCTGCAATTTAGTCCGCGAGGAGTCCCCACACCAAGTGCACGCAACGATACCACTTGAGATGATAGTTCCGGCGGCGAGCCGGGGCTTTTAATGCCATGCTCCATTTCTTCCGTGTCCTTGGGCGGTCCTCTAATCTATATGTAGAGGTGCTGGCGACTGAAGGTGTATAACGCAAAGAGAAATTGTTTGTTTTCACCATGCGCGCGATCCAAAACGTCATTGCAGCAGCTACGCTATGCGCTTCCATTGTCAGTGCGACATTGCAGATCGTTCCAGGTGCAACGTGGACGGCGTACGTCAACGCTCATAAGTGCGATCTCTGCTAACAAGATGGTCACAGAACAAACACCGGGAAACACGTTCAAGCCCGTACGTCACGATGAGTCCTTGATGCGAATATAGAGCATTCAGAAACCCAGTATAGACTGCAACATACATGACGCAGTCTCCACTGTTTTGATATAAGGCTGCATACTGACGGATGATCAATAGATGGTGGAGGTTTCATTAAAGTCGGCAGTACGTACTACTGGATTGGGGAAGACAAGACAGATGGATCAAGCTTCCAGAATATCAATTGCTACTCCTCAACAAACCTGGTAGAGTGGAAATACGAAGGCGCCCTATTGTCCAGGACCTCTTCCGGTGACTTGGGGCCAAATCGCGTCGTTGAGCGCCCAAAAGTCATATACAACAAATCGACGAAAAAGTATGTGCTGTGGATGCACATCGATGACAGTGGGTATGCAGAGGCTAAAGCTGGTGTCGCTACCGGTGACTCAGTCTGTGGGAAGTACACGTACATCGGTGCATCGAGACCCTTAGGTTTCTCGAGTCGCGATATGGGGCTGTATGTTGATGATGATGACAAAGCGTATCTTCTGACGGAGGATCGCTCAAACGGTAAGTGGTCCAAGGTACAGCCTCATTGATGTTTCTTCGGACATCTCGTACATCCCCACAATGTTCCTTATCGCTTCCATTCCAACCCCGTCCGAAATAAATCTCCACAACAGCTTAACTTGTCCTTTAGGTCTCCGTATTGACCTCCTTTCCGATGACTACCTCAGTGTCAAACAGGCTACCTATCTTTGGAAAGAGTCTATCGAGGCGCCGGCTGTAATCAAGAAGAATGGAGTCTACTTCATGTTCGGTTCTACACTCACTGGCTGGGATCCTAACGACAACAAGTACAGCACTGCGACTAATATCGCCGGGCCATGGTCCGCATGGAAAACCTTCGCCGATGTCGGATCAAAGACTTATACATCGCAAACGAATTACATTCTCCCTGTGGGCAACAACTTCATCTACATGGGGGATCGCTGGGTCAGTTCCAATCTGATGAGAAGCACCTACGTATGGCTTCCGCTTACCATCAGCGGCACAACTGCATCAATGAAAAACGCAGTGAATTGGATCGTAGACGTCAACTCCGGCTCCATGACCAGCGGACCTAGCGAGATCGCTTACGAAGGCGAATCTGCGACCCTTTCCGGTGGAGCAAAAACAGTGTCATGCTCGGGTTGCTCGGGTTCTAACGCGGCAGGTTACATTGGCGGCTCGGATGCTGGTGCAGTTACTTTTTCAAATGTGCAGAGTTCAGCCACTACACGCACATCAATTCGCATAAAGTATCTAAATGGTGACAGTAGTCAGAGATTTGCAGATGTCAGCGTCAATGGAGGGGCCGCCCAACGTCTCGCGTTCGTGCCCGCAAGTGGCGACCCGAATTCGAGCGTGCTGAATGCCGATTTGAAGGCGGGAACGAACACGATCAGAATTAGCATGAGTGGCACTTATGGCCCAGATATTGATAGATTGATGGTTCCGCAGTCGTAAGGTGGGCTGTAGAGTAGGTCAAAATCACTGCATGTATCAGAAGCCAGTTTGGAAATACTCAACCATGAGTTCTCACAGTCGAAAGATGACCCTACATTTTTCTTTCAATCTTTCTTTTATCTCATATCTTGAGTTGTCCTAATGACACACTTGCACAAAGCCTTGTGATCATCAGTAATCGATGATGAAGAGGGTGACGCTGCGCTCATTCCTAAAATGGCTTAGTGCAATGTCTGCGATACAAGAGTGGACCACCCAATCCAGCCTTATACACACCTTACTGACTGATGCCGAATCTCCAATTCTCTGTCATGCCGTCCTTCCTCTCTCTTCCGGGAGAAATCCGCAACCAAATCTATGATCTTGCGCTATTTCCCAACTATAGCCTCCTTCAAATACGCGCCTATTCTCACCCGAAGGATATTGTCGCGACAATGCTCAACTCCCCGCTTTTTCGCCTCTCTCGCACGATACGTCATGAAGCGCTCAGTCAGTTGTTTAAAAACAAGCGACTTTATTTTTTCGACTTCTACTCCACTGCGGTAAGACAAATGTCAACAACCCCAAGACACGAGTCTACATAACCGGTCGCTCAAAATACATCCTGCAATAACTTGAGTCTTTATAAGCTCAGGCTTCACTACTAGTGCTGAATACTAAGATAACGTTGACAGGTCTTTCTAGAATACGTGGGCGACACAGGAGAGCAATACATCGAAGATATCATCGTCTTAGTGCATTGGAAACTTGTCCTGGATCCGGAGCATCCAGATTTTGTCGCCGCTGATAAGGCGATTGCAAGATTAAAGGCGCTTAAGAGGCTCACGTTCAAGATGAGGGGATTTGAAGTCGTTGATGACGGCGGACATATGGCAATTCCTCCGTTCAGAAAGACTTTACGACATTCATCGGCAGAGATCATTCTAGAGGAATAGCGTCCATAGTACTAGATCCAATGTGCCTCACTCTTACTTTTTGGGTTGCCTGATCATACAAGTGTTCGCTTCTAGGCCTGTGCTGGATGGATCGTATTTCGACAAGTCGAACCATTCGGTATGAACGGTCTCAAACCCGTATTTCTGGTACAACCCTTTCCCGGCATCCGAAGCTTCTAGAAATACAGGCAACTGCGACTTGTCTGCGCGATCGCATCCCCATTTCACCAACATCGATCCAGCACCTTTCCTCTGGTATTCTGGGTCGACAACTAGCACGTGGAGAACTTCGATACATTAGTGTCAATTCTGAGGTTTTTTAAAGATGAACCGAAAGGTTGAACCCACGACAAAATGGCTGTGTCCCCATGAATCGTCTTCGCACCCGATTCAGATGGTTCTTAAAGTCCTGAACCGCCGGTCTCCCCTCTTCGTCCTTACCCGGAACAGGCAACATGCTTTGGATCTGCTCCTCAGTCCGCTCATGCTCATTAATCCTCCATTTTGCGCATGCAATCATCTTTCCGCCCAAATTTGTGTCTACCACCTTCAAATAGTGAACATCCTCAGCAGCTGCAGCTTTAACGTGATTCTCCACACTCTTTGACACATACTCGTCAGTTGCGGGTTGAGGTTTCATGAACCTCGTCATGCCCGTGTTGAACGCAGCTAGCTGGATACGTACGCAGTCAGCAAAATCGGCATCTTCGCAGGGACGTATTTCTAGAGGCATGTTGAGTACTAGGGTGAAGAAGAAACACTTTGGTGGTCCCTTACAAATATATCTACACCAGGCTACCATAGCGGGGCTACATAATCCGCGATCGGAGTTTCTATTCCGAGTCTAGCTGACGCTTACGTATGGTTTACCCCGAGTCGTGCTGCGTTCGACTTTCGATCTTCGCCCTTTGGATTTCGCCCTTTCGCACCTTCTCGGCGACTTTTAAGAATAATGCGCCCTTTTCTACTCACGGCGTCACATGACTGCATCCACGACTCAACCTCGCAAAGATTTCACCACTCGCATCAATATGCCCATTAGATATCGATTGTAAACCAGGCGTATGGCGAGAATTGCTGCATCTGCATATTAATGCAATTTGCTTCTTGCTTTTTTCAAATGGTGGTCTAAAGACATAGCTGCTAGCCACTTTCCTAAGCGTCTACAACTTGCCCTCTACAAGAGCGTGAACTGCATAGCGCACAGGCACGGAGATTCATGTTACAATGCGCTCTAATTATTTTGTCCTGCTTGGTTTAGATGGCAAGAATAGCCACGCATTATTCGTTCTACCAAGCTATATTCTACATTCAGTCTGATTGATACTCCTTGATTCTCTCACATAGGCACGTTTACCTAAGCATTGATTGGCTTACAAAGGTGAGTGTGTAATGAACATCGAGGATACAGCAAAATATGTCGCAGAATGTCTTCGCGCGAATACTAGAAAAGTCGTATGTGTGGCATCCTCAAAAAGCAGCATATCGTTCGGCATATCGGACTCGGCGTTTGGGCTTCGCGAAATTCTGTAGGTGATCGATGTCACTTCTAAGCCGTCCGAGTCTTTGGTTAGCGCAAAGATATGGAAAGCCATCGAAGTATCGAGAAGTACCACAGGAACTATTCCAAGATCTCCAGACACATGCCAATCACGATAGCAACCATATTCTATCCTTATCTTAGAAAACCACATTCAACATAAAGTCAATCGAAACCGACAGGCGTGTAAGAAGTCGATAGATCTAACGTTTAGATTCTACGCACAACAAATATTTGCTCTTCTTTCACCTATCGAAGTCGTTAATATCCTGCGCGGAATACATCCCCCGCATACAGCTATCTTCCCATTGAATATGTGGGCGCATGTGTTTTGTCTCTGTAAACATGCTAATCGATTTGAGTAGCCTAACGATAAGTTGTTCTAGCACAAGGCTAACCAACTTTTCCCTTTTGCTCTTTAGTCGTAAGTTGTGAGCTTCGTTTCCATCATTTGACACCTTTTCCATCTTGCCGAGCTGTTAGCTTGCACAGGCACTCCATTTGCAGTGCTAATACCTCCAGGGCACCGGTCCCTATGGAATTCGATCCTAGAATGAGGCTATTTACTTACTTTTAAGAAAAGATTGGTGTGTAGATGTCGTTCGGAGGCGCGCAGCCTGATGGAACGGCACACGACCGGCGACTATCGTGAAACGCGATGATGTCTCGACGTCTAGGTCTAGCGCCGTCTATACAAAGGACACCCAGCCGATTTATAAAATTAAAAGGGACTAAATGAGTATAAGGCAATGCATATACTTTTAATATCTGCACTGCTTCCCATACCCTCATCGATGTTTCAGGCCAAGAATCAACCACGGCACGTCTCATTTGGTTCTCTTATTGTACATGCTTTCAGCGCAAATAGTCACGATGATAAAGCTTTCTATGACTAGTGCTTTACTTTCATACGCGGTTGCCGCGATGCCTCCGATTTCTCGTCTTCCTCTCGGCGACATTTCCCAAGAGCAACTGGTCTCGTTCTCGCGCCTCTACCAGCTTCAGCCTCTTTAGACCCAAATCAACACCGGCTCTCGTTTTTGCACTCTACTTCCCTCGGTTCTAAAACTCAAAACGATATCATGAATGCTGTTTGCAAGCCATGGACCCTGCTTTTTGCGCGGGGAACGACTGAGGAGGGGAATATGGGCACACTAGTAGGGCCCCCCTTTGCATTGGCACTTGGACTGGCTGTCGGTGTAGACAATCTTGCAGTTCAAGGTGTAGACTACGCTGCCAGTGTCGAAGGTTCTCTTACTGGCGGAGACGCGGACGGAAGTAGGGCGATGGCAGGCTTAGTTGCAATGGCAAAGAGTAGTTGCGCAAATACTTCATTAATATTTTCAGGATATAGGTACCTTGCTCTCCCCTTATATATGTCTTCGTCAAATAATTAATGGTGCAGTCAAGGTGGTCAACTCGTCCACAATGCAGCCGCCATGCTTCCCACCGACGAGGTTTCTTTCATTCGTTCTGCAGTCATCTTTGGTGACCCAAAAAATGGAAGTCCAGCAGGCCAAATCTATGCTTCTAAGACGAAAACCTTATGCCATAAGAATGATAAGACCTGCGATGGAGAATATATAGTGACAGTCACACCTGACGTATATTCTTAACGTAGGGGAAGCTACGACTTTCGTAGTGAAATCTGCAGGCGGACTGCAGAAAGTATCACCGTCGCTTTTTTCGGGAGGATCTGATGTTGATAGCGGCGAAGGATCTGGGGTCACACCTGCACTTCCTGAGAGTCTCATTGGGAAAGCATCTCCATTTGATCGTGAAGGGTGTACTGGTCTGATTAGAGAGGAAAGACATCGGAGAGTTATGACACGCTTTTGTAGGAGACAGCAATGAAGGAACCACATATCACAGTCCTACGAGTTGTCCTGGAATATTTGACACGCAAACCGATTTCAAGTTGTATATAGAAAGATTATGCCAAGTTCTAGTATCAAGATATTTCATAGAAGTTAGCTCAGGAAAGAAGGCTACAGCCTGTATGAATATGAGCCTCATATTAAATAGTTTGTCGCATACTATCACAAATGCGAGCAGAAAAAAGAGGGAGACGATTGGACGCTAATACAACGCCTCTATCAGGGTCAGGGAATTTCCTCACAGCATTTGGTCCCATGCAGAATTATGATGGAGCTCATCGATGCTGTGAAAAATGAGAACTAGGACAAAAAAGCGGAATAGAGGAATTGAGAAAGAGTATGGAGAGTTGAAGGCAACAAAATGGCCGTGTAGGACAGAAAGGGCAGTTGGGATGGTGACAGCTGATGAGCGCCCGTCACATGATTATAATCTCTAGACAAAGCTATTTTACACCCATAGGTTGCATTTTCGTTGGTGATTAAATATACAATTGTCTGCGCGTTACGAGTCTCCGGTGTCAAATTTTTTTTTAAAGACATAAGGAGAGTATATAAGAACATATCTAATAGATATACGTAGAGAGAGAGTTATCGAATCCAGTCAAAGCCCGAGCTTGAAGGCAGTGTACTCATATACCAAGCTCAACCAATACTGTTGAGTGTGGAGCAGTCATACCAGGACTGCAACACACAAAGGTGAAGAAAAACCGAGGAAACTCGAAGCGAAGGTACAAGCACAAACGCAACCGAGATAAAGAAGGAGACAAGAAACACAACGCTAGGAATCCTTAGTAAACGCGAATAACAAAAGATCGACCTCCTGATCGAAGTGTGGGCAAATGGATGTAGGGCATCACCATCCGAGGGGGGCACACATAAAAGCCTTCTCATTCTTGCATGCCCCCCTTGTGGCAGCGGCCTTTCGTGTCTTCGTGCTTGTGAGCACTACTTCCCTACCCGATGCTGATGGCAGCGTACACAGTGGTGCCGTGTACACTTTGGAGGACGAACACGCATCGTGACACCTGCCGATATTTAGTCAGCTATAGTGAGCTTCCTCTTGATACAAGTGCCAGTGACTCACCCTCCGTACATGCGTGACCCATTTCCACAGTATTGCATGTAATCAATGCAAATTGTATGGCCGGACCAACAAGTGCTTGTTGCCGTAAGGGGAAGCGCATCAGGCGCCGAAGTGACATCAGGTGGGATGGTTGTTGCCGTAGCCGCGGCTGTGAGGACAAGGGCTGTGTCGTCACACGGTGGCGCGATGAACGTTGGACGCTCATTGACTCCGAGAGAACAGTCATCCCAACATCTGCAAGAGGAAGATTAGCGACCCTTGATTTCTCTTTATGCACTCGAGACAGACAGTTGAGGCCCAAGGCTTATAGTAGGGTACGAGGTACTCCAAGACGCGAAAAGAGATAAATAACTCACCCACCAAAAGCAACCCCACAGCCATTTGTACCATTATAACACTCTGTATTGGGGCAATCCCTCTTCGCTGGCCCACTCAACACCACCGCAGCAAAGACACACGGCAATAAGTAGGCGAATTTCATGTTCGATGAGGCGTTATGGAAACTGGCAAGGGCGCGTGCGTTGTTAATGCTGTTGACTCAAGAGAAATGCGGTCAGCTGGTGAGATATGCCTTTCAGAAAAGAAATGTGGAGAGTCCGGTCCGATGGGAAACGATTGCGATAGAGCTCTGCCTCTCCTCAAGTAGTGGATACACGCTGTTCAACAGTCTCCAAATGCTTCTTAAATAGGTTGAGCCTTCGCAGATCTCGGTACCAAACTTCTACCAATTTCCACAAGATTTGCAACATCTTCGATTTGTACGCTCAACCTCCGTACTACGGAGCTGTGTATCTAAAACTCTACCTGTCTCCTTTGGCAGACCGCAGAGCAGATTGACAAGCCGAAGAAACGCCAGCGGAAAGTTAGCACTTGCTGCTAGATCTGGAAGTGATAAGCCCTGTGCATCAGAGCGGTGAGTGTGGTACGACGGAGCTGTAAGTCAGACCTCGTGTGAATCACATTCCACGGTGGAGGCCAGTTACCCAATAGCCGAGATGAAATACTGATAGAGTATTTTAGAGGGTGCTAAAGTGGACATTCCAACACTATTTGGGGTAGGTGGACGTATGCAAGGTAACGTGTTAGGGAGGAAAGTTGGAGACGGAGCCTATTAGTTGACGTACACCATGCATGCAGCTTGTGAACATCCTGGTATAGCTGAAAGGATTTCGGTTGTGCATAGAACCAACGGACGGGCAGCTCTGGGTTACAACTCACGGAGCTGACGTTCCATTGCTGCTGTTCTTCCTCGTTCTGTCGTACTCGTCAGCGTGGGCGAGTATGACAATTCGATGAGAGCCGTTATTGTTCCACGTTGGGAAATATGTGTGAGACGAACATCGATGCAGCCACCGCAACAATACTACGATAATGATTAATTTCTACATGGCGGTCAAAACAATCGAAGCGGTATATTGAACAGATCCTAAAGACAAGTTAGCTCGCTAGCGTAATTCATAACTTGTAAAGACCATCTGGGCACATGATTGCACAATATCATATCCGCAAGGGGTTGCAGCCACCGTAGGCAATCCCAGGGCGCCTTCTCGAAAGACTTGGCATTGGTTTGATGAGGTGCTTGGGATAGCGAGGTCTTACAACTGTTACAGCGCCAATAGCACTTGGTTTGAGACTTATTCTGTCTCTTAATAGCGTGTTGCCAAGAAATAACAAGGTTTGTCACAGATCTTCACTGCCATGAGGTTGAGATAAGAGGTGTCTTGCGGTGATAAACAGTGAGATAATTGACCACGCTGTCGATAATCTAGAGGCCTCATAAACGCCACTATGGTGAGACAGTGGCGAGAAAATTTGTATACTCAACAGGTGGACTTTCGCAACGTTTGTCGTGTTGCAACGGTGCCCTGAGGGTCGGCTGAGATACGATGGCAAGATCCATGCTCTGTATCTTTCGGACACCGTCGACACAACTTGATACGATGTGCCAAGGTGACACTGCAGCAACAAACCTGGAGGCAGCACTACCTATCCGCGGCAAGAGACTAGAGGCTGGCTCTGCAATAGGTCGACGAAGCAGGCAGCAAGTTGTTTCAGGATGTGTATTACAGAAGAACCTTGTCTTGAAACTTGCGTTCTGTGATAGTATTCCACTACTGTTTGCTTTTCGAATCGCATCGTCAGATGCTGTCCACCTTACGCGCTACCTAACACTGGCCGACTATACCATGACTCGTGGCTGTAGTCCTTCTTAGGGCCTGTGACGTTATAAGTGATTCCAAAAGTTTCCAGGCTAGCACCTCTGAAGCGAAACTCGCAGTTGCTTTTATACGTATCTGGAGTACACCAGTGATGGCCTTGCGCAAGCCATCCATGATACGTGTCATCTGGAGAGTAGAATTCCCAGGTGTTGAACAAATTGCTGGTAGTCAGGCCATCCTCGTCCGCGAACCATGCGGTGATGGTGTCGGTGTGCTCGTTGTACCGGTAAACGTAACGACGCGTTGCTGGAAAAGACATGCCGTTGTCCATGGTCAATGTACCTTGTTCAACGTACAAGTATTCCGCTGAGTAGGTGGTATCCGTGGGTTTTCGTGGGTGGAAGTGTGCAGTACCTTTGAACGAGCCACTAGGCATTGCAGAATACTTCGAGTCAATTTTCCTTAAGATCGTCCATATGCCCTGCATACCCCGGAACGCAGCAGCTGCGACATAGAGTCCTTCCTTCTCCGACCTTTCCAATACGCTTGCGACTTCTCGAACCACGACTGAAGCCTCCTTGTTTCGGGTTTCGTCCTGGTACCGAGACGGGAAGAGTGGTCCACCTTGGCCGAAGACCGAATCGTCACGCTGTAAACCAACGCTTCGTGCAAATTCCTCGACCAAGCCCACATAGTCAGCCATCCAGAATTGTCCAATATCCAGGGCCCGGTCCTTGATCGACTGCCGGACCGAACGAGCATCAGTTACGTCTGCCTTTTCTGCCTGCCCGTCTTCAGCGGACCAACATTGCGCAATGATTTGGGCTTGCAAATCCATGATACCCCAATACGGGCCTTCATAAAAGCCGACGAAGGCTAACCGTGGCACCTGGGTATTGAAAATTGAGCCACGCGATAGCAGAAAAGGGACACGACGACATTGCGGATCGTAGTCTAGAGCTCGCCTGACATCATCGGAGAGATACTCGAGGTGCGATTGAAATCCTGTGGCTTCAATTATACCTGTCACATCATCTAGGCTGGATGTGTCCTGTTACACAATTAGCGCCTTCAGACGCAAGGTCGAGAGTCGTGGGTTACTAACCTGTTGATCGGCGTTGACCCATGGTTCCCTGGAAACAACGTCTACTGAAAGGCCCGGCCCGACTGTCTGCGCAATACTGTTGACGCGACCCTGCACGGGAACGATCAATCCATCTCGCACGAATTCCGCATACATGTCAGATATGCCGGTATAAGCAGGATATCGGACCTTGTCTGGTTTGTACACAAGCTCCATCCGTCCAGTCGCACGCTGGTCACCACCTAGCAAAGACCTAATGAACTCGTGGCCCTTCGCGGCCTTCTCTGGGGTAATCTGACCAATGGAGGCAGTAATTGGGCCTTCAGCTCTCCGGCTAATGTTGTAGAGAATCAGATCTAGCGGAAGAAAGTGAGGCGACAGTCTAAAACCCTGGATAGCTGGGTTATATGGATCTTGAGGTAAATATCGGGGCAGGGTATAGAAAGGCCGATCAAAAACGTGGTAGACTTTGCTATTTGCCCATGCAGGCTTCTTCCCAGGCGAATGTCTTGCAGTGGATATCTGGAAGGCTGCGGTAGCGGCAGCTTCAGAGGCACTGATGCCGCCACCAATGACTACGACTTTTCCTGGCTTATCTGAGAACGAAGCGACGTTTCGAAATTGTGTAGAATGCAGGATTCTATCCGCAGCATCTTCGTGAATCTGGCTTCGACGTACACTCGACCCAGCTCGATGGAAAAAGCCGCTCGCTACAATCAGGTAGTCGAAAGACTCCTTCGATTCTTGCTGCGTGATGTGATCGATAGAAGTGACCTCCCATGTTCCGGATTTATCGTTCTCTCTGAAATCTGCAGCTATCACACGTCGATTCAAACGAATAATATCGGGTGTGAGATACTTTCTAGCGTAAGTTTCTAGATATCGACCGACTTGCCATGCCTGTGGGAACATCGGCGGCGGTCCAGATGTCTTCGCCCCCTCCGACAAATCGACCGACCCCCACGCCAAGTCTGGAAAGGCTACAGTGAAGCGGCTTCTAGGGCACGTTAGTGATCTCATCATATACCCTGATGTAGCACATACAAATTTGTGCGCATATGCGGGCTGCATTTCTCGCCTTGTTCGCCCGGCAAAGACCTCCACATGCCACCCACTCTTTCGGCTGCTTCGAACAGTGTTACCTTGAATGTTGTACCGCTCGCATGTTGCAGAAGTGTTTTGGCTGCAACAAGACCAGCTGGACCACCGCCCACGATAAGGACAGACTTCATCGATCGGTCGAGACCTTAGAGTCGATTCTCAGATCCAGGCGCGGAACGTAGCGATCGAGACAAGCAATTCGGCCAGATGGAATGCCCAGGTAAATGTAGATCAACTCGCCTAAAGTACCCTTAATATTGAGCGGACAGGCCTGCGGGGCGAAGATACCAATCCGTGAAGTGGTTATGGGCGAGACTATCTTAGGAGGAGACTTCGACGACTTGTAAGGCGATGATCTCAATTGAATTAGCTAATATGGCAGGAATGGTTCCCTGAAAGTGACACATCTAGCAGCATGCAAAATTGGCTGATGAGGAGTGCCTGGTGGCTCTAAGAAAGGCATAAGAGCGTGATTCCGCATCGTAAGCCCCGCGCTAAATGCGAGTCAGTAACGGGCTGCTCAGCCCTACAAATGAATCGCGGCAATATTGTTTGGAGACGCCTATGCTCTCAAAAACTGGTGAGAATGCCCGAGTTGACGAGTGAGGTTTTCATGGTCTCAAATTGCGTTTTACCGGTCTAGCGGTCGTTGTCAGCCGGTTTAAGAGCGTTGTGGAGAATAGACGTACAGATATGAGGAATCGAATGTGACTGATATCTGTGGCGTGGCGGTGCCGTTCAAACTCTGTTCGAGCAAACTGGCGCATGTCCTGTCTCGTTCCCAGGTCTGAAATTGATGCTGTACTTCGTAAGATCTCCTTCCAAAGTGCCAGCGCGCGTTGCCTCTGAATGAAATGGTCCAGGCCGACTGGATTCTTGCCTCGTGATCGTAATCGGCTGGGGGCGGCTCTCACAACGGTAGCAAAGCTCCGGCTGCTGATATTCATTGTATCTTGTGTCCACGTCGCAGTACTGTGTATTGTGAAAGTATTCAGGGGTGACTCAGCGTCCGAGAGTTGATGATATGCTTTCGTCAGTCGGCTGTTCGAACCGAGGTGTAGGGCGCGCTGGTTCTGCAGAATAAAGACGCGTTCCCGCTTTCCCTAAAACGCGTGTTTCCGGCCCACCGCTGCCGCACACCCCACGGCGGCTAGCCTCCACGATGCGTCGCAATGCTCGGGCCAAATCGAGGATGTCACGAAAGCTACTTGCGGTCTCTACAATCTTGTAAACTCTTCATCGCTAAGAACCGCATCGTCCGAGCTTCCCTGCTTACCTCAAAGATCCATTTCGACGACGAGGACGTCAAGCCCACGCCTTTTGTGCCGCATCTCCAGCTTCTCCGACGACCCCACCGGCCGAAGAGCACCCTCCCGTGGAAAGCAAGAGATCATACGGTTCGCAGAAGCTTTCCCTTGTCTACCCAAGTGTCTTTATCCCCATGTCGCTCCCGCCTTCGCAGATCATGCGAGACTGGAACAATGATGCTCTAGCGGCAGTGTGGGCGCACCACCAGGGCCGTACAGAAGGTATAGTCGACGTCAAGCTCGAACTACACCGTGCATGCGAGCTCTCCAATGACGTCCTCGAGGATTGCCTTGCTATCGTGCGGCACACCTCCATGGTGGCGTACAAAGCGTCAAGCATTGGCTGGCATGCTCGAGCCAAGAGACACGAGATGTCGGATCGGAACATGGTGTATCTCTTAATTCGCGCTGCCCCCGGCTCCAAAGAGACCTTCGCACCCAGTGTTCCCACAGATATTATCGGATTCATCTCTTTCATGATCACCTTCGACGATGCGCCACACCAAGACCGAAACGTCATATACATCTACGAGGTACACATTGGGGAGAAGTTTCGTGGTATGGGGATGGGCAAGTGGCTTGTCTCCACGGTGGAAGCCATGGCACAGATGGTTGGCATCAACAAGACCATGTTGACGGTCTTCAGGAGCAACAAGGGCGCTATCAAGGCATACGAGAACATGGGGTACGTGAAAGACCAGGCGACACCTCCAGATCGAGAAGTGAGGCGCAGAATTGTCAAATCTGACTATCTGATCATGGGAAAGTCTTGGTCCTTGGATTCTGGTGAGATCATTGTGTGAGCCTACAGGCACTGGAAGCACCAGCGCGGGCACGCGAGTGTTCCATCACGAAGTAGGAGGATCATGTGTGCTGTGGTCCGTCGGTATCTTCAGAGCGTTCTGCCGCGTCTTGCGGATTTGGGTTGTCCTGATTCCAAAATCGTCAATGTGGAGTTTCGTTCTGGGTAGCATTGTAGCGTCTTGGTCTTTTAAGTGCCGGACGTGCGGTTTGAGCATACTGCCGATTCTGGCAAAGTAATTGTGGCTTCCAATGTAAGAAGCAAGTGGAGCTTCTCTGCATTTACTGGCGTTCATAGTCTGCGATACCCTGGGAGGATTCGTTCTTATTTACTTTATGAAAATTAAGTATGCGAATCTATGAGAATCGATTAGTACGAAAAGTGATGGACTATAATGACCCACAGTGTACTAGTAGAGCTCCTTCAAAGCAGAAGTATGTCCGAAATTATGCTGATCCCTATGTTCTAATAGTAAACTGTCACTTATTAGGAATCTTGGCCAATTGAACCTTACCACCTAATCTACTTAAGATCTCGCCAGAAATATCTCGGCGTATATGGATTATTCTTTACCACCAAATCTTGACGGCGCCGCGCCTTCCTCGTCCCTAAAACCTGATTTCTTGCTTATCACTGCCTCCCGATTCGGTTTAGCGGTGGCCTTGACTGAATATGATTTCCTCACTCCGCTGCAACACCTTCCAAAGCCAGCCGGCTGAGCTAACACTGCACATGTCGAGAGGCTCTATACAAAGCTTGGCTGCCGTCCCATTGTTCGAGTCTCGTCATTGCCTTCATCCACAGCTCGCACCTTCATCGGCATAGGGGTAGGCAGAGTCACGTAGTTGATACTGTACACTGCTAACTTTCTCACAAGATGCGGCGGCCTCCACAAAGTCTGACCGGCTAAGCTATATAGCGGGGTACAGCCCGACAGACACCCCAAACCAACGCCTCCTCCAAGACATAGGTGCTCTGAAATACAACTCAAAACCGAGGTGCTTAGATCTACGACAAGGGCATGGCCACCTCAAGGTCACGGCTCCTGACGCCACAAAAACAAAACTCTAAACTTGTTGTGCGTCGCAAGCCTCCCCCACTGCAAGCCTCACTTCATATCGCTGACACTCCACAGGATATCGAGCTTGA
Organism: Kalmusia sp. IMI 367209; assembly: GCA_027946365.1. Classification (NCBI taxonomy): domain Eukaryota; kingdom Fungi; phylum Ascomycota; class Dothideomycetes; order Pleosporales; family Didymosphaeriaceae; genus Kalmusia; species Kalmusia sp. IMI 367209. The sequence goes on along the minus strand of JAPEUQ010000003.1, from coordinate 1,757,511 downwards.
TAGCAAAGTAACCCATTGTCGCCATTCTTGTCTCGGTGGGCTGGGGTTCACCATGTATCTTTTCATTGGTCGCTTCTTCTCGTTCACACCCAGCTCACCACAAAGACACCTCCAGTTTCCCTAAAATTCCTTATGCAATTTCGTCAAGAACGCGAAAAACATCGTCAAGCGATGCTCCGGGTTCCAGCAAGCAGCAACGTCCTTGGAGGCTGGGAAGAAATTAGGTAGAAGGCTCTGCTAGTTTTGGGATACAAGAAGAGGAGGGTAACTATGACGATACATCGTGTACAGCGATAGCCTAGGGTGTACATGACATAGTCCCTAATGATATCCATTGGGAATTTAGTAAAGTAACGAACGGAAAGTTTCTCACACTTGTCGAATATTTACAATTTTTTTCTTCGTGTTTTACGTACAAACAGATTCAATTTATCGTAAACGAGTTTCAAAAAGGTTTCGGCCACCACGATGTATTGACTTTGGTTATACAATATGCGGAACGACATCAAAGTGAGGGCAGCAAGAAAATGCGTGCATTTGGGGTATTCTACCAACGCCATACGCCAGCTATATCGGCATTAGAAAGTGTCACACCCTCTCCTCCTACCCCAGAAGGTCGTCCGCCTCCATCTCTTCGTTCTCGTCCTCGTCCTCGTCCTCCCCCATCTCCTCGTCCGCCTCGAGCGGGTTCTTCTTTTTCCTCTGCTTCTCCTCCTCCTTCTCCTCGGTCTTGGCGCGCAGCTTCTTCAGACCAAAGCTGAACTTGAGCTTTGGCGCGAATTGCGCCCGGAGAACAGCTTCCTCTCGGGAGTCTGTGAGCTTGGAGAGCCCCGAACCAACGCAACGCTGCACGAAGAAGACTTGGAGAGACAAATCTCCGTATCCCTCAGCGAAATTATCGCTGTTGGCGCCCCACTCGGAAAGGCGGCAGACCGACAGACACCTTTCGGCATCAAAGCCGAAGCCGAGGTCGTCGCGTCGGAGGGCGTGGAGTTGGAGGAGCTCCGGGTTCTCCAAGAACTCGAAGCTTGTCCTCAGCTCCACCCACTCCTTCTCCTTACCCAAGGTGAGCTCCTCCTCCTTCACCAACTCATCCAAGAGCGCCACGTTGGCGCGTTCGGCGAAGTTGTAGTTAGGCCCGAATTGCTCGAGCTCAGGTTCCTTCGCCGGGTACTTGAAGATGGTTCCTTTCTTCAGCACGAAGTGCTTCCGAATGTCGGAGCCGGTGGCGTTAACCGTATCGAGGGGAAACCTCTGAACGGCCTCGGTGAAGAAGCCGGCGGCCTTCTTAAGGAGCTCGGCGTTAAACTTGCTGGTATACTTGTCTTGCGTTGTTACCGGCAAGTATCCGGTGGTGTTGAGGGAGGTGAAGCGCGACTTCTCTGGTGGAGCCGACATCTTCGCGGTTTATTTATAAAGGTGAGGTTTTGTTTGCGTTGGTAGCGGACGGTGCGAGGGTGTAGCGCGCGGAAGGCGTCCGTAGGTGGTGGTGTTGGGCTGAGCGTGGTGTGCCGGAGAGCAGAAGCAAAGCAAACGCGACAGTCAATAAATATTGTGTGGCAGAAAGTTGCATAGCCGAGTGAAAGAATCTGAAAGTCCGCCTTTTGTATTGTAGAGCCTGCGGTAACACGCATGACTTCACCTCCGCAGTGTATTTCCAAAAGAAGGCCGTTTTCTAGCAACTTCCCCAGAGCATCCACACCCGATTCTGTATCTCAGGGCAACACGCACAACAATCTCTTGACAAAGGATTCCACTTGCATATTTTTCCTCCTTTAATTGTAATATAATCATTTATATAAATAATTTATAAAAATGTAAAGAGACTAATAAAAATAAACAGTAAAATTTAAAAATATAAAGTAATGTCTCGTTTATTTTCTTGTCTAAGATTTGAACTTAGATCTATAATTTAGGAAAATATTTCATTTTTTTAATCTTGTCTATCATGTCGTAGCAGGCGGCCCTGAATCGCGGTGAGGTGTCTCACCCATTCAGTATGTGCTGCAGCCTTATTTCAGGGCATAACCTTATGCATTCCTAATCCTAGAGTAACACACGTATCCAAATACCCACAGCCACATATACAGTCGGCATTATATCTCTTTTCATGATTTCCTATCGGGACATTGGTCCTCATTTCGCCTGTCATAGTATGACACATCAAGCTTGTCCTTCACTGTATAATTCAGGGACCTACGCACTTTTCTACAATCATCCAAGATATTTTAACCTATATGTTATATGTATCAAAATAACGCACAATCCTATGTCTTTGGTCTGCCATTTCAAGATCGATTCTGCATTCACAATTTCTCCTGCGATATTGGCATCTCTACCATCTTAGGGCAACACACACCTCATTCCCTGCTCAGGCTCTCTTCTTTTCCAATTCTAAAATACCACGCTCTCCAATACTTCTTCCTCACAACCACATTATTATCTGCTCCTCAAGCACACACACATCTACTCTACTCACCCCTCCTGCTCTCAATCGCCCACGCCACACCTACAATCATCACGCTTGCTACTCCGGCCACCACAAGCTGCACGCACACCCTTATCACCAAAGCGACTGCCCCATGCGCACAGCCTATACCCATCAATCTCCTTGCATGCCGAAACACTAATGACTGCAACAAATCCGCAACGCCACAACACAGAAGCGCCATGATGATAAGCAAGTCGAGTTCGCGGGCGAGCACGGCCGCATGATTGACCGGCGTGAGTATACAGTGCGCACGTATTTCAGACCGGTATTCTTCAGGTATGTGAATCGAAGAGGGCGTGTGCTCGCGAGCTTCTTTGAATCCACGAGTAGTCGTACTATTATCGTACGAAGATGTGGAGTTCGCGATGGGTAGAGAGCCGTTCTTGCTTAAGTGTAAAATTTGCATCTTCAGTTCGTAGCATTCGAATGGTATCGTGTTGTCGATCGTTGCAACGCGCCAGAAAAAGTAGATTGCGACGGCGATCCAGATAAAAGCTTGGATCCAGGAGAGCGCCCAGTGCGTAGGTGCGACGTCACGGCGCAGATTGGTGGTGATGGCTTCAAATGGCTGGTCGGGGTCTGTTCTTTTGAAAGGGTTGCGAACCCATTGCCACAGATGGGAGAGTGGACGAGATCTACGCCAGGGTTTGGATCGCGATGAAGGCGGAGGGAGGGTTTGACGTGAATTCTTTGAGTTCTGCCTATGTTGACCGAAACTATGCTGACGTAAAGGGCTGGGCTGTGGATAAGAGCCCGTGACAGGTTCAACAGGTTGGCGGAGGCGGTACGAAGGGTGCCTTCGTGCTGTCTCTAGAATTTGTGGCGTATCTTCCATGTCTTCGAGAGACACATGCGATGAATTGGAGTGGCTCGGGGGATCAGGATTCAATGCAAAAAGCGTTACTGTTCTTGCTATCTGTAGCTCGGGTGTTGAGCCGCGATGGCGGAGAGGGCTTCGAGCTGGAATTGGAGGAATCGGAGGAATCTGTGGCTCTTCGATAGGTATGCTGTCACCAAAATAGTCGGCTCCATCGACATGGAGGTCTCCGCTACCTTCTGCTATGAGGTCTTCAACAAGATCCCCATCATCGTCCATTTCATCAATTCTCACTCTTGTAGAAGTGTTTCTTGAGATGTATTCCTGGCTTGGATCATGAACCTGCACCGACCTTCTCGCGCCACCTCGAGATAACACTCGCTCATCTTCGTGGTGGTTAGAGAACCTTCCATTATCCCATACCCGTCCGCCACGGTACGGCCTAGCAGGTTCCGGCTCATCGGCTAGAACCTGCGCTATACCTCGCTGCTGATCGCGCTCGCTCTGATCGTATGTCCCTGAAACGAAAGAAGCCTGACTATTATCTTTCATGCCAGCTATTCCAATCATATCGGCTACTACTTCCTCTACGGGATTGTGAGCCGGATTTAGTGCTCGGTGTCGATTGCTTGCTGGCTGCGATATCGATACAACCGATGCAGTGTGATCTATATAGGCCATATTCGGAGTCGTCTCGGAATTATAGCCATTGGCAGTGCTTGACTGCAAGAATGTACGTATGTATCCTGGACGTTGGCGATTTAGCGACGCTGTCGGTTGCCCATCAATGAATTGTTCCTGATCGCGATTGCTATGTCGAGATGATGAACTAGCTTCAGAAGATTCTGCGTTCTCAGATGCGCGCCGGCGAAACGATAACGGCCGTACGGAGGAGTGCAATGACTCTAAAGTGGCTCGACGGGGTCTGTCATTGCCCTTTGGCTTAGGATCAGCAAACGGCATCGTCTGTGCATTTATGAAGAACGTACTCCATGAGATCGCGAAGCCCTCAAACATTGCGCACGCTCTCGCAGCTCTATGTAGGTTCGTGCAGAGCGTGTTGAGGCCGCGCGCCCCGGACTTGATTTCTCAGGTATCATCGAGCAATCAATGCTGTCATCTGGCAACGTATTGCAGCCCAATTTTTACTCCAGAGTTGCTATGTCCAGAACACAATTTCGATGATAATGAAGAGGCACAATTTGTATTACGTTGTGGTTCGAGGCTGACGGCCACCGATTAGCAATTGGAGAAGCGACGATTCTGAGCTCAGGATCACCATACAAACCGTCTTTGTGTGTCAATGACATTGATAGGTATATGGGTTTTGTGCTTAATTTCATTGAGAAGTTGAAATGTCCTCTTCGCCATCAAATTTATCGTTGAGGGTACCCGTACCACGGAAACAGGAGCATGGCGAACCAGAAGCGCCAAATAGACAATAGGACTGAGATCGTTGCCATCACCACTCTCACAATAACGATAATCCTTGGACGAGGATTTGCAATACGTCGCATGACCCATTTAATACCCCGCATTCGTCCAATATTTTTGACGAACATGACGGCCCAAAGACATAGCGCCGGCCCAGGATCTCTGAAGTCCCACATTTCTTCTTTGAAATTGACTCCCCATACCCAACACATCATCATCAGGTATGTCAGATTGGTCCACCAGTACCATCGCCATGGGGCGAAGCCGAAGAAGATGCGAGCGAATTCGGAGGCTCCTAAAGAGGCGGAGTAGATCGCTTTTGGTACGCGCGTATTGGTGGGAAACTGAACGGTACTGTGCATCTTGTCTGCTAATGTTTCGGATGTGTATGCTAATGCGAGTTGTTTACGCAACGAAGGTATCGAGGAGAGGAGGATAAGACTTGGATGAGGCTGGTTATGACAACTGACGACATTGACCCTACGAAGTATTTCACCATATTTGATCTCGTCATGGACATGAAACGTTAGACTCAAATGATTTGCGACCACCGTTTGCCAGCTGTCGAGTGCTTCGGTAAACTGGAGCGTAAATTGGTACAGAACATCGTATAATGGCTGGTCGCTTGACACGATAACGAAGTCTTTGTCTGTTCCTCGCGCATTTGTAACGACGAATGTGCGTATCTTGCCGGTGTGTATGAACGCATGAGCCGAATAGAACGATCCTCCCGCCGCAACTTCTATTAGCCTGTACGGCTTTGTGTCTGATATTGGGAGACGTTTGATGGCTTCTACTGTGCGGTCGTTTAACGTCGAGCATGAGACTATAAGGGACCCAGTATAGTCGACAGCAGCTGACGATGCAGTTACGGGACCGACATCTACCAGTGTGTCTTCATCGTCAGTGTCGTAGCATGTTGATGGCTGTAGCGAGAAAGTTGAAGCAGCCCTGTTGCTCAAGATCTCAGCAATGCAGGTCCGTGAGTGAACCGTGAAAGATATGGGGACCTTGACGACCGTCGGGTTGTCGCTCGAGGTATTGAGGATGTTTTCTCGTACAAAGTCCTGAAACTCGTAGTCGTTCTGGGAGAGAGTTTCTCCAATGATGTTGGCGCCTCGGGATCTCAGGTTCTCGATGACATGGCCAGGTAGAGGCCCGAAAGGAATAACTAGATCCACGTCGTCTCCGATAGCTTTCCATAACTCGGGTAGGCCGAAGGTCGTGGTCAGGCAGTAGAAGCGACTGGCGCGAGACCATCGACACGGTGCTGTGAGCCAAACAGGTTCTTCGTCTGCTGCATGAACAGTGTGGCCTTCTGCAACGAGAACCCTTGCCAATGCAAGTGCCGTTGGCTCCGATGCCGAAGTAAAGAGGATATGCATCTCAAACAATCATCAGAAGCGTGCGGTCATTCGCACCAACTTAGAAACGCGTTGAGGTGATCTTGATGAGCGCCGAGGTGTCAAGGAGGCATGATCATTCAGGACGCAGTCAAGAAATCTCATTGTGAGTCGCGTTGAAGTTGGTGTTGTTGAAATGCCAGCGTACGGAATGTGGGGGCGTGGTGGAAAAGCACCCTATAGGACCACGTCATAGCCGCGTTGATTCTGAAGCTAATGCATGGAAGGATAGTAACAATTGGTCGCATAACGTACAAAAACAGATATGCAGGGGATAAAATCTTAAATTGTACAGTAGTTGACTGCTTCGCAGCTGCAGGGGTATCACTTGTATTTTACATGCCTCTCGGCCTAATTCTACACATGTCGTAGCATCGTCAGTATTTAGTTGTCAGTCAAAGTGCTAGGATGCGTTGGCGGTCCATCCTTTCCCACGCTTCTCAAGTCTTGTAGCAGCAGTTTCAGGTGGGTTTCCCGATTTTGGTTGCTTCCCCAGGTCACGGCTTGCGAATAGTATATTATGTCCCACGCGTCGTCCGAAAGGTTTTGCAGGAAAGTGGGCAGCGCGCGCGCTTTCGAGTAGGCGCGCCAGAGTATGCGGCGGATGTCGTCATTCTGTCCAATGTATGCGTACTCGATGGCTTCGTTGAAAAGCCTCAGTGCCGGCGCGATGTTGAATGGTGGAAGAAGATTCACGCGGAGAGCCTGCAGCGCAGCGACATGTTCAGGGTCGTTTCGAACGACTTGTAAGCGCTGCCGTATGCTTGTGACCCGACTAGGCTCGAGCTTCAAGGGATCAGGAGCCAGCTCATGTGGAATCTCAATATTCGCCTGCTTCACGTTCTCCTCCGTTATGATCTTTTGAATGTACATGAGCTTCTCCATGAGCTTCGGATCCTGCATGATCTTGTCAACCTTGGCTTCAAGCTCGGGATCTACCGGCTCGCCGTCCTCATCAAAGTCCCGAATACCTCCGGCCGGAGATGACTTTGCAAGCTGTAGTATCTCTTTCGATAGTTCCGTGAAGCTCATTTCTCTACCTCGGATATCTTCTTCTTGCGCACCTTCATAGTCTTCGGCGCTTGGGTCCTCGTTGATAAGCTGTTCGAGCTCAGCTTCGAGCTTCTCGATCGCATCATCGCCGCCCATAGACCCCATCAGATCTTTCATCTGCACAAGGAGCTTGTCGAGCTCTTCGGGTTGTTCGAAGAGGTTCTCCTTGTCAACGCTCTCCTCAGTCATCTCTCCGTGTTCAGCCTCCCACGCAGTTATTTTCTGCTCTATTGCCGGATCCTCCCCGAGCTTCTCCAGCACTTTATTGAGTGCTGCCTCATATTCTGGGTTCTCCTCGCTGCCGCTTTCAGGAAGGACGCTCTGTAGCTCTTCTAACTCTTCTCGCGCATATTGGAAATCGGGATCCTCCACTAGTTTCTGCAGCGACTTGTACGTTGCCATTTGTAAACTTGCTTCGATCCCGCTTGTGAGGGGTTCTTCCTCCTTCTCCGCCTCCTTTAGCATTTTCTTCTGTTCCTGTTTGGACCACATCATGTTGGTCTTTATGTCCTGCAGCTCATCGGTCAAATCCGAAAAATACGGATCTTTCATGAGCTCGTCAAGCATATGGCGGTTGAGCTGCCGGTCGTCATAGTCTGGGTTGCGCTCCTCCTCCATCAACATCTTGTGTATTTCATTGTGCCTTCGGCGCTCTTCGGGAGTGCGTATGTGCTGGATCAGGCGCTCACCAGTCGGACTGGTGTGATCTTGCTCGTACACGGATACGGGGATGGCGTCAGGATCATTGATCTGTTCTTCGGATAGCGGGCCCTCGAGCTTCTCGGCTTCTTCAATCGTCTTGGGGAGGGGTAATAATGGGCTCCCGACTTCTATGCGCTTGTTGTTCGTTTTCTGGTGCGTAAAACGCGCTGGAGTCGTAAAGACGGGGTATCGTGGTGCGAGAGGGTGCGTTCGCGCGCGCAGAAGCAGCCTGGCGCCGCGAAAAGCACAGTAGGAATGGCTCATCGAGGTAGTCCTCAGAGCTTGATTCGTTATCAGAAAACAGTAGAATATCGGCCAAACGACGCTATATCGGTAGGCTGCAATGTGATGCGGTGAGGTTGGTGGATTCTCCAATGGTGCACGCCCAAACATTTTTCCTTGGCGCGCGGAGGTCCGCAACTGCCCGTCTAGAGAGCCCGCCCAGCTCAATACACTACCACCGCCATCACACAACCATGAGATTGCCCTCGACCGCAGTGACAGGGGATTTCATAGCTACTTATGGTGACGTTAAAGGCTATCCGTATCTGAATTGAAGAGGTATTTGGGTCGAACTTTTGCTCTGGTGACATCTGACTACAAGTATATTCGTAAACTATCGCTTCTCACATCAAGTTAGCATAAGTCCTAGATTTACACTCCAAATCAGAGAAGGAAGTCTGAGGCCAACTTCCCATAGTCAAGTGGCACGGTCAAAGGGCCAGCGCGTCCACGCTCACATGTCATTGTTTCGCTAGCATCGTACGCACGCAGCCCTAGTGGACCCGCCACCCAAACTCAACACAAGAAGCCCGCAACGCTGTCATCTCCTCCCGACTTCGGAAGATCCATGATGGACTATAAACCCAAGTTATCTATATGATGAGGACGATGAAAACATCTGTTGGCATGAGAGGCCACGTATCCATGGCAGATAGTGGCGGAGGGGGCATTGGGGTCCCAAAAGGCTTTGGAATAGCAACATAATGTGGTTGTGGTGTTGCTAGAGCGTGCTGTGCTGCTACGAGAAGAGACAACGCGGTGCTTGCTCTTGTTCACTTCTATCTATGGCAGCAGAGGAAGTGGAGGGAGAATACTACGTGCCCCCATCACTTCGACAATACGTATCGGAGTAGAACATGAAGAAAAGCCTAGAGATAGATGTAATATATCTTTACGGGACTGCTGATACCATACAAAATCGTGCCATCTTGTACAATCGAGCGAGTTTCTCCACCATTAGACCTAAAATAGATGAGTAATGTACATACAAGCCGTTTCATATGTCATACTTGATTTCGATACATCTATCAACCAAGTGCTGCAGCCAAAACCTTCAAATGAAGACAGTAGCTCTTCTTTGTGTTATAGTATTGTAATCAGCCACGATCAGCTCAGATCCAGAGGCTATATTGATGAGTAGAGCATGATTGTTCATTCACCATCGTCGTTAAACTGCCCATACCCACAAGTTCTCTCCCACGACACACGCGACTTTCACTTTATTGCCCTATATGTACTTCCAAATTCCAGTAACAGCCATCAAACTTAAGCTGAGGTGGTGTAGTTGGTAGCACGCTCTATGTCCAGACACAAGTTCTGATTGAGGTGTAATAGGTCGTGACATCTGCGGGTTGCGATCCCTATGGATGCACGTGCCGATGTTAGGCCCTGAGGCGGCCGAATAAACATGGAGTCTACGTCACCAAAGACATAGAGAGGGTTGGGTTCGATCCCCAGCCTTAGCAGATTTCTTTTTTCAAGCTTTTTTTTATTTTGTATAATAGATTTTTCTTTGGGGAGGCAGTGGTGAAGAGGAAACCCGCGCGGGTGAGCGTGAGTGACTCCACGCACGCAAGCACTTCTTTCAAGTTCTAGTTGATTCCTCTTCTTCTTACATACCTTAGTACTACACGAGTGCCTATCTTTACTTATATTTATATTTTTAAAGCTGCCTCCAAACCATAATTCTTTAGCAAAGCGGATTGGTGCAGTGGCTAGCATGCCTTCGACGCTCCACCAGTCTACACAAGTTCTGATTGAAATGTAATATCGATATATCGCGATATTACATTTCAATCAGAACTTGTGTAGACTTGGTAGAGTGTTGTTGGAGACGTAGGTTCGAGTCCTACATCCGCGAGAATCTTTTTTGCCCCCTTGAGGCCGTCGAGTACAAGTGAACGTACGAGTACACGGTTTTTTTGGCCACCAGAACCTAGACAACGACCTCGGCTTTCACTCTCACGATACGCATATAAGGTACAGCTCACAACATTTGGATCTCATTACACTATTAAGCCTTAAAGCTCGCCAGGCTCTATTACAAGACCGCTGATCGCAGACGCCCGTTCAGAATTAGGGTCACAAAATTGTAAAGTTAAGTAGGCCTGGCTCCCGCATACTGATGCACTCGCAATGCAGCTCACGGCTTCAATCTCTAATATGTAGCCAATCCTGCCTAACGCAGCGCTCTACTCACTATCTGAGAAGCAACTACGAGGACCACAATCTCTGCTATGCGGCTCCCAGGGTACAAGTACCGTTTGGGAGTTATGATCGCGGAAACTCTTTTTCGTTTTCCTTACGTATGCCGGAGGGACTTGGCCTAGAAAGCATCTCTGACACTTCCCCGTACAAAAGTATGCTCCGTTGCCAGACCTTGCATATCCACTCTACCTAGCTCCTCATTAGATCAGGCTAAGGTTATGAGTTCAGAGATAACGGTCGCATGTAGCATGGACCCTTAATTGATTCGCTCTTTCTGCGTCAATGCATCCTTAAACTAGTGTTATGGGGCCCGACTAGACGTATGAAGGCCATGGGTGCTCCTCTAACCGAAGCACTCGACGAAGCAACGGCGTAGGTTCAGTGCCGCAATCGTGTTCTTGTTATCAGCCGCAGCGACATGTAGCGAGTAGAGTTTAATTCAATATTAGGGTTTGGTAGATTGAGGCGTTCCTGGATCGCAAGTGGGATTGGTTCGCGGTTGGGATACGCAGAAAAAGATCGTGGTTGTTTTGAAATCAGTTGAAGAATCATCAAAGATATCTCGTTATAAGGCCTGTCATCGATAATAGACGCTGCGAATGAATGGCTAATGGCACTGAACCCAATTGAGAATATCCGTGCATGCAGCGAGTGGCTTGTTGGACGAGGGGCCGAAAAGTCCCGAAAAGTCCCGTTGTGGTATGAGCCAAACACGTCAACACTGGTCGCGAATGGCTCTCAAACTGCTGTAGCGACATGCGAATCTCAACACAGATTGATCAGGTCAATTACGGGTACACGAGGGTTGAACAGGGGTTAAGACTCAAGACGCGTCTCAATCGCCTATCAACGCGTGTGCACGTGCTGTCTCAAGCTCCAATACCTTGCAATCACCTTATCGTTCAATATTTATCGGATCACCAGTGAAATCGAGATCTTCATTATACGCTAAATTCTTCGAAAGGCAAGAGGCACCCATGGCAGCCGCTCGTGCCTCCCGTGCCAATGACGTCGCTCCTCCCACTCCATCCAACATCCTCATCGTCTACCAAGTGCACTCCATAACCACTACCATTGCTTGTTTACATATCTTAGCGCAGCCTAGTTCCTAATTTCTCGATAATTGGCTTGCCTCGGAGTAGTTCAAGTCGACTCGCCCCGAGATCCCTGCGTCCCCACCGGCTGTGGCTGCATAGCGCACCAATTTCCCGCATCACAACGGCAAACCTCAGGCTTGGAAGAGGAGGCCTCGCCGCCGGCAGCTTGGGAGAGGTATACCATGCATCCTTCGTCGGAACGACTGCTGATTCATTGAATGACTAGATGCATTATGATGCAGCGGTCTCTTCTGCTCGCACAAGAGGATGAATCTATAGCATCCTCTGTTACAGTACGCCAATTCCCCACAATGTCCGGTATCGACAAGCAGACCGTCGAACAGTCCGAGCACCAGCGTTCTACCGTAGAACAGCTGGAGCATGTCACCAGCGTCGATACGGTACTCTAGGATGAGGCTCTGAAGGTTCTAGCGCAATATGCCGGCGATGCTACATGGACCCAAGCGGAGGAGAAGAAGTTGACACGTAGAGTCGATTGAAAGTTGATCACACTTCTTTGCATCACCTATGGCCTCCAGTACTACTATGAGACCATGCTCTCACATGCAGCCCTCTTTGGTCTTCGAGAAGATTGAGCACTGAGCGTCGGAGATCGATACTCCTTCTCTGCCAGTATAGCTGTCCTGCCATCTTGATGGCCCAGTGTTTCCCCATCGTGAGAGTGGCTTCTGGTATTGTTCTTGTGTGGGGAATACGTCTATCGTCAACCCTAAGCGCTGCTTGTCACAATTGGCAAGGATTCTGCGGTAAGTCTCTCGGGATCAGCAGAGCCAGCAAGACGTGTACTGACTCTACACGCTAGCTCAGCGGTTCTTCCTTGGGTTTCTCGAAAGCAAAATCTCACTATGTTCATGCCTGTGGTTGGGGGATGGTACAAGAGCAGGAGCAAGTCCTGCGGATAGGTGCTTGGTACTGCTATATCAGCTACGTCTCTGCGATATCCCGTTGAATAACTAGGGCCTAAGACACATCGAACGCGGCGGGTAAGTGTCAGTTCTCAATTTCTAGAAGATAGACTGACCTTCACCTTTACTCAGCCTAAAGAGCTGGCGATAGATGTACTTGGCCGGTGGCGTAATCGCAATTCTCTGGTCTGTCGTCATCTATATTTACATGCTGTCAGATCCTATCAGAGCGCGCAGCTTTACTGATAGAGAACGGTACATTGTCGTTGCCCGTATGCGCGAGAACAACTCCGGTGTTCGAAATTCGCATTTCAAGATAGAGCAGGTGTGGGAGGCGTTGCTTGATATCAAATCTGGATTCTCCTTGCGATGGCGTTCCTCATCATGTTTGCGAATGGTCCGGTATCCGCTTTCATTCCTATCATAATCTCTGGCTTCGGATACAATCGACTAAATTCGCTCTTGTTGACTCTGCCCGGCGGTGTTGTCATTGGAACTATTAAACTCGCTGTAAGTCTTTAGTGACAATTCCTTACTTATCTTTACTAATCTATATCGTTGTCTTCCAGGCACCTTACCTAGCATAGCACATACCTCGTATCCGAACCTGTATTATCGCAATCTGTCAGCTCGGCGCAATAACAGCAAGCCTCCTTCTATGATTGCTGCCTAGAAATGCTAAGGGTGGCTTTTGATTTTCTTGCTATATACTGGCCTCATTCGGCGGAGGGTATGCGGCTTTGATGGGACTACAAATTGCAAACACGTATGCATTACGACTAGGCGCCGGGATCAGACAAGTACCGAAGGCTAGGAGAATGCTTTCGAGGACGACTTAATTGACCAGAAGAACCTGCAGTTCAGATACACAATATAGCCACGCTAAACTGATTTCTCATTGCCGCTTGGCGAGGATGGGTAAGTCCGAAAGTGCAATCTGGAGGCATGATGTAACAGATCATAGGTTACGAGTGGTCCGGTACGGTGGTCCATGGTGCGCATCACGAGCCCAGGTCTCCACAAATTCTAGTCATCATGTGTGACGCGCTCATCATACGAAACAGCGTACTGGCATTCCAGCGTTGCAATATATTCCTTCCTCAATTGGTGCTGCGCCCTGGCAGTCCTGAAAGGCACTGTTGATTACATGCGTCTTGGGTACCGTGACATGTAGCTGGAGCTATGACCAGTTGGTGATTGGATGCTGGTCAAACTACAGTACTCAACAATTTCTGCGCGCCATACTCTCACTTCATTTGAACTCCACCAGAACCTACTCTGCAACCAATGTCATCAGCGGTAATAATATCGATTGCGTTTTGATACTTGCGTCGATCAGCAGGCAACATGCTATTTGCCCCACCGTGAGCTACTATATCTAGCCTGCTGCTCCTTCTCTTCGACTCAGTTTGCTAACTACCTTTCCGTGCTTCTTCTCTGACGCTTCGACAATCCTTCTGTCTCTTCATTCAAATTGGACCTTTGCCGACTCGTCTCAGGCCTCAAAGTTGGACCACCCAATCTTAAGGGTAACCGCAAGTGTTCGAATACCTTAACTAAGTGGACAACCTTTAGCCCTATCATGCCATCCTGGAATCCATTGAAGAGACGTTCTCTAACGGTATCGCAAAACACGGTCGACGAAGAAAGATGCGATGATACGAACGTGTTTCATATGGTGAGGAATCCAAGGGATGTCAAAGAGCAGCAGTCGGAGCCTCAGTCACTTCCCGGCCCAGAAGCCAGTGTACACGATGTCCGTTTTTTCTTGTATCATGTTCTCACTTTCAAAGGAAACAAGATAGCTAAGCGCTGGCCGCAATGGTAAGTTACACACTCAAACGCATGTAAATTAATATATGCACGCCATTTTCTAACTTTAGTCAGGGTACTTGAGACTGTCGCTTTCTGGGATGGCGATGGTACCGTACTGCGACAATTCGATGGAGACTTTGCTCGTCTTTGTCCCGTGAGCGCTGGATATGCAAAGCTCGACGGGAAGACGACATATGCAGAGAGCCCTTCAGGAGATTGTAGGATGCACATCGCTCAGGCCTTGGAGCGCACGATCAAAAATTTGAAGGCAAAGGAGGAAAATAAGCATAAGCTGCACCAGGAGTGGCTGGCGATTCAAAGGGGCTCTAGAATGGGTTTTCGACAGCCGATGTCCTCCTACCCTATCGCCGATTTTGCGAGCATTCGTGCGAATTCGCAGTACGCAAGCCCAAGCAACGCAGTGAGTGTTTACTCCCCGTCGCATTACTCTAATGCTATACCGGATCTTCGCGGCACCTGCAACAATTATGCGTCATATCCGGCCGCATCGGGTCACCGTGCATCATCAACGGTCGCCCCGCTGCACACGAGAACTCTTGGAAGGATGGTGTCGCGTTCACAACCACATTCGGCTGTGGAAATGTTTCATGATTCTAGCTTGGGTACACTAAGGTCGGGTCACAATAGCTCAGAAAACACGTTTTCGACTGAGATCACAAGCCCACCAGTATCTACAGACACTACATATCCGGGCACGGGAAAGTGTATAGATCGCTCTCATTCGCAGTCTATTCAGGAACGATACCTATCGGACCAAGAAGATCAACATTCAACTTCATCTAACCAAGACTACTTCAGCACCAAGTCTTGCATATCGTCCCATCGTTCCTTCCAAACCGCTACCAGTTTTCAACAACTATCTTCAACCCAGGAGGCCGCGGCGAGAGATAACACAAGTTCTAGTGTTTCGGTGCAGAGTCACCATTCTGTTCATCTAGGTCAACAACCGGCTGAGTCCTCATCCTTTAGACACCCCTATAAGAACCCGGTTGATATCAACAATTTTACGACAGAGCCTCGTATCCACCACTTCGGCCATATACGACCTCGATCAATGCAGTCTCAGTCTCCTCGCATAAGTATGCTCACTAGCGAGACTCAGCCACCATCCGACCAGAATTCCTTGAATTATCCTCAATCTAGCATCTTTTCTCCACGACAAACTTCACCTGCGCCATCTTTCTTTGCCAAGGAAAGACCGAAATCGGTTGGCAATTCAATACTTGAGGTATCTCCAGTCGGTGGATGGAGCGGACAATGGCAAGTCCCCACGCAATCTAAGGGCAGCCCAAGTCTCGCTTCCACAAATCTCGCGCACCATCCGTCACTTCTCCAAAGATCTATCAATCCTATACCCCATCAGCGTACAGAGGTCCGAGTTGTGCCTTCCTTCACAGGCGCCTCTCGCTCTACAGCGACGGCATCAGTTGACGAGTTCGCTCTTAACCAAGGCACATACTGTACTTTCAAGGCCAAAGACTCAGCTAAGAGAGACGAGGTGGTGCGCAGAGAGGTCGAGCGTATGCACGGTATGGTACCCAGTAACCTGCAGGCTCACGGGACCGAACCCATTGGACCAAGTACGAGGATAATCGATCCTATTACTAGGAAGCCACACAAAACGTTAATTGAGCGGATTGAGGAGAGGAATGTGCTGGGTAGGAGGAGGTAATGATATGCCTTCAAAGCGTTGTTGCTTGGGGGTTGGGAACTGATAGCTGCAATCTCAGATTTCGGCTTCTTGTGTTTTTTCAAGGTGTGATGTTTCAGGAAATATCAATCTGACAGGTAGAATCGTCGTCTCTCCTTTTGCGCTTATGTCAACTAGCCCAGTTGCTTACACCCTTGCAAGGCCTACGCCCGACCTTTCTCCTTTCTCCTTCGTAATCCCACCGTTCGCATCTTCAGTGATATCACCAATACCACCATCGACAGTGCAATTCATTATCTACAAAAGTTCTTCTCCTGACCTTCCGTCTGGCGTTCCTCCCTTGCCCCTTTGTATTTTGTTAAGCCCCACCCGAGCAAAGGCCGAGTTTCGATAGTTCGCATTCGTGGGCAAACCACGGTACACATGCCCCAAACGGACCACTTACCCCTCAGCATAACCGAAGTCCTCGTGTCACACGCGCACGCGCTAGCTAAAGCTTGTTCTAACACGGATGTTGGGCGCTCCATGGGTGGTGACACGATTCGCGTTTTGTGCGACCCACGGGTGAGATGCAGTGATCGATGGTCCACCAATATTGCCCGATATGGCGGTATGGCGCTATAGAGTGGCTTTCGGAATTCCACTGCAATTGGGTGCAAGATAGAATATAAGTAAGGGCTCTGGTATACCAAAGGAGGGGCTCATTCGAGGATGCGATTTTTTGCAGAAATAATCTATACACTTTTCTAGGGCTATCGGAGTTTCCATGGCGCCAATGTGTGTATGTCTACCAATCTTTATAATCGTATGCTCGAACTGCCATTTCCAATAGCTCCTGGTACTATCGTCGCCTGCTCGATCATTATCCGTCGAACCCGACAACCAGCTCCTGGACCCACCCGACATGCACTACCTTGGTAGTCCTTTGCGTAGATTAAGATCAGTATGCAGAGTTAGCACATGATCCAAAAAGACCATATGTGCAAGGATGATTTCTTTTACTAACGCCACTTCCAAAGTTCCCTCGCGACAGCCGGGACCAACACCTTCTCCATGCCAAGTTTTCCTGGCGTGCACAGAGCTCGAGGCTCTGAGTCTTCTGAAGGTGGCGCATGAGGAAGCACGCCTGCGAAGGACATGTGTTCGACAGGGCAGACAGGTTGCCGGTGTTAGCGGACTCGATGCAGGGGGCTGAAGTCGGCGTCAGGATGGCTTCCCAAGTCTCCCCCTTACGAGTTGTGGAATGGGTAGAGCGCAGGAATTGGATGGGAGCAAAGAACAAGCGGGACAGGGACACTGTTCTGCGCAGCTTGGAGAGAGGTGCGCTCGAGTCCATTGAAGGTGCCACTGCTATTGGTATAGGGCTTCCCGGTTGGTGTGTCGTGGAGGTTCGATACTGCTAAATTTTTTTCTTATAAGTAGTTGAGAAGAGATACACGACGTTGAACTGGAGGAATAAGAGGAGAGAAGTGATGGGATGTAGGCCTTGTATATGCGAGGTGAACACACATGACTCTTTGTTTCTGCTTGGTCATACATAAGCAAGGCAGTTCATCTAGATGAAGGAGAAGTGCGAATTGAGCCTCTGAAATCAAGTGCTCTTGTCAGCTGAACAGGAACTGGAAACCACGGCACAACGAGCAAAAGACATACTAGCGGAGAATCACACTAATTATCCATCTACAAGAGTTCTTGTACTCTAGCCCACTCTGTTCTGTCCAGTCATTCTATCTCCCCGAGACGTACTACACAATCTGCCTCTTCGCCGCCCACTCCAGCTCCGCCTTCTTCCTGTTGATCCTAGCAATGGCGGCCGCCTGAAGCACCTGCAGAGGGATGCGCAAGGTCTGCGCGCCATCCACACCCCAAAGCCACCTCAGATACAAATCCGGCAGGCCCAGTTCTCGTCCCCTGCGACCCAATTCGGAACCCTGGCGAAACACCTCCCGTCCAAGCTGCTCGCTGAACTCTAGGTGGTGCTGGCTGGAAGAACCCAGGATCTTGGTGACGAACTTCATATCAATTGTTGCCATGCCGTGGTGCTCTGCTCCCACAAACTCGCGGCTAAAGCCGGGCGTCAGAAGACCGTGGACGATCTCATCCAAGGAGTTGGGGGCGGAGGTAATGGATGGAAAGAAGCCAAAGCCTCGCGCAGCAGGGACAGCAGTGGGATAGCGTGGCGGAGCGACATGCCTACGAGGCGGCGGGGGCGGACGAGCGACATTGGCCACGGCGAAGTGGAGGCCTGTACCGCGCGTCCTATCTGAATATGCTGGGTGCGGCGGCTGCGGAAGGACTCCAGGCGGGGCATAGTTAACCCAGGTGAGGACGGGGTCGCCCTCAAAGGGATGGACCATCACAGAGTCGGGGAAATGGTTCGCCATTTCATCGATGGCACGGATGACGTCGGCGTTGAGGTAGTTGGAGATGTCGAAGTTCTGATCAGCGGACATCGTGGGTGATGTGGTTGATATTGATAGAGAATTGAGGGTTGAGTGGTGTTTTGTGACCGAAAGAGGCTACTTGAGTGAGAGCTGTGAAATGATCGTTAGATACAAGCTGTGTATGAATGGGAAGGAGGTGCACTACCGGATATGAGTCTGTGGGACCGAAAGGGGTGCGTTGGTTGTGAGCGTGGTGTGGTGCGAGTAGTGGAAAATGGATTGGGGCTCGTGGCTTAAAAGGTCAGTGATTGTAGACGCTCACTCCAAATGTGGATAGGCCGCCGCAGAAATTCTGTTTAACGGCAGTCACGAGAGATTGCAGAGGCGGTTCGTCAGTTGGCAGGTCAACTGCTCAGTCAGAAACGGCAAGTGCCAGTCAGTATAACTTCACGCAAGCCTCTCTGATCACCTACTACTACAATCATCTCCTTCTCTTCTACGTCAGCGCGACTCTCATTAGTCTTAAATCTCCATCCTCAAAACACTATTCCAAGCATGAAGTTTACGACTTTCCTTCTCACCGTCTTCACCGTCTTTACCGCCTCCGTCGCCGCACTCCCTGCGGCAGACCCCGAGCCTTTCCCGTGCGGCCTCCCTTTCCCAAAGACATGCGACCGCTGTCTTAGCGAAGCCAATAGCCAGTACGCCTGCGAGTGTATGTACGGCCCCGGAACGTACCGATGCGAGTCTCAGCGCAATGTCCTCGTAGGTTGACCTGTTTCATTGTGAAGATTTGACCGAGTGCTTACGCAAGACAGACTTACTGCAACAAGAACAAGTGCGGCATGAAGCGGGATGAGCCCGTCGACAAGTGCAGCAGGCCAATCCAGAGGACTTGCCCTGAGTGTCATGATGCAGCGGCACGCGTCCATGATTGCGAGTGCCGCAAGCATTGGGAATTCTTGTGCGAGCCGGAGTGGAACGACTTCGTAAGTATCTCCTCCTATTCTTACGTGCCTTGTTGGCTAACGTCATAATCACCAGAACTACTGCCTCCTGAACACATGCTTGCGATGAACGGAGGCGTTTTGCGACGTCCGGAGGAAATTCTGCATCAGTGGGCCCCCGTCGGCGTTCGGTTGTCTAAGGTGGAACGCTATCGTAGTTACGGGCATCTCTTCGGGGGATAATAGTTTCGTAGTGATTATCAGGATCAGTATCTGAATCGTTTCTCTTCTGTGCCAACTGTGAACATGAAAGTACTATACTAATGCCGTATATATCCTGCAATTCTATGTAAGCAGTAAAACTAATTTATATTGCCCGCCTTCTGCTCTACAACTCGCCTGGGCAATTGCTAGCCTTTGGAGTGGAATGCTTGCCTTCTTTCTCACAACCTCCACCCCGAAAGAGAATTACCTGAAAAGAATCCATATAGTCATATTTTAAGACATGCGTAGAAGTACTTTGAAGATACGTAGTGTCGTGGGTTAACAAAGATGGGTACCCCAGATTCATGACCATCCTACCGTGTTGTTCCTCTCTTTATGGACTCATCGACATATATGGACGTGATGGGAAACTCAGGCAGAGGAATACGATGATTTTAGCGAGCACTGCCATCATTTTCAGTACCCACAATCACGTTGTCTTGACGGCGAGTCGGCTCGGCTGCTAGGCATGCTGGGCGCCATGGAATCAATTGGGACCTCGGTGCGAGGCCCCTAGAGCGTGAACATCAGAATATCGGGCAGCTGTTGCTCACTACGTTAATTGTTGGAGGACCTGCCAATAGTGAGATCGGTGGCTGTACCGTATAGCAGAAGTTACTTAGACAGCACGTTGAACCAAAGTTCGCGGGGGGTGCGTGAGGCCGCGGCCACCAATGGAGCCGAGCCCTTGGGGCGATCTAGCGGCAAGGTTGTGGCGCACGCCATGTCCGCCGTTATCGAACACGCGCAGGCCGTCGGACCAATTTGGCGCCGATCCCCTTCGTAGACGACGACATGAGTTCCCTACGCGGGTTACGAGGGAGCCTCGGCGGTGCTAGTTGTATTTGCCTTCTCTTCTTTTCGTGCTCTCATTCAGTTTCTTCACTGGCTAGGTGGCGCCTCTTCAATCTACATCTCTCCTGTAGAATGCAACTCTTCCTCCTGCGTTGATCTCCATGCGACTGTTTCTGGAACTGTCGACTTCCGCAGGAGCGCACCTTTAGTACTCCATTTACACGCTCGCCGGAGGCTACAACGCCGCAATGGCCATCCTGTCGCAGACATGGACGCTCACGAAGAAGACGCTACTGATTGTCTTCGTCCGCCACTGGTTCTTCACGAGCATCCGCGCATTCTGGGCGCCCGTTATATTCGTACATATTCCCCCGCACCCTCCACCCCTATAACTAACCCAATTGTCAGATGTTTTTCATCACGTACGCAAAAAACTTCTTCGTCCCTCCCTCCGAGTTTGGTATCGGCTCTCCCACGCCCATACGAAGCTTCGAAAGCGCGCTCGGCGCCGCCACCGGTAACCGGAACACCGTCGTCTTCGTGAACAATGGGCATACTGGCGGCGACATTGAGAAGGTCATTGGGGACTTGTCAGGTACCGTCAGAGGTGCAGGGAAGATCGCTACAACCGTAGAACAAGATGTAGATCTCTTGACTACTTGTGCAAGTTCGCTACGCGGGGCAAGTTTGTGCTTTGGCGCAATTAGCTTCCACTCGTCGCCCACGGAAGGAGATGGGTTTGGATGGAATTATACTATGCGCGCTGACGGTGCTTTTGGAGAGAGGATATACGTTGATCAGGAAGACAATGATATCCAAATTTATGTCCTGCCGTTCCAGAATGCCGTAAATCGAGCCATCGCCTCCTTGAATGGAACGGATTTGCCTACCGCGATCAACGAATACCCCTTCACGGACAAGACACAGGAGGAGCGTGAGGAGAAGATCCGGACGTTGTACATGGGTGCTTTGATAGACATCATGGCAGTGGCATTGTACATAGGTGTATGCGGTGTCACGTACCAGCTCACTGGTCAGATGGCCTCTGAGAGGGAGGGTGGCATTTCGCAGCTTGTAGAAGCCATGTCGCCGGCCGGGAAACCATGGCATACTCAGGCTGCGCGCCTCCTGTCCAACCACCTTGCGTTCGACTTCATCTATCTCCCTGGCTGGATATTCATGGGAATTATCGTAAGGCAATTGGCTTTTCCCCATGCCAATATGGGCATCTTGATCATATACCACATTCTCATAGGCGGTGCCCTGACCAGCTTCTCCATCTTCGGCGCGAGCTTCTTCCGCAAGGCGCAATTGTCCGGCATCACCATGGTGATCATCCCTATCATCCTAGCTATCATCGCGCAGGTTGCTGGACCGTTCGGTACAGGCGCAGTGGCTGTGCTGAGTCTGCTATTTCCCAGCATGAATTATGTCTGGTTTATCGTGTTCGTTGCGCGCTGGGAACGTGTTCTGCAGTCCACAAACTTGGTAAAGGCTGCCCCAGACTACGATGATATCAACTGGACTCTGCCTGGTATCGTCTTTTGGATCTTCGCTATCGCCCAGATCATAGTGTACCCAATTCTGGGCGCATTTGTCGAGCGATGGTTGTATGGCACCGTTTCAAAGGAGCGACAGACGACGACTTCTTCCCCTGAGCACTCCATCATTCTGTCCTCTTTCTCGAAGCACTGGACGCCGAGCTGGTTTCGTGCCAAAGTGCTTGCTAAGATTGGTATCAAGCCGCCTGAGACTGTGTTGGCCGTAAATGACTTCAGTATCAAGGCTCGTCGTGGCCAAATCATGGTCCTACTGGGAGCCAACGGAAGCGGCAAGTCCACAACGCTGGACGCTATCTCGGGTCTGAATACCATCACAAGCGGCTCTATTGAGATCGATGGCACCGGTGGCCTAGGTCTCTGCCCTCAGAAAAACGTCATGTGGGACGAACTCACTGTGTTCGAGCATGTGCAGATATTCAATAGACTTAAGTCGGCAGGCACCACGGACAACCGCGAAACCATCAAGAGCCTAATTAAGGCATGTGATCTCGGTCACAAGATGAAGGCGCAGTCTAAGACACTATCTGGCGGCCAGAAGCGGAAGCTTCAGCTGGCCATGATGTTTACAGGTGGCAGTCGGGTTTGTTGCGTTGATGAAGTGTCGTCTGGGCTGGACCCTCTCTCCCGCCGGAAGATCTGGGAGATACTTCTCGCTGAACGAGGTGACAGAACCTTTCTTCTCACAACACACTTCTTGGATGAGGTCAGTTCCTTTTATACACCCCGTCTCCATCTCATCGTTTCTTTTCAGCTAGCATCTACTAACATCGCCCGCCACTTTTAGGCTGATGTCCTTGCTGATTATATTGCCATCCTGTCTCGTGGCAACCTCAAAATGAAGGGCACCTCCGTCCAACTTAAACACAACATCGGAGCTGGCTACCACGTCACATACCCCAAGAGCGTCTCCATCACTCCAGTGCATGGCGTTCGTAAGCCTGCTCCGTCCGAAGCCATGACGACATACTGGTTCCCTAGCGCTCTCGGCGCGACGAAGTGAGTTTCTTGGTACCTCCCAATTCTCCTTCATCATACTAACAGCTTCGCTCCAGATTTGTCGATGAGCTTCGTTCCCATGGCGTTAAGAATTACGACATCGTCGGCCCGACGCTCGAAGATGTCTTTCTTGCTCTCGCTGAAGAGGTCAAGGAGCATAAACTTGACACCACCGAAGAGTCGATACCGATCACTTCTTCACCCAAGGATGCAGACATTGTTCTCCCTTCCCCTGGTCCGATTCCTCAAGGCGATAAGAATCTGCAGATGTCTAAGGGCAAGGGTACCACCATGCCTCAACAGACTCTCATCCTCATTCGCAAGCGCTTCACCATCCTTCGTCGAAACTATTGGCCATACGTCTGCGCTGTTCTACTTCCAATCATTGCTGCTGGCCTTGTCACACTGTTTCTCAAAGGGTACAATACCGTCGGTTGCGATCCCGGCGAATCATCTAACAACCCTGACGTCTACTCACTTGCGAACGTGGATACTGACAGATCCTTACTCATCCCTGTTGGCCCCCCAGACCGTGTCAATGCTCGTGTTCTCGCCAACATCACTGGTGTTGATCAGTCAAGCTTCCAATCAGTCAATACGCTCGATGAGTTCAATAACTTCATTAACACGAGATTCCACAATGTCACCCCAGGCGGCTTCTTCCTTCAAGACAATGAACCTCCTGTCATGTCGTACATGGGCAACGGTGGGGTCCTTCCCGGCTTGGTCGTCCTAGGTACTCTCGACACCATTCTCACCAGAATTCCCATCTCGACCCAATATCAACAATTCGCTGTGCCCTTTGCACCTGGGATGGGGAAAACTCTTCAGCTCATTCTATACTTTGGTCTCGCTATGAGCGTTTACCCTGCTTTCTTCGCCTTATACCCAACTATGGAGCGCTTACGTAAAGTTCGAGCATTGCATTACAGTAACGGAATCCGGGCCGCACCTTTGTGGTTGGCATACCTGATCTTTGACTTCTGTTTTGTTCTGCTCATTTCTGCTGTCGTTACGGGCATCTTTGTCGGGGTAAGCAACCACTTCATTCCCTTTACCTATTGTACATGCCCTGACCTTGTTCCCACAGGCTTCATCCGCTTGGTACGCACCAGGCTACCTATTTGTCATCTTCTTTCTTTATGGCCTAGCCTCTATCCTCTTCTGCTACCTCATATCCATCGTGGCGACCTCCCAATTAGCGACCTTTGCCTTCGCCGCTGGTGCTCAAGCTTCCACCTTCCTGCTATACTTCATCGGATACATGTCAATCTTGACATATTCGCCAGCATACCGCATTGATAGTGACATCAAGATCTTCCACTACGCTTTCGCGACCATCACGCCTTCGGGCAACATTCTTCGAACAATGCTCCTGTCACTGAACTCGTTCTCCTTGCTCTGCGACGGAGACCAGGTCGCGAGCTATCCTGGAGCCATCAACGTCTACGGCGGTCCGATCCTGTATCTTTCCATCCAGGCAATTGTCCTCTTCGTTACCCTAGTATGGTGGGATTCCGGATATCGTCCCCCAATCTTCAATCGCTCCAAATCTCGACAGAGGCATTCTGAGGACACCGCTCACACTTTAGTACCAGCTGTAGCGCAAGAAGTAGCACGCACCGAGCAAAGCAATGACAGTCTCCGTGTCTTGCATTTGCACAAGGAATTTGGCCATAATCATGCTGTCGATGACATCACTTTTGGTATCCCACAAGGCCAAGTCTTCTCGCTTCTTGGCCCGAACGGAGCTGGAAAGTCATCTACTATCTCGCTCATTCGTGGCGATATCCACCCTACGACTAGTATTCATGGCGGTGGTGATGTTTTCATCGAAAACATCTCAATTATTTCGAAGCGAGCTGCTGCTCGAGGCCATCTTGGTGTGTGTCCGCAATTCGACGCCATGGATACTATGACTGTGACCGAGCATCTTTACTTCTATGCTCGCGCGAGAGGAGTTCAAGACCCGGAGTCTTCTGTTCAAGCCATTCTGACTGCCACCGGTCTAGCTCGCTACCAAACTCGCCTTGCTTCGAAGCTGTCAGGAGGAAACAAGAGAAAACTGTCCCTTGGCATCGCGCTCATGGGAAACCCAAGTGTCCTACTTCTCGACGAGCCAAGCAGCGGTATGGATGCAGCCGCTAAAAGAGTCATGTGGCGTACCCTTCTCGGCGTAGCAGCACCCGGCCGAGCTTTGCTGATCACCACCCATTCTATGGAGGAAGCCGACAAACTCGCCACTAGAGTCGGCATAATGAAGAGGAAGATGCTTGCGCTAGGCACAGTATCCGAGCTCGGCGATCAATACGGCGATGCATTTGTGGTCCAATTGGTTCTCAAATCTGCACCGGCAACTACGAGGGAGGAAATGGATGCTGTCAAACGTTGGTTTAGTAGTAGGATACCTGGCGTGCAGATGGATAAGTGGGGGTCGAGAGATGGTGGACATGGTCAACTTCGGTTCAAGGTTCTCAAGGCTGCTTCAGCGTCCAGACAACCGGCGTCGCAGCTGGAGAAGGACGACCAGACGTCAACGGACGTTCATGACGTGGATGGGTTTGAGAAAACTAACACTCAGGGTATCAATGATATCCCTGATCTCATCCAGCTACTAGAGTCGAACCGAGAGGAGATCGGACTCGAGTACTATTCTGTGTCACCGACTACCCTCGACGAAGTCTTCTTGCGCGTTGTTGGCGAGGAAGACGATGAGGATAAAGCGAAGCCCAAGGGTTATTGGATGAAGCGATTGTTTAAGCGATGATAACCTCACTCCTACGTAGCTGATTCAGGAGAGGCGACTACCTCCCACTAATCGAACCTTTTACCATCTCATTCATGTCTTCCAGCATTAGTAGCATTTTGCAACCTGTCATCTCACGTATTCCTAAGATCAGCCCCCAATTTTCAGACTTGCCCCAAAGGCATTGGCAGCAGCCTCTAGCACAATTCATGCAGCACCCTTTTACTTCTATTCCCACGGCATTCTTACGGGATCCGACATCACCCCCGACTATCCCATCGCTCTCGGTATTGCTAACACAATGCTTGGACAAGATCCCAAATTTGTGCCCAAGTTTTGCGATGCTACTACAGCACGCTGGGCTTGTGCCTCTCACAATACCCCCAGAAAATCACACTGGAAGCTCGTTGGCATTACCTTCGGAAGCGGCAAGCGTTCTTAACTAATCCCTACCACGTTACAACACAGACATACACTCCTATCTCGCCATTATTGTTCTATCCGAGCCGGGCCTAATTTGAGGAGCTGCCGAATCGGATCGGGGCCAGCTAGTAACATTGGACTCGAGAGGAAATGATTCTGATCCTAATATGGAAGGTCTACTGTAAGTATCTTCTTTCTTAACACGACTCGGCGATCACTGACTTAGATAGATTGATGCCAATTACTATATCTATATTTTATATCTACTCCTGTTGTTACTACCATTACGACACTCATAATCAGATCCCAAGCTTCTTAGGAGACGTTTCGATCTCAATCTCATTGCCAGAGTTTCGTCATCTTATTCCTCCGCCACCGAGGTCGATCATCATGTTGTCGAGGTGCCATGCACCCAGAACCTCACTTAGGGCTGCAAGGTTCGTCATGCTACCGTTGCGGAAAAGATAAGGCTTGATGATAGTCTGTTGCCGTGGAAGATAGGGTGTCTCGAGTTTGATAGGCTTCACGGCTCTAGAATAGGGATGTAAAAGAACTGGCTAGTCTCGGTATCAACAACAATAAAGCGACATCAGTGCGAGAGCCTGTCAAAACAAACACTAAATGACGCAGTAATCATGTAAATACTGATGAAAGCTCTTCTTCAAGCAGTCGACAACGTCAACAAACTTAACGAAAAGAAAGAAATCAAATCTATCGAGATAGACGATGGGTTTTTTCAAAGATTGGGGTATTCACTGCGTGTAGGTTAAGCCCCAGGCGGCTTCGCCGAAGCAGAACCAGCCCGAGCTTGCAAGCAAAAAATGTTCTGCAGGTATGCTCGCCGAAGCAACTCATCACCACGCGATGTGCAATGCGTGATCTCTCGCTTTCTTGACCAGCGGAGATTGCAGGGAGAGTGGTTTTTCCCCAGCTCATATGAAGAGGAAAAGAGAGGTAGGTGGAAGCGGCAGGCTTTTTATATTCTAGCCAAGACGCTAGCATGCGGCACAATAACGTACTCTAGGAAGTCACGGCGTCTGTTTGCTGGTTGCCGGGCGGGAGTCAGCTGCTGACGCAAGGAGAGCTCCAGGGTGGGTGACCACATTACGATAACGAGGGCGATCTTGATGATCATATCGGTGCATTATTGTGCAAGTAGAGATCTGACACTCCGGGTTTGACAGACACCAGAGCAGCCAAAAGATTCTCACTCATCTGGTTGTTTGAGCGAAGCCAGGAACAGGAGAAATCTATACATTTCGAACAAGTAGCGGTTTCTTCATACATCTACAACAGTAGTAGCTGAGCATGAGACTCAAGCAATATCAATGCTAGTACTTTATCGAAGTAATGGTCACGTGATATGCCTTACTTCTTTGCAACTTCGGCGGTGATGTGAACGAACAGGAGACTATAGCAATTCAAGTTCGTGAGATCTTCTGACTTGGAAAGTTACAACGGAAATTTGCATGTCAACCATCCTCCTCGGCGTTTACTGTTCAACTGCTCGGCTGACACTCATCAACACGAGCAGAACTCGCCGCATCTGCTCCCTGACTCCTCTTCAAAGCATGCGCACAAGATCTCAGCATCCTTCAGCAGTGTCTGATGTTGTCAGTTGCCCTGATTATCGAAAGCGCGTCATATGAGTCCCTTACCAAGTCCGCAACGACCTCTCCACGCTGCAAAACAAACCACAGACCCGCGGAAAGCTCTATCGTACGCTTCACCGTCAAATTCCATAGCCCCACTATCAAATTCATTTCCGCTACCAATCTTGTCATCGTTGCCTAGCTCCCGTAAGAGCACCGTCCGCCGAGCCCCGCGATCAAGAACGAGACTGCGATACATACAGATGCCTCAATGGAGCGGGGAAGCCCAGTTATGTTCACGCTTACTTCAATTGCGTCAAGAGTGGAAATACTTAAGGCGGCGAGATAATGGGCAGGAAATGGGCCATGCACGCAAGCGTGAGGCCGAGAGCGGGAGGTTGCAAGATGGAGCGCACGAGAGGCACGCTGAGCAGGGCGAGGACATACACATCTGTTATCATGACTAGAAAGATCCCGTACCTAGGGGAGGCTTTGGTAACGTTTTTTTGGCAGCCGGGCTGCTGCTTTGTATAGGATACATTACCCATCTCCATGCTGCTGCTCGCCATCGCAACATCCTACTTCTACAAAGACTTGTCATCCAGCATTGCTACACTATCTAAGCTACTTCTTTCATCCGTTTATTCGGAGCCTCGAAAGAGATAATACGCAGACGTATTCGAGTGGAAAGTATGATTCCTGCCAATCTACGGGTTGAATTCGTAAACAAAATTGATGACCATTCTCGATAAGCGTGCTTCATCTATATGAAGGGTCTCTCTATAGTTTTCTATCAAAGGGAAAAATAGTAGTCGATGTCGCATAGGTGTCTATCGTCGATTTGGGAAGCTGCGCGGGAAGGCTGAGGCGTATGGTCAATATAAACGACGCCCAGCTTATCATTGGGGCTTTGGCGTTCATGTGGTAGTGTAACATGAGGATCTTGAGAATTAGGTGCTGAGAGACACGCTTGAGGCAGCGCAGACTGACCTTCCGGATTATAAAAGGCAGTTGGGATAGGCATCGATGTCCTACTAGCAGAGGGGAACAAAAAGATGCCAAAGTAAAGCGGAGCAGGTCTCGAATAGATCCAAGAGTATCATTAGCACCTCTTTCTTTGATGACTTGTAGGCCCGTAGCTCTTCATTTGCCGCGTCTAGTGACATATTCGGCCGGTGAGGTGGGTGACGCACAGTAGGTACAGAGGCAGAACGCGTTTCTATGCAGCACCAAGTGGAGTTTCAGGCTATTAAGATCCTCGCAGTGCTTAAAAGGAGCTCAGACTCTCTGTTCAAAAAATATAGACTGCTATAGAACGTGCCCAAGCCGCCAAGGTTCATGAAGTGGTTGCCTGCGAGCTTGTAGCATTTGAGCCGGTGAGCCCTCGGAGCAAGCGACACTGTAGCAGCGCGATACCTTGTAGATTTCCACGGATCTTAGTCCTGCTACATGACTGCTATGCTGATTCCTTTACACAACATGTGTTGCCTCCTATGGGCTCATTTCCGAGTTCGATAGCGCCGGGCAACGCAGACCAGTGTGAAAGAGCACAATGCCACAACCTACTTATGATCTTGCCTTGACAGTCCCTCGATCTAGATGGAAAATAGAAGAGCTGTAATATATTCGAGCCGTTCAGCGGCATCCCCTTGCCTGTGGCCGGTGTGAGCCGCCCTGCACATCTCCAAACCGTCCGACACCGGTGTCAAAGCTATTATAGCGTAGAGACCTTTATTTCCTCCATCTTTTGTATCTTGAAGTACCGCGCGAAGCCTCTAGACAGTAAGTTGCTCCCGGAGTACGCTGGTGGCTGGCGGCTGGCAGCTGGCGGCTTTCGATATCGGTTCTCTGCGAAGGAGACGAGATGCGCGAGAGCGGTGGTCAAGGCAATGAAGAGATTTCTACAGGCTAATTAGTCGATTGTATGGTGCTGTATAGCATATAGTTATCGGCACTGTTGAAGCAAAGGTTTGTTGTGGTAGCTTTGCAGCTGCGAAGGCAACACGACAAGGCGGGGCTCTGTGTCGGTGATCAGACAGGCCTCTAATAGCATAAAAACACCTTTGGTATAGGCAGCGTAAAGCGTTTCGCGCTTCTCTCCATACGAGTGAGTCGGAGACTGTCATTAGACATGCCCACCAGCGTGGCGTCCGCTACTATACTTACGGCGTAACAGCTACACCAACGCAAACAACTCTTTAGGCTACGATTTATCTCCTATATCTCTAATCACAACTCAATGTACGGCAGCGGTAAGTATCGAACGTACGTAGGTTCCCAACAGCTGCCAGTGCGTACATAAGGCAGAGGCACATTACACTCATGTCCACAATCAACACTGAATGATTACAAGCAACTCAGTATTTCTTCCTCGAGTCTAAGCAATAGCCAAAGATCTCAATGAAAAAAAGAGAAGCCAAAAGGCAGGTGTAAAACAAAAATTATGCATGGGCGGTAAAACCAAAGGAAAACCCGCAAGCGTTAACTCCCAACACGTCCACGAGCGCCTTCTTGATCGCGCTCGGGACATGCCAGCCACACGAACTCACCTGAGGAAGAAAAGAGGAGAGTGGGTGGTCGGTGGCAGGCTTTTATACACGGGAGAGTGGCAAGCGCTAGCGGATCACGTAAAGCGTTGCCCCGGATCACAAGTTTCGCTTAACACACCATCATCGAAGGTGTGATTTTGTGGTGAATACGTCGGAGAGGCGTCTTTTGATCCATCATGTGGCTCTTGATTGGCTCTCGACAAGTTGATACCGGCATCTCTGTCCTCGACCGACGTCAGTGAGCCCGGATCACTCATTTGAAGCCCATTTTGATCTATTCACAGGCGCAGACAACAATCACACCGCTCTCGACTGCCAAAACGTGATTAATCAATCGCTAGCGGATCTTGGCGTGATCCGGCGCTCCTCAGGTGTATAAAAGGCCGCCGTCTCCCTCTCTCCTCTCACCATACTGCATGCCACTGCCCTCCTTCGGGTTGCGAGTCGCGCTAGGTTTTCCTGTTCGCTCAAGATGAACGGAAGGCAGCTTTAATCAGCACATTGCACGCTGTGGTCTGGTTGGGCTTGAACCTCTTTCGTTGTTTCACTAGCTTAATTTTTGTTTTCTTTGGTGGTCTATCCACTTCTCTTTTTCATTAAGTGTCTTTGACGTCGTCGAAGCCTTGAGGAAGAAGCCTTTTAGTTGTTGCGGTACCATTGCATCAATGAAAAAGCTCTATGGACTGTGTATATGCTCACTGATGGCGGCTATGCTGTGACGAGACCTCTATTTGGCTGCGTATCTATAGAGAGAAGAGAGGAGCTCTCGCACCTGTTACAAATCCTTTTGTTTTTGTCTTTGCACACTGCTGCCTCCCAGCTGCCCGCCGAACACAAATAGCGTTCCATTTCGATGAATGCATGTAAATAGACCCAACGTGGGTTCATACGACTCGTGAAATATTCTTAGTCTTATTAGATTATTTACCACACCCTCCTTACCTAGCTCCTGTCTTACCCTTTATACCGACTATTCGAGGGTCTGCAAAGCGTAGCCTTGTTGACGTTGTTACAATTTAAAATGGTCCCACAGAATTAACTGCTCTCTTCTCGTTTGTTCTCTACAGATTCTCTAGTAACAACGTGCCAAAAATTAGATTAAGATGCAGAAGCCCTCTCCCTTTCCTTACCATCCGCAACTCGCAGCATGAAGACCCTGAAAGCTTTAACAGCATTGGCGACGATCTCATGTACAAAAGGTTATAAGTGTCTTGTAAACTGAATTGGCGCGGAGGACTAAACATTTCTCTCAAATAAAAGATGTCCTTGCAGTATAGCAACGCCAGCATGCTAGAGACCTACGACACATCTTACGCTTTCGCCTACGAGTTCAATCATACATGGGACTGGGGACACATGTCAAGGTATGTCAAAATAAGCAGCGGTCAATTCGCGTGCTTGGAACTCCCGGTCATTAGCGCGAGGCCAATCGCTTAAGAGGGGCTGAAGAATCACTTCGAGCCCGCGCCACTATGCCGGAACAGCGTACGCGGCTTTCCAAGAATACATTGTATATTTCTCACAAGGTGTCAACGAAGCTTCGGCGTGACGTGTCCCACTTCCCCTTCAATGCTTCTACGCTTCCAAATCTCCCCGCCAAACCTTCCTCAAGAGCCCACCCATTCCACCCCAGGACCTCCCGACCACCTCACCAAACACCCGCTGCCTCGACGCACATCACCCAGACGCTCTGCGTCCTCCCGGCACACCGATTGGCTACCCGTCAAAATACGGACGAATGACCGGTCCCAAGGCTAGCCGTCTCAGGAAGCGAGCTCATGCGAAACGCGATCCACGTTCTACCAAAACCGGCATAATACAAACTAAAACGAGACGTCATAGCCGGTAAATGCTGATATGGGCATATCAATGGAAGATCGCGATGCTAGGGGGACAAATCGGGCAAAGGTATGTTTGGGATGGGTGTGAAGTGAAGCTATAGCTCTTCTCACTCTTCAGCGTTGACATTTTCGGGTGCAGGCGCGTTGCGAAGCTATACATATTTCAAGAGCTGGGAGTAGGAATTGCGAAAGTACTGCGCATGTTGGCACCGCTGGGTCTCTTTCATTGAAGATATTGAAATTTGGGTTCAGCGCTCATGTCCCGCGCCGGCGCGCCAGTCGACCATCGAGCTCGAAGCTCCTTCGATAGCACACTACCATGCGCATGCTAGGCGCGGTGCTGCTCCTCTTAACAACCATACATCCTGCTCTCTCGAAACCGTACCTTCGATCGCATGCGCCGAAGCATCCCACATTCAACGACCTCGATAGCCGCACGATAACACAGCAATTAACCTCGCAATCTCTCTCACTCCAAATCCTTGAAGAACGCCAGAACGAGCCCCTCTCGAACCTCCTCATCCCTCAATGCGCTCTGGGATGCTACCTCAACACGCTTACCACGGATGGCTGCATACTAGAAACTGATTTCGGGTGCCACTGCGGGACAGGGAACTTACTGAGCAAATCAGAAGGTTGCGTACGGGCAGCATGTAGCAACGCGGATCAGCAGGATGCGAAGAGAAAGATCACAAGAGCTTGTCAATCTTTGGGAGTCAATGTTGGCAGCGGAGATAGCAATGGAGGTACAGGCGGAGGCTCAAGCGGAGGGCAAAATGGAGGAACCCGTTCGACAGCAGGCAGCTTGACGAGTAGCAGTGCCCCCTCCGCCACGGAAGTGACAGCAAGCCCATCCATGAGCTTAGAAGAAGCTGCACCTACGGCATCCCCCAATGATCAAACTTCTGCTCCAGCATCGAGTCAAACGTCTGCCGCTACATCCACCTCTTCGCAATCGACCGAAACCTCTCCACCGACCGACACACCCTTCGCTCCCCAATCGTCGAACCGTTCCCTCTCCACGGGCGCGAAAGCCGGGATCTCGGTCTCCGTCACACTTCTTGCGTCCGCCATCTTCATCTCCCTCTTCTTATACATCCGACGCCTCAAACGCCAACTTGCCCTCGCTAAAGCCGCAGCCGACATCCCCGAATCCGTCTGGCGTGCCAGTGCGCACCAAGCCCCGAACACGCTTTCTTCAATGACGGGTCGGTCGCGGGGTTGGTCCAATGCCGGCCGAGGACGATCACGTAGCAGACGGGAGAGCTGGAATGACACGGGCAGCCCCGTTAGTCCTTTGTCGCCGGTTTTCACGAGAGATGGTAACAGCGGAGGGAGCAGTATAGCGGGGATTCTAGGCAAGAAACGTGGGCATGTGTTAAGCGTTGTCGTGGAAAGGGAAGATGAAGATGCGAGTAGTATGGTAAGGATAGTGAGAGAGCCTGTACCGGGGCAGAGCGAGGGGTTAGTGGATCCATTGGAATTGGATGGAGAGTATACGGGAATCATAGAGTTGCCGACAAGTATTACGCCAAGAGCAAGGAGTGCGGAGAGGGGAAAGGAGAAGGACTTTGATTGGGGAGTAAGATAGGTAGTGGACCCAGGAGATTGACAGCAAGGAGTAGCATCTTCCATCAGAAAAGAACCGATGTTACAGTCATATGTACGATACAAATATTCGAAGGAAACTATTTGTCCATTTGTAATGTCTTATATGCCCCACACCAATGTCTGCCTAACCCCATATGTATGTTCCTAGAGATCTTGAACCTTCGCATTTCATGTACAGAGTCATCATAGTATCGTATATCATATCCGTATAGTATTGCAGGTATAATGAAGGCATTGTCCAGTCCTGCTGGGAACGTGTGTTGAAAGGAATCAATCATCGTGATAGGCCATGCTCATCGCCAACATCCGTGTTTAGGAAATTAAGCCGTGCATCATTGATCATGTCCGATTGCCGGTATGAGTATCATTAAAGACCCCGAAATATTCGTCGTGTTCAAGGGTCCTGCCAGGGGTTATCATACCTTCAGGCTCTTCGTCCTGCACTGAGAGCTTGCCGATGTCAGGATACACATCTTGTTCCTCGACAATGAACTCGTTTATCAAGCTGGCCCTCTCCCAGTCCTCTAGGGAGTTCCAACTATCCTCCTCGAACGGTTCGTCGTCGTCTTCCCAGAGATCTTGCTCAATGCCACTCAGGAATTCCCACGTCGAAGCAAGAGTCTCCTGGGTCGGGAGAAAGTAATTCAGTGATTCGTTATCTTGCCCAGTCCAGTCACCCCATGCCTCTAGAATCTCGAGACGAGGGAAATGGGTGAGTAAAGGATGGGCCCATGAGCGTACGAGGTCTTCCTCCACATTAGGATCGACAATCGCAGAGTTGGAGTATGAGGAAGAAGAGCTTGTGAACGAGTCTGGGATTGCAGCGAGAGCGGATTCCGGACGGGATAAAGCGAGATGCGTAAGTTTGGGAAAGAAGGGAGACACGTCCTGAGAGCTAAGTGTAGCTGTGAAATCAGTCCCCTTGATACTTGCATGGTCTACTTCAGAATCTGCGATGTCCTCTTCGTTGGCGGTGGCACGCTTCTCTTCCAGACACGGCGGTTCTGGGGTGGAACCACCGCTTATCAGGATCTGAGGTACCCTATCAGGGACCGGAAGGCTTGGAAGCTGAAGAGCTACTTTCAGTCGCAGTACGTCGAGCATTGGACAATGCCGTCCCAGACTTTGGAGTGCAGATGTCTGCAAAGCTAGCATAGTCGTGGGATGGAACTTCAGCTTCAAGCTACGGAGGTTCGGAAGGAACTGGCAAAAAATATCGAAATCCTCCCTCGAGATCAACGAGCCGTCAATTGCAGATGGCTCAGTAGCAAGAAGATTGATGTCTTCTAGCTTTTGGCATGTCTTTGCAAGTCCAATAAGAGCAGATCCAGACAATCGTGGGAGCGAAGTAGACGACGGAAAGTCAACTGCTAGTAAGCCAACACCGATCTTGAGTAGCCGCAGCTGTGAGCAATGTGATGCCTCCGCGAGGATGTCTTCAAATATAGAAATGTCCGATGGTTGAGAAGGCAGGCTGGCTATCCGCGCGACGTCTAGCTGCAGTTCTTCAATCACTCGCAGATGTATTAAGAGTGCAAGAGCCACTTCTGGGTAGCACATAAGAGAGGCTCGCCTTAGGAAAGCGAAAGGAGTTGCAAGTGCATGTGGTCCAGATAGAAGTGGTAGCAGCGCAATTCCAGGGTCGAGATCGATCTCAAGACCTTCTAGGCCTGATCGCTGACTCAAACGTACGAACAGGGCGTCCTTATCCATGAGGTTAGCGGATTTGACTTCAACAGTCTTTATAGATGGGGTAGCGTCCAGATGCTCGTAGAGGGCGCTGGCATGCACAGGGTCATCATCCATAATCGTATCAGAGCCGATGCGTATGCTCTTTAGATTCTTGCATGGATTCTATCAAGTTTAGTTCTCTCCCTGTGACACCTTGAAGTACTATACTCACAAAAAGCGTAGAAAGGATTGTGTCCGCGAAGTACCGCGATCCTCCACTTTGATTCCCCGATAGCTCCACGTGCTCGAGGCCATCATGCAACATGCCTACAAATGGTGAACCATACGTCTGAAGATCAACCTCAAGTTCCAAGCTCTTCAGGTTTGGCCAGTTCAGATCTTTTAGGTAGTCTAGTGTCTCTGTACTGCCCGGTGGTGGACTCAATGAAAAGACATAGTGTACTTTATTGGCGTAGTACTGTCGCCTTTCAAAAGTCATATGCTTAAGAGCCGGAAGATGCGGGTAGCGCTTCCTTCGAAATACACATGTCAGTAAGGCTTCGTTTCATAAAGCTCAGAATTGAGTTCACAGACCAGAGGATAGAAGTTCCTTCATCTGCCCACATTTTGTTCACGAGGATCGATGGTACCAATGTGGGCCGGAACTCGAGGAACTCAACAGGCTGATCCGGGCCGTATTGGCGCCTATCTTTATACTTCATATCTGAAAGGTGGTGTAGAATTGTTG
Organism: Kalmusia sp. IMI 367209; assembly: GCA_027946365.1. Taxonomy (NCBI): domain Eukaryota; kingdom Fungi; phylum Ascomycota; class Dothideomycetes; order Pleosporales; family Didymosphaeriaceae; genus Kalmusia; species Kalmusia sp. IMI 367209. The sequence continues at coordinate 1,721,482 of JAPEUQ010000003.1, read as the reverse complement.
ACAGGATGTGATGGTCCGTCAACGCCGCCATGGCGGCCATGCTGAGGCTAGGAATGTAATCCGAGCCAACACAAAAGGAGTGAATTTTCAAGATACTCAGGAGCTGACGACATACAAATTGACAATAATCAAAGAGGGCGAGTATGTCACCGGCGGCCATGGAAGAACTTGAATTTGGCGATAGCCAGTACGCAATGCGAGCAGGGGGTTTAGCCGGCGAGAAGCGCAGGATTGGCAGGGGTGCTGTGGGCTCTGTGGGCCTGTCATCGTGCTCGCGCATCGATTGGGTACAACGATTCTCTGATTGATGCTGCAACGAAGGACTACGCCTCGTGACGATAAGGACGAATGGCAACGGTGCCCTGAGCGCTGCATGCATTGTTAGCCCGCGGCGTTTCCCAAAAGCCGCCCGCTTAGTCAACCACGCGTTGTAGCCTCTCGTTGCGGACGAGCATCGGGGATGGGGAGCACACATCAGCGCCGCCGTTAATGGCTTCCAGCAGGCCGCCAGCGTGCTCAGCCCTATTCGAAGGAGTCGGATGAGCCTTATCGATGTAGCTGTTAGAGCTGATCGCCATGAGCACAGCTCTAAATCAATGGTTCAAATAGTGCTTACCTCCCACCTCCCACAGGAACAGACACAGAACTGCGATTCTCCAATCACCTCGTCAAGATGGTACATCTCATTCTCACAGGCGCGACTGGCCTTGTCGGTTCCGGTGTCCTCCAGCAGATGCTGGTGAACGACGCCATTTCGCACATCTCTATTCTGAGCAGACGGCCAGTCAAGATGGCAGAGGGTCACGAAGACAAGGTAAACGTCATCATACACAAGGACTTCAAGAACTACGATCAGGCGCTGTTGGATGAATTGAAGGATGCGCAGGGTTGTGTTTGGGCATTGGGCGTCTCGCAGAACGATGTTGATAAGGCGTGCGTTGCTCCCAACGAGCTCTCTTAGGACTATCGCTGACCGTTTACGTAGGCAGTATTTCGAGATAACCCACGACTATCCCCTCGCTGCTGCAAAAGCTTTTTCGAAGCTCCGACCCGACTCGCCCTTCACATTCGTCCTCGTTTCCGCCGAAGGCGCCACTCACAGCCCTGGAGTTTTCACATCAATGTATGGCCGCGTCAAAGGGCAGGTCGAAAAAGCCCTGTTTGACTTTTACAAGGCGACGCCGAACTTCGATCTCTATATGCTGCGACCAGCCGGTGTAGACTGGCGAGACCATCCTGAGATACATCCATTCATGCCGAGCCAGGTGTGGTGGAAAAAGACGCTGATCGGTCCAATCGACGCAGTGTATAAGAACATGATCACACCCACAAAGCCAATGGGGAAGATCTTGACGGAGCTGGCGATGAGCAAGGGGGAGCCGCTAGAAGGCCAGGACATACAAATGGAGGGCAGGTTGGTACCAAATGTAGCCTTCAGAAGGATGGCAGGGCTATAGAAGACGCTTGACTGCCGAAAGCCAGTCCTCTTGTATTGTCTGTGGTTCTCAACAGTTCAGTCGGCGGACGAGCCTATGCGAACAGCGCTTTCTCTCAGACTACTATACATAATCCAACATATCTGCACCTTATCAATAAGTCCAAATATCACTAAATCAGCTTAGTTACACGTCCTCCTCGATGGCATTCTCGGAGCGCTTGACGTGCAACCCAGTGCACGTGGGACCGCTGACTATACGCGCCGGTTGTGACGAAATGCCGCTAGCGGGGCTCGCGTCAACCGAAACTAGTTCGGACGACGCGTCAAGCTCCCGAGTCTCCAACATCTCGATCGCTGGGACACAAACATATCATTATTTGCAAGACTTAGCAACATCGCTCTTCAACGCATCACCCACGCTCCTTCCTTCATTGCGGTGCACACCCACGAAAATGGACGAAGACCCGCTGCCCTCCCCGTCGCACGCGACCACCCTCTCTAGCTCCCCGCTCCTCAACCCGCGACTACGTGCATTGTCGCCCACGTCGAGCGAGCCGCCACTCTTCTCAGAAGACGACCCTCCTGAAGCAGCCGACGTTACCAACTACAAATCTCCCCGCGACAAAAGGAAGCGCGCCGGTGCGTGGTGGGAAATCGAGCCGACACGCGCGCCCAAGAGAAGACTGTTCAGGCGCAATTTTGACTCTGGCGTCCACATGATGAGCGACGATTCGACAAGCGCAAATCTGGATATCGCGTCTGATCCCCCAATGCTGGAGCACGAAGAAGCGCGATCGGAGTCCAGAGAAGAACGCATCGAGCGCGTAACCCAATCTATGACAAACTCTGAGGCCTTGCTATATCGCACCATAGAGAAGAGTGTTGAATGCAATGCCACCGAATTTAATTTTTCCGCCTTGGAGCTTCAAGACAACGAGCTGCATCACCTCCATCTCCTCAACCAGGTCATCACGGTTCCCGTGGATGCGAGTGTTGATGTTCCTGCGGAGACTCAGTATCGGTCTCTGATCCCCGAGCTTCACATAAACCTTGGGGACAACCAGCTTCGATATCTCGCGCCAGCCTTATTCAACGTCCAACACTTGACCAGCCTCACCCTCCGCTCCAACGGCATCGAGGAACTTCCGCCTCACATAGCGAAGCTGACCAACTTGTCCACGCTTGACCTCTGCTATAATTCGATACGGACGCTTCCTCTTGAATTACTTGGAATGTGCTCACCGCAAGGGAACCTCGTCCGCTTGGCACTAGCTGGCAATCCGATTTATTTATCAGGTGCTGGATGGAGTTATTGGATATTTCGCAAAGCTGAAGCGATACTTGCCAGCTCTGCAAGTACACTACCTAAGGTCACTCCGGCGCAGAGTATCTCTGCCTTTGCGCATGAGGATCGGTATCATCCGGCCAATCATCTACCGAGGATGCTAAGGTACTTGGAGAAGGATTGGAGTGACTTCGGCGGCCACCACCGTTTCGCTCCTGAGAGCTTCAATACCAAGATTACAATGGATAATATAAAGGACGGCCTTTTCCTTATGGCTCGGACTCAAGCCACATATCTCGATGCAGCCGGTCGGCTAATGAAAGGATCGTCAGCTCCAACATGGGACACGCTGGAGGAGACGGCCGTATGGATCGACAGCATGGGTCGGCCGCACAGTTATAACAATCCGCAAGGACTTATGGTCAGCACTTCATTAGGTACCGACGCTGTCCCTGACGTCTGGTTCAATCCACCTTCGATGTCCAAGGTGCCCTCGCTTCGCAATCTTTCGCTCACTCTAGCCCTCAAACACCTCTCTGCGGAACAGATACGAAGCGCCGTAGACGGAATGATGCCGGCGGAAGTCGACCACAACCTCGAGGCTGCGGAGCGAAATATGTCTTCCGTTTTCGGACCACTTCGGATGTGTCATTGCTGCGGTAAACAATACATTGTGCCTAGGGCAGAATGGGTTGAGGCGTGGGTCATGGGTGGCGAGTGTCTTCCCTTCAAGGCGACGGTATGCTCTTGGGGATGCGTGCCGGATGTAATCGCACGTCGGCCGGAGCCGCTGAGATGGTTGGACGTACAAGGCTAGTCAGAGACAGTGACAGCCTTTCTCTTCCGTTCATAAGAGATCATATGAGTGATTAGGCTCAGGAATCGCATCTTCATTTAAGAATCAAGAAAGTTTGTACATGGGCAGGACAGATGATGACGCCACCGAGAAGCACACCGTAAATAGCACTTCTTCTGTACAAAATTTTCCGAATATTAACCTATTCAAGTGACGGTTTGTAGTTCAAATCTGTCCAGCTTCGAACTAGTCTTTCAGCTTCCTCAATAGTGCTCTCGTACTCCCTTCCGCCACATCCGTTTACATCCCTAACCCAGCCCACGGTTTCAGCACAGGATGCTCAAACCCACGTACGGATTCACTCCTGCTAAATCCCTAGAGCATGGTTTTTGTGCAATCCCTCGCATCGCACAGACGTCACCTTCACGCCCCAGCTCAGACCGCAGCCACTACAAACAGAAACATACGGGAGGTCCTGACCTTAGGATGTGGACGAAGTTGAGGGTAGTATGTTTGACCCATCAATGTACCAACGCATGACCGGGGGAGTATGTGTGCATAAAGTGCAGTATAAGTGTTGGCAGTATTCGCGGCGAATTATGTTGAGGGGGGAGTCCATGGTAGGAGAATGACGGAGTTGCGGTAGTGGCAGGGATGGCATATCCATGTTGCGGAGTGGTCTATGCGAGTATGTTAGATGACTTATTACGGTGCTGATCGGAGGATTTGCATTGCGGGGTCTTCGAAGACAACAATTTGCGCGGCTGCTTGGGTGGAGGCCTGCTCCTGCTTGGACGGGTGATAGGGAATAAACATTCTCTTCGAGAAACGATAGACTTGGGTCGTGTTGGCAATAACGCGGTGAAGTTTCGGTCGTTCCAGCCGGGGTCGAGTCAAAATTATAGAGAAAGACTGATTTGTAAGACATGGAAGCTATGGATGAGGGATTGTGCAAATGTGTTGTTTGTTTACAATGCAGAACTGGGGATTGTCAAGAACGGCTCACGTTAAGACATGCTCCTATTTGTTCATGGACCTTATTGTGTGGTGTTACTAGCATTGAACACAATACTTGAATAGATCTAAGGTGGACTACTTAAGGATCGCAATCAACCTCAAAATTTTACCATCCACCGCCAATCATTGTACATCTATAGTATCCAAATGATTCATCTTCGAGGCCCGAATTTCGAATGACTCTAGTCAAAACAGGGTCGAAATCAACACCCGCTCTAACACACCTCTATTACATTTCCATTCCTCATGAAGATCAGAATACCCAAGCTACCTTGCCTTCCCAAATGTGTGTATATCACAAGCACTGATAAATTCGACAGCTTATGGCGCTACCACAAGGACTGCTGCGCTGTGTATCACGTCACCACATGCCATGGAAGTAATCCATACGAGTGCTCCCGTGCTCAATCTATGGTGATCTACCCTACTACCTACGGGTGATATAATCTAGTCCGTTAGTATTCAAAATGTTCATTTACACCACTCCAAAATTTCTCGCAGCCGTGATAAGTCTCCACACAGCCTCTAAACCTAGTACATTCTGCCTCAACAAGAAACATTGTCATTGCACTCTCTCATCTCAATTGAGATTCTGCATTCACTACAATTCATCGCCCCAGGATTTTGTATGGTTATATAAACACCTTTACATTTTTCCCATAATTGCTCAAAGAATCCACAACAACTTGAACAGGTTGAACAAGGTACTCAATAGATATGGCCCAAAACCAATCCACGAATTCTATCATGCAGAGAGATGAGTATAGTCGCAAGATGACAGCATCCCAACATGTTGCATATCGTCCAGCGCATCCAGGCCCCGGCCCTCTGCCACACAGCAGTGTGGAGGGTACCTGGGAATGCTGCAACCGATATTGCGGTCGTATCAATTATTTGGCACTCTTTCATGGTGAATACATCTTCAAGCACCTGAAATGTGTCTGTGGCCATGGCATATGCCGACATTGTCATTCAGACTTGCTCGAGTTTGATATGAACAATGAACTTCGAGGTACGGGCCCAATGGTGCTTCCTTTCGACAAGGAATGCCCTTATTTCAGCATCTGCCCCAACTGTTCACTGACGTATAGGGCGAAAGCGAAGATGACTAACGGCGTCTTTACAGCTCCCAAGGTCTCCCTGAGCTTCAAGCCATGGGGAGAACCCTGCGACTACTGCGGCTGCCAGGTTAGTTCACAGTGGCCTAAAGCCAGCATCCATTCCAGCTCTGAGTATGGCGTCGTCGATCCCAGCGAGAATCGTACGCCTAGCTTACTCCGTTCATTGACTGATCCAATGCGAAAGCATGGGTCTAGCTTCGTACGCTCGACGGCTGGCTCTATGCGATCTATCGCTAGTAAGATTGCTAGCAGTTCAGAGTATGATCATAGGAAGACATGCATTGATCCTACAACGGGTCATGCTATTCCTGCACCAATTCGGCGCAGCAAGTGGGACGATGATGATGATGTGTCCTACAGCTACACGCTTGTCTACTACGAAGACCGTGATCAAACATATCACTACGTTGACAAGGAAGGAAATCCGTGGGAATCAGAGCCCGGCAGCCGTTACCCATCACGTCGATCCAAATAGCGATCCTGATCAGAGATGAATGTCGCGGCCACGGGTGCTCAAAGTCGTTTCAACACATAGTTTCTCAGCGATGTGGCGAACCACTATACACAAAGATTTTGCTGATCAAGGCCTTTTGTATGGTTCTTGTTCTGCCTTTCTGCTCTTCCTTCTGCTTTTCTGCTTTTCTGCTTTTCTGCTTTTCTGCTTTTCTGCTTTTCTGCTTTTCTGCTTTTCTGCTTTTCTGCTTTTCTCCGCGAGTAGTTAACCAAATTGTCTATCTAGATCATTGTTTTCACACCTATATCGTGATTCTTTCGAGTGATATCTAAAAGGATGCTTTCAAATTTCATCCGGAGGTTGCATTGCATTGCGACTGTCGTAGCCGAACGTTTCGATATTGACACTATAGCTCAACCTTTTGGACTTCCCTAATATAATCTAAGGGCAATAGAGTCTAAAATGTATTTCTAGACTTGTGTCTTCATCCTTGTGTCTTCATCCTACGTCTTGCACGCACAGGCAGCTCGTTGATAGAACAGTCAATGCTTGGACTCTGTAGACTACTGAGCTACCGAGGCCGTTATATGTCTGGGGATATGTGAAGCATTATTCCGTCAAGGAGAAGTAATACTGGCGTGACTATGACGGTGTCATTCGAGAGACAGAGCCGAAGATGCTACACCTGTCGTTTTGCTCTTCCTAGGTCCAAACAGTGTCCTGAGTATCTATGCTACTATATTGAGCGTAACACTATGAATACTGATGTTTCGAGACGGGAAGCTGCTGCTTTGCCTGAGGCTGACCTCGCACATTTTGCTAGAATGCCTTTTACTATGTGAAGGGTAAATGATTTTTCAGCTTTTATTGGAATGGTAATCAATTCTGTCTTGTACTGCTCCATACTTTAAGCGGCTACAGCATCTGTTAGGTCGATTTGGCTTCAGTTGCAATGCATCAAGAACTTGGTTCTAGTAAATTAGCAATTATAAAGGGCAAACAACAAAATCAAGTTTAAAAACGTGAATGGGTCGACAAAGCACTTTTCTGGATATCGGAAACTAAACTAATGTACAGCCAAACAATTGGGCAGTCCGTTGCGTGTCTCATGCATTCTGGGGTGGCGTGAGCTGGAACGTGTCCGCTCAGCAAACACCCTTCAAACCGACGAAGTCAACGTCCTCGTCATCGTCCTCGACCTCATCTTCATCGTCCCCCTTCTCCCTCTTCCTCTCCTCCTCCTCCTCCCTCCTCCTCTCCGCCAGGAACTTCTCGCCGACAACATCCCCGTCGCTCCCTTCCTCCTCCTTCTCTTTCTCCTTCAAGATGAAGGAGATTTTGGCGGAAGGGATGGGCGCCTGGGGGATCCACGCCCCGGCCACCCCGGGTACCGCTTCGACAAAGAAGCAGGCCAGCTCCAGCTCGAGGCGCTCATCGGATACCTCGTCGTCGACGGTGCTGAAGAAACCTGTTCCTTCTTGCAGGAAGCAGATCGCCAGGCAACTGTGCTTGTCGAAGTGGTATCCGACGTCACCGCGTCGGAGGCCGTGCAATTGTAGGAGACCCGGATTCGGCTCGAGGTCGTAGATACTGAAACCAGTATCCAGTGCTCTCCAGTGTTCAGCGTCGCCCGTTGCAAACTCGGGCTCCATGTCCATGAACATGGTTAGCAAGGCGGTGTTGGCGGCGTCGACGAACTTGTAGTGATGCGCCTTGATCTTGAAAGTCGAGGCGGACTTGGGGTAGAGGCGGATCTGGCCGTGGTTCAAGGTGAAGATGGCTCCGGACGCCTCTCCTTTCTCGCGCACGCCGACGTTCTGGAAGAGGTACTCGATGTGCTCGAGCAAGCTGCGGGGAAGAGCAGCAAACTTCTCGTTGTACGTGAGAGGACGGCGAATCTGGTGCTCTGCACGCGCGGGGCGCAGATCGAGACGTAGCGCGCGCTTGGGCATTGCGGCCAAAAGAGGTGTTGAAGTACGCTTAATGGGCATGTTGTGGAGGTATTTTGCTTTTTTGCAGAAAGATTGAGAGTGGGAAGAGAGTAGGCGTACGGAAGAGTGAGCAGAGGTGCAGCGCGGTTGAGAAGAAGATTTCTAGAGTCCTTTCACTCGTTCACCCCGCCAGATCAAAACAAATACAAACGAAACGCGACCAACTAACTACGAGCCAGCGGCCCTTTCATTCTTCATCTTCACCATTACGGGAACTGTCAGTCTCCGATTCTTCATCCCCATCTTCTTCCTGACCCGACGACGACAGGCTGGTCTCGAACTTCTCACTGTACCTCTTCGTGTGATAACACAGTCCCTGCCAAATCAACCCTCCTTCTATGAGCTTCCCCCACTCTTTCGATTGTGCCGCGCCTGTCAGCTCCATCCACGGTAGCTCATCGTCTTCCCACTCGTACACCCACATATACGGTGCTGATGGCATCGCGCTGTCTGTCCTCTCTTCTCCAACCTCCTTCAATATCCTCGCGCGCAGGAACGTGGGTCCTTCCAACAACAACGGGGTGTATGTCTCCTTCTGCCATTTCCAGAATTCTTCAATCTGCTCTGGGGGAGGTGTCTCGCAGGTCACAACGCTTATATTATCATTCTATGGCGGAGATACAAAGTCAGTGTAAGTCAGAAGATTGGGACGGGTACATTATCAACGTCTCATCCAGGCGACGAAAGGTTTTCCCTTCGCTAGAATGACACATCTACTTTGTACTTGGGCCTTTGCTCACAATGCGCGGGTGTACTACGACCCATATTAGTTTCACGCTTGTTACACAGACCAGGGGTTCTTACTATTTTCGCATCCTTCTACGTCTCTCCGATATATCTCCTCATAAACGCGCGGTTTGCATACCCCCTCGCCTCGACTTTGACACGCTTTTTCCACTCGCTTGAACGCTTCATCGTTACGATATTCGACATCCGGCAAGTCGTACATGGTCATGAACGGGATATCATGACTATAGGGGTACTCCATGACCTGACCTTTCATTTGTCTTATCTGCGTGCCTAGCGACACACCTGGAAGTTCGGTAACAGCATCGCGGAAGGTCTCATCGTCAGGCTTGACCGTAACCGCAACATCTGGATCGGTGCGCGACCAGATGCAGAAGAGTCCTGGAGCCATTGTTTGGTACAAAACAAATTAGCAAAGGCGACGGTGGGCGACAGAGTGAAGGTTTAGTGCCCGCCGCAGAGCGCTGCCCACTGTTTTTTTAGTCAGGGCGATGAGCAGCTAATGACGAGCCGATCGTCTTGTGCAGATCCCGCTCCCGAAACCGGCTCGCTGCTTTCCACACGCGGCTGGGACATCCAGGCACATTGACAAGGATGGAGATAGCTTCAACGAATCCGAGCTATCGATACTGAGCACCGGGCAATTTTCCTCGCGTCGCTATGCCGGTTCGGGTGCACTCAAGCGAGCGTCTACTGTGACGGTTTCATCTCGGCATCTTCCATCCTAGCGAGTAGGAATTCCTGCCACGAAGATCCAACAGACGAGCCTGACGACGCTCGATGCACATGCATAATTGGGTGAATGGAAGGCGTGGGGGCACCGTACGATAGACTTTGGGCTCCTATACCATGCATAAAGGGGTAAGCTGAAACGGAAAGGACCATGACTCGTGTTGGTACCTACCGCTCTTGGGTCGTTCAGTGAGCCTCAACCCATGCGCCTGGTAACGAACACGAACTGTCTTGAGAAATGTCATCCTCTCTCCATCAAGGCAGTCACTACTTCCAATAGTATCATCACAAGGCCATGAGACAGTGGATCAAAGACATGCCTCGGTTGTATCATGTATTCCGTATCCTGAGTTGGTCAATTGGCAAAACTGGAATGTAGGTACGACATACATATATGAATGTTCGAGAGACAAGTTTCTTCCCAGGATTGCATAATAACAACGCGTAATCGCCGCACCCCCCTGTCGAAACGATCTTTGCAGACAATCAATCGTCACGATGTATCACCTGCCCGATATTCTTGTTCCTGGTACGTAGCTGCATAATACAATGAGTTGTTCCAGGTATCCATTGTATAGGCGGAATCTGCCTGTTATATTTAGTTTAGGATGTACCTTGTTCCCAGATGTAGACAGACTAAAAGTAGTAAAGGATAAGGCAGTGGCTAGATGCATCATTATAAACTACATTTATAAATTTGGGGTATCCTGCGAAGAAACAAACCATACCAACCCGCCCCATATTCCATGCCATTATGCTCGTAGACTCTTTTCCCCAAACTCCGAATAAATGCCGATGCCTATTCGAAAATCCCTCATAACCACAAGAGAAAGAACGCCCCCATACAGACTAGAATAACACCATGAGGCATATTTAAATCAGAGGTTCCAGCGCCACGGGCTGATTCTGTGGCTTGTGGCTGTCCTTCGAATATAACATTACCAGGTGTGGCGCTTGCATCAGCATTAGTCGGAGTCGGAAGAACTGTCGTTGTACCGTCGATGGTAACGGTTTGCCCGATAGTCGCAGTGATCGACCCGCTTATTATATAAACAGGTATGACTGTGCTCATGCCATTGATCATGGTCGTTACAGTGGTAAATAACGCATCTGCGGTGGGAAGCACAGTGACCTTGCCACCGATCGTGACGGTTTGGCCGGCGAAAGCGGTTATCGAACCACTGATGATGTATGCTGTGATTGATGTTTCGATGCCGTATATCGTGGTTGCAACCACAGTGGCATATGGTGCTGGCGCGGCGAGAACAGTGGGTTGTCCATCGAGGGTGACCGTCTGGCCAATACTAGCTGTGCTCGTGCCACTGATGATGAAAGCAGGCGTAGATGTGGCAACATCATTAATTTTTGTAGGTACTATGGCGAAAATCGCAGTCGGTGCTGTTAGCACGGTAGTCTGACCGTTCACAGTTACGGTTTGTCCAATAGTCGCGGTTTGTGAGGAATCAGGAAGGATGAAAACTGGGACCGCTGTGGGTTGACCGTCAACGAATGTGGGTACGAATGTGAAAACAGGGGTAGTGAGTGTTGGAGCTGGTGTTAGAGCTGGTTGTGCTCCCTTATCCCCAGGAGTTGTTTGCCCTACTCCGTTGCCGTTATTTGGGGTTGGAACAGGCTGACCCGCACCATGGCCATTCGTAGGGGCTGGCTGCACAACTTGACTAGTATCCGGAATGTGGACAATCGGTACACTAGGGCGCGATGGACGTTGGGTCTGTTGTGGGAGTGGCACAGTGGACTCTATTCGAGGAATGTCTGGAATTGGAATGGATGTGCTGGGTCTTGCTAGGGATGTTATCAATGGTGTAGAAATTGGCGTTGAGCTTCTTGCGTTTGGAATCGACGACCCAATCAGGTCAGGTGGCTCTTCAGTCGTCGTAACGTCCTCCCACCATGTAACGGTACTCTCTTGGTGGACAACCCCGGGTTTCTCCATACTTGTGATAAAGGTGGCCGTGTCAAAAACGAATTTTGCAGTTGAAATGTCTGTAGGAGCCGGTTTTCCCCGTACTGACTCGCAGGAGGCGAAAGCGGATTCGGAAGGAAAGGCGTTGTCGAACCATTTCTTGTCGGGTAGGTCTTGAAGCGCAATGTAAAGAGGCATGTAATTTGCGCCCTCAGGGTCTTTCTTATCTGCGAATACATTTGTGGGCTGAGGATATAGTGGGTGCAGGGTCACCTCTCCAAATGCGAGTTCCTCCGTTGCCGTAGCACATGTTGGGTTGTACTTCTCGTCGTGCGTAGGGAGAACTCCTTCCCAGTGATATTGCGATGGATAGTCTACCCATGGAGTTGGATATGCAAATGTCGTCAGGGTTGGTCCGTCCGAGAGAGTGATGTCAGCTTCGACTATTTTGGTGCCGGCTTCATTCGTAGATACGTGATAGAGCGTGTACCACCTTGGGACAGTATCATCATACACTGTTTCCGTTCTAATCATGGTGTTCTCGCCTATGGTCGCTGTTATGATGCTAACAGTCCCAACGGTGACTGTTTCGGTGAACACAATCTCGGCTTCTGGTACCCAAGACACTCCGAAAAGCTCTGGATAGCGGACGTCGCATGACGCTTCACATGTCGAACCAGTGTCGGTTGGTCTAGGCGCAGGTGTCGTTGCGTTGGTGATTGGAAATACGGGTATAATACCGATTCCAACTCCTGTTCATACATTAGCCGCAGCTCGCATCGAAGAGGAATAGTATCCATCTCGTACTTTGAGGGCCCGCTCGCGCCACTCCCGCAAGCGCAACAGCAAAAGCGCCAAGCATACAGTTCTTCGTCGCCATCGCTTTCGAGCGCAGTGCAGTGACGCTCCAACGACTCGTATCAACAGTAGCGAGCAAGCAAAATTGGATTAGACATTAGGGAGGCGCACTGAGCGAGCGATGGCGTTTTGAAGGTGATATGGAAATTGACGGCTCCTTGGGATTGGCAGGTGAGATGCAGGCTAGCCAGCTCGACCTCGTATTCCGCCTCAGCTCCCATGCGGGAGGTATTGGCGTCGCGTGGCGGCAGCCACATGCATGGCTCGTGATGTCGCATCGCTGAGATGAATACGAGGCGCCGTCATCATGCTATGCTGTCATAACCTGTTGGTATTTGTGGACTGGCATCGCGAACGACTGTACAGTACAGGCCGAGTACCATACAAGAACTCCAGCGTTTGCGAAGATATCTAGACATCAAGACTTCGGCGAGGTTGAACCGAAGCGCACGGGTCTGGCCAGATCCCGTCGACGAAAAGGGAATGCGATCCGCAGACTCAACAGGGGGTTGCCTGTCTGGGGAAGGACCCACGAGTGATCTCGGGACATTTGAATTCCAAGCAGAAGCAGTTGGATCGAAGAGATTGGAGATGTATAGACCTATAATGCGAGGGGTTTGTGCAATGATAAGTGTGTTTCTGTCAGGCAAGACGCGAGTACAATGTTCTAATATTAGCAAAATTGCCTATGTCAGGATCCACGCTTTCGGCCCAAGTCACAGTCACGAGGTCACACACGGCCGTAGTCGGCGCGTTCGGGACGTTCATCCAGTCAAGAGGCTCGAACGAAGGATGAACCGTCAACCGCTACGGGAACTATGGCTCCGTGTGTCTCCTGTGGCTGAGTGGCGGTGCACCTGCCGGTTAATATCAGATTCCACCAAACGCGGGGATCACTCGACCCATCCCCACGTCTGTAATATCGCCCAAATTGCGCCCGCGCTTGAAAACCTGGGATACGACGTTTGGCGACGGAGGTGACCAGGTTCCATCAGTTGTGTACCTCGGCCATTCTCAACAGCCTCACAGGATCACGGCCCGTCATCGACTTCGCGTCCAAATTTGCCTCTTCTTCTGCAGGAGATCGATCATGCGGCTCATTTACGATCTGATCATGACGCTACCCAAGACGTTTGATAACACTTCCAACAAACAATTCGGGTACCGTTTACTGCTAGCAGACTCCAGAATCATTATATCCAGCGGCATTATAGCACCAGGTTCCGCAACCGAAGCTTCGACTCGTATATTGATCTCCACAACCTAAGCAAGACCAAGAACAGGTCCATGCTCTGCAAGCGTTAGATCATCGTGCTTAATCCATCGCAACCTCCCTCATGGGTTTGTCATTGGCAGTCCGTCTGAGAAGCTTCCTATGACTTTAGGAAGCCATAGCGTAGGCTTGTCTTTGAATATAAGAGCAGTATACACGAAAACTCGAAATACCGGTCATGACCTCTAGAATTGGCTGACATCTGCTGACAACTTGAAAATCCGACGATAAGAAAGTCCTCTAGCCTCTTCCTGAAAGTTGGTCAAACGTTCTATAGCACGTGGAGCAATATAAGACTAACCCAACTGCAGGCTGTGTGTTCTGGTCACGAGCAGCTCCTCTCAGATGCACCCCATAAATTCCACCAGTCACCTATGCATGCAGCCATGTACAATTGCCGAGGGCTAGACTCCAACGGAAACTACGCCTATACAGGAAGGCTTCTCGATGTTTGCACGCGTTTCCCTGCGTAGTATAACCTGGACGCAGTACTCCAACGACTCCCAAAGCCCCTGAAGAGCCGCAAGATCTGCGGGATGTCGTCCCGGCCCTGGCCCTCTTTCCAATATACATCCCACAGATGCTTCGCTGACGTCTATCGATCTAGGCAAATAGATTAACATCTTGTCCGTAAGAGGTATGAGAAGATTTTGCTACGTAGGTACATCGCGGAGAAGAGCTCGAATGGACTACTAGCAGCGGATCAACGGTTCAGAGTGGCTGGTGATAATTTACACGTCGGGAGTACATCGACATGGCGGTACGAACGCGTCTTGGAGTCTGAGCGTGATATGGCTTCAAAGGTATATAAGGCGGTCGTCATGATCATGTCAAGGCCACGCTCCTCAGTCAATCATTCAGCAGCAGTTTCAGCGTTTCACCATGTTTTCCAAGGCTAGCCTCCTCTCCTCCCTTTTCGCGGCAGGTGTCTCCGCCCAGCAGGTCGGCACTTTGACCACAGAGACTCACCCTTCCATGCCCATTCAGTCTTGTTCGGCCGCCGGATCTTGCACAACGCTCTCAACCACCGTCACGCTTGATGCTAACTGGCGCTGGCTGCACTCCACAAAGAGTGCCGATAACTGCTACAATGGCAACACGTGGAACTCGACCTTCTGCCCGGATGGCAAGACTTGTGCTGCGAATTGTGCCCTCGATGGTGCAGACTACACTAGCACATATGGTGTTACTGCTTCAAGCGGTGCGCTTACGCTCAAGTTCGTGACCGATGGCACGTACAGCAAGAACATTGGTTCCAGGTTGTACTTGATGGCTTCGGAATCGAAGTACTACATGTTCAAATTGCTCAACAAGGAGTTCACTGTAAGCACGCCCGATTGGCGAGTGCATCTGGTATGGTCACTAATCATATTCACACCATTAGTTCGATGTTGATGTTTCGCAATTGCCTTGCGGCTTGAACGGCGCCTTGTACTTGGTTGAAATGGATGAGGACGGTGGTCTTGCTAAGTACTCGGGCAACAAGGCTGGTGCGAAGTACGGAACCGGGTACTGCGATACTCAGTGCCCTCACGACATCAAATTCATCAGCGGCGAGGTAAGCTCGAATATCCCCACCAATCCTCTTTCCACATGGATTTCATATCTAACAAAATCTCAGGCCAACAGCGAAGGCTGGGAACCCAGCGACAACGATGTCAACGCCGGTGCTGGCAAGTATGGTGCATGCTGCAACGAGATGGATGTGAGTGCATTCATACATAAATTAAATGTGATCTATGCTAACGGACACGTCTAGATCTGGGAGGCTAACTCGATCTCCGCTGCTTACACCCCTCACGTATGCAGCAACAACGGCTTACTTCGCTGCTCGGGTACCCAGTGTGGTGATGGCGACAACCGCTACGGTGGTGTCTGTGACAAGGACGGCTGCGACTTCAACAGCTACCGCCAGGGCGATACCTCCTTCTATGGTCCCGGCAAGACCGTCGACACCAAGTCCAAGTTCACTGTCGTCACTCAGTTCGTGACCGACACCGGCACCGACTCCGGAAAGCTCACTGAGATCCGTCGCAAGTACGTCCAGAATGGAAAGGTCATTGACAACAGCGTGAGCAAGGTCTCTGGTGTCAGCGGCAACAGCATCACAGATTCCTACTGCAATGCTCAGAAGACTGCTTTCGGTGACAACAACATGTTCGAGAAGTTGGGCGGACTGAACCTTATGGGCGGCGCTATCGGCCGTGGTATGGTTCTCGCTCTCTCTGTGTGGGACGACCACGCCGTCAACATGCTTTGGCTCGACTCTACCTACCCTACCGACAAGAGCGCCTCTACCCCCGGTGTTGCCCGCGGCACCTGCGCCATCACCTCGGGTGTGCCCTCGGACGTTGAGAAGAACAGCCCCAACTCTCAGGTCATCTACAGCAACATCAAGATCGGCGCTATTGGCTCGACATTCGGCTCCGGCACTGGCACCACGCCCTCCGGTACCACCAGCTCCAAGGCTGCTACTGCTACTCCTACCTCTGGCACTGGCACTGGCGCTCCGCTCTATGGACAGTGCGGTGGAACCGGCTGGACTGGCCCCACTACCTGCACTTCGGGCACTTGCAAGGCGCAGAGCCAGTGGTACTCTCAGTGCCTTCCGTAGGTGAAATTTGGATGACTCTCACCAATATGGGGCGCTAGTGTCGCTGAGGCTTCTTTCACTTCAAGAAGGGCTTAGATTAGACGCTTAGGTTTTTGTATATATTCGGACTAGAATGCCGCTCGTTTTCTCTATTAGAAGTAGAGATGCTTGTATATAGAATGTATGGTACATGCATAGAAAGCCTCTCGCTCCTGCGCTCTTGAAGTGACGAAGATTAACTACTAGCATGCATCACCACGCTACGCTAAATGCTAGCTACCTGGCGTGTAGATCCTACACTGTCGATAACACATAGTGTGACGTGTGAGCTACTGGCACGTACAGTGGGTATGGAGAGGATGCTGAAAGTCAGTGTTGTCAGATCTTCTCATTGCAAACTCTATTAATGCTCAACATTGGTACTGGCGTCCGAGGGGATGGTTTCCATGCGGTGACTATAGCATACTTTGCTCATACTGATATTTCCATAGACGACTACACACATATACATCCTCATATGTCATCGCAGCCTCTGCCGCTTGGTAACTGCATGATTTTTGCCTTCTAAACTGAAGGAGGACAGGCTGCCTAAAGCCATATTGCATCTTTTACAATTCTCTGCAATTTTCTGGCATGTTCCTAGTGGCTTCTGCCTGTGTATGATGTATCATAGGGTAATACCCTGTATGGAGCCCCCACTATACGTAGCTAGACTTGTGCAGGGTACCAGCATCTAATAATTAAAACGGGCCAGGAACACACAGATGGCGTTGCATACTAAAGCTAAGTAGACTCTAATGTACAGCCACTGGTGTCAAAGCTTCTTTGGGCTCATCTTGGTGGCGCGTATGAGAGGTAGTAGATAACTGTATGCTGGTTCGTGTCGTTGAGAAACACACATGATCATACCTATGGTCTAAGTATCGAGTATTAGGTTTTTGTAGGCTGAGGCTACCTACGCCATTGTGACACGGCAGGCGAACCGCAACGATGTGGAAAGTAACAGAATATGAACGTTTGATACATATCCTTAGCAGCACAACTTCTACTTCTACATCTTATCCAAAAGGTCTCAGACTAGAAGTAATGAGTTCGTTGGTAAGGATAAGACAGTCGACCTGATGTTCACGGACTTGAGAGGTGGGATTGAGGTACGATGCAACACCAATATGACGGGGAAGCCTTCAGAAACGAGAGGATTAATTCTATGGAAAATCTATCAAATTACTTTTCGGAATGCATGCTTCGACGTTTGCCAAATGCTCATCGATTCACGTGGCCGTTTGGAATCTCATCACTCAGAGGTTGAGCAAAGCACTGGCGCCCGGCTCACTGCAGATGTAGACCACATCGTGGTTATCCGTGAAGCCGTTGAAACGAGTGGCAGAGCACTTGGTGTACGCGCCCATATCCTCGAAGTAGAGCCAGTCATTGACATCCAGAATCTCCGGGAACGTGCAGGAAGACGAGATCACGTCAATGCCGTCGCACGTCGGGCCCCAGATAGAGTATTCGATCATGGACGGGGTGTCGTAGCCGGAACGGCGAACCTCGTACAAGATATCATCGCCGTTCTTGAGGACACGCGGCACCGGGTGCTGGTGGTCGAAGATGATACTGGAGAAGTTGCCGTAGACGCCGTCGTTCATGTAAAGCATATAGGAAGTGGTTCCAAGGGTGGCGTCGGTAACAGTGCGTCGAGCAATGACATGGCATGCGAGAGTAAACGCGGTGGAAACGAAGTAACGACCGGGCTCGCCAATGATGCGGATGTGAGGCGGAAAGTACTCGTCCAAGGAGGCAGAGAGGACTGCGGCCATGGGCTCGAAGCTATCGTCACCAGTGAATCCTCCACCAACGTCCAAAGTGTGCATATCGAAGCCCAAAGCAGCAGCTTGGTCGAAGACAAAGCGAGCGTCTTGGACAGCCTTGATGAATGCCTTTGGGTCAGAGGCACCTGATCCAACATGGAAAGCCACGCCCACAACGTTGAGATCCAACTTCTTCGCTAGCTCAAGAAGCTCACCCGTGGTGTCCATAGCTGCGCCGAACTTCTGGCTAAGGCGGCACAAACTAGCCGAATCGTCCGTCAAGATGCGGAGGTATAGCTCGGCGTCGGGAGCAAGTTGCTTGGTCTTGTAGAGCTCATCGGCATTGTCGAAGGTCATCTGCTTGACCCCAGCGTTGGCGGCATAGCGTAGGTAGCCCTTGGTCTTGCACGGCTGGGCGTAGATGACGCGGGAGGGATCAACACCCATTTTCAGGACTGTCTCGATTTCATTCTTGGAAGCGCAATCGAAGCCCAGTCCCAGCTCAGACAGGAGGCGAAGGACCTGGGGGTCGGGGTTGCACTTGACCGCTGGAGTTGAGTTAGTCCTATCCTACAACTGCTCGAAGAGAGGCAACTCACCATAGTGCGGCTTGACTCGGCTCAAGTTCTTTTTCCAGCGAAGATGCTGGCGGTAGACCTCGCCCAGATCAGCGACGAAGAAGGCATCCTCGTCGCCGACGTCGCAGGTGTCAGGATCAACAGCTTCAACACGGCTCTTCAGAGCCTCCCCAATCAATTGTTTAGATAACACGGCGCCATGATTATCGGTCGTACCAAGGCTAGTGCCGACAGACTTCAAGTCTTGGTATATTAACTGATATTCCTCGATGGGTGTGATTGCGGAAGGTGCCATTCCCTGGATGTTTCGTCCGGAGAGTGGTGATATAGGATTATGGGTGGTGTCTGGATGGCGCCGGGGCGTTATGGGGGCTTGAAGGGTGTGAAGCCGAGACTGGCTTGTGGGCGAGGTCTCCTCGACTCTTCCTCTCCGAGAGGAAGAACCACAGAGAGGCTCCTATGCGGCAGCTGAGAGGGAGGCGATTCTAGGGTTCGGTTGGTTTCGGGAGAAAACAACGCGCGCTCGATGTCGGCTTTAGAAGTCTGCAGCCGGAGGGGGCAGGTTGTTGAAAGTGTGCGGAGAGGGCCGAACAGACTCAATTTGAAGGTCGAAGCGGATGCAGGCCGAGGCCGTTGTGGTGGGGGAGCCTTTGCGTTGACCAAAGGCTGTCGCTGGGAGCGAGTGATGGGCGGTGAGCGGCAGTCACGACGGAATGAAGTGCCGTGAGATCGGGAGACTGGGGTTGAAGGGGGGAGAGAGGTCGTCGCGAAGGAGGACAGGTCAGGTAGCAATTTTCACCTGAACGTGCGTCCTCGCCGCTTCATGGAAATGGCTCATTAAGTAACAACTAAATTGGCGCGCTAACGGGCGCGACCCCGGCCCCGGTCCACCAGAATTTTGCCCTGACATCACCCAAGCCACCCAGATCCACCAGTGCGAGCCGTCTATTTGTGCCCCACTGCCATTGCGAACAGCCTCATCGATCGATGCCAAAGGAGCTGACATGGATGTCGGGCAGTGCTCACTGACCGCTAGAGCAGGCTTCCAAGGTTTGATTGTGCATACACCTTCGGCAAGCGACTGATGACTCTAACGCTAAATATATCCCTCAAAACTGGTGTGGTGGTTGCACAAGATAGCAGCGGATACAAGCATGCATATATGCTGCATGTGCATAACAGGTGTTATTCTTTCACGTGCTATGGTTGCGGTGAGGCACAGGTTGGACGAGTTTCGAGTACCCTTGTCTCCTGCAGGACGGTATACTGCATCCTTATAGCGGCGTGGAACCTATGCCGACAAGGTTCCATCCATGTAGTAGAGGAAGAGTCGTCTTGGAAATAGCCTTGTATCTCCAATGGAAGAGTTCGGAGGATTTTGAGAGAAATAATTTCATACAACTGCTTCTTTTTCAAAGTGCTTCAATGGTTGTGACAGGAAAACGTGTGCCAAGCCGATCTTTGAAAGGAAACCCCCTCCCTAGTACCAATCACCAACACCAAACCCCCACCAACACCACCACCACCACAAGTAACGATTCTATGGGCGAGCAAAGTAGTGTACGTTTATCGAAAATACCCCCAAATGAACACTGAGCTAAGAAAACCCAGGTCACTTCGGGCGAGCTTCGCAGTGAACCCATACGATCAGCCGCACATTGAACCAGCATCCCAAAGCGTCTCAAAGGCTACTATGAACCACACCCGTGCCTAATCAGCATGTCAAATCGCACCGCTGCCTAGCCTCTCGCCGACGAAGCACTTACAGCGCAACTCCTTGACTTCGTACAAAGTGCAACACAATACGGCCAAGGTCGCGAGGGCGCAAACGGATGTAAATGGCCCTTTCTCTTCGTTTCCCCCACCTTCTGCTCACAAGACTAATACCTCCTAGCGACGACGTCACTTGATCGTGGCATCGCCGAACTCATCCTTCTCGCTGCTGATACCATACCCCTCGCCATTCTGCACCCCGTCCCACTCCTCTGCGAAGATAAAACCACGCCATACGTAATGGTACGACGTTGAGCCGGGCCTTAAGCATGAGCGACCGGTCATCGCGGCAAGCATTGCGAGTAATTTCGCGAGCGATATTGAGGGCTCAGTCTAAAGGGCCAGATATGCGTGGGAGAGAATCAGCATCTAGGCATACGTGATTTGATATTTGAAACAACTGTCTTCAACGGGTGCCTGGTGGCATTAATTTGCTATACCGGGCTTGTTCTTGGATGAGGGTCAGCTACACAGGGTTACGTATGCATAGATGGAGATCGGGCTACAGAAACCGTGTCAGGAAGGCTATGGCGCAAAACCGGGACTGGAAACAGCTCGGTTTGCTGCTACTGCTACTATAGCAATTGCACAGGATAACGAATGGTCAATTTATACTACGCAAATACCAATCCTGAACTCTCACGTATCATGGACGCTAAGTTTTCATGTATTTGAATGGTTTCTTGATTGATGCGCAGGAAGTTATACTGCCATAGATGTATATACGTGTATCCCGTGTGTATCCCGGCCTATCCCAACTGAATGAGAAACCCTGATAGAATGCCAGACCCCAGTACGCATGTATGCATATGCTAGAAATCGATACTCGCTAATGCAGACCTGCAAAAATGCCCAATGAAAATGGCGATGAAGAACAGCGTCAAACATGCGCAGATGGTATATTGCAGATAAAAAGGACAATGAAAAAGGCAGAATCCGCCGGTCATTAGGTGAGACGCGTCTCGCGAAGGGATAAGTCGATCACGATTAAGTATGAGCGTTGTTTTGAATATTCGTGCGGTTCGAAGAACTGTGCAGACGCCGTTTGCCTGCACTATTACCCAGGCTCTATGTACGGCTTCCTTGCATGGCAGCCGCAGACCGTAATGGTCGATAAGCGATGCTTCCGTCCATTGTGTGAGACCTGGGCTGAGTATCATTCACGCGCTGAGCGTAATTATCGAATTTCTCAATCAATGGAGTCACGACACGGCCTCGACCCGTCGTAGGAGCACGGGGGCTTTGTCCGGTGTTGGTCTTAGTCGATGAGTATTGATCGATCGCATGGCTGGCTGCACCGACGTCACCTACGCTCGGTGTCGTGGGCATCGCAGGCACCGTAGGAACACTAACCGTGGTAGTCATGGACGAGGCATGACCGTAGAAGCTATGTCGACGATATATGTCGGCATCCGCCTTTGCCTCTCTGTCGCTGTAGTAGCTTTTGGGTCGCTGAGGCATTTCAGGTCGGAGCAGGGCGCGGTCTTTACTGCGAAAACGCGCAAGTTTTGCAGCTGTTCTGGAGTCCATATTCACCATAGACTTCGCCCGCAGCATTGCATCCCCTAGTTGATGAGGATGAGTAGGCGAGGACATCCTCTTCTGATGGGCCGCAGCCAGAGCAACATCGTAAGGGGAGCGGCCCAACGATGCAGCTGTGGTGCCAAGATCAAGCACAGTATGTTGATCAGGAAGGGGTGGATGTATCTCTTCCTTCTCAAACTTTGATTTTCTGCGGAAGAGAGATAAACTGCGTCGAAGGCTGCGTCGAGGAGATGATGGTCGTTCAGTAGCTGCGCGCTTGTGATGTCGGCCTCGTGGCTCAGGAGTTGCTGGAGGAGAGGGGAATTTGAGGGGCTCAAGAGGAGGCAGCTCCTTCTCAATTTCTTCATCATTGGCATGATTCTTGGCAGGGTAAGTGTGGACAAGATATTCCATGCCTGGAGTTTCGGAAAGCCGTCTGATAAATTGACTTCTGACATCGATGGGAATGCTTGGAATGGATCCTTCTGGTATAGGGTCACAAGACTGTACAACAGGTAATTCCTGAAACGAGGGCTTCTTCTTCTGCAGTCGCTTATGCGTCGAATTTTTGCTGTCAATCGAGAATTGGGAGATAACAGACGCCGGAGTCCTAGGAGTCTTGGGTGCCTGCAAGCCTAATGAAGAGCCGTCAATTTGTTGATTAGTTAAGGCCGACGTTGCTAAGACAAGGGTGCTCTTGTTACCCTCCTGAGCGCTATAAAGGTGTATGGGATGAGTATTTACATGCTCATCTGCTGGGGAGGGTGGCAATGAGGCCTGGGGAGTGGAAGCGCGAAGCATCTGTTCGAACGTATATAAGCTGGTGGAGTCATCTTTATCGGATCCGCTCTCGCTTTGGCGCAAGTCAGCCACCGTTGAAGGCTTCTTGTCAATTGTTTGAGTCGTACCCGACTTCCAAGTTTCACCTTGCTTGGCCCTGAAACTTCCTGCAGAAGAATATCCTGAATCGGCCTTCTTGGGAGGAGGCCGCTTCTCTGCCTTCTGGTGCTTCTGCAGACTAGCCAGTCCATTGACTGAAGGAGTACACTGTGCTTCAGGGCTCGAAGACTCTACGACGGGTTCGCTAAAGATGGTTCCATCAAATATACGTATGGCTTCGTTTCGGAAAGATGTGCCATCGTCTGAAGCGAAGCCCTCATCGTGTGCTTGGACGGAGATAGGCTGGGCACATTCTGAGTAATCATTCGACGAAATATCAGGCTGTGAGTCAAGCGTTGTAGCAAGGGTATCCTGACTCTTGTTCATTACTCGAAGACGCCTGACAGGCTCGGACTCAATCTCTTCGAAATGCGATTGTGCGTGGTGTGTTTGTTGAAGGCTCCCTACTTGCGATGATGCAGCATATCGCGAAGTGGTCTTTGCCTTTCGAGCTTCATCTGGTACACGCAAGTTACGGTAAAGCGGTGGTGTAGGGGGCTGCAGTGCCGACTTGCTCCTAACATGTCGACGTTTCCTTGTAGGCTTCATCATGATGGGGCTATCAAGAGACTCAGGAGCTGCAAAGTAGTCTTCGTCCTGCGTTGCTGTATTTGCTGCATACCAGTTAAGCTTCGTGCTCGCGGCTGGAGATGGCTCCCCATTCGCAATCCTCAATGTGCCCAATTTCAGTGACCCAAGATGTGAAATCTCCATGTCTGCAGGGGTCTGAGCTCGCGGTGTGGGAGATTCTCGCCCCTCTTCAGCTAAATCCAAAGCAGCTATCCGCGTGAGTGGGGAAGATCCCACCATGTCATGGTGTCGCCATTTTGCCTCTTCTTGTGAGTCTAACTGGGGCGTTCTCCACGAATTCCATGTCCGCCGGTTGCTTTCGATCGGCGAGTTGCGGGTTGCTACTCCTGGCGTTATCGCAAGAGAGCGGCGCCTAGTGAGGGACGAAGTAGATCGATTCAAGGTGGAAGTGCGGTGGCTGAGGCCTGGTTCGGTGACGTCTGCAGCACGTGGAGAGGGACTTGGAGCGTAGGGTCGTAGAGCTTGTTCTATACACCCCGGATTAGCAAATCGCATAGTATGAAGATCTCGGGCTCCTGCTCACGAATTGCGGCAACGTCATCTGGAGATGCGTTCTTCTGGACCTCTTGGAGGATTGAGATTGCTGCTTCTAGATCTACCGGCTGGCTGCTCTGGACCAGCGAGACCTTCGACGCAGGCAGGCTGGACAGTCTGGTGGTAGAGTTCGCCTTGCTCCCGAAGCACGATAGTGAATTCGATCGCGTTGACAGTCGCCTCTGCACGTTTGCAGCAATCTCTCCCAGATTCTCCTCGCCATCCCACGACTCGCGGTACCCAAAGTCGGTCTCTATCGGAGACAGCAATTGCGACTTGATCTGCTGTCGGTCCCTCATGCTGAGGTGTGCGTATCTAGAGGAAAGAGAGACGGGCGAGTCCACGTTGGGGCCATTGTTCGGAGCGAGGGAAGGTGAGTTCGTGTTTGTCTTTGGCTTCACCAGCCGGTTATGCGGATGGCCTGAACTCTGTGCGTTCCCCATGCTGTCGAGACTGGGGGCTTGGTATTCGAGGAGCAGCAAGGCCCAGTGAGGCTCAAATGGCAGACATCGGACGAGTAAGAGGCAGAACTAAGGTCGGATTAGAAGCTACACATAGGCGGGGAAGCTCCTACTATGGCAGAACTGACCCGAGATTATGCCTGGAAGCTACGAAACCGGACGCGAAGGCTGGGGCGGATGTTAAAGGAAGGCACAACGAGCTCACGGTTCGAGCTCCGAAAGATTAGACGAGATGTCTTCTTTCCATGGAGGCGCCTAGGTGGTTAAAATGGTCTCACACCGTCTTGAACGTACGATTACGAGTCTGCAGCTAAGCAAGGTGGAGAGTATGCACCCACGGTAAACAACAAACTTGGAAGAGGTGTCGAGGTGAAACCCCCAACCATGCACGTACCCAGGTCGTTGAGCTCCGCGTCCATTCTGCCAATCATTAGCAGAGGGGACCGGCACTTCGAGGCCTTTGAGCGTTCGGTTGGCGAGCGCATGCATGGGGCGAGCCTTGATCCTGGTGGTGGATCAGGTCAAATCGGGTAGTGCGACGGACGATCGCGACGCATGTAGACGCCGCGTCGACAGTCGTGGCCCAGTTTCGAGTAAGTGTTGGCCTTATTGTCCAGCGCAGACGCCTGGATAGCATCCGATTCTGACGGCTTTCCGCATTATCATGATGCGATCTGCCCCCTCCGCTCGATCGCGCTCATCTGGTCCGTCCGGCGTTGTATAGGACCGCTGCTATAATCAACTTCCATCACCCTGCTGCAGTAGGCACAGGATCGGGTCCCCAATTTCAGTCCTTGCATCACATTAGTGGAGGTGCATGCAATCCATCACTGCTCCGCCGCACGAGACCGCTTCGCCGTTGTACCTCGACTGTTCTACAATTACGTTCAAACGCTCGTAAGTTGCGAAATGAGGGCCGACGGTGCGTGAGTTTCATCGGCGGTTTTACCAGTTGGCCTCTGTCGTAATCTCCGAGATGCATTTCTCGCTTCCGCATCCTCACCTGAGGCAAATCTTGATCTTCCCAGAGATCAGGCCTACAGCTCCACAGAAGATATGAGCTCCTTGGGCATCTTGAGCTTCAAGACTAGATACTTGTCGTGACAAGTCCTGTGGGGTCTGTCCGTGCCTCAGGCCTGTTCTGTGTCTCCTGCCGAAACCAGGCGTTCATGCGCGCAATAACCGCATCAGACAGTACCGCCGCGGATGCCAGTTATATCAGCCGTGAGGGCCCCGCGACTTCGGAACTGAAACAGCACATAGACACTTGGCCAGCGCTCGTGACCCAGCCAGCAATGTTCACTGATAGGAATCTATGTACGCCTCACGCGAAGGACGTTGCATCTCATCTCTGGTAAATATCCTGATTCGAACCGAGATTGAGTGCTCAGACACAGCCCTGGCCACGTCAAGACGCGCATTCGTCAGCATCCATCCTCGTGAACTGGGCTCCTCGTCACTGCTGACAGTTGGCAGCTGCTCTCCATCGACTACAGAGGACGTGCCTT
The DNA here is from genome assembly GCA_027946365.1 of Kalmusia sp. IMI 367209. NCBI lineage: Eukaryota > Fungi > Ascomycota > Dothideomycetes > Pleosporales > Didymosphaeriaceae > Kalmusia > Kalmusia sp. IMI 367209. The sequence continues at coordinate 1,695,534 of JAPEUQ010000003.1, read as the reverse complement.
TACAACCCAAGTTGCTCCAGTGTCTCTTTATCTGTCTTTGGTCGAGTTCCATCTCGCTTAAACCTGACCCCAAAAAGCCACACAGCCTGAGCTCGTGCCCTGCGCATCCATCAGATCTCCCGCACACCTTTGCCTCCACTCTTCGGCTGTAACAGATCAATTATCTCCTCGTCCGAGGCCTTGCACGTAGTCGTCGATCAGAGTCATGAGTTCGCCTCTCGGCAGTGACGTGAAGCTTCGGTCCGTCCCACTGCCCTCCTCCGCTGCGGAACCTCGCGGCCTTGGCGACTAGAGTCCCAGCGAAAAGTCTTAGTGACATCATCGCGTCTACGAATCTTGAACAAATAATACTGCGCTGGCTAACCATGTTTTTTCCACCTCCATTATATCTCCGACACGAGGCTACGCGCGAGTTACGAAGACTTGGAGAGACTTTTTCCAAGGTTGAGCATTGTTTCACCTCCTAGCGTCCAGTGGCGTCCCATTCTTGACCCCTCTCTGTGGGAAGGAGTGCCTTCCGGTCCATCCAAACCCGCGTCGTTGGCGAATCAGTCAGCCAGTGCGCCTTACATACAGCCACCATGTGGTTCCTCTCTTACTGGGCCGTGCCCATTTTCTCCTCTTTAGTATGGCTAGCTATGTTGATAGCCATGTTGACAACATGGAGCTCGCAAGGGTCACCGCATTACTCGTCAATGGATCCGAGCCAGCACATAGCCTACATCTCTGGTCAGTAGACATGAAAGACTCGAGACGCGTAACGTCCTAATGCGCAATTGCAGATATTGGTGCTCAAGGCCTCAAACCCCTCTTCATCGCGATGTCCGCCGTAACCGTCGTATCTTTCGATCTCGCCTTCATCTTTGAGCGCTGGCTACGGCACAAAGGCAAACTCGCACCCAATACGTCGATATGGCAAAAGATTTACAGCATTTGCGCGATCATCGCGTCGATCGCCGGTGCCGCAGGCCTCATCCTTCTCTCTATCTTCGATACCCTCCACCATCCGCACCTCCACGACGGCTTCCTCGTCCTCTTTATCGCCGGTTATATCATATCCGCTATTTTCATTTGTTGGGAGTACCAGCGCTTGGGCATTCACTTCCGCGAGCACTCGATCCTGCGCTACAGCTTCTGGATCAAGCTCTTCTTCATCATCTTTGAGGTCTGCCTTGCCATCGCATTTGGTGTTACGCAGAACCAGAAGAAGTGGAATGTGGCCGCGGTGCTCGAATGGGTCATCTCATTTGTTTTCTTCTTCTACGTGCTAAGCTTCTTCATCGACTTCATGCCCGCCGTACGCGGGAAGCATTACCAGAGCAGGGAGACTGAGATGGATATGGCGGAGCAAGGCGGCTTGGGTGACGGTGCGGCGGACGGAGCGCAATATTTCCGCGGGAACCATAACAGGCCGCTCAACGGAAATACCAACGGCGCAACAAATGGGTACACGAACGGCAACGGCTACACGAATGGAAACGGGTATACCAACGGATACACGAATGGCCCAACACAGGTCCCCAAACCCGCTGAGCCTGCACCCTTACCATCCAGGAATTTTTAGATGTCATGATCATGGCCCGTCCATGAAAGCATATCTGCATTAGCATACACCTCTGAGTCCTTTTGTCAATATGCTTTGTTGATTCCATAGTTTGTACGACTAGAGTGACCACATTGGGTCTGGCGTTTCGGCCTGACAAAGTTCGTAGCATTGAGCGTTGATATCCATCTGGGAGGACTTCTTCTTATACCTTGTATTCATAGATCGTTTGGTAATTTTGATGTAGTGAGAATCGAATAAGTTAATGCACAAGACTTTCTGAACAACTGATTGAACTTGCGAATTTGATCTACATGGTATAGCTTGACTTGGGTTAATGAAAAAACCCTCAATGCTAATGACAAGCGTATGCACGCATTGTGGCTTCATTTATGCTAAGCTATATGATACACTTAACGAACCGTAACCAATTTCTATCTTCTCGTTATATCACGGGGACTTCTATGATATCACTTGATGTAGATGTATGATCGAAATTAGTAGCATGTTGAGCTTCGAATGCTCTGGTATCATTTCCCCTTATATGCACATCAGGTCCGAAGAGGCTATAGACATGGAACACTACTTCCTGTAGTACTTGTCCTCCTTGGAGCTCCTTTTCCTGTCATCCCTATCATCCTCATACTCATGATCGCGTCTCCGTCTACGCCTGTCATCCGAGTCCTTACTTCGACTCCTATGCCTGTCGCGACGCTCCCGCTCTCGACGTTTCTCCTTCCGGTAATCCTCGTTGTCAACACTCCTGTCACGGCGATCACGCTCTCGTCGCCTTTCTCGTCGATCATCGTCGTACGGACTGCGACTTCGATCTCTATCGCGTCTGTCTCTATCACGCCGCTTCTCTCGCTTCCGATCGCTGTCCTCGTAATCTTCGTCTCGATGCCTCTTCTCCCGTCGACGATCGCTATCATCATAGTCTTCGTCTCGATACTTTCGGTCTCGTCGGCGGTCTCGATCGTCATCTCGATCTCGTCGACGATCTTTGTCCCGCTTTCGCTCACTATCGTAGTCATCGTCTCGACGATCTCTATCCTTCTTCTCCCTACGCTTCTCGCGCCTCCTCTCGTCATCCTCGCCGTCATCCACGTACTTGCTGTTCCGAGCCGCTTTCTCATCAGCCAATCGTTGTGCCTCCAACCGTTCCTTAAGCTCTTCCTCGCTAATCATCTCTCCAGTATGCTTGTTCCGCAGGGTCACCGGATTATATTTCATAGCTGTCTTCTTTTGGTAAGGGTTCTTCTTCTGACCCCACTCCCCTAGTTCAATTCCCACAGCAGACTCTGGTTTGGCGCCAATGCCTAGGAGTGCAGGCCGCCGCTTGATTTCCTTTGGTGTCTCAAGCGGTTTCTTGTCTGTGCCTAGTGACTCGCCATCTTTCCAGCCCATACCTCTCAAGAGCGCAGCACCAAATCCTTCGATAGGGGTGGCTTCGTATGCTTCGAGCGTAGGCGCGTCGGGCGCGTCGCGGATATCGTTCTGAAAGGCTTCTTCTTCGGATATCGGAATTACAGCTCCCTTCGTAGGCTTGCCGTTGATGAGGGCTTCAAATGCTTCGGCTTGGAGTTTTTGGTCTTCCGTGAGTTCGTTGTCATCGTCCAACTTGATGAAGCCGTCGTCAGTGTCCATGGGCTCAGGCTTCTGCTCCACCTCTTCTTCTTTTTCTGCTTTCTTGTCGAATACAGTCAAGCCATATGCCATCTCCGGCTCCCCCATCTGCTCCACATTGTTGCCATTCTCAGTGGGGTTTGCGCCAGCGCGTGCGAGCTGTCTTTGCCGCACCTTCTCGCGCCAATCGCGATTCGGTATGGCGGGGATGATACGAGGACCCTTGGGTTCTTCCTTTTTGGCGTTTGCGTCTACGGCGCCGCCTTCTGCAGCGTCCCAACCGGTGATCTCTTGCTTGGAATTGTCATCCTCGGGTTCATCATCGTCAAGAGCAAGGCGCCGTCTCTTCGCAGGCTTTTCGAGCGCCGCTTTGAGTCCGGGTTTGCCTTTCGCACCAACGAGTGAGAGTTTGAAGCCGCCGGTGGCCATAGCGAGAGAGCTGTTTGCGCGCAGACAGGCTGAGAGCTTCTAGGAGTGCAGCATGAGGGATGTTGGTATTGGGTAATAGAATAGTGGCAAACAAGGGCGACGAGAGAATGTTATTGACGCTCGGAGAGGTATTTGTGGAGAAGAATGTTTGGATGAAGGTTGAAAGCTCAGTCGTGAATTCTAAAGTTCACGCCAATGACATCGCTCTTGGCGCCCACCCCTGCATCGAAGGCTGTCATGGTCACGTGCGTTGCGATGCTCGACTGTATTTAAGTTTCAACCGCAAGGTACCGACTGAATGTAGGAAGGCGCAAGAATTTTGTTACTCAGATTGAATGGGGCGTGTGAACATCATCAGCTGCACAGTGTAGTTCTAGTCTAAGCTACTGCGGACCGTGCCCTCTGTACCGACCAAGACATTACTTACCTTTTCAATGCATCGCTTCTCTTCTCGTGTCCGAATTGCAGGCAAATCGCTACCACTGTTACACGAAAGGATTAGGCTGCGATTTTGTCTCGCATCGTTCGACATTCGCTTCATCGCACCACAAATGGCAAGGCCAAAACCACTCGGGCGCGGCTGAGGGCCAGCTCGCGCCCTGAATACGAGATAGTGCATACATGTACCTTCTGCAACCCCTCATGCTCTTTTAAACGTCAATTCCACAATTTCTCCTTGTTCGTCGGTCGTTTTAAGGCCCCATCTTCTTCTGTACATCTCTTCTTTTAAGATACCCCTTCTACGCTTCGCTTTCATCTGTTAGCATCTAGTTGCCGTTTCAGCCTTGCGGCCCGAAATTCGAAATTGTTCGAAGAGAGTAACTTCATACCATTCTACGGACCAAAAAGATTCCTTGTGAACTAGAAGATCGGAAGTTCCAAAAGTTGTCAACAACAAGAGCGAGGAAGACGCGTTGGGAAGTACCTTCTTAGATAATTCCTGCGCACATCTTTCAGCATGGATACATCTGCTCCACCTCCTCCATATACGATGCAACCGCAACAACTTCCCACATCTACGCCGCTGCCGATACAAAATGGCTTCGCTCCAGTGCCATCCGAAAAGCTGCCCTACCATCAAACTCAAATGCAGCAGCCTCAACCCTATATACAGCAGCAAAACTATGTCCAGTCTCCACAAGGATACCCAACGCCTCAGCCAATTACCCAACAACCCCTTACATACCCCCCAAATATGACTCCGCAGCAACAAGAGCAAATCCAGCAGGCCATTCAGAACATGCCACCCGAAAAGCTTCAGCTCTACCAGCAACAGATGATGAGTTCACAGCAACCCATCAGTCCCCAGGCCATGCAACAACCACAGCAAATGCTCCCACAATCCCAACCCGTTCAACAACCCCAAAGACCGCACTACACCACAACCGCTCCATCCGGTCTCTTCGGCAACAAACACTCCACCCACAGTGACCCCACCAGCCCCAAAGATGAGCAGAAAACCGACAGCGTGAAGCGCTTCTTCGGCGATACCCTGTTCGGCCGCGTCGCCCGCTCCTCGGTCCAAACAGTCACCACCACCATGAAAATGCCCACCGCTCTCTCCCCATGGGGCGATAATAACCCCGTCACTCTGCCCAACGTCCGCTACCGCGATGCCGTATTGTTTACCACGTTCGCCTTTGTCGGTGCTCCCCTCGTTGATGGCATCTCCGACGGCGTAACAAGCGCTTTCGGCGCAGACAGCTTCATCTCTGAAATCGTCTCGTCAGGTGCAGGTACTATCGTCGGCTCGACCGTGTTGAAATACGGGGTGTTCCAGATCGTCGAGCAGGCGATCGACAAAGGCATTATCGAGCACATGCTGCCCGAGGAGGAGAAGATGCTGCAAACGACGGGCGTGAAGAGCCTGCAAGTCGGCATCAAGCACAAGCTGATGGGCGTCGACGCCGATCTGAGGTTTGTGGGTGTGTACGGGGCCAGGGATACGCAGGCATGTGAGAAGGGCTGGTTTTGTCCGTATTTGTTTGCGAGCGCGCGGACGCCGAGTGTACCGCGGGCGAATGATTTTGGCATCTGTCAGTTCTTTGGGCCGTTTTTGGGTGGTAAGCAGCATTTCCTCTGTTACGATTGAAAAGTCTAGGCGAAGGAACTCGACTGACCAAGTATAGGCGACTATCTGATGGCGCACAAACTCCTCTCCGAGTCCACTCACACCCTCGCAATGTGCGAGCCCAACCCCCAGATCGACATAGGGACCAATCGCCTCGTCATCCTCTTCACCGGTATAGCCCCTTATAGAGCCAACATGTGGTCGACGTCCCGGCGGCCAGGATGCGGCACCCTCATCTTCCACCTCCTCGACGGATGTCCCGCGCTCGTTATACCGGTCACTTCCAAAGCACCCATCTGTGCCTGGTCGCCCTGGACGTTGTCGCAGATGCGCGCTGCGCAGTACGCTCTCAACCCACAAGCAGCTGCATACAATCCCGAGTGGCAACATGAGCAGATATGCGAGTTCTTGGACACTATCATCAGTGTGGGACATATCAAAGATACCGTGAGGGAGAGGTATGTCGATGTTCTAGGGAGGATGGTGAGTCTGGTCATCAATGGTGCATTGGCATTAGAGAAGTGTAGACCGGTATTAGGGAAATTAGATCCCGAACGGGCGGGCATTGTCATGTTCAGGTACTGAGACACTGAAGCACTGAAGCACTTGAGCACGATAATCTGTTGTAATGACAAAACCTCAGGAACACTTCATGTGAAGTGTGTGGAGTCACTCCACAATCCATGATACGCGCCAAAGTTATCTGCAAGCATATCTGTTCTTCAGTGTAGTTTACCCGAACGAAGCACGCATCGAAGGCACAAAAAAATCTATTATGAAGATTGCGATGGACTCATTGGATCTAGACCACTAGGAACCATAACCCTAGATAGCACGCCAGGACACGCCAGACCATGCTACCCATCCATCATACCTGACAAGACTCCAACGCTAATGCTGGCTGATGCACGCTTGCATGTTACGCTTGCATTGCACGCTATGCCTATCGTGAAATTCCCATGTCCTCATTCATAAAACTCGTGAACTGGTATCGTGCATTTCCCAAAAGAGGCAAAAACAAGAACGTGGCTTGACGCCGTGAAGATGTGGTGATGCCGAGTATGTACATGAGATCAATTTGTGATCACCTTAGAGAGCTTAGCTAGCACGCTCAAAAGGCCTATAACTATTAGCAGTTGCAGTCCAAATGACATTAGGACAACATACCAGTCGTGCCGTTGGGGAGGGTGGACAAGGCAAGGGAGTTCCTGTCGCCTACAGTGACAGTTTGCACATGACGAATGATCCAATTCTCCTTCAGATTATTAGCCCACTTGAAGACGACCTCATCATCGCGATCGTTGCCAGCTACAAACAAGAACTCCGGTCGATCAGATTCAGGGTATTTGGCCAAGATGTGCTGCGTAGCAGTCGACTTGTCGAAATCAACCGGCTCGATAATGACGGAGTCTTGGGTTGGGATCGCCTTCACGCGTTGCTGCTGAGAAGCATCATTGATCTGGTTGGCACATTCGCCGGCTTGACGACTCGCAGACTCAGTCTCGTTCGGGTAGTGGAAGATTAGAGAGCACTGGCGCTCTTCGACCCAGCTGCCTTCGACACGCTCGACGTAGTATTGAAGGATGTCCTTAATAGACTCTTTCCATTTCTGCGTCTTCTCTTCATCGGGGAACTGTACCCACTCGTCTGAGCCGCCTTCCCGGACAAAGCATCCGTTCTCAGCGATGAGGCCAAGATTGGGCAGGCGATTGAATAGCAACTCAAGCTCCTCCACGGTGCGGCCGCTCATCACATAGACTGCGTTTTTCTTGTCGTTCAGGATGTCGCTGAGGATATCGATAATCTTGTCAACATTAGTGATGACGGTATTTTTGACCGAACCGTACGATGCCAGAGTTCCCTCATAGTCGAGAACGAACAATCGTTTCCAGGCTACCTCATAATCTTTGATCAGGTTCTGAGTAGACAGACGAGGGATAGACATAGTGTCACGGCGAAATTGCTCATCGAATACCTTTGCGAGATGGTCGCTCAGGTTTCTAATCCAGAAGTCTCCCGAATGATGCAAAACCATGCTAAGCAACTTCTCATAGCGGCGTTCCTTCTCATCTTCGCTCATTTCCAGAGCTGCTTTGAAAGCGTCGGCAATGCCTTGGTAATGCCAAGGGTTTACCGCAAGCTCAGCGCCGTCAAAAATTGCTGAGCTGCCAGTAAACTCGCTAAGAATGAGTGGGCTATGTTTCTTGTCGCCGTGGGCACCGTCCTGGCAGACAATGAATTCGTGGGCACTAAGGTTCATGCCTTCACGTAGACTGGTGATAGCCAGAGCGTCTGCGGTGGAACACAAGGCGAGGTATTGATGGATGGAAATATCCTGTCTCAAGAACACGAGCGGTGTGTGGGACAAGGTTGAATGTTGCGCGTCGATGCGTGTGACAATCTCAGAGACTGTAGATGCAAGCTCAGCATCCTCCTTTGTCGAAGTGGCAACTTGGATCAAGACAACCTAAGGGCACAGTGAGAAAACTGCTGAACCCACGATTCGGTCCATGCATACCTTATCTTTCCACTCAGGATACTTGTTCAAGAAGAGCTCGAATGATAGGAGCTTCTGCCGTACTCCACGAATGCTATCGAGCTTATCGCGGGCAACGATCACGCGCTTGCCCTGATAGCGCTCCGTCAAAGTCTTGATCCACTCAGCGGTTTGTGGCTCATCTCGAGCTTTCTTGAGTCCTTGGGGGTCGACACCAATCGGCGACGAGTATACGTTGACGAAGCGATTCTCGAGCTGGACACCATCATCCACAGCCTCAATAGATAGGATACGGCTGCAAGTCTGTAGGAAGTGGTGGGCGTATTCCTGTGTTTGAAACGCGACGAGATTAGCGCCTAGCATGCCTTCGAGCAGCTGTTTGCGTGCTGCTAGGCAACGGAAGACCTCAGACGAAGGGAAGGCGGTGTGCAGGAAGAAGCCAATCTTAGCGTCTGGGAGCTTCTGTCGAATCATCTGCGGAACGAGGCAGAGGTGATAGTCGTGAATCCAGATTGTATCACCTCGCTTATAGTTCTTGACAACCTTGTCCGCGAAAGACTGATTCACTTTCTCGTAGAAGATCCAAGAGTGGTCTAGGAAAGCTTTACTCTTTGGGTGGTCTGGAATCACGTAATGGAAGACTGGCCACAGGATCGTCTTGCAATAATGGTCATAGTGTCCTTTGTAATCGTCGTCAGACACGTACACGGTCAGAGAACCGTGCTCTTCTTCGAGCTGCTCGTAGATTTCCGTCTTTTTGTTCTCATCTACGGTGTCCGTTTCGAATCCAATGAGACCGACTCTAATGACATCTTCCATGGATCCAACGTCGACTGCAGCCCGAACGGCGTTGGTCAGGCCGGTGTTTCCGTGCACTGCTGGTACGATTGTATACTTCTGTTCCCAGCGTGGATCGCTCTTCTTGTTGTTCGACGCAGTCTTGTACAAGCCCCTGGCTCGGTCTCTTGACTGGTCCCGCTGTGCCTGGGCGCGCTCCTGAGCCTTTGTGTATTCGAGGATGGTGTCAGCCGTACGGCTGGGCCTTGAGCGCGGCTGGTTGTAGAACATGCCGCCAGCTCCCCACTCTGGAACATGGGCGTCGCTGCGCACCAGACTCTTGGGGTCGTTAGGTCGTAGGAAGTGGGTAGCGGCGCTTGGTTGCGCAGGAGTGAAGTAGTCCTCCTGTGCAAGCATAGCAGCAGGCGTCTTTGGGAGGGTGATGTGCGTGGGGCGGTTGTCCCTGAGAAGACTGTCCGGGCCCTCATTTTGTGCGTTGTGAACGCTGCCAATCGAGCCTTTGCGGACCAAATCTGAGATTGCTGGTGGTTGGATTGACTCCGGGCTGGTGGATTGAGACTTCTCGGGCTTGTCGAAGTTCACCGTGTAGGGCAGGAAGCTGCGGTCAGCCAGTCAGTCGATCAGTCCCCTCCCTTCAGGCAGCTTCTCCTCGCTCAAGATAGCAACCAATTGCAGGCATAGAGGCAAATGGCGGCGTGGTGCCGTGAAAGACTTACAGAGATACCACAAAATTCGACATGGCGGGCTGCGGGTTGGCGTTGACGCCCGATCGCTATAGGAATGTTTGCGTAGCAATATCGCGGATTGTAGGCGAATATCGAAGTCGTAGGACAGGAGACGCGATAAGGTGCGCTGAAATATTGCAAGGAGTGAAGGTAACAAGGAAGGGTTAGGTGGTAGATTGGGAGACCCAAAAAAGTTTCCCGTCCACTCTGAAGCTCTAGCGTCACGTTGCGGTAACGCAGCTCTGGGACAGCAAGAACACACCCTCGGATCCCTGCTTGGCTGCGCCGACGCGGAAAACGGCAAGCCACACACTATATAACGAGTAGAGGAACGAGCTGACTTGGGTACTTCCTTGGTTCCGCGTGCAAGGATCATTGGGTGCGACAGGTGTGCTTGTTCTCTGCTCCTACGAGAGCACCGCGCCCCGCGATGACGTCGGGCCAGGCACAGGCTGACCAGGCGCCCCTGAGTCTCACTGTCTCCTGTCTCACGCTCACCCTCCGCAGCACTGTGTGCGCAGAGGTCACTGTCGCATCATATTTACGTAGGGCAGTGGTGCTACTGGGAAGTTTTGGCCCTGCTCCAATAATGGCTGGGAATGACCCCAGCACTGCAGAGCCGCACACCAATGACGTGAGCTGCATGCCCAGACACTAGAGAGAAAAGCGTAAGAAGGCAGCGGGTGAGAGTCCGAATCAATAGCTCTCGCCATGGAATTTCATCAGAATGGCATCTTCTGGGCATAGAATTGCATGTAAAATAATGCAACTCGAGTGTTTTTCAACCTTTACAAGCTACGTGCATTGCCTAGTATCACCGCTTCCTCACTGGTCCGGATTGCCGATGGTCTTTATCGTAGATGGCCCTAATCATGGGGATACCGTAGATACTCTGGAACAACCATACAAATATCATTGCGCACATATAGCCGTCAATCCAAATTCAAATGTACATCAACTTCATTCCATAAGAATGACTACCGACAACACAATCCATCCACTTGTCTTCTTATTCAACGGATGGTTCGCGCAGCGCCTAATGGGCGCCCGCATCGAATAGCCTAGACGAATCCCCAAATCATCCGCAATCCCAGCAGATACAGCAGACACGGCTCTTTCTCGCATGAGATGACCCGCAGGCCCTAATCATGCAGGCTTGACGAGATCAAGGACGAAAGATGCATATATGATCACTCTCTTGGTCCACAAACAGTCCCTGGTAAACCACCATACAATCTGAACAATCATCTCGAATCGTATCCATCGGATAATATCATTTTGAGGAACATCGTAGAATATCCTTAACCTATTCTGAGTACTGACAGTTGGTACTCACCGTGGATATATTACCCAGCAGATGCGATTAGAGAATCGGGATCTCCTATGCCCGACATGAACCTCATGCCATGCCAGTGACATGCGTCCATAGGCTATCCAAGGTTCAGACCCTGTCTAATGGCCGACATTCTTACAGGTCGTTGCAGGTGGCCCTTAATATGATTCGCACGGCGTTTACATCCCGTCACGCACTATTTCAAACTTCCTGATAGGGCAGTCCTGGAAATCTCTGTTGAAGACTGTGGAAGAGAACCCACCAGTAGATTTTGCCGGTCGCCATCCTAATCGCACCGTACCAAGAGAGGGTTGCTCATAACACTTTATTGAAACACGCGTAACAATAACTAAGACACTTCCAGTATCATGCCGGGGCCACAGGAATCAATGAATGCTGGGAAGTGACGGCTTCTTCCCGGTTCGGTTGTGAAGCTGCTGTGAGATCATCCCTTGCGCATCCGCCGTCCTTGCCCCACTGCGCGCACGCTGCTGCTCAGCTTACATTCCGAACAAAACCGCGCTACACTTTGCCACCTCCCGCACCGCATTCCGAGCACAGAACAGCAACACGATGGAGTCCACTCGCATTCCCTTCGCATATCGCTTACTTCTCCTCTACATCGAGCCAGTGATGGCCTTCAATGGCGCCCTGCTGTGCATGTTCATGCCCGAGCTCTTCCTCAATACGTTTTCACCACGTTCACGCTACTCCCCCGATGCGCAAATCATTTACGACCAATTAGCGGCAACCTATGTTCTTTTTGCATTTTTCCAGGCTGTCGTGCTGCGCGTCGCTAAGGATATCCGCGTATGGAAGGCGATTGTTCTGGGAATTTTGATCTGCGACATCATTCATTTTTGGGCTGGATGGAAGGTCTTGGCCCAAGATAGTAACACGAGTCCAAAGGGATGGCGAGCAGAGGATTGGGTTGCGATTTTGTCCCTCGTAATACCGGGATCTATGCGCTTGGCTTTTCTGGCTGGTATTGGTTTGGAGGGGAAGGGGGAAGGTTACAAAAAGACACGTGGTGATCGTAAGGGATGAAGTCGAGGAGTCAACCGCAAAGGCATTTTAAACCCCAATGCTACAAGACAAGAGTAATCCGACGCGGTAGGATGCTTCAATGCCAATCTTACATACTCGTAAGTATACCTTTTTCCGCGATCGCCAGCTCATAGACTGTCCTGGGAATATTACGTCGACAACGAGTTGCTTCTCCTACCAAAAGAGACCCTCTCCATCATCTCCAATGAATTCACTGGGTTCCTCTTCAGCTACAGAAAACTATCGCACATTAAATAAGCTGCTGTGATAGCTTAAATCCGTATCAAACTCCATGTTCTACAGTGCACATGAAATCAAATCACAGTTCCAAAGCACCAATGGTGCACTATCTCTACTTGTAGGATGATATTATAAGATGACATAGCCCACGATGTGGCGCTAACTTTCAACCTAGTTATGTACGCAAGAAAGCATTTTCCACCATGCTTCACCATAAATTGAACAGTAGCCATGAAATGAGTAAATGTCGCCGCCGAACTCATCTGCTACGAATGGAACCTAACACCCCAATTCCACAGAGATCCAAATTCTGTTGAAATAAGACTTAAGAAATCAAGAGTCATCGTCCGATGCAGATGACTCGTATCCGCATGCTCAACCAGAACGCCGTATACCGATTATTCCATTGGACATATCTGCCACTACACCAGGCCCTCATCCGCTACCCTCAGAGTCCCTCCTCGACTTTTATTTCGGTCCGCTCAACGTAGAGAACGTCGGTCCTGCGATCATCGCCGACGAGTGAAGTAGTGAACAGAGACAAACACTTGTCCACGTCGAAGCCGATTCCAATCTCATCATAGCGGACCGAATGCAAGAAGGCGAACTTCGGGTTCTTCAGCCCCTCACGAGTCCTTAGCTGTACAAAGTGCGGCGTCGGTTTCTTCGCAATCATCGCTGCGTTGACGGCGACGAAATGGTGCAGAAGGCGCGCGTTCGCATGGCTCAGTGACGGCGTGCAACTGACTTCTATCGTTTCGAAGGCTGTCGCGGATCCAGTGGCAGTTGCGGAGATGAGAGTGTACTGATATTGAGGCTTGACTTCGTCGCCAGATTGGTAAATGTCCATCACATTAGTTATCTCACTGCAGTGAATTACAGCCAGTGTGTTGCGGACCTTCTCGGGAAAGAATTCAAAACTTGTGTCCAGGTAAACTCCTACGCGGAATGCAGGCTTGGGGTCGGCTAATGTGGGAATTGCGGGTGTGGCGCCGGGTGCGTTCGAAGCTGTGAATTGGTTCATAATCTTGGGGACTTTGAACGCGCGCGTCGGTTTGGTCGTTGTCTCTGCGATGACTTCGAGGTCGGAGGAATCGTCGTCGATAACGACAGCTTGCCGTTTGGGTGGCATTGTCTAGATGTTCGCTTTTCTGAGAGTCGGACGGGAGTTGTTTAGGATGTGCTCACGGGTATATGAGAGTCGTCGAATAGGCTTTCAAAGCAGCTAGAAATCCGGTACGAGCGAGGTCTTACCGTGATATGAACGCGGCAAATTGGAGTGGTTAACAGAAGAAAATAGTTACGTGATCATGAATGATCATTTGGTATGCGATTAGCCTCTCGTTTATAGCTTCGCATATGCCTTGCACTCATCCTCTTACTTGTACATGTATGGAGCTTCACCTTCGCCATGTCCTTATCCTTATCTGGATCCACTTACTTATAGCTTCGCCTTGGCCTCACCTTCGCCCTCTTCTTGTGCTTTGATCTTCAGTACCCTCCTCAAGATCTTGCCACTCGCGCTCTTGGGAATCTCATCTACCCACTTCACGCCCCCTCTCAGTCGCTTGTGTCCCGCCACTTTCTCACCTAGCCAGTCCACAATCGCCTTCTTCTCGGCGTCTGTCCGCTGTAGCCCCTCCTTCGGCACCACGTAAGCCCTCGGTAGCTCCGTCGCCTGCTCCTTATCATATACGCCGATGACCGCAACGTCGTCGATCGAAGGATGAGAGACAAGAATGCCTTCCAGCTCTGCAGGAGCGACCTGAAAGCCCTTGTACTTGATAAGTTCCTTGATGCGATCTGTGATGTAGAAGTGTCCATGGGCGTCTTGATAACCAACATCACCCGTCTTGAAGTATCCGTCAGGTGTCAGCGCATTGGCGGTACCCTCGGGGTTGTTAAGGTAGCCTTTGAAAACGTTTGGCCCCTTAATCCATAGCTCTCCCACTTCGCCCGGCTGAAGCTCCTTCTCGTCCTCAGACATGTACTTTGCTTCTTGATACGGTAAAAGTTTGCCCACCGAGCCAAGGTATTTGTCCCAGTCCTCCCATGGCTGTGTATGGGTAGTAGGACTCGTCTCAGACAGACCGTAGCCCTGCTTTATCGGAACCTTCAGGCGGCTGTATACGGCGTCGACTAGCTCCTTTGTCAACGGCGCGGCGCCCGAGTTCATCATGCGTATTGAGCTAAGATCATACTTAGAGACTACTGGATGCTTGCCGAGCAGGAGAACGATGGGTGGTACGACGTATACGAAGGTGATCTTAAGATATTGCACAAATTTGCAGAAGTCTTCAAGGTCGAACCTCGGCATGACCACGAGTTGCAGACCAGAGTAGATGCTTTGATGTATAAGGCATGTAAGGCCTACCATTGTTAGCAAAACACATTGTATGACTGGCATCTGGTCCAGCATGAACTGTACCTACCATAGATGTGGAAGAACGGCAGGAATGCTAGGATCTTGTCGCCCTCTCCAGTTGGCCCACCCTTCGAGCTTAATTTTCCACCTTCTCCCGCCGCAATCATCAATGTGTTGGAAACAATGTTCCTGTGTGTCAGCATGACTCCTTTCGGGTGTCCAGTCGTGCCCGAAGAGTAGACCAAGAATGCAAGATCCTCATCCGCCTTCGCCTTCGTCCTGCGATACCTCGCTGACCCAGACGTTTTCCGTATGCTTGTGAAGTGCTTGACCTTGTAGCTCGGATCCCGCTGGTCCCCGATTACGACGACGCGGTCCAATGGTATGCCGACCTTTTGCGCTGCTTCTTGTGCGTTCTGAATGAATGCCAGTTGAGTGACAATAGCTTTGGCACCTGAGTCTTTCAGCTGAAAGGCGAGCTCATCGACTGTGTATGCTGGATTTGCTGGGCTGAGTACTCCGCCTGCCCAATGGCAGCCCCAAGTCACTGCGGGCGTATCGATGCAGTTAGTGGTATACAGTGCAAGAACATCGCCTTTCTGCCAGTCCCAGAGCGCCTTGAGGCCTTGGCCGAACTCGATCGCAGTCGCTTTGACTTGGCCGAAGGTATACGAGCGCTTGGTATAAGGGTCGACATAAATTACTGTTCGCTGCTGTCAGCTAACTCTCTACATGGTGCCAATTGCAGCATCAAAATACCTTTGTCATCCGGGAACGGCTTATCTTTGCGCTCAAATATGAATCCCCAAAGATCGACATCTGGAATGGGTCGCTCGGGGTAGTTCGACTTAGTCGGCATTGTGAAAGAGAGAGGTGTAGAGGTTGGCTGCAGCTCAGGCAGGTGAGAGTGTAAGAGGAGAGCACATAAGAACTTGGAGGCGCCACAATTATGAATGCGGGGATTAGGGAGCCTCGGTGAGCTCTGTGCCTCGGCGATGATGGGGTTAGCGTAAAGAACCCTGTGCGGCTCACTGCAGCTCCAACACGCTCTTAACCAGTTTAGACCTAGCGAAGCTGCCAAACCAACAGCGTGGTACATGCACTGGGGTCGTCATGACGTACTGAATGTTCTATAATACTATAGAATCGCTTCACACTGATGTCTAATTAGTTGTGTACATTCGTTCCTAATTACTACAGAAACTCTGACAAGTTCTCCTCCGCAATTGCAGTACCGAGCCTTATCCGATATCGATCGCCTACCGTCGGCAGTACCCCACGTATCCACATTTGCGTTCGGCGTATAGCTCGGGAACTGCCCCTCACGATTCTCACCACTTTTCAATCGATCCTAGCCTCAACCTCAACCTTGCTATGAATACAGAAGTCCCCATTTGGTTTACATTTACACTGTTCAATATCATCTCGGAAACCTTGTAATGTCAGCCTGAGATCGATTCACAAGAACTGTGATCAAGGAACGGTTATACACTGTGAAGAAACGTACACAGACATGTATCTTACATAAACCGGAAGAGCAAACAGGCGCAAAGATGCGGTAGCGCGATGATGAGTAGTATCGGTACATGGGAATAGCGCGTGGGCTGGAAAAGTCGATTATCGCATAATATTGGCACTCGTTCAACGGTGAAATTGGGTCTTCGAATGGTTTGTCTGAATCATGCTTTAATGGTTGCTGATTATCGTGCCTTAGCATGTTGGCATAGTTGGCAAACTGAAATTGTTGGATGTTTGCAAAAATTCAGCAAACACATCAAAGTTACAGTAGACTTTTTCGAGACTCATAAACTTGGTTCAATCTTTATACGCCAGTTGGGGCTCTGTATCAAACCATAGAAGGAGAGGAGCAGGGGAAGAAAAAGCACTGTAGAGATGAATAGGCCAGAGTTACATTTTTTTAGGCTGAAGTGTCTACACAACGTAGACTCTTCTTGAAGGGAGTATTGAAGGCTTTGGTACTTTCGTGAGACATCTCGGACGGATTGTTGTTTCTTCAATCGTACTGCGAGCGGAGTTTAAGCTTGGGTGAGACTTTCGTGGGCAGATATCAATGAAGAAATCATAGTCAAGTAGTAATGTGCTTGTGGGGTCGGTCACATGGCCATATTTAATGAAAACCATGAGGTCTTGTTTGGGTTGTAGGTTGCTTATAATTGAAGTGTAAAAAAAAAAGAAAGACAAAGTGCCTCCTTCACCTGGTTAGAATTTCCCACAATCATATTCGAACCTTTGCCCTAAAATCCCAAAAAAACAAGCGCTGGGGAGGGGGATACTTACTCTTGGTGATTTTCTGCTGTGAGGCGGAGCCGAATACCGCTGAGCCATTGAGGCTTTTGTTGTTGATGACTATAAAGCGTTCTGGATAGTATATATACAACAAGTCTAGGTAAATGTGGGAGATAGGACGTCGTTATTGCGGGGGTTATGACGGTGGTGAGGCAACGGCTGTCAACAAAGCTGTCCCCAAGTGAGTTGCGCGAGGCAGGAACGCCCTGCACACTGGACACTATGCACAAGCCGCCGCTCACTACGCGCTGGCCATGCCCTCAGTCATATCTTACTTAAAGTAATAACTCTTGCAGGATCGACCGCTCCCTCTCAAATACCAGCTCACTGACTTCAGGGTTGTCAGGGGCCCAGAGTAACACTTTTACACCAGCACACAACAGTATACCCACGCCTCTTCGCACCCTTCTTCGCACACCAAGTTAACAGAGAGCTTCTAGCACATATTGTAATTGCATGCAGGTCAGGGTTATAAAAAAAAGACGCAGACATCTCATCTTGGTTGACGTCCGAGCAACTGCCACGACCACACATGGTGTCACATAACGCTAACACCGCTTCCGAGAGTATAACCATTCCCGAAAGCACTTTATGAGTGGCCTCCAAATCCTAGAGCCTCCGAAAGCAGACCTACTACTTCTATTGTCGGGGCTAAGGCGATCGAACGCACGATGCTACCGCATAAACCCGCCTCATTGGCAAGTTTTCGTATTCAAACCTCGGCGTGAGACCACGTGTCGATATCAAGCTCAGCATCTTCTTCAGTATGTGCTGCATAAAGTCGCGATTGCATAATATGGTCAGATTCGTCTCTGCTTCCAAGCCCGTGCTCGCTATGTGACGCTGTCGGCAGGAAACTACGAGAAACGAGGAATTAGGGCAGCGATGCTGCTACAGAGACGATGAAAATGATACAACTTTGCCGACATTGAAGTTTACCACGAAGACCACAATCCTTTGTACACAAGCAATCCGCCGATCCTCCGGCATTGCCTCCGCGCCGCGCGGTTCGCCGAACCTCGACCCAGGTCCAACACCTCCGACCAGACCCAACCCCAGGGCTAGAAACGCCTATAATCGACGCAATTCCCAAATACTACCCGAAGCGGCATGTTGACAATGGAGAAATGCGGAAGCGCGGGAAATAAAGAGTGGTGGAAGAAGCGACGCTGGCCGAACAGTGGGGTTGGAGTGTAGTCTGGAACTGCCAATTCCGCCGCCGTGTTCGATGGGATGCGAGAATTTGCCTCTTTAGGCAGGTTGGCGGCGGCGACGGGGCGGAGAAATACCCGGTCGGCTTTTGGCACTTTAGCACAGACTTCCATGGAAGTTGCCGGGCATGACAGGAGATACAATGTAAATGCAGGTTGTGTGGGAATTCAAGTTCGTATCAGCCTTTAACAGAGGCTTTGAGATCGTGAAATTGCTGTCTACTACTAGGAGCATATCCTCCCGACTCCTGAAGACCGATTACGTCGCTGAGAAAATCTCAAGCCCCCAATTTCATAGCATGCATCTGAATTATTCGGAATCAATACCACTGTTCCGGTAAATTTTCATCGATCATAGTAGGTAATAGGCTAACTCTCCTATCGCTGGTTTCTCATCCTCCGCATCCTTCCGACAACTTCCCACCCATGCCACAAACTCATGACAACACGCAGCATAGTGTTAATAGCAAGCAAACCATTCAAAATGACGATCCCAGATCGGTACAACGGATAATAGCTCTTGGAAATGTGCGTGAGTTACAGAGGACGCCTCCTAGGTTGGCGAAAGCGATTTGCGTAGCAAGGCCTGCGGGTCGCTTCGTCGAGAGCCCGATATTGTTGCTTTTCTAGGCGAAGGTCCTGGATACGCTATCATGAACGCTTCGATGCTGAGGTAAACTCATACTATGTGCGCCTTGTCTATTGATCTGATACATCGATCGTGAAGGATTGGGTAACAAATGTTGCACGCGTTGCCCGAACATAAACAGCGATTCCACATGAATCGGAGAGGTACGACGGAAGAGGTATAATAGCGATACACGGCAGGTCACCTGAGTTATTGCATTTTTCCTACTGCATCTTTGAGCTTCTAATATGGAGTATTACAATGAATTGAATAGGAAGTTGAAATAGAGATAAAAAAACCACCAAGTAGTCTGTTGGAGGGAAGAAACTGACGAAGGAGCAACACGCCTGGGTCGGAAAACAAATGTCCATTATGTGAACAGCTTTGTTGAAAGTGTTCTTCAGTCAACCTTCAGCCTGTTCTCTGAAGACGCTATAGGACAGTGTGTGACTGGTTGCTGGATTTACACGTAGGAGATGATCGCCCTGAAAACAGAAGTCTCTCCACCCACCTAACGGTCTATTCACAATTTGCAAATACAGATCAACTTCAATGTATCCCCCCCCCCCTTCTTGTGACGAGGTTACGCCATTCGTTAGAGGGTAAGACTCGTCCAGTCAGTCACTTTACGTTAGCGCAAGTACTTCAACCTTAGCGACACCTCTAGGAGACTTAGCAAGTGGCGCTAAGAAACGTCATGCTCGTTGTAAACTTGGAAGACTTTCTGTATCTTGACTTTCCCTTGCCGCACTCCCGTCCGGTATACTCTGGTGGTTAGCATGATGGTCGTTCCGATGCCAAGTGATGTGGCAGACTTGGGAAGTGGTGACAAGTTATATCATCAAATGACTTGGTCGTGTCTGCTCTTGTATACTCCGCTTGACGCGACTAGCTATGTAATGGCGCTTGTTAAGATGCGCTGTCCGATGCGTCATGCATTCGAATTTGGTGTAGTTGAAACGACCGTACTTTTGATTCTTGAGCGTACTCGTCTCTGGTATGTGAAATCGTTCTTCATGTGTATCTGGTCGTGGAGTGTGTATGTAACTCTGGAACGTCATCAATCCAGCAGTGAAGATTCAATGTGGTGGGTTTTTATGTTGATGATATGTAGGACCATGGTGCGCTCTACATTCTCCAATGATCCCGGATCCGGTGAGTATCTGAGAATGCGATCAGTATAAATGCGATACACAATTAGCACCAAAACAATCATTCTGTGTCATGCAATCGATCTTGGTGTCTGATCCATTACAATGAGTGACTGGTACGACAATATTCTCAATGTCATCGCGCTTTCGACTGTCGTGTGCAGACATCCTCGATGGTGTAGTTACACGTCGGCCTCGACGACCGGGACTCCCCGACGCTTATCGCGAAGAAGACATCAAGCATTGGAACTGATACTCGATTGCCTGTTGGCATGTCGTCATTGTCTCGCTTTCGTTCTTGCGCGTGCAGGTTCCCAACTTCCTTCCACGGCCGGCATCCTCAGGATCAGTCATCTGGCTGCATGAGGCGATCGGTGTATACTAAAACATTGATGAACGATTCACGTAGACGAGCAATCAGTCTCCGGATATCGCGTGCCGTAGCATAAGGAAAGAAAAACTTGGTTCTGGATGTTGCTTGTTGGAGAGAGCGTCATACGACGAGGTATTGAATCCCGGTTTCGCGAGGCTGCCGCCGGCCGCGCCCGATATGAAACCTCCCTCATAATGCTCTCTCGCTTGGCGGTCTGCGCAGCCTAGGACAAGTCGGTCCGGAAGATGTCGAAAAAACGAAGGTAGCATCAGGCAGACTGTAGTAAGTTCCCACTCTCTTGAGTGATGCAAGGAGAATGCTACCCTCGTTCAAGCTTCGCCACGAACGACACTCTGGGTCTGTAGGCAGGCATCCCGCCAATAAACACCGAGATGAACGGATGATGCGATTGCGCTGCAGATTGTGTAAGCTCCCGCTGCTTGGCCGCCACCCCTGGCGATCACTCTGGGCGCTTAAATGAAGAAATCAACATGCATACGCGTCAAAGTATTGGAACCCTCCCCGTGGGAAAACAGCCGGAGTGAAAAGCGGAGTCTCTTTCGGGATGATGACTAGCGGGTGGGCGGGTCGGTGGGTCAGTCTGGTCACGAAACGTCGACATGGTCCCACAGCAAGCCATGCCGCCGTGAGACAAAGCCATCCAGCCATGTTGCATTCGCCTTGTGTTGCGTAGAGGTGTGGTTTTCCGGTGGCCGGTCCGGCGGCCAGCCAAGGCTCCGCATGGTCCGGCGTGGGCGTTCAACAAGACGACGAAATCAATTCTCCGCCCAGCCGGCCTTGGCCAGACCAGGGTTATCGATAAATTTCTTATCGCACTAGCGGCAATCCAGGCCATGGGTGACGTATCGGGAGCCACTGCTGGTCTATTTTTCGATCCTGCGACGCACGCGGCGGACCCGCAGGCGAATCACGCACGAATCGCCGGGTCCAACCACCAAGATGCGTGGCTGGACTGTGGCTGGGCCTGCGCCTGGCCTGCGCATGAAGTGGGTGTGAGGTGGGTGTCGTGTGGGTGTCGTGTGTTACCGCATTACTCGCTTTTGGTCGTCGCCCTGACAGCAGAGCTCAGCCAGGCTGCGGCTCCACCGTCTTGCGTCTGCATTCTCGAGCCGGGAGCGCTCGCGAGTGGTGGAGCGGCCGGTGGGTGTGGGTACCGCGGGTCCTGGCTTAGTCGCACCATTAACAATGGCAGGGAAACAGGAAAGTGGTTGGGCCACTGTTTGCGGTGAATGTTGGGGGCTTTTCGATAAGCGGGCTGGGGTGCGTGCGCGTGGCGAGCTCCCGTATAAGAAAGAGCTGAAAGCTCGTATGCGTCTTGTTATCTATCGAACAGTCACAAGCCCTCGCTGCCTTATAAACACCAGTCGCCCGCTGTCGTTCCTCTCCAAACAACACTCTCGTTCAATCGACTCTCGCTCTACTTAATCAACCAAACCAAACCAAACCAAACCAAACCAAACACCCCAAACCAGCCAACATGCAGTTCACCACCCTCTTCGTCGCTGCTTTCGCTGCCGTCGCTTCGGCCCAGTACACCTACTCCAATGGTACCACCTCCGCCGTCGCCCCCTCCGGCACTGGTTCTCCTTCGGCCTCCTCCACCCCCTCCGAGACCGTCCCCTTCGAGGGCGCCGCTCCTCTCGCTACTGGTGCTGGCTCGGCCATGGCCGTCCTCATCGCTGCTGGCGGTGCTGCTTTGGTAAGTTTATCGCTTTCAGCTCATCCGGTTCAGTGTCACTAACATTACGAAGATGCTATAAACAGCTTCACTGCTTCCACCTCCATGCGACAATGACTATGACAACCTTCGACCCCCTCGGCTTTCGACTTCTAATTAGCGACCTTGACCGGCATGTTGATAGATCAACCATATCTGGTTTGGGATCTTGAGCATTTTCTGGCGTAATCCATTCAGGCGCTCTGGATGCTTCGTGACCGTAGCCGGTTCGCGGCTCCGTGAGCAGGAATTACTAGGATTGTAGATAGAAGCCTTATGTGGCTCGCTTGACTTAATAATAACCATTCACCGTCATCAAGTTGCTTTCGTTTGTAGTGCCACTCTTCCATTGTCATGTTTCTCTTGCCTCGGGGTTTAACGGTATGATGTCTGACAGAGATCACTACTATCACTTAGTTTTGATGGAGGTTTCTCATGGTTGAATGCTATTTTGAAGATGTCGATGTCTCACCGTAATACGAGGCTCGCATCGCATTTGTCGTATATCATTCCGTAGAGGAGACTTCGAGCTCCTTAATTACTGTCTCGTGCCCTCCCGAGGGTGCGATAGACAGGTAAATCAGAATACGGACTGAAGTTGTTGCAAGCAGGTTACATTTAGGGGGGTCCACTACCTCAATATCATCGTCAAATAAAGTAACAGTTGAACATTGTCGGAGCATGCCTACGCAGGACGTCGTGATTTTCAGGCTAACCGTCTGGAGTATCGCAGTGCTCGCGGACCTGAGTACGGGAAGGAGCCTCGTGTGCATGTCTTGGCGTTCGCGAACCTCGAACATCCACGCGTCATCAGCAATGAGGTTTGCCATGACCTGCGACTTTCTATAGTCTACTGCACCTCGTTCAGCAGCTTAGACACATCTCATACTCATATTGATATGTCTGCTCCGTAGTCCTCCTTTGCCATCGTCCGACAGTCGTAGCTATGGCTCCCAGCGGACTCCCGATGAAAACCTACCCCACCCCCGTTGTCGACGTGGAGAACGGCGTTCGTATTGAGCAGAGCAGCTCATCGCTGGCTCCTGGCGAGCCAAGCACTGAATGCGTGACTTCGGCGAGTAGACAAAGTAGAGAGGTCGAAGACGACCACGCCCGTGGCCAATGGCATCAATCTCCTCGCTGGCAGAGGTTAGAGAGCAAGATACCGTCGCCGATAGCCCTTCGCGTTCGCAAGGTGATACAATGGACACGAGGGCCACAGCCTCCGAAGGTCAACCGCATCAAGCCTTTCTTTGAACGCATACAAACGTTTCATATCCGTCTCTTTGCGCGCCTCCCTAGATTTGCGCGGGTCTGCGTCTTTATATGCGCTTTTATGTTATGGCTCGTCCTATTTGGTGTCATACTCAGCAAGTACAGTCTTCCCAAGGACATTGGAGGCTTCGGTGCCCCTGTTCGCCTCTCGTGTGTCAATAGGCTCTGGTAAGTTGACGAAAGACTGATGCACATTACAACGCTGACTGGTATTATGTAGGCCCAATGCTCAGAGCTGTGGCCCTGACGGCAGAAATTGCCTTCCATTCGACGATTCGAACTTCGCGTTTACGTGTCCGGCTGATTGTGCTGGAGTGTCTGTCCTGAACCCTTTCGCAATCGGTGATGGTTCGATTGTATACCGCCCCCTCATAATAGGTGGCACACCAGACGATTCGGAAGGGGGCGAGGATGTATATCGGGGCGACTCGTTTATATGCGGTTCCGCCATTCATGCGGGAGTCTTGACAAACACACGAGGCGGCTGTGGGGTCCTCAAACTGGTTGGAGAAAAGACAAGCTACGGCTCAATCTCAAGAAACGGCATATCGAGCGTCATGTTCAACTCATCGTTCCCAATGTCATTCGAGTTTGACCGGAGCGAAAAGGTCTCGAGCACTTCAGCAAAGTGTCGTGATCCAAGGTGGGATCTTCTTACATTGTCTACCATCTTTACAACATTATTCTCATTGTTTACCACGCGTCCTGCCACTTTCTTTGGATCTATCTTCGTCATCATTTTCTGGCAGATTGCTATGGCATCTGATCCTCCGTCGTACACCGACTATCCTTCTCTGGCATCCACAGCTCTTGCGAATTTCCTGCCGGCTGCTTTCATTGCTGTCATCATATATCGCTTCTGCGTTCGTAAAACCTTGACCCACCTCAACGCACAATTTGAGAAGACCATCCTCTGGGTCGGTGCGTGCTGGGTGGGGGCACTCAACAGTCTCACACTGGATAAGATACCTTTATCACGTCTGACATCACACGATCTCAAGCAACAACCTGGCGCAATCACAGCGTTAGTGATCATAATATTGGTTATTGTTGCAGTCGTCATCTATCAAGCCTGGTGCTTCAGAGTCGAAGGACGGTTACCAAGATATCTAGCCATCTATGCCACTCTCGCTATTGGACTCCTTATCCTACTTGCGGTTCCGTCCTTGGATCTCCGAATACACCATTATATACTAGCTCTCCTCTTGCTCCCAGGAACGGCCATGCAAACACGCCTCAGCTTACTTTGTCAGGGTCTGCTCGTCGGTCTCTTCATCAACGGCATTGCGCGTTGGGGCTTTGCTTCTATCCTGCAAACTGCCGCTTCTCTTCGAGGTGATGCCCAGCTCGGGACCGGAATCCCTTCTATTCTGGACCCCATCATCAATTCCACGAATATCACATTCGCGTGGGAGAGCCTGGTGCGCGGGTATGAGGGTGTTAGTGTGCTCGTCAACGATGTAGAGCGCTTCCGCGGTTTCCACAAGGATGGAGATTCCAACTTCACATGGACAAGGAGAGCGCTCGATCACCCTGAATATTTCAGATTCGGCTTCGTAAACTACCAGCC
Organism: Kalmusia sp. IMI 367209; assembly: GCA_027946365.1. Taxonomy (NCBI): domain Eukaryota; kingdom Fungi; phylum Ascomycota; class Dothideomycetes; order Pleosporales; family Didymosphaeriaceae; genus Kalmusia; species Kalmusia sp. IMI 367209. The sequence continues at coordinate 1,670,607 of JAPEUQ010000003.1, read as the reverse complement.
ATTCGGCGGCGTTACGTACAGCGATTTCACGCGAGCGGGAATCTGGTGGCCGAATGGAACATGGTCAGATATCCCTCCCGGTGTCACATAATTCCCTGTGTTGACCAACATCGTCGACATGCATCATAGAAACTTACAATAGCAATTGAACGCGTCCCCATCTATCTTCAAAACTCTTTCATGATGTTTTCATCCCCAATCCGTGCTGTGAAACCTACAGTCCTCTTCCGTATCCTCCACACCCCACTCGCTCCCTGCACGCCCTCGTAGTCCCCCGCTGCCGCCTCTTGCACCACAAGCTCGTCTACATACCGTCCGTACGCTTGAAGTACCTTGCCTTCGTGCGTGCCTTGCCCAAAATGGCAACCGATGAAGTAGGTCGTTGCTTGTGCGCTGCCGTCTTCTTTGAAGATGATTGTTTGCGTCGTCAGACTGTGGTGAGTGCGAATGGGTCCGAGACTATCAGTACCATCAACATATATCCCCTCAACCCTAGAAAACCCACCATAGCTTGATGCAGAGAGGGACATGGTGGAGCGAAAGGGACTAGACAAGGAAACGGTGATTTTACCGGCCTTGAATGGCTTTGGCCACGTTCTCTACACCTTTCAGACTGCGGTTAAACGGGTAATCTGCGTCTACGTCCGTGACGAAGACTTTGCTGAGAAGAAGCCAGTCTTTGGTGTCGAGAGCTTCGCAGTAGCGGGAGAGCGTGTTTTGGATTGCGATGTGATCGTGGGGGTTGATTGGGGTGGGCATATTGCTCTCTGGTTGTTGACTTTTGATGATATAATAGTGATAGAATAAATAGAGTGATTTGGTCAGAGGAGTCTTGCTGTGAGGGCAGAGTGATGGAATTTAGCGTCTGAAGTCGATGTGTAGATGTCGGGTTCCGAATCGGACGGGATGGCATCGGAACCCCGCAGTCGCTGCTGTGCTTTCATCTGTCGTATGCAATGCAGTACATTCCCCTTTTGGACTTATAAAGACTCAGAGAGACGAGATAGGTCTTCTTGTATATATATATATACTTACTACGGTTCAAGGACAGAAATGAGTACGATTTACTGAATATGTAGATGATTATTAATTTTAGAATATGTAAATATAATGAGTACGAACACATACGAAATGCGGGTATCTCTCCAGGAATAATGAGCGATCCAATCATAGTGTTTGCATCCCAGTGCGATCCATCCGAGTACCTACCCATGACGCGAGCTGGAACGTCCCAACTCTATAACTCTCAAACCGAAGCATGCGCGAAGCAAGACAATTGATTAAAACATCCATAATACATAACAAAAGAAATGGAAATTACTTTGACGGACCTGGCTGAGCCGCTTCAGCTGCAGAGGATTCTCCTAGCTCCACCTGCCCACCTTCTTTCCTTGCTTGGTCAGTGTTTGCATCGTCGTGTTTGGCCGGATGATCGTCTCCTCTCCAACCTTCGCGATTGCGGCTTGGCCTGTACTCTTTTGCATGCGACTTTGCTGCCTCTGCTCTCGCCCCAGCCACCCCGAGGATCTGATGTCTGAGATGCGGCTCTGGCCTATTCTCGGCATCCTCCAACGCATTCAGATCTTCAATATCACTTGAACTCATACTGCTACTCCTGCTGATCTGCTTGTACACGATATGGTCGCCCTCAGCCTTCTTGCGCTCGCGTTGCTCTTTCTTCATGCGCCCCATCTTCTCGGCGTCACCCTGGCAATCAAGCGTGACGACATGCAGACCGGGGAAGTTCGATTCGAAAAATGACTTGAGCTGTGGTAGGAGCTGTGCATTGGGACGGTAGGTACCAGAATCATTGTCGATGATGAGCTCATAGTACGAAGGGTCGGTCTTAGCGTTTTCCTTTGGCGGGCCACCCTCTATTTCATCAGGCGGATGAGATTGGTTGTTGCCGCCTTCTTCAGGGGGTTTGCTGTGCGGATGCCTAAGCCGCCGAATGAAGAACTCGCCTGAAAATGCAATGTAGGCGGCAACATCGGAATGCATTGTATGCTTCGACAGCATGTCGATACCGAATTCTTTGCCTGTTTCCGTGAAGCGAAAGAGACCATCTAGCGTAAGGACGTAAGTAAAGATGCGACCTCCTTGATCGTGATGTACAAGCTCGAGGAACTTCTGTGTGAATTCTTTGCACGGTTCCGGAAAGACTTCAAATGCAGTCTCGCGGTCGAAGTTGTAGACACGGGTGTGTTGATGATGCAAGGCTTTGGAGAGAATGTACCCACGAAAGCCCTTAGCAGTGAACATAGCCTTGACAAAGGGCTTAAATTCAACGTAGCGGTGGTACATGGCCTCAGGCGTCGGCCCGCGCAATTGCATCTGATTTGCCTGAAAGTTGTATCGCTCGGGCTTCGACTTGCCCGACTTTCTTGAGCTGTCATTCTCACTAGGCGCTTTTTGCCCCAGAAGGCGTCCCAACAATGGCGAGTAATGCCGTATCCAGTATTGTGGTCCCACGGTGTATGCACGACCTCCATTCTCGTCCTGGGTTCGTCCTAAGAGTTCCACGCTCACGTACATTAGACCGTTCATATGCTCTGCCTTGTTAAAACACACAGCCAGTGCTCGCAGCACGTATGCCCGCTTGCTTGCCATCCGTTTCTTAATCGGATAGCTTTGCTCACGTATGCCTGGCCATTGCTCGTTGATCGAGTCTACCACGACGTGTGCATTGCCTAGGCGGTCGTCATGATCTGCGGGGTCTTCATCGTATATGCGGCACTTCAATCTGAAGCCCGACGCGGGCACATTGGCTACTATCCACTCTGCGTTCCACACAGGGTCTGTCCTCTGCCGTATCGTTGATGTGCGCCGTTGTAGAGGCGGGTCCTCCTTATGGCGCGGTGCCAGCGAGGTCTGCAGTTCGGCAATAACGTACGGATCGGCGGAAAGTGTGTTGATATCAGCGAGGGGGAGATTCGTCGCACGGTGCAGTGTGATCTTGACGGTATAACCAGGCGGAGCGCGCGGGATAGGCGTATCGTCGAAGCCGCCGGCCGGTCCCTTCTTGCTCGAATTCGTCCTCGTCTTCTGCTTTAGTGGAGCCGGGGGACTCTTCTCGTCATGTTTCTCCGATGTCTGAGGCGCATTACCGTTCGGCGCAGCACCGTTGGCGGGCTCGTTATGGCTTGCGTCTTTTTCGCCTGCCATTGTTCGCACTGGCGCAAAGGACTACTGTAACGGGTCTCGAATGCGGTCTACGATCAGGAGAGCTGCTACAAGGACGCGCGGTAAGCGATAACGTTCAAGAGCGCCGCACATGTGGCTGCGCAGAGAGCGAACGGGTGGAGGGAGCGCTTGAGTGCGGGCACAGCTGCAGAGAGCTAAAACAAGGCACTGCTGAGATGATCCCGAATCGAGCCGTGCCGGGGGCCGGCTAGTGGAAAACAAGCTCCAACAAGCAATAGCCAAGCACGGAGACCGGTGTGGCTCGAGTTGTGGACCGTGGTCCTGACTGGGCATCCGTCTGCGAAGGCTGCGGAGGCTGGGACCGACGTCATGCAGTTGGCTGTCAAGTAGGCCTGCAGGTGGCTGTGAGCGGCTGGAAGCTTACCTAGATGCCGGCCCCCCTTTGGGATTCCACGACACCAGTCTTCTTTTGGCTGCGATCTTGCTCCCACCTACAATACTAACAACAGAATAATTTCCATCGAACATCTGTCAAGTTAGCAATTTAGACACTGCAGGTCACTGTGTATCTTTCAGATTTTGTCCTGTACGCAAGAATGGCACAGGCTGTCTGATCTGGCGCATGTGAAGATTAGTATATAGAATGAAGGGGGAACAAAGAGACATGATGCATTGTGTTCACTAGCGACCTCAATCTGACCGAGTTGAGCTGCCCTCACATTATAGCTTCTCTGCTTTCAACGAGCGAAGACTAGTGTGGAGCTGCCTTGATTTATTGACATTGCTGAGATCCACATTTCTTTGTTGCCGGAACATCAACCTTGGACAAGCTAGAGAGCGAAGAGCCCTCCGGCAGCCTTACACAACTGATACGCTAGCCGTTCAAATTCCCACGCGTGTAGCTTCTCCTGAATTCCTTGAGCACGCTTCACATCTGGCTAACCATGTTGTCGTCGAGAATGTCCACGTCGCGCTTCTTAGCTGACTTGGCCATAAGCATAGACTGTTCGCTGTTGTCGTACTGGTAGACAGAGTCCTCTCGTGGTGCAGTTTGGGTATCGCTATCCGTGTAAGTTGACCTCTTCCCAGCTGGAGCCGACTCTTCCTCTTCATCAGAAATCTCGTCGTCTTCGTCCTCAGTGTCCGGCTCAGTATCAGAAGGCGCCATGATAGCCAGGCATTCTGTGACGATTTCATACTTCCTGTCGCTGAATTCGAGCTTGTACCAGGCTGCTAGAGCGGATTCGTAGAGGTATTTCCACCTAAGACCTACAATAAATGATTAGTATCATTCACCGTAGCGTTGGGTATTCTGGGGATGCCCACCCAGTGTCTCCGTCTTTCCGACCCTCTCGAAGGTACAGGTATCGGCGCTCTTCGACTTGGCAAGGTTGCGGACTTCGAAAACAGTCATCGGCGTCGCAAAGCAGGGGTCATTGTAGGCTTTGCCGCTGAACGTCAATTTCAGAAAGTTCGCCTGGATTGTACTGTGAGCATGGTCCGCTATGGCGATACCTAAGGTTTCCTACGAGATTTTTGTAGCCCTTCACCACGTAGAGGAAATTGGTTCCGTCAGTAAAAAATCCTTTGATGAAGACAAAAGCCATCCGGTTCGTCTTGTCATTGATGCCGTCAACGTCTTCCAAGAGTCGAGGGTTGATGAATGGCACGAGACTCCACTCTACTTCGAGCTTATCAACGATGCCTTTCTTCTTGTCGCAACCCCTATAGTAATCAGTAACGTGCAACTGGGCTGACACAGAACGCAGGCTATCTTACGTCCAGACCCAAATCTGTGCATCCGACCTCAGGAGCGTCTCAAGGTTGTGCTAGTAGCCGAGTGTCATTTACAAATGTGTCTGCGGTTTGCATAATAGCGAACACTTACCGGGACCGGCATCTTGCCTTGAGCTATATCTAGGTTCATACGTCTTGGCTCTAAGTGCAGAGACAAGTGTACGTACAGCCAACGGCTGAACGTCAAGAGGCGGCTGCACGGGGTGCACGGTCCGAAGGGATTTGGAAGAGAGTGGACTCCCAGAGTCGTCGCGTTAAGAGTGACCGTGGCGGTTGGCAGACGTGCGGATGGGTTCAGAAGGCAAGTGCCCGGGTGACGAGCAGTGAAGGGTCATCTCAACGCATTGGGAAGGCACCTCACTCTGTCTTTACATTCTCCTCCTACCTTGGGAGTTCCAATAAGCACACCTCCAATTGGCTTCCCACATCTCGTGTATGCTTCCATTTTCCAATGGGAACAAACCTCTATTATTTGATGTTGAGGCTCGGTACCGGCATTTGTAGACTCTCCCATCGGGCGGCTTTCCTGAGCTTTATTGGGTATGCGTGGACTTAGTGCCTACTGTATATGCACAGACGATGTTGATGTATATTGCGATTTCAATAACGCCATCCGTCACGGTCTTCGTCGCGTGAAGCGTGAGTGCTTCTCCTGTCATAAGACTTGTCTGCAGTATCATTACCTGCCAAAGTCCTTGACAGGGCCCCACCAATCCTACTCTTAGCACGTGACAGACATTACAAAATAAAGCTGCCGGACTCTGAAGTAACGGCACGGTTCCCTTCTCCTTCGCTGACTGCGGCCTCCCAAGTGTCGCACCCAAAGGCCGTTTCGCTGCCAGGCTGCCAATATTGCGGATCCTTTAATTAGACTACAGTCCGTCGTCCCTCTGAACCAGTGGCACATCGCCCCCTGACCTCAGTGCAATAGCGGGAGGAAGCTATCTCCTATCCGCAGCTCCTTATGGCAAAGAAAAGGAGGAGTAACCGTCGTTACTTGTCAAGGACATTTCGATCACCATAACGACAAGGCTGGCTAGCCTGCATTAGGCACTCAGCGGGGTTTTTACTATGCGCCAAGTAACCAGGATGCCTCCCGTTTAGTGGCTCGCCAAATTCAAGCGGACTCCGCCCCAGGCTGGCCAACCTGTCAAAAACGGCGTCGCATTCCAACCCCCTCTACCGAGCCATGAACAGCTGTCCTTCGACGCCAACATGCCGAAAACACTTCCGGCAGTGGGTCTAGCATCGTGCATTGTGCAGCTGCTTGACTTCTCAGCCAAGATCCTAGACAAGAATCACGAGGTTTACCAGCGCAAAGATGTACGCTTGAGCCTTGAAAATGGTCACCTGCTTCGACTAGTCACCCACGAGCTATATCGCCTGGTAGAGAAGCTCGATCAGCATAAGCTAAAGAGACCAGGAAATGACAAGAAGGGCGGGAAACTTGACGACGCTACTCAGCAGCTACTCAAGCTTAGCGACAGCACCACAGAGATTGTCATCCCTCTAATTGATGCTTTTAGTCAAGCGCAAGCGAAATGCACACCAGGCGATCTGGCGTGGACGACGGTGAGGGACGGGCTCCCTCACGGTGTGGAACAAGGGACAGATCAGTAATGCAAAGAAGAGGCTGCAGTTTCTAAGAAAAGAACTTGACACAGCACTACTTCGGGCGCTTCGGTGCGTTTGAACAGACTCAGTCTACCTAACACATATACTCACCAGTGTTCAGGGCTTACCATGATCTACCATCCGAAAAGGATCTGTCCGTGATCGGCTTAGAAGATCCTCAAGTGCATCACCAAGAACAGTGGCAACATGAAGCACTTGATGCAATCAGTAACAACGACTGGAAAGCAAAGAACAAGAAACATGTCGAGGAATTCTCAAAATATGTGGACGCCTTCATACTGGTGGAATACGAGGCTCAGTTTCGGACGGAGATCTTTGCGAACCTGCATTTTGCGGAGCAAGACCACAGATTCTACAGTATCAGTAAACCGACCGAGGAAAGCTTTAAATGGATCTTCGACCCAAAACGTCAGCAGGAAGGTAGTTTCCTAGAGTGGTTAGGAGACACTAGCGGACGGAACGTATTCTGGATGTCAGGTGCGCAGACTACGATATTGCATATACGGCACTCAGCTAATTTTCGAGCTAGGGAGGCCAGGGTCTGGGAAAAGCACAATGATGAAGTATCTGTTCCGTAATGAAGACCTGTTCCCATATCTTGAACGGTGGTCTGGTCACGCACCAGGCATTCTAACAGGCTTCTTCCTGTGGAACTGCGGCACAGATCTACAGAAGACGACTATAGGCCTGTTACGTTCACTGCTTTATGAAGCTCTCCAGGATATGATATTCGGACCATTGGACGAGGACCCAAGTGTAGTTCAACGTCTCTTCACAGAGCGCTGGAAACAGTATTCCTCCTACGGCGGAGGTATCCATTCATTCAATTTGTCTGAGCTTCGGACCGCTTTTGACCTCCTTCTATCTGACTCTACGAAGAAGTTTCTTTTCATGATTGATGGCCTTGATGAATTAGATGACGACCCGACAAACGCACTTACAGTCCTGATCAATGCGTCTCTTCGCGAGAACGTCAAGATATGCATCTCGAGCCGTGCAACTCCAGTATACAGCGCCACTTTCAAGGGCTTCCCCAGTCTAGAGCTTGATAAATGGACGAAGAAAGGCATATTGGAATACGTCTTGTACGCTTTTGACCAAAATGGTACGCAAGTCTCGGATGCTAAAGTAGATGTTTTCTGAGCAAAGAGGAAGACATCCCTTTTTGCACTGTTAGGACATCTTCCAGGTACCCAGGTCCCATTCTTTGAACTTTCACTAACTTTTCCTCGCTGATATAGACACCATGTTCAATATTCCTGCCGAGAAATCCGATGGTACAGAAGAACGTGCCATCATCAACACACTCGTCGACAAAGCCTCCGGCATCTTCCTTTGGGCTTCCTTAGCCACCGAATTTCTGATTCAAAACACCAGCGAGACGGACGACGTATCTACCATAAGATGGCGCGTAAACGCTCTCCCATCCAAACTCGAAGAACTCCTGACCTACATTTTCGACAACGTAGACGCCTCCCACTTCGACCACGCATCGCGCCTCTTCCGCCTCGTCGATGCCCACGCATATCCCTCGCTCCTCCCGCTCTGCGCCGCCATCGACGCCGACACTCGCTCCAGCCTCGAGGCCGACATACGGCCCCTAACCACAGGCGAAGTGCTCACGCGCGCAGAACGCATGCGCAACGTGCTCGTTTTCAAATGCAAGAATTTCCTTTCCATTTTCGAAGCCGTGCCAGGCGAAGAAAAGCGCAACTCCGTCGAAGTGGCAGACCTTGCGCACTATAAAGTGAACTACGCACATCGGTGTATCCGCGATTTCATCCGCACGTACGAGATGCGGAGTCGCATCGCCAAAGCCACGGGCTACGAAGCCTTCATCGAAGACGAATATTGGGCGAATGCACACCTCTGGACGTTGAAAACCCTACAGGTTCGCGAGGGCAAGTTGTATATCTGGGATGCGCTGGCAGATTGCATAGAGCATGCGCTCCGTCTCGAGAGCACGGATCAGCGCGTTCGACTCACCTACCTGGACGAAGTTAACGCCACGCTCGCCACACACCTAACCAACCCCGCAACGCCTGTGACGATCATGGATTTGCCGCCCGGTGGCACGGTCATCTCATTTGGCGACATAGCCGTTTGGCTGAATCTTACAAATTACCTCACCATCAAGGCGCGGTCGGCAGACAAGAAGGATCTAAGGCATGCAATGGAGTATGCGAAGGATGTGCGGAAACGGCTCACTGCAGGTGGGGAAGATAAGTTCATCGGGAAGAGAAGTAATTTAAAGGAGTCGTACGAAAGGGTGGATCAGGATCTTGCAAGTCTACTTGAGTACCACACGAAGAGCTCGTTGAAGCTGGGAAGCCCAAAAATAACGAAGGATATGCCAGAGTGGGTATAGATCAGGAAGGGGGCCATGACTGAGGGAGCGAGAGCATTTTGAGGCGTTTGGGCGGCGATACCATCATTGTTGATGTTTCTTAGCGGCATGTTGATGTGAGATTTAGTCAGCTATTTACTCGGCGGATCAGTCGATGCGGACGCCGGATGTGGGCTGCAACCTGTCCGAAGTGGGTAATTCTTGTGATGGACACCAGGGGTACTATGACTCTCGCTCGTGAGGCGTACAATGGGCGGACTTGGATCGTCCCTGAGCTAGACTAGCGCCGCGGGTAAGACGGATTCTTTAGCTAATTTGATCTTTATTTGTTGGACGTGCAATCGCGCTATTCGTGCTTTGGTGTCTTGAGGACATGAAACGAAGCAGTGAGTTGTGTTTCGACTGTTCATTGGCGCTCCATAGAGCATGCTAACATTAAGAGTATAGGCATAGGTGAACAACGTATTGATGTAAGGTATTCAGATGAGAAGCCCGCTTTACAAGTGTTGTATTAAACGGTATTCACCGTTGCGAGTTATCGGATTTACCAATCTCCTTGTCCCCTCAACCTCGAAGTACTTTTCGTGCTCCTCTGCTCATCCTTCTCCCCCACATCATCGACCGTAATCTCCACAGCCACCGACCTCACAATGCCCTCTTCCGGGACACGAAAATTGATCCCGCTCTCGCTGCTGCTAATCGACACACCATCTGAATCACCCGCTGCCTTTCCTTCTTGGTTCTTGTCGGGCAATCGCTTTGGAGAACCCCCTCGAGCCTGAGAAGTGATGTGTGACTTGAAACCGCTTTTGCTATCGAGCGTTGTGCCGCGGTATGTTTGCGAGCGCGTAGCAAGCTCAGTGCCTTGCGAGGGATTAGAGGAGGAATCGTGTTCGTGAGGTTTATCAGTGCGGTCGCGTTTGCGAACGACCTTTGAGATGAGGTCAGCCATGCAGAGTTCGATGTTGAGTTTAATGATATAACTCAGGGGGTGGAACTGGACATAACTGTTTTTATGTCAATAAGACTTCTTGTCCTAGTGCTGGAATAGGAGAGAGAGGGACAAGCTTACACCAAATCATTCGGCAAGCTCATCATGCCAATGATCAGCAGATCCATACTGATGCTGATGCTTGCGATGCCTGCGTTGAACCTCCACAGCTCTTTGTATTTGATCAGACCTGCATCGACGAGGCGCACTTTGACGAGGTAAAGGAAGTAGGCATTGAGGCCGGCGTCGATGATTAGATAGATTACCTTTTCGATACGGTCCCAGATGTCGTTGAGTTTGATCCATGTTGGGGAGACTGCCATGCGGGCAGGTATCCAGATGCAGTATACGCTGATGTTGATGGCGAGGATGGCGAGAAAGAGGTAGATCTTGAGACGGCGTCCATCGTGCCGGTTGGGGAGGATGAGGGAGATTCGATTTGCGATGATCTGGAGGAGGAGCTGGAGTTGGATGGACCAGAGGGTTACTTGGACAAAAAAGTACCAGAGCCTGTATATGTCGATGGTCAATCGATTGTTGACTTGAGGTGGAGGGAAAGGAGTAACGCACTTTGGCTTGATGTCTCCGCGTACGAAAAGCCAGCTAAGGATAGCCATGGCCAAGCAGACTATGATCTCTATCCATATCATGAAAAGATACGGACTCCAAATGCCATGTTTGCGCCTGACGACGGAGAGTGTCTGCTTCCCTGCTTTGCTAATTGTGAGTGTCCCAAATCCCAATGTGAAGCCGAAGCAAATGGTGGGTATATCCATCAACGACGGACCAATGACGTGAGCCATGGTGATATTGGGGCGTAGAGATTCAGCTGTCGCTGGTGAATTGACAGATGACAGGAGAGGCCAGCTGAATCAATTGAAGCAGAAGACGTCGCCCTTATACTTGAGCTAAGCGTCCACCCAGTGTGCTCCCAGAGAAGGAAGGTATCCCAAGCCTCAGCAACTGGCCATGTGGAACGAGTCTCAAGTTCTGCTACATCGTTGGCTTGGATCCGAGTTAGCTTCATGCTTCGCCCTGGCAGAGACCACTACTCTAACTCTCTATACTGCCCCCTCCTGTCCACTGTATAATCAAAAGGGTTTAACTTCATGCGTACGCACATGGTAGTCTAAGCAATTCCAGTGGTCCACGCGAGAAAGCACTGGATTAGCGCAATGAACTCACAAATCTGTGGAGTACCCCCCGGCCAGGCAAGCATGGAGCGAATAGAAATGCTTGTAGTGAGTCAGGGTCTGGTCGGTCTGAAGCGTGCCGTAGGTACGCCACTGGTGTCGGGCCGAAGCAGACAACATCGAATGGTTGTCCCTTGCAGCAGTTTGGAAATCCTTGGAAGTGGACCTGGGGGCATGTTGGGGCCTGGATACCATGGAAAGTATGCATGTGCTATGTGCATGGAGTAAGATGATCGGCGTCGGCTATCTTGCAGTTGTCAGTATAGAAAGTTTGCTGTTCTCGGTAGACGGGCCACTCAAGCTACTCGGATTGTCAACACGGTCCAAATGCAGAAATTCCCATATTCTTGAATCGTATCTTTTCGTCCGCCTACTCATGATACCCTACTAGTGCAAAACCTATAGACAAGTAGAGTAAAGTCTAAAGCCAATATCGATACCTTGTCATCAATCATTCCAGAAATGGTATTTGTCGCCATGTTGGACACCTTGAACGCCCTGAAATGCATACCAATCACTTTTTCTCACCCTGCACACACCTCCAATCCTATCACCAGAGTTGTGCTTTGCTCGGAAACCTCTTAGAACCTCTCCTTCATCCGGCCTGCTACGGTCCGCAAGTTTCCATACACCTTGCCCGGTTGTGCACCCAGAATAAGCGAGACGATAGCTTCTCGAGCGATGTGGACTACACTATGTCAGCTCTTACTTCTACCATGACCATTTTGTGGATTTGACGAACTGTTCTTGAAGCCTCCGAGTATATGAACTAGGATCTTGTCAGTTTTTGATGTCGACGGAGGATCGAGACTCACTCTTCGAATCGGCGAGAACGACACGCGTCCTAGAAGCATTCTCCTACAATGCGGGTACAAGGTCAGTGCGAGTTGATAACGGAGGCTGGATACCCCAGTGTTACAATCGAGGGGAGGAAATATCTTCCTTTCGCAAAGAAGCTACATGCAGTGTGCACCCAATCTTTTACTTACGATTGCGAATTTTGTCTTCCCGTCTTTTCCTGCGATACGACCGATTGCCCTCGAAAGATGCTCCCCTGTGAGGGTTTTCACGTCCTTGAAGTAAGATCAGCTCATACGTCCACAAATCCTTAGATTATGGTGTTGTGTTACCTTCACCTCAAACGTCTATATTGAGTTTTAGGTCAGCATGTTTCAGCGAAAGCGTGATGGGAGGTACTAGGTAATCTCGACCAGCTGAGGATGTTTGAAAGATTCAATCATCACTGCATTACTGTTTCGCGACAAGGAGCTGCTGGCGGAAACATAGCATGTCCCGGGTCATTGCTTACCTCTATGTAAAGATCGTCGAGCCGCAGTAGAGCAATGGCGTCGTCGACTTCGAAACCTAAGCAAAACGCCTTCACGAAATCCTCGCCCTTTTGTAACGCGCCCGTGTCGGTCGTCTTGCTGCTTGTCCGGAGTTCGACACTTTTGCTGTGCGTGTTCATGCGCACTTGCAGCTTCAAATGCTCCACGAGCGGTGGATACATCTTCGGCCATGCATTTTTGAGGGGCGAGTAGCGATGTGGTGGAACGGGCACCTTGCGTTGTTCACGCTTGAAGGCGAGAGGAATGCTGTTGGTAGGCGGAAAGCGGGGACGGCCGGACTCGTCAGTGATGGGGGTATCCTCTGAGAGTTCTTCCAAAGTGTTGGGGGGTTGAACGGCGACAGCGGAGGAGGATGAGGCGGCAGTCATGTCGAGGAGGGAAGCGTCGAATGCGTCGTCTTCGGGGAGGGGCACAGCAGCGGCGTCGTTCATGGTTGCGTCGACATTTTCAGCGAGGGCTTCGGGGGCTCGTACCAGCGCGGTGGGAGCAGGCATACTGTGCGTGGTATATGCTGCGTGTTCGTGTATGCAGTCCGAAGGTTGTTTCGAGGATGCGTGCGAAAGAGTACAGGCGGGGTGTCGACGAGTCGCAAGACGCGTGGAGAAAGCTCGGTTTAGGTAGAAGCCCGTAAAGTAGATCAAATAGGGTTTAAATCCTTCTCTTGCCTTTTTTTTTTTTTGCTATTCCGACTATGGTATTCTCGTTCCGGGCGGAAGGGTTGCGGTGTAAAAAGACGTGAATAGTGCCGTCGGTGGTGGTTATCGATAGCCAAAAATCCAACATTTTTTGCTTGGCGCGGCGGCGTGGCTTTCCTCTGTGGCTCCTTTTTCCGGCCGTCCAAATTCGAGAACGTCATTCCCACTTCTTGCACAACCCATACCAACACCACAACCACGCGCACCACCGACACATACAGTCTGCCATCGCGAAAGAGCAGACGTCGACCATGTGGTGCATCCGAATATAATGAGCCGAAATGTAGGGATCGCGGTAGGCGCGTTCGTTAGGCGATCCGTTGGAGAGCTGGGCCTAACATCGCAGGGCGTACCGCTTTGGAGGGCAGGAGCAATAAAATGGGGGGTTTCAAGAGCGGGAATGCAGACAGCAAGACGAGCATTTGGGTCGGATGCGTGTAGTCTGGCGAATTCGTCACCATCTTCACACCTCGGACTTGTCTCCACGCTCCTCTTACGACACGCGATACCACGACCGAACAATATACAACAAAGCGTCACATTGGCAGCAGCGTCAGCATGGAGTCGCAATGCACGAACGATTTCGAGTACTTCCAAGCGAAAGAACGGCGCAGCGAACCGGCGCAATAAGAGCTCTGTCACGGACAGCTCTAAGCCGAAGAATAAGCAAACCTCCGCACCGCAAGCCACGCTCTCCCCCCAGCCTGAAGGCCCTCCGAAGTCATCCACACATCCGAAATCAGCGCCCAGATCTGATGCTGAACACCCTGCCAGCTCCGGCAAACACTTCCTAGAGCACCTACCGCAGGCTCTGCCGCATCTGAAACGGCCAACCAAAGCAGAGTTGCTGGCAGCGGCGTCTGGTTTCTGGTCGCGGATACGGGTCCACTTCAAATGGCTCACCATCCGAAGTACCCGACCGTTCAATGCAGATGAGATATACGCCATGTTCTCGTGGATTTTGGCTGCACATTTCTTGTGGATCTTGCTTGGGACTACCACCTTCTTCATGCTCACTGTGTTCTTGATCAACACGGTATTCGCGCAAGAAACGGTTGCTCAGTGGATTGGTAACTACCTGACCAAGTCATCCGGCATCAAAGTCGTATTTGAATCGGCTGTTGTGCCCAAATGGAAAGACGGTGTCATATCCTTCAGGAAGGTGTTTGTGTCTCGGAGACCTGGGCAGAAGAATGCATATGTGAGCAAAGGTTCCCAGACCTCAGCAGCTGCGGCCGCTGCTGCCATCGCACACAAGGAGAAGGAAGACTTGGATGGAGCTGTGGAAGAGGAGGATACGAATTACTCACAATTCGATATTTCTATCGACACTGTAAATGTCACGCTCTCATTTTCCAAGTGGCTTAATGGGAAAGGCATGTTAAAAGATGTGGAGATTAAAGGCATTCGCGGAGTTGTCGACAGGACATCTGTGCATGCCATCGAAGGCGTCGACCCGCGCTCATACAAGCACGAACGCCAGCCTGGCGACTTTGAACTTGATTCATTCAAAATGGAAGATTTGTTGGTTACGATATATCAGCCAGACAAATTCCGTCCTTTCTCTGTCAGCATCTATTCCTGCGATCTCCCCCAGTTGCGGAAGCAATGGCTGTTCTATGACTTCCTTTCCGCCAACATGATGTCCGGGTCTTTCGACAACTCCCTCTTCACCATCCATCCCCGCCAAACACATAACTACACAGGCGCCCAGCTCAACGATGGCCGTGACACAGACGACGGAAGTACTTGGAAAAAGCAAAGTCGTATCCGCATTGACGGCCTCAACATCGACCATTTAAATCGGGGCTATGAAGGGCCCTTCTCCTGGATCTACGAAGGAAACGTCGATATCGTCGCAGATGTCATGCTTCCAAACGAAGACGACGATTCCCTTGCCAAAGTCATGTCTGACATGTATGACCGCGTCGAGGCGACTGTGACACAAAACCACAATAGACATTACTCAGACCACGCGGCGCACGGTTTTGACGAGCAACAACAACATATGCCACAGGGGAACGCTGAACAAGATATCAATGATGATGATAAGAGATTCATCATCATGGACGTGCGGGTGCATCTGAACGATGTCCGCGCCGCCGTCCCCCTCTTTACAAATGACATCTCATACGTGAATAACGCCCTTGTCCGCCCCATCGTCGCATATATCAACACCCGAAAAACATTCATTCCCGTTAATTGCCGAGTCGTCAAGCGCGCAAGCGAGTTCGATGGAAGTTGGACCATCTATGACAGCGGCTTGATGGACGATATATCACGAGAGGTACGTACCCTTATTCGGTCTGCAACTCAGTGCAGTTACTAATACATGACTAGATGTACGACGCATTCGCCCGCGACATCACAGACGACAATACAGCGCGTAAACGCCGCATAAAGAAAGTCGGAATCTGGACGCTGCAGCTGGCAGCCCAGGCACTGTTTTTAGGGCTGGCAGGGAATATTGCATGAGATATATATATCAGATACCCCCTTTTCGCGTCACATCACCCTCCGTTTATACATGTATACTAGCATTGAAGTTTCATGGGCGTTTTGGGAGGGGAATGGGTTATACTGGAGGATTGGGATCGGATGGTTCACCACTCGCAAGGATCACGGGTGTTGAATGAGACTAGATGTACGATTGTACAATATACATAATGACAGTCGGGCATGGCATTTGTTGAGCCAGCGTAGTAAGGCAAGTTAGCCTGGAGATCAAAGGACGCTTTCCAGACGCATCTCATGAAGCGAAGCATGTATGTGAACATGTGCTGCACTTCGCCCAACAAGCCATGCACACTGACACCTTTCCATCCCATAGCGCCATCGAGGAATCTCGATCGAACAAATATGCGCCAGGTTCAATTCAGCTACGCGTCGGGGCGTCTATTACAATTCTTCTCTTCCTCTGGCCATCACACGTAAACTCATCAACGTGAAAAGAAACTGAGGAAATAGCTGACTACTATTCTTACAAACGGGACCCACGTCATTGGTCCTTACCGAGGCCGGTAAATCAGGGGAGACAGAGAAGCTTACCACCAGAATGAGAAAAGCCTTTAAGCAGGCATGGGCGCGGTGCTTTGCTGTTGGGGCTTTCTTCCTCTGCCTGGTGATGTATGTTCACTATTCGCATACGCGAAACGGTGTGTGATTAGGGACAGGCATGGACAATTACAAATGAAAAGTTCATAGATAAGTGGCACACCTATGAGATATATCATGACGCGGCTCAGTTTACAATGCGTCTCTAGACTTTTTCATCGATTGCTGTAGGCGCGATGTCACTATGTAGACTAATTATAAGTAGTGATAGAGAGGCAAAGAGAAGTATAGAGACTTTTGCTATTCAATGAAATTTGCAGATCGATCAATCTATGTGACTATCGGTCGTACCCGAAAGAAGTATTTCTCTGCCCTCCCCTACCACCCTCCGACCCGCAGCGTGATATACCCGATGTATTCAATCTTGACCTCCAGAGCTCGGTTGACGTCTCCAGAGTCTCTACAGAATCATCTCAACGAAGGAAAGTTCACGTCAGTCGAGTACGTCCAGGTTTGTTTGGAAGAAATTTGTCGGGTGAGCGGCCACGAATATGGTGCCGCATGGTTAGACGACTAAGGGTCCAGACGAATCCGTACCTTGAAGCCGTCATTGAAGTCAGCCCCGGTTCAATTGCAACCGCCTCGAATTTTGACAAGGTAAGGGAAAACGGAACGATCAGAAGTCCTCTACATGGGTTACCGGTATTAGTCAAGGACGTATCGGCCCTGATTGCCGTCGGCAAATGCTTAATGAAGTTATAATATGAACAACAAAAACAGTGTGTAGACCACCTACGGCTCGTAAGCACTACTAGAAGTCGAATACACCACGCGAAGCATTCTTTATTCAGCAACTACAGGAAGGTGGCGCAATAATACTTGGCCATGTTAAATTGAAAGAATGGGCTCTCTTACGGTCAACGTGGTTCTCTGATGGAAATCCACTTCGAGGAAGTCAGGTAAGAAATCTATATGATTTGTTACATAGCCCCTGTGAATTCAGCTCCTTCGTTTATCGCCGTTGATCTTCTAACTAAGATCTCTTGAGTCGAGTGCTGGTTCAGCTGTCACTGTTGCTGCGAACCTCGTTTCACTCTCCTTTGCCACGAGAAAGCCGACTATGGAGTTGATTTCGGCGGATCCTGCACTTGAATAAACTCCTGGCTTAACATCCGGAAATGGTGCAATTCCACCTGATGAGAGTACAGACACCGTGGGTCCTCTCGCTCGAGCTCTTGCAACGAAAAGACTTCAAAAAGTCCTTTAATAAGCGTCAGCTATGGATTCTTACTATTAGAAAATCTGCCGATCGATGGATGACGCAAAGGCAAGAAGTGCGATCAGAACATGGCGCCGTTGCGACATCTATAAGAACGAGAAGCTCCTGCAGGAAAAGTATATCGTACTGTATATTAGTATTTTAGAGGTCAGGCTCAAAATTAAGGACAAAGATGGTGATCTTCGAGGCTGACTGTTAGATGCGGTCGACTTGCCCAAGCGGGGTCTCCAAGTTCGTCCGCATCGCCGCTGCGATGAAACACGTGTTGATAATTAATAGTTCCGATTTTTGGCACTTTGATGTCGATTTTATGTACTCGCTGCTATGCTCCGAGTGAGAAGAGATGTGTAACGTCGCTCAATCTGGGTTTGCTGGCGGAGGTATAAGCGTCTTCGAAGTGCTTCCGATTCTTGAGATCTTCGGCAATATGTGTGAATGCGCTAGATATATGTGAGAACACATTCTCAGCACGTTGAAGAGATATATAGACTTCAGTGCCCTGTAAATTCTCTCCAGTATTGAACGTGAGAATTAGGCCTGGGTCCGAACACTGCTTTTCACGGATCACACCAGCTTGTCTTATGAACGAAAATATTGATTGTTCTAGGCTTGCTGATATTAGATCATTGTTGTTGATGACTCTGATGAGCCACATGACGTCCAGTAGTAAGACAATAACGCGCTACGCTTGCTCGACCACCGCATGTATACTCTTTCTGATAGTTTTTGGCTATACTACGTTCTATCAGAGTCAAACTCTTGCTTTCGACTGGCCTTTAACTTGGGGTGCTCGTGCTTGGACCTTGGTAGCAGACCATGAACTTCATTGAAAAGGGTGAAGAAGGATACGAAAGGTTGCATGGGCAACGAGACTAGCTTTGGCAGCATTACTTAGTCCATCTCAGGAAGATGAATTCAGGAAGGCAAGCGAAAGGCAGATGGGGGCTAGATGTTAAATCAGATAGGGGAAGAGCAGAAGAATGATTTATATAGGGAATTGAAAGAGACTACATGACTAGACGCATGAGTTCCCTAGATGATCTTTACGTGATAAATTATGTCTATCTGATAGCAAAAGATCAACACTCTATTTCCTCCTTTTGAAATTCTGAAGCGGCCTCGCAATATTTTCGCGCCTAGCTTCCCTTCGTGTGCCCGTCCGAATACCTTGGCATACAGAACGATGCATGGAACGATGCATATCCGTATGCGGGGTGGTGGAGGAGATGTGTGATGACGGGTTTCTATAGATAGCAAATGATGTCGTTGTGGTTGCCTTTGTATGATCGACGCAGGGATTCTCCAAGACTGGCCACTAAGCGGGCAGCACCGGCGCAGCAGAGCTCCAACACTCAGGAGAGACAGGTTCGCGGGAACAGAATCGACAAGTGCGGACATCGTCTCGCCGCGGACTGTCTGCTTCCTCAGCATTGCTTCCCCGCGCCGCCTCGCTTCCTCCGTGCCGGACCCCCTAAGCCGCCTATTCTTCCACCAGCAGCTCTCCCGACACGCGCTCGTGGCTCCACCCGACCGTTACCACCGACCGCCTGGGCTGCCAACCCGCCGCGCCTTCGCCGATAGCCAACATCTTATAGATGACGCTTCGCCGGCCCCAGACTCCCGACAACCTCGCAGCGGCGCATACCCATGCAGTCGAGCATCCGCGCTCAGGCTGAAGTCCAGGCCCAGAGGAAGAAGGTGCGCAAACCCGACACGGTCGTCGCATTGACTGTTTGTTTGCTAACGGCACAAGCAGCTCGCAAATTCGTACAAGCAGCTCCTCGAGTAAGCCCGCGACCCTGATGCCGTCATCCCTCCACGGTCAATGCTGATGCGCACGCCGCAGTGAATTCTCCGCCCCGGACCTCAAGAACGTGGGCAACTACACCTTGGGAAGACTAATTGGAAAGGGCAGCTTTGGGAAAGTTTATCTGGCATCCCACAAGCTCACCAATGGCTCCAAGGTGCGCCCGACGAACACAAAAGCACGAAGTAGAGCTGACAGTGACAGGTTGTACTCAAGTCGGCGAAGAAGGACGACGCCAACCTCGCCCGCGAGATCCACCACCATCGCCAATTCATACATCCGCACATTGCTAGGCTATACGAGGTCATAGTCACCGAGTCGCTGGTCTGGCTGGTCCTAGAATATTGTCCTGGTATGGCATTGCATCTAGACGATACCGGATACTTCTGACTTAGAGAACAGGTGATGAGTTATACAACTACCTCCTGGAGAAAGGACCACTCGAACCGGCCAAGGTTCAGAAGATCTTCACTCAACTCGTCGGCGCCGTATCGTACGTCCACAACAAGTCCTGCGTCCATCGCGATCTGAAGCTCGAAAACATTCTTCTCGATAAACATGAAAACGTAAAGTTGGTGGATTTTGGGTTCACGCGCGAGTACGAGGGCAAGTCCAACTACCTACAAACATGGTGTGGCACCGTCTGCTACAGTGCGCCGGAGATGCTGAAGGGCGAAAAATATGCGGGGGGAAAAAGTAGATGTGTGGAGCCTTGGGATCATTTTATACGCGCTTTTGGTGGGCGAGCTGCCCTTTGACGACGACAATGAGATGGTTACGAAAACGAAGATTTTGAAAGAAGAACCAAAATACCCAGACACATTTCCTCAACAGGCTAAAGAGTTGTGTCAAAGTTTGCTTTCGAAACGGCCAATATTAAGACCCACGCTTGCGGATATATTACAGAACCCTTGGCTGGCAGAGCACGCGCCGCGGCAGCAGGAGATTCTGAAGTTGAAGCAACCGGATCCGTTCTCGACCGAGTTGGAAAAAGAGGTCTTGCAACGAATGCGCGCCGCGGGAGTGGACATGGACACCATCATTGAAAACGTTCTTGCGCAACGGTGCGACGCGCTAGCTGGCTGGTGGGCATTGTTGCTGGAGAAAGAGGAGAGGAAGGCGAGAAGGAGAGAACGCAAGCGGAAAGAAAGGGAGGCAGAGGCTAAGAGCTTGAGGCGGCTTAGTGCTGCGAGTAGTCGTTTGGACAAGCTTGCACCTACAATACGTGAGACGGATGAGGAAGGACTACATTCAGGATTGCTAGGGGAGCCGCCGAAGAGCCGAGGGGAGGGCTCTGAAGCGAAGCAGTATGCATGGTGGGTGCCAAAGTGTATTTCTTCTTGCCCTTTGCTAACTACTTCTAGGTGCATCTTCCGATCTTCCACAATTACCAGAATCTGGATCGACGCCTGAACCTGATGCTGACAGGCCACCTCCACCGATTGAGAAGGATCATATTAGAAACTCAGGCTCTTCCTCCCGACCTCCGCCACCGCCGAAAGAAATGGCTAGGAGAAGGTCTCAAGCAAGCATGCTTCACGTTGTGTCCAATAACCCGGATCTCCTAAGTCCAAACGGCTTCGTACCGAAGCGTCGGCGGAAGTATCAGCCTCCGTTTTTAAATCATTTGGCCTCTCTACGAAACTGGATTAGGGAAACCTCAAAAAGAGCTCGCTCACCCGGTGGTTCCAAAGCAAGTAGTGCAAAGTCACCGACGCAACCAGAAGTCAGTTCTCCCGATTCGAGGCGCCGTCTAAGCAACGCGAACCGCAATTCCACTGTCCACGCTCACCATGCAAACGCAACGCCCTCTACGCACGTCCCGGCCCGCCCTCGAGTATCGTCTTCTGGAAAACGGCCCTCCGTATCGCCTTCACCCTTGACACCCCGATCCTCGTACCGACGCTCTTCTGGCGGTCTACGCGGTCGTAAATCTACCTCTTCGTCAATATCATCCATTCGTTCCATGCCACATCACCACCACTCGCACTCGAAAGCCTCGTCTACGTCATCCGCCAGTATTACCTCTCCTACAGTCTCCGTCTCAGGCCACAAGACCAAATCGCCCCATACCTCTGTCAAAGTCCTCCCTGCCACCCCGACGAATTCCACCTTCCCGACGAACATCCGCCTTGTGCGCGCGCCCCTTAGCGAGGGAGGTGCCGCCTTTGGTGTTCAGCCTCCACCCTCGCCCGGCCTCATCTTCGCCAAGCGGAAACGCAGTCCCTTCAAGGGGCCCATGCTGAATCTCAGCACAGGGTCACCAGCGGCACGCGGACGCAACTTCAGCGAAGGGGCCGGGAGCAGGAGCACAAGCATCCAAGGCAGGCGAAGCGGGGAGATCATGGGGATCGCCGAAGAAGAAGAAGATGAGGAAGAAGTGGAGGAGGTGGAGGAGTTCAGTCCCATCACTGGCGGCTGCGTCGAGGTCCTCGAGGAGACGACTGCGGGGGCGGAGACACCCTCGGAGAACAACACGGCTGCCAAAGACAAGGACAGCGAAAAGAAGGCCGGCGGGCTGCTGCTCGGCAAGCTGCTGGAGGAGCGCGACGAGGTCCCGCCGGTTGTGCCTGGGAAGGAGGACGAGAAGCCTGCGCCGCCGCCCAAAAGGGAGTAGGCCTGAGCTTTGTAGATATGGACATCTACGCTTTATACTTGGTTTGATGTTCAGATACCTTTTTTGCGTTTTTCGCGTTGACTTGGGTAACGAGCATAGCGAGCGGATCCTGTTACACTTTCATTCTTCTTCTACTTCATCATTTTCTTCGGATTGTTGTTTTTTCCTTTCTGGTATAGACCTGTGTTCGTATTTTGTTTGGAGCGTTTTCGCCAGGGGTTTTTACTTGTCTTCTCGACTCTCTTTAATGCAGATTAATCGTTAATGATGGGGATGACCGCAAGGGGGGGTTTGTAGGATGGAGGCGGAAGTGGGTTTCTTGTACATGTGTTCGTCTGTATTGGGAGGGTATGTGCATGACTGAGTGAGCGATGCATAAAGTGGGCAAAAAGTACATATGGGGACGTGGAATGAAAAAATGATAGAGGCGTGTGCTTCGTCAACGTATACTATGTTTTCCTCCTCAATGAAGAAGAAGGATCTACGAATACTTAGGTGCGGAACGAGACTAAAATGCCCTAGCTTGCTCCTGCGCCGCAATAAGTTATCTTGCTGGTTCTGGTCACGACTGCTTGACTGCCTTGGCGGGTTCTGCGTCTGCTACACTGAGCGTGCCTGTTGGCATCTAGGTGGCTAGCAACGGATTTCGCTTACTCTGACGCTTCCAACGTGATGATCCGGAAGCATTCCCCCTATCAGTCGTGCATTTTAGAAGTTCGTATGGCGTTTGATAAGCTGCCTATCTTTCCGTATACGAGTCGTCACTAATAAGTGGCGTGTTAGTAACGCCCAGCAACATGACTCGGACGGAATAATGGGTGAGATATTGAACGTCAATTGATCAGAAATTGATCCTTAGTCGTGGGAAGGATTCATGGGGGATTCATGGCAAGGTCAGTCGGCTGTTGTGTAACACGCGTGCGAACTTTCAGGGTGATGTAGCAGAGGGGTAAATTGAGTTAGATGTTGGATTGATGGCTGATCACGTCGACGTACAGACGCTATCTCTATCTGAATGCGTCGGTGCGGCAATGGCATCAAGCTAATCGTGGTGGTCACAGACAGAGCTATTCAGCTAGTACTTTGATTTGGCGATAAGACGCCCTGTATGGTTCTGGATTAGATGTCTTATGCTGAAAAGGTACACTTTACCGTCGTGCAGCTCACCGATTCCGGAGACTAATCGAAAGTGACCGCTTAATATCACGTCGCATGGTAGAGGCTTTCGTGGCCTAGTCAAAGATCAAGAGAGACACTTGCCAAATGGTATTGAGTGATCCAGTCCAAACGCCTCCAATGAAAGCACATAGTTCCAAGCGGATGGTATTCGGGACAGCAAGACAGCAAGAAATGAACGGCTTTCAGAACACCGATACATTAGAAAGAAATTCAGTAGTTGTGTCGTTAGTTTGTTCCAAATCCGGCCTCATATACGCCTCAACGCACTAGGCGACGTAGCACGATCCCAACGACTGTCTTGCTCGAAGCTCAGCCCTCGCCCCAAACAGCCGGTCTAGAAACGCCCGCAGCTCCAAGGGAAAGGTTACTGATTCTAACCTACCCGACGCTGACACGTCTCCCGCGATTCCAGAAGCCGCCCGTCGTCGGGTGCGGAGTCTGGAGGGATATTCCAAGTCGGCATGAATACGCCCTTACCATTTGGGAAGGCAGTTGTTTTAGTGGCGGAGCGGTACGCACCGCACGTGTGCTGTCAATGTCAGGAGCCACGTGAGAGTACCGGTGGCCGCAATCATGGTATCGGGCGAGAGGATTTGCGGGGGAATCGAAAGATCCTACAACACATGGACGAGGGCAATAAAGACAAGTATAGTGACCGTGGTGCTGGGTGATGGGAGGGAGAGGATTTAGAGGAGCAATGAGGGAGGTTTCAGATACAAACCACTGTAAGTGGGTTTGCGAAGCTAGCAACAGGGAACATAACGAGCAGTACATTGCACACGCGATGGAAGGACAAAAGGAAGCATGACCATGGTTTCAAGATCGTAAACGATCCACGATCTTTAGGCTTCCAATCGAATCAAGCGGAGATGGGGGAAGGGAAGCTGAAGTGCAACATAGTCAGCGATGTAATGCGAGAGTCAGACAAGGCAGACACATCCTAGTTCGAAAGAAGTTGAAGAGATGATCTACCGCAGTCGGACCCTGGGAACGTCAGGATACCTGTGAATTGCCAATGGAGCGAGAGTTCAAGCACATGCTGGGTAGATCATGTTCGCCTCGGCACTTGACGCTGACATGCTTCGGGGCGGACCCGTCCGCCCCAAGAGAGGTCACCTTATTAGGCGTTCCACATCTGCGACAAAAAGGTTCGACGTTGCATGCCACGGAAGAGGCTTGGAATCGTCGAATCCCGTGTTGACAGTCATGCGGGATGAGAGGTGGCTTCCCTGTGCCAGTCCGAAATAGGAAGGCGGTTGGAGTACACTCCATGCCCGCACAACCCACGCGGGCTATCGAGAACGTCTCTGATGGTGGGGACAAGATAATGGCTGTCGAGCGCGAGGCGTATAGGCGAATGTCGTCGATGCGCTTGTGAGACGTGATGGTGATACTCACCGCTGGTTTTGACCTGACGTTGCGCATTACCCGAGTCGGGTAATGCTCATGGTCGCACCAGACATCGGGACGGGCTGAAGTTATGTTTTGCTGGGCGTCAGCCGTTGTAGGACGGGACAAGACGGTCGGCTCTATGGAAATCGAGTCGTCGACAAGCGACGCAGTCGGCACGGATGGCGCTCCGTTGCGTGTATGAAGAAGGCGGAAATTCGTCGATTTGAGGAGAAGGAGGGGCAATTTGGACGCGTCTGATGACACGGCGTAATTCGCAGGATATATGGTACCTGACATGTGCATCTAGGCGAGCTTCGCGAAGGTACTGTATGCATGAATTTCGCCAGAGCGAAAATAGATGCCGCGATTCAGCCCTAGTGACACGGCTTCCAATATATCGTTGGGCTGGAAGCAAGCGCGGAGGAATTCATCGTCTTACTGACGCGTTCTCCTATTCCATGGATATTGCAGGCGCATCAATAATATTAGAAAGACGTTTGTGGGCAGACGCAATAGTGCGGCACGAAGGCTGACGGCAGCAGATCGAGGGCTCAAGAAGCGACACCAATGAAAAGTAGTGCTGCAGTCTGCGCATCCTCACGTACGAGTCTCTCTCCCGGGATAGACGTTTACCAGGGAACACGAGCTCGTATTGGGGTGAGGACGAGCATTGGCTAATCTGGTGCTTCGGCGTCACTGCGTGCGGTCCAATGAGGGCACGGCGGTGGAGGGAGAGGGTGACGGTAGGAGGTGACGTCGAGCGCCTGGGACCACTGAGGATGGAGAGGGTCGCCCGGAACGGTGCATGGCATAGCTCTGCGGGCAGGCGTTGGGTTGGAGGAGAGGCGGCGGGAGTGGGTTGAGATGAGGGCGCACACGACAATGCTCGAGCACCGCAAGCGTGGAGCAACCGTCGATAGTGATAACGCCTGCGTCTGTGCGCGGTTGGCGTCTTCTAGAAGGCGCGCCACCGGCCTCACACCCGAGGCAAGAGCGATGGACGGCGGGCGCCGCAAGATAACGGCAACGGCAACAACACGCGCTGCGACACGACGACTCATCGAACGCCGCGATCCACCATCCGCCAAAGCACACATACACGCATACACGCATACACACATACACACAATGCGAAAGGGTCCTCCTCGAGTCCGGCGCGCTGGAGTTGACGGCGCGGATGCGACCCCTGCATCGTGGGCCCGAGTCGTCGGC
This sequence comes from Kalmusia sp. IMI 367209, assembly GCA_027946365.1. Classification (NCBI taxonomy): domain Eukaryota; kingdom Fungi; phylum Ascomycota; class Dothideomycetes; order Pleosporales; family Didymosphaeriaceae; genus Kalmusia; species Kalmusia sp. IMI 367209. Next base: position 1,644,916 of record JAPEUQ010000003.1, on the reverse strand, counting down.
ATTGGCTCATGTCGCCATCCACAACCGTCTGGCGCCCACCACGAACCACCGAGCGGCCTGCTCTCTGCCCTTTCACGCCGGCGATCACGCTCGACGCCGCCGCCTGTGCCGGGTCACGTTGACAGGCCCGCCATGATACGCTCGCCATCCCGCCGCGCGACGACATCGCCCGCGGTAAGTAAGCTACCTGGGCGACATGCGCTCCAAAGGCCCACTAACCCCCCCCGGTCGCCATCGCGCGACATTTGTCTCCTAGCCCCGGCCGCCCACCTCGACTGCGGTAAAGCACCAGCCGCCCAGACCCTTGCTAATCTGGATATGCTGCATCGCCTACACCACCCTGTTCAGCTTGCGTCTTTACAGTAAGCCTGGCCGAGTCTCTGTCCGCGACCCCGGCACCGCACCACCCCATAAGCAGTGCCCGCCCCCAAGCACCACACACGCATACCCGTACCCACACACGACATCCAACACCAACACTGCGGCGCCACCTGAGGTTGCAGCAACGGCTGCACTTCTCAAACATCACGCCTCCCAGCGTCCCTGCGCCTTCCGCTTTCCACCATGGTGTTCGATGACGATGGCTACGGGACCGAGAAGAGCTTCGGGAGGGAGTCGCAGCAGTCGACCTACTATGGCGAGTCCTCGACCCATCGGGATGGCCTGGGGCGGAGGGTTATGGACAGCTTCAAGCGCGATCCGAACACGACCATGACCCCCAAGGGTACCGTCGGTACTGATGGCAAGGTCTTTGACGTCGAGAGCGCGGCCGCGAACACTGCTAACTCACCCTTGGCGAGGAGACTCAAGGGAAGGCATCTGCAGATGATTGCCATCGGTGGAAGTATAGGTACGTTCCTTCTTACCAATTTTTCAATATTTCGCCCTGACCGTTCTGCAGGAACTGGACTGTTCGTGGGCTCTGGTCAGGTGCTGGCCGAAGCGGGGCCTGCGTCGCTCGTCATTTCCTACTGTCTTGTCGGTATCATGATGTACTGCACGGTGCATGCGCTCGGCGAAATGGCTGTTCTCTTCCCTGTGGCTGGTTCCTTCTCCGCATACTCGACACGCTTCATAGACCCAGCATGGGGATTCGCCATGGGCTGGAAGTGAGTAACAACATCGTTGATCCCCACATTGGTACCTGACTGACTCATGCAGCTATGCCCTCCAATGGCTCGTAGTACTACCGCTGGAGATTGTGGCCGCAACCTACACCATCAGCTTCTGGAACCATGGATCGGTCAACAACAATGCCTGGGTCGCCGTATTCTTAACGCTGATCGTAGGAATCAATTTATTTGGTGTTAAAGGCTATGGAGAGGCCGAATTCGTCTTCGCCATCGTCAAAGTCGCAGCAGTCATTGGCTTTATCATTCTGGGCATCATTATCAACATCGGCGGAGGACCTAATGGGGAGTATATTGGCTTCAAATACTGGCGCGACCCCGGAGCATTCCATAACGGCTTCAAAGGCTTCTGTGGTACATTCGTCAACGCCGCCTTTGCCTTTTCTGGAACGGAGCTTGTTGGGCTCGCTGCTGCGGAGACTGCTAATCCTCGCAAGTCGCTCCCAACCGCAGTCAAGCAAGTCTTCTGGCGCATCACCCTCTTCTACGTCGTCTCACTCCTGATCGTTGGCCTTCTAGTCCCGTACAACAACCCTGATCTGCTTCAACCCAAAGACAACACTGCCGATGCAGTTGCATCCCCTTTCGTCATTGCCATCAAGAGCGCAGGAATCGACGTCCTCCCGTCAGTGTTCAACGCTGTCATCATGATAGCTGTCCTTTCCGTCGGTAACTCCGCCATTTACGGATCGAGCCGAACGCTTGCAGCGCTCGCAGAGCAGAGCCAGGCCCCAAGGATACTCGCGTACATTGATCGTCAAGGCCGTCCGCTCGTTGCCATTGCTTTCTCCTCCAGTCTTGGCTTTCTAGCCTTCCTAGCTGGCGTAGACAAGAAGAAGCAGGAAGCCACGTTCAACTGGCTTCTTGCATTGTCCGCCCTCTCCGCCGTCTTCACCTGGGCATCCATCTGCTTTGCTCATATTCGCTTCCGTAAAGGCTGGCAACTGCAAGGACACACTCTTGATGAACTGGCCTTCAGGTCACAACCTGGCGTCATTGGCTCGTGGATCGGTTTCGGGTTCAACATACTCGTGCTCATCGCACAGTTCTTCGTCGCGGTCGCACCCATCGGGTTCGGAGACCTGTCAACTACGGAACGCTTAACATCCTTCTTCCAAGTCTATCTCGCCTTACCCGTCACACTCGCCTTCTACATACCCTACAAATTATACTACCGCACCTCGTTGGTACGATCCTACAACATGGACCTGCACACAGGCATCCGCGAGCTCAACCTCGAAGCCCTCATCGAAGAGGAACGCGAAGAGCGGAAGCAGTGGCCCAAGTGGAAAAAGGTGTACAAGTTTTTCTGCTGAAACCCATCCTTTCCTTGTCCCGTAATGCGTTGTACATCTTAACTCGGCACGGAGGCGTTCCATACCCCACATTGAGTTTGCGTTTCCGGTTCGGTTCGGCTTCGTGATACCTGGCGGCATGCTGCTATGACAGCACTGCGCAGCCCTGCGATTATGCTTACGACTACTATCTTCTATTGTGTATACCTATTCGGGGTGGGGGGAGATGTCTGAGTCTGACCGCGGCATCGGGAGGACAGCGTCGTGCAGTGATACTGCCTTTCGTGTATCTATAGGTACGACTGATGATCACATAGATTGATTGATCTTGATATGTCAATGAAAAGTAAAGATACCTACAATGCTCTCAGTAGATGCGAACTTTGCGTCATATTGCACCTGTAGTAATGGGACAGAGTTCCAGCTATGTATCGTAGGCCAAATCACCCTATAGTACACCATTCGTACGTGGTCTGCCTTACTGCCTCCCTTCCCTTGCCTGTAGAAAAATCTCCAGGGACCCCTGAGGATCATCGTGCCGTTGCTCGCTAACGCGAACCTCAGCCGCTCTAGAGAATCGCAATTTCCGGTCAGTACGAGGCCACCGCGAGTGGACGAAATGCCATACACTTCATCCTATGGCTCTGCATGACCCACTCACGCTCTAAGAATACCTGTTTCTTTCCCAATTCTATCTAGCAGATGACTCTCGCCTCTTCGAAAGTGCCCGACGCGAAGGCAGTCGCAGAACGGGCGAAACTTACTGCCGCTCGAACAACGTCTGCTTCAATCCATGCTTGTATGACCGAAGAGGGCCCACAGAGCGTTGTTTGAATTGCTTTACTCAAGCGTTTAGACTGACCTAGAGATTCGCAGCTGTTCAGCCGCCTTCATACATGTTCTCTCTTATCTTCGACTCTGCGTTTGCTTTATACGCTCCGCCACAGTAGTCTCTAGACTTTCTGATTCGAGTGCTCAACGTTCCGGTGCAAATGGGCGGTTCTCAGCTGCGTGGTCCCTAGCTTCTCGGTCTGAACATTGAAGACACTTCCGGCGATGGAAGCGGTAATTGCGTTTCTCAGATTCTTCTGAGGGTCTCACGATGCAGAGCCTGTCGAAAAGTGGTTTCAAGAATCTAGGATACTCGATGCCGTTATCACACGATCAGACAGTTAGCTAGCGAAAGCTTTAGATGAGGTAACCCTGAAAAATAGCGAGTCGTAGCGTATGACCAACATGCCCATGCCCAACATGTTTTATTCTCAGTCTTATGGACGAACCTGTTTACTTCGAGACAGCATGAACTGTATAGTGAGTGCTGGTACGGAGGCAGCATGAACGAGACAAATCGAGTAGCTACTAGTCTCTAGAGTCAATACTACAGTGTGAAGCACGTGGACAAGAAAGCAGATACTAATCGTGAAATTATGTCTTTGGGTATCCACAGTGCACTACATGTGTCCCCCAGACAAGAAGGCGCAACATGCATAAACCGCCTGGTAAAAGCGGAACGAGGATCTAGTTCATAACAGTCTCAGACTTGCCAATCAGGCACCAATCGATCCAGTCTGCCAATCCCCAACCCTATACGCCGCCCATAGCTCATCATGCTGTAGGTCCAATGCGACCGCCCATAACGCCGAAAGATGCATATCCGTTACACGAATCGCACATGTCAAGCACGTGTCCGTCCATCGCGGCCTAGTAGTTGCCCTGCTCACGCATAGTACGCTCGTTCTCGCCCTCGGTGACGATCTTCTTGCCTAACCACTCGGTCTGGAAACTATTCGACAGCATCTGGAGGTCCTGAACCACGTCCCTGCAGCACTTGACGACGGCGTCCTTGGGCGTGATGCTGCCGTCGGTGGTGACGCGCAACTCGAAGGTCGCGAAGAGCGGGTGCGGAACCTTATACGCAGAGAAGGTGACGTAGTCGTACTTGAGGAGGCGCTGAGAGATCAGGTTGCCGAGCGTGTGATCTTCCTTGTTGAAGGTGAACACAGTGGTGTTGGGGACACCTACGAGGGAGCAATTAGCATGCCGCGTAAGGATGGGAGGGGTGAGGGTGGGGCACGCACGAGTTTCCTCCTTCACCTCGATCTTCTGCTCCCCATCGCCGAGGAGAAAGAGCTCAAATCTGTCGTTATCGTCATAATCAGGCCGGTGTTGTTGAAAGTGATATTGCGGGCCCTGGGCGTTGCGGTCGTCGTGGATGAGAACGGAAATGCATTCGATTGTGTGGGACATATTGACTACTCGTCCTCGATCATGTGTACGCGGATTCGTTATAGGCAGCGTTGGCTCTAGCGTAAGCGGCGTCTGTGTAGTTCGAGAGTGCCGCAAAGCTGGCTGCTTTCATACTCGTTGCCGTGATACGCGCGCGCGCCATGTTGCTAGGCACCCACGCGACAAACTGTCACGACGCAATTGAAGAGGAAGTCGCGCGAGTTACTCGCGTCGCGTTGGCCGCCGCGTGTTTGCGAAAGAACGGTATCGAGTCCGAAGTCATTCGTAGATTGCATGTTGCCAAACTCATCCAGGACGACCGACGCCTAGAGTCATAAGTAGTAAGAGGTTTGAACGTACCTATCAGGCGCATTCATCTCTGCGATTCCTCTGACCTACTCTTTCTATTCGGATTTGTTCGGTAGGCCCGTGAGAATTAAGAATAGCTAAATGTATATATCGAAGCGTCCAGTACGCACAAACACAAGATTATGGATATGATGGTTTTGTTTAATTTTGCTTGGATCTAGATGTTGCTGGAGATAGAGTATTCGGGCAGTCGACAGCGGTTGACAGTGGGCTGGAGGCTCGTGGGGGGCTCGGGCGGCGACAACAGCGGAGGTGAGGCTTTGTTCCGCAGACGTCGGATTGTCGCTCATGCACGGACCATGCATCACGTGCAATCTTTTGTTTCTCGAGAGTCAAATAATTGGAGAACAGGGTACTTGCATTATTTGGCGATGCAATCTTATCCCTTCACTTGTCCAAACTTCTCGGGCTTTTCAAAAGGTGTATCCAGGATCACAAACCATGTACAAGATGCAATCCATATTCAAGCTTTGGGGTCAGTCTATCCACAAGACAACAATATTATATATACAACCAATCCTTCACCGACGCGCGTGTGCTATTCTACAAGACCTTACCAGCCGTAGAAGCTTGGCTCCTGTCCTTTGTCTCAACCTTCCTCAAGCCCTTACCCGCCTGAATCTGACCTAGCAAAGCACCTCGGTCGGGTGCCCCAGTAGGAGGTCTCGGCATTGCGGGAGGGAGGAGGCCCTCCAGCTGGCGGCGGCGGCCCTGGGGGTGGTGGGGCGCCCGCTGGTGGGCATGGGCGGTGGTGGCGGAATGCCTGGAGGAAGATACCGCGGGACTTTCAGCACGGTCACTCTTGTTGTCCATTGAAGAAAGTGGGCGCGGAGGTGCCATCGTGCCAAAGAGCAACGAAGCTAGCTGCTTGGCACCTCCCTGAGGCGCTTCCTCATCGTCGGAAGATGAATCGTCAGAGTCTACGACCGACCAATCATCCTCTTCTTGTCGACCCCGAGTGCGTGCGGGAGCAGCTGGCTCGTTAAAAGCCGCCTTGTTAGCATTCTCCTGTGTCAAGCGGTGGAAAGGATTTGTAGACACCTCGCTGGTATTGCTAGGAAGCGGTGGAGGTGTTGGGGCATGGTTTTCCTGGTTAGACAATGCCATTTTCTTTAGGAACGGATTCTTGGTTTCTCCGTCCCCATGGGTAGGATGAGGGCTTGTTAGTGATGAAGTCGGTGGGCTAGCCATAGAAGATGGTGGAGTGCTGTTCTGATGCGGTATTGGCGGAACGATCTGTGGCATCGGTGGTGCTGTTGGCGGTGCTGACGGGGAAACAATGTCACGGGGTAGCTCTTGACTAGCTGTAGGTGTAGTGTCGTTCGGAGTGATGTTCTGCGGTCCTTCGTCATCCGACGAAGAGTCCTCATCGTTCAGACTCTCCAACTGCAGCTGTAGTTGACGTTCGCGCTCGCGAATTTCCTCTAACTTGCGACGTTGTGCAGTAAGCTGTGCTTCCTTTTCTTTAGCTTCACGTTGTGCTGCTTCTTTTCGTTTCTTCTGTTCCGCCTTCTTGAGCTTGCCCTGTTCAACCTGTTCTTGCAGTGCGCGGAGTTTTGCTTCGGCTTCCTCTTCTTGTTCGGCCAATTCTTTCTCTTGTCGACGTTCTTCCTCCCTAGATTATCAATTAGTACGAATTTTGAACAGAACTAAGAGCTACATACTCTAAGCGTTTACGTTCAGCTTGCTCGGCTTCTTGCTGTTCGCGTAAAGCCTTCTCAGCCATATCATGTTCATGTTGGTCAGGCTTCTGCTTTCTGGATGCAGGCGGTGGGGGCGGTTTCTTACCACCAGTCTTTGCGGCGACTGGTGGCGCAATCGACTCTTCGTTTAGACGTTTCTGTCTCTCCTCCTCGCGACGTGCGTCTTCCTCTTCAGCCTTACGGCGCTTCTCCTCCATCTCTTTCTTTTCGCGCTCCTGACGCTGTTGCGCGCTCTCCCCTCCTTTAACCGGAGGGCGCAATCCAAGGGCAGCCAGCCTTTCGGCCATACGCGCCTCGGCTTGTTGCTTGATGAAAGCAGCACGCTCTTCAGGGGTTTTGTAGGATGAGTATGAGCCACCTCCTGAAGTAGTTGAAGATGGTCGAGGAGTTGGGTCAGCACTACGTGCTGGACTTTCGTAGCGAGATGAAGTAGGTTGACTGGTATCCGCGCTACGAGAGGTCGTGGGGGCACGGGAGGTGTCTTCTTTCCTAACACGAGCGGATCGGCTGCTTCGCTGGAGATCGAAAATGAAATCCTTGACTTCATCCTCAACGCCCAATCCATCTTCCCAACGGCGACGTTCGTGTTCGCTAGTGCTATCATGTCCCCCTTCTTTAAGGCTGGCTTCCAGCCCTTTGGTATATTCATTCACACTGTCTTCCACATCACGGATCATACGTTCGTTATTTTCTCGTTCAGATCGAATCCGAGAGCTCTCCTTCTCCAAGCGCTCAGCAGCCGCACCCGTGTCATCGCCGGTAGGCACAGGTTTGCCAGTTAGAGCGGCGGAGCGTGCTTGCATCATTGCTTTGGCACGGGCTTTCAAACGATCTGATTCCGTGATTGAGCCACCTGGCCCTGTACCCACGATGCTCGAAGCAGCCCCGGGATGGGCTTTCGCATCTTTGAGCCTGAAGAGCTCCAGTTGAGCATCTGCAATCTCACGCTCAGTGCGACGTACATTGGAAGCGAGTTCAGGTAAGCGGTCAGTCAAATTCTGGAGCTGACGCTTTAGAGCACGGCGTTCGGCATCTGAATCATTCGATCTGAGGGATGCTTGCGGGTGTGCATCAATATCCTCTTGAACCCTGCGGATGCGACGATACAGATCTTCTGCCTCTCGCCGATCCCGACGGTCTAGCGCGTCATCTTCGTCAGCTGCGTTCTCGTCACGAATGTCTACCGCATCCAAAAGGATTTGTTTCTCCCTAACTAGCTTCCTGAGTTGCTCGAGAGAGTATTCAGGATCTGAACGCTCTGAACCGGGAGATGATGGTGTTGCTGGAGATGGAGAGCGACCACCAGCACCAACGCGATGCCGTGCACTAGAGCGGTACCCCATGTTGTCGTCATTGTTGCGGAAGACAGTGGCATCTTTGCGACCACCTGTTGATGGACTTCCCGCTCGAAAGGAGTGGGATTTGAGATAGCTAACACCAGTCTTCTGAGGCTGTAGGAATGCGCCGGTATTCTTCCTCTCTTCTGCGTCGCGAGATAGCAGCGACTTCATCGCACCAATAGATGCATTGATATTGCGAGTGGACGGCGGTACGAGCTCGGGCGGAAGACGATTTGGTACAGGATATCCATTAAGTTTCCGGTAGATGAGATGCATAGCAACAGCAAATTCATCCAAGTTCAGCCGTCCGCGATCGGCGGAATCTGCTAGAGTCCATATACGCTCCAAGTCGGGTTTCGCAAGTCCACTTTGTCCAAAGATCTCAAGAGCCTGCTCACCGCTGATATAGCCCTTACCGAGGCCGTCCCAAGCCCTGAAGGTATCATCATAAAGCTTCTTTTCACCCTTAGTGATAGCCCATGGAATAGTTGCGTTGCCACTTAGGCCGGCTGTGGTGTAATTACTGCCAGCTTCGCGACCTGTCTGCGGCATCATACGCTGAGCAAGCGCTTCAATGTTTGGCAAGCCCGTGGTTGGGTTGTTGACCAGACCCCATTGACCTGGAGCTCCAGTGGGTTGGGCATTAAGTGGAGCGAAACCCGTAGGCTGAGGGTTCAAGCCTCCACCAAAACCTGTAGGCATTGGTGGCATGGGCGGCCGTGGCCCTGTATACCCACCTCCGAGATTCTGTCCAAACCCTGTAGCCTGAGACTGTAAACCTCCCATCTGGGGTCCACCGAATCCAGTTGGCTGAGACACGAGGGAAGTTAGCAGCTGGCTGTTGGATTGCTGTGGCTGGGGTTGCTGAATCGCAGGGATGTTCTGGGAGCTTTGGTTCAACGGTTCGTCAAACTTCGGCGCATTGCTTGCAGGAGTTGAGCGACCTGGCTGGTCGTCGGCTATATTGAAAGAGATTATATCCACCATGCTCGAAACTTCGTTTTTCACACGGTCTGGCAGTGAGTTCGGAAGGTCCTTGCCAGTCAACTTTAAGTTGCACAGGTACATGGCGAGGGCAAATTCGGGGAAGAGAAGCTGGCCCGACTTTGTGGTATCGGAGAGCGTCCTGTGCCTTGTTAGCAACTAGAGTAACATATCTTCCATCTCGAACCATACCAAATATGTGATAGAGCATCTCCTGTAAGCTTCGACCGCATCAACAGGTCTCGAGCTTGGTCGCCCGACATGGCCTGCGCATTGCCGACAGCAGACTTGAACAACTGCTCAAACTTGGCCTGGTCCTGAGCAGTAATGAAAGACAACCTTATGTTCGGAATCTTGCTCGATTTCGCGGGGACGGGCGGCGGAACCTGCTGTGACGAGCCCGTGGATCTGAACGAGTCAGCCATTTGCGACGAGGTCATGCCCGTGGGCTGCGGTCGCTGTGGCTGGGGAGGAGCTTGTTGCGCGGGCGGTGCGCCAGTCTGGAATGGCTGCTGTTGCGGAGGCTGCTGGAACTGCTGCCCATGCTGGCCTGGATAACCCGTGAACTGGGGTTGCTGCTGCTGTTGGAAGCCCTGCGGCTGGCCCGGATAGCCTGTGAACTGCTGTTGCAGCTGGCCACCTGCGAACCCAGTCGGTTGAGGACCCAATCCGCCCTGGAAGCCGCCGGGCTGCTGGAACGATTGCTGCTGGCCATACTGCGGCTGCTGCCCAGGTCGGGCGCTGTTCCCACCCCCTAAGTACGAGTTCGACCCGGAGAACATGGTGGAGGAGCGGGCGCGGCGATGGGAAGCTTAGTAGGCCTCTCGCATGGGAGGTTTGAGGTAGGAATAGAGATCGGAGGCCCTAGGAACTATTGGGAGTGAAGGTGACAGGTCGCGCTTTCTGTGCTGTGCGTCGTGTGAATCGCGCTAGAGCTTCGTCATCTCCATTGGCTCGAGCTCGCCTCAGCACCGCCCAAGGACGCGCAGCTCTTCCGCTCCACCCCGCTACGATATGTCTGGCGAACAGAATGGCGACGCCGGCCACCACGCCGAAGCCGACTTTGCGCAAGTCTGTCCTACGTGCCCAAGTATCTAATTTCCTCGCGGTGGCTGACCTGAGTTAGGCCCTTAAAGAAATAGCCCGCGGTGAACGTACAGCCACTGCACTGGAGAACCACCTCGATTCATTAGAAAAAAAGATTGAAGAGATGCTTGCAAAGGCCGAAGAGGATGAACGGAACCTCAAAGCACCATCGAAGCCATCCGCCGATGACTCATCTTCGACCGATCAGAGTAAACCTGCGGCATGAAGCTTGAGAGCCTATACTTTGATCTATTACGACGAGATATACAAGGGCGGCAATATAGATGCTAGGTGAAAATGGCGTCAAGGGATAGAAGGTTCATCTTACAGTATGTTGCATGACACAAATGTATCTCGAGATCTGGTTGATTGTACCTGAGAGTCTCTGAAGGCTATTCGACCAAGAGCGGAGCTATATCATTTAGATACCTCCAATCGTCGATGGTTTGATGCTTGAACCGTCCGCTTCAAAGACCTTCTCCAAATGGAATACACCATTGCCATCCTTCTCCACCACTCCCACCTCCGTAATGATGCCATCGATTAGCTCGGCAGGTGTCACGTCGAAGGCTGGGTTCCAGACACCAATTCCATTCGCGGCAATGCTAACAGTTTCGACGACTGCCAGGTCTAGGTTCACTCCATCATGCCTTGGACCCTTGACGAGAGTGACCTCCTTGCCCGGCCTCTCTTCGATGACAATATCGCTACCAGATTTAGTATCGAGGTCAATGGTAGTCCTAGGTGCGGCAATGAGGAACTTGACCCCATGGTGCCTGGCAAGGATCGCCAATGAGTAGGTTCCAATCTTGTTCGCGGTATCTCCGTTCGCTGCAACTCGATCTGCACCAACAACGATGCCTGCAATGTTCTCACTCTCTCCCCTAAGACGAAGCAATGCAGCCGCCATCGAGTCCGTCACTAAGGTGGCTGGTATCTTGTCATGGACAAGTTCGAAAGCTGTCAAGCGGGAACCCTGGTTGTACGGCCTGGTCTCCGAACAGAAAGCATGCTTCAAGTTCCCTTCAGCATGCAACGATCGAATGACGCCAAGAGCTGTACCGTATCCAGCTGTGGCGAGTGAACTATGAAATCAGTAAAGTTCTACAGTATCCAACTACGGCTTACCCAGTGTTGCAGTGAGTCAACATGCTGACCGGCCCGTTATTTGCAGCTGCTGTATTCCTCATAATCCACTCCGCCCCATGTCGTCCAATGTTCTCGTTGTCGCTCACGTCGTCGATCAACATCTTCTCTGCTGCCGTCACATATGCTTCTCGCACGGAATCGCCAGTTGCCCCTTCCTGTGGTGCAGCATCCTCTGTCGTCTTCTTTAGTTTGCGCGCCGCATCTGCCAGGTTCACGGCAGTAGGCCGACTCGTCACCAGATAGTCTAGCTTTTCGACGATGAAAATCTTGACTTCTTCTGCAACTGATGGCAGCTTCATGTTGACCAGCTCAACGGCTAGTGCTAGTGCTGCGACAATAGCAATCGCTGGCGCACCTCGTGTGCGCATCTCCTTAATCGCATGCCATGCGTCGGTGCTAGAGTAGATGTGATCGTATTCCTCCGCATGTGGGAGCTTCAGCTGGTCGAGGATATCTAACTGGCCCCTGGTGTACTTGATCGCCTGGAGCACCATTTTGCAAGACCTGAAGTTGCGAGCAAGTTGGTGACTTTGAAAAAAAAGTTTAGAAGTTGGGTTGCGTCGGCCCAATGCAGATTGACGCCACACACCGTGAGAGCAGATGCGCCCCGCTCTGCAGGGATGGGCTAACAGCGACTGCTTTGCTAGCGCGGGGTCAGTTCAAAGCGAAGCTCGGAGGACATTTTCTCCAACGTGCGATTAGATTCGGAATTGATTAGTTTCGCGAACTATCTGTGTATGCGACTTGTTATTTGAAATTGAGGAATTCATAGTAATGCTTGCCCACTAACCGGATCCCCCTTCAAGCTCTAAGAGTCCAAGCTCCCGCATTCTGACATCACGACCAAGAAGAATGGGCAACACTGCTATGCCAACAATGGAGCTATGGGGCAAAGGACCGACACTTCTTCAGCTCTTGGTCGATCCTCTGGCGACCTGTTCTAACCATTTACTACCACTCGTTCAGCTTTTTGTTCTCTCCTGAGCAATTGAACGCTGTGAGTGTAGAAGATTGCATGTCTTACAAACCATTCACCCTCAACAGAAACTCCAGCATGGCTACAAAACTCAGCCTGAGCACCACCCTCTCGCTTCCCAACTCCAAATACAGAATCCCCCAGATCGGCTTCGGCGTCTATCAATCTCCGCCCTCAACTTGCGTCAACTCCTGCCTCGCAGCCTTCAAGGCGGGCTACCGCCACGTTGACACAGCGCAATACTACGCAAACGAGACCAGCGTGGGCAGCGCGCTTCGCGACTCAAACATTCCTCGTTCCGAGCTCTTCATCACGACCAAGATCCTCTCCCCAGGCAACGACGTGAATTCGACGTACAAAGCTATCGAGGAGAGTATCAAGAAACTGGATGGAGAGAATGGATATGTGGATCTGTTTTTGATACACTCTCCGAATGGTGGGAAGGAGAGTAGGCGGCTAATGTGGCTGGCTTTGGAGAAGGCGAAGGAGATGGGCAAAGTGAGGGACATTGGGGTTAGTAATTACGGGGTTGGGCATATTGAAGAGATCAAGGAGATAGGAAATATCTGGCCACCTGCTGTGAATCAAATTGAGGTATGCACCCCAGTGCACAATTTGCAAGTTAGTCTGACAATTACAGCTTCATCCTTGGTGCCAGCAGCGCGAGATCGTCGAGTACTGCAAGAACAACGACATCGTCGTGGAGGCTTATTGTCCAATTGTGCGCAACCAGAAAGCGGACGACAAGACGCTTAATGAGATTGCTACTAAGCACAAAACCTCGCCAAATCAGGTACTGATTCGGTTTTGCTTACAGAAAGGATGGGTACCGCTGCCAAAAAGCGACACGCCAGAGAGGATAATGAAGAATGCAGACGTATATAGCTTTGCGCTCGATAGTCAGGACATCGCAGCTTTGAATGGATTGGACCAAGGCAAGAAGGGTGCCATAGTGCAAGCTGTCAGCAATTCTTAGGCAGAGCATGGTCTACGAATACATGTGTTATTGTAGGATCCGGACGTAGCATTACTAGGACATATCAACATTTGAATGACATCGAGAAGCTTTGAGATATTCAATGGCAGATGCGTCTAAATCTCGTGCAGATAGATACTGTGACGGAGCATGCAGGGGCAAACATTACCACCGATATTTTTCGGAGACTACGAGTTTCCCCCACGTTCCTTTTATAAGGCCACCCATGCTCCAAAATGAACATGCGGTGATAAGGACTTTATAAGCTTGCGAAAAAAAAAAACTGTGTCTTGACTTCACTGTAAGCTGACAAGCTCTTGGGTTTCAGCTTGGCATCTTTGAGGTTGGCTAACAATTTCTCAGCAAGGTCAGAACAGGTCAGAAGAGGTCAGGACTATGTCAATCTTTTCCGAATACATACAGATAACATTGAAACGAAGAAAAAACAAATTTCGCATGCAATTACAAAGCCACACGTGGACACTCGCTTATCTCACGCGTGTACCGGAGACAACAATTTGTAGAGCGGTCATTATAGCCGTGCAATGTGAATGCGTACGCATCAATCTTTGTGGATAGGGACTGCTTCTCGCGTCTCACAATCCATTTGTGGATGCTGTGAGATGATGCTTTCACCGAAACTCCGTCCAATCGCCGTGGCCGGAGATATGTGAATTGACTATGTTATCGATAACGGATGCACAACCTTTTGTGCGAAAACCCTTCGCCTCCAACACTGATACGATTCAGCATGCCGTCGATCTGCCGGTCCTTCGTGCAACAACGAGTCAAATGGATCCTCCTAATTGGCAGACGGCATTTAGAGTTGCAGATAGCGGCCGGTTTGGCGGTGGATCTCAGCGTTCGACCCGCCAGCGCGAAAACACATTGGCTGCGACCCACAACCCCATGCCAATACTACCATGACGCAAACACAATAACATAAATCCGTTTGACTCCGTGATGCATTTGTCAACACATTCATTACTAACATCACCCACCCTTATCCTCTAGGTAAACAGCTTTCATTTTCCTCCTCCTTTCCGGTCTTTCTTGTTGGGGGCGCTCTTCGCCAAAAGTTTATACCCACGTCGTCGTCTTTCCTTATCTCCAGCACATTACCTGATTTGTTCGTGCGTATCTCTCTCTTTAACCAAGTATGTGGGGTACGAATCTCACGAGGTCCAATACGGAGGACAGCGGTCGGAGGAATCCGTGGCACAATGAGTCTCAACAACATCCAGACCGCGTAGAGGAGGTCGAGACACCGCCAGAAGGCAGCGATAACAGTGAATCTGATGAGGATGGGTCCCGTTCAGACGTTGGAGGAACATGGGGAGAACGAGACATCGGTCATCCCAGTACACGCATGGCTGCGGAAGAATTTGCAGTTCTTAGAGAGAGATTGTCGAATATGTCAAGACCACAGTCCCATGCTTCAGAACGTCCGGATGGCTTGGTGAAGACGTTGAGCCGGTTTAGTCAACGCAGCGGGAAGAGCGGGTTACAGCATCGGCCGTCGACGGCACGCTCTGAAAGCCACATCGACGAAGAGCTCGGCGATATCGCTTCTGATGTTGAAAAAGAAGATGATTTTGAATTGGGCGCCTTTATGAAAGAGGGACATTTCGAGAAACGGAAAGATGGACGTTCTGCGAAGAAGGTCGGGGTGTTGTGGAGAAATCTCACCGTGAAAGGTGTGGGAAGCACGGCTACCTTCGTCAGGACACTGCCGGATGCAGTCATGGGTACCTTTGGGCCTGATCTATACAAGCTCATACAAAGATTCGTCCCTGCACTAAGATTATCACGTCATACTCAAACGCGGACACTCATTAACGATTTTTCGGGCGTCGTCAAAGATGGCGAGATGATGCTGGTGCTAGGTCGACCCGGATCCGGGTGCTCTACCTTCCTTAAAGCGATCGCCAACAATCGCGAAAGCTATTCAGCAGTCGATGGAGAGGTTTCATACGGCGGCATTCCTGCCGATGAACAAAAGAAGAAGTTCCGAGGAGAAGTCAACTACAACGAGGAGGATGATGTTCACTTTGCGGAATTGAATGTATGGCAGACGCTGTACTTTGCGTTGTTGAACAAGACGAAGAAAAAAGAGGGAGATCATATACCCGTCATTTTAGAAGCTCTACTCAAGATCTTCGGGATTTCGCATACCAAGTTTACTCCTGTCGGCAATGAGTTCGTTCGCGGTGTTAGTGGAGGAGAGCGCAAACGAGTATGTACCATGTTTCCTTGTTTCGTCCTACCACCTGAATCTAGCACATGATCTCTAGTCTACTATGCCGCTCAGAGATGTATCGCCTAGTTCAGACCCAACTAGAGAACCACTCCGGTTCTGCAGCATATGGACAACAGCTAACACAATTTAGGTATCGATCGCTGAGACTCTAGCGACGAAGTCAACAGTAGTCTGCTGGGACAATTCCACTCGAGGCTTGGACGCTTCCACTGCGCTCGATTACGCGAAGTCGCTCCGCATCATGACGGACATCAGTAATCGGACAACTTTCGTAACGCTATACCAAGCCGGCGAAGGCATCTATGAGCTGATGGACAAAGTCATGGTCATCGATCAAGGGCGATGCATTTACCAAGGACCAGCAAACAAAGCGAAGAGATACTTCTTCGATCTAGGTTTCCACTGCCCTGAGAGACAAACAACCGCCGACTTCTTGACTGCTGTCACCGATCCAAGCGAAAGACAATTTCGCGAGGGCTACGAAGCCAGCGCGCCTAAGACACCCGACGATCTCGAAGCTGCGTTCAGAAGCTCAGAGGATTACAAGGACGTCTTGCGGGGAATAGAATTGTACGAAGCCGAACTCAAGCGAACTGATTACATTGACGCGCGGGAGTTTGAAGGTGCGGTCCGTGAAGGCAAGAGTAAGAGAGTATCCAAAAAGTCGCCATATACGGTCAGCTTCTTCCGGCAGGTGTTGGCTTGTACCCAGAGGGAGTTTTGGTTGACGTGGGGTGACAAGACTACGCTGGTCACGAAATTCTTCATTATTATCAGCAATGGTCTTATAGTGGGCAGCTTGTTCTATGGAGAATCATTGGATACCTCCGGTGCATTCAGCAGAGGAGGTGCTCTCTTCTTCTCCATCCTCTTCTTGGGCTGGCTGCAGCTCTCCGAGCTTATGAAAGCTGTTTCTGGTCGAGCCATTGTCAAGCGTCACAATGAGTACGCATTCTACCGCCCTTCAGCTGTCGCCCTTGCTCGCGTTTTGCAGGACTTTCCCCTACTGCTTCTGCAAGTCGTACCGTTCGTCCTCATCATGTACTTCATGACTGAGCTAGATGTCGATGTGTCAAAGTTCTGGATCTATCTGCTTTTTGTTTATACGAACACGATTTGCATCACATCGATGTACCGCATGTTCGCTTCGCTGTCGCCTACGATTGATGACGCGGTGCGATTCTCCGGCCTCGCATTGAACCTGCTGATCGTGTATACCGGGTACGTGATCCCAAAGCCACAGCTACTCAATCAGTATATTTGGTTCGGATGGCTCTACTGGGTCAATCCTATTTCATATGCTTTCGAGGGAGTCATATCGAACGAATTCTCCGATCGGGTGATGGATTGCTCTCCATCTCAACTCGTACCCCAAGGCCCTGGCGTAGACCCTGCCTACCAAGGCTGCGCTTTGACGGGTGCTCAACCAAATTCGCAGACTGTCCCCGGGGCGGCATACCTTCAGACAAGTTTCAGCTACTCAAGAAGTAATCTGTGGAGGAACTGGGCAGTGGTAATCGCTTTCGCGGTGCTGTACCTACTTGTCACGGTCTGGGCTACTGAGACCTTCTCATTCACCTCAGCAGGAGGCGGAGCCCTCATCTTCAAGAAGTCTAAACGTGCTAAAAAGGCAGTCGAACAGGCGCCCGCCGATGAGGAAAAGGTCGTTGCGGAAGAAAGTCTTGGCAGTGGTACGAGCAGCGACACTGTAGCGCAAGAACAAGAAGAAGCCTTGGAGCAGATCTCGAGCAGTGAGAGTATCTTTACCTGGCAGAATGTTGAGTACACCGTCCCATACCAAGGCGGTGAGAGGAAGCTACTCAATAACGTTCATGGATACGCGAAACCAGGCCTTATGGTCGCGCTCGTCGGTGCCTCCGGAGCGGGGAAGACGACGCTGCTCAATACATTATCTCAGCGTCAAAAGATGGGAGTTGTTTCGGGCGATATGCTTGTAGATGGAAAGCCTCTAGACATCGACTTTCAGCGAGGCACAGGCTTCTGTGAGCAAATGGATCTCCACGATGGCACAGCAACTATTCGGGAAGCTCTCGAGTTCTCTGCTATCTTGCGTCAAGACCGCAAGACCCCTCGGCAAGAGAAGCTTGACTATGTTGACAAGATTATTGATATGCTCGAACTACAGCATATCCAAGACGCGTTAGTATCCAGTCTAGGTGTAGAGCAGAGGAAGCGGTTGACCATCGGTGTCGAGCTGGCAGCCAAACCCTCGTTGCTCCTTTTCCTTGACGAACCTACTTCCGGATTGGATTCAAATTCGGCATTCAGTATTGTACGGTTTCTCAAGAAGCTTTCCTCTGCTGGTCAAGCCATCATTTGTACCATCCATCAACCGTCCTCAGTCCTCATCCAGCAATTCGACATGATTCTCGCACTTAATCCAGGCGGGAACACGTTCTACTTCGGCCCCGTAGGTGAAAATGGCAAGGACGTGATAAAGTACTTCGGCGACCGAGGAGTTCATTGCCCACCGAACAAAAACGTCGCCGAATTCGTCCTTGAGACTGCTGCGAAACCCGCCAAACGTAGCGACGGCACACGCATCAATTGGAACGACGAATGGGCCAAGTCTTCAAATAACAAAGAATTATTCCAGGAAATCGAACGCATAAAGAGCGATCGCATCACCAAGGCATCCGAAAACAAGCACGAGGCGACCGAATTCGCAGCCCCAGTCTGGCTCCAAACGACCATGCTGACCAAACGACTTTTCACACAGTATTGGCGCGACCCCTCGTACCTCTATGGCAAACTTTTCGTCGCCGTCATCGTCGGCATCTTCAACGGCTTCACGTTCTACATGCTGGGCAACTCAATCGGTGACATGCAAAACCGCATGTTCACCTCCTTCCTCATCCTGCTCGTCCCACCTACCATCGTCAACGCCGTCGTGCCCAAGTTCTATACCAACATGGCACTCTGGCAGGCGCGCGAACTGCCCTCGAGAATATACGGCTGGTTCGCCTTCACGACCGCACAAGTCGTTGCCGAGATCCCCATTGCAATTGTGTCTTCGGTGCTGTACTGGCTGCTGTGGTACTATCCGACCGGTCTGCCGACAGATAGCTCGACAGCAGGGTACGTGTTCCTCATGACGATGCTATTCTACCTTTTCATTTCGTCATGGGGGCAGTGGATCTGCGCCTTCGCACCCAGCTTCACTGTCATTTCTAACGTCCTGCCCTTCTTCTTCGTCATGTTCTCCCTCTTCAACGGCGTCGTGCGGCCGTACTCGCAGCTCGCCGTCTTCTGGAAATACTGGATGTACTACGTCAACCCGTCGACGTACTGGATCAGCGGCGTGCTGGCCGCCACTCTACACAACATCCCGATCCAATGCCAGCCCAGCGAAACTGCGCAGTTCGATGTGCCACCGGGGCAAACCTGCAGCTCGTACGCGGGTGGCTTCTTGTCCTCGTCGCCAGGGTATCTGCTGAATCCAGATGCGACAAGGGGTTGTATGTACTGTCCTTACTCTTCTGGAGATGACTACCTCACCACGCTGAACATCAATGCGAGCGAGAAGTGGCGCGATTTTGGCATATTCCTCGCTTTCTGCGTCAGTAATTGGGCGCTAGTATACTTCTTCATTTGGAGCGTAAGAATCAAGGGGTGGAGTTTCGGGTTTGGGGCTGTGGGGCGGGCCGTCGGTGCTGTGACGCGGAGGGTGAAAGGGAAGGAGATCGAAGACAGCGAGGCTTGAATGTCTCATGTATGGTCCTAGACAAAAAAAAATTAGGCATAATATTAGGACGAAGGTTCGGAGACTCATGGTGTATCGAGTCAACCTAGGATACGTATTCCATACACAGATAGAGGATAGACTGTGATTTTGAACTATGGTATAATATTAGATCTTAGTGTGTAGAGTGTGACCTGACCTATCATCTATAATGTAGTCGGTAATTACAAAAACGCTATGTGAATGCTGCGTGTAGGCTTCATTTTAGCCTTTTTCTATCCCAAACGCCCGTTTAAATGCTTAGATGCGATCTTCCAAATCTATCAATTGCAGCTTGCCTCTATGTTCTTAGAAGTTAACTTGAAACTTCGGATTCGTCCTTATCCTTTCGCCTCTCCACCTAAATAACAAGGGCACAGGTATTAGTGCAAGTGCAACAAAGCCCAACAAGGAGTTACCCCAACCGAGGCCCAGCGCATCGAACATATCCAGACCAGCAAGAGGAAGGAAGGCGCCGAAAATCGATCGCAGAACGGTATTCGCGGCAATGGCGGAGGCAGCGTGGATGGTAAAAGCATCTACCAGGTATGTCTGGATTGTCATCATGCCAGTCAGGTTCCCTAGACCAACGAACGCTGTTCCAATGATGGGCACAATCCAATGAACATGCTTGTCAGTCGTCCAGCCGTAGAGAAAGACCCCAATGGGCAGAAGAATAGCGCCAGGAATAGTAAGAGGGAGTTCGAGACGGTTCTCCGGTTTGGCTCCACCCTTGGACTGCGCCCTCTTAATGTATACATCGGATGCACGACCAACGTATCCCATTCCGATAATGAGACCGACACCCATGCCTAGGTACGCAAGTCCGACAGAACTAGAAGAAAAGCCGTACGTGCCTTCAAAAACGAAGGTCATGGTAGTGAAGAAGAGGTACATGATTCCGTAGTTGATGGAAACGTAAATCGACATCAGGAGGACGATGGGTGAGAAGATTAGCATCTTCATCGGGCGAACGATGCTACGAATGAATACCTCCCTTGGGGGAAGCCCACTGTCGAGTTTGGAGCGGAGATTAGGGTTCCCAGTCTCTTTTTGAAGGCGCTTAGTCTTTCGTGCGAGGAGGACCGGGTGGTATGTTTCGCGACCGAAGAAGTAAAGCATAATAGCGAAGGCTCCAGCGAAGATTGCAATGATCCAGAAAACCCAACGCCAACCTTTAGCTTTGACCAAGAAGCCACCAGCTACTGGACCAAGTACGGGACCAAGAAGTGGGCCCATAGACCAGATAGCCATCGCACCGGCGCGTTGTTCTTGGGGGAAAATATCTGCGATGGTTCCACCGCCAATAGTCAGAGGTGCGGCCCCAGCCATGCCCGCCAGTACTCGGAAAGCGATCAACATTCCCATGCTATTGCTCAAGGCACATGCAACGGTGAAAATGATGAAGAAGACGTTGCAGACATTGTAGACCATGAATCGACCGTACTGTTCAGACATCGGAGCGATGATCAATGGTCCGATCGCAAACCCGAGAATATAGATGGAGACGACAAGACCGGCAAGAATATTTGAAGTTACGTGGAAGGTTGCCATTACTTGGGGCACTCCTGGTGCGAAGAACGAAGATGCGAGTGGACTACAGTGTTTAGCAGTGATGGGGAAAAGTGGCGTGGTGGAACATACGTGACCAATGTTACCATCCCAAGACATGCAATCAATCCCCATTTCCTACTAGCAGGCCAATTTAGCGGGTTTTCCGGGTCGTCGGGACCGTCCCAATCCACTATATCAGGATCTCGCTGCGCTTCCGGGACCGGCTCGCCTCCTAACGTCCTTTCGTCGCTGTGTGTTGAGATTGTTGCACTCTGGATTCCCTTTTCCACGTCCGGCATTGGTGATGTGTATGCTCCTTGATCTGAGGGAAAGTCGGCATCATGGCCTTTCTCGTATGCATCCACAACTTTTTCACCGTCCAAGCCTTGTGCTTCTCGCGCAGGATTGGAATATGTGACAGGGGTTGTCATGCTGAGAAGCTTGCCGCCTGCAAAGACCCGCCATGATCAGCGAACATGTCTATATAATGATAGTTTGCAGTCGATTGGAACAGTAGTTCTTACCGTGTATGTAAGCAAACCCTATCTGGGATGTGCGGGTACTGCCGCCGCTTGAATCTGATGTCTTGAATCGAATTCGAGTAAGTCTCGATAGGATCCGAAGGTAAACCGAGGTAAATTTTAGGGATGAGAAAAAAGGTACTAAGGAACGGATCGCCGCGAGATGTCACAAGCAAAATAAACGCCCTGTGTTCCCAAGCGCTTCTTTTAAGGAACCCTGGATGCGGAAGCGATACTGGTCCGTACCCGATATCGATCCTCCTTTGCCCTTCGCGAACACAACAGGCTTCATCATAATCCCTGAAGGGCTATCAACCCAGGCTCTTTCCGGTAGGCTTGGTTTGTTTCGTGGGGTCTGGCGCACTTTCATTGGTTTAGCTTAGTCCGTAAACACACCAGAGGCGCACGGGTTTAAGCGGACGGTTAATACGTCCTATACGGATGGTCGGACGATGGAGCATCGGAGCGGAGGGTCGCGCTAGTCTTGGGGTAGCAGTACGTCGACCACCTTGAAGACCTCGAAACATGGCGCGGAGACCAGTGCGACGCCCTTGGACGCCCTTCACCGATTTCGAAGAATGCCTGAGACATCGTTTTGTTCGATTGTCGCGAAGTTTGATGTGCGGTCCGCTTTGTGTTGATCGTGCGAACCTTCAGCTCGCTTGACCTTTCTCAAAGCGAATCCGAATGCGAAGCTTGACGTATTAGGTTAGGAAGCGCGATCTCTGATGGTATAGGAGGTGTTGGCTAGAATGCTTTGTTGTGCTCAGCTACTCTGTGGACTCTTTTTGTATTACGTAGCGTGAACGGTGCTTGTTAGGAATCGTACTGACTCCGCAATCCCCGCATCAGATTCACTGCCGTCTTAAGAGTGCAAGCATCTTTCCACACATAGATGGTCGACATGTTTTTTGACAATGACCAAAGAGGTAGGAGGGTCATAGGCACTTGAGGAGATTCAGAGGTAGTACTAAGAGGACGTTTCTATTAGCGAGAGCACTGGCTCCTGCCAATTGTCGCACAGGTCGAACCCCGTTTTGAGGGTATTATAAGAAGGAGCGAGCATGACGAAAGTCCGCGAAGAGTCCTGTCCCATGTTGTTCGTAAAGTATGTGCAAAATTTTCGAAGATAAAGATTAGAACTGAGATACTAAGTAGTGGATTATTCAGCAAGTCGAAGCACGCTTGGTAGTAATAGGCATTTCCTACGAATAGGTTTTTGACACTGATACAAAGGGCCTTCTAGTGAAACGAATCTGCTATTCACTTGCTATACACAAATGCACGTCAAGTGCATACGCTCTCCTTCGCTCCGGTACGAAAGCGACGATATAAAGAAATCTTCCCTAATAGACCATAGCATGATGAACATATTTCAGCATGACCTGTACAAAGTCCACCATCATTGTGATCCACGGTTGCTACCACACCTCCTTCAGACACTCGTTCAGCCTCTACTGCTCTCCCTCCATAGCCTCTCCAGCGAAATTTTTTGAGCGCACTGCTGAGCTCCGAACCGCAGATACCCAACCAACGCGGACTTTGATCAGTCGCCCCCTTCCCATTAGCCACCAGACCAGGTCAAAGATACACACACACACACACAGTATGAGTTCTTCTAAAATAAGTAATTGAATAGAAAGGGGGACAGATCTTGATATTAGCATATTCGAGCGGTGGCCAGACGGGACAGGGTAACAGAAGCCGCGATGACAGCAGAGGAAGAGAGATGGGGAAAGGACGGTATTATAGGGATCTTCTAGATTCCTTTCTGTTTATGCCAGGAGAGAGCGTGTAGTCTGTGTTCACAATGTTGGTGGATCATTTGACTGAGGATAAAGAGCTTGCACCATTTCTCAAGTTGCTGGTAAACATACGCGTTGTATCCGCAGACACAATTTCGAGAGAGGCGGTGAACAGATCAAGGCGTACACGTGCACAAACGGGTACCAAAGCTTCCCTAAGTCAACCCGAAGCATAGGTAGATAGCATCGTTGATTTTTGCGTGTAGGTGCGGGCAAAGGAATGGGGAAGTTCTGCACACGTGAATACAATCAAGGATGGAGCTTGAGACCGAATGGTATTTCAGAAGCCAAAGATGCTTACTACCGCGCCTCTGCCGTGAATCAGATTCCCATAGAATGCATAAGACCGGGCCACGCCTGGGCCTTTTCCCGTGTCGGTATCATCGCTCATATCCACTGTATCGTCACCATCGCGCCAACCCTTTACCGCAGCCTCCTGGCCTCACGCTCAGACTCGAGCAAGCAGAGGATGTCGTTCTCGCGGACTGCCTGATATTAGCCCTTCTGTTCTGATCTGATGGGTTCGTGTGGTGTGCGTACCGGGACCCTTGACGTTTCGGATGATGCTTCGGGTCGTGTCGTCCATGAATTCGACACGGCACTGGGTAACACCACCGCGGGAGCCTGTCCTCGTCAGAATCCATTCCTCAAATTCATATATTCCTCCATCTAGTATGCATCCGCAGACGACGTACCGGTGCGGCCGAGAACGCGGGTGACCTTGACGAGCTTGACGGGGACCTTGGCGGTATCCATGGTTGTAGACTGCGGCGGTCAGCACTTGAGCCGATGTCGTATATATATGTCGATGGCGCTCGTACTGTGAGAAGTCTTGCGACTGGGAGTTTATCGGGGGTCCGGTGTGGTGCGTTGAACGTGCAGGTGACTTTTAGCGACGGCGAGGTTCCAGGTCAAAAAGGATGTGCGAGAGGATCCGGGCAAGCGAATTTTGTGCCGCGGCTCACCGCCCGCCGTAATGCGCTAGTCCTAACGCAGCATGTCGCAGGCTCTGGTGGGCTGTGGCGGGGCAGCTGCGAGCCTTCACCGAGCCGTTGTGATTGGCGCGCGTCCATCAATTTTGAGTCCGCATACCGGAGCCCTCACCAACACTGCGTTGTGCATTCGAGTCTCTTAAGTGGTGCGTTTGAATCCTCTATATAGCGCAAAGTACAGTATCTTGCTTAGGGATACACGTTACTTTGCTCGCCATTGGCCTCTCAATCCCAGAGAATCACCCCTCTTTGACGCTACGGGAGTCATAAGTAGTGAGGGCAATCCGACACACACCAAAACGACAAATCCTTATATCGGTCCCACGCACGCCTGCAGTTCGCATCCACCCTAGCCATCCTCGAGCGTATCAGATCCAATTAAATCCCCATACGTGGGCACTCGTTGCAGCTCTGCATCACCGGCAATCTAAGGCCAGCAGACCTTGACTCCGCGGCTTGCGCCTGAGACGCACCCCAGATTGAGGCACGAAATAAGAGCTATGGATTTCGTCAATTCGTACGTACTCCCGTCTCATCTCCACTCCTCCAATATGCCCTCCCTTGAATCCACAAACGACACCAATGGCGCGAATGGCGACGGCGTTGTGGTGCAGAGGCAGCGCATGGGAAGCCGGAGTCTGCCGTTCATGACTGACGTGCTGGGAAATAGTTTAAACGATCGCCTATTGTTTGCGGTCCCCAAAAGTATGCATCCATCTACACTGCATTGACCGCGACACTGACCCATTACAGAGGGCCGTCTCAACCAAGCATGCTTGGATCTCCTTCATGGCTCGGACATTCAATTCCACCGCCACTCGCGTCTCGATATCGCACTCGTGAAGAACCTACCGCTTGCGCTCATTTTCCTTCCCGCTGCAGATATCCCGACCTTCGTAGGAGAGGGCAGAGTCGATCTTGGCATAACCGGAAGAGACCAGGTCGCAGAGCACGAATGCGCCGTACCGCCTACGGCGACTACAGGTGTGGTGGAGGTTTTGGATCTCGACTTTGGCAGATGCAAGCTGCAGGTTCAGGTGCCCCAGAAGGGTGCCATGACCAAGCCAGAAGACTTGATCGGGAAGAATGTTGTCACGAGTTTCACAAATCTCACCGAGCAATACTTCAGGAAATTAGAGGCACAACAGGCAGGAGGCGAAGCTAGTGGTGAGGCAAAAACAAAGCTTAAGACGAACATCAAGTATGTCGGTGGAAGTGTCGAAGCTGCTTGTGCGCTTGGTGTGGCAGATGGCATTGTCGACCTTGTTGAGTCCGGAGAGACAATGCGCGCTGCCGGTCTCCATGCCATCTCCACCGTTGTCGACACAAGCGCGATCTTGATCAAGTCAAAACATCCCTCAGATTCCAAGCTTGTCGATCTCATCACGGCCAGGATAAAGGGAGTCATCAGTAAGTCTGATTAAGCTCTACTGATCGAGATTGCTAACCTCTTTAGCTGCCCAAAAATATGTTCTCTGTACATACAACATTGAGCGACCTAAATTAGAGGCTGCTGCAAAGATCACTCCGGGCAAACGTGCGCCAACAATCAACTCTCTCGAATCAGACGGCTGGGTAGCAGTGTCTGCTATGGTTGAGCGAAAGAAGATTGCCGTAGTGATGGATGAGCTCACTGAAGCAGGAGCCTGCGACATCCTGGTGACGAAGATCGAAAATTCACGAACCCAATAAAAAGGGCGAACGCACTACGGCGGAGTCGATACGACATTATGGAATACGGACTGATTTTGGAAATAGAGGGTCCCGAGGCTTTTTGAAATTTTGGCATCGGTATAGATTGGGTCTTTGGTGCATTTTGAGATATAATGACTTTAGAGAGGCGTAGTATGACGCTTTTCGATATTGTAGAGGATATGATGCGCAATGGACAACTATCGAGAACTCCTCGGACTATACTCCAGCCTCAACGCTTTCAATACTAACAGAGGCAGATTTGCTCCAATCTCAGCATATACTAGGACTCAGAATCGGCTGGGAATTTCCTCGGATGCATGATACATAAGGCGGTCGCCAAGCTGTTTTAGTGTAGAAGGGGAGTATTTTGTTCACACTCTTTTTCTATCTCTAAAGAAGCATGTATGCACCTCTCTTTCGATTATTGCAAGAATTCCCCTGGGTAAGGTCCCGATTTGGTCACGTGACCATCTCATTACGAACACTCTATTCCCTCACACAACTTGGATCATGTCTAGGTACCCTCGCAATCTTCGATCACTAAGGAATCTAAGATCTTCAACCCCCAGCGATCACGTCTCATGCAATATTGCTTCCACTACGTTCGATCGTATCCTGTCGACCCTTCTAGAAACCCTCCGAACATTCGCCGAATATCCTCACATTTCGATCAGACCACTTGACGACAACACCAGAAATCTCCAGCACCATCAGTATCGTCATCATGAATCTTCTATTCCATCCTCTGCGAATATATAAATCCTCCCATACACCCCTCTGAGCCCATCATCAAGACAACAGAAAACAATCAAAGCCTTTTATGCAATCACTGCGCACCACTATCCGCCAACTCCCGACCCACCTCAAACACAACCGCATTACCAAGCCTACTGCACGCACTCTCACAATTTCATCACCAAAAATGTCTCTCTTCCCGCGCTTCACGCAAGAATTTGCACCCCTCTTTCGTCTCATGGACGACTATGACCGACGCGTCATCCGTCCAGACTTCGAGCGCATCCAACGTTCTTTCACACCTAAATTCGACGTTAAGGAAGTTGAGGATGCGTACGAGCTGCACGGCGAATTCCCTGGCGTCGAGCAGAAAGATATCAACATCGAGTGGACGGACTCGAACACGCTTACCGTGTCGGGCAGACATGAGACCGTGAGAGAAGAGGGTGAGCGACCGGCTGCTATTGCAGAAGGAGAAGAGCAGAAGAAGATTGAGGGGCATCACTATGAGAAGCCTAGCGTTGAGGAGGAAGATACGCAGCAAGTTACTACGCAAGGCTCCCAGGACGTCGCGAAGAAGAACGAGGAGGGACCGAAGTATTGGGTTAGCGAGAGGAGCGTTGGGGAGTTCCACCGCAGCTTCAGCTTCCCCCAGCGTGTGGACCAGGATGCTGTTAAGGCGAGTCTGAAGAACGGTATCCTTTCTATCGTTGTTCCCAAAGGGAAGGCACTGCAGCCGCGCAGGGTCAACATCGAGTAAAGCGGTTGGGATGAAAATTGATCCGGATCTGAGTCGTTATCATCTGGAAGGCTAGTTCATCACGACGCGAGTCCTCATGTACATCTACCATTCACGGTCCTTACGGCATAGCATGGAGTTATTGTTTGGTTTAGCATGAGGGCGGAGTAAATTGGCGTCACTCCTTCTCTGGTCATATCTTTGTTCTTTTCGGGGTTTTGGTAGTGGAGTATTTTTAGTGAATGATGGTTTCAAATGTATATGTTGCTTTCATCAAATGATAAATATGTGTTCAAACAATGCAACGTGCATGGTCGTAGCTCGTGATGTGTCTCCAAACCTTATGACTAGTCGCTCTACGCAGGGTCTTACCTCAGAATATCATGTGACTAAAGGTAGCTAGCTTTGCATCTGAATCTACCTTGAGGTGTTATCTCACGGATATCATGGCACCGACTGGTCGCGTATGTTGTTGATGAGGTTGCGCGATCCACCCGAAAGAAGTTGCGGAACACCTTCCGCTTTGCCGACCTAAGCCGAGGAGAAGTACCATTCACATCTGCATCCGTTCAACGTTTTCTACGCATGTGCTCGAAGATGTATTAATGGCCAAATAAATGCACACATTGTCTACAATATTCTTCAGCCTCGTACAGAATACCAGCTAGAAGAATCCACGAAGAAACCCCAGCCTAAAAGAGGTATATATCAAGAGTCAAGATGGAAGGCGTACAACAACTCAAAAGAGACTACCCATGGATCCAAACGCCTCTCGTGGTAGGCGCACCAATGCGACTTATAGCACTAGCCGATATGGCCGTCGAAATCTCTAAAGCAGGTACCTAAACCCCTCTCAATACCCTAAAATAGTCCACTTCATCCCCAACCTTCCTCGCTCTTCCTCTATGACACGTTCTGAACAACCATATAGGCGGCTTAGGCTTCATTGGCTCCGGAACAGACACTTCCACCCTCTCCACAGACCTCTCATCAGCTAGCGCCCTCCTCTCTAACAGTCATCTACATAAGTATACTGATGTCCTACCCATCGGCATCGGCTTCATAAACTGGGGCGCCTCCCTTTCCACCGCCCTTCCTCTAATTTCCCGGTACCGACCCGCAGCTGTATGGTTCTTCGCTCCCTCCTCCCTCACCTCCCTCCAAGACTGGACGACACAAACACGCAAAGCGTCGCCACGGACGAAGATATGGATCCAAATCGGCAGTGTGCGCGAAGCCATCTCCGTAGTCCAGTCTGTCCGACCAGATGTGTTAATCGTCCAGGGCACAGATGCAGGAGGCCACGGCCTCGTGCAAGGCGCGAGTCTCATGTCACTTTTGCCGGAAGTAGATGACGCTGTTTCTCAATTATGTGAGAAGGAAAACATCTGTCGTCCAGCCTTGATAGGTGCAGGTGGGATCATCGACTCCCGTGGCGCGTCCGCCGCCCTTACCTTGGGCGCTCATGGCACAGTGCTTGGGACACGGCTGCTTGCCTCGCCCGAGGCTAACATTTCGAAGGGTTATCGGGAGGAAGTGCTTAGGGCTACCGATGGGGGGCAATCGACTGTGAGGACAAAAGTGTATGATATGCTGCGGGGCACGACGGGCTGGGCGGAGACCCATAATGGGCGGGGGTTAATTAATAGGAGTTATGTGGATGCTGTGAGCGGGATGTCGGATGAGGAAAATAAGAGGCTGTATGAAGAGGAGATAAAGAAAGGCGATGCTGGATGGGGAGTTGAAGCTAGGATGACAACGTATGCGGGTAGTGGAGTTGGACTGGTGAGGGAAGTCAAGAGGGCAGGAGATATTGTCAGGGAGGTGAGGGAGGGAACGAAGCAGCTGTTAAAGAGATGGAGTAGCGAAGCTCGGGCGGGAAAACTCTGATGCGTTTCGAATAGTATGTGGTTTTACAAATCTACACACCCTGATAATGTACAAAATGCGGTCCTACACTCGAACAAATCGTACAGGTTATATCCTTAATCGCACACTGGCTCGCTCTAGTTCTCCAATGTTGCCCATTCCTGCTAAGCTCCATTTCTCAGTCACGAAGCCGTCGTCGATTTTAGCGCGGAGCATGCCACTTTCAGCGTAATACTCCATAATAGACCGTGCCTCGTCTTTGCTCAAACCACCGACCTTGATGACATCCATTGCCTTCACACCGTCTCCCTTTGCAGTCGGACTGTGCAAATCCTTGAGGGCTTCCATGACACGCGGATCGATATTCTTATACGGGTTCCAGCGGGGTATGTTCTCTGGATCAACTTGTCTCGTCTCAGCTACCTGGACCGAGAAATCGAGCGCGGGAGTAGAGGGAGCATTGGACTGTGATGTTGCAGCAAGTATCACACCACCATTGGGGAGGGACTTGATACCAGATAGATGATCCATGAAATGCCTGATCAACGTAAGGTCGTATGAGTGAATAGGTTTCACTTCAGCATTGAGGTAGTCGGATTCCTTCATCATGTGAGCTGTACCATCAATAGAGAGCATGACTGGCGGGCGACCAGGCTGTGTAAGTTCCTGCCATAGAGCGATGAAGACAGGCCACGATGCTTCGGGGTTGACTATGCCGAGCTCGATGAGCTGTTTGAGGGTGGCATTTGCGGGAAGTTGAAGAGGCAGCGTGGGCTTGGTAGTAACTTTGAGCTTCTCGAAGATGGGATTGTTGGCCGTGTTGTTTGCCTTGAGTATTTGGCTGAGCAGGTTCGCGGTGTATGTATCTTGGGTATATTGCATTGGCTGACTATCGGCGAGGGGCGCGTATTCGGTGTGGGCGTTGATGATGTCTTGAGCTATCGATTGTTAGCAAAGAATGCATACGCTTTGTATATGGATTACTCACCCTCCGGAAGATTGATAACCACCCATTCTCTCAAAAAAGCCATGCTCAGTCCTTGGAGCAAGAGTGTGCTCTTTCCGCTCTGTCTCTCACCGCTGATAATTCTCCGTATTGTTTTCTTCTGGCTCTCGGCCTCCCGAAGAATCTTTGCAAGTTCAACCGTCTCTTTTCGTACCAACGTTGCCGGTCTCCTGAAGAGACTCCACCCCTGTGTTGTCTTGAACGCTTCCACAGCTCGCAGTGCATCTACGGTTCCCTCGGGTATCCCCCTGACCTGGCCTTCATTGGCTTCGCTCAGTGCCGTCGCCTTGTCCAGGTCTTTAAGCGACGAGACCTCCAATGCGTTATCGTTAGTGAGGACAATGCGCTTCCTCGCGGCTTTGCGCTCTCCTGGCGCAGGTCGCTTTCCCGTGTCCTGTGCCGAACTCCTACCCTTCTTGACGTTCAGTGTCTTGGTTCCCTTTTTAGCAGGTGCAACCATGCCCTTCCTCTTCGGTTGTGGGTTGGCATAACGCGCCGCCGATGTGGAAAAGAAAGCGGTTTGGGGAACGAGCAGGCTTCGCGACGCGATCGATGTCCGGGCCGTTGTATCAAGAGAAAGCTGGGAGAAGCTCCGCAGGCATATCGACGGAGGCATTGTGGAAATCGAGGCTCGCGGCCTCTGCAATGGCGAGCTGGATGTGATGCTGGCTGATGGATGAAAGTCGCTGCCATCCAAAAAGCTCGGAGGTCCGCTGAAGCGCTAGTGCCCCAACAGGCTAGCTGCTTGTCCCGCAGCCAAAAATTATCTGAGAGCCTGGCCTAGTATTTCCATCACCGCTCAAGTTGCGCAGAAGCTTCTACTATACTGTTCGCCATGTCTGATACGGAGATGGACGGTGGTGTTTCACTAGGAGATCAGCTTGCCGACAACGATGCTGGCGCGATGGACATCGCTTCGCCGCCGAAAGCAGCCATGTCTATGACAGACTCCACACTGGCAAGCCGAAGGTGCCTTTCTCCAACTCGTAGCACACAGTCCGCAAACCGCTAACCTAACTAGACCAGTCACAGTCGACAAGTCCAACCCCTACACTTTCGATCTCGGGAACCTACTTGCAAATGATCCCAATCCGGTGGCTCGCGACGCCGACGAAGAAGCCCTTGCCGCGAACGCCCGCGACGCCGCCCAAGCCCTAATTAACCAGCTACTCACTACCTGCGACATCAAATCTACCTCAGATGGTGTCCATCTCGTCCTCCCGCCTTGCACCACTCTACTACCCCGCGAGAAGCCTATTCCGGCCGAAAAGCCGCCCACCAAATGGGAGCTCTTCGCGAAGAAGAAGGGCATCACCAAGACCAAGGACAAGACCAAGCTTGTTTACGACGAAGCGAGTGGCGAGTGGGTGCCGCGGTGGGGTTACAAGGGCAAGAACAAAGAGGGCGACAATGAGTGGCTCGTTGAGGTCGATGAGAAGAAGGAGAAGGAGACTGGAGAGGCACACGATGCGCGCGCAGAAGGACGGGCTGTGCGCAAGGAGAAGATCAGGCGGAATGAGAGGAAGCAGCGCTCTAATGAGCGGAACGCTCGAAAGACTGGTTAAGAAGTTGGAATGTGTGGCGTTCGTGATAGATGAGATGATGGGCGAGGCTTCGATATGATGCATTGGGCGGCGTTATGATATCTGGAAGGCTTGCAGCACTGGCGTATACGGCTCAAAATGGCACTGATCAGGATTTGACACAGCGAACAAGGGAAAAGAAGAAATGCAATACTAGTTTGGTAGGTTTGATTCACCGACGACGACAGATTTGTCTTGTTGCATTGGAACTCTTTTGGGACATGTCAGCTCGAATGAAGGATCTGTTAGGTGTACCATCTTTACAGGTCTCTTTTTTTAGGTGGTGCCTTGACCCCATGATTTTTGTAAGTGTAGCGATAGTAACACTACTCTTGAGTCTCCGCAGACTTGCATGCTTCTGAAATGTATGCAAAAAATACGTAGAGCAGAACGAACATTTTGCCACGGTAGACACGAATACATAGATCACCTCAAACCCCTTCATCGTAAGCCAATATCAGATATTCCTTCTACATTAGATTAGATCGCCCTTCCGTCCGACCGCACACTTGACAGTATGGAGTCCGAACCTGAGGGCTTCTAACAATGTCAACACACTTTCTTGACGGCTACTAACGCAAGTCGTCTGAATCTCGTCGCCAGACATACCGGCATTGTCTCTGCACACACGACCTGTAAGAAGAACCTGCTACTCTAAAGAGACTGAGCAAAGCTCAATAACAATAGTGCATCTATTCCCATCAACAGTCTCGATACAAGGCACGAGTATAAAGAATAGATTGTATACGAGTTCAAACCCCAATCGATGGTCACACCTCCCCTCCGACAAAATACGACGGACCAATCGCCTCACGAATCGCGTCCCACTGACACATCAATATTGCCCCACCAATCGTCTCCCCCCACCATTCAGCCCCTCCGAAAAAAATCAGCCCCGTCGTTTCTTCTTGGTGCTCAAATTTTCTGTATATATATTTTACCTTGCTTAAATCTTCCCATCAAATCAAATGATAACAACCATCTGGTTGTGTAGTGTAGCGGTTATCACTCCGGATTCTGATCACCTCAGGAGCTTCCGGCAACCCCGGTTCGATTCCGGGCACGACCTCTTGTTTTGCTGTTCGGTGCTTTTTTTTTCCCTATAAATCGGTGCGCATAGAAACGAGAGAAAAAGGTTGGTAAAGTCGGCGAGCGCTGGGGCGAAGCGGGGTTGTGCGTCCTTGGACGGACCTTCTGAATGAATCCTTGAGCTCTTTGAAGAAATTTTTGGCGAACATTCATTCCCTCCTGCAAAGCACTTTTTTATCAAAAATAAAACAAAGGATGCACTTGGTAATAATTAATTCCATTGTTGTAGTTGTGCTACATTTCTTACGAAAGCTGTGCTTACGAGTACATTTATCAAGAGGATATGGCCTACTTATTTCTTTTGGATTCGAACTGAGGATATCGCTGTTGTCTCGTGCATGTTTCATTTCTAGTATGTTCATATGATCCTTCACTACTTTATTCTAAGAGATAAGAATGCGCCGCGTCAACAATGACCACGTATGTTACGACTTGACAATTTCATGAGATGAAACGAGGGATTGAAGCTGCTTCAGACGCAATGCAGCTACACTCGCAATTTCTATTACGATGAATGGATTTGATTTACTGGATTTTATCCGCTGAATTATTACGCTATAGATGTTAATTATGAACAGATCGTCGCGCCATGCCCGAATGCACTTCAAGCTCCAAGCAAGCTCCCAACCGCATTAGTGTCCCAGAAGACGACCTTGCTTCCAATCCAGTCAAGAGGAATCATGATTTTATCTGCGATTGCGTCTGTGAGTTTGAAATAGATGTTGTGGCGGTGGAAGAAAGAGCGACTTTTCTTGCCAAAGATGTCTGCTTGTTGTATTAGTAGAAAGCCGAAGACAAAAGGATAGGTAGGGGTTGGGGATCAGCGACTTACACATGGGAACAGTAAGCATGCAAATGCCAACTTGAACGCTCGCAATCGCAATAAAGACGGGCTTGATGTGGCCTGATACGATCCACTCAAAGCCCTTGAATGTGAGCGCGAAAGAGAAGATGTTCTTGAAGACAAGGAGGCAAGTAAAGCCTTCGACTGACATGTCGCCTATGCACCGCGTTAGCTGGAGCCCACCGCCTTCTCTACACAGCATAGAAGGAAATACTCACGATGTGCATCAACGATATACAACGCGCTAGCTACGGCGCCGCACACCATCCCTGCAACCTCGATCGCAAAGAAGAAATCCGGCCAGAACCAACTATACTTGAATGCGTCCGCACTCGTCCAGCCGAACCCATACAACCCTGCACAACCCAGCACTAGCTGCGGTAACACAAGGAACATGCGGAACTCTGGCTCGTACACACCGTGATTGAGCCGCGTAAAAAAACTAGCAGACCAGTCAGACAGCAGGCCGCAGAGCACGAAGCCAAGAAGTGCCCCAACGAAGGCCCCGGTGTACATGTAGCCTGTCTCGACTTCGCCGAACCACAGGGGAGGGCCCATCATGATACCTGCGAGGACGACACCGATCATGACAGTCCATCCAATCAGCGTTCCTTGGATAAGGCAGGCCCAGAGGATGCCGGGATGAAGAAAAAGGGAAAAGGGCCGGAGGAGGAGGTGAAGATATCGTTCGTCTGTATGGCGTCCATTGAATGGAAGAAGACTCTTCTTCCATGTTACTTTGGTCCGAGGTTGCATTTGGTCGCTCGCGCCCTGCACATTCGTTGCCTCTGTGCCATTCCCGGCTCTTTCCAGCTCGCCCGAAGTACCCGCCGACGATTCCAAAACCTCGCCCTCCTTCGTTACTGGCGCGCTGTGGTCTAAGTCTACCAAGTTCCCCATGGTATCGATGTCAAACCTCTGCTCCCTCTTATACGTTGTCTCCGGCGAGAGAAAGAAGAGCAGCGGCAACATCGCCGCCGTAAAGATGGCCACGAAGTAAAAAGTCCACGCGTAACCCATCGTAGACGAGATCTTTCCCGCCAGCACGGGGGTGAAGAATGCTCCTCCAAACAGTGCCAAATTACTCAGTGCCATCCTGATCCCCCTCTCGTGCACACAGTACAAATCCCCTACGCTGGCGTTGACCAGAGCCTCGAAGGGCGCAAGCCCAACGCCTTGGAAGATGCGCGCCCAGAGTAGAGACTTGTAGTTTCTGCCGCTCGCGCCGCCCCATGCGCTGCTGAAAATGACCACAATGGCCCCTAGGAGGTAGAGATGTCTTTTTCCCCATATGCGCGCGCTGGGTACGAATAGAAAGCCGGCAAAACCGACGCCTAGAAGATGATAGCCTGTGAGTAGGGCCATGTCGGTGAAATTCCGTCGGAAGTAGATGGTGAGGGAGAAGGTGTTTGCGGCGAGGAGTGGGGAGAGAGTTGCTGCGATTACGGAGAGGAGCGAGAGAATAGCAACGATTAGATCGCGTTGCCAGAGAGGCCAGTTCTGCTGCTCATTAGTGCATGCTTTCCACCTCGCCTCTCACACTTTCATCCGGAGAATGGTGGAATGAGACTGGGGCGCGTACAAGGGGATCATTCGGATCGTCCGAAGGTTGCGGCACGAGCAGTATCTTCCCCGTCTTATCATACTTGAGATTCGCATCGCGAGTTTGCACCTGCTCTTCCTGCCTACTCCGCCCATCCTCGAGCACATTCGCCGTGCCTGCGAAGGTCAATTAGTTGCCCCACACATGTCTCAGGGACCCTCATCGCGTACCAGGGACGTGCTCAAGCTTGTGGTCTTCGAGTATACCGAGCCCCATTGTCGCGGGTAAACATCAACGTACAAGATGATGCGAAAGCAGCTTTACATGACGAGGTAGAAAAGAGGGGAGGAAGTTGGGATAGTGAGGAAGAAGGTGCGAGCTCGCGCAGAGGTTCCAGCTGGGCGGTCCAAAATCCGGGGGCGGAGACAGCCGTGATCGCCCACTCGAGCTGGGCCAATGAGGGGTCCGAAGGGTAAACAACGAGCAAGAATCAGAACATTTGATCTGCACACCTGCCGAATCAGTTGTTCGATGCGACAGGCAATTTCTCTGGGCGTTTACTTTGTTGAGATGCTTGTCCAATTGCGACGCGCGCAGCATGGTCACACCGTACTGTCGCACTACTTTGCTGGTTCTCATAGGAAGTGGGATTTCGAAATGGAAACTATTAAGCTTTCAGGACTATTGAATTTACACTGTGTATAGTGGGCTCAAGGGGTCATCTCTTTGCACCGTTTTAGATAGCAATTTGCCCTTACCAGGGTGCCGTCCCGCATGTGCAAAACGCGCGAAAAGTGTTGATCCGTCATCAACTCGTCGGCAATACCTTCAATGCCCTCTCGAACTTGCCTGTTCGTTCACGAGCGATTAAATCGCCCTGCCCTTCTCAAATACAAGGCATGCTATACGAGAGAAGGTGGAGAAGCAAGCCGCGTCCGGAACTGCGACGCTCAAAAGCTTTCTTAGGACCATGATGCTTCTGATGCAGATGTTGAGCATTATCCTAGCAATGGCAATAATCGTGATTCCGAGATGATATTCTGGGCATGCCAGCTACAACGTAATCCAGTTCTACTCTTAGCGAGTGTAGATGCCATGTCTTTCTTTGGTTAGCAGCCATAAGGTGACTACAAAACTAGAATGTGTGGCGTGGTGTTGGTAAGGATGAGTCCACTCGTTGCCGATGTTGGCGTAAAGGCGGCAAAGCCGTGGTATTCGTATGGTGGCCATCGATATCGACGTTTCCTTTGGATGAGATGCAGTACAAATCTAGCTTCGAAGAAAGGCAATTGATGATTGCGAGGTTTCGTGCGCTGTTTCTATGATCCGGCTAGACGACGTACGCAGTTTGATGCATCCATTTCGACCAGCTGGCGTCGACGTTGTCAACAATGTATTCTTCAACCAGTCGTCGCAGCACGCAAAATCAAGTAACCCAGCAGGAGGGACTTCTGCTATTTCTGTCTGCCTGTATTGGGTACGTACACCTACCTAGGTATGTCTTTACGTTGTTTAGCACCGGTATGATATGTCTCTTCTTGGGGCGGTCACAGCTTGAGCAGCTCCGTGGAGCGACACGAGGGCCTGCTGCATCTTTGAATAAGTCGCGGTCCGGAGTCGTTCTAGACCCGGCATGCGTTAGTTGACATCTCTTGGCTGGTTTGCCGCGAAGTGTAGTCTTGGCGTTGCAGAATTACCCTATAGAGAAGGTGTAGAGGTAAGCTAGGGAGATGGGGTTGAACTACAACGCAGATCCGATAAGTTGATGACTTGGTACGACATACTGAACAGAGTCAAAGCGTCGAGAGCGCGTACGATGAGGTAGAGGACTATTACTCGTTCCGATGGCAGGTAGCAATCACAGGCAAGGCTGAGTGATTGATTTCCATCGACAGCGAGGGCAAGGCAAGCGGTCTACGTTTAACCTCCTGCCTTGAGCCGGTACAAGTGACAGGTCACGCGTCACGCGGGCGCGAGGCTCAGCAAGACACTGCATGGTAACGTGCGCTTGAGCCTCAGCTCGCAATCGCCACAGAAGCGTTTCAAAGCGCGCCATTTTGCGGAGCATGAGTTGTGCGCGCGACATATGACGCAATGAGGCAGCTGGGATTAGCAAGCAAGTAGGTAGACCGAGCAGTGCGGTCGCGGGCAGAGAAGCCGAGCGTACTCGCTACCTGCCTCCGGAGTTCGTGAGGGGTCCTCGTCTAGGCGATCAGGTGGCCCTTGGGAGAGTGAGAGTGTGGGAGAGTACGGTATGAGCAGTTGATTTGGCCGGTCCGCTGGACCTGTGATAGGGCGAAACAAGGGGAAAAGCAGGCGGTAGAGATTAAGAGATTACTCCACGATACCGCTATCGACGCGATGCAGGGCACGGCGACCGACAGGCGTCTGCAGGAGGGGTGCATGGCCCTGCCGCGGGTTTGTTTGGGCGCGATTGGCCCGCCTCTGTACGCACTGCATCGAGGGCAGCGCTGCAGGCCAGCTGTCCGAAGACGGCAGCATTTCAGAACCTCGTTGACCGTTCTGGCGCAGTCGGCTAGGGCGCAACAGCACGCAGCGGCTGGCTGGGTCTTTTGATGCGTGTCTGGGACCTGACAGGCCGGGCGGCCGTGGGCACAGGCGCGGAGGGCATTCGGATGGCGTGCGCGCACGTCGTCATGGCAAGTCATATGACCTTTGATTGAGGGGGTGAAGGCCGCCGGCACGAGGAGCCCTCCCCCCTCCCATGCCACGCGCAGCGGCGACGAGCGCTTGTATCGACATCAAGACCTGGTAGTATGATGGCGGTACCAGAGACTGCGCCCGCGAGTGACGCTGGCGGTGCGCGCGGGCGGCCCTCGATGCTGCACCAGGCCTTCTGGCGTGCTGCACCTCAAAGCGTCGCGTAGGCGCGCTACACTCGCAGCTGTTCATTATCGTTATCGGCGCGCCCTCGGCTAGCCCGCTTTCGGCATCGGCGGCCTCTTAGCTATAGCAGTGTGACTCTCAGTGCTCACCCAACAACGCGCCCAGCGCTGCTCGTCTTCCTCCTGTTGCGAATCGTCTTTCCTCGCCCTTCCCTTCTATCCTTTCTTCACGGTTGCGCCACTGCTTTTCCTTTGCTCCTCCGCCTGCCCCTCCCCACCTCTTGCGCCTCGTTGAGGAGTGCCCTTCTCAGCTGCCTGCCACCCTCGCTCGCCATCTACCGCATCCATCACACCTTTGACCCTGCGCCTGTAATCTCAGGCCTCGACCCCGACCGCCGTACCTACGACCGCCATTGCTGCCGCCTGCCTCCTCCCAACGCATCCACGTCGCACCCTACTGTTGAGCGTGCACCCTTGACCGCCCCACGCCCTAGTTGCTCCACCAGCGTTGCCAGCAGAGCATACACGCCGTTACCCTCGACGCTCCTTTCCGCCTCGCTCCCGCAAGCCCATGTGCAACGTCCTCACACCCAACCTATACCCCCATTTTCGTCGGTAGTCGCAAAGCAACTGGGAATACGCAAGAGAGGGGTCGGGACCAGGCTGGTCGCCCAGCGCCACCATCATGGCAGCTCCATCCAACACCCAGCTGCGGGCTCGCAGGACGGCGGCCGCGAGCCAGGCGTCGCCTGCATCGTCGGAGATGATCGGAAACTTCAGACGACTCGAGCATATCGGCAAAGGGAGCTTTGCGGAGGTCTATCGCGGCATTCATGTCGTACGAAACCCCTCTTTCATTATGTCGCTTGTGCAAGGCATCTGGTAGTTCTGCCTGGCTGTTTTTGGATCCCCTCGAATGCGAATGAGTGCTAATTTGGCTCAAATTACAGGATAAACGGCAGTCTGTCGCCATCAAGTCGGTCAACATGAGCAAGCTGAACAAGAAGCTCAAAGACAACCTAGTGTCCGAGATCACCATCCTGCGGAGCCTGCATCATCCGCACGTCGTCGCTTTGATCGACTGCCACGAAACGCCATCACGCATGCACATCATAATGGAATTCTGTGAGCTTGGAGACCTGTCCTCGTTCATCAAGAAACGTGCCGATCTCGTGAACCATCCGTCCACCCAGCGCATGATTGAGAAATACCCAAACCCAGAAGTAGGCGGTCTGAATGAAGTAATCGTCCGGCATTTTGCCAAACAGACAGCCAGCGCCCTCGAGTTCCTGCGGTCTAAGAATTACATACACCGTGACCTGAAACCGCAAAACCTGCTTCTGAATCCGTCATCGCTGTTTTACTCGCAGAGCGGCACACTCGAGCGCATGCCCTTGGCTGCCGACGCGAACTCGCTTATTCCGGCTGCCGGTGTTGAATCTCTGCCCATGCTCAAGATTGCTGATTTCGGGTTCGCTAGGATATTGCCAAACACTTCTCTTGCTGAAACGCTCTGCGGCTCTCCGCTCTACATGGCTCCAGAAATTCTACGATATGAGAAGTATGATGCCAAAGCTGACCTGTGGTCTGTGGGTACAGTTCTCTTTGAAATGATGTGCGCCAGGCCACCGTTCAGGGCGAACAACCACGTTGAGTTGCTTAAAAAGATCGAGGAACGAAAGGACCAAATACGGTTCTCAGAGGGCCTTGTCGCTAGTAGGGCAATGAAGAACCTTATCCGCGCCTTGCTAAAGCGCCAGCCTACCGAGCGAATGTCCTACGACAGTTTTTTTTCGGACCCAGTGATTCGCGATGAGATTCCTGGTCTGGTCGATGAAGATCTCCCGCAAGCTTTGGCGCCAGAGCCGATCACTGAATCTAAGCGAGCGCAAAAGATGCCAGCCGAGATGGATCGACGAGCTTCAGAAAGTCCATATTCTCAATCACCCAGAGGGACAACGTATGGCACTACGCCCCCATCGCGGCCTACCTCGCGTCCGAGTTCTGGCCAATTTAATGCCGCCCAGCTGCGACCTACCTCTGCTCGCAGGTTGAGCAACACTCCACAATCTCCCGTTGAGCAGCACTTTCAACGCGACCAAAGAAGGCCTAGCCTTACTGAAGCTGCCACTGCACCCGTTCGCCCACCTACTCTCCATGACCAAGTAGTAGATCCCACCTATGCTGGGAGCAGACGCCGAATCTCGCGTGACGAGGTTCTTCCTCCGCCCTCCGGTCTAAAGGAGCATCTTGAGCGGGAACGAATGCCACAGCGACCAGAAGCCGCGATGAGGGAAGCAGCAGAACGAGCTGCGCAAGACACTGCTATCGATGAAGGCTTTGTCTTTGTCGAGAAGCGACGGGTGGAAATCGATGCACTAGCGGATGAGATCGCTGCAAGCCCACAGACAGCAAGAGATCGTAATATTACAAGAGAAGCCGCAATGAAACGGCGAGCGACAACGCAAGGCTCGCCGACATCTACCACAGGCGCGATCGTACCATCGAGAGCTATTCAGATCCAACAAAAGCAGACTACTGTACATCAACGTACTGGTTCATATGAACGCCGCTACCGGCCAAGTTTTGAGAGCGCGACCTCAGCACTTTCCAAGGCGATGAACATGGTCAATATCCGAGGGCTTGGGCTTTCACCTCCGTTGATGAAAGGTGTCTCTCCACCGCAAGGTTATGCTGGTTTTCCTGTTTATCCTACCGCCCAGAGCAGCCTCCTGCTGGTAGGAGACAATGGCAGGATTGCAGATAAGAGCGAAGATGCGACAATCATTAAGAAGATCGAGCAACTTGCCCAGCTCAGCCATGTGGTGTACGGCTTCGCAGAGGTCAAATACAAACAGCTCGTTCCGGTCGCTCCAAGCGATCAAGGTCTTGGAATTGGAACAAAGGGTGTCAGAAGGCCGAACAATGAGGAAGACGAGGAAGATGATGATGACCTCACGCCAGACACCATCTTGGTCATATCTGAAGAAGCCTTGGTACTCTACGTCAAAGCCCTGGGAATGCTTAACAAAGCCATGGACATTACGGCCAGCTACTGGAACCGAATTGGCCGTAGCCCAGCTTCTGAGGGAGCGAGTCGCGCCGCAACAAACACTGAACGTTTTCAGGATGTAGTCAAGTGGCTCCGCGATCGATTCAACGAGTGCTGCATCAAGTCAGAGATCGTTGCGCGCAAGTTGAAGCAGGCACAGATTTTACTCCCATCTGATCACCCAAGCCATCCGAATAACCGATCGACAGCTTCTGGTTCTGCTACCACCGTCGGCTCGGCTGAGAACATCCTTCTCACCACGGGTGTTACAGCAGAGAAACTGATGTACGAACGCGCTCTCGAAATGAGCAGAACAGCAGCTGTGAACGAGCTTGTTGGAGTTGATCTACCCGGCTGTGATCTAAACTACTGGACTGCCATCTTAATGTTGGAAGCTATTCTCGAGGATGAGGACCAATCATCCAGCCGCAAGCTCGACAGCGAAGAA
Organism: Kalmusia sp. IMI 367209; assembly: GCA_027946365.1. Taxonomy (NCBI): domain Eukaryota; kingdom Fungi; phylum Ascomycota; class Dothideomycetes; order Pleosporales; family Didymosphaeriaceae; genus Kalmusia; species Kalmusia sp. IMI 367209. Next base: position 1,603,359 of record JAPEUQ010000003.1, on the reverse strand, counting down.
ATTGACGGTCTAGAAAGTGATGATCGTAAATCTATTCAGAAGCGTAAGTCTTCCTCTTCTATCAACGAGCGTGAATTACGCTGACATCGAAGTAGTCTTAGAAGGCATGAAAGCACGCCATGCATCACTCAAGAAGAAGCTACAGTTGCAGAAAGCACAGAAGCGCACGTCCATAACAAGCGCGCCGGCACCTCATTCAGCTAACCGCAGCTCGCCTTCATCGCAAGGCGCTGCGAGATAATGCTCGACACATAAGAAGACGTTGATTACCGTTGTGCTTCTCAGTCATATTTCTGCATCAGCATTCGAATTTCTAGCATTGCATTCTTAGGCGTTCATTTCGGGACGGCGCACAAGGTACCTACCACTCTCTTCCTCATGTATCCCCGTCTATCTTGTGTTTCAGCATACTATGTTTCAATTTGCTCGTTGCTTCAGGCTCTCCAGTGTAGGGCGTCAGAACACTTTTCTCAGGGCGTATGCGACACCAGCCAGATTGTCTTGCACATGATACCAGATCTCCAGCGGATCATAGCGTGGCTCTCATGGCGTCTTGGGCACACATCCTATCTATCATGTATCGTGTTTGTTTCTGTTTTCGCCGTCCGAAGACTCGGGCAGCTTTCACTTTTCTTTTCGGGTTGTATATGTGGTTATGGGTGGGGGCGCATATCGGACTGGATGATTATATCATTGGCATCGGATAGTTATGGGCGCTAGAAGGCAGCCAGGCTTGGGTCATACCTACCGATGGATTAGATTGAACACCTCAGGGACCTGTTTGGATTTGTGGGGAACGGACAAGGAAGATATTGTTATCTTGTGTACAGGAGTGAATATGAATATCGCGAAAGCTTGTAGATTGTGGAACTGTTTTGTTGCCTCCATGACGGTGATGTTAGACATTTTCTAAAGGAGAGAATTCATGAGTGACAATGAGGATAGGGCTAGGACAGTATCCTCTATCAGCGTAGTTGAGCCTCAGGTCAAAGTTGATTAACTAGGCGATTACTAAGAGCCAGTACGCAGGGCATACACAATTGACCAACGGGTTTTTGAGAGGGCGCTGACTGGGTCAGTGGCTTCGTATTCATGCTGGAAGTTTGGAGAACTATGTATGCGCGGCTTAGACACCATCCGAGGACTCAAGCACCACCCGGACTAATTTCTCTCGATAAGTTCCACCGCTTACCCTGAGCATTCAAGACTGTATTCTATCTGCCCCTAGGCTGGCGCAACCTGAGTTGAATGGTTGGGTGAGGGGGTATGGAGGTACTGACGAAAGGCAGTAAGGTTGGAAAAGGGAAAGGAGTAAGAAGGAATACAAGGGGATTGAAATATGCCAACTCGACAATGCGAAATAAGGCTTGTCTCCGATCAAGATGTCTTATAGTAATAATGGCCGATCTAGTCATAGTTTGCTAATGAGACTTCCGGCGAACCACGTTGAGGGGTCCCGTCTCATATACAACCAACACAGAAACGAAATGAAAAGCATGTTCAGATTGCTGATATAAATACCGGACTCTACACTGATATTCTATAACAATTCCCAATCCCAACTCCCTCGTCTGAAAGATGGGACACGATAACCTACCCTACCGATAGACGGTACATATGTGCCGGCTACGTATTGTGCATAGAGCTCTACTACCGCTCTCCCAAAACTATTGACTGGGACTTTGTCCTTAAGGATTTGATCCACTCTGCGTATATCGGGGCCTTCGTGCCATTCGCTTCTCTAGAGCTTTGTAGACTAGGCCCTTGATGCTTTGTGCTCCGATATGCTGCTCCCAATGTCGCCGCTCGGGACGACGAAGGGTCTGGACTGTGGGGGTGGCCAGGCTGTTGAAGAGAGGCGTGGAGGGGGTGGAGGTGAGGAAGGCGGCTGCGCTTGAGAGGCTAGCGGTTGAGACGAAGGATGGAAGGGAGGATGCGCTGGAGAATCAGGCTGTGAGTGGTTCATACTGAATAGGAGGGGACGTGTAGAATAAAATTAGAATCGTTGGGAGTGCGACCAGATAGCCTCATGCGGGGTCCTTTTCGCTTCTTCGGGCTTATCGTGGTTAGATATCGGTCAAGGTGGAAAACAATGTTGTCTGGTTGGTATTGACTACCAAAGGCAAGGAAATACGAGCTCGTGCATGTTCTACCTACGAGTCCACTAGGCGTGTGAAAATGGCAATAGTTTGTATGCATAAAATTGATGTTAAGTAGGCTCTAAGTGGACGACCGGACTGTGAAACTGTCTAGACCATCGTTTTAATTTAAAATACACGATTTTGCATGCAGACCTGGGGCAGGAAGGTGACACAAGGCTGAGGTGAGAGAGGCGGTGTGTTCATACTTATTGTGTCTGTTTCCTTCATATTGTCCATTTTCGAGGATGAGTGGTCATCTCCCTTATAACGATTTTTATTCATTCATTATTTGATACAACTTAGTTTTAACAAAGGTTACCGTGAAAAAATCATTGGGACCCGGATCACGATAGGATTTGCGGTACGAACTAATACATTTTTCAAAATTATCCTCAACTGCGTATAATTATACACACGGCTCTGGACTCAACGAACGATGATTCACAGAGGGCGAATATGAGGTATGGCATTGTTTTTGTGTGCGTGTTTTATACGTTATCTAAACGAGTGTAAAGTTTTCCGTAACTAGACTGAAGACTGTGTTTGATGCGCACGAACTATAATACACTCAAGATTTCACCGTCGGGTCAGATTACTGCCTAGCATCAATGTTGTGCGATTACTGTCAGGAAATTTTTCGTCACCTGAATCAAGGTGGAAGATGGATAACAGATGGAGGTATATCATACAAATCAGGAGCTTTCCTCACAAGTTCAGAAAGCAGAAGGATAGGTAGTGATGCAGGTTGTTACATTTGCACTATGCTACAGCAAAAAAGGATAAGTAACTCTGTATCAAACTCGGAAGTGCAGTCAGTAGAACGTAAGAGATATTCAGAATATCTACCAAATGTGGATATGACGGCACTCCGATCTAAACTAGAAAAGAGTCTTCGGCTGTCTGAGGACAAAACTAGGCTGAATCCATCAGCATACGGAAGATTCAAAATCTACAGCCTCGGTCCCCAACATGGCAGATTAGAGGTTTGGATTGAAGGTAGAGAGCCTAGGGTGCACCTGGGGCTGTTACGAGAACCGATCAGCCTACAGTCGTCGAACTCACCACATTTGCCCGACCTTGAGTTCCAACACACACAACACATATACCAAGCACCGCAATCTACTGGACATCTTGAAGCAATGGCGCTAGCCCGTAGGTGGCTCGACAGATGCATCAACACACATAAAGGATGCGACAATGCTCGAGATCCGCGATATCTTCCACCACGTTTACTCTATTTGAGAAGGGGAAAAGTTCGCCTATTTCGAACAACAGCACCTCTGCAACGTCGTACCGTCAACCTACTGTCACGCGAAGGCCCACATCATTCGAATATTATCCCACGTCTAGCAAAAACAGTCTACGCGACCTTGAGTCATTGCTGGGGACCTAATCCGAAACACTTGAAACTCTCCACGAATAACATAAAACATTTGCAATCAGGAGTGAAGCTTAGCACTCTGCCAAAGACTTTTCGGGATGCTCTCATTACCTGCAAGAGGCTGGGGATCAGGTCTCTCTGGATTGATTCTTTGTGCATACTTCAAGAAGGGTATGGTAGCAAACAAGATTGGCAGAAGCATGTTAAGGCAATGGCATCTATCTATCGAAATGGTCTAGTAAATTTAGCCGCCGATTTTGGAACAAACTCCCATGCCGGTCTTTTCAGTCACAGAGAAACTAAGCAGCTTTCAACACCAAGAGTCCATATCCGTGCTGGACTATGGAAAGGACCATTCCTCCTATTCAATCACTCCCACGAACATGAAGCGTACACTCTCCAACCTCTAAACGAACGTGGATGGGTCCTCCAGGAACGTGTCCTCTCGCCCCGTATACTTCATTTTGGACAGGATCAATTGCGATGGGAATGTTCCGAATCACGCTTGAATTCAGAGAAATATCCTGATGGCCTACCAGAATCTGAGGCATGGAGCCATGCGCCGAAGCTCTTCGGCACGTACACCCGTGATCGTAGCATGTGGCAGTCTCTACTCTTAGACTTTACCCGACGCACACTGACCTTTCCTCATCAGGACAAGTTCCCTGCATTATCTTCGATTGCAGAAGCGTACTCGACATCTTTCGGCGAGCGGTATATTGCAGGGTTTCTGGAAGGGGATTTGCCTCGTTCCCTCGTGTGGACGGTCAGCGGCACAGTTCCCGCATCCTCGCCTTCGTCAAAGGATGTTTTCCGAGCCCCAAGCTGGAGCTGGGCAAAGGTCGATACACCAATCTCACTAAGTATGCGGGTATGCCAGAGACCAAGGATCTCGCTCGTATAATATCCACCCACATTGTCCATGTCGACCCAGCCAATGAGTTCGGACAATTACGCGAAGCTCGAATGGCTCTTGTTGCGCCACTATCAACCTGCAAGTGGACTACCTTTCAGGGCTCCAACAGATGCCACACATTAGATATACCGCATCTCGCAATACCTTATCGCTATCGCCAAGTATATTCAACGGTTTTCTTCGATAGTATTGCAGAAGCAAATTACGATCCTAGAGATACACGAGCTGTAGCAATTACTCTACGCGCGAGACAGATTGCATACAAAATTCAGCTGTACATCATCATTGTTAGGTACATAGGAACAGGGCAATATGAAAGGATCGGAGCAGGGGACTTGACTTGGCTTGGAGACAAGGGCGAAATGGAGAAGATCTGTAATCTCAAACGGAAAAAAATATTGCTAGTTTGAAGCAGATAGATTCATAGGATCTAGTCAAAGTTCTGCATATTAATTGATTTGCATGCACCGTGTTTTGTGGATTTAATTCACCCATATTTCATGTTGGTCAGCGCTTGTCGCAAAATGGTCTTCCTATCATCGGCTTGCGTTTCTATTTTGAACTTATCGATGCCAATATATGTTGTTGCTTCTAGATATATCATTGGTTTAGGAAAGCCTCATCGATTGTCGGCGCCCCATATGAAGATACTAAACTCCCACTCCTGTAAGTCGGGACCGTCTGGTACAAATATGCACAAGGCCTACATAACGGGTTTCTCACGAGCAAACAAGTATGTGACTTCAAACACTATGGAGTATTGTTGCTGATCCAAGGAATTAAAGGCATATGAAACCTCTGAAGAAAGAACCTAGCAGTTGTTATTGAAAACAGGTTATTTGAAGTACAGTGTTGAACTCGACGCTACGCGAGCAAATCGGTTGTGTCATGATTCCATTGAGCTGTGAACTTAAGTCCGGGCCTAATTCCACCGCCCGGACATGAACCTTTTGCTGCCGCCAAGCTCTTTTGTACATCCACCATTGCTGAATCTGACGTACGATGGCGGGCTAGCGTCTTTCCTCGATGGGATTAGCGCTTGCAGTCGTAGCCTTACATCTTTGTAAGGCCCTGATGGGTACGACGAGGGTTTAGCGCGCTTCTGAATGAAGACACACTGTTAGTCCTTCCGTATGGGTACGCGTATTGCCATGTCGATTGAAAGCTCGAAACTACACCACATAGCCTCAAGCTTCCTTTCTTTTCATTCATAATTCCGTTACGTCCGCTCTCTCAAGTCCATGTCGCGCGAAACAGTTTCTATAAAGCACCTCTGCAACAGCGTCTCAACATCCACCACAATTCGTTCACACCCAGCTCTACACAGCTGATTAGGCATTACTCTAAATTTTACGCATTCTACAATACTTTGTCTTTCTTCTTAACCCTGAAACCTTCCCCCCAGAAACACGATGTCCAAGCAAACCATCTTCATCACTGGCGGCTCAGGCTACATCGGTAGCGTCGTCATTGAAACTGCCCTCGCCCAAGGCTATGCGGTCAACGCCTTGTCTCGCTCTGAGTCGAGCGACGCCAAGCTCCGCACCCTAGGAGCCAATCCCGTTCGTGGCGACATCAAGTCACTCGAAGTGCTCACTCGCGAGGCTTCCCAAGCGGACATCGTAATCAACATTGCGGATGCCATTGCTGGAAATTACGGAATTTCGCACGAAGAGCGCTTCGCTATCAACTTTGCAGCTTACGACGCGCTTGCAGAGGGACTGAAGGGCACTGGCAAGCCGTTGGTAGTCACCAGTGGAGCTTTGAATGCGGCTCCTCATCCAGACGGCGAGGAGACGGACGAGTCCTCGCCCGGTTGGCCTGAAGGTCATATCTACGCGAAAGGTTTCGAGTCAAACAAGGGCAAATATGTAGATCAAGGGGTTCGCGTCTGCTACATTCGCCTTGCACCGTACGTCTACGGCCGGGGAGGAAGTGGCGTCAAGCTCTTCATGGGCATGTGGGCTCCGCGTGGTTCGGGAGCTTTCATAATTCCAGGAACAACTCCTACCACGACTGTTCACGTGGAAGACGCAGCGCGCCTGTACCTTCTTATCGCAGAGAAGGGCAAGACAGGGGAATCGTACAATGCTACTTCCGAGACGAACGTCACTCAAGCTCAGATCTGCGAGGGTATCTGCAAGACGCTTGGTATCCCTTGCAACAAGGTGGAACTCGAGGATGCAAAGGCAAAGATGGGTGATTTCTTGGCGGTGTTCCTAACTGCACAGTGCAGGGCTTCGAACAAGAAGGCCAAGGAGCAGCTTGGGTGGACAATTCAGGCAGAAAAGGGGATCTTGGACGAGATTGAAAGCGGGTCCTATGTTGAAGTTGCAAAGCAGTTGAAGAAGGGCTCTACTTAATAATAAGGCAAGACTCTCAATCTTATAGGCTCAGGGGCGCATGTGCATGAACCCAAGTGGAACAAATCGGATGCTGTACCGTAGATAATACATATGAACTCCATCCCAAAAATCTTTCTAAGAACTCACAACGTCTCCTCAGTCCATTCCAGTCTCTGGAACTCTAATGCCTCAAGCTTCTCGTCGCCCGATAAAGATCACTCGCACTGACCGACACGCACCCTGATACCCTGAGTGCCTCCGCGTGAAGTACCATTAGCTCGGAATACTGCCTCTCGAACTCTAGAGCTGTTCTTCTAGCGGGTTCAGCCATCCTGAGAAGCTTGGACATGCTAATTATGTCGCTCTGTCTTATTGTCTTCGCTGCAAAGTGAAAGATCGTCACGGTCAGACATGCTTTCTTAATATCTTCTGACAAAAGTCCAAGATGCGTCCGGCATTATTCTCCACTATCCACGCTGAACTCCTGCCCAGTAGCACGGATCCAGAAAATTCAGCAAATAGCATTGTGAAGTCCAATTTTGAGCTTATCAGACAAAGGCTGACCAAACAAGAAATGCAACTTCGTATCTAATTCTTTCAGGGACGTCATTGCCACAAAATGATCCTCATTATGCACAAATTCATTACACTCAGCAATGACTTTGACTATCTAGCTGTCCATACCTTGGACTTGAAGCGTAATATGTCATCACCAGTCGATCACTATATCGCTTCATACCATGGAAGTAATGCGACTAGCGCTCTTATCACGCTACATCAGAACAACATGGAAGTATGCTACCAAAATTTTTCTACACCGTGAGATATCCAATTGTCTAGTACCTCATTTAGTATAAAGCAGGGGTACCAAAATCCCAGATTCCCAATTTCAACCCCCCCACGTTCTTCCTAATAGATATATGAAAAGCTACATTACGATAATATGTCTTCGACTACTTCCACAGAAAGCACCCTATCTAGCGCGAACGCAAGCATAGCCAGCAGTCGCCGCTCCCGGCGTACTAGATCCGACATCAACCTTCCCAGTTACCCGATTTTCCTTAGCCGACCAGTCTACCTGAACCCAGAATCTCTCACTCCCGATCATACGGAATGCCCTATATGCCGCATGTCCTATCCTGGAATGCTCATTGAACTTGCCGGCGAAGAATCTGAAGTTTCTGGCACAAAAAAATTCCTCGCGCTCCAGTTCTTGCCTTTCAATATCCATAATGACACTGAGATATTTGACCGCCTGTGGGCAGCGCATGTATAATGAGTTGGTTCATAGATGGTGGCAGGACGACTTGTCCACTGGATCGTGAGAGGCTGTTCAGAGGGGATCAAGAAGAAAGACTAGCGAATAACGAAGATAGAGATAGGTATAGGTTTCGCCGCAGAGAGCGACAAATCCAGAACTTGCCTCTTCGCCAACTGTTCCTGCGATATAGCAATGCCACCGAGAACGATATCGTGAAGGTAAACGCGAAAACTATGACAGAGCGCCTCGCCACATTAGTATTTCGCGTAGTCTTCCATATCGGTGGGGTGCCAGGAAATCAGACTATGCGTTGGAAATGGCCGCAGATTCGACGATCTCTACGCTGAAACCGAGAAGCAGCAGCGTTCAGAGAACTGGTCCAAGACTTCATCGAGGACGAGGCACTCACGGGCATAGGCGGTTGTCCAGGTCACATCAAACTTTTACTCAATCCAGCTCTATCCCACGTCTTTGCGCTCCTCTACCGCTTGGCTAAATTGCATCAAGGCTCGATTCGCAGCGTCAACGACTTGTCAACAGACTTGCACGCGCGCATGATCAAGTTTTTTGGTGACTTTGGATCTGTCATTACGAATTTGGAGCCGCTCTTGGACGTTGCCGCCCGAACTATAGATCTTTGGATAGCGCAAGAACTTCTCATGACGGAACTGCGACAGGCAACCAACCAACGCGATGAGTGGCACGAGAACTTTGAACGCGGTAGAAGGATTCAACATTTCTCTATTCGCGATCCTGGCATGGTCGGCTACTTTGCTGAGACTTATCGATCTGCTGACAGATCGTATCCTCAGCCCCACAATCTCGCCATTTCATCATCTACTGTACTACGGGATAATGGTTGGCATTACAGTGGTTGGTGTCATACTCCATCGCCGAGGGGTCGTAGCAGATCGCCTGATTCATTAGAGCTGACCGACTTGGCTCCCTGGTCACCATTGAACGAGTATCAAGTACGTAATCCCAGTAGCAATGACTCAGAATCAATGCTAGAGGATGGTAGCGTGGAAAATGGAAATTCAGATATTCTTGAGCATATTCGAAACAGGGTAGGTGAACTGAACGATCTTCTCCATGAGTTGAATAGTAGAGGCAGCTAAAGGAGATAGACCGCGGCAGTGAAGTAGGACACCCATTCTTGAGGCATTATACGCGCCTGAGCATCATGTGGCAGGATTGCCTTTTCGTCGAGCTGATGAGAACACGAGCAGCATTGCAACATCGCTGACACTTGGGGCATACGTTGATAAATACAAGCATGTGTAGAGCCTTGAAATAATTGAATTGGTATCTCCCAACGCCCGCTAAAAGCAGATGACCTCGCATCACACCATGCTTTGTCCAATGAAATTCCATTGCCCAAAACCTTCTCGCCAATTGGTATTATGCCGAAGAAAGAGACGCCGGTGCAATGCCAGAAGACCAAACAATCTGCTCCCAAGACATGAATCTCTTATGTCATGACTCTCATAATGCTTCGTAGCGTTTCTTTGCCCATGCCCGTGGTCCAAACTCCCCGTGCTAATAAAGAGTGAGTTAAAATATGGTAGAAAAAAGGAAAGAGCCCGGTCGCAGCCTTTCATTCAACAGGAATCTGATATGCTCATCGATTAGATGAGTGAAGTCGCCATCATTGGACTCATTCCTCGTGTATTTGCGTCAAGAGGCATTTCGAGGGCTGGATTTCCGTTACCGATGGAATTTTGCCTTGCTCGAAAGTAGTTACTGTTGTATGTTGTCGTTGGCTGGAATGTGCTATGCATAGTAGGTAAAATTCCCGGCGGTGTCGCAGTTATATGGCGATTGCTACGTCTTCTGGTGAGACCAGGCGAGGGAGCTCCCCCGGTCGCGGTATGCGAGGACATAGCCGAGTTGTTGGATTCATTTGAATTGCTCCTAGAGTGATAAGGCACTGTCGTCGCACTAGTTGTGGCTGGCACATCGGACGGGTTACTCGGTCGCCTAAATCCTGGCACGAACGGATTGTTCCGCGCTGGTGCCGGCCCAGGTGGCCTCAACACTTGCATCCTGTTATTGATGAGCTCCCGAGCAAGACGATCTGTCTCTGCCCTTCGTGTGGTGTCGGAAGCGGACTGCGGGCCATTCGTGCTACTGGTCGTGGGTGATTGCGGAGGCCGAGCATGTTCACTTGCTCGCAGAGTTCGTACGGAGGCCTGATTGTTGAGCCGGCGACGGGACGGTTGAGGACGTAGATCGATACGCGATGCTTGGGACCTGACGCCTTGTGGCGAAGCCGCAGGCTCTCTGATATTGGCGCGAGAATTCACAGCTCTTAGTGTAGCGGTCGAAGATTGCTCTCTAAGCACCTGCCGTGAGTTGCGATTCCTAATACGCGGCTGTACAAATGCACCCCAAGGATTGCCCGCCTGTTGAGGGAAAATTCGACCTTGTATGTTCAAACCAACGTTAGTGTGAGGAAATTGTGCGTATACTGGGGAGAATCCCGCTGAGTTGCGTCGCCCTGCTGCAGAAGGCGGACGGGAAGCCACCCGACTGGGTGGCCGATCGCCCATGTCGATAATCAGTCCAGCTTGTGGCTGAGAGAGTGTGCCACCTGACTGTTGCGAAGTAGGCGTCGAAGTACCAGGCGTAAAAACCACCGAAGAAGTGCTAGCTGACGATACTGAGGCTGCACGTCCTGTATCAATAGTAGCATCGCTATTGACTACTTCAGAAAAATTTGGCGTGAAGGCTGTCCGCCTAGGTGGAGAGGTGGGGGCGCGAGGGTTGAAAGCCGGATTCGAAGAATTGTTCATGAGTGGCGTGCGCAGTCGTGCTGGCGCGGGAGGCAAAAACGGTGAGAAGGCTTGTGCCGGACTTGGTCGATTTCTATTCGCCGTACGCGGGCGAGCAATTGGTGTGATCGAGCGAGGTTCGAGATCTACGAGCGGGCCTGCCTGTATTTCTTGAAGGGCGCGTTGATGGTCGGCAAAAAGTCTGCTGATGCGAGGGTTGTAAGCTTGTGTACGTGGCCGGTGTTGACCATCTTGCGAATGATCTGAGTTATCATCAGCGTCTGCTTCGGTTGGGTTCGCTCGAGATATGCCCCGATTGGCGTAACGATTGTTGAACTGCGTGAATGCGGCGGCGTTACGTAGTTGGGTTCGAGATCGTCGGTTTCGTAGAGAGTTCATAGCCATGTTGATGTCTCCATCTTGGTCTAGATCGGAGTCGTCATCGTCGGCCTCACCGTCCTCGTAGTGGGCGTTTGTAGTAGGAAGTACGGAGGGCTGTCGCCGAAGAGGGTTGCCCACACGGGATGGTGGGCGAATCGTGGAATTAGGCCGAGGTCGATCTGCAGTAGGTGTTAGAGAACCGCCCATTCGGACTCTGTCATTGGAAATCGCGGTCGCATCCCACCCAACAGTCGACCCAACAGTCGTTCTCCCTCCATCACTATCATCATCCTCGCCCATCTCATCAGGCCCGTGGTGCTGTAGCATCCACCCTTGGGATTGCAGCAGTGCCTGCGTATCTTCATCTAGATCATCAGTGGATACATCCGTGGATGTAGACGAGGGTGGGCCAGAGGGTTCGCGTGAACCATTGGCACGGTTCAAGATACGTGTTTGCGCACGATTCCTCTGACCTCTGCGGATTGGGCCCTGATCCTCCTCGTCCTCGTCCTCTTCTTCCTCGATTACACTGGAGATAGTGGAAGAAGTTTCCGATTCTACGATTCGACGGGCTCTGCCTTGTAACCTTGACCTATTGTTCGACGGTTGAGGTGTTTGGCCAGGAGTTGACGAAGCACCTGCAGATGCGGACGACTGATCCTCATCGTCATCGATAAAGTCGTTCATAGATGAGTCTTCCTCGAGGCCATCCTCGTCTTCTTCCTCTACGGTGTCCATCTCCTCGGTCAGTAGATCGGAGACGATGCTCTGCGAGTAAGATCGTCTACTGCCAGCCTCGCTATGGGACATGGGTCGGCGTCGTTGCATGAAAGCAGCGTGCGGTGCCATGCCATGCTCAAGGAAGCGCTGCATCATGAAGTTGCTTTCATCCGGGTAGTAGTCTGGCCAGCCACCTGCGGGCCCACCGTAGCCATCAAAGTCTGCATCGTCCATGTCCATCTCTGCATCGAGGTCTTCGCCGGACATGTCCTGCTCAGACATCTCGTCCATGTCGCTGAAGCCAGTGAAGCTGTCGGTCCAGGTCAACTCGCCATTGTCGTCGAAGAAAAGTCCGCACTGGACGCATTCGCCATCCTCGAGCTCCCACGAACATACTGGGCAACGCTCCACGCCGTCTTCCTGATCGCGAATCACTTGTAATGAAGGTCCGCGTGCGTGGGTTGTCTTGAAGCACCCCTTGAAGAGGCCGCCGGCGCGAGGGTCGTTGTTTTCCTTGTCTTGTTGGACTGCATCGGCTTCCTCCTTCTGCCATTTCGCGTGCTGTTCTATTGTCTCGCCGGTGGGAAGCAGTTCGGCTCGGTTGATGAAGATGGCGATCATGTCCCGGATCTGACGGTGGTTAGACCAAAACCCAGAAATTCTTGCAACGCGGGCACTCACCACATAGCCAGGGGCGGGCAACTGGGTCACAACAACTCGGCAATCGGGGCATGTCTTGCGAGCTTTGTTGGCCACGAACCACGTGCAGAGACACTATGCAGGGTCAGCATCCATTCCCAAGTGCGCATTATCGTGGAGCTCACGCTGTAGCAGTAGGTATGTCCACAGGATATGGTGTAGGGCTGGTAGAGCAGCCGATCGCAAATCTTGCATGTGAGGTGAGAGCGAAGGCTGTCGAAATCTGAATGCAGCGCTTTGAGTTGCTGGGCAGGATTAGCCGATGGTTTGTTTGTTCCATTGTCCCCTAGACCTCACCTCATCCGCCTTGCTCGGCCGCGGTGGCTCCTCTGCCATCATGGCCATCTTCTGCTTCAGGCTGTCCTTGCTCGCTGGCCGGCCGGGGCGGCTCTCTCCAGCCTGGGCGGGCGACCGGCTCGAGGTGGGAGTGGTACCGCGGGCCTTGGAGCTGGCCGAGGGCATGCTGGCCAGTGTCTGCGAGCTGCTGGCGGCGTGCATCGAAGCGATGGACGACGAGGAATTCTTGGGGCGAGCCGTGACAAGCGGGGAAGGCGCTCGTGTGTGGTTCATCGCGCTCGTCCCACCACGGGCAAGGCAAAGAACAACTAGGGTAGGGAGAAAACAGAGAGACCAGAGCTGGCGGGCCGCATGTATGCAACTCTACAGCCAGGTAGAGCTTCGCCGTGCCGCACTCAGCGCCTGGTAGAAGTAAGGTAGCCAAAGTGGAGCCAGCCGAGCCAGCCATGTACACCGTTGGCGCGCTCCCCGACGATTGCCCGGCGCTGTCAAATAGACGCTCGGCCCGCTTCCTCGTCACGCCCAATCCTCTACACGCTTCTGTCCTTTTTATCGCCCTTGCAGCGCCTATCCGGACTCTTGTGCGGTTTCCTACCAATAGCCATCGCATCGTCGTACTGCCGGTCTTCGTCATCGCTCACTAGTCTGGTGTCCAGGAGCTGATCGGCAACGTCCAGCACTTTCTCCCTCACGCTCTTCATGCTTCCCATACAGCCAATTTCTGAATCCTGCTCTGAGAAGATAAGAGCATCCAGTCCTGTGGGCACACCAAGCACTATACCAAATGGGCACCTTCATTTCAGATGACGACGGATCGGTCGATAACTAACCCTCCCATCCCCCATAAGCACTCGAACCCTGAATCGGTTGTCAACTATGTCGCCGAATGTTTGATTAGCCTAGAGTCCATCCTTCAATGAGGTTGTTTGCAAAGACTTCTTGTGGGTGTTGTGTTGTTCTTCACTGCACTTAGTACCGAGCACCTTCCTCGTACAGAACATTCAATGTCCTCAGAACACCTCTCACGTCGTTTCATACTGATCAGCGCCTACGAGCAGGGAGTAATAAGCTCTCAAACGTAAAAGTCGAATTGGTCTCCACGAACACGTTCATGATATATACAGATGCATACCCGATATTTATGTAACAGTCTGCTACAGCCGCCGCTACGACCATGCCAACCAAGCTTTAGCTGGACCTCATTATATAGCCATTCCCCGAATCTCCTATGTACTACCCTTAACCAATGTCAGAAGGACCTATCTCTATTAAGCCAAATTTCTTCCAGTCGGACTTGACGATATACACAGACTCCAGGTATATCCATCACCGCAACCTCGGTCTTGTCTCATCTCTACATCTCCTCTAACAGTCGATAATAGCGTCCGGTAGATCAACGCCTTCCACAAAGCCCTTTTGAACCTCGGTCTGCTCCACCAGCTCATGGTTGGACTGGTCCAAAAAGGCAGCCATTTCCTCGAGAAAGCGCTTGTGTTCAGTAGTGTTGAAATGCTTGCTATTTGCGCGAGCAGTCGCAATGGCCTTGCGCTCATGTCGGACGCGCTCCTCTAGCATCTGCAAACGATACTCAGCAAAGTCGTAGTACAGCTCATTGAGGTTAGACACTCCGCGAACAGTTCGCAACTCGGTGTCGTCCTTCAAGAAAGCGGATTTCGGCCGGAAGCTCGTGACGGCAGTAATCCGCTCCCGCGCTCCAAGGGCACGCATCGCTTGGTGAGTGATGTACCGTCCCTGCATAATCACCGCACAGCCCTGACAATGGATCAGCGGTAACATCAAACATTTGCAAACAACAACGTACTTGTGACGGGCCACGGACTTTGATCACTTCTCCATTGACCTTGCGTACAGCCGTCTCTCCCCCGACCATATCGCGTACATTACTCATCATCAGTACACATACGAAAGGATAACTGTCAGTGTGCCAACCAACAATGGGCGTCTCCACTACTTCTTGACACCCACTGATGCCCTCGTCCTCAGGATAGCGACGCATCTGCTCCTTTGCCTTCACCAACTCCTGTTGGGCCTCTACTTCGGTTTTGGAGGAAAGGTTGATGTGAGCGATCTCGTAAGGGAGCGCCGGTACAAGCTCGACTTCAGAAATCTTAGAAATGACTGCAATGGTTTCGGGGTGGTTCCACGCTGCCCATGTGAATGGTGCACAGCTGCGAACGTTAGTATACGAAGTGTCTCCTTTTCGGGCATGAGACAGATAACTCACTCTTTTGCATAGCCTCGGAGTTGGCACACGGCGATGTTGCTGCTGAACTTATAGTTCTGTGGCACCTGAAAGATCTCCTCGCGCATGATCTCGATGGCTTCGACCGTGAAGAGTTGGAAAGGATCGGACACAGCCACGGGTGACACGCCGACATCTTCCGCGAAGCCAAGGTCCTTCATCGAAAGGTGCTCTGGCGGAGGGTCACGCACTAGATGCCGGTCTGGGTCGAACTTGATAGGATCTTGAGGGAACAGCTGCTCGCTCACAGCCTTGAGGCGAGCAACCGTAGGCGCCGAGAATATTTGGGTAGCCACGGTAGCCATGTGGTTGCCCTTTGGACCTGGAAAACGATCTGTCAAATCGTCCATATAGTTGATATGGAGCAAGAAGTGTGTGTGGGAGTGAGGGTGGGGTTGATGTGGGAGAAAGGGTTGGCGGTTGCGACTTGGGTGAAGGTTGTGTGCTGTCGACTCGGATGTGATTGGGAAAGTAGGTGAAGCCAATAAATACTAAATAGCTGACTGGGACCAGTGAAAGCTAACACAGCCGCAGAAATATTTTACTGGCCTTCTGACACATACTTTGCCGCACACATGCGCTTACCTCAGGTCAAAATGCTAACCGTGCTATGAAACAGGAGAATTCAAAGCAATCAACAAACACCGCGGGCAGGGGCGGAAGTGTGCCAAGAAGGAATGGCGGTATCGAACAGAACTTACCTCAGAATGTAACGGTGACGAACGGGCCAGCTGCCTGAGATATCCGCTGTGCACGTTGTACAGTCAGGGGACGTTATAAGTGCCCACAAAGAAGTATTTGGCACAAGTGACAAGTACGACACGAGCTCGATGCCGTAGTGTACGACACCAAAACGTGGTAACATCTTTATAGGGGCAGTTAGCACTCCAGTGCTGGTCTAGCCTGCTGCCTCTCAGCACGCGTACAAACACCAATAACGCGGTTCAAGTCGGCTCTCACGCCGTCGTCATGGTGCTGGCTACGGTAATAAGAGTCGGAGTCTGTTTGCACACAGATCATTGGTGCT
Source organism: Kalmusia sp. IMI 367209 (assembly GCA_027946365.1). Classification (NCBI taxonomy): domain Eukaryota; kingdom Fungi; phylum Ascomycota; class Dothideomycetes; order Pleosporales; family Didymosphaeriaceae; genus Kalmusia; species Kalmusia sp. IMI 367209. The sequence goes on along the minus strand of JAPEUQ010000003.1, from coordinate 1,587,154 downwards.
ATGGCTCAGGCGGACTTATTGCGGTCCTCGCCGCGAGGCATCGAGATGATCTCGCCCGTTACGCCTGGTTAACCCGCCCGAGAAGTCATTTACGGACGTGCAAGAACACCCGAAGATAGCGCGCGTGTCAGAAGATGGACTGCAATACGATTGGATAGAGCTGATGGTCGAGTGCACAAGCTTCCTTACCAAGCCACCGGGAGAGGAGATTTCATGGCTATTTTGTTCTGAAAGGACCGCGTCCTCTGTGAACGGAAATTCAGTCCACTGGAAATCCTAACTGACAAATGAAACCTCGGGACTATGCTTACAAGTCTTAACAAAGACCTCTAGCCTTGTGCGGCCCAGACTCTTACCAGCATTGTGGGAGACTTACCATCGGGTACGATGATGCTACGTCGGATCATTACCGCTGTTTCGCCGCTCGAGGAGTGGGACTACACCAATGTGCGTGCGTGTGAACGGTGTCACGTTTTGTGATAGAGCCGCATCTGATGCAGCACAGACTCATCTCTACGTCAGCCAGCACGTGGAGCCATGTTCACACCACACCGTACTTCTTCGGTTCAGCCACATGTCTCCGCCGCATCCGAACTAAGATAAGATCATTGCAAAAGAATGAAGCCGCAACCTGATTTTCATACAACCAAAGGCTCAGCTAAATACTTTCAATGCAAAAAAGGGACTGATTCAGTGACATATTGTCGAATTGGGCGACGTGCAGCTTATTCTAGAGTTTGGAAAAATGAAGGAATGAGCTTGGATTCACTTTTGATACCAGCGGCGAGCAAGGACATATACTTTCGCCTTAGGCAAGCTGCCGTCGGTTCTGTAAGTATCCGTTCGGCACGTGAGCACGTGGCGCCTGCACCGTGTAAAGAAGGCAACATCATGACCCTTCGCCGCAGAGTATAATAAGTCAGCAATGATAACATACCGTCCATAGCTATGAATGCCCAGGCTGATGTTTACAGTGGCAGATAGCTGTAATAAAACATACCTCACGCAACACTAATTGACTTCACAGACATGAAAATTATATCCGATGACGACTAAGAGAGTCTAATATCTGTGCTACCTTGGTTTGCTTTCGCGCCTTTTGTACATTAGTGCCTAGGTTGCTTGCAGTGGCGAAGACTGCCATCGCGTCGCGTGCGCCTGGAACTCGCGCATCTCCGCCAGCAGCTCGGCCCGCCAATTCTTGCCTTCCGCAACCTCGCATCTCGATCACCCATCAACCATCCAGACCTCAAGGTACCAGCACACACGCGCTACCATGTCCGACAAGTCCTCCCCAACCCCCAAAGACACCCCCTCCGAGTCTGCATCATGGACCGGCCCGACCGCCACGCGCTTCGAAACGTACGGACCCTCTCTCCCGCGCCCTCGCTTTCTCCTTGACAGCGTCCAACCCATGGGACATTGAATTTCAAAGAAAGTTACTGATGGGGATATGTTATAGCAAGGCGTACAGCGAGTACTTCGATCCGTGCCAGGAGGCAGCCAACAAGAGCATCAGGTGCTTGAATCGGAACGGAGGAGATCGTGAGATGTGCACGGATTTTTTCCAGTGAGTGGATATACCTGGGCCAGGAAAGGATACACAGAGAGGCTGACGGGGTACGATGTGCAGGGCATACAGGGATTGCAAGGAGCAGTGGGTATGTTTTGCATGTTTCTTCCCAGTGCGCAATGCGGATACAAGCATGCAGTGCTGAGGGAGCTTGGGATCATGGCTAATGGGGTTCACAGACGAACGCGCGGAAAGAGGCGCGGAAGAAGAGCAGTTGGTTTGGATGAGCGGGGGTAGAAGGGGTTGGAAGTCATGGAGGAATCTCTACTCTGCATGTGCAATGGCGTTATGGGATGGTTATACCACGATTTGGGTGTATGATTAGGCTCAAAAAAGAGCGACCTCGCCCGCTGCGAAGCTCGTGTGCATTGACTCACTTTTGCGAGTGAGCAAATGAGGCATATGATAAAAAGTTGAGGACATGTTCACATCTTGTGGGTATGTATACACCCTTGTCCACAATATCGTGCTGGAAATGCAATAATGTACATCTATATGTGAAGCCTCCCAGTCCAATCTTCCATCACATTTTGTACATGTAATCCTACACCATATCCTTGCTTTCTCCTTAGTTGTACAAGAACTGCCTTGAGCCCTGGCCATGGCTCTGCGGCTGTTGATCCGATTTCGTGGTATCAGCATACTGCCGCACCTGCTCCCAGTCAATCTTATCCCACCACGCCTGCAAATAAGCCATCTTGCCGCCCACACCATAGTCATGCAGCCAAGCATGCTCCCACGTATTTACACATAGTAGTGGCACGACGTCGACACCGCCCAGCGCCTTTTTCGGCTGCTGTTTCTGTTTCGCGTTTGCGCCAAAAGCGCCGACGGCGTTCAGATTTTGGTACGAGGATGGGTTGTGTGTGTTCAAGTCCACCTCTTGCCGCCTGTGATGGGCGCCGCTCAAGGGACTGCCGGCAATGTACGTCGTGAGGATCTTCAACGGCTTCTTCTGGGTGTCGTTGGTCTGCACTAGCCAGACGAAGCCGGGGCCGAACATGGCATCGGCAGTCGCGAGGAAGGTGTCCTTGAGCGAGTCGATGGATGTGAAGTTCTCGTTGATCTTGTGGCGGAGATCGGCGGAAGGGACGGAGTTGACGTTGGGGTTGCTATTGATGCCGCGGAAGAAGAAGTGGTTGTTGAAGGCCATGGAAGCGACATTGAAGCCGTAGGCAGTCTGCGGGTTTCGAGCGTAATCGACAATGAGGGCCTGCGGCGCTTTGTTCTCGTCCGGCGTGCCTGTGGAACATACGTGAGCCTGAGGATCTCCTTCATGTGTGCATGGGCGGGTTGACAGCGATGGCGATGGCGAGCTGGGTGTGAAGCTTACCGACTGTCATTGTGTTTAGCTCATTGACAATATGGCCCTGATACTGCGTATAGGCAATTTCGAAGCCTTTCCTAGTGAATAGCCCTGGTATGCCATTGCTCTCCAATTCGTTGTGGTTCAACAGCGACGGGACGGTGTGTTCGTGTCGCGCAAAGGGAGTTCTGCAGGTCTGGAACCACCGTCAGTAGGCCAATTCGCAGGCGGTGTAAGGCCGCACACTCACTCTCCGGGCGAAGGACTGGATGGCGCCGGGCCGTCTTGCGAGCGAACGTATTATCATGATGCCAGTGTCGTGTGTCTGCCGCTGCCAACCCGTCGTTAACTTTTCTCCGCGCAAGGGCGACGAGAAGTGCTAGCGTGGCGCTGGCCAATCAGCACGCGCCCACCCCGGGCGGTACGAGCAATGAGAAACACATGCGAGCGCTTCGCTCATCCACCCGTTTCATCGTAGCAAACGCATAGCCACACGCTCGTGGGAGTCATCTGCCTCTGCTGCGCTGGCCGCGCCGGCCATTCAACGCCTGCCATCCACTCAGCGCTTCTCGACGACCTATTTCGAGAACCAAGGGCGGGCCGCCAGTGGAGTCGGATGGTTAACACCATGGGCTCCAGCGCAAACATCGCGGCCGAAGAGCCGCTTCGCGTCGGTGCGCGTGTCGGGCTGCTAAATTCGTACATGTATATACTGGGCGGTCGCGTCGTGAGCCTACCTCTTGTAGGTTTGTTCAGTTTCGTTTGTTTCGTTTTCACTGCATGGGATTTTCGTACCTGATAATGCTGATCTCTCATTGAATCCGTTTCGTTTCTAGAGTCGACTCGTCTTTTTTTATATTGCACCCAGAGTCAGACATTTGCCACACTTCTCTTGTTGCTGATATTCGTGTCTTCTCATATCGCAATGGGTCCCCTGGCGGGAATTCCCAAGCTCTCGCGACTGTCATTAGTTTTCCTTGTTGCATCTGTCCTTCAGACATCTCAAGCATCAAATCTTTTCTTACGATCACAAGAAGTATGTGGGGGCATCTCAGGTCTGGAACAATGCGGCGGCGATCTCCCAGCCAGCTTCTGTTGCGGACAAGATACAACTTGTACCACTGTCAACTCCACCATCCAGGCCGTCATCTGCTGTCCCAAAGGCAAGGATTGCTCGACCATCCAAACAGTCCCCTGCGACATCACCCAGTACAACGCCACCCTCCACCCCGATAATCAAATCCATTTCTCCGATACCAAGGACGTCGAACTCCCCAAATGCGGTAGCTCATGCTGCCCCCTAGGCTACACGTGCAACAACGGCATGTGCTCCGCCTCAAAAACAATCCCATCCTCCACGGCTCCACTACCAACATCATCACCCACAGAGCCAGCTTCCGCCTCCCAAACCTCGGATTGCGCGGCAAACCCTCTTCCCCAAGCCAAGTCCGGCTTCGACGGCAAATCTTTCGCTGCGGGCTTCTTCCCAGGCATACTTCTCGGCGCCCTCGGCGTCATCCTCTTCATCTGGCTCGTCAAAAAGCGTCGGGACTCGAGGCAGAACAGGTACTCGGGAGACTTTGGGCACGTTGCCCGCACAATCAGCGATCCCATCTACGACCCCATGCATGCCGCCCGCACAGACTTCATCCGCCGCGGCTCCCAATCCGTCACATCTACACCCAGCGTCCAGAAAAACATCGGAACAAGAGCAGCTGGCGGCGGCGGCCTCACCCCCAAGATAAAATCCATGTGGGACCGCACGCCCAAGCTCGGCATCGGCGTCTGGTCAGGCCTGCCCACTTCCCCAGTCCTCCAACCTCCGCCTCCAGCTGTTCGCGCGGGTGACAACAGCCGAGACCCATACCGGACGCCAGGCCAGACGCCAGAGCGTACGCGCTCGCGGCGCAAGCGTAGCAAGGCAAAGCGTCCTGCAGAAACACCTACAAGGAGTAATTCTTCAGAGACGATCGATGTGTTGATGCCAGCACCGAGTTTCCTCGAGCCGCCCAAGGCGCCAGGGATGCGGGAGAATCGGTTAACGGCCGATTCCGGACATACTACGTTTACCAAATTGATGGAGAGGGCGGGCTATGGGGAGGATAGCAGAGACAGTGTCAGAAATTATGGGGGAACGCCGGGGTATGCGCGGTAGTAACCTGCCACACTGTCCGTGGTATGTCAGGGATGTGTGAGGCGGCTCGCTTTGTCGGTCTTTTTTCTTCTTCTGTTAATATGTTAGCGCTGGCGTTGCATTTTTATTGATTTTGGGTTACGGGGTCATCGGGATGTTGGCGTTTGGGCTCGGTCTGCTTTGGAGGATGATTAGGACGTGGATATGATACCAGGCACTGCCGCTCGTTTGCAACGCCGTTTTTTAGTAATGCTGTAGCTTCGCTTTCGCTTCGAATATATATTGATTACCAACAGCTTACTTCAAAACCCGCGTGTTGTTAGCATAGCACGAGGATACGTTTGTAGTCCGTGGAAGGCGATGCGATCATTCTCACTATTATAGCATATATTCAATACCCGTTTCTCATCTTAAACCACAAGCCTCAAAGTACGCACTCCAAGTCCAAATCAAGTCACCCTCCCTGCCTCAACATCGTCGCTCCTCGACTCTCTCTCAATTACAACCCTCCTATTAATCCAAGGACTGGGCACAGGCATAATCTGGTCCTCGCGACAGTCGCAGCACCGCGTGCAGTCACCTATGCATTCTGCCAAAGCGCTACAACAAGAGCCCATGTTGTTGGTTTGTGGAGTAAGATGAAATGATGAGCGTCAACGTGATCGAAAAAGCTACGAGGGACAAATCTTTGACAGGACATAAGCTTTGAGGTAGGTGGTATATATATTGGTGCTAATTCAGTGAGAGCACGTGCCGTTTGACGAGTACCGATGGGCACGAAACGTGGACATGCGCAAGAGCCAAAAGCGTGTTTGAGATGCCATTTCATATTGCGTCGTAGCTCTTGCAACAGAGACTGGTTGGAGGGTACTTTCCAGTGACTGGGTAGAAGGGCGCACAAACGCAAGTGAGTAGTCGTGGAACGAAAAGCGCCAGTGACTACCATCAAGATAGAATAGTGCAGAGCGTGGCAGTACGAATACCATAGGCGTGTAGTCCCGCGTCACAACTTTTATTCAAGACACTAAATACTGCCACTTGACTATCGACATCATTTTCAATATTCAAAGAGCGTCGAGGGACGCTCTGAATGTATATTCCCAACATGCAGCAGATAGTTCGCTACTTCGCATTCGCCGCAATGTACAGAAACAAGATTTTTTTGATACGAAATTCTACCGTCCCGGACCAGGATTAGTTTCGCACCCAACACACTCGGATCATTTAGTGAACGTTCTCCTGCACCCAATCCCAAATCTTGACCATGTACGCTTCGTCCACCGGACGAACGTTTCTCATGGCCGTAACTCTTCTCTTCGTTTCCTCAACAGAAAACTTTAGCCTTGTGTGAGTCTTTCTATCCTTGTCACTATCCCCGTTGCAATACGCATCCTTCCAAAGACCCAACAACTTCATCGCCGAATGCCCCTCGTTCTCGCATTCTTCTAGCCTTTTCACCCACTCCTTAGGCGTAACCACCTCGAAGTCTTCTCTCTTCTTGAGCCATTGTAGCATTTCGCCCCATGTTGGTCTCTCATGTGGGTTCAGCACGTGGAAGACCAGCATATCACTTTCTCCATCGGGACTCTGCGCAGCTTGAAGGAACGCTTCGGCGGCGATGTCGACGGGGAGCCAGTCGAGAGGTTCGTCGCCAAGGTCAGGTAAGCAGCCGATCAGTCGCGCGGTGCTAAGCATCATTGGCCACGCTTCCTTTGTATTCCAGATACCCGAGGTCGAGTCACCTGATAATTGACCGACCCTGATGACGGAAATTCGGTCTTTGAGGGGTGTGTGGTCGTAAGCTGCTAAGCAGAGATGCTCTGCGACCCATTTGGAACGCGAATAACCGAGTGGTGAAGCCGATGAGGGATCATTAGATACGCGCTCCGGAAGGCAGCCTAAGGAGTCAACTTCGCCACTTATGATTGCAGCTGTTGAGGAACAGTATGCGAAACGAGCTGGTTGGGATCGCTCGGCTGCGAGCGCAAGGTCGATGAGGTTCTTAACACCGGCGAGATTGTCTTTAGCGAAGCTACGTAGGTTGAGGCGGAAGTTGACGTTCCAGGCGATATGGAGGATAGCATCTGCTTCTCTGGCTAGATAGTTGTAGGTTTTGTCTGGGAGCCCTAAGCGTGGTTCGCCTAGCTGTGCTTGGACGACTTTGATCTTGTTATTGTGCTTGCCTTGTGAAGAGAGATCTGGTAGGCCTCTTTGCTCCAGCGCTTTACTAACTCGCCCTCTTGCTGCCGTCTCATCTGCACCGCGAACGAGGCAGTAGATGGTAGTGACTACGTCTGATTTGCGCAGTAAGTCTAGTATGTGTGCTCCGAGCGCACCAGTGGCACCTGTAAGCACCATTACTTCGCCAGACCTGCCGTTGACGTCGTTGCGTCGATGCAGGCTTGACACGTGACCACGAAAGTCACTATAATCTTTGACAAGGTCCAGCATTAATTGCTTTTGGTCTTCGGTATTGGCATCAGGCTCTCCATGACGTTTTCGTATGATATACTTGCTCAGGTCGCGGATGGTCCCACAATCTTCAACAATACTAAGTGGCAACTCTTGGTTGTAGTTCGGAGTCAGCTGTCGTAATCGACTCCGCAGTCTCATGGAGGCAATTGAATCAATACCGTACGAAAACAGGTCAGTATCTTCTGCTGGTGGGTCCGAATTTTGTACGATAGATTGAACGACGCTAGCAAGATAATGCGGTAGTCTCTCATCATCGATTTTCTGTGACTCCTGGTCTTCATTTGAATCATAGGCTGCGTCGATGTAACTAGCGAATCTCGCTTCAGCCACCTTCCTGATAGTTGTGCCTTTGCTACTCTTTTCTAATGGGTCATTCTGGTGCCTGATGGGGATAAGCATATGTCGTGGTATCCGTGCGTGATCCTGGCTCTCCTCGTTTAATTTGTCGATTCGCGGCCAAATCGAATCTACCAGTTCCGAGTCTGACATGTCACTCGATGTCTGTGAACGTAGCAGAAGTGCTCCCGGATATGGCCGCTGATTTCCGAAGATCAAAACATCGTCTAATTGTTGCGCCGTTGCGGTGGCGGCTTCAAGAGGAGCGGGGTCGAACTTTTTGCCAGTTATCAAAGTCAGTTGAGAATCAGCTCTTGAGTGGTAGAACCAGGCATTTTCAACTTTCGAATGTCTCTCAAAGAGATCCGCGGTCGCAAAAGAACCGTCGTCGTGGTTCGTCTTAGCCTATACCTATTAGAAAGTAACTTGCCTAAGACAGGTAGAGAGCATACCAAGTGCGGCCATGCCGGTCTCACAACCAACTCCGACAAGCCATCATCGCGGGTTTCGAAGCTGAGAAGTTCCTCGGGATTGTAGTTCCGAAGATATTGCCATTCCTTGTCCTTCAGAAAATGTCTGTGAGAAGAAAGAAGGAACCCGCATTCAGCACTGCCAAATCTCGATATGAGATTCACGTTATTGCGGACGAGACGATCTCCTACTTCAACTGGTAACGCAGCACCCCCAACACCCACGATGTCCATGCTCTTTAGCATTTCCATGCCTTTTGCGTCGGCCTCCATCATCTGCAGTACGTACGGCACCGAGGAAAAGTACTTTACTTCTGGTTTCTGCTGCTCCGATGCGCTCGAAATGGCTACACTCAAACACTTGCAGATGTTTCGAGCGGTGATGGGCACATCCTTCCCTGGGAATAGCCAGATTGGGCAATCGCTCGTCCAGGATCGGAAAGCGTCAGCAATTCCACCATGATAGAGGGGAGTTGTTGTGAACGTAGCTCTGGGGAGCGAACCGGGCAAATGTGGTAAAACTCCAACTGCAGCGCGATGGCTTTGCGGTATTGGCTTTGGCAGGCCGGACGAAGTTCCTGAAGTATGATGAAGATACGCTACCGCCGTGTCGTGCACAGTGGAGGCTGGCAGGTCATCTGCACGTTGCTCTCTAATGACTACAAAGATATTCTCATCTCGGCTCAGTGGTATTTGAAAACTTGACATTGCAATGCCATCGCCGTGTGTTTGCAATTTCTCGGCCTCCTTTGCCCGGTCATAGTGGGCAGCATCATACAAGAGCAAGGAAACATTGCATGCCTTACAAAGATGCACGATAGCACCTGGCTGGCATTGGGGTGCAATTAGGAGGACCGAATGCCCCAGATACATTAGGCCAAGCCACGTAAAGAGAAATTCCGGGGAGCTATGAGCTATTAGCGCGATGGTTTGTGGACCATCTGTAGCATGTACAAAGAACCGCGAGAGTCTCTTCGCAAAGACCTGCGTTCCAGCGTACACTTCACCAAATGTAAGAAGCTGATAGCCCCATTTTTCTTGAATTTGAGGCAGAGGAAAGCCGACTGCTGGTTTTGAACCACATTCTCTAGACTGATGAGCGAATAACTCGGCTATGGTGCGGTATGGCTTCGTTTCTTCGTTCCGCGCCGAGGCTTGGCCGAGGGTGCAGACGAAATAATTGGTGTCCATTGAGGTTCTGAGGGCTCGTTGTGAACATGAGGAGCAATGGGCTGTAAGCGGAAATATGAAGATACTGTGAGTAGGTTCATGCGGACTGTCGGATTGAACTCTCTAAAATCAGTTTGTCGTGACATCATCACCCAAAGAATGTGGATCACGGCAAGCTGGAGGGTGTGCATGGTAATTATTCGCCGCTAGATCGCTAAGTAGTGAGGGTGTCTGTCGTGCACGGGTACCAGATGTGGAGGTTTGGTATACATAAGACTGCTGATGGGGGCCAGGTAGACGACTGGCTCACAGTGCTCGCTGCCGTGTTTGTAAGGCACTTGCCGTAAGTGGACGCCTGCGCTCTACACAGCGCACTGCGAACAAGATGGGAATTTGCGGGAGTCGCATACGCGTCAGACGACGCAGACGCATATATATTGGTGAGAGTGCGTCGGATTCCCATTGGCGGTTTCTGTAGCGATTTGCGGGATTTGGCATGCTATGGGCGCGCGAGCGCTGTACGGAAGGCTAAGAAATATTGATTCGGGGTACTACTAGGCCCGGTAAGGAAATCAGCTTTGCGCGCAGTTGGGCGGCATCTGCATTCGCGCGACGGTCGCGCAACGGCGAACGGCATCGTGGACGGGCGCAGTGATGCGTCTCCTCGGTGTCATCAGAGACAGCTGTGCGATGGCAGGCAACGTCCACCGTGGTTGCGCTGCCAGGTCGTTCACCTTTTGCTCGGTCGCTCGTGCGACGAGCTTGTTCCATGCAGCTGCCCCCGCACATATGCAAGAGAGCTGCAACAGCTCCTCGGCCCGTTGGTGTCTGGGATGCGGAGCACCAAGAGATCCCAGCTCCCGTTAGCTCCTGGGGTTTCCATGGCAAAGGCTCGCCAACCTACCATTGCAGGCGCCTCGAGCCCAGCGCGTTTCGCCCATCGACGATGATGCAGCGATCGCACTGGAAGCCAGGGAGCATCGTGAGATGGAGATGGGGTGAGGCGGGGCGAGGCGAGGCGAGGCATTGCACGGCACTGCGCGTCTTGCGGGCGCCCTTGTGGCTCGGTCGTGCGCGCGGGCTGCTGTGGAATGCGGCTGGCGAGTGCTGGCGGGCCATGGACGTAGACGCCTACGCGTCCGCTCCGGGCGCATCTAGGCATCTGGGCAGCTGCTCCGCCGGTGCACACTGGGCCGTCACTGGGCGGTGGCTAGAGAGGCATTCCTGGACAGCCCGTCGACGCGGGGACAGGCCCGGCGTCAAGCGTCAATCCGTTGCGTGGCTGGTTTGAGAGGCGCGCTGAAACATTTGGACGCACACGACGACGATATGCAGCGCATTCCGAAGCAGCAGCCGGCGGCAGAAAGCACACAACGCCCGCGGCGGCCGAGCACCGTGAAATTGCAGCAATTTCATGTTGTTGGGAGCGGGAGGGCGAGCAAGATAGCACACTTGAGGGTAGAAGGCGCAGACCAGAACGCAGTCTGTGTGGCAGTTGATAGCCACCGCTGCGCTAGCCGTCTTAGGACTCTCGTGATTGCTTCGACCGGCCAGTGGCGCACCTTCCGGGATCGTCCCAAACAACATTTAAACCCTGCGCCGCCTGCTCAACCTTTTCCTCCCTCGACCGCTCCACCCGCCAGCATCAACTCACGCCGTAAGTCTTCCTCGACCCCCAACACACTGCCCACTGCCCACTGCCCGCTCTCAATTGCAATCCCCAGCGCATCCGCGTCTTATCTGCTCTCCCTGGCTTGCTAACACCACCACCCGCCCAGACATTGATACTTCCCGCGTTGCCCACGATGTTGTACTCCACTCTATTCGTCGCCACTGCGGCCTTCTCCGGCCTCGTTGCTGCCCAGAACGGCTCCGTCTCTGGTTTACCGTCAACCATTGAGCCCTGCTGCACTGTCGACGCCAACCTGGTGTCTGACGACTTGAAGACCGAGTGGTGCCAGGCCCAAGAAAACACCTGCCCGGAGATTTGCGGTGGGCAAGGTCAGATTGCTTCCGGAGGGAACGAATGTGACGAGGTATGTAATCGCCCTGCACTATGCCGCCGCATGCCGCTGACGCATCGCCCTAGGACACCCTCGAGTTCACTTGCAAGTGCAGGAACGGCACCGTCCCCACCATGTCCGATTACCAGCAGTCTGTGCCGGGCCAGATGTGCCGCTTCTGGTACGGCCGTTGCATCAACCAGACCAACCAGATAGCCTCCCAGCAGTTCGCATGCGACCAGACACGCAATCAGGAGTGCGGTAACCAGACCACCAAGGATGAGTCGGAGACCTCTAGCTCTAGCAGCGCAAGCAGTCGTCCTACGTCCACCAGCGGCTCCGACTCCAGCTCTGGCTCGCCCACCTCCTCGGGTACTGCTGAGTCCAGCACCAGCAGCCCTGGTGCTGCCGTCCGTCTTGCTCGCGAATTCGGTGCTCCTGTTGTCGCCGGTGGCTTGATCGCCTTCTTCGGCATTGCCTTGTAGGAATGGAAGTAAAGTTGTCTGAGCAGATGATTGGACCGGTTCCATGGTAGTTTTGGTAATGAGGATGAGACACGGGTATGCATCAGCGCTGCGCATCGGCATGGCTATCTTCTCCAGCGTTTTCCAGCATTGGAGTTAGGAAAGGTCACTTCAGGCGTCAGTTTGTATGTTCATGATGGAGACGCGCGTTGAGGAGGAGTTTAATACGAGTTCACGACCGGGCGATATATCCAACAATGCAGCAATTTTCAGTTCTTCAATCGTTCGTTCCACTGCTTCGTGCTTGTGTCTGTGTGCTGGCGGAACGATGCCGCTAACGTCTCAACAGTGCTAGCCGTAGCTTGTTGTCCTTTAGGTCCAAGAGTAGCGCTTCTGGGCTGCCAGGCAAGACGGAGGTCGGTCGTGACAAGGTAAGTACTTGCGGACGTTGAAATAGACGCAATCGTTACGTCTGCTAGAGCATATCGGAGCACCTATCGTTGGGAAACTTCACGTTACGCCCCCTCAGCCCCAAATACATCGGCCTCTCGCCCTTGTCATTGGCCAATTCGCGGTTGCAGGCGTTGATCACCTGGTCAAAATGTAGCGAATCACAATAAGGTGCTTAATCGATAACGGACGCTGCAGGATCCTTGCCTATGATCACATTTCGTAAAGTTCAACAAGCTCGTTCAACATCACATTCCGCTCTGTCGTCTGCTGCTTCTAGCTGGTATCTAAACCCCACCTTGCCCACCTGTCTCGGCTCACAAGCGCTTCTCCACCGTTGCTCCACCGTTGCTCCACCGCAGCTTCCCGAACAGAGTGAAGAGTGCCAGGTTCGGCATCGCCGCATCACAAGGAAAGCCTCGGTCGGTCCTTCCACCCCTCGAGAGGTCAGTGCAGTCGCAGCCTCGGTGTGGCTACCCACCTGTACAAACTCTGACCCTGTCACCAGCTCACAGTGCCCCGTGCCAGACATTTAAAGTGGCTTTCCACGGCTTCGTATCCGAGATATCTCGACACTGTACCAGGGCTACTGTCTGCACCCAGCGCTTTTTCCACCATCGGGCGCCGTTGCACCTGCTCCCCAATCCTCGACCGTACCACCATCTCACCGCGCATCCGACCCGAAGATTTGCACAACAACACAATTGTAGAACCATGGCGACGCTAGGGGCTCACAAGAAGCACAAGGTGACTGTCGTGGGCTCCGGTAACTGGGGCACCACCATGTCGAAGCTTGTCGCTGAGAACGTGACCGCAAACCCGACTCTTTTCGAAGAGAAGGTAGGCATGTGGGTATTCGAGGAGGAAGTCACCATTCCCAAAGAATCCCGCCACTACGACCCTGGCTCTGAGCTCGCGACGAAGCCGCAAAAGCTATCCGAGTTGGTCAACAAGCTCCACGAGAACATCAAATACCTGCCCAACATCACCCTTCCGCCCAACGTCGTTGCCGACCCTGACCTCATCGAGTCTTGCAGGGACTCCACTATACTCATATTCGTGCTGCCCCACCAGTTCATTCCGCGAGTGTGCGACCAATTGGCTGGCAAAATCGTGCCTTACGCTCGCGCGATATGCTGCACAAAGGGTGTAGATGTCAGTGAAAAGGGCATCAGGCTCATGTCGGAGGCTATTGGCATGCGTCTGAACATCTACTGTGGTGCTCTGTCAGGAGCGAACATTGCTTCCGAAATCGCACAGGAGAAATACTCCGAGACTACCGTTGCATATGATCCGCCACCAATGGACTCCCGCGCCCCGACTCCCAAAGGCTCACCTACATCCTCTCAGGTCGATCTCATTTCTCCCAGCAGGCCTGTCCCTAGCGAGCGTTCAGCAAGACTGAAGGCACTCCCGAACGAGTACCCTCCCCTTTCACATGAAAACGTCCGCAAGTTGTTCCATCGCCCCTATTTCCACGTGCGCATCGTAGACGACGTTGCTGGCGTCTCGCTCGGTGGCGCTCTCAAGAACATCATCGCCCTCGCCGCTGGCTTTGTCGACGGTCTTGGCTGGGGCGACAACGCGAAGGCGGCTGTGATGCGCGTTGGCATACTCGAGATGGTCAGGTTTGGCAAGGAATTCTTCCCTGACAGCGTCCACACGTCCACATTCACGGAAGAGTCGTGCGGCGTGGCTGACGTTGTGACGTCCTGCATGGGTGGCCGCAACTTCCGCTGTGCGAAGATGGCTATCGAGCGTGGGGAATCCATCTTTGAGATCGAGCAGAAAGTGCTTAATGGGCAGAAATTGCAAGGAACTAGCACGGCGTACGAGGTATGTATTCGTGAATGAGTCCTATCACCCACCACTAACAGTAATCAGGTCAACAGCTTCCTGAAGCAGAAAGGGCTGGAGGCCGAGTTCCCCTTGTTCACGGCTGTGTATAATATCCTCGAGGGCAATGCCAAACCCGAAGATATCCCAGAGTTGATTGAACCAAAGTAGGCGGGTGCGAGGCAGTGAGTTGTGTGGGTGAAGGAGTCGCGCCATCTGTCATGGACTGGACATTTAGGAAGAGGGGCTCTGCTTAGTGATGTGTGTGTGTCAAGCCGTTAACAGACTTGTGGCCACGTGTAGGGGGCTGAGATACCCTAGGATGCGTAACACACAAGTGGACTGTGTACAAAATTTTGTTCTGGAGCTATGTGGAATGTAGGGTTTCACGGAAGTGAACCCTAGAGTGGGTGTGAACACTAGACATTAGGATATCAAGGTCGAAACTTGCTCGGATACCCTCTGGTAGAATATAGATGTCTCAACAAAAGATAGGGGTCGTGTCACTTTGCTTCCATCTCTCTATGCAGTCATTTCCCCACAGCATTGTACCAAGTACTAGAGGAGGTAGCACGAGATGCATCCCAGACGAAATGGTAACATAGCGAAGCACTGACTGTTGGCATGGAGTTGCACGTGCACCATTCTGCTCTGCGCCCGCACAAAGGGGGCAGGCAGGCAAGTCCCGACCCGGGATATTTCGTCCGCCTCGCATGCGACCGCCATAACGGAGCCAGACTCTGACTCCCGTATACGAATGCCTTCAGTGCACTCTTCCAGCGGTACAGTGCCATGCTGTTACTCGCGTCCGTGAGAGCGCGCTCCTGCTTCGGCCAAGCAACATGCTGGACAACACTTTCATCACCACCGGACGAAAGAGTGGTACGCGGGACGCGATTCCACCGTGGACGAGCGGTCCGCGGTCCACCTACCTCAGGACACGAAGCTGACTGCACGGTGCAAGGGGGCAGGTGAGAAGCTTTCGTCCGGATCGGCCGCGGAGTGCTGTCTAGCTATGCCTGTTTGACTGCCCGCCTTGTTGTACGCGAAGCGCTCGTGGAATGAAGTGACATGCTGGGCTTGAGTAGTTGGGAACAGAGTGAGCAAGTGCCGTGCATGCAGTAGGCTCGAGAAAGTCGGTAGGCAAGGTAGGCAGCGGGACTTTGCTAACGAGAGAAACGTCTTACGTTGTCGTTCGTTGTGTTGGCGTGGCTTTGCTATGCGGCTGGTTGCAAGGCTGGAAGCGGTCATGTTGAGTGCTTTTTTCTTGGTTGGCGTGGGGAAGAGTGAGCGATGATGCGGTTTTACGATTGGATTTCCAGGGTGCTAAAAGGAGATTGATACCGAGAAGTTGGGTACGGTGGTAGGAGGGCAATGAGGCATCGGTTGCGTGAATAAGCGGCGGCTGAATCGCAGAGCATGTCCTCGGTGATTACGTACTGAGGAGTATCTGCGAGGCTTCCCACGGTACATGTATACCTGAGTCAACGTGAGAGCATGGGAAGGCAAGTAGGGTAATGAGAGATTGAGTAAAAATCATAATTCATCTCAGACAAAGCATCAAGAACGGAAGTATGTTACTTTCACAGAAATTCATTCGAAATTCCATCTGCCACCTTATCCTCAGTAATCTACCTAAGAGATCTTCATTACAAACTTTTGAGAGAGAAGAGTCGCAATGCATGCGCTGATAACGCTCCGAGCCCTTAGTCTAACCTGCAACGCAGGACTATCCGCTCGTCTATTAATTCTATGCCTAAAAAAGTGACGTGTTGACCCAATAAATCCTCCTCGTGAATGATCAACGCCATGCTAGTATGCTTGTATGCAGCGAGAGTAGCAAGGAAAAAAGCAGGTAAGCGCGTATATGCCAATTCTGTCCGGCAGCGGGGTATCCAAAGATTACAAAATGTACAACGTTCGAGTTTCGATCCATTCGATTCGGAGGCGAGAGAGAAGCAGCGAAGAAAGGGCGTTTACGCGGCGGCCATGACGATCTCCTTGCCCTTCATCGACTTCCACTCCACGAAGGCAGCGCCGATGATGGACAGCGAAGCTGAGGCCACGCTGACGTAGAAGGTCTGCGTAAGCGCGCTGTTGTACGCCGTCAACACGCCGTCGAGGAACTTTGCTTCGATGGCGTTCTTGAGCTCCGTTGCACCGACGGCGAGCACGATGGTGGGGTTGAGATCCGGGACAACCGTCTGCAAGTTCTTGATCAGCTGGTTGGTGAAGACGTTCTGGCCGACGGAGATGAAGAGAGCACCGCCCAGGGTCTGAGAGAACATCATGATGGCGGTACCGATGGGAATGTCCTCCTTGGGCAGTGCGGTTTGTACGGCGACCAAAACTTGCTGCATGCCGAAACCGACACCAGCACCGAAGATGAATTGGTAACCGATCCACTTGGGGGAGTTGGTATCCGTCTCAAAGGTGGAGAGCAGCCCGGCACCGATGGCCATCAAGACCGAAGAGAGAAGCATGAAAGGCGTGTAGTAACCGAGTGCGGTGACGGCACCGCCAGCACCCATGGAGATGATGACGAGACCCAGGATGGCGGGCAAGTTCATGATGCCAGACTTGGTGGCGCTGACTCCCTTGATGGCTTGGAACCAAATAGCTATCGTTTGTTAGCGATTATGATTTTTGGAAAGGTTTGAGGATGCTTACGGATATAGTAGACCATGACGAAGAAAGCAGCGCCCAACATGGCTCCGAACCAGGCGGAACCCCAGACGTTGCGGTTCTTGAAGACGCGGGGCGGGACGGTAGCATCCTCTTGCTTCCAGACCTGGATGGCAAGGAAGCCAATGAGAAGCAAACCGGCGATGACAAGGAGGGCAATGATACGGCCGTTCTTCCACTCGTACTTGCTGCCACCCCACTGAAGAGCGAGGAGCAAGCAGATGATGGCGGGTAGGAACAGAACCGTGCCCTCGAGATCGAACTTCTTGACCTGCTCAATCCACGTCGCATTGACCTTGGCCGTTTGACGCTTGAGCTTGAAGAAGGGGATGATGAAAGCGGCCGTGACGGCTCCAAGGGGCAGGTTGATGTAGAAGCACCATCGCCAGGTCAGGTGGTCGGTGAAGGCACCGCCAAGGCTAAGCATTGTTAGTCGCTGCTTGGATGGGGGTAGCCAAGTTAGAGTGGAACTTACAGTGGACCAGCTACACTAGCAATCCCGTACATGCCGCCGACCAGACCCATGAAGGCAGGACGTTGTCGCAGGGGCACGCTGACCGTGATGATGAGCACGGCCCCGCTAAAGATGCCCGCGGAACCAACACCCGCAATCGCACGTCCAATGATGAGGGCGGTGGAGTTGGGCGCAACACCGCAGATGAGGGAGCCGACTTCGAAGATGAACAGGGCGGAGATGTAGACCCATTTGATCGAGTAGAAGGTGTAGAATTTTCCGTAGATGAGCTGGGTCGCGCAGGTGGTCAACAGGTATGCGCTACCGTACCAGCCGACGTCGTTGAGGGCCTTGAACTGATCCGTGATGCGGGGGATAGCCGTCGCGATGATGGTATTGTCCTGCGAGGTTTGTTAGCTCGAGATGTGAGTATCAGCATGCGGATTTGACGCACCAGAGCCATGCAGAAGACGGACAAGCACAGGGCGATGGTGATGACGGCGAGGCGCCACGCTTTGGGGTACTCCTGGCCCTCCTCTTCGGCCATGGCGTCTGCCTCGACGACGGTCTCGTCCTTGGGCTCGGCGGTTGCAGGCTCGTAGGAGGCTTCCCGCGCCGAGGGTGCCTGCGAGGTCGCGACGGCCTCTGCCTTCTCGTAGTCCATGACGGACGGCTCCTTGCTCTGGGCGGCGGTGGTGGCTTCCGAGTCGGCTCTGCTCACCGGCCGGAGGGTGTCGTTCTTCTCGCTCATGGCTGGTGGTGCCTTTCCAAAGGGATGCTATGTCTCGAGCGCCTGTACCGTGTGGGGTATGACTGGTCAAGGAACGGGAGCGATGTCACTGTTTGGCAAGGCGCAAACAGGGTCCGGGTCTCGATGAAAGAAAAACCGCGGCGGGCAGGGCTGGCGGGGCGGGTTAGACAAAGGCGACGCAGCACAACAAAGAGAAGAGAGAAGAAGAAAAAAAAGAGACAGGAGCGGCGGGAAGGAGTCTATATCGCTGCCTGGGTTGCCCCATCGGTCGTCGCGACGGGCGCCCAGCAGGCGTGGGCGCCGAATATTCTCGTCCTTCCCCCATGCGTCGGTCGATTTAGGATTTGGTTGGATCCCTGTCGGGGGCTCGGCTAGGGTTTCGCGCCGCCCGCCGATTGCGCGTGGGTGGAACCGGAGCCGCGTCTTTGCCCGAAGCGTGAAGCATCATTTCGTCCGGCCCACAGCCAAGAGAGCCTGGCACGTATCGCTGCCCGCTGACACTGGGCGGCACACTTGATGGCACGGAAATTCGACCTTCTCCCGGCGAATGGGCTTGCGCGCAACGCGAAGTCGAACGTTGAACCCCCGTTGCAGCCAGGCCACGACCGCCTTCAGCCGTGTGTTGCTCCATGGACATGACTCCCACGGCGGCCCATCTCATCGCACCAAACACCCGGGGCCTGCGAGATCGCCAGGGCAGCGGTCTGGAATGGTTCCCCCCCTGCTCGCTCGCCGCCGCCGTGCAATGCTTGACATTCGTCCGTGAAACCTGACCGACGAACCCCGCGCTCCAGGTGAATGTGTGAATGACCGCCTCCCCCCCAAAACCGCGCGCTGTGAGCGGCACAGAAGGAAGTCTACGCGAATCTGCATGCAGACATGACGCTCCCCATGCTGCTCCAAGCGGAACACAGGCAACGTGGTGATGTCTTTGGACGCCTGTTTCATTCGTGACTCGCACACGGTGACATTGGGCCGTCCCTCGATCCCTTCAGCCCCTCGAATCCACGGACTTAAGCTCGCGCTCGCCGTGACAGAACGCTTAAAAGCCGAGCCATATTCAGCTCTCGGGCCGCCAAGAGCTCCGCTCCCTCGTTACTTGGACGACTGCCATGCATGCCCTGATACTCTACACGAGAAAGCAGCGCTGTAGCCTAGAACCCCCCGCCTTCTTGCCCTGTCTGCACCCTCTTTGCATACTCCCGGTAGTGGTATGTAGTGAGGGAGTATCTAGAAGCTCTGGATAGACCAGCAAGGAGCCTCCGCTTCATGACATCAACACTCGCACCCTCAATCACAATCCGCGATACGATACGGGCTTCGCACAACCTCGCCCAATGCGTACTACCTCCGTGAGCAAAATGTCAGAAAATATACTAGTCCGCAACACCCCACAAACACACCAAGATCGACAAATCATGACTCTCTGCTCCCATCATCAATCATCATCATCATCATTATCCATCTCCTCCCCATGCGCAGCATGCAGGTCCAGCAGCGCACGGCGTCCAACTCCACGCTCAAAAAGTCCACAAATCAACGCTCCGTCGACGTAATGCGCGCAATCACGCAGTTTTGACCTGCAGCACACGTCCATGTTCCTACTTTTAGACAACACACCCCGTAGGTACTGACGAGAAATGCGACATCGGGACGGGGCGATTCACTGTCTCCGTCCCGCAACCACCTCCCCAACGCATACACCAAGCGCTAGCGGCCCTGCATTGTCGTTGCGCCATGCGTGCGCTCGCCAGACACCGAGATCGCGTAATCAGCCCTCACCTCGCCAGTGAAGCTGAGCTGTGACATGTCCATCTTGCTCTATCCACTTGCCTATTTCCTGCTAGAATGCGTCCTGCAATCAGGCCCCAACGCGACCTTTTTCCCCAATCAACGTTGCCCAGCTTTACCTACATGTACCCCATGGAACGTTGAGCGAGAGCCCGAGAGCCCGTCCGCCTCCCATCCCATCCCATCCCTGATGACATGCCGCCGCGTACGTAAGCTGCAGCATGCGCACGTGGGTGAGTCATCCTCGTCCCACCGCTACGACGGCAACGCCCTACGCCCAGGTAATCCTTTCATCCTCCCTCCCCCTGGCCGCCACTACCGCCGTTTTATTGATGACAGGAGAACACACGAATTGGGTTTCGGGCCCGACACTCGCCTCCACTCGGGACCTTCTGAGCTCTACGGGGTTTTCAATGCACACGTTGGCTGTATATAGGTCGATACCTGGTATTCTTTTTTTTCCTTCTTATCGTAGCTAAAAATGTAACTACCTGATGTAACAGGGGGGTATATCCGCAGTGATAGATAGGCAAAGAAGCCCCGCTTCCCGTGAAATGGCGTAAATAAACCATCCCAATGCTAAGCGCCAGAGTACATCTACAAACAGGAACTTAGGGCCATGTTTCCAGCCATATCCTGGGTACATGTCTAGTTAACGCCGCGTCCCGAACACCAGACCAGAGTAAACCAAAACTCTTGCCGGTGCACTGCCCTTTAATTGGCCACAGCACCATCCGCATCCTGTCTGGCAGGCTCCGCATTCACAGCCGCATTGGCATTCGCTATCAGCGTCGTCGCCGCCGCCGCAGCTGCCTCTGCCTCAATTCGCTGAAGGAACTGCTCCCTGAACACCCTACCTTCGAGCCTCTCCTGCTCAGTCACCGTCTGCTCATCAAGACGCGGCGGGTTCCTCGGTCTCCCAAAGAGACACTTCCATAGATCGTTTGCGTCTACGACCTCGCCTTTATTTCCCTCGCGAACCAGCTTGCTGAGAAACGCCGTCTTGATTTCCTCCGAATTCGCTACATCCAGGTTCCTCTCTTGTGCCTGTTCTGCAGCCGCGGGTGTTGCCGAGCCTGAGAGGGAATTTGTGTCCCGGCTCACGTGTTCCAAGCGACGCTTTACCGAGATGTCGTAGATGGCTTCTTCGACCGTGTTGCCAACGATGTACATGAAAACTGTCGTAGCGCGCTTCTGCCCGATACGATGCACTCGAGCAATGGCCTGCAACTCCAAAGCCGGGTTGATGAGAGGCTCGCATAGGAAAACGTATGTTGCGTTGACCAGATTGAGCCCGGACGAATTCGATTTCGCATCTAGGAGGAAACATTCCTTTGCAGGATCGTTCTTGAATTGCTCGATGCCATTTTTGTCTCGAATACCGCTTACTCCAATCTTGGACCTAGTCAATGCAACACGAAGAACTTTGAGGAAATCGGCAAATTGCGAGTATATAATCGTCTTAGCACCTGGGTCGTTGTTTCTGATCCAAAGCAAGTGCCGCGCGATCATGTCGATCTTGGAGCCGTACGACTCCTCGAGTTTGATCGTCTTGATCTCGTTCATGGTGGAGTCGCGGATACCAGAATAGATGCATGTGTTGGCAGCTGAGGAGCTGGAGGCCTGCGGATCGTTCGCTGCGTCGTGGTATTCTTCCTGTGCGGTGACGAGAAGATTGTTGTAAGTAATTTCCTTCATGTCCGAGCGAGTGAGCTGAGTCCTGCATTCTGGACACGAGTGATTTATTTTCCACCATGCGAACATACAATCTCGGCAGTACTGCGCATTATTAGACACATCTTAATGCTTTGTAGTTTGATTGGCTTACCTCATGTCCACAAGTAGTCAGTATGCCAGATTCGTACTGTTCCTCGAGGCAAATTGTGCACTTTCGCTGCTCCTGAGGCTCTACAACACCAAGACGGAGGTTAAGAAGATATGTTTGCTTGACTTTCAATGCTTGCACCTTCGTTTTCCTGGCTTCCACTTGCATGTTCTGTCGTGCTAATTCCTGGTGATGATTGAGCATCCCGCCTTTGGTATCTTGATAATCTTCTACAGTGTCAGAAATGTGCATGAGTTGACGGTAGAATTCCAGACGATGATTCATAGTCAGTCGAAACAGATCTTGCTCCTTCTCTAGATCGGTGATCAGTTCAACTTGTGTTGAATATATCCCCTGTACCTGTGTAAGGTACTTTTGGGCAATCACTAGCTCTGCCGCGGCCCGCTTGTCTGCTGCATCGGCTCGATATTGAAGTGATGTGATCATTTGGCGAGCTGAAGCTACTACACCTTTGAGCGACCCGTGCTCGGGTTTGGGCCTTAGCTGTGCACGAGTTTGAGCAATCTCGATGAGTAAATGGGGTGCATGTCCTCGTTTCGACTCGTCCGGGTCCGAAGTTTGTTTCACTGCTTGTTCCATCTCGTAATCTACGAGGGCATCATGCGTTCCGTGAACAGCCGTGACTCTATCTGCGATGATAGTACGAAGACCCTGTATGTATACGTAGAGCTCGTCTTGAGCCTTGGTCGAGATTTCGTATTCTTCACCAGTCACCTCCTTCTCATCGTCCTGGTCTAAAAGTGACATGGTCAGGATGCCGATTATTTTGTTCCGCCATTCCTTCAACTTCGCGCTCTGCAAGTTCATGACATTGGTGATGATATCCAATTTTTCTAACACGTTACTACTCTCAATACCACCAAGATCTTGAACCTGCGGCACTTCTAAATCTTGATGCTCATTCATCAAACCTTTGGTCTTCCGCATAAGTCGTTGAGTGCGAGTCTCGGTCTCCTTGAGGAGCTCTCGACGGATCGTCTGAGCTTTGCCGTACCACTCGGTCTCAAGTTTTTCTAGTCGATGATAGTGCGCTGAATCGGGTACAGTGAGAGTAATATTTTCTTTCCATTGGTAATGCATGTTGCCAAGGAAAAAACAGCATGCATGCTCTAGTTCTAGAAAGGATCGGAGTGACCTACGAAGAATAGTGATGCGGGCAAATTTGGCGCTTGTTTCATCGTCATCATCTTCCTCGTCTGAGTCTTTGTGTTCTGATGCATTATCAGGGTGAGCCTCGTGGAGCCTCTCTGTCTCTGCTACAATCTCCTCTCGACATATCTTGACGTATTCGCGACTAGTCTGCAGCGCTTGCTCATACAAGGCAATGGCCGAATGGTTTGGATTGGGAAGATTGTTGGCGTAGGAGCAGATATGACCCCGCTTCATTTGGGCCAGAACCATCTCCTTGACTTCCGCTTTGAGCTGTGTGTCATTGTTATCGATCATTACTTGAAGTACTTCCTGAACCGTGCGGAGAGGTCGATTCTTCGAGCCGAAGGCCCTTCTATTCTTCTCACCGACATGGCTATGGAGACAGATCTGTCGCAATCGTACCAGCCATTCACGCATGCGCTCGATGGTTTCGGGATGATTTGTCCCTTGATCATTCCGGAGAGGAAGGCCATCAGGACTCAGGAAACATGCTTCACACATTTGACGGTACATATCTCTATAATACTCCTCCTCGATGTCGGTGAAAGGAACAGTGATGACAACACGTTTTTGTGGAGGTATATCAAGATCCTTCCGAATTTGGTCCTTAGTATGCCGAAGAGCAATGCGATCGATGATGGCCTGAAACGAAGTTTTACTCAGGCGAGTAAAAAGATCCTTGGTGCTAGCAAATGGCTCGCATCGCAAGAACACAAGGAGCCCCAACAGATCCGAAACGCTCTTCCGGACAGGAGTGCCAGAGATAGCCCAAGCATTGCAACGTGGTATAATTTGAGCGACCTTCGCAGCTTGACTGACGCCGCTTTCAACCATTTGGGCCTCGTCGAGACAGACCCTCCACCAAGATATGTCCACTAGCGGGCTGTTCCGACGTTCATGGACTTTCCCGTGGCGTAAAGAGCGATTAGGGGCAGGGGTGGCGAAATGTAGCTCTTTAGAGAGTACATTATAACTCGTCAACACGACATCGAATTGTAAAAGGTGCTCAATTGTAGTTTCTTCATGGTTCTTCTTCGATTTATGATGCAAGTACAGTCCCTGGTAGTGGAATACCTTGAGCTCAGGCGCGTGTTTGTTGATCTCATGCTTCCATTGCTCGAGGATAGCTGGGGGAGTAATGATCAGGGTCGCGCTGGAAGCCTTGACTGTCTTGCCAAGATGTAGATCGTAGACATCCTCTTTTGCGATTTTGCGCTTGTTCAGGCACATGAGTGCTATCAATTCGACCGACTTCCCAAGGCCCATCTCTTCAGCCAATATGCCACCATGCAGACCAGTGGAATCCACGACCCGGTTGAGATCGGATATGACCATCCCACGAAGATGGCTGACGTAGCAAACGGTGCCTGAAACGTCCTGGGCGCGACTGAACGACACGGGTAATGTACCTCCAACATTGTCTTTGAGGGGTTGAAGCTGTCCCGCAGGCGAAAAAGCAGTGCCCTCTCGTTGCAGCATCCAGTTCACCGATCGTTGCTGGTAGGGGTATAAATTTGTCGAGGTCAAGCTATGCTCGATGCGGTCAGAGACACCGCTGTTCTTCGGAACATGGACGGCATCGTAGAAATCGGATAGAGACCACGATGATTCACCGACTCTTGACCTGTCCGGAAGGTATGTGTGGAGAATCTTCATATCGGCGCGTTGGTATTCTCTCTGCCTGAACGTTTCGGTAGCCGAGATGTCCAATGGCCAGCGAAGCTCGATCTCCAGTTGCAGCGAATTCTGAGTTGGGGTTGGAGGCCAGAGGACACAACGACAGAAGGGGATATGAGCGGTGTTCGATGATGGAGTCCATCTCCCCCCACCGTCCTGAGTGAGGCGAACGGAAGCGGCCGTCTCCAGGTGCGGCGCAAGTGGTTCGAGGAGTTCCGGGGCGGCAGTGGCGACAAAGGATATGCTGGAAGAGGACTCCGGGTCGAATAAGGATAGCGAGATCTGTTGTTCATCGGACCGGGAGAAGGACTCCAAATGGAGGTTTATTGTTTCGCGTGATTCGTTCGGGAGCGGCGTAAACTGAGTTTGCGATGCGGAGGGAACCTGCGCAGGTTAGTAGTTTTAAAGTATGCGAAGGCGCACACTGACCAGATCAAGCTTGATACTAGCAAGAACGACGCTCTTATCAGAATCAAAGGACCTCCATATGTGTACTTGTGCGTGGTCCCCGTTGGGCAGCTTGCGTCGCTTCTGTGCTCGTTCTTCTAACGGGGGGTAAGTCGGGCCCGCCGCTGGTCGGAACAGACTCTCAAATGCGCGGAACGCTTCCGATTCTTGATATTCGGTGGTTTCGCCGCGGCTGGAGAGCCATGCAGTGCAGGTCGTGACCTTGGCGGTTCCATGGAACGGCGCCATGGTCGGTGGAAAGATTGAAGCAGAGAAGGGTAAAGTTGACGTGCATGCAGGTTGAGTGCAAAGCGGCGGGAGACTTGATCAGCGTATGCGCCAAGACGCTAAGATAAGAAGCCGGAAGCGCGCCACGGACGCGACCCCACGCGGCCTATGCGCATCGTGCCGGTGTTAATGTTCACCATCAATTTTGCCATAGTAAAGAAGCTAGAAGGTGAAACTTGTTCTTCCTAAGTTTGTAACATCCAGCCATTGTCCAAGAAACTTTGTCCTCCTCTACACTTGAAGAATCCGCTCCGTACCCTACTTTGCGATCCCTGTCATAAATGAGTCACAGTAGATGCAGGTCAGAACAGGAAACGAGAGCCCCCGTATAGCTTCTCTGAGGCGCAAGCTCCCTCTGACTTTTATGCGCGTCGCGTCCGTATTAGAACTGTCCACCAAGTGCCCTATCAGGCGGATGACATACGTGACGGAACTGGGTAAAGTCCCTCTCGTGAAGAATGATGTTGCCTCTGCTTGACCGATCCCACTTGTGCTAGGCCATCCAATGCTAAGCCGAAGCCCTTCTCTTCTGATGATCCTTTTCAAACATCAAATGCCCTTCCAAGAGGTACCGTCGCCGAAGATCTGGGCCTTTCCCCGGTTTAAATTCGTTTCCCTGCCATAGTGTGAATACTGCCATAATCTCGAAATTTTTCAAAACCGCTTGTTACAGGGCGTCTTCTATTCCGTAGCCAAAACTTTCCGAATCGGCTCGAAGTGCTCGACAAATTTCTCTACCATACCATCCAACCTCGTGAGATCATCCTTACTTTTCTTCACCTCTGCAATAAGCTTCTGCTTCTGCTTAAGCTTCTCCTGCCTGCGCTCCTCAAGCTTGACGCGATCTTGATATTCCTGTTCGATGCGCGCGATCGTGAGGTCGTGCTCTGAGGAGTCGGCATACTGTGGAAAGTTTTCTCTGAACTCATCTGATGGTATGAGAGGAAGCTTCTTGTATTTGTGACTAAGCGGTCGATTAGTCTTGAGAACACATGTATGGGACGGTATAGAAACATACTCGTAGTTCTCCGCAGCTGCAATCTCGGAGCGCAAGGACTGCTCCTCATACTTCAAATTGTGTAGGTCTAGGATTAGTGCATCGTTTTCTGCCTTTTTGTTTGTTGTTTCCGCTTTCTCTTCCCTGATCTTGATCACACTTTGCCGATATACTGTCCGCACCAATGCCAACTGCGCCTTGAGCTTTTTCTCCCGCAAATCGAGCTGCTGCTGGACCTTCCTTTCTCTGTCGATCTCCTCGCGCGTACTAAGTTTGGCGGGCTTTGGGTTCGCTTGCTGATACCCGACGAACTCGTTGATGCGTTGTTTGAGATTTTGGGTCTCGCGGTAGAGACGGCTGTTTTGCGGTAACTTAATGTGCTCGGCGAGCTGAAACCGCGAAAGGTCGATGTCGCCATTCGACCCGCCAGAGGTGTCCATGGCGTCTGCGTTCTCCGAGGCGCTCATGATGTACATGCGAGAGTTTGGTGTTAACGTTCGCCGTGCACCTTCGTTGAGTCGTTGGCGTTGAAGTAGTGGTGAGCCTCTTCTGTTCCAAAGATGGAGCCGTGAAGCGCCAAGACCCCAAAAGTAAGCTACTGATCGCACGTGAGCACGCGTCACGACGTGGCTACTATTCGAATCTATCGTGCCTCGATCCACATTCGGTTTCTAGAACGTGACTCGCGTGACTGAAGTAAATTCACGGCTTTTGAAGTTTTTGCGTAGAAAAATAAGGTCATGATGAATTCGATGCGGTAGGGCATAGGTTTAAACAAAGCCGTCCATCCACCTTACATGTACAAATAGCTTCACCAACAGTCTGCCTAACTTCCTCACCATCCTCTCAACCCTCCATGTCCCCAGACATTGTTTCCAAAATCTGGATTTCCGCCTCCAGCTCCATACCCCCCACATGAACATCCCACGGTACCTTCATCCTGCATCAGTATCGTTCTTATTTCACATGGACCATTCACCTCAGGCATGGCTGAAGACTTACCATCATCACATCTCCGTTCT
The DNA here is from genome assembly GCA_027946365.1 of Kalmusia sp. IMI 367209. NCBI lineage: Eukaryota > Fungi > Ascomycota > Dothideomycetes > Pleosporales > Didymosphaeriaceae > Kalmusia > Kalmusia sp. IMI 367209. Next base: position 1,559,827 of record JAPEUQ010000003.1, on the reverse strand, counting down.
CTTCAAACCACGCATCACATCCTCGAACGTCCAGAAAATCGATCCATTCGTCATTCTCCACGCTCAACGCTCTCGGTATCTTCTTTACAATTTGCTTTCTGTCGCCACGTATGAATGAATTCATGATCTGCGATGAGTTTCCATCAAAGCCGACGGAGCTTTCTGGGTCGTATCCGCTGGGATTGTGGGATGAGAATGGGGAATCTATTGGTGATGGGAGACGAGACCTTGGACTACAGGCATCAGGTCAGCACTTATCAGCATAAAAGAGTATCTTCCTCGCATAGCTTACGCAGACGGAGTAGGCGTGATTTTTTCTTGAGTTGACCTCGCGATACTAGATATATTGACTGGGTATACATCATGGACGACGCCGCTGTGGCACACATAACGACTAGAGCGTACGGAAGGATTAGCGTACTTCCGCAACTGCCATGTTTTGCATCTAGACGTGAAAATAAGTAAGCGCTGTCGTTATAAATCCCGTATCTTGAATTGACATACTGCGAATCCAACGTGAACCCCCAAATGGTGATATCGGGCCTCGTCTGAATCGCCACCTCGCATACACCCTTCAGCCTCCCCACCTCCGTTCCGCGGATAGCGATTGGCCAAACAGGATTATTCCCCCAGTGATCAGAGGAGGCGGGCCCATCCCACCAGTTCAACCAATGATCATCGGTGCGTCCTTGATCCGAGAATGGTGGCGCAGTGTAGACATCCCAGCTGTCCGCTTTCTGCTCTGTACAAGAAAGGTTGCACACATCCGGAGGTATATTGTAGAGCACCAACGTTTCTCCAAAGACGACGACGACACGTGCACCCCAAGACATATCAAAGGCCGAAGTATAAAGGCGTGGCGCTTGGTTCTCAGGCGATGGCGGCACGAACATGATCTTTCGAATGAGCTTCGTGGGTCCACCTAGGGGCGCATCACAACCCATGAAGAGTTTATCTGTGCAGGGATCAATGAAAAGAACATGATGTCCATCACTCAGCGGAACGGCGTGGTAGTGGTCCACGTTAGGAGAGACTAATCGACAAGGATTGCTTTCAAACCCAAAGGAACCCCAGAAAGAGCTGACCATCGGGTGACCTGAATTTCTAATGAGTGTCAAGTCCATTTGAGTTCCGGTTCACTCACTAGAGCAAAACTTGCGAGATATTCCCGGCCTATCTTGAGGATGCGCAGCGCTAGAAATGAGTCGCAGCTTCTTTGCAGACTCAAAACCTGGGCGCGGTGCAAGGAAGAATAGGTAGTCAGAAGGTGCAGTAAGCGGGAACCAACGACTCAGACTCTGGCCCGTAAGTGCGTCAATCCAATGCAGCTCTATACTAGCAGAGCATCCTGGACACGGAATTTAGTAAGTATTTGTGCTCCGAATTATGTATTTCGGACGAACTCACCAAATGCAACACAACGACGCTGTGGGCAAATAGAAACTGGATCATTTAGTATATCCTAAAATGACGAGCCTTCTATTATAGAACGGGATTTGGTGTATTCAGCTCAAGGAAAACTTCAAGATCACATACCGCTACGTGGCGGATCATCATCAGAACAGAGATGGCGGTAAAACGTCGATGTACCGCTTTCAGTTGGGAAGCTGCAAGAATTTCGACTATGATGAGAGTCAAGCCCGGGCAAAGCATTGCGGCACGGTCCTTGGATATTCAGATTCCAAGTTTGGTTGATGCGATTATGGGCGTAGCTACGATAGTCGTCAACTTCCTGAAGTGAGATTGCTTGATGGTTTGATTGCACGTCGACCGACTCGATTGAGGTTCCGTAGGAATTTAGGTCCCTAGTGAGTATCGACTTTCGATCAGCGGCGTCGACTCTGGCCTGCAAACCGCTTTCTCGGTTACGTAGTGCGGAAGTACTCGGACTAGTCCTGTATGGTTGATCATGTTTCTCCACAACAATATCCTCCTGTAATTCGGGTTTCGGGCTCTGGCCGTATTGCAATTCGCATACCATACCCATTCGACCTTCGAGCAAAGCAGCAACCGCATTCCTACCAGAAGACACATCCATGCTCGTTGCTAAGACCCTTCTTGGACAGATCACGCTAGTTGCAGGCGCAATATCCCCACTTCGTAGGTCATATATGTAGATGATGGTTTCGCGACCGACGAGCAAAAATTGCCCGCAGATGCTTGTAGTATAGATCAAACCCCCAGTCCCTCGTGTTTGGGGCCCTGAATGGCCGCTAGCCAGGTCTGTGAAATCTGTATCAGAGGCTTCAAAGAATACGTTGGAGTCTTTGTCGTTGGAAGTTCCCAATGTAGTACTAGTCCACTTCGAGGATAGAGAACATTCGCGTGACAAAATACAACTGAGAAACCACGGATCGCCTGTGTCCATAGAGGATGCGTGGAAGGCCTTATGCCCGGCATTTATAGCCTAGGAGTTTGTATGTGATCAGTGTATAGGCTGTACATATTGTGTATATTAACAAGCTTACTATTCTAGCACTTTCAACGCCCTCCCACCAGCCACCACGATGAAGCATGGTGCATAGGAGCTTACTGTCTAGACTTGCCCGCATCCAGGTAGAACAGGTATGCCGAGCTGCATTGAACTATGTATGAATGAACATCAAGCGTCTTGCGTAGCCTCGTGTACCTACATCTTTCGGACCTAAGTAGCTGTAAATTTGCTGAATAATTTCGTTGGGCGTGCGACATGAAGTTGACAGCTTTGGAGGGTCAATGCGGTCGAGTGCCTCACACCACGCTCGACAAGTTGACCCTAATGCTTTTCGACACCTTTTATCCAAATAGGGGAAGAGAATGGTACACAACGTGCTACTCAAGGACGGGTTATTGGGGTGTGGTATCTGGAAACTCTCTTCGTCAGATATGGACTGAATATCTTCTGCCACATCTTCTAGTACCGACGTCTCTGGCTCTTCTATTGGCGTGTCGATGCTCATCAGCACATCCGACATCGTCCGGACGATGCCGCGCTCAACCCAAGGCTCTAAGATACCATCTTCGAGTGTCTATGAAATGAAGTATAATGAGAATTCGTTTGAGTCTTTTTCACACACATAAGAGCTCGACTCACAAGCATGTGATTGAAGAAAGATGTGTCGGAGTGTACGCGACGGAAGTGAGTTTAGGTCGCTACCGTTCTCGTTGAAGCTCGATAACCGAGAAGTAGAATTGCTGAAAGACCCAGATTGTGACTCTAGGCTTGGGCCGCTGAAAATGAAGGCTCCGGTCGATACGAACTCCAAGCTGGGCATCGAACCGTTAAACGAGCCGGAATTGGCTCTAGAGCGACCACTTGACGAGGTTGATGCTACTGGAGAATCTGTCGTTGGAGATACGACGTCGCCTGGGCTTGTATTGAAAAAGGAAGTAAAGACTTTATGGAACGCAACTCGTCGTCTCGAAGACCCACTTGATGACAGGGGAGGGCCTTTTCTGTGTTGCGGCTTTGTGACTCGTGAAGCGTCTCCTTGCACGATAGGAGTATTGCGCGGATGTGGAAACACATGACGCAATACATCCGATCGTTTGGCATGTGACAAGATAGATTCCGCTTCATCGTTGGTTGATGACCTAGTCTCAGGTTGTGAAGCCTCAGCATCCACGGGGTTGAAGCAAGTCTTTTGCGAAGTCATTCGTGTATAGGTCGTTGGTTCAGAACAATAAGACAGCCTCCCGATTGTAGGTCGCGTTGCGGGCGGGGCGAGGCTCAATGAGTGGTGATGCGGAGATTCGAAGTATGATGCAACAGAGATAGGCTGATGATCGGAACTAGAAAGTGAAGGTGTTGACTGTGTCCCGGCAACTCCTCGAGAGAGATAAATCTGGGAAGACGTTGTTGTGGCACCCCCGAACGGAGATGCAAGCGAGTCAAGAATAGCGTGCGACAAAGAATACGTGAACGAGCGAATTTAGGAGCACAATAACACTACAACTAACAAGTAGTGTCAGTAGAGAGGTTTCCCAAGTTGAAACCCCTCATCGGCTAGGTAGGGCTACTCACAGGTCTGTAACGGGTGTGATTTGCAAATTGTAAGAGAGAGTGACTGCTGGTCAAGCGCGCAAGCGGGTAAAATTGGTTGAGGTATTAAGGATAGCTATGTAAGGACAAGGACGAGTACCAACTCCCCATGAGTGGCGGAAAGGCATGGTACTAAAGTACAAGGAACAAGGAGATGGGTATAGAGCGTGTCAGAAACGAGAGAGACATCAGTGCCAAGAATTTTCTAGGAAGGTATAAGCGGAAAGTAGAAGGAAGTACAAAAAAGCTCTCCAGTTTAAGAAAGAGTCATAGTCAAGAAGGAGCGAACCAGTTTTCAATCGTTGTTCACACTATGTGACGCAGAGCCGCTCTGAGACCTCGCGCGCTTATCAATAATCCAAATATCGTCAAGACTGTCGCACGAAACATCAGCATTGGGTTTTTCAAAGACTAAGATTTGCTTACTCCATGACTAAACTCGGATGTTCGAATCGCATCTTCTTTTCACGGGCCTCGTCCAAGGTTTGACGACCTGCTGAGGTTGCCTCCTCTTGGACGCCTCTACCAAGACTCGAATGCTCAGCGCTTTTTAAACTTCGTAAGGCAATGAACTTCATCAGGGGTCTGTACGTCCTGCTATACACATAGGCAAACCACACCGTGCCAATAGCGAGAGGGGCTATGAGAACAGCGCGCTTGAAAGCATTCCTCAATGCAAGTTGACCGGCAAGAGTGATCTGAAAAAGAACAACTCCAGCGATGACGCGATCGCACATCATCATCCAACCCTTGCCCGTCGAGTGCTGGCGATGTTCCATTGCATACAGCAATTGGTACTTGTGGACGAAATGACCTATCAAAAAATAGGCCAAACCACTAAGTAGCACCTGCCAGGAGTCTCGAAGCACGCTGTAGACTAGACAGATAATAAATATAAGAATTGTTTGAGGGAGAAAAAACCCATAGCTGAAGACCGGAGGTTGGACAAGTTCCGCATAATCTGTAATTCCTGATTAGATAAATTTTCGTGGACGTTATTAACAAGCATACCTCGAGGAGTTTTAGCACCGATAAGATTGATCGGATACAGTGAGAGGGCACCGAATTCCATGAGACGAAGTGGAAACAGGCCGAAGCCCTGCAGTATGATGAAGTTAGTGTAGAAGCCCAAAAGCTTGGCTAGCGACTTTGCTAGTGTGTTGGCTATGATAGAAGCATCGTGGAGCTTTTCACCAAAACGTTCCAACAAGGCCACGAATCCAGAACCCGTCCCGAGAATGGTGAAGACAAAGAAGAAGTTGAAGAAAGTGAAGAAGAAGTTCTTGGATATGACGCTTAATTCTACGTCTCCTTGTGATATCATTCCTTGTTGGTTTGCCAACCCTGGTGTTATTAGCAATTGGTTTCGAAAAGTGAGCAGTGATTCGCTTACAATCATAAAGAAACGGGACTAGGACATTTAGCAGGGTAATTGCTAACGTTGGCAATTGGGTGTTGACAAGGGATTGCAGTACTGGATGCGAGTCTAGAGCGTTGGCCAAGCCAGGGAAAATCTCAGCTATCGCACATGTGTTCAGTGCACCAGCAATCGGAACTAGTAATGCTGTCCAGAACACAGTGAGCAGCCCGATGAAGGCCGTAATAGACCACGCACGCAACATCCTCCTGCCGCGGGTCAAGTATGTGTTCGTCCAAACCACGTCAGATGGAGCGGGGCTGCTGTTGGCTAAGAGTTGAAGTGGCGAAGGATCCAGAACCGCCTGTATGGCCATTTGGGCGGACGCAACGCTGTCCATAGTCACGAAAGCTAGCGGGGTGGGTTCAAAGTCCTTCTTTCGCAATGCTTTGATGTTCTCGTCTAACCTCCGTAGCTTCTCTTCGTAGTAATTGATCGCATCCACGTTCTTGAAATGCAGTTTGAAGCGACCATACCAGACCTTTGCCATTGGGCGCGGACGTGCGTAAGGAAGTGTATAATCAGGGTCTCGGTCGGTATCATTCAGGAGGTGACTGACCTCGTCGCCTTCATCGCCTTCATATCGTACTTCTGGCGCTGGAGGTCGGGGCTGCACTACAGGCAGTGTCTCCAAGCTTCTTTCCACCCGACGATTGCCGAGATACACAGTCCATGCTTCCTCAAGTTTCCTTAGGATCGCCTGTCTCTGCACTATACGCTCATCCAACTCTTTCCAGTTCTTGCAGAGAGTGACGCTTTCCACTCGTCCGATTTCGAGATCTTCAATGAACTCCTTGATCTTCTCCTCGGATCTTAGTTCGAGTGGTATTCCTGAAAGACGGATTGTGCGATCTGTAATGGTCGTCTGACTGCCTAGGTATGTTTGCCGTACCTCGATGATCTTTCTGGTCTGCGAGACGATGAGATACAGCAAGAAGGCAGTGAAAAGGTAGGCGAAGACGAGGTACATCCATAGATAATCGGTATACGCCTCGTAATCTGTGGCCATGGCCAACCATGTCGACGAACTGTCGCGTTTTCGGTCACCTTTCTTCCCATCGTCCGGTATATTCTTCTCTTTATGTGTATCGTGTACTGGCTTGATGACCGCGAGGGCGAAGAAAAGCGCGACGACGAGGAACTTGCTGGCCATTTTGAAAAAGGCAAGATACTGGGACGATTGTCAGTGATACCTCGGACCGATACTCTGACAATACCCACCACATATGCATCCAAGCCGGCCGACTCAAGTACTTGTTCTTCCGTTATGCGCCATAGTGGGAGCATCCACCCGAGAAAGCTGTCGGAGAGTTCGGGAAGGGCAGTCGCCCGGTCGTTCTGCTTCTTGCGGGCCGCATAGAGGCCTTTCCATCGCGGTCGGAGCAGCTACACAACCCATTAGATAGTGAACCAGTGTCAAAAGGTGGAGAGGCTGACACAGAAGGTCACAAAGGCGCTCAGTCCAAGAGTGAATGAGAGGTAAATCTGGATGCGTGTGTCTCTAGGTTTGGACCATCCATACAGTTCATCGCCGTCCAATGTGGTGCAAGTATCATTCGAAGTACCATTAAACATTGTTTAGAAATCAAAAACACCGTCTCGCGGGCAGACGTCGTCAATGTATTGTGTCGCGCATGTGCATGATGCGTGCTTGCCGACGGGCGCGCACGTCCTCAACTTCCCGACGCGAGCTATGTCATCGGCGAGAGCCACGTGCATGGCTGACTCAGCGCCAGCGACACAACTTTCCCACCAATTTCATTTCACAGCATCGGTAATTTATTTAGGGGATGACCCCACGATGGAGACAGACGGTATCAGCTATACAGTCTCAAAGGATGTGTAGTTGATCATGTTGCTATTTCGCGCTCGGTCAAATATAGGACTGCGTACGATCAAATGTGATTGACTCGGATTAGGGTGTACTGATTCCTGTTCTTGCATCCTATAGAGTCTGCGAGAGTCGATACTCTGAATCATCCAGAGTCAATGGACTACTTCCAGAGACGAAGGTCTGACAGAAGGTCGACAGGCAGACGTGAACTTTGACCATCGTTAGCCAGTGGCCAAAGTAGTCAAACCTGGATGGGTCCTTTATTTACTGTGTACCACACTGAGCCACGTCTAGTGCAACGTGCAAAATCAAGCACCTGAGACACTGCGGCGCCAGCGCGGCGCCAGCTCGCCCGCCGGAAAAGCGTTAGCACGCGGGACATGAAATCATCCCTTGAAGTTCTCATGCATCAATCTGCAGAATGAAACAACAAGCAATAGATAGCCCAGCAGAACGGTTGCCGTTGCCTGGTAAAAGCACAGAGCTGAAGTCTGCTTCAGCTGGTGCCCAAGAACATGCCATAATATGTATGCGAACACACAGATGCTTACAAGGAACATCAAGGTTGCGAGTAGCACCGATCATAGCTTCTCGTTTCGGTTTGCATTCATCTTGAAAATCGCCACGTGTGAGCATCATGATACAATATCTTTCTTGTGCTTCGGGACCTCGTGTCGTTCATGATGACCGCACTACGCGCACCGACGCGCATCGAAACAGCCGGAGCGTGGACCCGAGATAAGCATTCGAAGACTGCTTGGCGAATGCTTGACTGCAAGCTTGGGCCGTTGCTTTGGCGCAACTCTATTTGCAGGATCCTCCGCCAACGGGGATGGCGTGTTCGAGACCGCCTTGGATGAATGGACTGCAGACAACGCCAGAGCTATGGGTTGGAGCTTATAGCCGCCTTTCATGCATCATTGGCGGCCTACGTGATTGGCATTTGAGCTCTGTAACTTCCGATTTGAGACAGTCGAGAAGGTCGAAGCTTCGTTAGAAGCCGCTTTGACGGCCAGGACAGTGTCAGGAATGGGGTCAGCTCGAGGGCCCGGCGCTTGGGCATGGCCTGTGTCTTCGCTCAATACGAGGAAGCCGGCCCACCCGCCTCGTGCACATTGCTAGCTGCGGTCGTCTATCCTTGCATGTTCCCCCAGCTTCCCTCCACCGCCCATCAGCCGTCTTCTCGCTTTCTTTCGTCAGTGAAGTTCCTCTCTCTTCCTGAACTACACGCCCATCGTCTTCTTTTGTGGTAAATCCACGTGCTCGGCTGTCCGTTCTCGCAGCACCGAGTGCAGCGACCCAACCTTCGATCCCGGGCTTCAGGTCTATAATCGACTTGGCAAGGCCAAGAGTGCGGTGGCAGATCGTTCCTCTGGGCAGCCTCACCTTCGACGTCAGGTACGTCTTTACTGCATGCTCCGCTCGGTCTCGATCGAGGTCTACTGCGCTCCAGTCTCCACCGTCTCTCTCTCTCTCCGCGTGGACATAGCAAGAGTTCACACACTGTGCGCCAGACTATGTCCCCGCCAGCATAGCCCCCCAGCGGTCGCCTCCCCAACTTCAACCCAAGCGGGTCCTCTGCGGGACCCCCTCTATTGCTACTCCCGCTTCATCGCATCGCAATGCTGACTGCGTCTTCACAAAGTTTAGACTTTGTGCTCCGTTGTTCGTCGTCTGTACTTTGCGCAGCCCCCTGGCCGACCTGAGACACGGTTGCGCGTCAACGATCGTCGGCACACCTTGCAGCGCATCAAACATCCTCGCCTGCTTGCTATCAACACTAGCTTCGCGCTGCCCGCTGCACCCGCTGTCTTCCTGTCGTGCGACTGCTGTTGCTCTCGGCCCTGGGCCGCTCTCGCTCTGTACACCCTGGTGCACCAGCTCGCGTGCCTCCTTCAACTACCTCTCCTCGGTTCCTGCGTCGCGCCGCATCGCTCGTCACACCCGCTGTGGGATCGCAATCCGCATTGCACATCGTCGGCGCCACCTTGACGCGTCGATTGGCTAGGCTCACTACCGCATCGCTTCTGTAGATTGGGTGCGGGTTGCCGCATGATGTTTGCGCGCTACAGAGCATGACTCCCAGTCCGACACGCGGTACCGTTGCCTCGTCCCCCTCAGTTTCCGGCAGATCGCTGCTGTCCAGGCTCCGCGCGCCTCTCAAGTCTAAGACACGCAACTTCACCGAATTCTACATACAACCAGACGACCCGCATCGCCAGTATGCGCCGGGGGACATTATCAGTGGGAGCGTCATAGTGAAGGTCATCAAGCCGCTAAGGATAACACATCTCGTCATTTCGCTCCATGGATATGCGCAGGTGTTCAAAAACCCCAATTCCCCAGGCGATGCGTACAAGAATTACAGTACCACGGTGGGATCAGGAAAAGGCAAGAAGACGGGAAGCTACTTTGGCAATGGTTTCGTCTCGCTCTTTGAGGATGAGGCAGTCCTTTGCGGCGAGGGCAGGCTAGGAGAGGGCGTATACCATTTTAATTTCGAGCTGGAATTCCCGTCCAAGGGCTTACCCAGCAGTATAGATGTAAGCCGCCAACATTCCACCTGCTCTACGTTTTACTAATACGTGCACTCAGTTCGAGCGCGGAACCATCTCATATATGTTGACTGCCACGCTAACTCGACCAACCACCATGTCCCCTATAGCCTCATATGACACCAAGGTTCATTTCATGGACGTCATCGACATTGCTTCCATACCTGAACCTAAACCCAGGGCGATATCGCTAGAACCCATCTCGCGGAGGGGACGAGCAAAACCCCCTCGCAAACTACCGCAAGTGCAAGAATCGACTCTACAAGTACCCGATGGTGTAGAATCAACGCGCAGCGGGCGAATGTCAGAAATGAACAGTGTTATAGAGGAAGGCGACAATCCCGGAAGTCCCGCCCCTAGTGACACAAGCTTCGAAAGCCAAATAAGCAGCGGTAATGCTTCCGGGACCGAGTATGGCATCCGCTCAGTAAACACTGCTTTGGATAGTACCTTATCGAATGCCAATCGAGCAAACGTGAAGGGGAAAACTATCACAGCCACCATTGAAGTGTCCAAGGGTGGCTTTCTACGCGGTGACAGCATACCTCTTAGGATTTCAGTCAACCACACGAAGCATGTGCGAAGTTTGAAGGGGATCATCATCACGCTCTACAGACAAGCCCGGGTTGATATGCACCCAGCATTGCCCGTGTTGCCGAACAGCAAAAACGACAAAGCCAAATCCGAAGATTACTACCCCAAGTCACGGACAGGACTTGGGGGTTTATCTCTTTCTTCGGCCGGGTCGAGTCACTTGTTCCGCAAAGACCTCTCGCAATCATTCGCTCCTCTCTTTGTCGATCCTAGGACGCTTACTGCCGACGTCAAATGTGCAGTGAGGGTTCCAGACGAGGCATTTCCCACCATCTCAAATGTTCCAGGAGCGATGATCAGCTTCAAATATTTTGTGGAGGTTGTTGTGGACATACAGGGGAAGCTCTCGGGACTTGATCGCATGCTCCCCAGAGCCGGCCTCGTGCCAATCGGAAACAGCTCAGGCATCGGCGGCTTGGGACCCGAAGATGCTAGCGGTAGTATGTTTTCCACTTGGGGCGGTAATTTCGCTGATACAGACTCTATACGGCGTGAAAAGGGCGTGGTATCGAGCCTGTTTGAAGTCGTTATTGGCACAAAGGATAGCGAAAGGAGCGGAAAACGGAAAGCGCAGCCAGGCGACGTTCAGCCGGACGTTCAGGAAATTCCACTCGAGCCCACCGAGCAACGATCAGTGGATGATGATCAGAACCAAGAGTATTACGGGTATGACGAGGAAAATCAATATTACGACCAGTATGGCTATGAAGGCGCATACGATGAGGCTCCAGGCTACCACGACAGTGGTAGCTCGCAAACGCCCTACATGCCGCAACCAGATAACGAAGAGGGATTGTCAGAGAAGGAGCGAATACGACGGGCGGAAGCGCGTCTCCTCCCTTCCCAGCCTCCTGAGGAAGATGGGCTATCCGCTCCTCTAGACGCAACGCATGGCATCCCCCCTTCCGCACCAATGCTCCCGGAAGATGATGAATCAAACCCACTCTACTATGCAGCTGAGCCCGCAGCAGCTTCTGGGTCCTCACATCCCCCGCCATCTTTTTCTGCTGCAACCTCGTCATCAGCACCAACTCCCGCTGACCCCTCGCTGCAACGCTCCGTAATGGACGACGACGGCCGAACGACTATCACAGGCTCTTCGTTAACCATTAACGCTAATCCTCGCCATTCACCTCTACCCAACGATAACAATCCGATTGCATCAAAGCGTCTTCCTTCCCTTCCTCCACCAGCCGCCGCGCCGGACTATTCTTCCTCGTCATTAGCGCATGTACAACCCACAGATGATAAGCAAGAATTACAAAGAAGGAGGCTAGAGCTAGAGAAGAGCGCGCCACCCACGGACGACGCAGAAGATGCTTCCACCTCACAAGGGCCTTCAGCGCCACCCACGGACGATATGCGCAGTCTGACACTAGCCCCTTCCGCACCGATGCTAGACGATGATGACGAAGGGCTCGTAAGCGCTGTGAGACCTGGTAACAGCCAGACACACAGCGACAGGAGAGTGAGCGAGCAGTTACCGGAGTATCAAAGATAGCGAACGTGTTGTACATTTCCGGAGCTTCATTGCGTTTATTATCTTTTGACCACGACGTTTAGACTTACGTTCTTTGTAATGACTATGACTATTTGTTTCCGACGGGGTTTGGAGTGTCTCTTGAAGGTTTCTTGGATAGATTGGGGCATCGGCTGGCCATAAGAGGCATGTCTTCTGGGAGATTCTATGATACCTTGTTTTACGCGGAATGAAGCGAGCTTTGCGATTGACTGCAGTGTCTTTGTAAGTCAGACTTACAAGTAACGTGATGTCTATCATTTGAATGTTTGATATCATTGTGCATTTGTAAACGCAGGTATCTCATCAAACGTATTCCACACTCGGAAGGTCTAACCTTCGGCGATTTGTAAAAAGAAAAGATATCATGTTCTGAAGATAGGATATTTCTGTATGTCTTCTATCTTACCACAGAACCCAAGGAGTAATCTGCTGACCAACATTTGTTTGTTGTAGACTGCCGGTGCTGCTACACCAAGCGTTTACCATCCTGTCCTCGCGAAATCTAGATGATGATGCCACTGCGCATACTTGTTCTCCCAGGCGTCATTGAAGTCTGCCATAGCTGTTGCTTGTGTAGCACCAAGAATTAAACGGCTAATAGCTTGACCGAAAAGTTGGTGGAGGCGAACCGATGCGAGACACAGGCGCGGGTTTGTGAATGCGTTTGGCTGACTCCAGATCGTGTCGACATGGACATTAGCCCTGATAAGTGCCTTTGCCAGTGTCTTAGCTGGGTCGCAACGTCTTCGAAAATAGAATACTGGCTTGAGGCAGGGTGCGTGGATGTCCAAGCATATTACGCTCTCGTTCATGCGTATCCAGATGTCAACGCATTGTAAGTTAACCAACTGCTTGGCAACGGCCTTGCAAGTACGATTCCAGCTATGAAGATGTTTCTGCTTCCATTCCAGATGTTCACTCTTCACTGGGTCGCCGTAGGTATGGTAGTGCAGCTGTATCTTTGTTACGCTGGCTAAGCTGTTTGCGGAGGGAACCTTCAGGAAGTTGAAGACTCGATTGGGCGAGTCAAAGCTGAATATCGTACTCTTGTAGAAGAAGCCAATGGTCTCGGCATATACCTGCTTGCACACGAAGATAAGGCCGGTCAGAGAAGTGCTCCAACGGGTATCGAGACCTTGAATGCGCTCATAGCGACCTGCCGGTGATTCGTTAACCCGATAAGCCTAATTCCTGGATTCGTGAAATACATACCCAGAACCCTTGAGAAGCGGACTAGTGTGGTAACGGTAGGTTCGATGGTGGTGTCTTTCGTCTTGTCCTCTACAACCTTGTGATTGTCGTTGTTGTCCTCTGGTGAACTTGATGGCCTGAAATTGTACCCGATGCAGAACTTTATTACTTTACGCGTAGGACAACCGAGCTGTGCTTTCTTGCCGGCGAAATCGCATCGGAAGCCCTGCTGGAAGTAGTAATCGTATACCTGATTCCGCAGCTCCCCAGGAAGATCTAGGAAGCCGACACGTTTCTTCTTTAATGTGTGTTTAACCTGCTTTGTCTGTACGATCAGGTTGCCTTTGTTTGCCATGTCGGAAGAGTGACGAGTATTGCTTGAAGTTGTTTAACTTGTGAGTAGGATCAGGTGTTGTAGAGTATATGTTAAGCTAGGCAGCAACAAGATAATAAAATAGGTCTTGTCAATAAAGCTCGATGAAAGTAAGGATCGAAAAGGTAGGGGCGAGTTTCGCCTGCCAACTGGAGCTGATTGAGAAGGAGCCGTTGTTAGTCGTGGAGAGAGTTAATGAGCGAGTGAGTAAGATTTAGCAAGCTTCCCGGAGACTAGATCAATTGGACTAGCTGCAAACTTGAGTGACAATTACCTACGTAGGAATGAGAAGAGAGAAAGTCCACCGATGGTTGAGAGATAGTACCAGGGCGCCTTCCTCCACACTATCCCCGTCAAAGCTAGCGCCAGTCAACTGCAAAGATCTATTTCCAGCTTCCCCCCACCGTCATACCCCAGAAACCTCACCATGCCTCTCTCAACTCGCGCACTCCTCTTCCGCAACACCGCCATCCTTCGTCCTACCACCCGCACCTTCAGCACCACATCTGCAACCCTCTCTCGTCTGCGTCAGCCCGGCGAACCTACTGGCCCCAACGAACCTCCAAGCCATACCTCCTCACCGCCCTCCAAGTCGCCACTTAAGGTCTGGCCCATTGTCTTCATCTTCCTAGCTGGCAGTTTTATGTTCAAGAAGATCGTCGATCAGCGCAAAGGAGAATATCAAGCTAAGGGACCTGTTGCTGGCCACTCACCTAGTCGTCCGTAAACACCTTCAAGATGCCGGCTATTGAGAATCTCGGCGCCGCGACGCGCTCTTCTCCCCTATGGTCTCCCGATAATGTCACCGTCATCTTCGTGCTCGGCGGTCCCGGCGCGGGCAAAGGCACACAATGCAGCAAGCTGGTCAGCGACTACGGCTTCAAGCATCTAAGCGCAGGGGATTTGCTGCGCGAGGAGCAGGATAGACCGGGTAGCGAGTTTGGTGAGATGATCAAGACATATATTAAGGAGGGAACCATTGTACCGATGGAGGTTACAATTCAGCTGTTGGAGAATGCTATGAAGAAGGCTATGGAGGAGGAGAAGAAGGATTTGTTTTTGATTGACGGTATGCGGTTGCAGCCCTCAATTTTATCAAGCTCAATAACTAATTGTACTTAAAAGGCTTCCCACGCAAGCTTGATCAAGCCCACGCATTCGAGCGCACCGTCGTCCCCTCCAAGTTCACTCTCTTCTTCGACGCACCTGAAGACGTCATGCTGGAGCGCCTCCTCAACCGCGGTAAGACCTCCGGTCGTGCGGATGACAATATCGAGTCAATCAAGAAGCGTTTCCGCACATTCATCGAAACAAGCATGCCTGTGGTCGACGAGTTCGAGGGCCAGGGACGGGTGATCAAGGTAAATGCTATGCGGACGCCAGACGATGTGTACAAGGATGTGCAAATTAAGCTGAAGGAGCGGGGTGTGGAGCCAATCACCTTGAAATTCGTGCAGACATCGAGCTAAATGGGTTGGAGAAATGTTTCCGTTACGCTCTTAGATTACTAGACCCAAAATACACTCGAGGATCATTTCAACAAGGCGAATTGAAGCTTTTGAAGTACGTATTGCATTTCTATCACGCAGCATCTAAGCTGCAAATCCGGCCATTAACCCAGAAAGCCTCGAATGCATTCGCTTCCAACCCTACCGTTTTGATGAAAGAACAAGCAAACAAGCCAGCAACACCGTCAATGCCCCAGTCATCTAATCCATCTCATCGTCGATCATAGCCCTTGGCTTCCCCTTGTTGCCGCCTCGCGCGCCGCCCCTTTGCGCCTGCTCCAATTTCTGCTCGATCCTGTTCTGCTCGTCTTCTTTCTCCTGTGCGAACCTTGCCTTCTCCTGTTGGACAACCTGCAGGACAGCCTCCAAGCTACTTCGCCACATGTCCAATCTCGAAGATACCTCCCGCCATTGCTTTTCACCGAAGACGCGGTATGTTGACCGGTGGATGAGGAACGTCTGCTTCAGTTGGCTGAGCTTGCCTTCTACGAGACCAGCGCGGATCACATCGATGACCCACATCTCGACATCCTCAGAGGGGACCTGTAGTGACCTAGCGATAGATGCATACGGAAGCTCGCGCGTTTGCGCCGAAGACGCCGCTATCGAAGCAAGCGTGAGTAATCGCATCTTGCGGTTCAGCGCCTTGCCATCAAGGCCGACCTCCTCGATCCACCCATCGTGCTCATCCTTGAAATCGTTGAAGTCGTCCAACAACTCTGAGTTAAAGATCTCGAGGAGCTGGAAGTAGATTGGATCAGAGTTGCGGAGAGCCTGGACGGAGTCGAGGTCGGTGAGGTCTTGGAAGTCGTAGTGACTGGGGTGGGTGAGCGCAGACTTGAGAGCGCGGATAGACAAGTCACGAGCCTCCTGCGAGGAAACCTGGTCCGAGTTGAATGTTCGAAGAGCACGGAGGAGATATGTGTATGCCTGCTCGTCCTCGCCTGCATCAGCCGCGACGTCGCTCACGGCTAGGTACAATTTGCGGTCCTCTGCCTCCTCCATCTCCCAGTCTTCGAGCCATGTGTCCAGCTGCTTAAGTTGTGGCCGTAGAGTCTCGAAATTTGAGGTCGCTCGAATGACGCGCAATATGGTCAGGAGGATGTGGTACCGCATCTCAGAGTGGTCTGAAGGCAGCGTATTGAACACCGTGCCGAGAACTGACAGAGCGAGCCCGCCACCGTTCGCAGGCGATGAGCTGATCGGAGCACTGAGATGGGCGCATATCTTGGGGAGGAACATCGGAAGGTTCGGCGACTGTCGTACGAGGTGAATTAGGAGGTTGTACGCTGCTATGAATTCTGCGCACCAAGTATTAGCATTCTGCATCTCCAACGACTGTATGTCTTCCTACCCTTCTCCGGTGCCTGGTTGAGGGTCTGGCTGCCCATGACGAGCTTCTTGAGCACCTCATCCTTCTTGTTCTCCTTCAACAAATCTGCAGTTTCGGACTGGATCGTCGAGCCCTCGTCGCCCTGGGATTTTTTGAGGTTGTCGATGTATTGTGCGAGCTCGTCGGCAAGCTCTTCGAAGGTGCCCTCGATGAGTAGCGTAGTCGTAGGTCCCGGCATATTGAGCGGTCACGAG
Source organism: Kalmusia sp. IMI 367209 (assembly GCA_027946365.1). Lineage (NCBI taxonomy): Eukaryota > Fungi > Ascomycota > Dothideomycetes > Pleosporales > Didymosphaeriaceae > Kalmusia > Kalmusia sp. IMI 367209. The sequence goes on along the minus strand of JAPEUQ010000003.1, from coordinate 1,543,225 downwards.
GGAATATGCCTAGATGGTTGGAAAGGGCGAGAAGCACGTTGTCGTGGGCGTTGTCGACGGGCACGATTGCCGTCGGTGGGATGCCAAGAGTTCTAAAATTCCCAGTGCGCTAGCCCCAGCCCCGCCTTCGGCCTGCGAATGCTTCCAACATTCACTCACTTGCCTCAGATCGCATCCCGTGGTACCCTAGAAATTCGGGAGGCGCACAACTCAATTGATCACACATCGTCATTAGACTAACACCTAGTACTAACCGTGTCTCTCCTTCACAACAATAATGGCCCCACCCCATACCAGCAGAAAGAAGATCAGCTCCACTACATCGCAAGTGACCTCTCGCTGCGGCAGCCGCCGATTTCATCAAGAGCACGTTGAGAAAGATAAAGAGGAGATAGTAGAAGATCACGAGGAGGCCGATGTCATGGACATGGATGACGCTGAAGCCGATAACGACGCCATAACCGAAAGCAGACCGAACGCTCCGTTAGGAGAGCTGATGGTCAACATAATTGATACTGTATGTCTACACATGCAGCACGGTTAATCGCTAGGAGATATCTCGCTGTCTAAATGGAAACCCTAACACGGTGTAGCAACGCAAGCGCCAGACAAGTCGCAAGCAGAGTGTCCGCAAAGCGTACGATGAAGCACATACCAAAACAAAGGAAGCCATTACCTCACACTTCGACAACCATGAAGCGAGAGCGTAAAGTCACTCAATGCGTGTCACTTCGCGAAGTCCACTAACGCAAAACACAGCTCTGATGCTCACAGCGCCCAGATGGCCCGCTTGGAAGTCCTCCTCAAGAAGAAAGCTGTTATCGAGGCTGCTATGGCTGAGAAGCTAGCCGATCTGCGCAAGGAATATGTCTACCACAGCAAAGCTCTGCAGATGGTTGTCGAGCATCACTTGAAACAGCTACACTAATGTGTCGACCCACGGGCCGGATGCACGTGGTAATTTCTGATTGTCTTCGGCATGTTATCACCAATTTCACTTGACGCAAATGGTATGGAGATGTATCTGTTGCTCGAAAGGGAAAACAGTACAGCTTAAAAGGATGCTTCTTCGTTTTCCACACGAAGCAATATCAATAACAAATGACCAGAATTTAGTATACCTTTTCTCTTATCAGATCTCCTAAGCACGTATCTCATCAACCACTTCCGACCCAGCTTCTTCGTCTAACCGACACAATAAATGATTCGCCGACCTGCATGATCCCTCATTCCGCACACCCAGTCTACATTCCCACCACTCGATGTCGTGGCACTTGATATCCTCTATACTTAAGTTCCTTGGCACCCACGTTTTCCCTTCATGCTCCGCGACCCGCTTCCAAAACCGGCCCATCGACGCATTCCTCCGCAGTGTGCTTGTGTGAATACTCCAATTACGCGCATTTGCTATGACAACGATGGTATAGAGATCTTCCAAACGGCCAACTAAGTAACGAAACCGTCTGATGCCGTAATGGCACGTATCCTCGCTAGTCTCTTGCAGGACCAGAGATGTTACGAGGCATATAGCATTAGAACCAGTGAGTAATAAATTATCGATGATGGGCCGTGAGAAGAGAAGGGTTTGGTGGGTCCAGGCGTAGTGACAGCTTCTATGGCGGTTGGTAAAGAGGGCTAGTGGGTGTGAGGTTGTGAGGGCGATGTTGGCTTTAGATATGTGGCGTATTTGCGGGTCGAGGTAGATTATCAAGGCATAGCGTAATAACTAAACGTAATAAAGTCCATTCAGAGTGCAGTGGTGTTGGCAGATTGTGATGTGTTACTGTGGAGGCGGGGTCAGATGAGGGATCGGAGCGCTAATGGAGTTGACACAGCGCGTCAATACTAACTTTGATCAACATGCAATATATTAGCCATGCCAGCCACGTTACATTATTCATAACGTCTCATGGTAGCAGCCGCTCATAGGGTTTCCAATCTCACCTAGAAACGTCGACAACGACTTATCTCAAGCAAGCCAGACGCATGATCGCAACTATACCTCAGTATGATGTGTCGTATGACGAGTCTATCAGCTTGCTGCGCATACCCTATGAGATAGTGATCAGGAATAGTAATTGTGTGTCAAGCCAAGCGGCCAGGAGGATTTCTCCAAGGTCGGTATCGATGTTGTTACTGAAGCAACCTTCTGGAAATTCCAATACCCGGGCTTATTGTTTCCTCGGCAGGTTCCAAAGAACACAACATCGTTTCAAAGTCGTCATTCGACAATACTTCCCGATTCTGGGCATTGGTGCGACGCTATCTGACTAGCAGAGTTCACCCTTCTGTACAAATCTACGAGTGCGAACCGAGCGCTTCAATAGCGTGGGAGACCGCAACTATATTAGGCACACAATATCAATCTCTGTATAAGCAGGATTACGATCCCTTAGTTCATGCTGAAGGTTGATGCTGGTTCGAAAAATCGCATTCGTGGAGGGTTTATGTTCGCTTAGCTCGAGTCGCGTCCGGTGCTTCAAGTGTTGTCGCGAAGTGGAGCAGTGTCGTTTCATATAGCTAAGCTTTAAGGCTGATCAACAATGTAGCTATTGTATTTCACTAGAGAAATAACCTGCACATCGTGAAAGCCAAAGGCTCGTTAGAGCTCGCAAGCTTGAGGCGCGATGTAAAATTCGTACAGGATTAAAGGTGTTCACGCTTCAATTTAGGTATCGTGGCTCGCATGATGAATTGAACAGCTTCCCACACTCGAAGCGCCTCGCACTCGAAGCGCATCACATCTCTCCTGTTTTTGGCGGACCCACTGCTTCGTTGGCTGTGGGGACTTGAAAAGAGCTAGTACCCGGATCGATTCTCCGCAAACACCAACTCTACCCTACCCAACTTGCTTACGACCCCTTCCAAAAACTCTTCCACTATCTCCGACCTCGAAATTTTTTCCAAGTCCTTCCAAATCTTTCGACATCTGCTTGGAATTTCACATCTTGGCTCCGCCAATGCCTATATTCACCTGGCCGACCGAAAGTCAATCTTCTACCAAACAAATCCTGCGACTGAGAAAGTGTCAAGGTAATTTGCTTAAACCTCGGAGAAGCTTTACTTCTCTAAGTAGATCAGATATTGCCGTCGCTGCAGGTCAGCCATAGTATACCTTATATTCAGCAGTGAAGGCGTCAAGGAACCACAATCTGGGGAACATACTATCGGAATATCCACTTTAAATTATACGTTTTGATTTGATACGCTTGCCTCTCATGTGGACATGGTTCCTATTCCACTGCTCTATGCAAGACAAAGCTTCTCCGTCCCACACGTAAGTGAGCCACTATACCCTTTGATCGTCCTTGCTTCCCGCTGATCTTTATAAGTCACCACTGCCTCCACCTCGCCTTTTCGATGAGTCTCGGGCGCCCGATATTGTAGCTGGCAATGCAGTCCTTCAGCTCGTTGGAACGCTGTTCTTCATTGCACGATCATACTCTCGTCTATTGCTCACTAAGTCGTGGAAGATAGAGGACTCTCTGCTCACGGCTGCATGGGTAGGTCATCAACATGTTGACAGCAATCATTGGCTGATGCCGCGAAGACAGTCGCTACTGCGTTCAGCATTTGCCAGTACGGCCAAGTAGCGCATGGCGCAGGTCATCATATTGGAATCGTCCTTCGCAACAATCCGCTCGACGCTGTGGAAAGCCAGAAATGGGCGTTCGCCGCACAACTGATCCTGCTTTTTGCTCTAGCTCTACCGAAGCTTAGCATTTGCACGGCGTACCTACGGATTTTCGGTGAAAGTCTCATCAGTCAGCGAATAATCCAAGGCTTATTCCTCCTTATCTCAGTCCCCCTCCTGCCATTCTTCTTTCTCAGTGTATTTCAATGTAAGCCTATAAATGTCTACTGGACAGAAGGTCGACCAATCTCAAAATGCAGCCTCGACTTCAAGATGTTCTATATCCATGGAGGAATCAACGTTTTTGCGGACCTAGCTTTGATGATCATTGTCTTACCACGTGTCCTGGAGCTGCACGTTAATCCTCGACAAAGGTGGGCTTTGACTGGCATCGTGGGACTGGGCTCGCTTGCCGCCATTGCTGGAATTCTACGTATGGTACGCCTCTCCTTGACCTTATCAAAACCAAACTTTGACGCCAGCTGGGATGCTTATGACATTTCAATTTGGACATCGACGGAAATCTACGTCAGTTTGATATGTGCTGCTGCTCCCGGGATCAAACCAGTAGTATCACTCCTGATACCTAAGTTACTCGGGACGTCACTTGCGAGTCGGACGCGAACGGGGACCGGGGAGGGACAAACCGCACCGATCGAGCTACATTCGAAATTGAGAAGGGCGACTATTGGCAGTGCAAGGACACGGAGAAACACCCATGACACCATCCTGGACGATGGAGATGGACCGTACACAGAGGTCGGAAGAGGCGTCGATAGGGACTCACTACAGTTGAATAGCAGAGCCGCCGAGAACCCGAAGACGATAAAAGCGCCCAGCGTATCGATCCATTCGAGTGCTGGCTGAACCTAGTGATTAGGCGAGAAGGCACCTTATTTTCGCATTACAATACATGCGCCGAAACCGGAAACAGAAGAACCAACCTGTCACCGAACAGACTAGGCCGTTCAGATTTGCTTCTTTGCAGTCGTCTTCATCCGAATTGGTCGATGCGGTACATGTTGTTCGCTATCGATTAGCTCTTTGGTAACGAAGTCCTCCATTTATCAATTCAAAGCCTTGCGGACAAGGGTCGCGCATGTATCACGGGCCTGTGGGACTGCTCGTGTACCGTGGTTCCAAATATGTTGAACGCGGCTGAGGACGTGGCTGATGCAGAGCAATGTGCTGGAAATAATATAACTCAGATCATGGCTTGAATGCATCCACCGACACGATTTCGTCCACGACGTCAATGATGAACAATATCACAGTAAGGCTCCTATGTAATATTAGCATTCATTTCATCTGACTAGCTAGACGGATCGGTCAAGCGACATCGCAAGACACAACTGTAGTCCCTCACCCATAAGTGAGCATTCGGTATCACCTCAAGCCTACGCCGAGGCTGAGGCAGAGAACGTTACATCATCTGATTTCGTTACCATGGCCAATACCTACGAATGCGAGACCTGCGGCGAACGACACGTCATCGAAACTTCCGACAGTCCCCCGAGGGGCACGATAACACCATTACCGCTAACATCGACATTGAGGCGCAGACTACCAGTATAAGAACTAGGACGAATACAAGTGAAGAACATGCCCTGGTTATTCAAATCATTTGATGGCTCATCCGCGTCCCTGTTTATATTCTAGCTCTAATCGCCTCGGTTACTTTGGCCCGGTGGCTACTGGTCCATTTCTCGGACTTCATATGCGTATTCGTGACACGGTTGCCTTGGGTGTGGGGTGCAAAGAAGCGGCAGTACAGGTTGATATTGAGGCGATGTTATAAGCTATGACTGTAGGTTCATGGCGATACATGTGGCGTGATGGCATGCACCGAGGTTTAATATCGAATGTCTAAACCTACTATAGTAGAGGATGATTGTCATCACCTTCAAATTTTATTTGAACTACACGCAAGGAAATTCACTCGCGTATGTATCATTGTACTAGCTTTACAGCGGAAGGTGTAGGTAGCCGAAAAGATTAGTGAACGATAGAATCGTAGCGGTTCTTCTCCTGCTTTGTGAAACAAAAAGCATGTGAAAGAGGGTACCATCAAAGCTTCTTTGATGCTATAGTATTAGAACTATGCGGTAGGTCACTTTGGCATACTTCGTCCCAAAACGAAGATCAAGGCTCAGGCTTAGATTTGGGATTATACTAGCGTTAAACTACGTAAAAGCATACCTAGGTTGATAAAATACTCAATACAAACAGACAAAAATAGCGGATTTCCCTCCTGCTAGTTTACTGAGTTGCGTGCGACGACTGATTGAACCAAGGCTCATGTTGCTTGTGTAACAAGCACTTGCTTTAGTGTTATTGTTGTCATTATAAGTTGCTAGTTGTGTAGCAGTGCGTCTATACATTCACTGCTGTACGGTGTAGTAAGCTACTCCAAGATGCTCAACACAAATGCGAATCCCTTAAGTTCGAGAGTTAGGTTCAAGTAGCGCTCTGTCACTGAATTTGGCCAACCGGATAGTAGACCATCGACACATCTACTTTCGTATAGGGTAGCAAATCACCCCTGGCTCTACAATACAGTCACCGCAACCCGGATATGCACTCCATAAATACGCTACGACGGAGGCAACCTTGCCATTGTGTCAATATACTACAATATTTATGACCTTCAAATACACGCTATCCTAACCCAGCATACCCTTTCCTTCACCTCCCTTTTTCTTTCCACCCTTCTGCTGCGCTGCCTCATGCTTCCTCAAATCTTCCGGCACCTTACTTATCGTGCTATTCGCTAGCATCTGCTTCAAATCATACAGCACATCCGCATCCCCATTATCCCAGAAGGTAATCGCAACCCCACTCTTACCCGCACGACCTGTACGACCAATACGATGGGTGTAGCTCTCGATGTTATTTGACATGTTGAAGTTGACAACGAGACTGACGTCTGGGACGTCGATACCACGGCCGGCAAGGTCGGTGGCGACGAGCACGTCAGTTCTGCCGTCCCGTAGGCTTTGTAGGGCAGCCTCACGCTGTTCTTGCGTTTTAGAGCCGTGTAGTGTGACGGAGGAGAAGCCCATGTGTTTGATGTCGCGGGCGACGGCGTCGCAGTTGCGCTTGATGTTGACGAAGACGATGATGGGGGGTGTGAATTCACCCGAGTTGAGGATTTCTTGCAGACGCTTCTTACGCTTATCTTCACCCTGTATGAACTCCGCACGTTGTTCTACAGTCTCGACAGCTTCGCCTTGTTTACCGATGGTGACGATGGCAGGTCGCCGTAGGTATTTCCTCGCTATCCGCTCGACGGCGGTAGGCATAGTAGCTGTGTACATCATGGTCTGCCTGTATTGACCTCTTGACATGAGCCTTGAGTCCTCGGCATCTTCAGTATCAGGCTTCTCATTACCGACAGGGAGCGCGTCGAGAATCTTCTGCACGGGTTCCTCGAAACCCATGTCAATCATACGGTCTGCTTCATCCATGATAACATAGCAGCACTGACTCAGGACAAGCACGCGGCGCTCAATACAGTCTAAGAGGCGACCTGGAGTAGCGATAATGATCTCAGCACCATCACGAAGTTGGAACGCTTGTTCCTCAATAGCGTGTCCACCTACGATGACCGCAGTGTTGAACCCAAGAGGAGCGGCAAACTTCCTGGTTTCTACCTCGATTTGCTGTGCCAATTCACGAGTGGGGGCAAGCACCAGAGCGTAAGGTCCATCGTTCCTGTTGGTAATGCTAAGTCGCGGAAGTCGTGAGATGTAGACCAGTAAGGGCAGAACAAATGCCGCTGTTTTACCAGAACCTGTTTGGGCAACACCAATAAGATCGCGAGATTGTAAGGCGATGGGAATAGAGGCGCGCTGAATCGGCGAAGGCTCTGTATAACCCACCTGATCGACGATTCGAAGGATATTGTCGGGAAGGCCAGACTCTTGCCAGTTGCGCATTGGGTTGGGTATCGAACCGCCTTTTGTTGCAATGTCGAAATCCTCCTTGAAGATGCGCCAATCGCGCTCGCGCATATGGTCAAGCTTCTTCTCGCTCCAGTGTTTATCGAGCTGGGCATGCGGGGCCTCGTTTCGTCGACGTTCCATCTGCAAAATCTGCTCCGCACGCTCTCTGCCGTTCTCCGGATCCCGCTCGATCATAGCTTCAATGTATTTCTTAGTGGCCACATCGATGCCCTCTTCGCGATCGACTTCTTTGGCGAACCCACCTAGTTGTCCACGACCGAAGAAGTTTGCTTCTGCACGTTGCGCATATATCGGATTATAGTCTGGACTGGTGTCCTCCTCGTCGTTCCACTCGAAGTTGAACTTCTTCTCCGTTGTTCGCCTCCGCTTCTTCTTGGCTGAAAAGGTAGACTGATTCTGCTCTGCACCCATGTATCTTTGCCTGACCAGCGCTGCTTCTGTATCTTCTGGTGCGGACCTTTTTCCCGAGCGCTTATCCCCGGGTTTGGGAACCGGTGGAGGCGCCATGTCATTCTTTTGTCGCATAGACGACGGTCCTGTTGGAACATCTGCGCGCATAGCCCTAGGACCCGTCGGTACTGATGCTGTACTCCTGGACCCATTTGACAATACGCCATTCGTCCGGTAAGAGTCATTTGCGACACTGCTTGTAGCTTCCCTCCTCTTCCGTGCATCCTCAACCTCTTTCTGGCGCTTCTCCAGAGCGATTCGTTCTCGCTCTGCTTTTGATAGGAACTTGGGCTTGGCTGCCGCCGCCTCTTTCTCGCGCTTCGCCTTGAGTATGTCGTCGATACTGGGTGGCTGCTTCTTTTGAGATGCAAAACCCTTCTTCTTCTTAGGCTGACCCAGCTGAGGTCCTAAAGGCTCCTCAGGCGGAGGCGGAGGTGGCGGCTCCGAGCTCGGCGGGGTGGAGGCGGTTCTGAACTTGGTGGCGGAGGAGGTGGCTCTGAGCTCGGCGGGGAGGTGGAGGAGGTTCGCGCGGAGGCGGTGGTGCACCACGCGGGCCCGCAATAGTTGCCATATCGTAGTATCTTATTGAGCGATAAAAGTTGATATACTACCTCAGAACACACGCTGCAGAGGTGGAGCAACCAACGGTCGAAGGTGTGCGCGAATAACTTAGAGCAATGTCGCGCAGGTAAAAGTATACGCACAGACGCGCCATGCAGGCGATCACCTGGTCACGTGATGCGCCTGCCTTTGAGCCTTAAGAGTACCCCACAATTATAGGCTCATGTTCCGAGTACCCTGATTTTTAACTATATAGCGGGAATGGAGACAGTGCCCCACAATATGTGTAAATTCACTCCGCTGTGCCTATAATCTTCATCTACAAAAGCAAGAGGCGATGGTGAGGTACATTAGGGACCGTCCAAGCTTGATTTAGCTATCCCGTGCCCCAGAGGAGCTGTTCGTCTAGATTATACATATGTCGTTTCATGATGGATGCCTCGTCTCTTCCTGTCGAAGCTCCTCCTTGACGCACCTAATCGTGCCATTTTATAACGCTTATGATTCCAGGACCATTGATAGCTCGTAGCCAGCAGCACCGCATACCGTGCACCACCTCAGTCTTGCCTGCCCTTCAATAACCGCTTCGTTACCTTGTCTTTCTCAATGATGTAGACATGTGCTCCCCAGCCTGATAGAGCATCTCGATCGACGGCGTTGAGTAGCGCTTGCGAGCACGTCTCGAAAAGATCCTCTGGTCCCTATCCCGATTATTAGATCCACTACAATATGTACTTTTTCTAATAAGCTTACCAAGTCTGGCTCCCACAGCCCCTCGCATGTACCAAACAACTGATCACTCGCTGTTCCGCTCACAATGAAGTCCTTCGCGAAATCGATACACCCGATACTATCGAATCCGCAGATGAACGGCTTTCCTGTCGTCTGGTTGATTCCTGCAATTACCGGGCTTACGAAGTACGGTCCGAACCGTCGCTCGTACAGGCTCGAGCTGACGAGATTGGCCATGGTCTGCGGGCTGATGTTGCGCTCCTCGCGTAGCCGGTACATGTTCACTTTGTAGCGGAAGAGATCGGAGACGGTCGAGACGTCGGTAGCGAGACCCGTCAGGCCGAGGAAGACATCGCCGTATTGGAAGATCTTGGGGAAGTTGTTGGAGACGGTGAGGGCTTGCATGCCGAGGCGGAGATCGCAGGCGATGGCGACGCAGTCTTTGCCCACCATGGCGACGCAGGCACCGCCGTCTATCATGAGATTAGAATGGCTCGGGTATGGGCGTTTCAAGAGCGATCGTACTTATCGAGAACGGCGAAGACTAGCACTGTTAGCTGTGCATTACTTCTGGTGATATTAGAGCTTACCATTGCTGTGTTCGTGCGAAGAGAAGCTGGCGAAAGTATGGGTAAGGCGTTTTTGAAAGCACCAGAATAGGAGTGGAAGAGAAGAGGTGAGGGGCGGCGATGGCGGAGCTGTTGGTGATGCTCGTAGGTAGCACTGCTACGCGCGGACGGCGATGGAGCTTAGGGTGGTCCGAGCGTAACCTTGCACGTGATCGCGAATTTCCCTCTGCGCGAGCCATCAAACTTCCAGTCTGAAGGTCATCCTTCGTCCTCAGCATACACAAAATGAGTATACAACGACAAATCAGTATCGCGCAATCGTTGCCGCCACGGTTAATACGCTTCTTCGAGAGGTACCCACCGCCATCGGTCCTCAATCTCTCCGCGCCTGCACCTCCCACCGCAGAAACAACGCCTGCAACCGCGCCCGCGGTGCCCAATGCCTCGCCAATCGAGCCCTCTACCGCCCCCATAGATCCACCCTCCCTGGCGCCCCTCTCGGCGACCGCCGACGCCCAAAACCTTCCTTACCCAAACCCTTTTCTCCCGCGCAAAAACCACACAACCGGCCGTTGGTACGGCCCTGTCTACGGCCTCCGCCAACAAGCCGACCTCGTCAAGCTCGCGCAAAAACACGATGTCCTTGAATTGCTTCCCTGGACAATCAAGAAACCCGGAGAGAAGGAGAAGCGCAGGATAGAGAGAGGTCTGCAGGTCAAGGGAACGGGCGAGGGTCAGAAGGTCAAGGGAAAGCTGTGGGAGAGAACGTTGAAGGGAAGATTGGAGATGAGGAGGAAGGCTATGATGGATATGCCGCAATTGATACAGGAATGGAAACAGGTAAGTTTACATGAGTTGGGAATTTGGAAATGGGATACTAACAAGTGCGTAGAAAGGTCATGGTCGTGGGTGGAAGAAGTACCCTTCAGGAAAAGCGAAATAAGTTAGATTCGCGTTGCTGGTTCGGGGAGGTACAAAACTCGTGGTATAGTCTGGACTACAGTTTTCGCAAGAGATGTATATTCTACGTGTACGAGATGGATAGATTTCGCATTAAATTGGAGTTGCTGCAAAGTGCGTTCGAGCTCTGTACAATATGAACAATTATACTTTGGGAATCACACGTATTAAGAGGTAAATTTTGTGACGTATGGAGATGTAATTGAAGGTCGGTCTAGAATGGGTTCGCGATCTTGCTGAAAATGGGGTATCCGAGTGATGGTATGCAGACTTGAGTCCTCCTGGTATCCTGAGCACAAACATGTCACAATAATGACATAAAAGTTCTGCTCCCTGACATTACGTTCCTCCGTGTGATAATGAAAGAAATCAATCATGCAATCGCTGTATCGACAAATATCTCTCCTGTACAAGCCTTAGCCTTAGTCCTATTTACATGACCATCTCATCATCGTAGACTCGGTGTACGTCGTAGTCTCTCGCATGAGCAAAAGCTCCATACTGGTTTTCCATGTCGAGGATGCTGCCAACGTTCTTCTCCCAGAGGCCGTTCTTGCCAGTGTGATTGTACACTGGGTCAGTGGCCTGATTATACCTCGACGTCTCCATGAGGTGGGTTGGAGCAGTCTTTCCTGACTCCTCGTACTCCCGTCGTGCTAGCATGTCGTAGCCTGATACAATGTAAGGTTCGGCATTGTCAGGTGAACCTGCGAGTAAATCACGAGTTGCCTGCACTGCAACAGTCTCCGTACTTTCATCCATGCTTTGGTCAAGTTGCTGCTGGTGCTTTTGTATCTCTTCCTGTTGCACACTCTCCTCAAGCATCTTCTCGTAACGTATTTTTGCCATAGCCTCTTCCTGCGCTAAGCTCGTAGGCGGCCAGTCATACAACTGCCTCGAGGTACTACCTTGCGGGGGCGAAATACGCCAAAGCTCGAGGAGTCGAAGACGTTGGTCATTATCTGCATTCTGGAAGAGGTCAACTTGCGAGGGGAAGAGGAGGGAAGGATCGATGCTGTTGCGTGAAAGAATGGCATGGAGCTCGGATAGCTGTACTTGAGTCTTCTCCGGCTCCTGCGCTACTTGACGGGCGGGAACGACGTGATAGCTGTGGGTGTAGTGCTGGGAAGCGTAGGTGATCGGCTGTGGCACTTGTTCCTGCTGCTGTTGCGCCACTTGTTCTTGTGTTTCGGGCTGGAAAGCTTCTTGAGGAGCTTGGAGCGGGGTTTGAGAAAGGTTCATACGAGCTGAGAACAGCTGCGAAAGCTCGTCTTGCTGCATACTTGTTGCCTCTTCTTGCTTGCCACGGACGTTGATTCCCTTCGAGATAGCGCCACACTATGACGTAAGAGTTGGTACATTTACGTTGCAATGGAGCAGGGGCTTACGTGTGAGCAGGAGTTATTTTGGGAAAAGACAGAAGCCGAGAAAGGTATAATTGTTGAATAACAGCAAAGATCACAAAAATGAACCAAGAGAGGCTGCATCAGTGAATGCCGGGAAATCAACAGTAACTGTAGCTCCGACCGTGTCGGAATAGAGGATTCGCAAAGATCAGCTGCACGTTAGTCGGCAAGATGAGTCTGTCTTAGATATGTATAATGGAGCAGTCGGACCAGTTCTTTGGTTCCGCAATTTATTGATCGTGAAGCGTAAACCCCGGCACGTTGTGTGGGCGTTGGCGCCTAGACAAAGGCCTCTTTGCGAGGTTGCTGGCAAGGTTGACCAGAGAGAAAGAGGACAGCAGGTTGTTCAGTGAAAATAAAGCCACGAGCACAAAGCTGTCGGACTAAGTGGCGGAGTCTCCTTATGTACTGCGCGTGATAGTCGTCGAGGTCATGGGTTCTCGATGGGGTCGAGAGAAGAAAAAAGCGGGATGCCGTGGCAGCCCAACCAGTCATTCGAACCTGAAACATATATCGTCCCGCTAGCGCGGAAAGGCCCAATTAACCCTTGCGGACCTTCGCAGATTCTGTTCGACAACTCATCAACCTGTATTTGGCGGATGCGCCTTCGAATGACGACGGCCCACGATTGGAGCGTCTAATGTCGGTAGAAATCGCGGCCTGAGCGGACTGCACCTCACAGCGGTAGCGGGCCAAATTGAGTTCAAGAGGAGCGCTTTCGCTGTGCACAAAACGCACAGTCGTCTGGCGAGGTGGTTGTGAAAATGGATGCCTGCTGGTGACGGATTGAAAGGCATAACCTAGCGACAGTCAGCCCGCGCACGTGCACCTGTAACTTCCCTGTATGGATCTTGCCCCCACTCGATGCTGGTCCCATCCATTACAATACTCGTGTCCACACAAAGTGCATTGTGATCGATTCAGGTCGCGAGCTTACGAGATTCTGCAAGGCTCCTACAAGAGGAACTAATCAATTTCGACTGGAAATAAATCATCTGGCCTGCGCGTTGTTCTGACGGGTCTACACATATTCATATTCAACGGCACGACTGTCAGCGAAAAAGGTTTTGCTTGAATTATTGGTATATCTTTACATCTGAGCCAGAACTTTTTGTTGATGGGTCTAACGCTCCATCCCGAACCACGTTCTACATAATGCAAGCAATACTGCGGGGTAGCAGTTTGAAAGGAATGATTTTCATCATGATAACCTGATGCTTGGGTTTGTACATTTAAGGTGTTGTATATCCTTATACAAATGTAGGGAGCTATAATACTCGAGATCAGTAGCCATATAGCTAAATCGACCTTTTAGGCAATGGAATGTTATATTGACCATATATTCACTCTCAAACTCCATTCCAGATCGCGAATTCGCCAACCTTGCCTTTCCCTCCGTTGCAATTCGCACAGAATTTTGTCCCCAAGAGAAATTGTAAGATCAAAAGGAAATATTTCCAAAGAGAAAGAATAGACGAAGTCTTTACCAGTCGAGAGCGAACACTCATTGGACTAGGCGGCTTCTTGTCCCCAGGAGATCGTAACTGGACTCGAAGAACGAAGCTAACTCTAACGCGTTACACGGGATACGGTAGTATCTCGAATTTAATATCCATTTACACGTCTATAAAGTATAGAATGTGAGTCCGATTGTCTACGATACGTTGGTTCCTAGGCCATGCTCCGTTTGCATTTCACTCAGCACGCCATCTTGCCAGAAGATTGCCCCCATTCTAATTCGAGCCAACAGAAACAAACGCTTACGATACCCACGGATAATCGGCAACTCAGGAGCACGTGGTAATCTCAAGAGATGTGCTGGCGATACTAAGTTAATAGTTCAGGGGTTCTCATATATGCAATTCAAAGTACCGCCTGCCTTCAATAGTAGGACGAAAGATACAAGACTGTATGTGTCGACTACCATAAGTATCCCATTGTCTAATAGTTGCGTTAGCTTTGCCTAAATTTAGATATCTTCGGTATGAAGACTTTATACTAGTGTTAAACTACGTAAAGGTATACCCGGGTCGGTAACGTACTCAAAGACGCCTTTAATGTACCTACTCTAGACTTGAGTAAAACTAAATAAAAAGGGCGATCGACGCTGCCTACCAGTATTGACTTGAAGACTTTATTATTACGTGTTTCATATAGGTATAGTCAAGTGGACTAGACTTTAATGTCCATAGTCTTGAAACTGTACATTAGACTCATCCCCCAGGCTTTACACGTCTTAAGGTGCCTCTGAAATATGACGCTATTCATATGTTTCTCATTTATATTTGTATATATAGTAGAATTCATGTGGATGTGATTGTGTGTATCAAAGGATGATATTGAATAACGAGAAGGTTTGGACAAGGAACACTACTTTTGCATTATATAGCTTAGGGTACTTCAAAGTAGAACAAATCCTCAATTACTACCATAGGTAGGCATCCCTATTTTTATAATGAAGATTGTGGTATCCTAGCGGCTTCAATGATAGAATTGTTAAAATGCTTATCATATGGTTAGGCCACAAATGATGGGGGCTTCTCTACTTATGTGTTCTATATCCTAAGTCTACTTAGCGCATAGGGTGTCCTCAACCCTTTTCCTAATATCGATGATTGCGCTAGAGTTCCCTTTTGTAGGAAGTAGCCTGCCAAGTGTAAGCGTTTCAAGGCTGACGTGATACGAGCAGGAAGCCACTATGCTTTTGAAGTTGAAATACTCCGTATCCATGGACTCTAATCTTGAGCTATTGAATCCACCATAAGAAAGTTGTGGGGTAGCCGCGTGAGTGCTGGCGGCACTAGAAATGATTCGCATGCTCGCCGTGGCCAGAACACCAACCATCAATTGGCGCTTTCCAAGCAAACGTCACACCAACAGCGCTTAGCCGAGTATCGCTTCGTAGTTCGAAGGACGATTTTCCCTTTCCGTGTTCTAATGAGCTGTACGCCCAGACGGTAACCGATTTAAAGTGTCCAGCTAGTACTCCATAGGAAGTCGGGCAGTACGTCATGAGCTAAGGCGGACGCGAATGCCTTCGCTAACCTCCTTCACTGCGCAATATTTGACTCATGCACTGATCATTTCGTCTCATATTGAAGATGTCCAGGCTAAGAACCAAGTTGCACGAGATTTAGAGATTTGTGTGCGCTGGGATTCGTCATAAGTCGTTCACAGGTTTCATAAGACAAAGTCGTTCGACAAGATACCCTTTCATTACCTGACCAGACAATTTCACCAATTATACCTCAAGATATATCAGAAACCATAACGAGAGATGGTCAACATTACGTACGCCGTCCTGGCACTTCTACCCGTCATCGCATACTACATCTACACACAGCTATACAACTGGCGATTTAGGAAATACAAAGATCTCCCGCAATTCCCGAATACATTATTATTAGGGCATCTCAAATACATCGCATTAGGCTATAAAAAACTGGGAGATGCTCGGCGCCATATCGGTATGAATACCCTGTAGCACATGTTTTCCCAAGGAGACTGAGGTTGTGCTGCAGATTACATATTCGAGAAGATGGTGGAAGATGCAGGGCGTCCTGATATCTTGCTCGTCGATGTGCGGCCTATCAATTATGCCCTCCTTGTCGTGTCTTCCCACGCAGTTGCAGAACAAATTTCGAAGATCTCTAAGGCGTTCCCCACCAGTGTTCCTAAGTCGCCCACAATTCGCGATTTCACACGTCTAATCGGTTATGAGACACTTCTCGGTAAAGATGTAAGTAATGCACACACTTTATACAAAGCTGCAATCTCATCGAGCAGATAGCGATGTGTCTTTGGGTTCCCACTAACGATCGCAGGGTAATGCCTGGAAATCACTGCGCAAGAGATTTAATCTTGGATTTGCTCCGCAGCATTTGAATACACTGCTACCCGGAATCGTTAACAAGTCGACTATCTTCATGGAGAAGCTTGACTCGTTTGTCGAGACTGGAGTCGATTTTGAGTTTGAACCCCTGTGCACCAATGTAACGTTCGACATCATTGGAGACATAATCATGAACATCAACTTCGAAGCGCAAGATCTACGAGCTGGCGGTCATCCTGTTGTCTATCATTTCCGGAAACTTCTCCATTCATTTGCAAATTCAAGTAGACCGGGACTCTTGCCGTGGTGGACGAACATTCCAATGGTAACATCTAGGATTTACCATAGTATCAAAGCCGACGCTGCTATCAAAAAGTGCATCGAATACAAATTCGACGAGATCAAAGCGGCTCAGAGCACAGAGACAAAAGATCGCTCTGTACTTGCTCTTGCATTAAAAGATGTCGACCATCTGACGAGTGATACCCTGCAGAGCATCGCAGACCAGGTCAAAACGTTTCTGTTCGCTGGTCATGACACAACATCAATTCTTCTCCAATGGCTCTTTTACGCGCTCTCGGTTCACCCAAAATGCCTCGAAACCATCCGTGCAGAGCATGACGCCATCTTCGGGGATAAAGACCCCCGTGAAGTGTTTCTGGCAAAGCCTGACGAAACGATCAAAGCTCTGTCTTACACTTCGGCCTGCATAAAAGAAACGCTGCGTCTTTGGCCACCTGCCGGCTCCGCTCGTATGGCACCAGAGGGTAATGGTTTTAAAGTTCACCTCGAAGACGGGCGGGATTTGTGCATCGATGGTACAGTCATCTACGTCAATCACTACATAATCCAACGTGATCCGAAAGTATATGGAGAAACAGCCAATGACTTCGTTCCAGAGCGCTGGCTTGGTGATAGTGATACGACGTCTTCACGAAAAGATGACGTCTGGGACCCCAAGCAGGCGGGAGGCAGTAAGATCCCTATCAGCGCTTGGCGACCATTCGAACGAGGGCCGCGCAACTGTATCGGTCAAGAACTGGCGAATCTGGAAGCGAGAGTCATCTTGGCTTGCACCGTTCGAAGATATGATTTCACTAAGGTGGGTGCAGGGGAGATTCAACTAAATGAGAAAGGTAAGCCTACTATTGATCACAGAGGAAGGTATAAGCTCAAATCGGAGCTGTTCAACGTAAGTGAATCTACAACCGTAACAAATCATGGCAGATACTCATCATTATAGACGCCGGTCATTACTGCCAAGCCATTCGATAGGTGCATGATGAGAGTCAAGCTAAACGGCTCTGGAGTGTAATAATACGTTGGACTACTTTGATTAGAGTAACACCGTATTAGCTGTTCTGTTGAAATGCAGACAAATGCGATTTGAACAAAATTTTTTCATGGTGCATAAGATACCCTTCGAGCTATAATTACTTCATGAGTTACTAATTATGTTACTATGTGTACGAAGGAGAGAATCGAAGGATATGATGTACTGCCGATTGTGAGAAGGGTCAAAGTCACGTGATCGGACCGCTTCCATTTCCGGTCCAGTCGGCAACCGGTATCTTAAAGCCCGATGGATGATGAGAAATCAGATGTTGGGAAACGGGCAATATGATTCGGACGAAGCAAATGGGCATCTCCAACGTAAAACATTGCAAGGCTTGAATTTTGTCACGTCTCAACGTCCTTAATCAACGTACCCAAATTACTAACCGCAACTTTGTGACTTTCCAAGCAATTGTCCAATCAAAGCGGGTGCACAGACAGCACGCAATCTGATCTCACGATGACCTCTCCGTACTACCAGCACCCCGACCATCCCGACGGCGCGGTCGAAGTATCAACCAACTATGAGCAAGAAGCACAGTGCTGGTTGAGCCGCATCAGCACCTGTGTAAAGTCCACAGAGCACTACAATGTCTCAAAGCGCGCCTATCCTCGCATACCACAGACATCACAAGAACGTCGCGACGCCTCGTTGACGGAATGCACTTTCGATGCGAAAGCACTATCAACATCCGATCTCACAGCTGCAGCAGAGAAGGGCAAAACAGTCTTATATCTTGCATACGGCTCAAATCTCTGCAATGAGACCTTCCGAGGAAAACGAGGCATCAAGCCGCTTTCACAGGTCAATGTCCTTGTCCCCTCCCTACGCTTAACCTTCGACCTCCCTGGCGTTCCGTACATCGAGCCATGTTTCGGAAACACTGCCATGCGCGAACCAGATGCAGCGGACTACCACAAAAACCGCTGGCACAAGGGTCTCGTAGGCTGCGTGTACGAAGTCACACTTAGCGACTACGCGCACATCATCGCGACCGAAGGCGGTGGGGCGGGATATCAGGATATACTCGTGGATTGTTATCCGTTGGAGGATGGGGATACTGTGCCTGAAACACCGAAGACCAAGCAATTTGTTGCGCATACGTTGTTTGCGCCGGTAGACAAGTCGCACGCTCGACCTGATCCGTCGTATGCACAACCATCTGCACGTTACCTGAACCTTATTACTACCGGCGCCGTGGAACTCGCTTTACCGCAAGAATACCAGGACTACTTGAACGATATTCGAACATATACCATCACGACGAAGCGGCAAGAGATGGGCAAAGCGCTGTTTGGAGCACTATGGTGGCCGTTCTTGCAGCTGTTGTTTGCGCTAAGCGCGCAATTTCAGGATGACAAGGGGCGGAGTCCGGCGTGGTTAGCGAAGCTTTCTATGCTGATCTTTGCGGGGATGTGGGGTTGCTATGATGGAGCGTTCAAGAAGGTGTTTGGGGATGGGGAGAGGACGGAGGGCGATGAAGTTCTGGGAAGGGAGATTCGTGAGGAAGAATGGAGAAGGATTGGAGAAGAGAATGGATGGCTGCGTAGTGCCGAAAGGGGAGAGGATCTGGTTTAGATATGTCACTTTACTCTGTACCACAGGAAGGCCACCGCCGGACAAGGTCGAAGCAGTCTCGAAGAGCTAAGCTATCAAGATGACTAACTACGCATATCTGCTCTTCGGTCAACTCATAGACATATACGTCATGATCCGGAAGAACATAAAAAACTACATGGTCGTGCTTCTAGATATATGCTATCATAGCAACGCGAACACATACTATGACATTAGTAATTGCACGTATATCTGGTCTGCTAGGAAAGACATTTGTGCTAGTTGATTGCGATTTTCACTCAAGATTACGTCTTATACTTGATAGATGCCGAAATCGTTTTCACTTTCCCAACAAAGGGGACATTGCGCTTGCTTCCAACATTTGAGGGTGACGCGCTGCTGACAGCCGTTCCAGTCATACTTAGAACCAATAACCAAGTGCGTCGTATCATCATGAACTCATATCAAACCAAATTTGAGCCATCCGATTCATAATGTCCTTCTTTTAAGCTGCCGTAAACCCGTGGCATCGTTTCCCATGCATGATATTGAGATCCAATCCCAGAAGGTTATACCACGAACCTCTCCGCCTGTTTCAAACCCGAGCAACTTTACGCCAATCATCAGAATTTGCTCAAGATCCATCTGAATAAGCAAGACACGGCGTACACCGTCGTTAGAATAACGACGATCATCGCAATCATCACGCGGCCCCGCATCTCAAACGCATCACTGACTTCCAGCTTAGCAATTTTCCTGATCTTCTTGTGAAGATGCCATGACCTTCGCTTTTTCTTCTCTGTGCCGGGGCGCTGATCTGGATTGAGAGAATCAGGCGGCTTGACATGCGTTGTGGAGCCCCGTCGAGCCCATGTCGTATCGAGGGGGTCTTGGTAGGGCTCGGGATTAAGAAAGCTGAAGAAGGTGGAATTTTTCGTGCGGGTGATGGCGTTGCGAGTATCGATGAGGAAGAGTGATAGAAGGAAGGAGGTGAAAAGGAAGGGCGTTACGATGATCTACATATTGTTAGGCTGTCTTGTGATGATTTCGGGAATGTAATAAGAGTTTAGATCATGAAGTATGGGTCTTGTAAGCCATAATACGGCAGCCTCTCTTTCTCAGGTTGAAGATATCAGAGCAATGGACGCACCCTTCTGTATAGTGGCTCTTCCGGAAGTTCCGCATCATTGGCCGGGGAAGGCGGTGGTTGTGAAAGTATTGGATCTGAAGCATAGCCAAGTTGGAGGAATGGATCCGCTTGGTCCTTCTTCTTATGCCTTCTTCTAGCCGTGGGAGGAGACGGCGGAGGGCTGGGTGGGAGGTGGTTTTGTTTGAATTGTCGCTGATGTTGTGCGGTGTCCATATTGGTCAATTATCGCGAATCAACCGTATTACATACAAGGGTCATGTGCTTGAAATGAGAATATGTATACATGCACGCATGGATGGATGGTCGCGCGTGCTCAAATGCTGCGAAGTGAATATAGACCGAGCTGCTTTGCCTGGCGGGTCCTGCGCGTCATTCCGTGGGTCCCGGGTGCTCGCGCGTACCTCAGCAACACCAATAGGGCTGGCTCTGGTGACGAGGGTCGCACGAAGCTCGTGTTTTAGGACTTGAGCATCTCAATGTCAGAGAATTAAGCAGACTTGGTTTCTGAGAAGCTGGGCAGATCGAGATGTCCCAATTTCCCTTTGTCCTCGAGTTTGAGTTGTGGATGTGCGGCTGGTGTTTGATGCAATACGATGAAAAAGCGGAACCACATGCCTGTCAGCATCGGCGGCTCGGAATGCTCACCGAGAGTAACTGCGAAGCAAACAAAGTCGCTAGAATTGGAATGTCGACCCTCCTGAATCACGTCCAGTGCTGACCGATTCTTCGCGGCGAATCCGAGAAGCAAAAACAAGAGGTGGTGATGAGTAGGGCGGGCTTAAAAGCTGCCAATATGCTTGGCCAGGCCTTCATCCCTGTGGCCATCGCACCTAGCGGTCCACCATTGGCTTTGGGTAGCGCAACCTCTGCCAAATTGGGAGTCTTGCTCTTGCACCGCCCTTCATACACGACAACTAACGCAATCGTTGTTGCCTGAGGGCCTATATGATTGCTGACATGCCCTAGGCCAAGCGGACGTTCTTCTTTATGTTTCCTTAGAAGCGCCATTAGTAAAGATCCTTTGCTGACTCAGAGCGGAGCTTTTGGTCCGTCCGGAGTTGTCCGCTCTTCATTCACGTTTGTGCCTCGTCCTTTGCGCACACCCAGTACTTTTCTGCCAATCCTTCCTGTTTGCCTGTGCTATCGATCGTACGAGGTCGACCCGTTAGATCCAACTGGTGAGAGCCGGTCATCTTTTGTATTCCGTAAGGTGGAGTGCGGAATAGCTTGCCCGGACGGACGAAGAGCGGTTAAGAGACGAAGCGCGCTTAAGAAATAGGAAAAGAAGGAAGCAAGAAATGCCTAAGGAAGAGAGCTTACCGACGCGCAAGAAGATGCGCAAGGGTACTCACAGCTGTTTTGAGTGTATGTCTGTTCCCACTCAACACCTACCCAACGTTGCGTCTCCCCTCGCCATCGGTTACTCCCAACTTTTGTATCACTGTCAACCACTCTTGATGTTCTTCATCACATTGCACCTCCCTAGTTGACCTGCATTTGATTCGCCTAACGCTGTCCAGGCCGTCGGCGGAAGATCAGATGTATCTTTCCACCAGACAACCCGAATGTCTGCTCCGAATGCTTTGCCCGAGGCAGCCGTTGCATCGACCAGGAACATGCCGACCCAGAGGTTGTCGTAGATCACCGGAAGAACCTTCGTGAACGCGTATCGCGGTTGGAAGCGCTCGTTGACTCGCTTCTTGAGGAAAAGACAGAGAGATCAGGAAGTGTATCCGATCGTGACACCTCCTCTCTATTTTCGAAGACACCAAATGTTGTCACTAAAGACGCCTTCCCGCCTACTCCACTGTCCTCCGAGGCTTCGTCCTCTATTCTTCGTGAAGTGCAACGCGCACCGACCGATAGAGGACATCATGTGCCCATCCTCTCCGTTTTTGAAGACGCAGTAAGTCCTTGATTGTATCATGTATCATGTATCATGTATCCTGGTGTAGATCGGACTATGACCTGTCTCCACGCTGTGGCCTAGTATTGTCCATCACGACGTCAACAGACAGGATATATCCTTGGCACCTTGCACCTTACATGCGTCTCATAGCTGACTGTCCCAGCTCAACGACGCCGAAGAGCGCATCAAGGCCCGTATGGAACCTCATCGTAAAGACTCCAACAATACGGCAACCTCGCTTGAGCGCTACACCTTAAGCTACACTAATCCCGGCGACGTCATGGATCATAGTGACAACTCTATTGGGCAACAAGCCAAGAAAGAACGCGCTAAACAAGCTCTCCTTGCCATGCTGCCTCCCTACAATCAGCTCAACAAGATCCTCACTACCAATAGCGAGTGGTGGCAGACATGGCGGCGGAAGTGCAGCGGCACATCTTCCACCGACGAGACTTTACCGCAATTTGCTTCAAAGGCTCTAGCGCAAGGTATGTAAACTCTTTGCGATGTGGGTATACTGGCTGGGCCAAGCAAGAATCTGAAATTTTCGGAACTGTCTGTTTCACCGAGGCCCTCGTCTCTCACCTCTATATCGATCAACTAACTAACTATGTGTGTCCGCATTCAGGCAACATTGGGGCGCTGGGCACTGTCGTCCTAGCTGTCGGCATCTGTTCCGACGATGAGAAAGAAGTCGAGCGTTACATTGAAGCTATTGATCGGTGGGTACTAGCAGACGACGAATACTCTGCTACCCTCGAGGGCATGGAGCTCTTGATTCTAAAATCGAAGTGGTATGCAGACGTCGGCCAACCACGCCGAGCGTGGCTTGCATACAGAAAAGGTCTGATGTACACACAACTCATGGTATACCAACCTCAATCTTATCATTCTTGATGCATTGTACTGATGTCCTTTCAGGGCCTCCATCGTAAACGTACTTCATCCGCAGCCCACGAATCTATTTGGTGGGCCCTCTACCACGGAGACCGCTTCCTCTCCCTCCTCCTCGGCCTCCCATACGGCATCTCCGACGCACACTGCGACCTCACTCTGCCTGAGATACCCAACGGCCCCTACATGGCGCCCCTCACCTTTATAAATAAAGTCTCCATTCTAGCCGGCAAGGTCATCGACCGCAATCAGGGCGTTGCAGAGCAGAGTTTCGCTTGGGCCCTCCAGCTCGACCAAGAACTAGAAGACCTCTACAAGCGTCTCGACCCTGCCTGGCTCGAGTACTCCGAGCTCCTCGCAGACATCGAAAGCAATGCCGCCGAACTCCGCGAGCGTCTCATGGCACAAATGGTCTACCATCAGATCCGCGTGTACCTGCACCTCCCCTTTATGCTCAAATCAGCAGTCAATAGCCGATTTACCTACAGCCGAACCGCTTGCGTCAACGGCTCTCGTGAAGTCTTGCGCCTCTACCAAGCCCTCCGCACCGGCGAAGTCCAACCTTTATACGAGTGCAAAGCCGTAGATTTCATCGGCTTCACTTCCGCTGTCCTCATCGTCCTCGGCCTCTTCAACTACGGCGCGACGAACACCCCCATGAACCCTAAAGACCGCGAAGAAGACGTGCGCCTCATCGAAATAAGCATCGACATTTTCCGGCGGGCATCCTCGGAAAAAGGCGGCAAAGTAGCCCTCCAAAGCGCCGAAGTTCTCGAGAAGATGCTCAACAAGTTCAAAAACGAGTTTGGGCGTCCGGCAGGCGCCAAATGCGAGCCTACAGAGCTAGATGATGAATGCTCAGGCATGACCGAGTTCGTGATCCCGTATTTTGGAACTTTGCATATCAGGAGGGGAGACAGGCCAGTCAGCCACGCCGACGTGCACAGGAGCCACAGGGCCCAGATGGCTGCCGACGCGCGCGCAAATAGCCCCTCGATGTTGAGCAAAACGTCGCAAACGCAGTACACGCCTCGATCCGATGTCCCTTCCAGCGCCTCCGACTTCTTCAGCCAATCTAACCCAGGCCTCGCTACGCCCTCTACAAACCCCACTTCGACCACGTCGCCCGGTCAGCCAACCACCTCCTTCAACGATCCCTTCGTTTCATACGAAGGCTTCTACAACTGGGGCAATACGGTCGATACGAGTGCGGGCAGCGCGACAGGGACGCAGATTAACGATGATAGTTTGAATAATTACCCATTGCCAACGAATAATTTCAGTTGGCAGAATATGCCAATGGATATTGATCAGGATTGGAGTTGGTTCTTGAATGATGGGGGAAACGGAGCTGGAGGTGCTGCGCAGACGGTCAGTCCGGATCAATTTGCGCAGCAGGGTTTCGTGGGGTTTGGGTAGGTGACGGTTGATCTGGGTTTATCTTGTGTGCCGAGTTACTATAGGATACGTTATACGGCTTTGGACGGGTAAAGTAGTAGGGATATGTATGATATGAGGAGGATGGGGGGTATATGACGCTCGTTTGTGGCAGAGGATGGTTTTTTTGAGTTTGATATCCGGATGTTTAGATGTACCATCCCATCTCCGCTTAAGCGAAGGAATGAATGCTTGATACGATGCACAACAGTCCTCATAGTGGTGAAGATATGATAAAGATATCGATTCAAGACATGGTTGGGCCTATCTAGATCTCGCTCAGGCAGCTCATCTGGTCTATTTACGACTACAAAGTCCAGATAACGACCCTGCCATCTACACCGCTCGAGCTAATCTTAGTGACCTGTCCACCCTGCTCCTCAAAGCTACGGATCGTAGAGATGGTGTTTTGATGCACCGTCTTCAGCTTAGTATCATCCTTAGTATTTCCCTTCAAATCCATCTGCCTAAACATATTCAACGCAGACTCCTCTCTCTGATCTTGGACACCGGGACGTCCCTTGCTCTCCAAGCTACCCGCGAGCTGCCAGCCATTCTCATCCCCCTGCAAACGGTAGGCTTCACAGTTGTATCCTGCGGCGATAATCTCGGATTCGGTGGACCAGACGAGCGACATGAAGGGAAGAACCTGGGTACTAATGCTGACCACAGCGCGAGGCGGTTCTTCAGGTGCAGAGGGGTATACAACCGTGAGTGTGCTGTCGTGTGCAGCAAAAGCAAGCGCGTTCCCAGACGGTGAGAAGGCAACACTATGAATCCACCCCGCAGTGTTGTTCAAGAACTCGCCGCATACGGTGTTGAAAGGCAAGCGCTCTCCCCATACCGAGGGCTCCGGTCGCGAATCCACGCCCTTCACGAATGCAGAGAGCACGCGTGCGTGTCCATCGGTAGAGCCGGCAGCGAGCAGCACGGAGTTCGGGTGCCATGAGACGGCGGTGATAGTGGAGCGGATGGGCTTCTTGATGTGCTTGGACACCCACCAGTTATCCTCTTCTTCAAAATAGCAGACGGGAATGAGGCGGGCACCTGAGCCGACGGCGAACTTGGTCTCTGAGGGGGCCCAGCGGACACAGGTTGCGGCACGGTTGATGCGGAGGAGGACGAGGGTGGGCTTCCACCCTTGGGGTGAGGGCTCCCAGACGTAGGCGTTGCGATCTTGCGAGCATGTCACAATCTTGCCGCTGTTGGGTGCAATATCAACACCGGTGACAGTCTTGTCGTGTCCCGTGAGCTCATCCTGGAGCGTGTACTTGGAGCCCGAGCGCTGGTAGAGGTCGACGATGTTCTCGCGGGCAACAGCGAGCGTCTGGCGGTCGGCGGAGAAGGAGTGGTCCGCAACGGGATGGTGGAAGAGGTGATGGACTTCTGGAGGAGCCATTGTGATAATTAATACGCAATAGGAGACTCTCTACTATTGCAATTTGCGATTTCGGAGGTTAGAGAAGAGGGCGTTGGGCTTGATTGTGGGTTGGAGGGGCTGTGATATCGATGCGCACGGTTGCACGCTTGGCACCTCCGAAAAGTTCACGCCGAGTCGAGATGGCCAGCGCAGACAGACAACTGCATTCGAGATCGTCACGTCGGCGCGTCCGACATTACGCTCTTTGTACAGTAAGATCAATACGTCCGCATCTAGTAGAACATTCCAAGGCTTATTTTCCATCTAGCAACCGCCAGAATGATTCTTCGACGACCCCTTCTCAACGCGACAGCGACCGCCGTCTCCGCGCCCAAAGTCTGCGTCCGGAACCTCCAGCATTCAATTCCTATCCGACCGGTTCCCAAGCCTATACCCTTCATCCCCGACCATACCGCCTTCCTAACTGCTATTGGCCGGGGCCTCTCCGCACATGCCGCAAAGATACCTTCATGGGAGGCACTGTTCACTCTGTCATCTCATCAATTGAAGGAACTCGGTGTTGAACCCGCAAGGTCAAGGAAGTATCTGCTTCACTGGCGCGAGAAGTTCCGCAATGGCGAGTACGGCATTGGCGGAGATTGCAAGTACGTCAACGACGGCGTCGCAGAACTCAAGCTTGTGGAGGCACCCGTGGGGACCCATCCTATACCCGGCATGCACGCACGTTCTGCTATGTCGACGGCGACACATGACCCTGGAACTCGGAAGGTAGTAGTGAATGTGCCGGCGAACGTTGAGGGACCGGCGGAGCCGTTGGAGACATTACGAAGTGTGCAAGGTGTGGTTGTAAAGGGCGCGAAAACGATCAAGGGGAGCTATGTGGAGCCGTTGAAGGGCAGTGCTGGGTTGGGGGCGAGAATACGATTGCAGGAGGGCATTTGGGAGGAGAGGAGGGGACACAAGATTGATGGTGGTGAAAGGAGGAAGGCTGAGGTGAGGGCGAAGAGGAGGGCTGCTGAGAACAAGGAGAAGAATAGGTAGACGGGTGGGCAAGGATTTTCGAAAGAGGTGTATCTAGGTGATTGCTTCCAGTGTTGTACCATATGGGATGTTTGATTAGGGAAATGTATACTTCAAATACATCAAAGGCAATAATATTTACTTGCTCTCCACAAATTTTGATATAGCCCAACATACCATCAAATGAGAGACATCTTTTCAGTCTAATTTGATTATCGCCTACTTTGACTATTCGTCATAAATCGTAGTATTCTGAGACGCTGTGGTCCGCACTGCATCGTATGCGTTGTTTTTGACAAGACGCATCGAGGGGTAGCCAAAGAGGTAGCAACTACCACATCTGAACATACTTAGCAAGATTCAAGTAATTGTTTGGATGATGATTTATATGAGGATCTTGAGTTGTGGGCCTCGCAACTAGTAATTCATATGTTGACAATCTACTGCGTACTACCCAATCGATACCATCTTTGTGACATCTACAATACCGAACTAATTCAGTGCACCTGAAAACATGTGTCCCATCCTTAAAGTGTGTACATAAATTCCGGCCTCTTGTCTCCCATCTCATGCACCTCACTTGCCTCCTTCCCCTCCACCCACACATCCCTCTCCCCCCTCGCTCTCTTCCTGTTCTCCCTCGCAAGCAAGAACCGCGTGACTACACTTCCCAAGAATAACCATAAGACAAGATACGCAAGCACAACACCATGTCCCAGAAAAAACCGCGGCTTATCTTTCGTGCGGTAGATGTTCGACGACACCACGCCATTGAGATTCCCCCAGCCAATAATGAAGCCAAGAGAAACGCCACGCTTGTATACGCCCTCGACATTGTTCGATGCCCAGGAAATAGTGTTCGCGATGCAGGGATAAATTCCCATAGCGCCAAGGAAGGTGCCTGCATAGTTCACTGCGGGTTTGTCGGAGCCTAAGAGCATACAGAACCCCACAATACCAATCAACGATATGCAAATATTGCACAACCCTCTCTGCCTTGTACGATCCGCAATATACCCAATCGCGATGGTGACAATCGCGCCAGCTGCATACGGTGGCACAGAAAGCAGGTTAGCTACTGTGGAAGAGTACTGTGGATAGAGCTGGCGGATGATGGTGGGAAGAAAGAGAGAGAAGGCGTAGAGTGCTCCGTCAGCGCCCATGTATATGACGGCGTAACAATACGTCTTGTAGTCTTTGACTGAGGCCCAGAAGTACTTCATCTTGAAAGACTCGTGCTCGGCTGAAGACTGTTGATCCGATCGTAGGCGGCGGAGGACTCGGTGGCGGTCATCGACGCTCAGGAACTTAGCTTCGTCGGGGAAGTCGTGGACCATCCAGTAGCTAGCTATTCCGACCACGATTGTGGCAAGGCCTTCAAGAATCTGTACTCAAGAATTAGCGGAGGGAGAGAGAACGGGAGGTGAGGTTTACAAAGATCCAAGCCCAGCCTGGTTTACCTCCTACACCACCCATCTGCGCGATAGCAGCCGCGAGGAGACCACCAAAAGATCCTGCAAGCGCAGCTGCAGAGAAGAAAATAGCAGCGCGGATTCCGAATTCAGATCGTTTGTACCAGCAAGACAGATAGTAGTTCACGCCTGGGAAGAGGCCTGCTTCACATACTCCGAGCCACCATCGCTTTGAAAACCATCAGTCACAGCACCTTTATGAAAGCATAGAAAGGGGTAAGGCAACTTACCGCCGTCATCAGCCCTGCATAGTTGTGCACGAGGCCCATAGTCGTCATGCATATCCCCCACAAGAGCATTATAATAGGGAGGAAGATGCTTGGACGAAGCTTCTTGAGGAGGATGTTGGTTAGGGGTTCGAAGATGGAGTATGAGACGAAGAAAATGGAGAGGGTGGCGTTGTATTGCCCGTTTGTCATGTGAAGGTCTTCTTGTAGGCCATCGATCTTTGCATTTCCTGATTCTCGTAAGTACGTTCTCGTGATCGAATTCTTGTTAAACAAGCGAGCCTATATGAAATAATTCTGTAGGTACTTTGAGGACGATACGACGAAAACTAGAAAAAGATACAAGACAGCAGCGCAAACTCATGTCACTCACCAATGTTAGTTCGATCAAGGAAGGAGATCAGGTATAGGAACGACAGCCATGGTAGGAGACGCCAATCGAGTTGCCAAAGAAGTTTGCGATCCTGGCCAGCGATTAGCATGAACGGATTGCGCATGGTATACATAAAATTCATACGATAGCAGCGCGTTCCTCATTACTCAAACCTGCATCTGGATCAGGTATAGGATCGTTCGCCTGAGTAGCATCAATGTACTCGCGATTCTGCGCTTCGAGTTTCTCGTCGCTCACGTCGGTGCTGCGACGCAAGTCTTTCTCCATAGCGGACGCCATTTGGTCACGCGAGACGGATGCGCACTGAAAATCTGTGTCGCAATGATACAGCACTCGAAGGAAGACGAAACGGACCCGAAGACGTCAAAAGAAAAAAGGACCTTGCTCTCTTATGACCCCATGATTTCACTACTCGCTGCTTATCACTCCGAACCACGCCATCCCTCCCTTCATCCATCCCCACAACCGCTGACGTCCGTCCTATCAACCAGCACCCACGTTTACTAACTCCGCTTGCTCCGCTTCTGCAATGCTTATAGGTGCCTCGAAGCGTTCCCGCCCCTAGCCGCACGCTTGACATGCCATGCAAGTTATTTCCGTTCTCACACACGTCGGAACGTCGAGATGTACCCGGTGCTCCGCGATCCTGACGGCAGGTTGTCATCGCCATTGACGCTGCTTAAGGCGCGTGGAGGCTTGGTGCTGCGTGGTGCGGGGAAGGTAGGGTTTGGGGCCAATAGTGGGGAGGGAAGGCGCGCTAAGCTTCGGCATGGAGATGCGGGATGCGGAGTGGCGTTGAAATGGTTTGACCTCGGGCCGATGGGTACGTGGGGGTACAAGTTGAATAGTGATGGTGATAGACGTATAGGGATAACGTCTAGTGCTAAAGTAGACATGTAGTATGAATGTTGTGGGTCGGGGTGGAGTCGTTGGCTGGTTGTGGCACTGTGGGCACGGTTTCACTAACCAAGTCGGACTGACATGCGACATATTCAAGCCTTGTTGAGCTGCGAGATCCGATTCTAATCGAATTTTTTATTTGCTGACGGGAAAGCTCTAGTATAATTATTTGAAACTGCGAACGAGAAACTATCGGTGTAAATTACCTAGAAGCATGTTTGTGTGGTGCTGCAGAAGATAAGGAGTTCCAAGTCCCGAGTGAACTCAAATGCTCTCAGTCAAAAGTCGACTAATGACTTCCCTACTTTCGTTTAACGTTTTCGCCCTCTCGTGTCTCTTTCACAACCCCTGTAGCCACCTCGTCGCTTTTCTCCCCTTCCGCATTACTACTAGCGGGCTTTGTGAACTCATTCTGCAACGTTCTCACTGGCATCTTACCAAAGATGCCCTTTCTCTTTCTGACTACTGCGAGGACAATCACGACTAGGAAATTTAGAAGTGTGAAAGCTAGTATAACTTTGAACTGCTTGTTGTAACTCCTTCCAAACACCTCACCTAAAGCAAGATGGCTCTGTTCAGGTAATTGTGCAATGAAAGTGCCCGAGGCCTTCACGCCGGCAACTTGCTCTGGGCTCAATATTGTCGGTAGATCATGTTCTAGCGCTGAATTATGTAGTGCGGAGCATATGGCGACAGCAGCGGCACTAATTGAGGTTAGAATCTGGATTCAAAGGGGCTATGTGCCAAGGGACAGTTGGACTTACCCCCCCAGTGTTCGCAGCATATTGAGTATGCCGGTTCCGATAGAGACATCTTTCTCTTCAATACTTGTATATAGCAAGATGAAATAAGGAGTGGTAGCGAGGCCCAGTCCAAAACCTGTGATGATCTCAAATCCATACGTGCTGTTTGATATGGCAGAGTCGATAGGCAAGCTGCTCAGTAACCCTGTTCCGATGCTGACGATAGCTGTTCCCATTAGGAGTATGTACTCTGCGGGGATCTTCTTGCCGTTCAAAGCTCCGCCGACCATAGCACCGACTGGAGTGAGAAGAGAGACAGGCAAGAGAAGAATACCGGCTCGCTCTGCACTTGTGAAGTTCACACCCTGAAAGCGCTGAGGTAATTGGATGAACATGACGGTGAACGGAAATCCGAGTAAAAACATGCTGAGGAGCAAGAGGGCACTGGCCGGGTTCGTAACGAATCTTGCCGGGAATATGACATCAACGTTTGTCTTATATGATGCCCAGGTCTCGTAACATGCAAATAGGATGAGTAGGACGATCGCTGTAACAAGAGTACCGATGATGACACCACTGTTCCATGCGTAAGAGACGCCTGCCTCCTGCAAGGCAAAGAGGAGAGGGATTGGCCAGCAAACGGAGAGTGTACCTCCAATGCCGTCGAAGCCACGGAGACGGTCTTTGATTGACTTGGTGTCTTTTAGACCGGGCATGGTCGCAAATAATATAGCCATAGCGATAGCTATGACTGGGGCGCTGATTTCAGTTAGTTTGAAGATTAGAAGAATCACTTGAACAGCGAGCTTACTTGATCCAGAATATCCACCTCCAGTTGGTGTGGTCACCTATCGCGCCTCCAAGAAGTGGACCCAGCAGATTAGCCAAGGCGAATACAGAGGTGATTACGCCTGAGTATAAGGCCATCTTTTCCGGGACAATCAGCTTCATGATAGCTACAAAGACGAGCGAGTATAAACCTGAACCGCCGATGCCCTGAAAAGCACGGAACACGATCCTAATTCACATTAGCGACCATATTGCTATCCATGAAGGTGTTACCACACAGTTGGGTCATCGTCTGGGCCGCGCTACAGGCCATCGAAAAAACAAGGAAGAAGGCGTTAAAGGCAAGCAAAATAGCTTTTAGACCCCAGACATCGCTGAGCTTTGCGGTGATCATTAGGAAAGAGTTGTAGGCGAGCAGGTAGGCGGTGACTAGCCATGGCCCTTGATCAAGGGCATAGAAGTTGCTGGAAATTCGAAAAAGGGTAGTTGTGATGATGGTAGTGTCCATCGCCGAGATGAACAAACAGAGCCATAGCCTGGTCTCGTTAGTACATGGCAAAGGCACGGTAAACGATCTGAATGATGGGAACGTCAAAGCGGCCTTCCAGCCATGCTTTCGTGTAGAGGTTGCTACTATTAGCATTTGGTATGCTCTTTGTAGACTTTTCTCCCGGTTTCGGACGTACCCGACTATGATCAGATGCAACCTGATGCTGCTGATGTTAGGCACCACCAACGGTTGCACACTCCTTTTTTTATCGGCAGCTTGCGTCATCCTATGTTAGCACCCGCCCACGAGGTAAGATGCACGAAAGCCTTAGCTGTCAGAATTACGTGGTCTCTAGTGAGGGAGACGGATGCAAGAACACTTGTCCAAACCCCTGTCATGTCGAAGGATCGCGGTAGCGAAGACCGGCGTTACATTAGCCATAGCAGAGCCGCATAAGGCATTTCCTGCATCGAGGTTACGGCCGTCATCATTGAATGTTAGACTGTATAAGAATAACAGAATTGTGGGACGGTCGTCGAGGAGTACATTGTATAGCGCCAATTCGAAGTTTAGTACCGGACAGAGCAATGTGACCGTATTCGGCATAGCGCTTCCGAGCAGTTACAGCCATGGATTATGGACGCGTCGCGTCACGTCGCGTACGCGAACATATGCCTTCACAGCTCAGGTCATTGACCATAGTACACCAAGGCTCTTACTAGATCAATTCTCTTCATTGATATATGGTTTACCAACTGGTCATTTTGAACGGTTACTGTTTGCTTGGCTACTGGTCTCTCCTCCAGCCCCTTACATTGCGGCCTCGCGTACTATTGTGCTACACGTCCGGCGAAAATCTCTGACGCCATAGTGAGCGGAGGCCCTCACGCGATTCTCGAGTTGCATCGTACTCATACTCATACTTCATTTGATTCACCGTTGCAATCATTGGTACTAGCACAGACGTGGTCGAAACGTGAAGACGTAGCTGTCATAAGCGCGCGGCTTTGTGCCTTCTCTCTTTGACGGGCAGCCGCACCTTCCTCGCTGCTCATTCTCTTTGTCTGCTTCTCTACCTTTCTTTCGCATCGATCACCCTCACTTTATTTCTCTTCTCAACCCGCGGCTCTCCATTTCTTAAAGTCAATTCCTTACACACGGCTACTGGCCTGTCGCGTCGCGTCACACATCTCCAATGGTGACTCGCTCGATCGATTGATTCGACAATGTCCGCACAGAATTTTGAAGCTGCACTCAACATCTCCGATGACAATGTCGCCTGCAAACGTCTACACGAGCTCGCGTCCAAAGGAATTGTGGTGGGCTCCTCGGCTCTTCATGCTACAGCAGAAGCATTCCTCGAGGCGTTTTGCGACGACAACGTGTCTCTCAGGCGCCGGAGATGGATTGGTCTTGCCCTAGCTAGAATGATTGAGGCCTGTTCTGGCGTGGCGCTACGAATCAGGCGCGCTTCAAACAAAATCTCTCGGATAGGTGCGGTCATTCTGGGAACGACTGAAGCTGAAGAGACTCGAATAGTCGCTGGTTTGATCATTCGCTCCGGGATTTCTCAAGGCATTAAGTTCTCCGAATTCTGGGCCATGGACAAGGGTCGCAGTACGGAGTCTTTCTTTCCCAAGCATGTTGATGCCCGCTGGATGAAGCAATTCCAAGATTACATGGACGCCTTATCACAGATCGTCATCACTAGTTCCGAATCCCAGCCGGTCATTCTATACCCAGCGGCTCTTCACGCTCCTGATGGATATAAGCGGTCGCTAGCATATGAAATCGCGCCCTTACTTCTGATTGAAGGCCATACACTTACCATCATCACGCCGGACTCCCTCCTGCACGAAATCGAATTTGTGGACGTACCATTACGTTCGATTCTGGATGTGCGTTGCCAACCATCCGATTTATATGACTCTCAAAACAGGCAAACGGCGAATGTACCATGGGAAGTGGTCCTAGAGTTCGCGCCGAATTCCACCTCTTACGAAGTAAATTGTTCGGAGCACTACGGAAATGTCTTTACTATCATCATGGAGCATAAGACCGACGCTGAGGAATGCATGAATTCCATCAAGGAGATCGTCTATTCTGAAGGAAACCCGAGCAATACAATGGCTGGCTTGAGCAACGAACAATGTGAAGCGATCTCGAGAGGAGGGATAGTCGAATTTAACTCATCGCAACGAGCGCATCATACTGTGCTAGACGCGAGCGACCGGGTTCAATTTGTACCGGCTGAACCTAGGACTGTTGCGCTTCCCCCAATCAAAAGAACTTTGCGATCGAGTGAAGTCACGCCAAGTCAAAATACCACCCTGACTGGCCTCGATTTCCCTGATCGCTCGCCAACAACGAAGCGACCTAGGCCGTTGAAGACCAGAAAGCCACCTGTTAGTCGAAAGGATGACGCCGCCTCCGAAAGGTCTGCAATCAGGTCAGCCAAATCGAATTCAACGACATTGAAGCTGAAGCCGAGACCTCAATCTCAAGACGGGATGCACACGGAGGATGATGAAGAATCATTGAGCTTACGAACGTCCCGAGCTCCTAAGAGGGTATCTAGACCGCCAGGCTTGCCCAAAGTTCCAAAATCTGATCACAAGCAAGGCAAAAAACTACAGCACTTGCAATCAGATGTTTTCAGAATCCCACAAGAGGACGACCAAGGAGCTACGCGGATTCTTAAGCGAAGGCGAGTAAAGGCAGTCACGTATAAAAAAGGCGAAACGTCGGGAGAGGATAGTTCGGGATCCGGATTCGCCCAAAGCCCACAGAAGAAGGAAGTACGTTCTACTCGTGCGCGGCCTAAGAGGACCAAAGTCAGGGAGCCCTTGGGATCTTCATCAGAGAAGAGTACATGCAATAAAAGAAACTTACGATCCAAAGCCATTATCGAGCAGGTGCAACCACTTAAGGAGGGATCTTTGCTTTCAAACCTTCAACCCAAATCAAACCCTCAACAAGGTCAACAATCCGAGTCTTCAATACAGGGAAACAGAGCGAAAAGACTTGTCGTCAAGGCTCGAGCGAAACAGAAGACTGAATTAGCTAGCCCACGGAAAGACGTGAACCTAAACTCAGAAGCATACGTGCTGGAGAAACTCAACGATGTGGAGAGATTCTATGAGCCCAAAATTCACATATCATCGCGGAAACGACCTTTGACTAGCCCACAACCAACAACACCACCACACAAACGGGCTAAAAACGGTCACGATGGAACCAGCAATATTGTTGAAATCGGACTGTTGAACTCTAATCAGCTTCAACCTACAATGGCCCGTACAAGAGTACCTGAAGACCCTTCAAGTCCCTGTGGTCGACACGTGCCTTTAGGTCGCGAAACTGGCACTATGCTGGCTCCACCTAAACCAGTCATCGAGGATAATGAGCATGTTACCTCGCCTAAGACGCGCCAGCGCATAGGACGTTCGCAAATGCAAAATTACGAACGCCAAACTCCCGTCCATCAGCTCGCTAGACGAAGTCATACGGATATGTCTGCCAGTGTAGAGATCTTCTCGAGCAACAGTAAACCAACTCCTGCATCTCCCCGTGCACCATCTACAGCAATCTCTGGGCATGCGGACCGACACCATGTTATAAGGGAAGAAGAGCTAGGAAAGTATAAGATGGAGAAGAGCGACCCATTTCAATCTAAGCACCAGAAAGTCAATGAGTTCACTCGCAGACTTACCAACGATAGCGCCACCTTGGAGACGTCAGGAAACAAAAGGGTTGGCTCGCAAAAGGCTCCGATTGAGTTGGGTGGCAGTCCAGTCCCCACTTCGAGTCAGGTTTCGCCCATGGTACAGCCTCTAGAGCTGTCTAGTGGCCCTAAAATAATCCCACAGTCTGTTGAGATACATCAAATTCAAGTACCGAATCTTTTCAAGCGCTCACACAGCCGGACCATTGAGTCTCCCAAGGCAAGTGTCCTGACAGAAAGTCCAATCCATCCCTCTCTATTCGGACACCAAGGTCGTCAAGCGGGCGTGAACGCTCACTTGGTCGCTGATGATGTTGAAATGGAAGGCGACACCCTTAACGAGCTCGATGACGCACAGGTTCCTATGAATAATTCCACTTCTGCTCAGCTAAGGTCTTCACCTCCGCCAATGGATCATTCCCCAAGCAGCCACAGTTCGACATCTGCGGAACCGGAACCTAATACCGATCCTGTTGTGCCAACAACATCGGAGGCAGAGGAAATCGAGTGGGAAAGCAGCCTTCAGCCGTACCAACGCAACGTGCAGGACCAGCTCCTTCGCGTGTCCAACCGAGTCCTACGGCACATCGTCGATAACGAGTCTGCCGTCAATGACATTACAGACACGTATGCTAAAGATGGTCAACATGCATTGCAAATGCTACTTAAAACCCACGAGAAGGGACTCAATGCGGTGCAGAAAGGCAATAAACAGAAGAAAATCGCAACCAACAAGGTGGCACAAAATATGTTATCGAAGCTCAAGAATCAACGTGAAGAGATTGTGGGAGATGCGGCGACTTTGCATCAGTGAGAAGCACTCTCGTCCAGAGCGCAGCAGGATTTTTGTTCAGCCACAGCGCTCTTCGACACATCCTTGTTCATGATTTCCTTGATCCTGTACGATAGGGTCGGAGCGATACCATGAGTTATGATACCAATATGGAGTAATGATATGGGAACAAACGAAGTGGTACTAATGGTAACAATTGCAACGTGTTTTGTAGAAAAGGAGATCATAACGTTGGCTGGAAAAGCCAATGTGTATCCTGGGGTTACTCGAGGTAGCTCTATGCCTGCGTATCCGCCGCTTGAACGCAAGGCAATTGATGGGATATGGCTCAAAGGAAATATAACATACCGGTCACTGATAATCTGTTTTGTTACCGCCGATGTAACTGTACGTTAGACAAGTGGTCAATGAACGGAAAATGCCAAATGTATCACATTACTATATTCACATCACAGCTGTGCAGCCGCATTATGTATCGAGCTGGCCTGGTGTACATCAACAAACGAGACCTCCACGTATTATCAGCTAGGGTTATATTTTGGCCTCTGTTTCCTGAACCACAAGCTCTATCGGTACTTCCAACCCCACACACTTACCCGTAGCCCCAATCCACATCACTAGATACTCAAACGGGTCAACTTTCCTCGGGCTCATACTAGCTTCCATAACCTCCGCTGTCCGACACGGATGGATGAAGAAAACAGGTCGGTTCTCGATCGGATGGTCCTACAAACCCAAACCATCGGTATCCCTCCCAGACGATATTCAAGAAGTGAAGTACTTACAGTAATCGTGATACCACCAAGCACACCTGAATGAATTGCCTGGTCTGTGTATGCTGGAGAGATGATGTGTGTATAAAGTGTGTTGATTGTGGGCGGGAAGCGGTGTTGGGGGTCGGAGATATGGAAGTAGAGAGTGGGGACGGCGTAGGTGGGGGACAAGAGAACGTCGTAGTGTATGAGCGGGATGTTCACTTTCGAAGGCACCAGAGCTTCATCGTCGTCGTCTTCTTCTACCTCGTCTTCCTCGTCATGTGAAGCTTGGTCCTCTTTCGCTGATGTAGGGCGCGGCAGCTTTTTTTCAATCTCGGCTTCATCGCTGTGTGTTCCTTGCTCTTCCGCTACATCACTCATAAGACTGCTCACGTCCTTGCTTATCCTCAGATATTTCTCCCCGTACGATTCTTTGGTTTCGACGGTCGACCACTTTCCTTTCCTGGATCTATCTTGTAGCGAGTCATATGTTTGGACTAGATGCGAGCAGGCGGTTTGGAACTCAGCCGCTGAGAGGTGTGGAAAGGACGCTACGGAGTCCATGGTTGGAGGATGTGGTGCCGAGGGGTCGGGAAGCGAATCATCCTTTGCGAGGGTGTATGAAATGGTGTGAGGGTGCCTAATGGAGGCCGAATGGGGTTAGAAGGCGGGTACTTGGCGCAAATAGCACGTGATTAGGCGTCTGGCGCGTGACGCGTGTTTGAGGAGGCATGTTAGGGGATGAGAAATATTATCAATTGATGGCTTGTGAAATTTTGAGAGTGGCTCGAGTCTAGCACATGATGGCTTCAGCGTGGCATCCGTGCAGATGCTGGCCAGACAGCTTGTGTGAGGGGAATGTGCGGCGACTGCATCGCGCATTTGTGACTCGAACCCTGAAATCCAAAACAATGCGTGCTGTCTGCGTTTGCCCATGTGGAAATAGATGCATTTCATGCTGGAGCGGTGTGTTGGCGAAGGTGACGTTGTTTTCGTCTCCATTACGTAGCAATGGACATTGACTGCTTACTGAATGACTAATACAAACTGTCCGCAGGGATAATGGTTCGACACGCCATGTGAAATGGGCTCTGCAGGGTTGGATGGTGTTGCAATCGCGAGAAGGCTGTTGTGCGACGTCATTCATCAGGCGAGGATGGCGGATGTTGGAGTTGCGATCCCCGCCGCGAGCTCGAGCCTGCAGCTGCTGATCTCTTGGCAGCCTAAAGTCAGTCTCGAGGCACCACCACCCTATCGAGGCAGCCGCCCGTTGTCGAAACCATCGCTCGCCCACCGCTAACCTTCCATCGCGCCCCACGGAGATGCTCTACACACGCTGCACGGCTCTCTAATCGAGCACAACATTGACCCTCCGATCGTTCCGCTAGCAAAACCGTTCACCATGGCTTCGGAGAAAAGCCAGCTCAAGCGAGGCCGTGTACGTCGAGATATGCTAATTTCATGGCTAGGCAATTACAGGCTGACAGCATCCCCGACAGCAATCCCAAGGCGAGCAGGTCGAGCCCAAGAAGCCGCGCCGGTCCCAGCGCAACCTCTCGCCTCAAGAACACGACGGCCACCTGAAGCAAGGCCCGCTGCCGTCCCCAGTCACACGCAAAGACTCGACCGCGACCGATGAATTCAAGGAAGGCACCATTACCCCTCCCAGCAAGGCATCAAGCGCAGCAGCCCCATCTCAAGCAGCCGGCCTCCGCAGCCCCCCTGGCACCAGCAGCCTGTCTTCGCCGCCGCATGACACCCAGCCATTCTCGCAATTCGTGTACCCGCCCAACAATAGCCGACCGTATGCAGTAGACGACGAGGAGGCTGAGGGTGTGTGGGGCTATCTGGTACCTTTGGACAGTCGGTCTGGAGACGTACTTGTACTCCGTCGGCGTTCAGCTTGCCCAGTCCCTTCTACAAGAGTGGGAAGGGCCTCGGGCCGAGCAAAGGTCGGCAAATATCATTACGAGAAGGAGGAAGAAGGTTATGAGAACGAGAAGGCGGAACATGGCGTGAATGCTGGAGGCTACCTCATCGGGCGACACCCTGAGTGCGGTAAGTGCAACCTGCCGCTTGCATCTCGAAACCGTTTCTAACCCGGCGGAGACCGGCAACTGCAGTCACTTACTATATCGAACCGACACTGCCTGCTCTTTCCCGAGAACAAAGGAGGCGATTCCGTTGCAGTCTTAGAAGATTTGTCCGGCAATGGCACATTTGTCAATGATACCGTTGTTGGCCGAAACAAGAGGCGAGAGTTGCAAGAAGGTGACGAGATAGACATATTGGGTGAAGCTCGCTTTGTCTTCAGGTACCCGTCATACCGTGACACGAACGGCTTTCGGCAACAGTACACTATCCAGGAGCAGCTCGGCAAGGGACACTTTGCCTCTGTCTACCTATGCGTAGAGAAATGTAGCGGTATGCGGTACGCCGTCAAGAAATTTGAGAAGCGCTCTGGACCTGGCGAGAAGTCCAAGGTTGACGGTCTCCAACAAGAGATCGCTGTGCTCATGGGAGTTAGTCACCCCACGTTGCTCTGCCTCAAGGATACCTTCGACGAAGCGGACGGAGTTTACCTTGTGCTCGAACTTGCCCCAGAGGGTGAACTATTCAATTGGATTGTCATGAAGCAAAAATTGACCGAGACGGAAGCGCGAAGAGTGTTCGTGCAGCTGTTCCAGGGGGTCAAATATCTCGTGAGTTCGTTGTTCACGTCAACTGGACCAAGCTCACATGCATAGCACGAACGCAACATTGTCCACCGAGACATTAAACCGGAGAACATATTGCTTACTGACAAGGATCTATCTGTGAAGCTTGCTGACTTCGGATTAGCTAAGATAATTGGTGAAGAGTCTTTCACTACGACTCTGTATGTCATAAATTCTGCAATTGACGCAAATTTAAGCTAATCATAACACAGATGCGGAACACCTTCATGTGAGCTCGTCTGTGCCAGTCAATGTATTTTAGACTAATATTCATAGATGTCGCGCCCGAGATCTTGGAAAGCTCCAACCATCGACGATACACACGTGCGGTTGATGTGTGGTCACTCGGAGTTGTTCTGTACATCTGTTTATGCGGCTTTCCTCCTTTCTCCGATGAGCTGTATAGTTCCGAAAACCCGTACACTCTATCCCAGCAAATCAAGATGGGTCGGTTCGATTACCCTTCGCCGTACTGGGACTCTGTCGGCGACCCTGCGCTTGATCTCATTGACCGCATGTTGACCGTGGACGTTGATCAGCGGATCACAATCGACCAGTGCTTGGAGCATCCCTGGACTACGCAGGCGGAGATCAACCCCAATGATAGTACCGATGGGCTGACTGGAGCAATCGCAAGCCTCGATTTCTCTAAGCGTAAGATCTACCGCGAGCGTACTCTACTCAGCAGTATCAATGATATCAAAGTCAGCCGGGTCATTGATGCGGGTGAGGGTCAGCAGCCAGTCAAGGTCTATGAGAAGAACAGGGGCACACATGGTGTCAAAGCGATGAACGGCGCACATGAGAAAGAGAAGACTCCAGCCGCGAACAGGGACCCTGATGAGTTTATCCAGCTAGGAGGCAAGGGGGATCAGCTGTTATACGACACCGCGGATCAATCCATCTATCCCGACGACCTGGATGCAGCTACCAAAAATGCTTGATACCAGTACATAGTAGTGTTGGAATGGATTATCCAGCGACATATTGACGGTGTCGTATCTCAATGGCCGTGTTCATGGCTAGGCTTAAGGTTGGTCTGGAGTTAGGTGTTTCTTTGAAAGGATATCAGCGCATCGATAAGTTGCGCCTCTTAGGAAAAAGGCTACTCTTCTGCCCATGACTAAGACCTCCACAGATGATGTTTGGGAGGATGACATCTTGTACGTTAGAGTGCGTATAACTTCGAGTAATGCTCGACAGCGGCGGCATAATTGAAGAATTATCTACCATGCTCATTGCCTCTTACTATAGAATCACTCGATACTTAAGCGGTGAGATCGCCTGCACAATTGTTATACCAAGGTAATGGAGCCATGCAATTATGCAGAATTCACTATATGTCATGACAGATTGCTGCTTGTGGTTTTGTATACCACTGAGTGCCTCTGGCTCAGAGACTGGGTTTGCTGATCTCTAGGTGGCTAGTCGCTATCCGCATGTGCTCTTAAGCGGGAATCATCAGGATATGTTTTCACCAGTGAGAAACAAATGGCATCAATGCCATAACAGAGACCGTGCCGATAACAATCATGGTGTGTGGCTGCTGATCAACGAAATTCGCCCTGGTCTTGCTGATAGACAGATAGTCTTTCCTTCTCAAGCTCCTGCTTTAGGGCTGCATATATCGTACGGGCGGGATTCCGGGACCACGGTGAAAAGAGTTCACAATCAACCTCTCGTACCCTTTTCATAAGTGATGGGTGCGGAATACTACTTGACCATCGTTCTGACGTCAAATCAATTGCAAATTCAAGTAAGGACATCAGCGACTTAGTCCAGACAAGTGCAGATCCCCTCTTGTGAAAATTATAGCCACTAGGCTCTGTTTGCTATTGGCTGAACGTAGTTTGGTCGACAGATACTTGACTTCTACCAGGACCACAGATGCTCATCAGCTCGTTCTTCGGTCCACCATTCAATTAGCGTCTCAACGGTAAAGTGTCAATGTGGCTGTATGTGGGCCTGAGTCGTCTTGGAAACAAAAAGATGATAATCCATCCATGTGTGAATTCGTCAGGGTTAGCGAGATTGGGCAAGATGTACTCCCCGCTTTCCTGGTGCCACCAATCGCGTGAGCGTCAATACGGCGCACGATGTTTGTGGGCGGTGAGGCTTAGCAGGCGTTGCGTCGTCAGTTCGTGGTGTGATTGTGTCCTCTCACGGATGTTTGCCCCCCGGTAGGCTGCCAAGGAAGCCGCCGGCTGGCTCGCAAATCGCCTGCCCTCTGCGTCGGCACGCCAGGAACGGGATGGTGCTGGCCCGAGCGCCCCTCGACTCCAGGGAAATTTAATAACTTCAATTCTCCGCCTCTGCCCCTTCTTCACGCTACCCAGGCCCTTTGAGCTGCTCCTCCGCCGTCATGACCCTCCTCGCCCATGTCGTAGGCCCATTGGGCGACTTCGCCTCGAACACGTCGACGCCCATCATCGCTGTCGCCGCTGTCGCCTCCTTTATCGTTCTCGCTGTGGTCTTCAATGTCCTCCGCCAGGTGCTGCTCAAGAATCCCAATGAGCCGCCGCTGGTGTTCCACTGGTTTCCCTTCATCGGAAGCACCGTCACATATGGCATGGACCCGTACAAGTTTTTCTTTTCGAACAGGGAAAAGGTACGCGGGGTAATCGAAGTTGTGGCAAGGGGTCGCACACTGACGAGCGCATAGCACGGCGATGTTTTCACCTTCATTCTGCTGGGCAGGAAGATGACCGTCTGCTTGGATACCAAGGGAAACAACTTCATTCTTAACGGCAAGACCAGGGATGTCAATGCGGAGGAGATCTACAACCCCTTGACTGGCCCCGTGTTTGGCAAGGATGTGGTATATGACTGCCCAAATGCGAAGCTCATGGAGCAGAAGAAGGTGAATAGATGCGCGCGCATACCGAGGTACATATGCTGACTGAGTACAACAGTTCGTCAAGTTCGGTCTCACCTCAGAGGCTCTCCGCTCCTACGTCCAACTCATCACTACGGAAGTGCACGACTTCGTCAAGCGCCACAAGTCGTTCAAGGGCCAAAAGGGCACTTTTGACGTTCCCAAGGTCATGTCCGAGCTCACCATTTACACCGCATCGCGCTCGCTCCAGGGTGAGGAGGTCCGCAACATGTTCGACTCGCGCTTCGCTGCTCTTTTCCACGACCTTGATCTCGGATTCTCCCCGATCAACTTCCAGCTATCATGGTTCCCGCTTCCGCATAATCGTAAGCGCGACAATGCGCGCAACACTATGGTCGAGCTATACTCCGAGATCGTCAGGAAAAGGCGCGCGGGTGAAGTCAAGCGTGAAGGTCACGACATGATCTGGCACTTGATGGAATGCAAGTACAAGGATGGTACTCCCGTTCCTGAGCATGAGATCGCTGGTATCATGATTGCGCTCCTCATGGCTGGTCAGCACTCTTCTTCTTCGACTATTTCATGGATCATGCTCCGTCTCGCCACCAAGCCTGAGATCGTAGAGGAGCTCCTGGAAGAGCAGAAACGTGTTCTCGGCGAGGATCTTCCTCCATTCACCAATGACGATCTCCCTAAACTTTCTCTCCATGCCCAAGTCGTCAAGGAAACCCTTCGCCTCCACTCCCCGATCCACTCCATCATGC
The DNA here is from genome assembly GCA_027946365.1 of Kalmusia sp. IMI 367209. NCBI lineage: Eukaryota > Fungi > Ascomycota > Dothideomycetes > Pleosporales > Didymosphaeriaceae > Kalmusia > Kalmusia sp. IMI 367209. Next base: position 1,499,828 of record JAPEUQ010000003.1, on the reverse strand, counting down.
GCAAAGTCAAGCAGCCTCTTGTCGTTGAGGGCACAAACTACACCATCCCCACTTCGCACACACTCATGTCTTCTCCCGGTGTCTCCGCGCAGATGGATACGCATTTCCCCAACCCCTCTGTCTGGGACCCGCACCGCTGGGACGCAGGCGCCAACGACTTCGAAAACGCCGACGACGACGAGAAGATTGACTACGGGTGGGGTGTCGTTTCCAAGGGCACCGCATCGCCGTATCTTCCCTTTGGCGCTGGCAGGCACAGGTGCGTGGGCGAGCAGTTTGCGTACGTGCAGCTGCAGACCATCCTCGCTGCGATAGTGCGTGAATTCAAAATCAGGAATGTGGGCGGCAGCAAGGATATCGTAGGCACGGACTATACTTCGTTGTTCACGAAGCCGTTATCGCCCGGTATCGTCGAGTGGGAGAGGCGGAACGCAGAGTTGTAGATGTAATGGAGAAAAGGTACATAGGGACGGGGGAAAGAACAGGGTTCGCTTCTCGGTCGCTCCGGTCGGGATAGAAGTCCGCTGGATGCTATAGACTATTGCGATTGTAATATTTGGGATACGTAGTAATGAGTGCATATTTAGCGCAATATTTGAACGAAGTATTTATGTTAGTCTTTGTGCGCCCTTATTTTGCATTTATCATCATGCATGCTCGGAGGCATCTCGGTATCTGTTGAATTCATACTCATCTCCCTTGTCTGTTGGAGATCCGTTGTCGATTGGCCGCAGATCACGAGGTCACTTGCATGGCAATGTAAGATGTACTTGAAGAACAGCGAAAGAACGTAGCATGAAGCCCAGTATCTATCCATATGCCCATCCCTATACTATCAACAAAAGAAAACGACAAGGTTGACAGCGACGAAGACGGGCCCAGCCCAGGGAGCATTAGTGTTATAGTTGCGCAAATCTCACGAGGCGCCCGAGCGCGAAGCGCGAGAGATCTGACAAAAGAAAGGTGTGCAGCGAGCGGAGATTCTGAACAACGTATGCAAAAACAACAAAATGTAACATGCACAACAGGAAAGAAAAAAATCTCCGATGCAACACCGATCCACCCGATATACAGAACAAGTGTTGACGATATGTCGGGTATCAACTGAGAAAGTGCAGGTAGGTATGTATGTCAGGAAGAGTAAGGTAAGGGAGGGAAAAAAAGGGGGTATCTCCACCATGGTCCACCGTCGTTTCGATCCATCCACAGGTCCTTCCGCGTCCATATGCTCCTGCTCTTACGCCGACGGCGGCGGCGAAAAATACGCCTGCTCCGGCGACGGATCACTGCAACTCCACGCCTCCATCTTGACAAGAATGTCCAACTCGCCATCTAGTCATGCGGCATCCGGCGGGGCAAAGAACAGCACGATCTCGCCGCGGTCGTTGCGCTTGAGCCTCAGACTCTTCCATAGCTCCTTTTCCTCGTCGGCCTTGGATGCTTCGCGGTCCCAGCTGTCGTAGCGCTCACGGTGGTACCGCTTGAGCGTCTTGTTGACGCTCATGCCGCGCTCCGAGTCGGGTCCTTTGTTGACGAAGGACATGAAGAGCTCGGCGCGGGCTTCGTGCTCAGTCTTGAGGGTCGCGATGTCGCCATTTGGACGGACGATGAGTTGGCCGTTGGTGTCGGGCTCCGGCGAGCGAGAGTCGGAGCGATGGTACTCGATAGCTTTGAGAGTCTTGCGTGCGCGCGGCGGTGAACCCGAGGAGGATGTTTCGCGACGGCGGCGGCGTTCTCCCTCGCGCTGTTTGCGGCTTTCGCGACCGGAGTCGTCGCGTCGTTTCATCTTAGGCTTGATCTTTACGAGGGCCGTGCTAACCTTGCGCTCTTTACGTTCGCGATCGCGTCCACGTTCCCGCTCCTTGCGCTCCTCCTTCTCGCGCAAACGCTCTTCCTTGGTTTCGGCCTTGCGATCCTTCTCCTGTTGTACCTCGAACTCTTTCTGGGCGCGCATGAACGCCTTCGATGCCCCTTGCTTAGCCCGCTTCATCGGGCTCAGGGGTGAGTTCTCCATATAGTTCTCAGAGTATTCAGGAGTAGGAGGGAACTCCGGGCGAGCTAGAAGACGGTTGAGACCACCAGTCAGACCCGAATGAAGAATCGGCGGTGCTTCAGCCATCATGATATCACGCTCCTCCTGTGCGCGAACCAACGACATGTCCAGCTCAGCGGGAGAGTTACGCTTGCGCTTGCGCTCGGCCTTCTTGATCGTGGTGTCGACATCTTTGTCGCGCGACTTGGTTCGGTTGTGCTTCGATTTGGGAGCTGGTGTGGTGTAGCTGTAGCCGGGGTCCTGCTCACGGAAGTTGTACGCAGAGTCGAAGCGCTCGTTGGTTGGTCGCACAGGCTCATCGCCATATGCAAAGCCGTTCTCAGCGAAGTCTTCTTCGTTCGGAACTTGGAATTTCATAACATCTGTCACTGATACCTTTGGTTCCTCCTCATATGCGGGCGGTAGGCTGTCCTCGATCAAGCGCGACTCGTCGACGGGCGGGTGGGTCCTCGTGGGGCTGGGGTCTCCGAGGTGTCCAGGAAGTCGAAGACATTGACATCCGGGAGCGCAGCTTGCTCGTTGTAGCCCAAGGAATGTTTTGCAGGTGGCGGAGTGGGCGCGCGCGGCGGGGCATCGACAATGGCGACGGCGCCGTTGTCTGCATCTGTCGCATCTTCGACGTAGGCATTGCGCGGGACTAGGGCTTGCGAGTTCTGCTGAACGCTGTCCTTTTTCTGGTGCTGGGGCTGCTGCTGCTGCTGTTGTTTCTTCTTGGGGTCGCGATAGAGCTTTCCCTGGTATTTCTGATCTTCGGTGATGCAAGACTGCAGGCCATTGGTTAGCCACGTTCATGCGCGACGAGTTAAAGTTTTCTGCGCGCGACCACCAAGCATCGCAAGCATCCTCGACCCACGGCGAAGTTGATACGTGACGAAACTTGCGATGGTGGGGTGGGGAATAGGGGAGGGGTGGCCAGGTCGCAGACGTACCGTGTGGGCTTTGTAGCTGGTGCCCTCAAAGTGCACCATGCAGTCCAGGCAGGTGTAGGAGGCGCCATAGCACTGATTGCGGTGGCCGTCGAGCTTCTTCTTGGTGAGGACATCCCCACAGCCCTGCACGCAGCATGCGGTGGTCAGCGGCACTCAGGTAGCAGCCAGGGGCAGAGGGAGAGAGAGAGGAGGGGGGCCCCCCCGTTGGCGCAAAGGTGGAGGGGTGTAAACAGAACATACCTCGCAGGAGAACGACACCATGGTGAAGAGGCAGAGTAGCGGTGAACAGCTGGCGGCGCGTCAGTGGTAGATGAAGAAGAGTCGGTGAGTCTACGCAGGCGCGGGCATGATGCTCTATCGATTGCTGCGGCGGGGAGCTGGGATTCTTGTTTCAGTCGCTGGTGTTGGACTGCTCATCAAACACGTACCGTATTTTCCTTGCCCTAGCCTGCGGACCAGGGCCGCCATGGCTTTCCGGGACGCGGCACCCCTGCAGCAACACTGCCGCCGTGCTGCACTGCTGCACTGCTGCACTGCATGCTTGACGCCGGCCCCAAAAATAATCACGCGACGAACCAGCGCAAGCCACACGACTGCCCGCGCACGTCACGGCGGCCAGATGGTGCAGCGGGGGGAGCACGGCGATGCGGCCAATCCACCGTCACGCTCCTCGACGACGCGCTGCTCGACTCGAGTCTGGCGGCCAATCTCACAGCTGACGCGCCGCCGTGACGCCTCCCATCTGGCAGAAATGCGGCTGTCGCACCTAGACGAGCTGTATTCACTTCCTCTGTTTGCTATAGCCAGGAACCCGTCCTGCGGCGTCTGTCCTCCTTCGTGAGCCCGCTTGGCAGGCGTCCCCCTCGACTCCCCATTTGCCCTCTCGAGTCCGGCACTATCTAAGTACACGCGCCCCCAGAACACCATTTTGAGACATGCCTCTATGAAACCCCCGGGCTGACGTGACCTGCGGGAAGCTCGGAGACCCGCTTTCCTGGGTCACTCACCCCACCCGCAGCCATGCCTAGCTGTGCCCGTTCGGAGCAAAGAGGGCAATTGAACACCAGTTCGTGAGACATGACCTCTCTTGGTCACATTCATGTACCGTGAGCGCAAGCGCTAGCCCCGGGGCGACCTGCCTTGCAATTCCCCTTCTTATCTGTTGGTACTGTCGACCGAGCGCATGCTTGCTCGCGCGCTCTCGTACATGATCCCGGGCGATGTGGCCTCGACCTGCGCCTCTTCCTCCTCCGGCGTCCATGTCTACCTGAGTAGCGCGCTCCACAAGTCCCAAATCCCAAGTCCCAGGATACGAATCTGGAGGTCGCTCTTAGGTGCATCTTGCATCCTGGATCGACCTGACTCTTCCCACAATATGCCTCCAGACCTTTGCCCTAAGCACCGTATCATGCGGGCGCCGCGTCTTTGCTTTTCTTGGCATCATCGTCGTCGCCGCAGCCGCAGTCGTACGCATCCCCGATATTCTCGCAATTGAATTCGGGCTTGTGAAGCCGCTTGTTGACGATGTTATGGACCATGCAGCCCCACATGGCAGCCGCCGTCCGTGAGGACACCTGGGGAGGGTATTTGGCTAGCACCTTTCCAAAGTGTTCAGCGCACTCTCCGCTGCAAACTCAGTTAGCCCGCCTGACTTTCAGCTGCGACGACGCCATACGGCAGAGTGGCGTACCAGGGATACAAGCGCTGGAACAGGTGTACGTATGACCGCAAGGCTTCCTTCTCTTCTTCCGACGGCTTCTCGGGGAAGCGTGCAAACGTCGTGTGGAGTACTTTCCACGCTGCGCGACCGAGCTCGGCTCTGGAAACTTGTCAGACGTGATCCCATCATGCGCGAAGATGTTTGCTAGACGTACTTCGCCGTTGCGTTACCCAGCTTGGGAGCGATGGCATGCCCCGTGAGCACCGCGCCGCTCGCTGCTCCTCCTTCTTTGTCCATCTTTGCCTGCTGTATCGGCGAGGGATGTCCGTCGGTGGTTCGGTGGCCTCCGAGAAGCAGAAAAGTAAAGAGCGCCATGCCGAACAAGGCCAGTATCACGAAACGACTCCGCGCGGCAGACGGCGCCATGGTAGAGGATAGAAATGCGATGGATGGGAGATGGATTCTGCTCGAGCCGGACACGTCCAGGTCCTATGTATAGCGTCCAGATGCCGGTGGTCTGAGCAGCTCACGACTTTTGAATGGAGTTTCGGATGATTCCCACGAGAGCCAAGCCCTATGCCCCATTGAGCTCTTTCCAGGTCCGCTCGCTTACTCTTGCCCAACACATTTCCCCACACATCCCGTCCTGCAGGAACAGCCTCGCGATGCGGACAGACGTAATGCCATGAGCCGAGCAAGCCAAAGAGAGTCCGGACAGGCTGACGACAGTCGTCGAGCGCTAGCATCTGTGTGACATGGTTTTGCGCGTGGCCTAGCTCAGGATATCACCGGCCGGTCCGACCGCACCGATATCGCTGCCGCCACTCATGAGCCTCAAATACTAAGCTACAAATTTCTAGTCTCGGTGTGGGCCTGACTCCAACCCAAACCCGTGCCTATTCCTAGATTCCCCCATACGCTATCACCATGTCTGCCTATCCTCCGCCTCCGGTGAACACCATTGGTATGTGTGCTGCGTTGAAACCCTGCCGAATGGCCAGTTCTTGGGGTGTATCACGCGACTGACTGGCTGCCAGATTGGAGCAACGTAGGCTTCAAGATCCGAGAGGGTAAGCTAAATTTCTTAGATGTTGCCTGTCATTCTTCTTGCCACAGTTCCTATTGCTGTGATGAGAGCACACCTGCCGTCGGGAACTCCGCTCGAAGCACGCAACCTGAAAGAGCCGGAATGGTAGTGCAAATTATGTGGAAGAGCACATTCTGTCTACTCATGTTTTCCCTGGTCCTACAGGCCATGCACTTTGCTTATATTGCTATTTCCAACTCGTCTTCACTGATATCTTGTATTCCAGACTGTGTGCTAAAAATTCCCAGTTGCCGGCCATGTCGAGTCACATTACTCCGTCAAGGATGGAAAATGGACAGCCCCCTCCTTTGTTGAGGACCCTTATCTTCGCCTCCATGGCATGGCTCCCGCATTAAATTACGGCCAGCAATGTTACGAAGGTTTAAAAGCTTTCCGCGGTCCTGATGGCTCCATCAACATCTTCAGACCCAACAAGAATGCAGAGCGCATGCAACACTCAGCTTCCTACGTTTCCATGCCCGAGGTACCCACAGATCACTTCCTCGAATGCTGTAAGCTTGCGGTAGGAATGAACGCAGCCTATGTACCACCGCACGAGACCGGTGCTGCTATGTACGTTAGGCCGTTGCTGTTCGGTAGCTCCGCGCAATTGGGTCTTAATCCGCCTGAGGAGTACACTTTCTGCGTGTTCGTTGTTCCCACGGGTGTATATCACGGGACACATCCCGTCGATGCCCTAATCTTGGAACATTTCGATCGTGCGGCACCTGAAGGTACGGGATCTGCCAAGGTCGGAGGAAACTATGCCCCTGTGTTGCGATGGAGCGAGAAAGCGCACAAGGACGGCTACGGCATTACACTGCATCTGGACAGCAAGACGCGGACAGTCATTGACGAATTCTCGACGTCGGCATTCATTGGTGTGAAGAGGAGCGGCGACAAGGTGAAGCTTGTGTCGTCAAACAGCAAGAACGTCATCAAGAGTGTGACAGGCGACTCTATTTTGAGGATTGCCGAATCGTTTGGTTGGGAAGCAGAGTCGCGTGAGGTAAGTTTTCTTACGCAATTCCACCACATTGGTATTGATTTGGCGTAGATTCCTTATGCCGAACTGCATGAGTTCGATGAAGTCCTTGCTGCTGGTACTGCTGCAGCTCTCGTCCCCATTAGATCAATCACCCTGGAGTCCAAGGGCGAGAAGATCTCATACAAGGATGCAGCAGAGGAGCCGGGCCCAGCTTGCGTGAAGCTACTTACAACATTGAAGGGTATTCAGCTTGGTAAGATTGAAGACAAGCAGGGCTGGTTATTGAAGGTGGAAAAGCCGCAATTATGGGGAAAGAATGGTGTTAACGGCACGGAGGAAACGGTGGACCAGCTACCGTGAAGTCAACCATGAGGCTAAAAAAAATTATTCATCCCGAGGCTTGTTGTTTACGATTGATGAGCTAGGACTTTGTCGACCAGGTATTCATATGTAGTGCTTGGACAAAAGTGAAAGATAAAAACATAGACCATGTTCTCGAAGGATTACGTGACATGTATTGCCAGTGTTGCCGAACGTGCATCCTAGAACTGACGAGGTAGGCATGCCAAAGTTGGTACAAATTCCCCTGCACGGCAGAATCCAAGACAAGGCCCCAAGACCAAACACGCACAATCAAGAAACCGCCTTGCTGAACACGATACATAACCCAGCCACAATCCACGCAGCAGCAAGCGACATCCAAGGTTCCACGACGACATGGCGCTAATTCGTCAATGGCGAAAAAAGGCAACGTCATCCCTGCGCCTGCCAGATCCTTGCGCGATTGCCGTAACGCGCCTGCTACCGCGGGGCACCAGCCGAGCCGCCTCGTGTCCCGCCGTCATCGTCACTCTTCACGAACTTCTGCGCCAAACAAAAAGCTCCTCTTCGCCTGCACAAGCCGTAGTGCCACGGCGCACCGTCGTAAAGCCTTCTTTGTACCCATCATTTTCCGCGCTGCTTGCGCCCGCTAGCTTTGTTCTTTCCTTCTTTGTTGCGCTGCGGAGCGTTCACGCTGCATATATTACCTGAGGCAACCTGACGCGTAGCCATGCCGGGCAGTCTCTCGAGAATGAAGGGGCAAGTGAAGAAGCACCTAGGTGCACATTCGTATAAGGAGGACGACGTGTACTTTGTGTGTAAGAGCGTCAACGACACCAGAGGACATGCATGCGCTAACCAGAGCAGACTACGATGTGACTTGTGAGTATGCGCCAACTTGTCGTTGCCACACCGTTGCACGTGCCTCGTTTGGTGAATACATGGGCTAACATAAGTCAGTGTGGTACAGAGACTATGAGAGCATACCGGGCGATGGTTGGCTCACAGACATGGTAGGCGTCTTGTTCTTTGCTGGCAGACTTCGTTGCTAAGAAGAGCTCTAGGTAATTTCGTTCTGGCAAGAGTGCGCCCCCTCCCTACCACACCTCCGACTACCTGGCTGACATATCGACCTAGATACATCGAGCGCGAAGAACTCAATGCCTATCCAAGAGCCGAAATCATGCTCATGCGCCCGGAGACAGCCCAAATGCTGAGGGAAGCCACGGTCCTCGACAGCGTTGCCCGAGCAAATCTCCCCGACTTTACAAATATCACACACGTCTTCATACCCGTAAATGACCATCAGGATACCGGTACAGAAGGTGGATCCCACTGGTCGCTAGTTCTGGTATCCCTGATTGACGGCGTCTGCTTTCACTACGATAGCGGTCGTGGCAGCCCCAATACTATGTCTGCTCAGAGAACCGTCCACAGACTTGGACAGACGCTCGAAAAAACCCTGAGGTTCATTAATATGAATGATTATCCTAAACAGGATAATGGCTCCGACTGTGGCGTCTTTGTGTGCCTTGCAATGAGGCATCTGCTATTCAAGCGGCTGCTCAGAGCGGACTCCAGTGAAAAGATCTCGATGAGCATGCGTGACCAGGACATCAACGCAGCTGCAGGTCGTAAAGTTTTACTCGAGCTAATCCACGAGAGGAGGTCAGAAGCTAAGGAAATCATGCGGAGATCGTGAGTTCTCTTTTCTTTGTCCACTCGAATTTCTTTTTCCATGGACTTCTTTGTTTCGCTATTGTGCTTCTACTAACGAGTGCAATCCAGGCGTAGCAGATCGCCTTTGCCAGGCTCGCGCTCGCGCTCACGCACCGACGAGCCCCCCAGGATAAGCGAGGAGACTGACAAGCTCTGGAACAAACCTTGACCGAGGGGTATGCGTGCCTTGTCAACTCCTTCGCCTATGATCTTGTGAAAACACGAGACAGCGTTTGCAATCCCACTCAAAAACTGCATGGGAGGCTGTTTAGTTCCAGTAAGCCACGTCAGAGGTCTCCTCCCGGCTCTTCTGTACACAAATCATTCTTAGCGGCATGGTACAGGGACAGGAGTTAGGCGGCTGACATGACGTTCGAGGGGTTTACGCTTTATATGATAGACGGATTCATGAGTTACTTATGCATGACAACGAGCGATGGGAGGTATTTTACAAGCTGAGTCCGTGTCTACGTCTGTAACAGAGCATGATAATCTTGTGTTCTGCGCTTGCCTAAGTTGCTTTGATTAATGGATGTCTTTACTACGGAAATTAGTGTATAGCAGTCAGAGCTCTGGAACATTGCTTTAAGATCTCACTGTGTATCAACATAAATTCTGAACGAAACCATATGTCGAACTCCTCTTGAATTACCACTAATACAAGTGTAATCATACAGAAACCATGTGAACTCCTCCACATAATCATCCCAACATGTCAATCTCGGCCCGCGAAGACGACTTTGTTTTTGCAAACCAAGGTCAAAACTCCTCGTCCAACCCTAAATGAAAATGGAAATTGTAAACACATCAAGCACGTACACGCACCAGCTGCCTACTGGTTCCTCGCCCCGCCCCAACAACCTCTCCAAATCCGCCAACCCAGCATTCCCCCTCTCTTCCCTCGCCCCCCTTCCTTCTCTGCAAACGCCAGCCCCATCAATTTCCGCTTGTCCTCCTGGATCCCCAGCACTCGCTCTTCGATACTGCCTTCCACAACCAATCTGAAAACCTTGGTCGCGCGCTTCTGACCCAGCCGATGCACGCGGTCGACAGCCTGGTCCTCGATTGCGGGTGCCCACCACGAGTCGCTGAGGACGACCTGGTTGGCGGCAACGAGGTTGAGGCCGACGGAGCAGACGGAGAGGGAAGCGAGGAGAACGGTGCAGCCGGGGGAGGACTCGAAGGTCTCGAGGGCGGCGTCGCGCGCGGTGGCGGCCATGCTGCCGTCGATGCGGGTGAATGTGAGGCCTGCAGCGCTGAGGTGCGGTTCCAAGATGGAGAGGAAGGACGTCCATTGCGAGAAGATGATTGTCTTGTTGGTGGGATCTCTGGCGGAGGCTTTGAGGATGGAGAGGAGGGCTGTAACTTTGCTAGAGGCGTTGCTCTTGAGGGATGCTTCGTCGGCGATTTGCGCTTGCGTTGGGGACAACGAGGCGGCAGTTTCTTTGGAGGGTTTGACGGTGGTGGTGGCCAGGGCATCGAGTTCTGCACGGCACATTGGGCACTTGTGTTGGGTCTCAATGACGCGTTCGATGCAGGGCGTGCAGAAAATGTGGGCGCATTTGGTGATGACAGGGTCTTTGTAGGAGTCGAGACAGATAGGGCAATCTTCCTGGGAATCGATAGATAGCTGGAGCATCTTTTGGAGCGCGAATTTGTTCTCTTCCGTTAGGTCAACAATCCCCTCGGCTTCTAGCTGCTTCATGATGGAATCGATACGCTCCTCGCTAATCATCTTCCAATGGTTGCATAGCTGCCGCATGCGGAGCAGGACTTCGAGGAGGTGGCGGTACGTATCGGACGCCTCTCTGCCGCCTTTGTGGCGGTAGAGATCAAGTGTACCCTTTGCCTGGGCTTCAAATGCGTCATACTTCTCTTGCTCGTGCGGAAGGAGCGTGACCTTGTGGACGTATTCAGCAAGCTCAGGAAGACGCAGGTCGATGAACGACATTTCCTTCTTGCGACAGAGACAAATACCGGCCATAAGCATCTGTAACGACCGGTTACCCCGGGCATCCCCTTGCAGAACCGGACGCATGATGGCGCCGTTGAAAATTTCGAGACTGTCCAAACCGCCGGAAAGGCGCAGGAAGCGGACCAAAGAAAATAGATCCTTGAGATTGTTGATGATGGGCGTGCCAGTAAGTGCCCACCGCGATTGTGCCATTAGATTCGAAACGGCAACCGTCTTTTTCGCCTTTGGGTTCCTGATGCTATGGCCCTCATCAAGAATGACCCTACGCCATTTGACAGAGAATACGCCAGAGGCTCTAGGAAGTTTGGTTGACTTTTGCCCATGCCATTCTGTGGATACGCTGTCATAGGTGCTAATGACCACATCGTATTTGTCGATTGACTTGGGTGTGATGGGTTGCTTTCGGTTACCGTGGTAGAACATGACGCGAAGAGCATATTCACCTTTGATATGCTTCTTGATCTGTGTGCTCCAATTACTCATTACGCTCACGGGCGCGAGGATTAGCGAAGCATTGCATGCGTCAGGTGCTCGGCGACCGAGCTGGCGATCCGCCATGATGAGCGAAATGATCTGGATTGTCTTTCCGAGGCCCATATCATCAGCCAAAATTCCACCACTAGCCAGAGCAGGGTTGCTGACGGAGAAGTTGGTTGCCAGATGGGTGAACGCGTCACGCATGGTAGGATGGCGTTGCCATAATTGTACGACGTCCTTAGTGCCCTCAGCAGGTAGCTGAGGGCTCTCTTTCTCGAGCAACCAGTGTAGACCTTGTAATTGGAAGTCGTGGAGTTCTGTAAGCAAAGCTTTGGGTTGTGCGGCCTTGGGCATATCAGCCAGATCTTTCTCCTTTATGCCGAATTCCTCTACGAACTGCTCAACATTTCTTGGGTTAAACCGCTCGCTGCCCCCAATAATATCGTCCAGACTGGGTCCAGGCCCAAAGCTCTGCGAAGATCCAGCCGCAAACTCTGCGAGGCCACTCTCATATTGTTGGCCCCCAGCGACACCTACAACGGCACCCCCTTTCTTCTTTGCCCGTTTAGCGGCCTGCATGGCGAGCTTCTGTCTTTCCCGCTCATCCTTTTGTTGCTGTGTGGCTTGTCTGAAAGACGTCGTAGGCAGTTTGTCGGCTCTCATACGCTCGATAAGGTTCGCACGCGCAGTGGGCTCGCTCGTGCCGTACAGTCGAAGAGTGAGCGGGCATTCGTAATATTCCTTGTGTCCAGTAATGGTAGCTTCGACAATGAGACTCCGGCCATCAATGTACGGAGTGAGCTTTGAAGCCTGCGTCCTCGGTATGTGTCCAATCTGAACATTGTTCACGTTAAGGACTTGGATAGCGTTGCCTGAGAACGCATGAGAACCTTGTATGCTGCAGCTTGCACGTACACTCACGGTCATATTGATTGTGTGGTTCGCGTCGGAGTTTCGCGATCTCGCCTATCGTCGCATGTCCGTTGTAGTACCTAACTCCCACAATCTTCGTCTCGATGACACCATACAGGACCCAGCTCATCTCCGTCTCACTGTAGCTCTGGCTCGCATCCTGCACTTCTTGCGAGGCATCATCATCGCCGTCATCGTTGTCATCAAGATTGTCATCGTCATCATCATCACCGTCTATAATAAGCGGGTTGTGCTGGGACGAGCCCGATTGTGTACGCGCAGGTTGCGCCTGGTAGCTTGTACGTGGTAGTTTTGGGGCGCGCTGTTGCAATGAAGACGCGTTGGAGTAGGGTTTAGACGAGAACGAGATCCCGTATCCATCGCGACCGCCGGCATCGTACGGCCGCTTGTGTGGTGCCATGATGGCTCCTGAAGTTGGGCTATGTGGGGAGAGGAACGTTATCAACGTCTGTAGGGATGATTGTTCCAGGAATAGTGGACCTGGGGCTCGCTTGTGCGGAGACTTTTGTCGTCGGGGTTAGGAGAAGACGCGCTAGAGGCGCGGGATCCAGTGACGTGACGTCACCGCCGATCAGCAGTCAACAAACAAAACACAAAGAAGAAGTAGACTTGACTAGCACTATTCAAAGGTATGAAGGTATCTATTCTATGTCTGAAACGGTATAATCATGCGGAGAGGAAAACCAAACTAGTTCACCACAGCAACTGACCCCACAATCGGCTTTCAATTCTACGACGACTCGCCTCGCTCATACTCCCAAGCATCTTGGAACACGTCGATCAAGCAACTAGCTGACCAAGCTTGGGTTGGGCAAGAGTCGCCGCAGTACGCTCCGTCCTTCTGCGATAGCTCTGTCAAGCCTGCCCATGGGCTCTCTTCAATAGCCTTCATCATACCGGCCATGCGTCGTGTGACCTGCTGGTAACTCTCCACTCGTTCTTCAGCGGTCTTCCGCCGTAGTAGGTCAAACTTGAGCAAAGCCCGGCAGTGGAATCCTAATGGCCAACCCCACTCGGGACCTTGGTGGTAATTTCGGCCCTTGGACGTGTGGAAGTCTGTTGAGTCTTCGCTGTTGATGTAGTACGGACGATAGTTGTAGTCTGATGGATCCAGCGTCTTCATGCCCACAGGGCCAAGGAGGTTCTTGTCCGCTACCTCCAGCGCGTAAAGTGCATGGTCCGGGTCGAACAACTCAGGCGCCACCGTCATTGCCACACTGAAGTTCGGTCGCAGCTGGTAGTCCTCGTACTCCTTTCCGGACTTGTAAAGATCCTTGTAAATGCCGCGACGGTTGATAATTTTGGGATTGACGTCGTAATTAGCGTCTTCCTCGGGCGTTCGTGGGACGTAGAATGCACGTTCGAAGTTGGCCTTGATCTTGTCTGCCCAAGCTCTGAACGAAATGGCCTTCTTGCCGCCTTCGAGCGTCACACCCTCATACTTGTAATTGCCTTCTTCGTGCAACTTCGCCACCCAGTTAAGGCAGCTAAACATCAGACCGATGATCTCCACAGGCGCACCGTCACGAGGCGTTCCAGGCACGCCCTTGCTGCCGGCTTTCTCGCTCTCTCCCATCTTGTCCATCCATGTACCACAATTCCATTGATTGCCACCGAAGATGAGACCCGTTTCCCAGTCCGGCTGGACCTTGATATTGAAGCCCTCATCTCTCATCTGACTATCAATGTTCGGCCCAGCATCGTATTCCCGGAAATCTAGCCCCGTGGCATGGCGTTGCAATATCTCCTGTATTACATCCTCGACTGTGGAAGACTGGGAATAAGCACGCTCATCATCGTATGGGAACCAGGTGTCATCGTAAGGGAGGAAGCGTCTGGGTGCCTTTTCTTGAAGCAGATCAAGCCCACCTGGTACGATTTTCGTGTAATCCTGTATGTTCTGCGTGAACCACCACACTGAATCTCTAGAGTTATAACGAGGAAGCTTGCCGCTGCTCAGAAGATTGGGGATCATGCCGTGCTTGAGAACACTGGCGAAAGCCAAGATATGTTCTTTCGCGTCATCATAACGGCCGGTTCCCATCAGAAGACCGCGAGCAGAGATGCAGATGTCGCGACCCCAGCAACGAGCCCAGTCGTACGCGAAATGAGGAAGACCAGCGGCCATACTCGGCACACCCTTAGTAGGCCAAAGCGATGTGATATTCATGAACCCTGTCATCTGGAGACTGACAAGCGAAAGGTTGCGCAGAAAAGCCGGGCCATTGCGAATATTCTCGCCCATGAGTTCAATGGCTCGGTCCACAGCGGCGTTGTACGCGGTTTGGATGACCATGGCAAAAGACCTTGGTAGAAGGAAGCCAGGGATCTCGCGGATTCGATTGCAACGCTCCTCGAGCCACTGGGCAGGTCCTGCGATACCGTGATACTGCTCCTTTTCTGAAATGCGTTTCAATCGGCCAACACAGTAGTCTAGAGCCCATTGCCCTTCACGGAGATGATTGCAGATTGGGTGACCGAGATTATTGTCATCGACGACACCACGCAATACGCTCCACCAGCCTTGCAGACCAGCATAGACTAGAGGCCCATGGCCGGGAACGTTGTACGTGCCATCTCTGTTGTCCGATGCATCCCGCTCTTCAGGATCGCAGCGGTATAAGATGATGTTGAGGTCAGAGAGGCTACAATCACTAAATGCATCTCGTGCGCCAGATGTGACAAACTTGTCGAGGCCTTCATCATGTTCGGCAGAAGGAACCCAGGTTTCGAAGAGTGCAATACTTCCTGGTGGAAATTGGTCCGGAATTCGGATCGTAGTTGAATCTCCTTGTGATTCTATGACAACGTCCTGAAGGTCCTTGGTACGGCTGGGTAAACCTCGCAAAACCTTGTCGCCAATAACAGCGGTGCGCGTCTGCGGACTGTTGTCAACCTCGAGGTTCCAGGCCCCAATTAACTTTGCTTGGGTTCCAGGGAGATTAGTAGGACCGAACCCGCCGTTTCCGTTCCCATATCCAGGGAACGCGGTGTGGGCGATCAAAAAATAGCCTTTCCTGGTACGGGGATTGACTCGGTGGACAGTAATGTATTCGTTGTCATGGTGAATATATGTCTCGTTATATTCTTTCTTGCCCATTTCTGAGTGCACTTGGTTGAGAATCTTCCTGACACCGCCGATGCCACCCTCGCCTGCCTTTGCCTTAATAGAACTACCGGTGGAATTGATGGAAGTGTATAGTCTCTTCTCGTGAACCAGTTCGATGAGCTCCGGATAGACTTCGTCAAAACCGAATACACTACCAGTAGCGCATGAGCACATGGCTACCAAGGCCGCACTAGGTAGCGTATCGCGTGCATCACGTTTCTGTGCAGGTGTCTCGTTGTCATGCGTGCAATCCATGAACAGAGCGTGTACTGGGCTCTGCTTGATTTTTTTTACGACACGACGAGTGCCATCTGGACCCGTTGCTGCCACCGAGGAATCGGCGTTCAATACTTCGTCAGTATCGAAACTGCCGATGGGTACCCCTCCGTGCCGATGTACAAGCCTGCTGAGTTCTTGTGTACTCCACGCCTGCATGCATTCCCGGATGAGGGCACTAATTCCAAGTTCTTTGACAAACTTGAAATCCATCTCTTCCGATCCAGAAAATAACTCAGCGACCACGAATAAGTTTGGATTGACGGTGCGAGCCTGGTCGAGCATATACTTGGCCAAATGTATGGGTGTTGAATGGCAATTGTCGATCCGGAAGCCCTGGAAGTACTTGGCCATCAACCTTGTATACTTCGCCATATGATCCCAAAGGAAAGGATTGTCGTCTGGCCCGGATCCATAACGAAGTTTCACACAATCGCCCCACACGATGACTTCTCGCCTTAGATATGCCCTAGACTTAGGGCCGGCATTGTCTTTCATTGCGTCTGCAGCCCAGACCCAACCATTGTTGACAAGGGCTAGTGCTTCTGGGTTGTGCTTCTTCGTTGTCTCGTTGAGAGGAAGTCGCGTAAAGTATGGTTCAATCAGTGGGCTGCTTTCCGTTATCTCACCCAATTTTGGGCCGTGATCATCCAAACGAACGTATTTGATGCGGTTGAAGAGTTGTTCCATGATCTCAGCGGCATCGGCGTCGTATTCGCGATAGAACTGGAGGTTCAATTCATCCAGAACACGACGAATGACTTCGTTTGCAGCACCCTCATCGGGAGTGCTGCCTGTTCTGGTATCGTAACGTCCAAAAAGAGCAGTAAGAAGTGCAGCGCCGGTAGCAGGATCCACAGAACGGCGATAGCGTTCACCGAGTCTGTCGCCACCGCTAAGCGCATGATCGACTATCCAATCAGCCTTTTGCTTTAACGGCCAATTCTTTACAGCGTCGAGTCCTCGGAGACCAGCGTCACTAAAGCTGCCATCCGGAAAGTTTACTTGTCCAGCAACCCATGATTGAGTGATGGCGGCAGCATTCTTCTCGATATCGACCACGTAAAACTGCCAGAGTTTGCACTCTCCAAGCACACGGGTCTTCACACCGTCCATGATTTTTAGTAGATCATTCTGGTTGCTGATCTTTGTTGGAAGACCGATTGAGCTCAATTGATTGCTGAATTGAAGAAGTGCAGAGTCAAGGACAAGCGCAGGTCTTAGCCATGGCGCCGTGTCGACATTATATCCGGCCTCGGGATGCTTCTCTAGCCACTTGCTATTGTTGGCCGTATGGTTCCAGACCACGTCGGTCATAGCTAGCAGGTTGTAGTCTTTATGCATCTTCTGAACAAGGCTGGCAATGTCCTTCTCACCACCAGGGAATATGGTGGGATCGAAGTGGTGCTGGTCGTAGATACTGTAAGGCGAATTCGAGTCGCCTCGAATGTTTAGTGGCGTGAAGTGTACCATGTTGTACCCGCGCTCGCTAATGCCCTTTAGGTGGTTGTCCCAATCGGTAGGATAGCTGCCCATGAATTTGGAGAGGCAGGTGAACAACGAGATAGATTCAATGGGCACCTGCTCACCATGTAACGTGAGTCGTGGGCATACATCGATGTAGTAGGTCGGCGTGCGTGTAGGTTTCGTCGGCTCGACATCAGTGAAAGACCATTGCGGTAGCGGCGTATAGGTTGTGTAGAAGGAGTAGGCATTGGCTTCGTAGATCGGGATGTCAATGTTGATTGTGCCATTGAAGTCTGGTTTGAGCCTACGGATTTTTAGCCTCTCAAAATTGGTGTAGAAACTTCAAGGGAAGCCTACTTGTATTCTCGATAATGGTCACGGTCGAAGCTCTCGCCTTTGGCGGGGATATTCACCCACAAGCTACCCTCACGACATATCGAACTCGTGCCCTGAATCTGAATGCTGACAACATAGCTGGGGTCTGTGGGGGGCGGCAACAGGATGTACTGTCCCTTCACGTTCGGAGCGCCTGAGTCGGTCAATGGCAACAGGTACACAGACTGTGTTTTCGGGTTTGTGGCCATGATGGCGTGTGCAATCGAGATGTGCCTGGGCGAATTGATGCGGTGGGCTACTTAGTAAACAACGTCGAGTTGTGCAGAAATTATGCCGCAACGAGCAATAAGAATAGGCGCGGTGCGTAGGGTATGAGGATGAAGGAGGAGGAAAGAGATCGGACAAGCGATCGCAATCATGAAAGGAGTCGTAAAGGCGGCAGAGAGGATGAGGGCGCAACTGCCCGCCTGCTCTCGCTGAAGTGTGAAAGAGCGCGGTGGTGTGGGCAAGAACGATCGGCGGCCGACAGAAGCAGCACTCGAACGCGCTGTCAGCCGTCCCTGACCATACGTCATGCCGCCAAGCAGCGCCCGTCCCGCCGTTCTCGACCCTCCGCCTTGGTTCCGCGTCGAGCGCACGTTCCAATAAAGCTAATGCACGCTTCATTGTTGCTTGTGCACACCGCATTCTTGGGGGAATTCTCTTTCATCCATCATCTCTACGCTATACCAATATATCGTACAAAAGGCCCCCCCGATCCCTGCTAGTGCTCCATCGACTCCGAGTCCCTAAAAATGACGCCAAATGCAATGGCATGCAAGACCATCCCGAATGCACAACGAACTCCACCGCTCAGTGCTAATTGATCAAATGACTTCATGTGCTGCCACGAGCCCAAAAGGATCTGAGAACGGGTATCGCGACGTCGGGCAGCAAAATAGAACCAAAACATGCAAGAAGAGTGCAAAAGCAAAAATTGAGAACCCGGTTTTATCATCCAATGCACATGTTTCCACAGGAGATCCAGGTCGTCGTCGTCATCGTCGTCTTCCATTACCGTCCATTAGGTCCATTAAAATCTATCGAAAATGGGGAACTGGGTGGATTGCTCAGGTCCAGTCGAAATTGGCTCTCAGAAATGCCTCTGCTGTGTTGCGCCTGCGTTGGTGTTGCACTATTGTCTTCATCGTCTACCGATTCAGCTCTGACAGATGGTGCTGCTCGTTTCGGCGTTCCGCGCGTGTTGAACGCTTCGCGACTGTCCGACGAAGAGATCGCGCGATCCGCTGATGGATCTCTTTCGAGCGTGACTCCGCGTTTAGAACTGCTCGACTTCTCGGAAGCAAGGAAAGACGAGTTCGGCGGAGTAGCACGCCCGGAGGCCAAGCTTCGGTCTGAAGATATCCCTCGAGTGGAGGAAGCCTTTGATCGATCTCTCGAATCGTTGCGTGACGAGGAAGACTTGAAGTTATCCCTTAGAAAGCCCGAAGACTGTGAGCCTTTGGTCTTGCTGGAACTGTGCCCATTGCGCGATGGGGTAGGACGGGGCCTTGTCTGGGTTTCAAGGGTATCCAGCAACTTCACCTCTTCAGCCAGGTACTCTTTCTCAGTCCAGCATCCCTGCCAGCAATTGCGCCAGTCCAATATCAAGAACTGGAAACAGAATGCGTCTATCTTGATAGCCGGCTGGAAACATATGCACAGATTGTTATAGTTCATCTTGTTGAACTCCGAGCAAGAGTGCAGCAAGCTAATGTGACAAGTGATGGCGAAAAGTAGATAGTAGTTGAAGGGTGGCAATTTCGAAAGCTCATCTTTCAAAAGCTGAGGTGTACTCTTTGCGCCTTGACACTCTTGCTGGATTCGCGATTGGATAGCCTTGGGAAAGATTTCGTCGGGAAGCTGTCGCAGCCAGTTCTTGAACAGGGATCCAATGACGTTGGGATCGTTCAAGTTTTCATCTGCAATTAAATCGATGTCACGATCTGTTGATTGTTAGCTATACACTGAGCATTGGCACCCTTGTATGCATACCTTGATCGAACTTCTGCTCGTAATATCTGATCTGGTGGGCGGCGCCGGGTACCCGATATAGGCCTTCTTCTTCACATCCCTTCATGTTGAGATAACTGTCTTCAGTCAGCACAAATACCGGTGGAGTCATTGATATGAACATACTCAATGCAGCGCCATGGGAGTGCTGGCATCCAGAATTCAGTTTTGTCCTTGGAATTCTCCAAACGATTGGAGATCCGAGTCAACCTTGTCTGCTCTACCAACGGTGTGTGGATGATCTTGAACTGGTACTGCTCTTTGGGAATCTGTAGCTCCCTCTCGTGGTTGCTCGAACTGCGTCCCAACTTCCCGAACATGCCTTTGCGGGCGGAATTCAGCTTTTCGCCCACTTTTAGAGCGCCCGAACCGAGATTAGACATCAACTGAGCGCCGCGACTTTCGTTGTACGATCCTGATGCTACCGAACTTTGTTCTGCCCTATCTCTTCGCGAGTCGTCGTCACGCGGTGCAAGCTGAGAGCCATCGTGGCGGTCTGCGGAGTGTGTCCGCAACTTGCCAAAGGCAATGTTCTGACGCCATGATTTGTCCTTTTCCAAAGGCGCAGTTTTTAGAGGTACACCGTCGCCATTTTGGGTCCACGTTGCTGTCGCATCTGGGGACAGCTTTGCGGGCTGGACTTTGTTGAGCTTGGTGCGCCCCGAGCCTTCGTCGGTTTTTATGGACCTCGATCGCCCGAGCATGCCGCCTTGTTTTCGCGGTTTCGATCCGCCCCTCTTTGAGTTGGGTGTGTCTTGGCCGACTTCCGTTGGTTCGATAGATCTGCCAGATCCACTTCCCTGCTCGAATCCAATTGTTTCCGATCGGTTATCTGCAAGAGTCAGTTGGAAATCCCCCCAAAAACCAACGTTGCGTACCATCAGAGTTCGGTGTTTGTACCGGCCGGCTCAGATCTGGCGTTGAACTACCACTACGACCATTCACATAGAGGCCACTCTGGCCTTCGCGTTCGGACAATTGTCTGCTCGAATTTTCGGGGTTCGTTATACGCGATGACGATCTCGTAGCAGAGAAGTTAGAAAAAATACTCTTTGAATCCTTCCGGGGCTTAGGCGAAGCGGGCGAAGCAGGCATGTCATGGTAGGGGCCGGTCGGTGTTGCAGCGTCGGGATCGTTGCCGTTCATGACGTTTGGAGACGCCGGGCTGAGGGGACTCAGCGGAGAATGCACATTATCTTTTCCGTTTTTGGACCGCATTGCTAATGACAGCGAAGACGACTTTGGCATTTTCCTAAGCGTTTTCCGTGGCCGTTCCCAAGACTGATAACGCCTTAGTACAAATGTGGCATCAAGCAATGGTGGGCTGTGCTTCGCAAGTGGTATGGTATAGCGGTGGGCGAAATACCTCAGTAGATATGTTCAGTAACCGCGCTTCGGCTTGGGGACACGTGAACGGTCGTTCGAAGCTGCCCGGCGGGTCCGGTGGGCGGTACGTGGGGTTTGGCGGTGACGGTCCTACGAGCGCAGGAACATGGGGTGTATATTTTCTAGAATCGAGAGTGTTTGCGCGGGTGCGGGAACTGTGTTTGCTCATGATTGTCAGCGTGTCAAGGGAACGGGCATCGATTTTAGGGTGCCGAGTATTAGAAGGCTAGAGAACGTGGTACGAACCGTGGCAACCCTGCTGAAGTGGAGTAGTGCTCTTTGCAGCGTCGTCTGCAGGAGCACACCAATGTGTGTGTGCAGCGAGGGTCGAGTCTGAAGCAGCGTGTAGCAGGGAGAAGGGCGGGCTTGCGGGATGCGGCTGCTGGGCCGGACGCGGCGCTGGTGCAACCTTGGACCTGCGACTGCACAGGCTATAGGCGTATTGGCTCGTTGACTCAGAGGGCGATGATTCGGTGCGGGCGCGCGAGGTTCGAAGCTGCGTGCTCGATGCTGTCAGTACGAAGAGCCATAGAGCCATAGCCGACATGCGGTACAACATTGATCTGCCACGGCGTTGAAACAAAGGAGGGGGCAGACCCAACGCTGCCGTCGGGCAACACTCACCTGCGCCTGAACAAGGGAGCGCGATCTGAGAAGAAGTCGGAGAGGCGTGCCCCGTCGCTGTGGGCTGCGTGCAGGGAGGCCAGGCCGGCGCAGACGGCGGTTACGCTGCGAGTGATTGCTGCTTTGGGGGAGGGGGCGACTGGTGGGACGCGTTCACTGGCAGTACGGCCGGGGGGGGGCGAGGTGAGAGCGGTCGTTGAAGGATGACGGCGAGGGTCACGGTGACTGGCAAAGGGAAAAAAAAGAGAGCACAGCGGGGAGTGAGCGATCCCGTGGCCTGCGGGATGAGCGACGGCAGCGACGTGCGAGAATGCTGGACGAGCGCTCGGGCCCAGGGCCGTTTGCGCCAGGAACAGGTACAAAAAGATACGCGCGCGCTGCTAGTGAGGGACAGCAGATGCGCGGTGCCCCTGGCGATGCGATGCGATGCGATGCGATGCTCAATGCTCAGGAGAGTGCAGTGTCGGCACAATCGCCTGCGCGCTGTGTATGCGGCGGCAGTTCTGCGCTCAAACGCTCAAACGCTCAAACGCTGCAGAGCCAGGGGCGGCGCCTGAGAGGCCCTGCGCCCGCTTGCAACGCTGCGTGAGTGAGCCCTGAGTACGCTCGCTGCGTGCGCAGCCAAGCTCCGCGAAGATCGTTTCAGGCCCCGGCTCCCGCGGCCGCCAGCCTCGTCCTTGGGCCCCCATCCAGATAGACTTTATGCGCACGTCTGCGCTCCACACAAACCGCAGAACATCACCCGCTGCCCGCCCGCCAGGACCATGTCTCTCGTCTCTGGGCCCGGCCGCGGCATGGCCGCCCTGCCCGCCGAGATGCGCCTCTGCGTCGACAAGCACGTCGCCTACATCCAGAGCCTCGACACTGTGCGTCTGCCTGGAGTGCAATGCTATGCTTCGTATCTTCACATGCACATGGACAGCACTGACTGCCGCAGCGCAAGGACGAGCTGGAGTACTGGCTTACCGAGCACCTCAGGATCAACGGCCTGTATTGGGGGTTGACTGCCCTGCATTTGCTTGGGCATCCTGACGCTCTGCCGCGCGATGGCATCCTCAAGTTCGTCTTCTCCTGTCTGCACGAGAGCGGTGGCCTCGGTGCTGCACCGGGACATGATGCCCACATGCTATATACCGTCAGCGCCGTGCAGATCATCGCGACGCTGGATGCCTTTGAGGACCTCGAGGCGTACATGAAGGACGGCCGCCGCAAGATCGGCCAGTGTATGTTTGGTCTTGCCGGCGCAAGAGTATCATGCTCATGGTTCGTAGGGATCGCCAATCTCCAGGACCCGGAAACGGGCACCTTTGCGGGAGACGAGTGGGGAGAGAAAGACACACGGTTTCTGTTCGGGGCACTGTTGGCCCTATCTCTCTTAGGACTGCTCGACCTAATAAACGTCGACAAGGCGGTTCAACACGTGAATGCCTGTGTCAATTTTGATGGCGCGTACGGCACCAGTCCCGGCGCTGAGTCGCACTCTGGCCAAGTATATACCTGCGTGGGTGCGTTGACCATTGCGGGAAGACTCGACCTAGTCGATCAGGAGAAATTGGGGGCCTGGCTCAGCGAACGACAGCTCAAAAACGGTGGTCTGAATGGGCGACCTGAAAAGACGGAGGATGTGTGCTACAGCTGGTGGGTCATGAGCAGCCTCGCCATGATCAACAAGCTGCACTGGATAGACGGCGAGAAGCTGACCGCATTTATCCTTGGCTGCCAGGTATGTAAAGCGGGAGTAGTAGCCATCTCAGGTCTGATGAGCGTAGGATCCCGAGCTGGGAGGTCTGTCAGACAGACCTGGCGACATGGTGGACGTGTTTCACACACATTTTGGTATTGCCGGGCTCAGCCTGCTCAAGTATCCTGGGCTCGCAGAGATAGACCCAGTGTAGTATGCTTCTCGATACTCTCTTATATGCCTGAAGCTAACACAGGCGTAGTTGCATGCCACGAGACGTGACAAGGCGATGTCTAGGGAAATAATAAATGCAATGAGATGATGTGAAAGACAGGTCCAATCTACTGATTACAGATTGAGTGCCTTGAAAAGTTAAAAGGAAGTGCCTGAGGGTCGGATGCGTGGGCGGTGAACCCCCCATAAACATTGCTATGCTGCTCGCATATCATCACCGATACACAATTACTGCTGCCTCCGAGTGACTGGATCTCTGTCTGATTTCTCCCTGCCTGCTCATATCTCTCACCAGGCATCGTCGGGTTCCAACATAGCGGCTGTTGCCGTTCTTGCCATTTCCCCCACGTGGTACAAGCTGGAAAACGCCACCCACTGAATCTCTACCTTCTCCCCATTGTGTGATTCTTTCCTTTACCCCCACTCAGCACTATTTGTGCCTGCTTCCTACTCATCTCTCGCGTCAACGATGCAGCGGGTGCTGCGGAAGTGACCGAGACGCCTAGCTATCTTATCCATCCTTGCTCTTCCGCCGCCTGCTCCCTTCTCGACATCCACCCGCTCCTTTCACGTCACTCTCTTTCTTTACCAACTGCGCTGCAGGGACAGCACTTTCGGTTTTCACTTCACTCTGCTGCGTTCTGAGCGTTTGCGTACCACAGCGGCGGCCATGGCCACTGCAAACATTCCCCTTCACTGCAGCATTTGCCCCAAGCGTCCCAACTTCAGCGATGTATCTCACCTGCTCACGCACATTGCCAGCAAAGGGCATCTGTCCAACTACTACAAGGTCAAGGTTCGTTCGGCCAACGATGACGCTTCTCGCCGCCTGATCGAGTCTTACGACCGATGGTATGCCGAATGGAACGTGGAAGAGCTCATGTCGGACCGGATGACACAGAAGGACAAACGCCGCTCACGTACGCGGCTTGCTGGTACGCGACCTGTCGCTTCTGCTTTCCCACATATCTACTACCCTTCACCTCTGTTTTCTTTGTCCCCCACTTCTCATCGTGTCCGCTTCCCTTCACCTATCTCCCTCCACCCCTATTCCCCTTCGCGATGATTTGAACATGTACTCACTCTATCTTGCTGTAGCTCGCCCTCCGCCGGTACCTAAGATTGAAGCACCGGTCCCGCGACCTGCCCGCTCGCGCGCTGCTGTCAGTAACCTGCTCGACCCTCGCCTGTCCGAACAGCAACTGATCAAAGTCGAGAACACGGCTGCGCCTACGCCAACTCCCCAGCCGGGACCCGTCCTCCGCCAACGGCCACCCCGCGCTTTTGGTGCGCACATGCAATACTGGCCGACAGACTCACGCGCAAGCTCCCGCAGCTATACCAACCCAGACTACGAAACGTCCAGCGAATACTCGGATCCGGGCGAGCGGAGACGATACCGGTATACGGTGGAGGATTCTTGTGCCATTGAAGACGACGTCATCGACGCAGGCCCTACAGATACGATGGCAGTGAGCGAGAGCACTAAGCTTAAAGGTGTTTACTGGCCAGGTATGGATATCTTTGATTCGGCTACTCCTGAGATGCGACGCAAGCGGAATCAGAAGAAGGATAGCTCAGTTCTCGAGCAACTCGAGCTCAACTCCCAAGAGGTCGAGCCCACGGAGCTCATCTTCTCACCCCAAGGCTCCTTCAAGCGCCAGCGAAGGATCTCGAGCTCAGTCTACGACGACGACGAAGAGGATTTCATCAAGAATGAGAGTCCTATACCCTCATTGGCACGACCAGCTCTAGCCGACATGGAGGTCAACGTGTCCCGTCGCCAGCGCCGGACCACTCGCCCTCCGCCATTCTACATAGGTCGTGGGACTTACGAGGACGAGCACACTCGACCCGAGTTCGGACATAGCTATGGTGACCGCACCCCGAGGCGAAAGCGGGCGTTTCATGTATTTCAAGAGGAAGAGGTCTCTTTTGCTCACCCCGCCGGGTTCAATGTTCTCACCGCTGGGTACCAGCACCAAATGTCTCCAACGCCCGCTCCGACTCAACCTCCATTTAAGGCTTTCAACAGCACGTTCCAGTTTGAGAATAAAGAGAATGTTCTTCCTGCTCTCCCTGTGTCAGCATATGAGCATCATCACGCTCACCAACCTATTGGCAACCACTACCAGCCCTACGCCTATGGGCTTAGCCAAGAGCATAATGACCTTCACTACAACCATCTCTATATGCAAGGCTATCATCAGAGCCAAGACGAAGATGATGGACGCACACTTACTGCCCCACCGTCGCCATCTACCGGCTAGTCCATGTTTCCGATTGGCCGATGACCTATCTCAACGAACGGAAATAACCGAACTGATATTGTTATGCGCTGAACGGACAAAACCTTTCAAAAAAACTTTCGGTGCCGCCTCCCGTAGCACCTGAGTGTCGACTCTCGCTTCAATTTTTGGTTTTAAGGGTCATCTTCAGCGAGCGAGAGCGACATGTATGCGTGCAAACTGTTTCTCTTTACATTCGGTTCACGAACCACGGCATGATGTATGATATCATGGTTTTACGACTCACGGCATTTCATATGGAGTGATTATTTCCTACGGCGGTTACATATGACTGCATTCTTCTGCGGGGGTTTCTGATCCCAGTTTGGCGTGCTCTCTTTCCCGAGTTTGTTTGCGAGCATGGATGGCGACAAGGCTGGTGGGCTTGTATGACATTTACTTAAAAGGCATGTTTAATGAAGGTCTTTCGGTAGGCTCTCTTCCTACTTGTTATGTACATGTGATGTAGTGAGGTGTTGAGGCTGCTCGACACGACTTACGCTTATTAGCGGTGTCTATTTGGCTTTTGATTCCTTCCTCCCATGCCGCTCCATATCCTCCTCGATCCCATTCACAACGCGATAGCACCAGCGCAGTCCCGCACCGGCAGCCCACATAGCCACACCGCTACCGGCAAAGAGGCCAATCCGCTGGCCGGTGCTGAGCATGGAGAAGATGGGATAAGGATAGAACCCATTATGCGAGTAGCAAAGCTCGATCCAATACCAGTAAGCGAAGGCGATAAGGACGGAGGTCAGGAGAGAGAGTAGGGAGGCGCGCGGATTGATGGGTCTAGTAGGCCAAGGCGGCGAGAGGAACAAAGCATCTAAAGATAACAGGAGAGAGGGGGATACTGGGTGCCGAGTCAGTCAGGTATTTGAAGAGATTCCAAAGGGTAGGCCTACGATGAAAGCAGAGGTCAGCTAAGACTGGAGGTGCGGGGAGATCTGGTGGGATAACAAGTTTTGGGTCGACCTGCAGGAGCTTAGCATAATATGCATGTAGCATTCTATGGTGTAATTCGTACGGCCCGTAGACCCCAATAGAGCATGCTAATCAGTATCTCGATGGGAGCAGCGATGAGGGCGAGATAGTTCTTGATGGTGAAGAGCTGGTGCGAAGATGTGATGTCGGCGAGGAGACCGATAGTGAAACAGGCTGTGGAGATCGAGATGCCAAGAATGGTGAGGTATTGGAGATGCCAGCCGAACGACTCATTCTAGCGTGAGATTTGTCAGTAGTCAACTGAAAAGAAAGGGAATTTTAGAGTGAGGGCTCAGACGTGATCATCTTGAAGCACGAGATCTTGACTAATGAGGTAGGAATCTACGCCATCAAGGGATTTTGTGGACTCGAGGTAATAGAGGTCTTGACCTTACAATGATATTGGGATTGTCGATTAAACTAGGATGACATCAGCGTCGTGCTCGTCAACGTTACGAGAAGAATTCCTTTACAATTTGAAAGAAGAATAGAAACTAGCTAGACCAAGAACCTGACTGTCATCATTATACTAGATCGTTGACAATGCACGTGATACGACGAACATGAATTACGCCCGACAAGCCTTTCGACGGAGCGTCGAACCTCTGCAAGGGATGCCGCCGTTTGAGCTCGACTGCCGCTCGAGATATACTCATCGTGCCTGCTTTGAAAAGAAAATGTTGTAGGAAAACTATATGACGCTGGAAAAAAAATGGATTTCGATGGAAGATTGAGAGTAAGAATGAAAAGTACATATAACGAAGGACGAGTGCATGCCGAAGCACGTGGGGTGGCTTGTGCACGGTGCGAGTCAATAAGCCGCGCCACATCTCTCTGATTCGTGAACCGCAACCACCTCCCATTCGCGAGTCCTATCTCTCAATAGCTCCCTCCCACTTCATCCATCCCGCATCAGCTGACGTCCCAGGACTACAGCTCCACTTCAGATGGAGAATCATCGGGGATTCTCCGCTTCCTCTGCGGTTCGATAGCCTGCCGATACCCAATAAGAAGCTCTGTGGGTGAACCTCGGTAGCGCTTGACATTGGGCTAGCTATATCGGTTCACGGCATCCAATGGTGGTCTATCGTAGACACTCCACAGGTGGGAATATCGCGGAGTTGCGGGCCAAATGGCCGGAACATTCGAAGTTTCGATGGTGTATAAAGGATGCTGGCAGACGCCGGTAGAGACTATGAGTGTCAAATAGCCGCGTATACCCTCTGTGTATTGATTCTGAGGATCTTTTTATTGTTCAGTTGCCGTGGCTAACGATTTGATTTCGAGTTTACACGTCATACCTTCGTTTTCGGGGTTGTGTGTTGATCCTTGTCATGGATACCAACATAGAGGACATACTCCACACCCTCACTTTAGAGGAGAAGGTGTCACTACTTGCTGGGAAGGACTTTTGGGAAACTGTCCCAGTTCACGAGAAGGGTGTGCCCGCTATCAAGGTAAGACACATGATCAATCAGGTAGCATTATTGACATTGCCAGGTATCTGACGGACCTAACGGCGCTCGTGGCGAGACATTCAGTGGCGGAACGAGAGCAGCATGCTTTCCAGCTTCTTGCTGTTCAGCTTCCACATGGAACCCTGAACTCATCAGGCAGGTTGGCCATGCTCTCGCCGAAGAGACGCAGACCAAAGGTGCTCGTGTACTGTAAGTCTAACCCAACCGGTAATTATACGATTTGCACTCACTCTCTTTAGGCTCGGGCCTACTATGTGCAATCACCGCCACCCACTTGGGGGACGCAACTTTGAAAGCTTCTCTGAGGATCCCCTTCTAACGGGCAAGCTTGCCGCTCAATATGTGATAGGTCTGCAAGAAAAAGGGGTCGCAGGAACTTGCAAGCATTACGCTGCGAATGAGCAAGAAACAGACCGTTTAAGCGTAGACGAAATCATATCAGAGCGTGCTCTTCGAGAAATTTACCTAAAGCCTTTTGAGATCGCCGTTAAAGAAGCCAACCCGTGGGCTTTCATGACGGCATACAATCTGGTCAACGGTGTTCACGCAGACTCGAACAAGTTTCTCCTGGAGAAGGTTCTCCGTGGAGAGTGGGGCTGGAAAGGTCTGGTAATGAGCGACTGGGGAGGTACGAACAGTACCGCAGATGCGCTCAACGCCGGGCTCGACTTGGAAATGCCTGGACCTACGCGCCACCGAAGTTACAAAGGTGTCAAAGAAGCTATCAAGAACGGAGAAGTAACCGAGGAGACAATTAATGACCGCGTGCGAAACGTTCTTGAGCTTATCCGGAAAGTTGGCGGCTTCAAAGATCCCCAAATTCCCCCGGAGCGTTCTGAAGACAAACCAGAGCATCGTAAACTCATCCGCGATGTGGCTGGTCAAGGGCTTGTTCTTCTCAAGAACGACGATGATGTCCTGCCCTTGAGGAAGGCCCAGGTGAAAGGGAAGAAAGTCGCCATGCTTGGTCTTGCGAAAGAGGCGCTGATTCATGGTGGCGGGAGCGCTTCGCTACATTCACACTATAGAATCTCACCATGGGATGGTATGCACCATGCTTATGGCGATGATGTTGAATTCAAGTATTCGAAGGGTAAGTTGAGTTTGCAAACCAACACCACCGCATTCTGACAAGCTTTCAGGTGCCCATACATATCGCCAATTACCGCCCCTAGCAACCAATTGTACTTACTCAGAAGGCAAACCTGGTTGGATTCTCCAAGCCTTCGAGCCTGGAAATCATGACAAGCCTACTATGACTCTACCGGGCCATAAGGAAGCCGCCTTCACCGGTCTGTTCAATGACGATGTGAAGTGGAAAGACATTCAATTGACGACCACTTTCATCCCTACGAATACTGGTAAACATTATATATCTTGTTCTGGTATTGGGCCTACTGTCGTCAAGATTAATGATGAAATAATATTTGAACAAAAGGAAAGCACGAATGACGCGATGGGATTCTTATTTGGAGGCAACCCCGAGGAAGAGTTTACTTACGCTTTTACCGGAGGCAAATCGTACGATATCCGCATTGAGTCGCAGCCACCGGGTAAAGAGGGCTCTGATTTTGGAGGTATCCTCGCGGGCATGCCTGGGTTCAGGATGGGCTTCATGGACGCAGAGGAGCACGACGAAGACCTTATGTCGAAAGCTGTGGACGTCGCCCGCGAGTGCGACTACGCAATTGTGTTCACGGGTCATACTCCAGTCTGGGAAACGGAAGGCCAAGATCAAGCTGGTTTTCATCTTCCCAATAAGGACGGCTCCCAGGACAAGCTCGTCGAGGCTGTGGCAGCCGCTAACCCGAAGACGATTGTTGTGAACTCCACTGGTGTGGTTGTAGCTATGCCTTGGTTGTCGAAGGTCTCGGCTGTTGTGCAAGCGTGGTTCCCTGGACAGGAGGCTGGAAATGCCATCGCTGACGTCCTTTCTGGTGCTGTCAATCCCTCAGGCAGACTTCCCGTATCTTGGCCGAAGCGTCTCGAAGACGCCCCGGCCCACGGGAACTTCCCTGGCGACAGGAAAGATGGTCAGCTTACTGTCAAATACGAAGAGGGTGTCTTTGTCGGTTATCGCCATTACGACCGGGTCTCGCAAGACAAAGTCCAGTTCCCCTTTGGTTTCGGTCTTTCATACACCCGATTTAGCCTCAAAGATGGCAACGTCTCGCAAGACTCAAACGGCAGATTCAAAACCGAAGTCACTGTCACCAACACAGGAGAATTTTCAGGCGCTACTGTCGCACAGCTTTACGTCGGTAGGGCAGAGCAGTCCTCGGAGCATCCGATCAAGACGTTAGCAGCTTTCAAGAAGGTATTTTTGGAAGCTGGCAAGGAGGAGAAAGTCGAACTTTCCATAGATCTGAAGGATTTTGCGTACTTTGACCAATCGAGTGACAAGTGGAAGGTAGACCAAGGGCGGTACAATTTTTCTTTTGGGCAGTCGACGCAGCACATCGAGTGTGTGGTTAGTTTGGATATCGATGGAGGTAGCCGAGAATTGAAACTGTAGATGTAGATGACAAATACTTGCATCTTACTCAGCTGTAGTGGTAAGGCAGAATTTAACATTCCAATAAAAGCTTACATTGTCTCATCAGAACGCCTTATTAATCGAGGCACTCACCATCTTGCGTCAATGAATCATCTTCAGCTGTTTAACATTCACCGCTTCCGTAAACACTCGTAGTAGCCTTATTTGCGTTACTTATTTCATTTTCTATAAGCTAGCGATCTGGAAGCTTTCATTCGTTGTTGGTCAACCCAGAGAGACCCATACTATTTCCAGCCTAGATAGGTGGCGCGTGCGCAGCTCACGGAAGGATCCGAGTCGGGCCATTCATACGATTTCAACTCAGAAATGCGATCGTCACGACACTCTGCCACCCACCTATCACACTAGACATCTAAAGACACAGATACCACTCCTCTGACATGCACGATTCCGTCCTTAGCTTGGTAGGGGCGACGTTGTGCTTTGCATGATTCGGATTGCGTCACCTTGCTGTCTCAAACGATGCCTAACGTAGGCAAGCCTTCAAAGGGATGCAAAAATTGCAGAGACAGGAAAGTCAAGGTAGAAACATATCGAAACCAGTCTTACAGAATTATTGATTTGTTGATAGTGTGACCTCAAAAGGCCATCGTGCTCGCAATGCATCAGAGTTGAGAAAGAATGTCACGGCTACCGAGATCCGCTCTCGATGATGTTCAAGAACGAAAACAGCGCAGTTATGAACAAGGCGCAAAAGAAATATAAAGAGCTTCCAAAGCAGAGACCAGAGATGTCGTCGATCCCAAAGAAGAATCAAACGAGAAGACCGAAATCTAAGAGCTTAACGAGCGAGTCTGCGACATTTTCACAGACGCGGGAGACGGCTTTGACCGTGTCACGTCCGGTAAGCCCCATAAAACCACTAATTTCCTCGATCGAAGATCAGGCACTTGGATTCTTTGCTGCCAACAACCTTATGCAACCCTCTATTGCATTGAGAGGCAATTATCAGTGGCTCTTCCAAATGCTAAGCGGCCCTGAAGTCGACCCATCCGTGAAAAGTAGTACGTACGCGGTTAGCCTAGCCACACTTGCTACAGCAACCAAATCTGAAGCCGTCATGGAGAAAGCTCATGAACACTACGCCCTCGCTCTAGCATCGACCAACAAAGCGCTAGGTGACTCAAAGAAATTATATGAAGATGACACAATCGTCTCCGTGATTCTTCTTGGTGTGTATGAGAATGTTATGTTTGAGAAGCACTCATTGCATGCATGGATGCAGCATCTCAAAGGCGCAAGCACTCTGTTACATCTCCGTGGAGCACAGCAATTCAAAACCGCACTCGGCAGGCAAATTTTCGTGCAATATTACAGAACCGTTGTAAATGCAGGCATAGAGATCGGTATTCCGATACCAGAGAACATAGTACCGCTATATCAAGTTCTGATAAACCTGAAAGATTATACTACTCACGGTATGTACTTCCTATATAACATCATGAATCCTGCTGTCAGCTTGACTTCTTGAAAGCATGAAGAGCCTTGTTTATTCCACGTACCAAGGACCCCCAGGTACCTGTTCTCACCTCGTTGGAATTTACTGACTTGAGAAGGAGTGGAGCATCAGGTCCAAGTTCTTACGAAAGCCATCAGTGTCATGCAGAATACAGCCGGAAATCCAGTGACTGTTGTGTCCGATGTGCTAAAACTCGTCCACGAACTGGACAGCATGCATTTCTTTTTGCAAACTCTCTGGAGATATGAGGTTGTGTACATGGATAAGCCTGCAGAGCACGTTTTCGGTACTTTTTACCATATCTACCTGAACTCATGGGTGGTTAGCATGTGGAACATTCTTAGGACTTGCCGGGTGCGTCTCTTCAAGATCTTGCGCATCCAAGTCAACAAAGGTCTACGACATTATCCTCCTTTGTTTTCAGTCGAAGATGCAGAAGCGCATATCAAAACTTGCGAGGAAGTCATTCGGACCCAGATTTTAGCCATTTGCGCTTCGACCCCTCAGCTTACGGGCCAAGTCGCTTTCCCACACCAGGTCAAGGAGGGCTTGAAGGGGGGCGTAGATTCTGTCGATTTGCACCACAAAAAGTTTACGATTCATCCCCAAGACACTTTTTTGGAACCTTTCAAGGCGACCGGGTTGGATCATCTTATCGGTCCGCTGTACGAAGTCGGACGAAGCGACTATGGCCCAGAGCTTACAGAATTCGTTGTTCATCAGCTACTCTTTATCGCTCGAAAGATCGGAACGAGGCAAGCAATATTACTAGCGGAAGAGTTGAAAGAGAAGCTGAAGCAGGAGTCCGCCTATAAAGTATGGAATGATCCCTGCCCTAGTGCCGCACAGCTAGCAGCGCTAGCGACAGAAGGAGTACCGGAGGCGTAGACTTAAATGATCCCCGCACTAGTGTCACGCTGCGGAGATAGCAGAAACAACGTCACCACTCTTTCCGAATGAGTGTCTATTTCAGCCAACCAGATTGCGTCACGGAGCTTGAGATCTGGAACAGTGTTGCACCTCGGAGAAACCTCTTGGAAAGTTAAAATACATCATGGCCGCCCTTGTATTCGACATTGTACTCAAACTTGCTGGCTTGCAAGAAGTCTCCTCTCCCACACCTCAGCAAACCACAAGAAAAACCGTCGGCTGGCCGTTCTCAAAGCCGTCTTCAACAACACCATGGCTTCAATTAAGATACCAGACAGCATGCAAGCCGCACAAGTCGTAGAAGTACACCCACTTCCCCTCATTGTAACCAACGCTCAAGCATCTAATTCTCAAAGTTTGACGAGCCCTACAAGATAAACACTGTTCCTGTTTCCAACTCCCTCGCCCCATCCGACCTTCTCATCCGCGTCGCCGTCGCCTCCCTGTGTCACACCGACTTCATGGTCCAGCATGGCATAATGGGTACATCTCTCCCCTGTACGGGTTCCCATGAAGGCGCCGGCACCGTCGTTGCCGTCGGTTCCTCTGTCGATACGTTCAAGGTCGGCGACCGCGTAATGGCCGGCATCATATATCATCCGTGCGGCACCTGCGCCGACTGTCTCGGCCCGGAGAGTTACAGCCAGTATTGCACGAATGCGAGTTATTGTGGTGTCAAAGGGGCGGACGGGTTCTTTGCGGAGTATGCCAAAATCGATGCGCGGTGGGCGGCGAGGTTGCCTGATAAGGTAAGCTTTGAGACGGCCGCGCCAATGGCGTGTGCGGGATGTACTGTTTATAAAGGGATTGTACTCGCGGGACTAAAGAAGGGTGAGTGGCTTGCTATTGTAGGGTCAGGCGGAGGATTAGGACACTTGGGCATACAGTTTGCGAAAGCGTTAGGACTAAGCGTCGTGGGTGTTGATGCAAGAGACGAAGGGCTGGAGTTGACACGGAAAGGGGGTGCGGATGTTGTTGTCGATGCGAGGACAGGGAATGAAGAGGTCGTGAATAGGGTAAAGGAGGTTACCAATGGAGAAGGGGTTGCGGCAACGGTGAATGTGAGTGATGCGGAGAAGGCGGCGGCGACGAGCTGCGCCATTACGAGAATGCATGGGACGGTGATTCAGGTTGCACAGGTATGGTCTGAACCCATTGATTTCCGTCTACAATGTCTATGCAATTGTGTATCTGACACCACCCTCAGCCAAAGAATGTTACCATTCCCTTCACCGAGCTCATTTTCCGCGACATCCGCGTCCGTGGCTCTCTCATCTGCTCCGCCAAAGAAGCGCGCGACATGCTCCAGCTCGTTGCCGAGCATGGTATCTCGGTGAACGCGAATGTTTTCAAAGGCTTGAGGGAGATGGAGAAGCTGATTGAGTTGGCTGAGAGCGGGAAGATGAAGGGGAAGGGCATCATTATTATGGATCAGGGACAGGTAGACAAAGAGATTAAGGATGCAGTTTGATCAAAACAATCTGGGAGTCGAGTGTAGTTATGTGGGTATATGATTGGCGAGAAATGCACAGAATGAGTTTGATGGAGTATAGTGAATATTGTTGTGTGAAGCTTAGATTTATCAATAGACTTATCGTTGAACGAAGTGCGATATATGGGTATCATACCACCTCACCTCATCTAGCGCTCAATGAAATGAATCTTACCACTAGCAAGACGTTTCATCTCATTTCCTCAAACCCAGCGGCATCACTACGAGCTCGGTTGCACGACCCCAACCTCTAGAACCTCGACTTCCAACGTCTCCATATCCACAAGCACAATCTGCCCTGTCTCGCTAAACTTCGGTACGCCTACAATCAGTACTTGCTGCCCTGCCGGTCCCTCTACTACCTTCCTCTCGAATTTCTTCCTATTTCCCGCAAAATATACGTGCGGACAGTCCCTCAGGATCATCGGATCGTCATCCTGGAAGGGGATAACACCATAGCGTATCAGGTGCCGTCGGCGCTATACAGCGCCATCGTAGCATCATCTCCATGGCCTCGAGCGGCTCCACACCCTCAACGTATTTTAACAGGTCATCCACCGTCTGCCCACCCGTACCTAGTACCCTCCAGCCTTCGATATCGGCTTCCCACGGATTTGTGACTGAGTCGAGGCCTTCTAGGGACTCGTTCGATTTCGCGGGAGGATTGGCGTACGCTCTGCAGAGGGGGAAGAGAGCTGGGTGAAGGGGCTGTTGAGGGAGTGCAACGTTGGCGGGGTCAGATTCACCGGGGAGAAGGGTGACGGGGAGGGCGGGTAGGATCTGAGAGAGGAAAGAGTCGAATTTCTCGGCGGGGGTTGCGTTGTAGGAGGAGGCGTCGTAGCCATAGTGTCTCTTAGAGCTTTTCTTTGCGTTGAAGTCATCGCGGGAGAGGATGGGCGAGGCGTGCGAAAGTGAGTTGCCTGCTATTATGAGGCGACTGAGCTTTGTAGACTCGGATTGATCTGGGGGGTCCTGTTGCATCTCCTAATAGGTATTCCATCAGGAGATCTAAAGACAGATCGTCGTCTTCCGTGCCGGTCATCTCTAGTCCTGAGACTATTGCTAGCTTTCCTGATTTCTCGCGTTCCGGTTTCGGCTTCTTCTCGACTGCAAGCTTTCCATCCTCGCCTTCCCAACGCTGGGGCTGCCGCGGGAGGTCTGCGTATTGTGTTGCAATGACCTGGAATGTGCCGTCTGCTTGCTCGGTGCCGAGCGCAGCGAGAATACACCCGGTCACGTAGTGGGAGTGTAGAGGCTCACCGGTAACGCGAAGGCGGCCTGACTCGTCTTCAAGCATCATATCGTCTGTGCCGGTGGGGTTTACGTAGGTTTCGCGGAGCGGAGGAGCGGCTATCCAGTGCTGGTTGGGACGTAAGCTTCAGCTTCACCAGCAGACCGTGACTTTGCGATATTTTGTACCTCTTTTGATATGTCGTCAAGCACATTAGGCTTTAGGTTCATCTCCATATACACAGTCCCAACGACCCAGCAGAGCTCGCCTTGTCGCACATCGAGCACTCGTTCCACGTATTTGGCCGTCTCTCCTGCCAACTAACGAAGAAAAGATCAGTTAAAACCAGCCCTGAAGCTTGTGCAGTCCTCATGTCACGCATTGCATGCATAGGTTCTGCCATTTACCTAGTGCCGTACCTCGAAATCGTCCCATGCCTCGTGTGCCTTCTCCCTGACAGCCTTCTTCAATTGCGCCAATCGGAGGAAGTACATATCCGCAAATTGTTGCTGGTAGTGCTTTTCGGCACCTTTCGGTAACTCGAAGGTATGTAGGGGTCTGTAAGAGGACGCCTCTCTCGAGGATAGGAACGCGGGGTCTTCACTGCGGATTTGTTAGCAAACAATGCGTGACTTTACGTCCGTAATAGACTCACAAGGGTGCACCCCTCAACAGGTTTCCGTCTGTCATCACCATGATTACGGAGTGAATATAGAAAAGGAGGTGAAGTGGTGGGGTGGAAGATTGTCATTATACTTCTCGCGATGGAGAAAGTTAGGATACGCGGAGGTCGCGTTCGCGACGCGCTTACCCGAATAGGCACCATTAGAGACCCCGATAAAACAGAACGTCATCCATCTTCTAATCTACACTCTGCTACAAGATTTCGACAACAACGAACGTCCCTATACAATAGCTCCATTTATCTCTCGGAAGCATGCCGCATGCACGCTTGCCTAGCCTTCGCTCGCGACTGCCTCACTGGTCCAGCTGGTAGTGGCTGCGTCGCTGATAGATGCACCATCAAGTTCGCATTGTATTAAGACGAGCCGAGATCTGTCAATCCTTGATAGATTGGAAACCATAAGCCCAAGATGGCGGACCGACCCAACCTATCTTCGAATCGATGCAACATGTTTTCTGTGTGCCAAATCATGAGCTTTCAAGTAGGGATGACAATTTCGATGTTGGGACGCCTATCGCGATGAAGGTCAATATGATTAAGAAGGAGAGAAGGAAATAAATGCCCACTCGTGTTTGTATTGCGCAAAAATCATCATGACCCACGGGTCGACAGCTTCCGCGGTGAACCTAATGAGCGCAAATCTACGTGGTACTTCTAGGATACCGAGTTTGGTTTCACCGAGACTTACGACGCAAGCTTGAACAGCTATATTCTTTATCGCCTTAGTCATTGAGGGAAATATCTATTCGCTACTATTAAAGGACTTGTACTATTTTAACGGTCACTTCGAGCGTTGTGGAGGAATGAATGGCTTATCTCGCTATCTTAGACAATGTTAAAGATTTGGGAAGGCCTTGAATTAAATAGGATCAATCCTATAGAAGGAGTACTAATACAAAGAAAAGCTCTAATGCTGACCTTCTCGATCGTCCATATAATGTTTTAGATTGACCTCACCAATGCATTGTGTATAGCAAGGACTGTTACTACAATTGGAATGTGTGACAAGTATAGCTTGGGAAGCGGTGCTCTTAACTAGCTCTATAACAATTATCCTCATAGAGTTTTTTGAAATGCAACATCAACACTGACACACATTAATGCATTGCTTGGTGCCCGAATGTAAGAGAAAGGTTATTTCGTGACATATATAATAAAGACTTCCATAATACCGAATTGACAAGTAAGTAGAAAGAGGTATTTAGAGTAAAGGTCAGTAGTTCATAGTATCGTCTTCGTATAGTAGGACTGTAGGCGACTGTTCTTGCTCTTGTTAAAGAATTTCTCAATGCTGAAGAAGCCATCCGACAATTAATATACACTAGAACGCATACGCTTGAGTAAGTAGAAGAAACATCATATTTTTGGTGCAATGTTCCTACCTGAAGCAAAGACAGCTTCTATCAATAATCTTTCTGGCAGCATGAAAGCGCCGTCACCCTCGGCGCTTGGTACTATGTTGTATTTCAACTCTAGGTAGGTGGCACATCGCCAGCAGTAACGAACAGGAAGTTGAATAAGCTGCTAAAAAGTGTTGCCGTAATACAAGCAGAGTTGCTCGCGAGAGACCTTCCATCAAGACTAGCAGCTGTGAAAATAATGCTCGCGCTCTGGCGCTCAGCGGAGGTAATGGGCAACTACGGCTGCACTCCACATGAAATGCAAGGACTGCGACTTCATTGATGACTCAGCGAAAACAATGAAAAGGCTGCCGGAAAGCTATTTCCTACGAATGATGACCTGATGAGGTTGGGGCCTGGTGGTATGCAATGTGATGATATGCTTGTTGCACTTTCGGAGATAAGCTTTCGGATGGTTTTAAGACAGAAAGGGCACTGGCATCACTTAATTGGCAATACTGCTTATATAGCTGGCTTGGAGCAGGCTGTTCAACATGTGGCTGAAGGAAAGTCGTATCAGATGGAAACGTTTGCCCTGAAGTAGAGGTGTGAATGTCTTTCATCCTACCAATGCCAAATCAAAAGGACAACGTAAAAGTTATGCCCTGCGCATGAATACAAAGCGGCTTTCTTGCCGCGATTGGTTCATACGCTGTCTTGAATACTTTTCGTGAGGGAAGACTACCTTAAATTCTGGCTCGTGAGCGAAATTTCTCCATCTCGCACGAGAAAGCTGTCCAAACCTTTACTCTGTAATTGTAACAGCTCTATAGGTCATCTGGGTGCGTACATTCACCTCCAGGCCTGTATTTACTCGATTAGCATAAACCGGAATTACCAGATCCCACCACCTACATGCCATAGTTAGTATAGCTGTCGGTACTTTCGACAGTCAAAGAGGCTGCCAAGAGTGACGCCGTCAATAAAATGGCTTTGCCCTTCAATACCTTCACTTGATCCTGGCATGGTTTTACTGGTATCCGAAATGAAGTGGCTGTAACATGAATGCCTACATGGTCCACGAAGCACCGGCTCCCAAAATAGGTAGACTGATAGTTGACGCTGTGTACAAAGGCTGGGGCGCATGCATTCGATCTCGAGTTCCTTTCTTTCCCACCCAACATTGGACTTCTTTGAGCTTTGATCAATGAATAAGCTGCGAGTTACCACACTTTGCTTGGCCCCCTTGTCTCGATCAATTAGACAAAGATGTCTCTTTGCTTCTATTCCGAACGCCAAAGGAGATTTATGCATTTATCCAGTGATTGATTACCACTCCTTTTTCATCTACCATCTTTCCTAGTCTATATATCGCATCTGTAACCGCCCTCACGGGGTGCTTGACTGCAACGATACTACTTTGATTCTAGATCACCACACAATTTGCGCAAAACGGAATCAGGATGATCTCGCACATCGCCGCCGCACTCCTCGCTGCCCAAGCTGTCACCGGTGCGGTTATCAAGCGCCATGGCGGCTACCCTTATGGCTACAATACTACAACTATGTCCTACCCAACTGCTATCACGAACACTACTCTGAGAAGCGTCCTGTCTACTCTTCAAAATAGCAATCTTCCGGTCGCTGAGTCAACCAGTCACAATGGCACTGCAGAGCCGATATTCACTATTACTGGTTCCATTCCCGTGGTCCCTACGTTTACACCTACACAGAGTGCTTCTTCCTTGCCGGTTAGATACTCCGGGCCGGATGTTCTGCCTACGCCTGCCTCTGAAGGTAATGGGTATCTCAATGGCGAGCTAGAGCCAACCCTCAGCGTGACTCTTTTAGAGGGGGATTATTATGAGGAGTCGCCTTCCTATACGGTACCTTTAGGTATACAGAGCTCTATTATTTCTACTCCTGCTTCTGTGCCTAGTGAATATCCGTTTAGTGATGAGCCTGAGCAAAACCCGAGCTCGAGTGCTCAGGGCGAGCCGCAGGAGTCCGTTGAGCCATCCTCCTCAGGACGAGATGTTATCCCTACCCCAGCTCCTAGATTGAGCTCTCCGATTGTGGAGGAGCTAGTTAGGCCATCTTCTTCGGAGCCAAATAGTTTGCCTACTTCTGTTCCTGAGTTTAGTGGCTATCCTGTTGAGGAGACTAAGTCGATTCTCAGCCTTACTTCGGAACGAACTTTTTACACAGTTCCCACAGGCGTAGAGACATCTGCTTCTGTATCATCCCCAGAATCTTCCGTAGAGATAGCTATACCTTACTCATTGCTAGAACCTAATGCAACCTCCTCTCTCCCGGGTTTCTCTTATCCCGCTTCCACGGCGGAGGAACCATTCTCCGGTTCCATTGTGATAGCCACCATTTCTACCAGCCCGATAGCGACTCCTACGACTCCTGAAAGCATTCGTGCGGAATCATCCCTCCTCACGCTGGTCCCCCTCACACCTTCCAACGCTTCTGGTGCCCTCACTTTAAGGAAGCCGCCTTATTCCTCAGGCTACGCCACAGCCCCCTTACCTTTCCCAGTTACCAACTCAACAGCAGCACCATTCGATACCAGCAGCACAGCAACCAAGACGTCTTATGGCTATGGTCCATCCAATAGTATGTCTATCACTGGGGTCTTGATTCCTACTGCGAGCGCCAATTCTTCATCTCTCACCTCCCCTATTTCTAGCGGAATCCTGAGCTCCACCACAGAAGGTTACTCGATAGTAACACCATCTTCCATGACCAACCCGGCTGTCGTTGTAGTGCCTATTGAGACGACTACCATAGGCTATCTGGCCGGATCCGCCGTAGAGGAGACGCCAGCTCCGCAACAGTACAAGAGGGATACTCTCTCTCATGAACTCCACACAACAGCTATCTCCATCTCTGCCGCCGCGCAAATCTTCTAATAGCTCTCCCTCACCGAAGTGAGTTGGGCTACCAAAAAATACCTTGACACATAAGGCACCTTTCAAACCACCGCTTAGCACTTTGATGTAGAGATGTAAACATTCTGTAAGTGTCTGTAGAATATTATATGATGCTGGGAAATCAGTATATCACGGAATAGCTAAGGACTGATGATGGGTTGATCGGCTTCTGCAGATTGCTAAAGCTCTTCGTTTGTGCCTTTGTCTTGAACGATAGTTTCAAATAAATACATTGAATCAGTTATTTTCATTGGCACAAGAATCCATTCTTCCAAATTCGCAAATGCAGGCTGCGCTGTTTTTTTAATTTACCAGACCATGTACCAAACTCTAATGAGAGGCTGATTATGTTGTATTTCGTAAATGTGATTCATTACATAGCCTCATCTGTTTGTTAACAATTAGTTCGATTGAAATAGAATCCAACCTTACGAGCTTGAAATGTTTTATCGTCATCCCTCACTTGACATATGACACGATCAGCGCAAACCTGCTTCTAGTGAGGGAACTTCTCCCCCACACACTCGGGGATCACCGATGCATGCATTACTACCGCAGGGTCGCTCTATCCTTGCCAGCGATGACTCAAGCTGCAGCTAGGAATGCGAAGCGGAAGCGTGAGGTCCGCCACCTCTAAGTCATAAAAGCTTCCAATGCTAAAATTCGTAAGCATCAGGCTATTGCAGTCAAACAGCTACCGTCTACATAGTTGCTCCCAATTACACCGCCGACACCCAAACCTTGGTGACCTTGATCTGTGCTATTCAATGTTCAGATCTATTGCGTTGACTGGAATTGGCCAAACTAAAACTCATTGTTTCATCACCGCTGGCAAGAACCTGCAAATTCGGGCGGAGAAGTATACGTACAATGAATCGATCGCGCTAGGTAACAAGTGAGCCTTACAAGGTAGACGCAGCCATTACGATATCGACTCAGAAAAAGCGCCAGATGTTGGAGAGGATGATCATTGGTCAATGGGTATACATTGATAGGGTGCTATTCCTCCCACGTTTGAATCCCTAATATAGTAACTTCATGGGACGTTTGCTGGTCCCAAGAACAGGGTTTGCCCTGCTCTTCTGAGCGTATTAGTGCTTCTCACCATTTCATCAAGCCGGGTTTTGGGGACTCGATAAGCTCGTTTCAAAATGTATTAGCGCTGAATCGCGGGCTGCACGTTCGCAAGCCAATCCTTGCGTCGGCTTCGTCCCAGAAAATAACAAGTAGTACAATATAGCAGTACAATGCCAATGGATATCATTATATAAATAGATTGATATGCTGTTTCATGCTAGGTAGGTAATGACCTGTCGCTGCTCATACTCTCTAACAGCCTCGCCGTCCATAATCCCATGTAAATAACATTCACCAAGTAATTTGTAGCAAGTCTTCGCACCGACACCAGATACCCTTTTCCGCCCGATATCACGAATTATAAAGGGCATACTTCCGCCGCCAAATACCTGTACAGTATCGCCCTCCTGCATCGATGGCGGACCGATGCCGATGAAACCACGTCTCGTGAAGAACAATCTTCGACTCCACGTCGCCGAGCAAATAGCAAAGTCCACCGCAACAAATTTCAGCTTATTGGTAGAGCTATCATTGGACCTAATTTTCTTTTCAAGTTTTGGTGGAGATGGTGGTGACATCACTTCTTGAGCAAAGACTGTGTCATCACTTGCACCTTTGCCCAAATCTAAGTGACTTGGCTCATCATCCCCAATTTCACGCAGTGGCATACCGTCTTCATCCATCCATCTCTCTTGTCCCTCCTCTACGTATTTTTCCGAGCAACGGGTGTACCGATTGCCAATGTCCATGTCGTTTATCGAGCGGGCTGTATCTAGGCATAGTGTACGCCAATAGGCTTCCATTTTTGTCCCTCCGCTCGGATAGACAGTAGTAATAGGTCCATTACGGCAGATAAATGCATACCATGATGCGAAAAGCTCGTGACATTTTTCCTCGCTCGAGAAGTCCATGATCTCGGCTATAGCAATAACTTCGTCGAAATAGACGCCGCCGACTTTAAGATAGGTGTCATGAATGAACTCAATCTCGAGCTTATGATTTAGAGAAGCGCGGAAAAGGCAGCACCGTTCGAGTCTCTCTTCCTCGAACCGAGAGGGCTTTCTTGTCCAGTCGGGTACCCAAGATGGTAGACCAGTCAGATCCTTCTCCATCGTGCCCATCAATATCTCCAGTGTATTATCAACAGCGACAATCGTTTTAACTGCAGCGCAAAACACTTGTTGTGTTGTCGGATAGTAATCAGGAGTGATGGCCAGCTCCCCATTCCAGTAGTTCGCAAGTGGAACGAGCGTGTAGATTGTGTCTCTTGGATCACTTGTATTTCGGTCCCTGAACTTCCACAACAACTGTCTTAGCGAGATAAGAATGCCGCTATCACCTCGTGCTATTGATTGCAAATTCCTTCTGAGATTATCTACCTGGACTACCGTCCGGCTGAAATTTTCCAAAAGGCGAATGTCATTCCAGTGAAGGTTGATATAATGGTTCTCACAGCAACTAGTGCGGTGAAGTTCGTAATTGTGTGCTGCACGACCGAGGAGGTCCCAGGGCGCTACAAAGTTGCCAAAGTAGACCTTGACGGAAGTCGGCAGAACAACCTCTTGGATTACCCACTGCCTCGACCACCACTGACAGTGCATGATCTCGTCAAGGGCCAGGATAAATCTATGGAATGCATCATGGTTGAGGAGGAAGGAAATATCTTTTTCTAAGAGGTGCTTGTTTTGCGCAAGTCGGATCATCAAGCAATACGCCCCTAAATACCTGTCGATAGACATGCTGTGTCTTAGCGAGAAGGGCAGTCGATAATATGTCTTGATGTCCCGCTCAAAATCCAACATGGTTCGCTCGTCAACCTCGTGAATAGCGAGCTCTTCATCCAGTTGCGAGAAGTTTGTTGACCATTCGTGCGGTTTGCTGGGGTGATCCTTGAGGTTATTGTAGCCTTCTGGTTCGCCGAGCCATATCAACACGTTCCGGCAAGTGCGATAGATGTCCTTCATGAGAAGAACTTGCTCATTTCGCTCCTGCACGTCGCGCTGGTTGATACATATGGCATCTACCCACAGAGCTCTATCTTCGTTGGTGCGTCGCAGTCGACGGAGAGCAGACTGTAAGTTGATACCGACTTCCACCCGTTTTCGGCCAAGACAAATATGTCTAGTCTGGGAGGCGTCTCCCCAAGCGTACGACAGGGCCTCGAAGTCTGGTTTCGAGTCTAGGCTGACAACATCAAGCCGACATTTGATTTCATCGTGCCAGTCCCCTCTCTCAACATATACAAGCCTGATATCTCGTCGGGAAACATCTAGAGGATAGGCGATGTAGGTAGGGTCCCGATACGCACCGAAGTAGCGCTGGAGTAGCGAGCGAAGGTTCTCTAGCATGTGGGGTGTTGATCATGAGGTACCATGACCTCTCTGCTGGCCTTAGCCTGGGATCCCCACCTTAAATCAGGCGCTGGATAGAAAGAAACTACCCTGCAGATGTCTGCTGCACACGTTGCGGATGCAATCACTCATTTAGCATTCGTTTATCAATAAGAGGCGTCGAATCATATCAAGAGAATCGTTCGCTTACCCACAGAG
This sequence comes from Kalmusia sp. IMI 367209, assembly GCA_027946365.1. Lineage (NCBI taxonomy): Eukaryota > Fungi > Ascomycota > Dothideomycetes > Pleosporales > Didymosphaeriaceae > Kalmusia > Kalmusia sp. IMI 367209. The sequence goes on along the minus strand of JAPEUQ010000003.1, from coordinate 1,455,512 downwards.
GATTGCTAGCGAAGGCAACAGATCGGCAGGTCGGCGAGGGGGCGCTCGCCAGGTTACCAACATTGCCTCGAATTACTCTCATGCTATATCCCACCACGTCACTCTTCTTTGGAAACCTTCGGTCATCTTGTGTCTAGCATGAGACTCCTGGGCGCGGTCGCTGCTGTCGGTACTGGCGCTGTTGTGGCCGCAGCGCAGAAGAACTTGATCATCGACACGGATCTCTTTAGCGACGTCGAGTACGCTCAAGCCCGGCGCCAATTTGACGTACTCAAAGCTTACTGAAAGTGCAGCGATGCAGGCGCATTGCTTCTCGGCGCGACCCTGCCTGGTGTGAAGCTTTTAGGTGTAAATGTCAACAGTCATTCTGAATACTCTGCCCTCACGGCGTCTGCCATCCTCGCGCACTATGGGCTGCCAGACACGCCAGTTGGAATCCCTCGGCCTTTAAATAACAAGACATTCTTTGATAGCTGGTACTTTGAACTTGGCGAGTACACGAGCAAGATAGCCTATCACTGGTCAGGAGGCACTCTATCGTGGGGTCATGCCGAAGACGCGTGGGACCCGGTACAGCTTTACAGAAAGCTACTCTCAGAATCCGATGATAAGAGTATCTATATCGCATCGATTGGCTTCTTAGATAACGTACGTCGCCAAAGTTAAGGCTTGATCTGGAATCATGCACTGATAATGGCACAGCTATCTGGATTGCTCAACTCAACGGCCGACGACTATTCACAGCTCAACGGTCGAGAGCTTGTCAACGCCAAAGTGGTCGAGCTCGCCATCATGGGCGGTGGCTATCCTTCAGGACATAGCTGGAATTTCTGGGGTTCTAATCCGACTCTAACCGCTCATGTTATAAATTCTTGGGACGGGAAAATGACATTCATCGGCGACGAAGTTGGCAAACACGTGCTAGCAGGCGAACCTCTGATGAAAAGCCAGCTCGACGATGACCCCATTAGAATGGGTTATATCTACTACGGATATGGCAAGCCGCTATCCAGCTGGGACCCACTCACAGTGCTCTACATCGCGAATGGCCTAGGGAATTTATTTGAGTTAGGAAATGAGCTGGGGTACAACAGAATACTGGCCAATGGCACAAACGAGTGGGTATACCACACGACAGCAAGGGACCAGCATTACCTTCGTTTGAAAGTTAGCAATGCGACCGCCGCCGCCGAATTGGACCGCTTATTTCTCGACGCTGCCACGAGATTTTCCAAGCGGGCAGGCTCAGGGCAGCCAAGCCATGGCGAACTGTAAGATGTAATGTGCTGGGCCGCTTGACTAAGTTAGACAACTGACTCTATCAAGCCTCACTTTACACTCCGTAGCCTTACTTATGTTATCTGTTGGCATCATAGCGCTCGTCATCTATTGCTATAAACGCAATCATTCAAGACATGGACACGTTCAGCTTAGCGAAGACGATCATGGAAAGTCATAATGAGGGCTTGCCAACCCTTCCCGCTGTGGAGATGGAAACTAAAGCTTACCTTTAGCGATTAACCAGAGACTGCACCCGTTGAAATCAGCATATAGAGCAGAAGGATAGACAAGCAGTGGGCCCGGGGACTAGTAAAACGAAGTGTAGAAAAGATGAAGTGCGCGGACGCTCGGGTTATGATGGAATGCAGTGACGGGAACACAGCAGGGATGTGTAGGAACGCGCGGTGAGCGTAGAACGAATCTCGTACCAGCCATATCGCACCAGTTCACAAGATTGCGAACTCTTAATCTATGTACTTGAGCCTAATTCTTGCCATCACGACACAAAACACTAAGCCTTTCTTACCGCACAGCTACTTTTTCGGAGGAAACTTCTTCCCGGCACACTCGGCGATTAGTCGAGCATGAACATTACGTGCTGTCTGCGCATAAGCAACGATGTCCTGCTCTTTTTCCTTCCCGTCCGGGCCCCCGTCAAACACCTCGTAACTAAACCAACCTCTGAATCCAGTGCGTAGCACCGCAGTCGTTACATCCACTACAGGCAGACGTCCCCCGTTGTACGGTAGCGGCCTGAAATCATGACTCCATCTCCCTCTCGGCCGCAAGCCCTGCTCATCTGCCTCTACACTTAGCGGCTCCGGCACCATATATGCATCGCTGACCTGCAGCAGATAAATTTTTTCCTTTGGGATTGTCTTCGTAAGGTCATCTAAGCTCGCCTGGAACCTATGTATAAGTTCGATCTTCGAGACGTCCTCAAGTAGTCCTGATTCTGTCGTTGGATCTGCCCACTCTCCACCCGCGGTCTGAAAGGTATCAAGGCAAAGCCCGATATTGTCTCTATCCACTTTTTTGACAATTCCCCACACATCCTTCCAGTCGGGCGCATGCGTGCTCCAGCACCAGTTCTCGTACGCGACCTTGAACCCATGTTCCTTGAGCATGTCGCACAGCTCCCTGAGATCAGGCACTACTTTGTCCAAGTCTAGATTCTCGTTTGGTGTGTCCGTGCTCCCTACTTGCAGCATGTCTGTGCCCGCAGCCTGCATGATGCGCACCCATCCACGCGCCCGCTCCCAGGCATCCTTGCGCCCCTCGCTGCCCTCCTTCCAGCCCTCGAAGTTGGCGAATGGCTGCAGCATCATGACGCCGAGTTTTCGATTATCGCATTCATTCTTAATAGCTTTGGTAACTTTGACGAGTTCATCATAGTCTTTAGGGTCGGGCGCATGGCCAAGGAGCGTCTTGCCGTAGGACAAGATGTCGGGGAAGGACAGCTCGATGGCGGAGAAGTTGGCGGTGGAGATGGCATCGAGGCGGTCGAGGAGCGGGGGTGGGGAGGAAGGAGAGCCGAGAGAGCAGGAGGCGTAGCTCGTGGGGATGGCCGTGAGGGAGGCGTAGTCGAGCGGCGCCGCCATGGTAAAGGGGGAGGGACGAGATGCGCAATTCGACACTCAAGTTTCAAGCCTAGCTAGATAGTAGTCGAATGGACAGAGTTAATTTCGGATTTGATCAAAAACAAAGAACGTGGGAAGTGGGAAATTGCTATGTCGCGAGCGTTGGTGGGGTTCGGAAGTGCGTCGGAATGCAATCTTGGTGACGTAGTCAGTGATTCGTTAGCCTCTGCACGCGCAAGACAACTAGAGCCCTCATTGTGGTGCACCTGTGATCGTTCTAGCTAGAAGTAAATGCTGTGAACATGGCAAGCATTGACTGTCAGACAGAGCATTGATTCTGGACGCATTACGGCACCAGGGACGAGCACGCGCTGCCTCCCAGAGCGTTCGTTGAGCATTTGCGCACCAGCACGTCTAGCTCAACGGCCGAAGGGAGTTCATCCTGAATCATCCTGGAGGATGATAAGATGTGCTGACTGTGCAGGGTATATACTGCGATTTTCTGACTGCTGGGTTCGGGGTCCGTGGTGTTGATATTTGTTGAAGAGCCCTGTGGATATGGGCGCTAAATCCGGTCCGCACCGTCTGCCAATGCCAGCCATGCCAAGCTCTCGTGGGATAGCGCGACCGGGTAACATCTTATCCAGGAGGGATGCACAACGAGTCTGCCATTGGTTCTCCTTGCAAAGCGCCCTCGAATCGAAGCTCTCATAGGCACAAGAGAGAGGGTCTCCCCGTCCATACCCACCGCAGCTCAAATCGGTCAGGGCTGGTCAGGAGCGCTTGTGCAGCAGATCCTCCGGTGGTCGGGCTCTTCCCGCCTCCTCTCACCTCACTCACACCCCTCGCTATGTGAACGGAGCAGGCTTTGTTGGTGCCAGGCACTCAGCTGTAGTGGTCGGAGTACGTGTTGTTGAGGGGTCCAGATGGTCCCCGAATTGAAAGCGGAACAAAAAATGTCCTTGACCGCCTTCGCGCCAACCAATCAGCGCCGTTACGCCTCCGCAAAGTCATGGTATGATCGACTCATAAAAGCTGGCTCAATTCCCACAACTCACCTCTACAGACTCAGGATACCCCATATACTCTCTCGTTTCGGTTCAATCACTCGGCCTTTGTGATATTTCAACGCGCAGAGAACTAGAACCATGTCTTCCGTAAGTGCGAGCTACCCCACCACGTCATCGCTTTTCAAAGGCGGGTTCTGACTCCGTTTAGTTCTATATTGAGAACAAGTCGGTCGGCGACTCTGCGCACTCGGAAGACTGGCGCATTCGAGGCTACAACCCTCTCACGCCTCCCGATCTACTCCAGCACGAGATTCCCCAAACGTCCAAGTCCAGGGCCACCACCCTCAGCGGGCGCAATGAAGCCGCAGACATCGTACACGGCCGGGATGCACAGGGTCGTTTGATGGTCGTCATCGGGCCCTGCTCAATCCATGACCCTAAAGCTGCCTTGGAATACTGCGACCGCTTGCTGAAGCTGAAGGAGAAATACCAAGATGACCTGCTGATTGTCATGCGCGCCTACTTGGAGAAACCACGAACCACCGTGGGCTGGAAGGGACTGATCAACGACCCGGATATTGACAATACTTTCAAGATCAACAAGGGCCTGCGCGTCTCGAGGCAATTGTTCGTTGACTTGACGGACAAGGGCATGCCCATCGCCAGCGAGATGCTGGATACCATCTCCCCTCAGTTCTTGGCCGATATGCTGAGCGTAGGAGCCATTGGCGCTCGAACGACCGAGTCGCAGCTCCACCGCGAGCTTGCTTCTGGCCTGTCCTTCCCCGTGGGCTTCAAGAATGGCACCGACGGTACTCTCGACATTGCTGTCGATGCGCTCGGCTCCGTCAAACACCCCCATCACTTCCTCTCCGTGACCAAGCCTGGTGTTGTTGCCATTGTTGGCACCACTGGCAACGAAGATGCTTTTGTCATCATGCGCGGCGGTAAGAAGGGCACCAACTACGACCCCGTGAGCATCAAGGAGGCGCGCGAGAAGCTCGAGTCGAAGAACCTTAACCCACGGTTGATGGTTGACTGCAGCCACGGCAACTCCGAGAAGAAGCACAAGAACCAGATCAAGGTTGCGCACAGCATCGCCGAGCAGATCGCATCCGGAGAGACGGCCATCTCGAGTGTGATGATCGAGAGCAACATCAACGAGGGTAAGTCGACAAGACCGCAAGCACCTCGGCATCCTACTGACGTGTGTTCTAGGCAACCAGAGCGTGCCCAAGGAAGGCAAGGAGGGTCTGAAGTACGGCGTGAGCATTACGGACGCCTGCATAAGCTGGGACGACACCGAGAGCGTGCTGGAGGAGCTTGCGACTGCTGTCGCGAAAAGGAGGACCCTATCGGGCGTGAACGGTGCCCACTGATACGTTTCCTAATACTTTGGTCATTGAGTACAGTAATGCATGCGGGCGCGCTTCGGCGTGCCCGGGCTAGAGAAAACTCACTATCTTGCATTGGCGATGTACCGTCTCTTGTGCCGTGAGATGCAACCATACATTCACCCGCGGCATTCGTCCAGGGGCGGCAGGGCTTTCTAGCGAAATAGAAAGGGGGTGACACATCGTCGGCCAATTTTGAGTGAATGTTGCGGCTGCTGCAGCCATGGTCGTGGCTTCCACGAGCGTGTATATTGCAGGTGCGTCTGGCCAACAGGAACCTCCGAGCGTTTGTGCCTTCCCGGACACCAACTGCATCCCCTCACCGGTATTCCTCCTCATCCCCGACATCACACTCCCGTCACACCGTTGCAGTCACTTCAACTTTGCATCTTCTCATGTTGTGTTTGTTCGCACGTCTCCTCTAGTCACGCAGCGATTGGTGGGTGAGGTGTGGCACAGTCGTTTCGCCACAGCGCGCATGTTCCAGTGGAGAAGGGCGACGTCGCTGTGCTCCGATCTGAAGCACATCACAAGGCTGAGACGATCTAAGGGTCTTTTGCCACAGGATGCCCTGAAACAGGGGTGCTACGCGAGCACCACCTCCAGATGGTGTTGATTTTTTGCCGGATTCAGACCACCGGTGCAGTCTTGCGTCGAGATCACCGAGAGATAAACCCCGCATCACACTGCGAGATCCGCGCTGTCTTGCGTGAGGCCGGCACCAGCGAGACAAGCAAGCGGACCTCCTTCATGCTGGGGACAGTCTTGCCCTCGACGTGCATGAAGACTAACATACCCCAGGAACCTCATCACCTGCTCTGCAGTAGTTCCAGAATCCTCGCTCGAGACTCACAATGCCTTCCAGATACGGGCAAAGCAATTGTGGCACAGCAAAACTGGTGCGCCACACCTCTGCTATGGCGTGGTTCAGGCTTGTCCGCTCATCGGAACTACTGCATGTCTTCCCAAGGCTACCTTATCACAGACCCAATCGGCTACACTGATGGAGATGCCGCCGATGTGGTGACTGCATGTCCCTGCTGCATGCTTCAAAGAAACCACACCGCAACCTCAAGGCTCACTGTGCCTCGGAGCTCAACACTTTCAGATCACCAAGCGCCAGTATTCTCTTCTCAGCATAACAAATTACCGCGGTCCTGATCTACGTAAATCCTCCTGACCCATGTTTCGCTGCTCTAGAGAGGCAAAGGATTCCGGTCAAGGAAAGCGCAGGTAACGTAATTGTGCGCATGAGACAGACGCTCTAGCGTCGTTCTACACTTCAGTCCAGTTCAATCGTCGTTTAACTGACCTACTTTCGATACATACGTCCATTTAGCATATTCCATGGGGAGTGTGAGCAAACAAAAGGGACGTGCTGGAAATACATGCTCGGTAGGTAAGATACACGAGGGTCAGCGCTGAAAATGGTCCGCAAGGCAAACGCCTGAAATTTACGACCATTGGCTCAGCAATTGCACGGTCTCTCCGACGGCCTCGCCTGATTGTCGCTCATTACTGTCCTAGTCGTACTTCTACAGCCTAGTATTCCTTGATGCAACTCCTGCCGATAGCCCGGCGCTAGGGGCCGTTCTTCGTTCTCATCCACTGGTCCTTTTGCTCATCAGTGGTCGAAGGGTACCTCCACGCCGTTCGCCTCGTCAAGTAACAGCCCCAGCATCCCGCTTCGCTTCTACAGGACGACACACCCTGAGTTTACCCTATGTTCAACGGCTGTGCCGACCCACAACACAGGCTCCTGGAATCACCAGCCACACTCAAGTGCCGTTGCCCCTAAATGCGCAAGTGACCTTGTTCATCAACTAGATATGCCTCACTAGCCGCCTGCGCCACAGGTGAAGGTCAGTGAAACGATAGGATGAGTGGTGCACGGTAAGACGCCCGAGGGAGGCCTCAGTGCGGCCTGTGTAATGCAATGTTAGTGTCGCTAGCACTCTGATACCGCGCTTTCATATCACATGAAGCGAAGCTTTTCTTGGAAGGGCACCGTTCAGATGGTACCCTGCTTCCTGGCGCACCTCGAATCCCATGGTATTGGGCTGAGAGGCGTGGCCACCAGATTGCCCTGCATGTCGCATTACGATGATTGGCATGCATTCGACTCTGGGCTACAGATTCGGCCACGATTTTTTGGAACCAGAAGAGATCTCATTTCCTAGCTTTCCGCGTTTGTTTTGTTCTTGTACAGAGTGATCCACATTTCGCCTTCCAGGCCGACCTATAAGCACACCAATCAACGACCTGTTCGGGTTGGGCAAAATGGCGGTATTTGAATGATTCTGCCTGTCGCAAGAGTAGCATCGCCTCGGCTTGCGGGAACTAATTGTGGTAGGCTGCAGCCGCAGCTGGCTCTTGAACTTGAGGCCGCCGCCTCTGCACGCGATGAGGCTAACATCATCTGCCACGTTCTTGCTCCGAGGCTCAAGCCACTTCTTTGCCCTCTCCCCTGTTGCCTTACGTCCCGCATTGCCGCGTTGATGCAGTTTAAGTGAACGGTTCCACACTTTCGCGTGGGAAACAACCCGGCCTCCTCGTCCAAGCACAGGCCCATTTTTCTTGACCTCTCACGCCTCCAATGCATGGGCGTAGATACCTTGCTTTGGAAAAACCACTCTTTCCACATATATTTTCGCGCTTGGTCGCAACCATTGTTTCCCTTACCCCTGAGTCACTGCCCATCCTGACTCAAATGTCGACACTGCGCACAACACAACACTCCTTCTAAAGTTCGTGCGTCTACTGAGCTAATGCGCTCAGCACCATCCCTTCTGCGAGAAATTCTGTCGTCATCTCATCACACCTCCCCGATTTGCACTATCGCAAGGGCTCCTCCCACACATCGTTCGACGAAATGTCTCCAAGATCGCAAGATTCTTCTCTCGACTTCGGAAGATTTGAAGCGCGTATTCAAAATGTTCCCCGAGAGTCGTCGCCTGATCCGCAGGCAAGCGGACGTGCCGAGACCGATTTCACTGCTGTGGGGGCCCTTTTTGACGACAATAGGAGAGAGTCTGATCCTCACCCTAACTCACTAGATATCAGCGAAGAAGAAGAATCGGCCAGAAATCCCCGTCAGATAACATGGCGAAACGGCACATATTCGGTAGCAGGTGCTGTGGTGGCCGGGAACGCGGTGCCCCGTAGGTCATCATCTCCAACACCAACTCCGACCCGACCTCAACTCGGGTCGTACATTCACCCTTCCGATATGCCTCGAATTCGAGAACAAAGAGGAAGAAGGAGTCGCAGGAGACTCAGAGGCAACCGTGGTACGTTTTGATTTCGTCTTTCTACATCGCGGAACTCATCGTTCGCTGCTCTACCGACGACTAGCTTGTTCAGAGCCTTGCTATTAGCCAGCCGCAACGAGGTTCAACTCTTCATGTTCTTGCGACAGCTGTCGCGGACTATGCTGCAACGCTGGATTGAGCCTACTTGCAATAGCTCTTTCAATGATTCTCGGATGCAAAAAATATTGGAGCATTTCTTGCTGGTGACATCTCGGATGCGCCCCTCACCATCTTACCCGAGGGTCCTTTCATGGTCAAGCTTCGACCCCACGCAAAATTGGTTCTTGCTCTCTTAGAAATCTTTGCTGATGTGACCAGGCCCAGGAACGCAAAGCTCAGTGGGCACGTCGCGTAGACGACGAGGTTCTGGCACTTCGAGCGATGACGCCAATGGTAATGGCAATGACAACAATGGGCGAGACCGCAGCACGACTCCCACGCAAACGCCATACATCCCGCAGAGTTACACCCCTTCACACCATTCTCAGCAGACAGAAGAGGACAACGCGGAAGGACAGGGGCCACTGTCACCAAACCCTTATTCCGCTTACTTTCCATACAACCCCCAACAACCACAACGAAATGAAGTCATCGAACGCTTTGATGAGCATTTCCCGGTTGATGAACAACCGCGGGCAGAATGAGCATGTCTTCCGCATGCCCGTTTTGCAGGAGAGGGTTGTGCTGAGTGACCAAGTAATGGCCAACTCAACCCTTTCAAACACAACAGTCAAGTTCTCCTTCTCTTTCTACCTTGAGGCATCTGCCGCTCATCTCTTATGTACTCTCCTCTCAATTCTTGTTTGTAACCGACCATCCTGCTGCGCGGGAACACTCTCTGTGCCGTTCCTCCGCACTCTCGTCCCGCCTGCCTTGGCGTCGTTGTAATTAGCTTTCGTTTGTAGTGAGTTTTACACATATTCCAATGTACTGTTGTGTTGCGTACGCGATTAGCAATCTTGTTCTACTTTGATCGAACCTGTTGGTAAAGTACATGCTTCAATTGGCCTCTTCGTGGAACACCACACAATATTCGATCTCTCAAGTTACTCTTGCTACCCCTTCCTAACTCGAAAGCGTCGATAATGCAATATAGCAATTGCTCCACGGAGCCGCAAAGCGCAGCCTGAGCATGAGCCCCGCCCAAGGAACGACTACACACGAGATGCGAGCGGCAGCGACCACTACAAATACACGAGGAGCGTGAGGTTCTGCGGTGCGATGCGCTGGCAATATGTACGTTGGCGGGGCTTGCAGGCCGCTGTGCCGTTGGTCCGAACATATGCAGCGGCGGTAGCGACGGCGTGCATGACGTCCAGTATTGCGGCGGCACGGCGGTGCATTGCCCGCCGACTTGAACACCCTCCAGATGCTATCTGACAGGACGTTGCAATTAACTCGCGGTCGACGCCACTAGTTCACTCGGCAAGAGGGCAGTCCCAGTCCGCAAGCACGGTCCCTGCGGGTAGGGCTGGCGCTGCGCTGTTTCGATTTGTTTTCGCCGCTCGCTCGCTGCCACCGCACGCATCCTTCGGTCGCCCATTCGTCTGCCCCGGTGTTTCATCAATGTCGACGGGTGCCCCATCTCGCATCTGAGAGAGCGTGCTAGAAGGAATACCATGGCGAGGTTATCCGGGCTTCAGAGGGATGTTTTGACCCTGTATCGCCAGTGTCTGAGGGCTGTGAGGGCGAAGCCAGAGGTGAGTCGTGCTTTGGGGTAGCACTTCGCGTCGAGGAGACGGCACAACTATATATACTGATACTGCTGGATAGGAGAATCGCGAGCATTTCCGTGTTCTGGCAAGGTAGGGACTTTCTTGTTTGGGGGGTTTTTCAAGGAGGGTTTAGTAGCATTGACTAGGTGCAGGAACGAGTTCCACAAGCATCGCGCTGTGGATAGAAAGGATTTTGGGACTATTGAGTATTTGCTAAGGAGGGGGAGGAGGCAGCTGGAGATGTACGAGGAAGTGGGTGTCAGGGATGTGAAGGGGTAGAGCACAGGGTCTCATGCTAGGAAAGGGTATTGGAGGAGACACGACGTGTTGAAGCCATCTTCGCGAACTCAGGAATTCGACCTTCGCGCAACAAAAGACACCGACAAACGGCAGAGCACTGCAAGCAACCCTTGGAAACTATCGTCCTGCGGCCGTTAATCCCTCGCTCAGGATGACATATTTGTATTCTCATGTATAACAGGATTCTGTCCACATTGCATCCAACGTACAACATATATGCTCATATATTATCCACCACAATGGTATTGCCAACGCTGTCTGCTCGTAAATCGCTCACATAAACAGATCCATCACCCACCCATCATACATACGGCCTCGCCTTCTTGCCCTCATCCTTCTTATCCAGATGCGTCGTCCGGTCGATATCCAGCCGCTTCTGGAAGTACTCCCCTACGCCAAACTCCTCATACCTTTCCCCAGGCTTCCGGAACCGCTCCAAAACACTCACCTTCGCGTCCTCATTCGGGCTGAAGAAGAACGGTAAACTATACCGCTCCTCGCCCCCCATGTTCCGCACCCTGTGTACCGTGCTCATCCACTCGCCCCCCGTAACCAGCTTCAAGAAATCCGCTATGTTCACCACGAACGTGTGCGGCTGGTGCTCCACGGGGACCCAGATGCCGTTCCCGTTGAGGACTTCGAGCGCCGGGTGCGCGGTGCGGGACTGGCAGACGAGCGTGAACCAGCAGAAGTCTGTGTGCGCGCCGATGCCGACGTCGGTGTCGGACGTCTGGGGCGGGTAGTGCACGGCGCGGATGTTGGTCATCGGGGTGGAGGTTACGGCGTCGAAGTAGGTTTCGGGGAGGGAGAGGGCGAGGGCGAAGATGTGGAGGAGGCGGCGGGAGAAGGAGAGCATGGCATTGTAGTCTGCCTCGTGTCAGGGGGTTGGACGTGGCGTGTGTTTTGTTACGTGCACTTACAAGCGTAGATTGCGGGGCGGAAAAAGGCAGCGGAGGGATGGCTAGGCCATTGATTTCGCGGTTTGCTAGTGGATGGTGTTATAGGGCGGTTTTGTTCCGTGTCAGTGGCGTCTTCGCCCATTAGGAAGCCTTCTTTGAGATCTAAGGTGCATTAGGAATTGAGCATGAAGGGACATTGGAGAGAGCATTGACGCACCACCTCTTGTACTTGGATCTAACTTTCCTTCTAAAAATGCTTCATACCCTCTAAACTTCTCCGTCTTTTGATTATGCGTCTCCATTTTAGTGTCCGTGGGCAGATCAAAATACCTCTTCACCGCCTCAAACGTATCGTCCAACAACTGCTCGTCTACACCGTGATTCACCGCGTAGAAGAATCCCACATCCCTACAAGCCTCTCCAACCTCCTTCGCCAGCTCTTTACGATCCTCAATGTCATCCGAGTAAATTCGGCGCATGTCGATTTTGGGAACCGAAGTAAAAGTAGGTTTTGCCGCTTTGCCCGTCAATACACGCCGCTTGCCTGGGATTCCGCCATCATGGTAGTGCACATAGGTCTCGGTCTGCTCTTGGGTGACGGTCGACATTGTACACGGCAATGTCTTTCTGACGCCCTCGTCTTCCCGTCCAATGTGACGGGTAGCACAAGTCTTTTGAATCCAACGCCGATCAAGTGGAGTGATCTCAGCCTTGTATCGCGGAGATACGCAACAGCAACGCTAACGTGGCAACAGGAGTTCGAAAAGCAAGTTTGCAGGAGCGGGCGCAGCTAGATATACATGACCAATCGGGCATAGCCACGTCGGATGCATGAAAGGTTGATTGCGGCATGTCAAAGCGAAAGCGGTAGTTGCGCCCGCGTGAGATAGCTTTCGCCATGCGGCGCGACGGACAACGCCGCAAAGGGTACATGATCGGTCGGCGGCTAAGCCCGTAGATCTGCTAGGGGGCGATACTTCCGGGAGAAGTGACCAGCGGATAGGGAGCGCGGAAAGCACACTGCGGTGAGGCGGTGGGCATGTGATGTATCGTCTGGAGATTGAAACACTGGACTCATACTTTGTGGGGCGAATTTGGGTCAGTAGAGACCTAGAGAGTTTTTTCTAGACGCGAGTATAAGATTGATGCCGATGTAGCCCGGGGTATAGGGGATGCAAGACTTGGGATCAAGACATGGGGTGGAGTCGCGGAGCAGAGCGCAGTGCATGATATCCATTCAGTGTTGCATGTGACCGAGGCAGACCCAGGTGTAGGTTTAACCTTGGTCGTGTGCCGTGGCTATCCGCATTGCATCGCTCATGCGCATACCTTGGTGGATAGCACCGTGGGAAGGTTGTTCAAGTGTCGGTGATGGTGGAATTCTACCCCGCTACCCCGCCATGCATCACTGCTTGCGCTCTCCGCTGCTTTGCGAATATTGTCAACAAGACCATGTTGGCCGATGGCGTCCTCAAACGTTCCATGCATGATGTTCGCGGGACGATAGAAGAGCCTTTACCCCAGATCTGCACTGTCGCGTGGCATTCCCATAATCTCAAGGTTAGTTCGATGAGTGCGCCGCTTGGACATATTACGTATGCACTGCGACTGGCTGGAAGATGAAGGTAAAATGATCGCTACTCCGAGCGCTGATGAGATTTTGATTCCAATCAATGATGGGATAATACGCCCACCTACCACACAAACCGCTACTCGCTCTGAAGGATGTGAAGTGGGAAAGCTGTAGGGAATCCGACCAACTCCTCCGAATCATCTGTCGAAATGGCAAGCCGGTGCCGAGGGATATCATAATCATAAATGGAGCATGGAAGAAAAGAAAAGAACCGGAAAATGGACAGCCACAACGCGCACGCCGATGCCGCATAACGCGGTACCATTTACTTCTTTCCACCGAGCTTATGGAGGAACTCCTTGCCCTTGTCGACGAGACCTTTGCCGGCTACGCCCTCCTCGCGGCGCACCTCCTCGCTTTTGCGCTGATTGTGTTCGTGCGCGGCACGCTTCTCCTCCTCGGTGAGGGTCGCGATGTTCGCAGCTCCACCACGCCCATAGTGATGCGGACCTTCTGGCTCACGGTGAGTAGGCGCCTCTACGTCTTGTCTCGCACGCGCGATTTCGGGGCGGTTCGGGTCATTCTTCGCCATGTTGCCTGAGCCACCGCGACCGGTGGTGTAGTGCTCAGACTTTAGGGTGGGAGTGACGAGGTCCTTGGGTGTGGTGTGGGCAGCAGGGTCCTCTTTGCCAATGTTGCCTGGATGCGTTAGCAGATGCGCAAGTTTATGAGGGCAGGCTCTCGCAAGCATTTTAGGCCTCTGAGGGCGCAAATGCGAAGCCAGTTTCTCGCCTGTCGGTGCAGGGCGACCTACCGGCACCACCACGGCCGTAGGAAGCAACGCGGTCGGGAGTGACACGCTCTTGAGTCATTCTGCCTGTATACGTATACACTCGAAATGTCGCAAAAGGTGATATTCGACAAGTCTCAACTATGGGCTAGGTGCGGCGGCAAAGGAGATCGAGGAGGAGAGAAGGTCGAATGCAGTCGCAAGCGGATTCGAGGGTGGCAGGCTCAGCGAGTCCTTCGTTGGCGCAACAATTGACAAAGACAGCGGATAGATGACGCGACCAGGAACAAGGCAAGCAATACAAACAGGGTCCTGCAGGCAGAGACCTTTTCAATTTATCTCACCGCGTGCAGCCTAGCAAGCAAGGCGCCATCACTCTCCCGCGCCGCGGTACCAGCTTTTCTTTCGCGCCAGCGTGACCGCGCCAGCGCGATCTTTGCAGTCTTTTCGCGCCTGGCACCTCTGGGCATCGAGTCTACAGCTACGCGAGATCCGTCCGCGTGTGTGTGCGACGAGAAAAGGCCGTTGCCCTGCCGCTCTGTTTGTGGAATATCTATTAGCTAACAGCTGTGCGGACGGGCGGGGTTGGAATGCGCGACGGCCGCCGCGTGGTCACTCTATGCCGCCTGTGTGGATGCCCATCATTTATTATATGTTGCGCTGGGATTGAGGCTGCGTATCGGCTTGCGATGATGACGTCTGCGATGAAGAAGGTTTTCAGAGGTAAACGTGGACTGCGCTGCGGCTCTGCAGAAGTTTTCATCCCATGCAGCAAAAAGCAAACATCCATCGCAAACGTAAGCGAGTGATGTGATGCCATCAGGTGCCAAGCCGCTAGTCCAGAAGCGGACCGTTTATCAACACCCTTCTGCGATATCACCCACGATCATCTCTTCTTGTGCACATTCTTCCGGTGACCACTGGGCGAGCGGAATCGACACCAAGATCTGACATGTTGGTAGATTTTCAACTATGGATAACCTATATCTGGCATTTTGAATACGACAAATAGCAAAAAGGATCTCAAGGAGAAGGGGTATACCGAGATCAACGCCAAATCTTTCAATTTTGGAGCTCAAACCAAGCCTGTGCATTTCCTCCATTTCTAAATCTTCAACAACATTCGCACCGTCGGAATGAAATCTTTCGAATCATCTTCTTGCTGCTGGAAGCTTTGCTTGAAGGCTGCCAGACCTGCAATGATCCCGCAAATCATAAAAGTCAAACTGATCATTGACCAAATGACTCCCCAGCACTGCGAAGAGCCGCCGTACCGCTTCGCGAATACGCTGGCATCGGAAGAATTTACTTTTCGTAATATTAGGTCGTCGCAGATATCCCAGACAGAGTAGAGGGATGACATGACGCCAATAAAGAGCTGTTATCTTATGTCAGTCTCAACTTTGAGGGTGAAGCTCAAGTAGTAGTACTTACCACAACGAACCGCAGAGGCTCAGCGTGTTTGATGAACCAACAAGCTACCAACAACCCAACAGCAAGTAAAATCGTAACAATCGTAAGCCAGTCTTTTCGTGCCCACCAAAGCGTGAGTAGAAAGCACACGCCTAACACAATACTCGCAATCTTACTCGCAACAATGTTAAACCCGCAAAATGTGAGCAGTGCTCCGATCAAACTCGAGCCCAGATACCCTGCGGGAAGGGTAATGGCTTGTCTCCCACCACGCATATGGGTAACACCACCTTCATGCGGATCTAAAGATATTGACTCCACGCGCCCACCCGTACAGCATGCTGTTATTGCATGTCCAAACTCATGGAACGCAATAACCAACATCTTTCCAAAAAGTTAGCTAATAAATATCGAATAGGAGAAGTTGAGACATACCTTAAACGGCCACAGCACCCATCTCACATACGGCAAATTCCACAACAGCGCAATAACAACGACATACGCAACGATAACTCCCAGCGTAACACCCTGCGTATGATTCACCGACAACCCCCTCTTGGTCAAATGCGGATGTGCCAGCGCAGGGCCGGCTGTGACTAGTGCTCTCCGAGCTAGTTTACCCAGGGTCGCGCGATCTGAGGACGAGATGAGAGGCGGCATGGTGTTGCCTTGAGATGTGGAGCGAAGGCGTGTAAGCGAGTGTGATGCGACGTGTGATGCGATGAATAACTCTGGGACAGGAGTGTTTATGAGATTTTGTTCTCTGCTGTTTGACACGCACGCTGGGTTGGCAGATGACGCGTTGCGCCTCAGGAGGGCGCCACAAGGGCTATTTTTAGTGTGGCTGAGCTGGGCAGATCGGCATTTTCGCGTCAACATTCCCACCTAGAATTTGCGAACGCGTCTGGTCTCAACGTTGATGATTGCATCGTTGTCATTACGCATCTTTGCTTTGCGATACCTTTAAAGTCGCGCGCTCGAAAGCAAGAAACGTAAAGAAGGTCGCGGTGGAAAGAACCGCAACATTGAATAAAACGATACCCAACCAAATATCACACGTAAAGAGTTGACGCAACCTCGAAAACCATCACATTTCGATTTCGCTCATTTTCGAGACCACCGATTGGAAGCGAATTCGTTTTTTCTCCAACCTCTCCTCCTGTGATGCATCATTTTGGAAGGAGTGCCCTTTTCGTTTCCATCGCCAAAGCTATCGGTTCCACTAGGTGCAGACCTCGGCTCGTCCAGAACAGATTCTCGTCGTTGCCAGTATAAGACGCAGTGTCACGCGTCTTTCGGTCGAAGTGCCCTGCGAGGGCCCACTTGCTGCTCTTCCAGGCCTTGAGCTTGGGTTCAATGTACATGGCGTCCACATTCTCGAGAGATAGCGAGTTGGTCTCGTACAAGTAGAAGTACAGGATGATGGCGGCGGCGAGATTGCAGCCGAAAAAGATGAAGCCGAAAGCGTAGGCGATGCCGACACATAGTGATGATTGCTGAGTTCTGATCAACGCAGAAAATCCATATGATCAGAAGGCTGCTCCTCATATGAGGCACAATAATTGTCTATCTCTCTCAATGGATGCTAACCCCTGCGATTCCCTCGAATAGATCCTGCTCTCTCACGAGTACACTTCTGTTGAGGTCATTTTTACTTACGCTCGGGATGCCAGCAATGTGCAATGTCAGCTCTAGATCTCCGATCAAACTCTTTAAAACGTGGCCCACACCGCCTTCGCCTCCCAAAGTCAATCCATAAACATACGGTCTTCCGATCAGCACACAGTCTGCACCGAGTGCAAGCGCCTTCGCAATATCCGCTCCACACCTCACGCCACTGTCGAAGAAGATCTTCAGTTTGTCACCCACAGCATCTACAATGTGCGGTAGCATGCCTAAGCTGCTGTTCCCACCATCCTGCTGCCGGCCTCCATGATTGCTGACGACGATACCTTGAACTCCGATCTCGACAGCCTTCTTCGCATCAGCGACGCTCTGGATGCCCTTAAGGACGATCGGCCCCTCCCAATGCTCTTGCAAGAACTTCACGTCTTCCCAGCTATGGCTGAAGCCGTTGAAAATAGTACGCATCCAACCCGCAGCCGCTTCACCCATCTTCTCCTCCACTTCAGCCCCGTTCTGTTCCTTGAACTGCTTGCGATATACAGGGTCCGAGAAGCCAAGTGCGACGCCAACCTGGTCCGCTCGTAAGAAAGGATTGTACCCATTGTCCATGTCCGAAGGGCGCCAACCTAAGAGGTAAGTGTCGAGAGTGACGAAGAGCGTCGTGAAGCCAGACTTCTTCGCGCGTTGGAGGAGCGAAATAGTGATATCGTCATGCTGGCGACTCGGCCAGTAAAGTTGATACCATCTCTGCCCGTCTTCACCATTTGCCTTTGCTACATCTTCAATGCTTGTACTGCTTGCTGTACTGAGTATGTACGGCACAGCTTCTTTTGCTGCTGCCTTTGTGGCCGCGATCTCTCCATCCGGATTGAAGATTCTTAATACACCAACAGGCGCCATTGCGATTGGAACTTGCAGCTTTTCACCAAAAATTTCTGTCGTCAATTCCGGGAACTTCTTATAGCCTGTTAATCTTCTAGGAACAATCGACCATTTCTTGAATGCTGCTTTATTCTTGTCATCGGTCTCGCGTGACCCAGCAGAGCCGTAGACGTAGCCTTTTGATTCTGAGGACATACGGTCGCAAGCTAGCGATTCCCATTGAGCAGCTTGGAAGGTAAGAGGTGGACGCTCATATGAGAGACCCTTTTCATAGGTCTCCATCTCGTAATTATATGCATCTTGCTGGGGCTTACGGTCTGCGAACTTGGCGCGATGGTGCGTTGCGTGTTCGTGTGACATGATGAATGTGCTTTGTTGGGAACGTGTGTCGAAACGTAGGTTTGAGAGGGGTGGATTGTTCTGGCAATCTACTTATACGGTGAAGCATTCCATTTGTACACATACGTAATATCGTTAAAACCGGAACTGCCCGGCTTGCTATGACGTGAAAGACTGGACGAGTTCCTTTCGTTGTGGTATCATCTTTCTACTTTGTAGTTGGCTCTGTATAAACAGATATTGTAGATTTTGTTCCTGGTATAATGGTACTGCCAAGATCGTATGCCCAGCAAATTCCACCGGTGTGGTTGTAGTATTGTGATGCGATTAGCTTTCATCTACGTCATCCCGTTGCGACTCAACCTAGATGGCGCTACTAGAGGCTAGAGATAAGACTAGACCCAATAGCATCGGATATTCCGTATGCTTCATGTCACTCACTCAGTGTGTTAAACGATCAATTATGCCTTCCTAATCTTAAAGCTGAGCTAGAAGCTTTGCAATCGATGCTCTTCCCCTCCTCGCCATAACCTCTGGTCCGCACTCCTCACTATCCGTCTCCTTCAAGAAACCTTCTAAACTTACCCATCCATCCCATGCATAGTCAATCAACCAAGTCCTTGCTACATCCACAACCGGGAAATACCCAGGCTCTTCCAACGGAAATGGTCGTGCAATCCTTGACCACAACAGGCGTGGATCACGTATCTCTAAGCTATCAAATGCTGCATCGTGCATAGAAAGCGGCGGGTCCCACCTCGAAGCATCAGAGAGCTGAACGTAGGAAACCAGCTCTTTTGGGCAGTCCGACAGAAACTCCTTCATGGATCGCTCCAGCGCCTCATCACCTCCGGGCAATCTTCCACTCTTTGCGCAGGCGTCGCTCCACAGTCGTGCATGGATGTGATAAGAGTCCATGCATATCCGGAAGTTCGGCCTCTGCACCAATTTCGTGATGCGTAGGCTGTCTTGCCAGAGAGCATTGTGTTTTGCGAATGCAACAGCTTCATAGGCGATGTCGAGATCATATTGCGCAGCGAGGTCGGCTAGGGCTTGGAGATCGCTGACTATGATCTTTTCTTCGCCGGTCGATTCAGGGAGAAACATGGATGGGACTTGGATAATACGCGTGCCTAGAGCGAGCGCTACGTCCATCCACTCTTGCGCCTGCCTCAATCGCTCGTCGAGTGGGATTTGGAGATTTCCTTCGAAGTTTTTAAAAGCATTGAGTGTTAGAATAGTGACGGAGTGGTTTGTCGCGAAGCGCCCTATCTGCCGAGCTGAGTCAATGGTTGACTGCGATTTCGATGCTGCATGTTGTGAAAGCTCATTGTACACTAGTTCGAGGCCGTCGAAGCCGTTCGTAGCCGCTGCTTGTATTTTTCGTTCCAGTGTGTGAGACGAGTGCTTCCCTAGCGATATCGACGACACTGCCCATTTGATGTTCGCGCTAGGCGACATAGTGGATATTATTGATGGTATTGGTGGAGATGATGTCTCATGAGTAAAAGAGTAAACCGACCGTCTATGAATGACTCCAGAGCAATGCGCTCATATCCGAAACCCCGCCAGTGGCTCGCACCCGTGCGACTTATCGGCCCGAGACCGATGTGGTATACTAAAAACTCACGCAACCGCCATCAATCTTCAAGAACCCGCCCGTCATAAACTTTGAGTCCTCGTGTGCCAAAAACGCCACTACGCTCGAGACATCATGTGTTTGTGCAAACCGTCCCAGTGGCATCCCAGCTTTCAGCTCCTCTAGTTGCTCTTCGCTCCAGGCATTTCTGAACATGGGCGTATCCACCCCACTGGGGTGAATTGTGTTGACTCTGATACCATCTGGACCAAGTTCGTTCGCAGCAGTAAGGGCAAGTCCTCTCAACGCAAACTTCGATGCCGAGTAGATACTGAGACCTGGTGTGCCTCGCAGCCCCGCAATCGACGAAGTCAAGATGATAGAACCGCCGTTACCAAGGTCTTTCATTGTTTTCGCCGCGTGCTTGAGTCCCAGGAATGCTGTGATTTTGCGTAAGCTTTTTGATCGCCCAGCGAGATTTCGAAGGAGCCGCCTTATCAGGCATAACCCCGGGAACACATACCCGACTTGACGTTAATCCTCATGACCCTTTCATATTCCTCCTCATTTGTCTCTAACAGAGGTGTCGCTTTGTAACTTACACCAGCATTCAAAAAGGCGATATCCAGCTTTTTGAACATCTTCACCGTCCGCTCCACCGCTCCGATCACATCCTCCTCTTTTGATGCGTCGCCCACGACGGTCAGAATTCGTGATGAGGCGATCTCACCGGTGTAGAGCGCTTCCTTTAGGGTACTGACGGCTTCCTCTAGAGCTCCGAAATCGAGGTCGAGCAGCGTAACATTGGCGCCTTCGCGAATGAGACGCGCAGCTGTCTCGACACCAATCTTACCGCCGCCGCCCGTGATGAGAGCGACCTTGCCGGCGAGGCGATGCGTCGCAAGCGGGACGCGAAAGTAGCCCGTGGGGTTCCTTTGCAATCTAGGCGTCGAGAGCGGCTCCACGCCTATGCCTGGTGTTCCGGGGGTGTTCATGGCCATTTTCTCAAGTTATTGTTCGATGCAGATAGTCTTCAGTGTTGTGTGTGCTGCTTTATCGGTAGGTTTCGTCCTTTCGTCATGTTTTGAAGATTTTTGGTTTTGGAGGGTCTGCCCGTAGTGGCTCCACCTGCCCACCGTCGTTCCACCGATTCGTTGCGTCACCATACGCCGGACAGGAAGCTGCATCTGATCTGAGGCCGAAATAATGGAGCATTCATCTGACCGCTATCGAGATGCTGCGTAGCGCGGCCGGTAACCAGCTCACCGACTTGTTTCCGAACCTAGGCCGATGTCGGGGTTTCTTTGGAGAACACGTGACATCTCCGCAGCTGTTCCCGGACATGATTCAGGTAGCTCCAGGTAGCTCCAGGTAGCTTTGGGTGTAGCCTGTGGAGAAAGAAGGATCGGGCCCCGTAAGTGATGAGATGGAAAATTTGGGGAAAAGTTTTCCCCTCAGACCGATGACTCGGCTGGGATGATAAATTGGCCTCACGCGAAGCTCTTGTATGTAGCTCTTCGTCGCAATTGCTTGCTCTAGAGTGACATCCGGGTAATCGGGTAGTCGCTGGGAGCGCATACCATCGTGACCTATCGCGAAGATGAAGAACCCTTTCGCATTGAACGAAGACGCCTATGTACACTCCAACGTCCCCAAAGAAATCTATGGAGCGCGACCGTACATTCTCGCCTTTTCGGCAGCATGGGTCAGTTTCTCTACGTTTGCTTTCATTCGATTATTGACTTTTTAGTAGGCTTCAGCCATGTACGGCTACGATAGCGCCTTCATCGGAACCACACTCGCACTACCCTCCTTCAAGCACCGTTTCGGCCTTGACACCGTCTCCAAAAGCGAATTGACCAACCTCTCCTCCAACATCGTCTCAACTTTTCAAGCCGGTGCCTTCTTCGGAGCCATTCTCGGATTCTTCACCGCAGAGCGATGGGGCCGTAAAATTACCATCATGGGAGCTGGCTGCGTCTTCATGATCGGCGCAGGACTCATGCTTCATGGAACACTGGGGCTTTTGTACGCTGGCCGTGCATTGACCGGGCTTGCAATTGGCGCAAGCTCGACTATGATTCCAATATATATCGCAGAATGCAGCCCAGCACTCATTCGAGGACGACTGGTCGGCATCTTCGAGATCATGTTGCAGATCGCATTAGTCTTTGGGTACGATTCCATCGCTCTGCATGATATTTCTTGCTAATCAAGATGATAGTTTCTGGGTTAACTACGGTGTGGAGAAGAATATCTCGGGAACACTAGATAAGCAATGGCACATACCTGTGGCAGCACAGTTTATTCCCGCTGGACTCTTGCTGATTAGCATGCCCTTCATTATCGAATCCCCACGCTGGCTCGTATCAAAGAACCGCATTTCGCATGCGACCAAAGCGCTATGCTGGGTGCGCAATTTACCGCCCGACCACGAGTATATCAAGAGCGAGATCGAAGAGATCCAAGCCTCCATTACGCACGAGCTCGAGGTCAGCGGTGGACGACGCAGCACCGTTCAAATCTTCCGTGAGATAGGAGCACCTGGGATTCGTAACCGTGTCATCATCAGCGTATTGCTTATGCTCCTCCAAAATCTTACGGGTATCAATGCCATCAATTATTACTCCCCGACGATACTCAAAGCCATTGGATATACGGGTACCTCCGTGGGATTATTAGCAACCGGCATTTACGGTCTGGTGAAGATGTTCACAACACTCATCTTCATGGTGTTCTTTGTCGATCGTTTTGGTCGTCGTCCAGCGCTCCTCGTTGGCGCTGTAGGGGCTATGATCGCAATGTTCTATCTTGCGGGGTATTCGAAGATGAGTGGGAGTTTCGATGGTAAGACGCCTCCGAGAGACTCTGGCAGTCAGGCTGCGCTGGCCATGATATACATTTACGCCATATTCTACGGGTTCTCGTGGAACGGTATCCCGTGGATTTTTGCGAGTGAGGTGTTGCCAAACCGAGTGCGAACATTGGGCATGGTAAGCTTGATCTTCTCCTAAGCTGACTAAACATTGGACTAACATGAGGGCAGATGTGTGCTGTTTGCATGCAATGGCTGGCGCAATTTATCGTCGTGTACTCTCTCCCGCACATGATTGCTGGCATCACATACGGAACCTTCATTTTCTTCGGCTCTTGTACCATTGTCGCCTTCTTCTTTGCGTACTTCTTCGTACCTGAAACCAAGGGTGTGGCGCTCGAAGATATGGACATCATATTTGGCAATGGTGCACCACTCTACGCGAGGGCAGCGAGGAGGCGGTACGACGAAGCGCACGAGGCGGGTATCAATACGGTGACTATCTCACATGTCGAGAATAAAGAAAGATCCACATACGTTCAAGAGTCTTGACCTTGACTAAAGGTCTTCGTTATATGTTTAAATGGGTACACTGAATAAAATATCGATCTATGTGAAAATCATCGAATTTGATATCGCAATTTGTTCACGACTCGGTTAGCGTTGTCATCACTATAAACAGTTGCAGACTCATCACTAGCTGACTGTGAACAGAAACACATTTGACAACAATAACGTTACTATACGTTTTGTGTAAACCTACGTACAGATGGGTCCGTACTCATCATTAAGTCGCAGCAGGCCCTGCAATCTTCGGTGCCCAATCGAAGAAATAATCCAGCCCATCAGCGATACTTGCGATGCCAACCGCTGAATGATCACTAAACGGATACTCATGCAATTCGACATCCCTCAACTGTGTGCTATACTTCAACTCATTGTACAACGCATTCACGTTGTCAGTCATGTTCGAGAACGTGAGGAATGACTTCCTGAACTCCCACTCCTCCTCCGTCTCTATGCGCCTCTTGACAGGAAATTGCTCCAGGTGACCGTAGCTCAGTTGGACAGCAGGCTTGGTTGTGTTGTCGGTTGTACTCTTTTTGAGAGGACCTAATTGGCCGAAGATGTAGTTGTTATTCCAGTATAACGCGGGTGACGCAATTAGGAACGTGTCGAATAGATCCGGACGAGCGATGAGCGCATACAGTGCGAACAAGCCGCCAAATGAATGACCGTGCAAGGCATCGCGGGAAAACTCTGTGTTGGGAAAAAGAGTGCTGCGGACCCAGGGCTTGAGGATGTCATCGATGAACTCGAGGAAATTGTCTGCGTTTGAGGGCACACCAGGTTGCTCAGGTGCCGTGCAGTTAGCGCACACTGGGGGTTGGTAGTCGTAGTAGCGTCCGGTACTGTACGGGGAATCCGGAATTAGGTTGGGGTATCCTAGGCTGACTATAATGGTGTCCGGCATGTTAAACTCAACCGGTCGACGGTTGCGAACGGCTTGGGTCGCAACTGGTCCTTGTGCATTGCCGTCGAGGACATATCTGATGTAATGATGAGCAAATACTGAAGCTCTAACGAGATGGATAAGGGGAGCTTTGGGTTTAGGCTCCGTCGTAAGAGAACTTGAGTGCACTTACAGTGTCTCTACGAGGGCATTATCCTCCCGCGACGTCCAGTTCAATGGCCAGGCAACCTCAATCTGGTATTCCCACGTGCCATTCGAAGCATTCCAGAAGCCCAGGTTCGGGAGAACAGTAGACGGAAATGATGTAATGAGTGGCGTGAAAGTCCAATTGCCGAGCGCCGTCATTGCGATCTACGAATGCAATGAGGCTGCAATCGTTGTCCGGAAAAGCTGTTTGCTTGCTTAAGGACGGGCACCGAGTGACCGTATTGCAGGCTATAGGAACGGGACCAATGTCTTCAGGGTTCCTTGCAGTTGTCGACGTACCTGCGAGGGACCACTTTATCTATCGCACGTGGGCCAGGCTTGCTGGTTCACGCCTCCTGGCAGGGGTACAGAACACATTCGCTTAACATGGCCTAGGCTCGAATCCTCCCGCCCCTCTAGGCTCGGCACTTTCGCTGCCATCTACCCGACGCTGCGGTACAGTAGGATTGATATTGAAACGTGATATTGTCTTGACTATATGCAAATCGAGGGTGGTCCGACCCGATCCCAAGACCATTCGTAAACACGAAGAAATAGCTGGGAACCAACCTAGGGGCGACTGCAATCCTGCTCTGGAGAGCTGCTGAATAGCCGATGTCGCCAGAACGCCCCATGCAGACTGTTCACAACCGAAGCTGCAGGCTGAGTCAGAAGTAGACAAGCCTGGTGAACTTGGGGAAATGCAGTCGGTGCATCTTGAAAGAACCCTTGCAATAGCCTCGTAATCCATGCAAGCCTGCTATTGAGTCTTGGGATCATGAGATAGTTCGTTCTGATTGGACCGATCATTCGTTTCCGACCCGAAAACTGCATGGCAAGACGACACTTAAATCGCTATTGTCAAATCGAGGATGGAAACCTTGGAATTACGATACCAGTCAAGCGGTTCGACATTGCTAACGGATTTTCGGCTCGGTATTAAGGTGGAGTGACCACTTGATGGTCGGAGCACCGGCGAGCGTAACTACGGCGAGCAACATCGTCCGAGATGAACCTGTCACTGGGTCCTTCACCTCCGAACTCAACCCAGCGTCACGTCCAAGTCTCTTAGTCCTTTCAATGAACTTCTTGAAAGACTTTATTCAGCATCTCGTAATACGTCATGCCGTCCTGTCAATCGATCCTCGAGACCTTTCACTATTCGCGAATCCTAGTAGTCTAGAATTATTCTTCCTCTGTACTCAACTCAATTAAAATCGTTTGGCCTTCATACCTTTCGGGTGTCGCGCACGAGTTTCAACAATGCACCAGGCACCTGATGTCTCTGACTTCCCTAATCTGCATTTTAAACCGTCCCCGCGCGATTAGAGCTCCTCTTTCGAAATTGTCACGATTCGTATTGTTCATCTTCTTGCTCTGGTCTTTTCGCATTTGAACAACATTGGATATTTCGTCCTTTGGGTCTTCCATTTACGAAAATTCACCTGTTAGCTTACCCTCTGATGTTAGAATGATAGCTTACTCAAGGAGGAAATACCTATGTAGACAAATCTATGATATGAATATTTTCGTACGTGGTATAGACAACAGAGAGGCAGCGATCACAATTTAGCGAGGAAATGATGCTTTGAGATTTTCGTTTGTGGTATAGTCAAGAAGAGTTGCGCAATCGAAGCTCATCTTTCGCTATATGGATCAGAAGAGGTACTGTGTGATCTGTGCAAGCAAGCTGGGCTCAGGTGGTAATTAACATCGGTAGTATGAGTGAGTAATGATCGCCTTTAAAGCGGAAACGTCGCTGATCTTGTAAAAGCAAGTAATAGTAGGGATATAAGCAATTTACCCTTTAGAGATCCTGCACCCAGCAAAGAGCAAGGCCATAGTTAAATGCCACAACTTGAAGTCTGAGATTCATTGTCATAACGAGCTCGGAGAGAGTTCATCCTACGGGCGAGGGTAATGACGAAGCTATCAAAACAGTGCTTTTTCGAAACAGAGCTTTAGTAGGCATTGCGCGACGCCTCGTCGGCAATTGGAGAAGGTGAGCACAAAATCGAAGCCATTGAAGAGGGTCAACCCTTGGCTTTAGGATATATGCTGGAAACTGTTCCTTGTTAGTAGGTATAGCATCCACCAATACTCAACCTTGAGAAGTGCGAATTGGTTGATTATTGGACAATGGAAGCTGTCGTTGAGGCTGGCGCATATGGCGATGCACCTGCTATTAGGTGCCTTAAGAAGCGCCTTGGCTCCTTCCCCACTGACCATGCTTCCTTGTCCTTCCCCACCCTTTATTCCCGTGTCTGACACCACACTTTCCACCAACGAGAACAACTGCGCTTAACAAACTTATAGGCTTTCGATGAGCGACTCTTAAGTTTACTTCTATAACCATACACCATTGTTGTCGATGATATATCAGGACGATGAAACATGGAAACATTGTCCGTCTCCAGAGGCTCACAACAACCGCGCACACTAACTGTATAGGGGTTTTCAGCGAATACGAGTAGAAAAAGAGCGGGAATAAACCAGAATCTGCTTCAAACTGACCGCCTGCATGCCAAAGTTGGCCACCCTCAATGAAGCAAGCGCCGCCTGACCCATGGAGGAAAGCGGTGTCGAATCACATCACCACACTTATTTTATTCGCGTCGCACACATCTAGAATAACGATCGATTAATTCGAAGAAATATTTTGCTGTACCTCACTGTTTCTTGGTGCCATATTACAAACACCGTGGCTCTCAGGTAGAGCAACGCATTGCATGTCTAGCGGCATTAACACGCATACGGTTACCCACGAAGCTGCGCGTGCCGATGCTAGACCTATGAGGTGAAGCGTAGTAGGTCTGGGATGGCAGTGGGTAAAGTATTTGACCGATTAACTCCGCATGCATGTAGGTGGACACAAATCAAACCCCTCTATGGCGTGTTTGTGCAACGTTTCGCCGCATCGTTCATATGCTAGGACCTATCAACCGATGCGAGGCAGGTGCTTCTAAATTACATGAACATACCTATCAGCATTCTGTTGAACGGAATCGAGTATCACAATCAGCACTATTGTACGCCCGATGACTGCATCACTTTGAGGGCAGTGGGCAGAGGAAAACACATATGGAGCGAAAAGCCCCGCCAATTTAATGGTCGTACTTCCACTCTATGCAAGACTGCGTCTGCCATTTCAACATCAGCAGACAGAGCTACCCATTGCTTCAGGATTACTCACATCCCATATTGCATTAGTCCAATATTCTTTTATTGCACACGTACGTGGCTATGCATGCTAGCTAGCATGGCTTCTTTGGACAAACCTCATACTGATAAGGTTTACGACAAAGTGATATATGGAACGATGCCTAATACTACAGAAAGAGACCTGACTACTAGTCCTCATGAGCTAGATGCGCTCATCATAGGTGCTGGTTTCAATGGCGTTTATCATCTGAAGAAGCTCCGGGACTTTGGTTACAAAACCCTACTAGTAGATGCCGCGTCCAACTACGGCGGTACTTGGTACTGGAATCGGTATGTGGGTTTGAGAGGCTACTTCCTCATTTCTACTGACATCAGACCTAAATCAATAGCTATCCCGGTGCTCGTGTCGATACTTCAGCTCCACAGTATCAATTTTCCGACCCAAACCTGTGGGAGGATTGGAATTATAGTCAACGCTTTCCTGGGAGTCCAGAAATCCGAGCATATTTTGATCACGTTGCGGATAAATGGGACCTACGCAAAGATACGAAATTTGACACGTATGTCGAGTCCGCATCGTGGGATGGTCAGGCATCAAAGTGGTCCATCTCTGCCGCCAACGGCGTGAAATATACGGCGAAGTTCTTGATACTTTGCACCGGATGTCTCACAGATCAGTACATTCCAAAATGGAAGGGCATTGAAAAGTACAAAGGTAAGTCGCTTTAGGGTCCTCAATACCGACAAGAGATCGTTGATTTGTATAGGCATCTTCGTTCATTCAGCATCTTGGCTTCACCAAGAGCCAGACCTTAAGGGCAAGAAGGTTGCCATCATAGGCACCGGCGCCTCTGCGGTGCAATTGATTCAAGAGTTGAGTGAAGTTGTAAGCCAACTCACTGTCTTCCAGCGTAAGTAAGCTCGGGGTACAAGTTTTCGACGCGTGCAATATGTGAGCTATTCCAATACTACATAAACACTGTCCTAATCTTGAACTTTCCCCCCTCCTTCCCTATGTAAGCATCTTTGTGAAGGGCGATAATAACTCACATCCCTACTCTTAGGCACCCCCAACACTGCACTGCCAATGTGCCAGATTAACTACGATTCTGTCAATAAGCCTATTCCACCAGACGAGGTCAAAACCTCACTGGATAGGCGCACCACCTCGTTTGCCGGGTTCGACTACAATTTTTTGCCGCGCAAGACCTTCGATGACACGCCTGAGGAGCGACTTCATGTATACGAGAAACTCTGGCAGGAAGGCGACTTCAAGTACTGGCTCGCGACGTATGCGGACACACTCTTCACCGAAGAGGCCAATCGCGAGTGTTACAATTTCTGGCGCGATAAGACACGAGCTCGAATCAACGGTAAGCGTGATGCCCAATCTATACAAATGATCAAGTTGACCTCGTGTCTGATTCCATCTAGACCCCAGAATTGCCGAGCTACTTGCTCCAATGAAGCAAGCATATGCGTTTGGTACTAAGCGCATACCACTTGAGCAAGGCTATTTCGAGGTGTTCAACAAGCCTCATGTCAAACTCGTAGACTTGAAAGAAACACCTATCGAACAAATAACGGAAAATGGAATCAGAACAAGCACCGAGGAGATGGGATTCGATGCCATCATCACTGCAACAGGTTTCAATGCTTTGACTGGTGCCCTCACTCGCATCAATATCAGAGGCAAGAACGGGTTGCCACTCAAAGATCGCTGGCAGGACGGTGTCAAGACGTATCTAGGCATAACGATGCATGGCTTCCCCAACATGTTCTTCCCGTACGGTCCGCAGGCGCCTACAGTATTTTGCAATGGCCCCACTTGTGCTGAACTACAAGGTAACTGGGTTGTCGACACGATCAATTACTGTTGCAATCACGGCTTCTCTAAGATAGAAGCATCCGAGGCCTCGGAGGTGAAATGGAAAGAGACCGTCGTTCGCTTCGTGGACGCTAGTCTTCTCCCTACTACCAAGTCTTGGTACATGGGAGACAATATTCCTGGCAAGCCGCGTGAGCCTCTCGTTTATCTTGGAGGGGTCCCGAACTACTACGCGACGCTGAATGCGGTCAAGGAGAATGGGTATGAAGGGTTTAAGTTTGATGGTGGTGGTCCCAAGTTGTAAAGCTTTGGCCCGTATGACTCTTGTGGCTTCCGCTGGACGAGCGGATCTGTTGTAGTCGTCGCAATGAGCGCAATGGTCTAGATCTACTTCCGTGGATTCTAGCTACGCGTGTTGGGATATCACTTTTCGATGATTCAGTGGAGCGAATGGATTGATGGAGGGAAGGCGCATCAGGAAGAAACGTACCCCTCTTTAGCATGATATCACACAGATTGTAGCTTTTCAATTATTTGCCATTATTGCTCACTCAATGTTCTGTATTTCGTTCCTATATGGTATATGTGTCGAAGGCAGTGTTATCCGTGACGAGAGTGAGGCTGAGACCCGCCTCAAATTTCCTCCCTATGTGGCCTTCTTTATCAAGAACAACGACCTGCTCACTGCAACTCCCCCTTTTTTGCATTGTTAAATATGTCTCATCTCCAGGGTTGATCCTGATGACTCCACTATACATGGCGCGTGCTTCACCAGGTCCAAAACGAACGCCTGCCTCTGTTTTGTCACACTTCAAGTAAAGACGTCAAAGCAACCACATCCGCACTACTCTGCGTACTTTCAAAAGCCTCGAACAGCCACAATGTATGTCTCATTACAATCGCGTCGTCGTCTCGAAGAGATCAATTAGCCGAATGTGATTCATCACCCTTGGCACTGATTCATTAGTACCTGTTGGATTACCCTTTCGCCACTAAGCTCCTTCGCTCGCCCTCCGACCCCCCAACATTCGGTCCTGCTTTACCGCGCCCCATGCCCTGGACTTGGCCTCTCGCGGGAGCCACCTTGGCGATAGTCCGTCACCCAATCGCCAACCTTCAAAAACAGACGAGGCGTCGAACAAGATACGTAGCTAGTCCCGTCCAAAGCCGCTGCCTCCGTGCGGGGGACGAAGTCTGGGGTATTCTGGGGAACGTCTACCGGCATGGCGGTGACACCTGGTCACTTTCGTTTCGAAGAACGAAAGTACGTTGATACGCGACTGCAGCTCTCGCGTGGCAGACGCAGCTGGGGCGTAGTATATATATTGTCGATCATCCCCAGTACCTGGATCCGCATCCTCCATCTTGTACTCTTTGAAACAGGGAATCATGGCCGCGAACGAAAAAGACTTCATCGAGACGCGAGACATGCACATTGAGAATGTGTCAGAGTCCTCCCACGACGGGGTTGCCGAGGAAGCAAAAGGTGGCGATTTGAGTGAGCTTCCGTCGAATTATTACTGGGACTGGCGGTTTTTGGGGTCTTTGGCTGCCGTGGTGTTCATGGCTCAAGGCCTCTATTTGGGTACGTGTTCCCCCTAACAAGCATTCAATTACTTTGCTGATCGTTGATATAGGATATGTACTGCCTGCAAATACGATCACTATCATCAACGCCGACCTGGGGCCAGACCCCAATTATGCGCTTATACCTGTTGTCAAAACGCTATGTGGTGGCGTCGGGCTCATCATGGTTGGACGTCTGAGTGATATCTTCGGGTGAGACTTGCTGACGTGACCATCGAGGCAAAGGTGCACTTACTAATTATATGCGCAGACGACGATGGTTCATGATAGGCGGAGGAGTTTTGGGCATAATTGGATCTATCATCAACGCTACTGCGAAGGACATCAACACAATTCTTGGAGGTACCGTCTTCATCGGCCTCGCAGGTGCAGTTCAGGTGTCTTTCAGGTATAACTTATTATTTATCAATCCTTAAGAATGACTAACAACCTGTAGCTTCGTCCTCATGGAAATCGTAGCCAACAAACACCGTGCCGTACTCACCGGTTTCCTCTTCCTCACCACGTGCCCGCTCGCGGCTTTCGGTCCGCTTATCGCTCGAGCTCTTGCCGCATACACAGCGCTCGGATGGCGTTGGAACTATTACTTGAACCTTATCACGAACGTCATCTCAGTCGTCCTCTTTTTCATTTGCTACCACCCACCGAGCCATAGACAACTGCACGAGGGACGTAGCATGCGACAAGACTTGAAAGACCTTGATTGGGGAGGCATCATTCTGTACTCTGGCGGTCTCACGAGTTTCATCCTGGCTCTTTCTTGGGGTGGCGGATTGTACCCCTGGGCTTCGTATCATGTCTTGGTTCCGCTGATCCTTGGATTCTTCGTTCTGGTCGCTTTTGCGTGTTATGGTATGATCGTTCCTGATTATGAGCGGGCATTTGGGCTGACAACAAATAGAAATCTATATGCCTCTGAAGTACCCCCTTATCCCGATGTCTCTCTTCTTGAACGGGCCTTTCATGGCACTTGTAGGGGTGGCATCTGTAGCAAGCGTACGTACTTGCCACAAAGAAAAACTATGCCCGAAGGAATTTTGCTGACTTCCGTAGATGTTCTACTACAGTTTGACAGTCATCTGGCCTCAGATGGTTACGGCGCTCTACGAATCAGACTCGATCATGATCGGACTTGTGTCCGGCACTCTCGGTGGCTGTACGTTCCCTTTCGAAATTGAATCTCAGGTGCTAATTATCATAGCCATCGCTTTCGGACAGGTCGTCGGCGGAGGCACAATTAAATTTGGATGGGGCCACTGGCAACTCCGCGTTTCGGCGCTTGCGATGTGTGGCTTCATTGGCGCTATGGCAGCAACTGACGCTTCGACCCGCACCTTGGCCATCACCATGTGCGCGCTTGGCGCATTCGCCGTCGGCATCGTCGAGGTCGTTGGTATCGTCGCTGTTCCATTTACCGTACCACCAGAAGATCTCGGTCTTGCAAGCGGTCTCCTCGGCTCAGTACGCTCAACCCTCGGATCAGTGGCCACAGCCATCTTCTCCAGCATCCTCACGACAGAGAAGAAGAAGCAGATTCCTCCCCGACTGACCTCTCTCGCCACGGAAGACGGTCTCGCGCCTTCGTCTGTGGCGGCACTCATCAAAGCTGGGCTTTCGGGTGCGGCTGCGACGATTGCTAAGATTCCTGGAATTGCGAAAGAGAGACTGCCGGCATACCTTTTGGCCATTCGTGACGGCAACGTCAAGTCTTACCACATGGTGTTCTACTCTAGTCTAGCATTCGGAGGTATCGCGGTGATTTGTGCGTTCTG
Source organism: Kalmusia sp. IMI 367209 (assembly GCA_027946365.1). Classification (NCBI taxonomy): domain Eukaryota; kingdom Fungi; phylum Ascomycota; class Dothideomycetes; order Pleosporales; family Didymosphaeriaceae; genus Kalmusia; species Kalmusia sp. IMI 367209. The sequence continues at coordinate 1,422,996 of JAPEUQ010000003.1, read as the reverse complement.
TTGTGTGGAGTTTAATAGCCACTTCACGGACAAGGTAGAGCGCAAGCTTCAGCATCATACCAAGAAGCAGGAGGTGGAGAAAGAGGTGTGAATCGAGCAGTAGGACTGAATCCAGGTCAGCACATGGTTCTTGAAAGCACAGTAATGAAGCAATGGCATCTTCTCGTCCTCCATGCACACCTCTTCAGGATTTGACCACTCTTAAGAAAATCTAGCCCTTTCATGCGAGCCTAGGCTCTGGTAGACAATAGCGGGATGCAATCGGGACAGCCCGCGGTGCCTATGGACCGCCACGGCACTAAAGCGTAAAACACATCGCACACAGTCCTAAGGCAGACAAGACTGATCAATCTAGACGCGTATGGCCCCGTGACGCTCCACCGTCAATCTCGGTGCAGCCCCGCTCGTTCAAAGTGCTAGGGCGCGCCACAAAGCCTCTGCAAGCGACTCAATCACCTTGCTTTCCACGTCATTGCCCACATGAACGGGACAAGACAGTCTTTTCAGCCATGGGATTTGCATGGCGCATGTCTTCCTCCTCTTTTCGATGTCATGCACTGCTCCTCCATCCCTTCGCTCCCAATTGAGGGTCCTGCGGAATAATCGCAGCGTCAACATAAACATACACGCCACTGCGTGACAAGAAGAGCGTGTGAACGCAGGCAGGGAAGTGGACCCCCCTTTGACTTCGACCCCGCCATGGCCACGACAACCAATCAGGCGAGCGGCGCCACTGGCCTCACAACACCACCACCGACGCCCCCAGCCAACACGGCCAGCAAAGTCGACATCCTCACCAACGTCTTCTCCCTCGCCACCGCCTTCGCCACCTGCGTCGAAGCATTCAATCTCATCCACCCGCACAAGGACAGCAACCCCGCTCAGAAAGTCGCCCTCGCCAAACTCGGCATCCAGCAGGGCCGCCTGCTCATCTTTGGCGATGCAGTCGGCATCAGCTCCCCGCCCGCGACCATTGCGCGCCACATGGTGCCCTCGCATCCCGGCCTGACGAACCCAGATCCGACGCTACCCGTGAATTTCGCCCTGAGGGACAGCAGGCTGGACGAGGAAGGGGTGAGGACGAAGGTGGCCGCGGCGCTGGAGGAGATCGCAGGACGCCCGATCAATTTGAGCAGGGAGCAGTTGATGGAGAGGTATGGCTTGAAGCAGCCGCGGCGCTTCTCGGCCATCGAGCACCCCGCGCTGGACACCAACCGCCTGGAGGCGTTCCGCGAGAAGTACGCCCTCTTGCAGGACCTCATCCGGCAGTCTGGCATTCGGACGAATTTCAGGCGCAGCGGGAGCATGACGAGCAACCACTGGACGGTGAAGGACGTCACGCGCTTCGATGCCTTCGTGCACACTGTGCGCGTCGAAGTCGACGGCTTGATCACGCTGATGGGCGTCAAAGAGCAGGTCGACCGCGGCATGCGCACAGATATCAAAGCCATGGCCTGGCACCCCGACCTCTCGTCCATGGTCGTGCGTAAGGACTGGGAGAAACTGCGTCTCATACGCGAGGCCGTCACCTCCGACTACCCCGAGTACGTCGACGTGGCGGACCGCGCGATCAAGTACATCGTCGAGGAGCTGCGGGAGACAAAAGTGCACATGCTGAGGGCAGCGCAGCCGCCGCCGCCTCCCCCACAAGCCAGCAACGGGGCCAAGGCAAACGAACAGCCTGCTGGAGCGAGGAAAGAGAAAAGACCCGGTTTCTGGTCGCGCTTCAGCCACAAGTCGTCGAAGGCACAGAAAGAGCGCTCTCTCAGCGTCGTTTCTGCGCCCGAAGAGGACCCTCAACGCTCGCTATCGGAGAGCATGTCGGGCACCGAAGACCCCAACGCCCTGACCCCTGTGCGCTCCAAGTCACTCTCCGCCATGCCCGACGACCGCCCGCCGTTTGAGTCTCTCGACGCAAAGTTGCAGACGCTCTCGGTGCAGGACGAGAACAAGCCGAGTGCGAATGTGGAGGCGACGCTGGTCCAGGTGCCGACGCATAGCACGGCCGACGACGAGGACATCGATCCGCTGGATAAAGGGTATGGCTTGGTGCATGCGGATACGGCGAATTCGTTGATAGATAGGCACGATATGTATAGGGGGGTGGGACGCATCGAGACAAGGGATATTCGGGACAAGTCGAAAGAGGCTGCGGGGTGGTAGTAACGTGTTCTGGGTAGGGAATTCCTATTTTCTAATATTTCATATCCGAATGGCTTTGTGAGAGGGTTTTCTGATACCATGGTGCGGGCTGCTCTGACTTTGGAATGGTTGCTGGTAGGCAGGCGTCACTTGCGCGCTTTGGGAATGGGCAGGCTTCTAGGCTTGCGTATATAGAGCGCAGAAATGATCGTACATGCATGAAGGAAATGTGTGCGACTTATTGCATGTCCTAGTTTGACATCATTCTATAAACGACTATTTAGATCCGCATGGCAGAAACACCTGTGCGGTAGCTTACACAATAATATGTTTCCCGTATCCACTCCCTAGTCCTTAATCGGGATTGATGCCGTTACACGGAGAAGCTCCCCAACAAAAGTGGAAGCCATAGACATATTGGGACAACCGTATCCCGGCGCCGGATGGACACCATGACGGTGTTCCACCTCGAGCTTTATATAACGCCAACTATTCACATCAGATAAATGAATCAACTGTCAGGGCTGATAGTATGCATTATCATCTAGCTGCGATTGCATCCATGCGATGGACATCGTACGCCACCATCGATCATCGGATAGTATTAGATGGGAATGGATCAAGATTACGAGACAGTCTCCGCAAGGTTTCGTGCACATGTTCGCATTGCTCGGATGTAGGAAATATTTCGTTCGTTCGGGTTTTGGTCTCCACAAACGGAGCACTTTCGTTCATCTGCCAGAGCAGACGATGCCACAGGCTGGACGGCTGGAGACTTGGTAGCATCAGGGACTGTGGGAAACTGGAAAACAGGTGGGACGTTCGGATGGGTGTTAGGATCTGGTGTATCTACCCCATAAGTCTTCTCACTACTAACGTTACACTGTAGAGATGGCTATTGCGGGCTCCCATCATAGAGATCCCAGATATATATCAAATCTGCCCCAGACTGTGGAATATAACTGGCTTTGGAGTAAACAGCATGTGTCACGAATGACAAAATGGTGAATAGAAGGATGAAATAGACGTCGGTTTCCCAACGCTAGACAATCTTTGAGTTAGCGCTATGGTTATATAATCAGAGCCATTCTTCTGAACAATGCGGACGAGACGACACAAACCATCTTGGTATCTTGGTGACATGAGAAGCAATTCCCATTCTCGATGTTCGAAGGATCTTTTCACTCTTTCGTGTTAAATACGGAATGAGCCGCGTTGTGAGGCCCATCGGCAACTACACGTACCTCAGCAAAATAAACACAGACCGAGCTCGCCGATCAGAGTAAGAGCAAGCCCGCCTTATGGCCGGGGAATAGGATGATCTTTCCATAGACGAGAGAATGGAAATGCGGACCATTTACGTGCCGAATCATTGTCCGTGAAAGGTCGCCGACTCGAACCCCGCACCCCATTTAGGAAACCTCTCATGCAACTATGCTCCGAGCCACTTTCAGCTTATGTGCATCCAGAGGCGTCACAAGCACCATTAAGACTTGCAAAAAGGACGCAAATCAAGAATATCTTCCGCCTACAGCCTGCGTTTTTTGAGCGGAATCAAATGAGCAGTCACAGATAGGGCATGCGAAGCCAAAAGCTCTCGATCCCTATCGAGCTTGCTGCCATTTGTTATAATGACCCAGTGGTACCGTAGTACGTGTTTTGCTCATTCGGCAGTTCCAATTCGATAATGATTGTCTCTGAGGATCATCACTTTTCCTTCGAGGTGATTGTCAAATCATAGCTAGCGAGACTGCTGACCTCATGATGAAAGTTGGTGTCTGATTTCCTGCACAATCTCTTTCACAAGGAACTGGAGCTTTGAACAAGCATAGGCGAATTTGCGGTGCACTACTCTTGTAGCCAACTGGATATTGAGCCCATATGGCGTGTCAATTGCGACCTATTCACCTTGTAAGAGGTCGTAATATTCCTCGGCGAATGTTGTGGGCGTGCTGACTTGCATATACCATTTTTTTGAGGGTGGTGAGCCAGTGCCGTCGTTGGTCGCTCGGTAGGGCGATCGACTTTGCCTATCGCCCTGCCTTACCAGGATGTGACCGCATCCGGTGGGACACAGCAATCGACCTCACCGCTTCGAGCTGAGTGCTCCCGAGAGGCGCGCCGCATTCGCTAACGGCGGCCTAGCCCCATGAATGGTGCTGAGAAGAGCGGCAGAGCGTAAAGTGGATGCAGATATCATATATGGTGTGTCCACTCGGCATGTCAGCTGGTCCTGCTGCACCTGGTCAGTCGTCGTCAATGGGAGGTCTCTTTCACCATGGAGCCCCCAAAGACCAAGGTGGACACCACATACAAGATCGATGGTCCACCTGACGAGGTCCCATTTCAAGATAATTCTCCCAGTACGCAGGCGCCGGAGAAACTGTTTCCAAACAACCAAGAGTACGTCTTAAGTCGTTTCCAGCTAATTCATTGTGCTGACCTTTTGGATAGACCAACATCCTCAAAAGAAGCTGTACATGATGCGCCAGAAGTAGTGCTCGAGCCTTGGCTGGCGCAGCACACGAGGCCAACGTCACCGTACTCCATGGATGAGACAGTCGTCTCGGGCTTCCAACCTCTCGAATTCGATGAAAAAGGTCAGCCTGTGTCGCGTAGGGTTTCGGAGTTGGCCTCAGAGAATACACAAAAGACATGTGGTATTCCACGTCGATATTTGCTCGGAGTCATCATTTTAATCTTCGTTGTGGCGGTCGCTCTAGGTCTTGGACTAGGTTTGGGCCTAGGAAATAAGAAGAAGTCTAGTGCATCATCGTAAGTCTGGAAGCAAAGCAAATATATACACACCGCTGATTATCGATTAGAGACGGACCCGGCTATGTCGATCCATACTGCGCAGCGAATCCTGACTTCTGTATTGGAGGTGCACTTGGCACGGCCTATTACTCGAGCAATGGCACCTTCAATGGCTCCGGCATCGCCCTCGCCACGGAATTTTGGAACAATCAAGAGCGGAAGATCATGACGGTCTATTTTCAACATTGGACTGGTGAAATAAGGTCTATACAACTCACTCCCAAAGGCGAGTGGATCGGTGGGACTGCATCTGAGCTCATCGTTAGTGATGCAAAGAATGCGACTCCCATATCTGCGGTATCCTACTCCGTCAATGATACATCAGTGGCAAGTACTCCGATATATCTATTGTCTTATCAAAGCTGACGGGTCTCTTTCTATAGTGGCATATCTTCTACATTGCGAAAGATGGTCATGTGAAACAGAAGGTAAACAGTAACAGCACCAATATCTGGGAAGATGGACCTTTGAACGTCCTCAATCTAACCGTTTATGACGCTCCAAACGTTGGCCTTCAAGCCTGCTGGTACGGAAACTATTACGGAGATTCCGATGCCTCCAAGTTCCCAACTCGCGACGGAAACAATAACACGATACCTTTCAACGCAAGCACGCATGGCATGCACCTTTGGTACCCCACCGATGAAACGACATTCAAGCAATACGGATGGTATGAAGGACAAGACCAGTGGCTGGAGCAGCATACGTGGAAAGACATGAACACACACGCCGGCGTCGGATGCTTCAGCTGGGGTCCAGGTACCACGACGTATGCCATGATGGTCGACACGCATGATACAGCGACTATCTGGTGGAAGGACACAAATAGTAGCGCGAAATCAACACCTGAGCATCCCATCAATACTTGGGAAAATGTAACCCGCTACTCTATCCCTGACGTCTGGCCTGGTAGCTCCCTTGGTTTCACCGAATACTTCTATACACAGATGGCTGACGGATCAATCATGGGGCACGATATCAACTGGGAGGCAGAGAACACAACGGGTATTGAAGCCAACTTGTTCACGGTGGGCAGCTCACGCGGCGTCATACCGGGTCTTAAAGGAACGCACATGAGTGTGACGGCTGTGGAGGATCAGTCAGGGGGTAAAAGTCTGTATGTTTTCTACCAGACGAGGGGCGATGACTTGAGTGTATTCACCAGGGATTTCAAAGGAGGGCAGTGGACGCAGGGTGAGTTACCAATTCCCGACACCTAATTCCCTTGTGCGAGGAAAATTTCAACATATTGTTCTGCAATATAGAGCGTCCATAAAAGCTTCGTGAGACCAATGGAGTTTCGTTTCAACGAGCAGTGTAAAGTAAGTGGAAGAACAGGTAGATTTAGGGTCTTGATGGCATGAAATCACCACAATGTACAGACACTACATCAACGAACTACATTCCAAGCCCAACAAGCATGAACCCCCTGTTTCCAGCACCAATTAACCGCTCATACAGTTTCAGCGCCATGGATCCGGCTAGCATGGCATGCTACCACGAACCAGAATATTATGCCCATCCAACCAGTACTGATACGCCTCGCGGAACACTTTGTCCCCCGCCTTAGGATCCGGGTAAAGTCCAAAGCACACCTTGTACTGCTCCTCAAGCAAGGCGCCCAGGAACTGAGCATATCCATCGACCTTCAGCCCGGGCTGATCCACGGTCCAAATCGCCGCGGTGCCTCCTTTGCAGTACAGGATCCTCCCTTCTCCCGATTCAACGTGTATGATCTCAGTGGTACGGCTTTTGAGGTTCTTGACGATGTCTGCGAGGCGTGCTTCGGTGAAGCGCGGCCACGCATGGACGTAGCACGATACTGCCTGGGTGGACATATCGGCGAAGCTATCTCGTTTGATGGGGGAGACCTCGGGGGAGACCGGAGTGGCGGTTGAAAGGCTGGCAAAGGCCAGGAGGCTGATGATGCTGAGGACGTGCATTTTGTTGATGGCTGTTACTGGAGGGTAGATTGCGACTTGAGAATCGAGTTGTAGGTGTGGAGAGCTTGTCAAGTGGTGGGATACTGCTACGGTATGGCAGCAGAGAGCGCATTTATACGTACATTGTAAACAAGCCTTATAATAATTTATTGATTCCCCTTTAACGTCGAACTACAATGCAGCTTCACTAATATCGTAGAACTTTGCGAAGCAGCAGCAACGTTTACCGCTCTCGGAAATACTCAGGGACGCAATTCTGTTGAGATGTGGAGAAAGTAAGCTATAGAGCGAAACTAATTGGTTCCAAGAAATGTTCAGACCGGCGTTCGTGAAGTTCTACGGGATGGAGAATGATGTTGCTTGGAAAACGAAGCCAACGATTGCTAAGTAGACACTTACCGCAAAAGTCGGTCTGTCAGCTGACTGTGTACTGCCATCTTGGGGCAATGAGCTTTTTCGGACTTCGTCCTCAATCAAGGTGAACGACTCTCTGATTGCAAGATACGCGCCGGCCCCATTCCTTAGCATTGACTTATGATGCGTTGTTATAGAATTCCCGCCAAGTTCTACATCCGATTCATACCTCGATCTTACCCACGGATTGATACTAGGTTCTGTAACTACTCATAAGATTTTTCTAGATAAGACTAGTATCGAGAAGCAACCTTTTCGCAAGAGCTTATTCCTACCCTACCAAAAGGCTGATGCCCAGTACTCAAATCCAGGGCGGCACAGGGAACTACATACCGGTAGTTTTCAGGGCGCTGCATCAATTTGTAGCGCACAAATAACATACGATTGCCGCCCTTAAGCCATGACAAATCTAGTGGCACATAAACCATTCAAAACGCTCAAAGTAGATAAATGACGAATCCATCATCAGGACATGCTCTCGTACTTCATGTCCGGTAGCGGAGGCGCGTCACACCGCGTCACCCTCCGCAGTGTATCGAACACTTCCGACCATCCCCTCGCCGCGTCTCTAAGCGCCCGCTCCAGTAACCTCTCGACAAGCTTCTCCTTTGTCCCATATGTAACCAGTCCTCGCTTCTCACAGAGCACCCGCAGCTCCCAATGTTCGAGGGTGTTATACCTGCTCGTGTAGTAGTCCTTGAAAGCTGTGACACGTGGATCGATGAAGCCGGTCGACGTAGTCATAGTCGCGCGACGGAACTCAGGATAGATGGTGTGCCTGAAGATCGGGTATCCGAGCTCGGTGGTACGGAAGTGATATTTTGGCGGGAGTTCGAGGGTGGGCTGTGGCTGGATGCAGGTTACAGGGGAGCGCATGGGGCTGTCAATGAAATCGTTGCCGTTCGCCGGTTCATGGTCATAGGGTCCGTGTTTCTCGTCCTCGGCATTGGCCTCAGCCTCTAAGGATCTGGCGGTCGCGTCGTCAGTGTCGTCGAGTGAAGTAGAGCATATGGGAAGGCTAGGGCCTTGGTAGCCAGAGTTCTCTTGGACAAGATTAGGGCGATTGGCGCCTGTGGAGGTGCGGTCAGAATGGTATGAGCCCCACGATGGGTGCAGATTCCCGTGTAATGGAGAACTTACTTCCTTGCATGAGTCTCCTCAGGCGCTCTATCATTTCGGATGATCGCGTCATGATGATCTAGCGAGTAGAAAGGTCGTGTTGACTTCAGAGTAGTTGAGAAGCGGCATACAATCGTCAGTGCAGCGGCTTAGAATCGATGCAATAGAACATAGCGAGTGTGGGCGCGCCTGAGCGTTCGATTCTATGGCGCGTGGACACGTGCAGAAGCGGGGTGAAGTTGATTTGATCTGAGTCATGGTGAAGGTAGGGATGAAGGTGATTTTGAAGGCGAAGATAATTTTTGCGGTGAAACGACATCTGAGAGCCTTTCGATAACAGGGTGACATAAAATTTGCAGGACTGTGTCTTCCTGCGAGACTAGCTTTGGCGGACCTATACATTAGCAGAGCGATAGAATAGCGATGAGTGAGTAGATTCTGGGCAGGAGAGAGTGAAAACAAGTCGCATGGATCCACGTAAGTGGCTTTTAACTTGAGCAACCAGCATTGCTGGGATATCTGGTGTTTAGTGGGTGCTAACCAATATGCCATGCTCGACCTGTCTAGCCGTACATGGGGCAAAAGACCAAAATCTGTCCTTGCATAATGAGGCTATTTTATAGACTCTGAACCAGGAATGTGTCTATAAAGCTACTTATCAATATCACATCACCTCGTGGTGATGTATAGCACCGGCCCTGTTGCTTTGTGAGCTCTAACTGGGCCGCACCTGTGCAATCGCTCGAGAACAAACCATCACTCCAGTAGCAGCCGGCGCAGCTTCATGTATTTTTCATCAGCGGACGCGCCACTGAGGAATGATTGATCTATGCGCATAAAGTGGCGCCGCTGTTTCATCTACTATCTCTTTCAATACGGGCCGGCTACCTTTCGTACGGCCGTAAACAATCTGGGTCAAGAACTCTCCAGCGTCGCAACGAACAACTACAAAGGCGTAGGCGAGCGACAATTATGGCGATGTTTCTCTTGACTAGGCTATGGGGAGAGACGCTGTACGGTGAGCCGGTGAGCATGACTTGTGCCCTACCGTAAGGGTAATTTGCCGAGACTCGGTCAGCCGTCGACACCGAACGGGAAGTGCGAACCGTTGGATTGTAAGCAAGGGGGATCAGTCTCAACAGATCGCGCGACAACCCAGTTCAGCTGGGCCCGGTCCCTTATAACCCCTCTCATGGCCACGCGAGTTGTTTTTGTGGTGAGAACGTGGGGTTGCACCCGCGGAGCCTGAGCCCAAGTGGGATGTTGGGCAAGACGCCCCGTGAACCGAGCGCCCGCCCCAGATACGCTTGACAGACCTCATCAGCCCTGGTCAGCCCTAGTTCTTCCCACGCACCGCTGTACAGAGAAGTAGTTTCCGATCCGACAGCCAATGAAACCAGCATCATGACTTTGGCTTCGTGTGGGCGATCTACCAATGCAATGGATTATCATGCCCTTTAAATTACTTTGTCATCGCTGTAACTCCCAAGAAACTAGGGCGCCAAGCCCAAATTCCACCAGATAAGCAAACCTGTATGTCTACGCGCGGCGGCAAACGACACGTACTCACCGATCACCTGGACTCTGGTCCTCATGCATTGCTGACCACAATCGGGCGTCGTTGAAGGCTTGATCCGTCTACAACACGCAGGTCCCCTGTGACAACCATGTAGCCTATTGCCTTCTTCTCAGCCCCTGAGTGCAGCAGCTGTATCGTCGCCCTAATACGAAGCTACGGCAAGGAAATTAGATTCGTCTTATTTCAGGAAGCCCTCGATCAGCCTTGGGGCAAACATATGTCGAACGCCCGTAAGCCTACCCATCTGGATGTTGGATACAATTAGCGTAAAGCCCACTCGCGCGAGTAGCCTCGGTATTGGTCAATCGCGGCTGGTGAATGTCTACGCGATCTATGATAAATTCCAAAGTACGGGAGACCGATACTTGATCGGCTTTAGCTGATTGATCAGTATTTTGTTCGCCAAGATGCAACGATAATTTCGATATTCCAAGGACCAGTAGTGATCTCGATATTGTCGAAAATACGATGATACCCCCACGGACTAACCGATATCAATTTTATCCGGGAACATCCTCGCCTGCCTCGCTAGCTGAATATTCTCACTGTGAAGACCAGAATATTAAGCTTCAGAGGCGAGCGAGTGCCCAAAGGTTTGAGGACTGACGTGGCAATGACCACACATATCATTACTGCACGAACCTGACGACATATTCGAAAACCTCAAACCTGCTTCATGCAACTCCTCCGTTCGGCGCTAGCTTGTAAGCGAGCGAGTAAGACTGGCAATCTTCTTACTGATGTGCCGCTTATCATTCAAGGGCATTATCTTCCGAGAAAGAGGAACACCTGCTTATGAAAGGAACAGGTACCTAAATGTAGCTGACTTAGACTCAGACTCCGCCTCTTCTTTAAGACCTTACCCTGCGTCGACTGAACCCCGTGGAAGGACCTGAGCGCTTGTAGCTAAGATCATCTGGGCCCTTTGATTTGAGACCCCATTCAAAATAACATGGCTTGACGTCCTTGTTCAGCCTCGTTATCCTAATACTTCTCACTTTGTTTTCGCTTTGCGCCTTACACATTCATTTGACAAAGTTGGGAGTAGACTGGCGTTGCGTACCACCTCACATCTACGTTCAAGAAGGACAGAAGTCTACACGCCATTCTTGACCACCATTGCATCACCGCGAGCGCGTTCGGACGCTAGAAGTGCGTTCACTTCGTTCTATTTTGCCTCTCCAACACTTCACAACTAAAAATGTGGCTGTCGTTACCCTCATGGAAAGCGGACTATATGCCCCTCACAGGGCCCGGACAAGTTGTTTCTTCTTCGAAAATGGGCAAATACATCAAAGTCGCTCTCGCGCTCTCTATAGTTGCCTTCCTCCTCTTCGTCCTGCACCCGCTATCTGCGGCGCAAAAGTACGGTCTAATACCATATTACGACGCGATCCCTAATATCGTTCACTACGTCTATATCAAGAAAGACGACGACTCCCGAATCGAGTTTCACTTCGCGGACTTCCTCTCACTATACGCGTCTATAATGTATGTAGGCGCATCGAAAGTCTACATCCACTCCGATTTCAACACGACCGAGATCTCCGAAGCCAGTGTCCATGGTAATGAGTGGACGCGCAAGGTTATGAACAGTTTTCCAGACAAAGTCGAATGGAACGCGGTCCGCGCGCCTAATTACTCGGGCACCAACGAGAAAATGCCCATAAAGGCCATCCAGCACAAATCAGACTTTGTACGTTGGGAGGGCATCACGCCGATTGGAGGGGTCTACATGGACTGGGACGTGGTGGTTCTTCGGCCGCTCAAGCCGTTACTGACCGCCGGCTTTGCTTTCGTTGCAGGACGGCAAATGGGCCCCAACACCGGAGACGACGATGGATCGAAACAGAAAACAAACAACGGGGTCTTCATGACGCGACCCAATAGCCTGATGGCGCGCATTATGCAGCGCGAGCAAAGTTCCAATTTCGCCGGTGACTTCGAGTCCAATCTGCGATTCATGACGTCTGTGGCCGAACGCCTCGTATCAATTCCCGGCGAGGTTTTGATCTGCGACCGCAATGCGTTCGCGCCTACGCATTGGGGCGCCGGCTCGAAAAATGGGCTCTTTCTCCATCACGAGGATCTGCCTTCCCCAGAACCGGTCGACACTTCTTCCGCTGATCCGCTCGACATGTACGATAATATCGTCACGAATCGTAGAAATCGACACGAATGGGAGTGGGATCTGAGTTCAAGCTACACGCTGCATGCTTTCGGGCAATCTAAGTACAACGAATGGATCACGCCGAAGAAGATCCTAGCAAGAACAAGTAACTACGGAGTGGCAGTGTGGCCGACAGTGAAGAAGATGGTTGAGGATGGGCTCATCATGGGGACGGAGGATACATGGTGACAGATCTCCAGTGAAATGATGGCGGTACACTGACCTTGTATATGCTCCTGCTGCCTTTTTGCGAGTGTCAGTCTCCTTTCAGTGTCGAAGCTTCAGTATCATATTTTCTAGTAGATTTATACCCCCTTATATCATGGCATTTCCAGTCGCAATCATGCCAGCTCCTGTGTACAGCTGTGCAGCCTCGATCCCTACCACACCCACACTCCAAGGCAACCAATTATGTATACTACATCAATATTCCCTTCCTACTCAACTTTTACAATAGCTCTACGTCCTTCGAGACATTCCATTTATTATCCTTAGGTTTTCCACTCACTGGTGAGAAAAAGAAAACACAATGATACGACGCCGAGCCTGACGAACAAAGGAACCTGAGCTCCTTACTTTTATATCGTATTATCCTAAGCGCTAGTACGCTTCCTTTCCAAAAGAGCATATCAGACACGCCGACTCATCCTTTACATCCTACCTTCATACTCCGACCAACACCCGAGCGCTTTGGAAGAAATTACGGAACAGCGAAAATGATAGTGTAAACGCCACGCAAGCCCATCTCTACGGGATACTACTTACTATTACAATATCGATCAATGTTGAAGAACGACCAAGTCTCGTTATTTCAAATCCCCAGCATCGTCTCGGATGTGACGTAGCATAGGGGTGTTGACACCGGATGGATTCGCGGCGGAGGGCAGATTGCATGATTATATACTTAAGTGGAATGAGAATGACGAACGAGTTCATTGATTTCGATGTGTCTTTGGAAAGATAGGTAGTTGAGGAGGTGATCGAGTCGGAAGAGGAAGTTTGCATATTGCGTTACGCAGACAGGATAAACGAGGCAGTGACAGGAGACACACAACAGTCTTTGACTTTTCGCATTCATACCCTCGTAATTATTCTATATACGCCGAAACACCATGATCGGCTCTTACATCACGACACACCGTGTCAAGTGATGGAAACAGATGGAACCGCAAACGCACATGCATTCTCCTACAACTTAGCTTGAACATCCAACAAGTCCTTCATCTCCCACCGCGGGAACTCCGAGTTGAGCGCTGCGTCGGGCCTCTCGCGGTCCCATGCCCACTTCTCCTTGAGCTCGGGTTCTAGCTCGCCCTCCAGCATCTGTATCACGTACTTTCCTAGCACAGGGAAGAACTTGTAGCCATGGAAGGAGCCACATGTGGCGACGTAGAGGCCTTGTGCACCCGCATGGGGGGATATGATGAAGTCAGAAGATGAAGTGAACGCGTCCCTATGATGCAATTAGTTATACAGCTACCAGCGTTGGCAGGTAAATCAGTCTTACCAGCAGATGCGGTGCTTCTCCATCTTCCAATTTGCACCATTCTTGCCGTAGAAGACTTTGTTCGCGTAGTCAATGTCTTGCTTGAGCGGGCCGGCAACTTTCCACTGTGCGTAGTCGGGCTCTGGAGGCGGGGCGGAGATGCGCTTGCCGAGAATGTTTTGTGTGTTTTTGAAGATCTTTTCACCCCACCATTTGAGCTCGCGGTCGCGTGTGGGTGGGAGGCTGCCGATAAAGGGGCCTAGATCAGATATCAGCTGTGTTTGCATAGTCTTCCATCCTGACAACATACCTATTGACGGAGGGTAGCTCTGGACACCCACGGGCATCTGTGCAAACTTCTTATATGACTCCTCATCGAGGGTGGTCATACCGGTCGTAATACCACCCGCTATTATCCTATCGCCCGCAGAGATATTGGGGTTTCCGCTAGCCTTAGCAGCCTGCTCCAACAGCTTCGCCGTAAAAGCCCCCGTGCAGAGCACAACATGTGACGCCGTCAACACATCTCCCTTCTTCGTCTTGACACCTGTGCATCGTCCAGCACTGAATTGCAACGACTCAGTCTCCGCGACCACGTACTTGACACCCAATTCGATCGACTTCTTCGTCACTGCCTGCAGCGCCTCCCCTGCGTTTGCCCATCCACTCGTCTTATTAACTAACACCTCCCTGACATCTGTGTAGTCCGCATCCTCAAACAACCCCCCATACAGCTTCCTCGCTTCGGCCACAGGAACAGCCTGCAAATCCGCCTTGCGCCCTAGCTTCTTGTAATTATCGATGACTTGGGTCGCGTAGTCGGACCGGCACATCCAGTAGATGCCCGTCTCGTGGAAGAACGGTTGATACAGCGGATCCTCTTTGAAGATGTCCTGCGCCTCGAGAGCGAGCTTGCAGTATATGATGTCGTCGTAATCGGCACGAATGACTTTGTTCCAGTCCCATGATGCTGCCACGCGGCTGGAGGCGTCGTATGCGTCTCTGTCAACAATGGTTATCGAGGCGTTGGGGTACTTTTTGATGAGGTGGTAGGCGGTCGAGACGCCGAAGACGCCGGCACCGACGATGAGGTAGGACGGCGATGCCATTGTGCTGTACAATGGGGCTGGACAGGTTCAATTGGGCGGGGTCGCGCGAGAGGTGGGTGGTTTATGAAGTAGGGCTTCCGTGCGCATTCGTCTTATAAAGGTAGGCGCACCCGCAGTGCGGCTCCCGTCGGCCATGTACCACGCGATAATAGTTGCATCGCGTGGTCTGCGGGGTCGCTATGCCTTCTGCTGGAAAAGTGCGATGGAATTGTACATAGGGCGCGGGTGGAGTGTGAGCGTCGGAGGGGAATCGGAACAGTTCCCGTAGCGCGACTGCAACGACGCGGGGGAGCTATTTTCCCCTTTGGGTGAAGTCATCCATCGGAGCCGCACTCTCGACGCAATTGGGCCGTAGGAAACCGGTTGACATGGCTGCTTCCAGAAATATGCTACTGGCTGATAGTGGCTGATAGCGAATCGATCGTGCGATAGAGCGGGTTCCTAGAGGCGCCGAGACGGTGGTGGCTCGGAGAATTCTTGAGTTAGGGCATTTCCGAAGGAAAACTGCGGAGGGCTTCGCCATGTCTTATACATATTCGTACCGGAAGGCATACCGATAAATGCAGACTCAATCTCGGTCTCTCCGGGTATCTTGGAAGAGCTACTGAGGACTATGCGAAGCAGCTCATCTCTTAAGCACTTTGAGAGATCTAAAAGCTCTTATAATCCAGCGTCCCTCCCGGTGGAAACTCATGGTGGAAACTCACTGGAGATTGGTATTGACTTGTTTAGCCTTTCTTCCGGCCAAGGAAACCGAAAATGCTTTTCTGGGAAGGCGATTCCTCGTGAGCGTATAATTGTCCAAGCTTAGAGGGCTATATTACACTCAATTATTCGTTCCCTAGATACACGCGTATTCGCCGCACCCCCCTAAACGCACCCCACACAGTCCGCGTCCACTTCAAGTCCCCAGACCCTCTCACTGACCCCTACACCGCTCAAGGCTCCTTCTACCCTTCCAGGCTCCAGCTCTAGCACCACCACCTCGTTTTTCCCATCCCTCACCACCGTCCCCGGCAAATACAAACTCTTCTGCGGCCCCACCGTCCAATACCTCCCAAGATGAAACCCGTTAACCCAAACATTACCCTTCACGCCCCCCTCGATACTTAAATACGTGTCCAGCACCGCTGCATCAGTGTCGGCAGATTTGTTGATTTGGAAAGTACCCGCGTAGAAGACCGGCTGAGTGGTGTTTACCGCAGTGTGATAGGGAGAGTCGAAGTTAGGTAATCCGTCGAGAGAAATAGGAGTCATGTCCCAGCCTTGCAACACAGTCTCGTTCACTTTGACATCGCCCACAATACCTTTATTGGGGTCGAGGATGTGGTTCGCGAGCGGAGTGCCGCGGGAGTAATAGTCTACGCGTCCGAGGTTTTCAACCAAGAGTTGAAGCTTGGTGCCTGGCGTGAGCGTGACGCTGATGTTCTGCGGGTATACGTATTGGCTGTCTATCACGCCGTGGAATGTGTCGTTGATATAGACGATGACACGGTCCCGGGCGCGATCACCTGGATGGAGGATTCCGCGTACAGTAGTGGTCGAGGTGTGGGAATAGAGCGTGAAGCCGTAGGATTGGTTCAATGATTCCATCGTGAGAGGGGCTTGGCTGCTTATCTTGGGTCCTAGGGTGTCGAATAATTTCGTGGTCGGCGTGAGATCAAATGCTGGAAGTTCTTGCAAGGGAATGTCCTTGGGTACCTTTGCACGATAAGTAGTGTTTCATAGACATTAGGACTTGGGGGATGACTTGCCTCCGGAATACTTCCCTCGGGCACATACTTCTGTATCGTCTCCCTTAACCTCCAAAACAAGTCCGTAGTCCGTCCTGCCTCATCAATCGGCGCCCCATAATCATAACTGCTCGTGAAAGCTCTCGTTTTATCCTGCCACAGTGCTCCGTTACCGAATCCAAAGTTCGTGCCCCCGTGCACCATGTACAGACTTATACTCGCGCTCTCATTCCCAAGTACATACTCCACATCATTTACAAACCCTTGCAGATTCGGCGTGCTATGCTCATACCCCCAGCTGTCAAACGTCCACGTGTAATACTCGCCATCCAACAACGGACCCTTCATGCTCGGATCAGTAATATACTTCCTCAGCGCCGCGAACCCGGCATGGGGGTCACCGTCGACTTCAGCGAGCACGCTGTTGGAAGTCAGAATAGAGCATGATGATAAATTGTAGACACGAGCACTTACCCAGGCACGCTCCCACCCTCAAGCGTCCACTGCTCCGTCCCATCGTTCGTATACAGTACCACATCGCCAAATGTTTCCTCCAGGATCCCTTTGACAGCAGCCGTATATGCGTGATCCTCCCCATACGAGCCGTATTCATTTTCCACCTGGACCATCAACACGTTTCCACCAACCCCAACATGGCTCTTCCTCAGATCCTCCGCCAAGTGCTTCAGATATCTAGTCGATGCCTCCAGGAACGGCCCATTATTTGCCCTCACAGTCAAACCCTCTACTTCCGCTAACCAAGCCGGAAACCCACCCCACTCCCTTTCGCCGCAGATATACGGCCCGGGCCTCAGGACCACGTGCAGGCCCTCCTCCTGCGCAACCTGGAAGAAAGACGCGATATCATTCTCAAGCGTATTATTCCACGTCCCCGGCACGGGTTCCAGAAGGTTCCAAAAGACGTAGGAAAAAATGGTGTTCAGGCCCATTGCGCGCGCGAGGCGAAGGCGGGAGCGCCAATACGGAGGCGGAATGCGCTGGGGGTCCATTTGTCCGCCGATGATTTGGTAAGGAACGCCATTGAGGAGGAAATGTGTGGCATTATAAGTGAAGGCTGGAGCTGGGGCGGAGATGGTCGTTGTGGGAGATTGGGCTGCTAACGTTGAGGCGAGGAAGAGTCCAAGACAACTCAAGGCGAAGAGTTCCATGTTAGGGTTGAGTATGCGCGCGTTGGGGTGGAGGCTTGGAAAAGAGGTAACTGTCGCATTTTAATTAATATGAACGTGAAAGTATAGCGGTGGAGATATTCCTGAGAGAGTATCGCCGGTCGAGGAACACTATGCTGTATTGTGCAATAATCGTCTCGGCTACGATATGAAGTTACATCCAGTGTAGAAGGTACAAAGATAGCGCGTTGAAGAGCGCGACGTCAAGGCGGGGAAACCAGATTTACCCCTCGGCTGCCAATCGTCCGACGCAGCCAGGATTCGCGGCTTCGTGGCGTAATGTCTGTTCAACGTCCAAATTTTTAGATGCCACCGCACTTGTAATTGAGAAAGCCATGTTGAAAAGAAACGATGTAGTGGATTCATTATATTAGTCTACCAAAGCGACGCTATGGTGGGGTATCAACGACTATGCCAGAAAAGCATCAGCCAACAAGCTTGCAGTATTAACTAGTGACGGTTTCATCAAAACGTTATAAGAGCTCATAGGTTTGCCCTGCGCTCACCTATGCGACCCTGGAGGTAGACTCGGCGGCACTTGTTGACCATGTGCGCCCTCATGTCCCAGTAGATTTCCCATGTCTCCCCAGTTCCACTCATGAATGCCGTTGATGGTGAAATCCATGAATTGCATCTGTGTACTTCGATCATATCGAGTATTGGAATAGGGTGCACTAGGCGAGAAAGCAGTTTGTGGGTAATATTGCCCTGAAACGTTTTCTGCGAAAACGTATGCGCCATTGTTTGTACTTGAATGAGAATATGCAAAAGGTGTCACATCCTGCTGAGGCGGAAGTGTTTGACTGACCGGAACAGGCTCAGATCGTACTTCGGATTGCGAAACTGGCGCCTCGACCATAGACTCAGCCATCGACTGTAGCTCGGGAACGAGCGAAGCAAATTTTGCGATCGTGCCAGGCATGTGAGAATTCCTTAGGTGTCTCCGGACTAGGTCGGCAAGCTGTGACAACAAGATGCGAGACTCTGAGGCGTCCGTTCCTCCGGTCTTCTTGTGACAAACTATATCCAAAACAAGGACAGAGCCGGATGCTAGAGCGTACCAGATATCCCACCAGATGATAGCGTCTAGCTTACCAATAGCTTCAAGCTTCAGCAGGATGGTGGTCAGAGCACGCCCGGATTCGGTACAGGAATCTGCCATGCTGGTGAGTGCGATATTGGAAGAGTCTCTGTCCTCTTTTGAGAGAGTTGTGGCTCGCGCGAGCAATGCAGCTCTGCACAAGACCGTGACGGTGTAGTGATGGAGTGCATGCAGAAGTAGGATCGGTCGTTGAAACGCAGGGGCCGAAGTATCCACGGCTTCGATACGCAGATGGAGCGGGAGGTCGACCTTCCACCGTTCAAGATCCCTGAGCACCCCTGCTGCAGGGGAAAGCGGTCCTGCGTAGGATTCGTCGCTGGAATTGAGCTTTACGTGTTTCGGTGCTCGACAGGCAGAGCTCAGGTACACAACCATGCGATTGAACCAGCGGGAATAGTCGAGTGGACAGTATGCGGCCGATCCGAGGATGCGCTCATTTGCACAGCTATTCTTTGAGACATGATGCTCAATAGCGCTCGGGCGGTCGTAAGACGAGACTTGCATCTGCTCGAAGGCATACAGCGTCCACCACAGGCGTTTTCGTAGCTCCCTTGCAAGAGGCGCTTGGGACGTGCTGGCCTTGTCCTGGTGGAGTCCGATGGCAAAGGCTATGCGGATCGCCGTGCCTGTAAGGTTCCAGCACGCATCCCGGTGGTTTGTGTTGTGCAGGTGGATAGCGGCCAGCATGAGCGCCTGGACGGCGGTGACGCTAGAAGTGAATATCACGACCGGCAGCAGGGTCTGCACTCGCTTCCACCACAGCCTTTCTTGCTCCTCTGGTAGATGGGCGCGGGCGACGCGACGAGCAAGAAGTAGCACGCACAGGAAGCTGCATTGCCAGGCAAGGTCCGCCTTTGCGGGCTCGACCAGCCATCCTTCGTATGCTTCCCGGAACGAAGCCTCGTAGAGAACGGGGAAGTCAGGGTTGATGTGTTCGAAGTACGCTCGGATCAGCAGCTCGAGGGTGGCGGCCTCATCGGCGGGCGTGCGCCGGACGTCGGCGGGTGAATTATGATCGAAGACAGAGGATGCGCTGGGGGTCAGCAGCGGGTGCGCATCGCCGTTGGCTTCGGAGTGTGCCTGCTCTGCAGCGTTCTTTCCAAACAGCACGAATTCGCGGAAGGTGCCCTGGCCGCACAGCGCACGCAGCTTCAGGTGGAAGGAAAAGGAGCTCGACGGCCCGATGTATTGGACCTGGCCCTGCTGGTCGGGAAGCAGAGACAGCGGCTCTTCTCCCCTCACCTCCCGAGACGCTGACTTGCTCGCCTGAGACATCGCCGCTTGCAGACTCAGGGAGGACGATGCCGAGCGAGAGGCCGAGCTGGCGCATCTCCTCCAGGTTGGATACGTCGGCTTCCGGAAGCAGCCCCTTCACCAGCGACTCCAGAAGGGCCAATCGGTTGCCCAGGCTCTCGACGCTGCCGTAGAGCCTCTTCTTGCGCGGCTGTGTCGTCTGACATTCGATGTTGTGCGCGGTGCAGTACTGGCACGCGTCCTGGCCAGCGTCCTTCTTGCATTTCTGCTTCCGCGACTTGCACTTGTCGCAGCTGGTCTCTGTGCGTTTCCTCTTGTCAAGAGGGACCCGTCGGGAGTTGGCTGGGGACGCGGCCACGGACGTTGAAGCCGTCGGGGGCGTCATGAGCATGCGGAGGGCGTGGTGCGTCTTCGGCGGTGACGATGCGACGGTGCGGGCGCATCATGTGAGAGCCATGTCGGGCGGCGCGCGAGGGCATCTGGGACAAAAGAAAGAGTACGCAAGGCGCGAAGACACCAGCGGATCTCGAAGCACCCACAAGTCAACGGCGCAAGCTAGCGCCATGAGTCTGAGGTCGAGCGCAAACACGGTGGGGTTGGCGACCGGTCCCGGCGCGGAAAGGAACCGGTCCACCCCGGCTTTTGCTCTCCATACTTTGCTCTCCTACAGAGATCGTTCTGTATATCCGATGCTCTACTCAGCTGGTCGTCCTATAATGTTCATATTCGTATCTATGTAATGTATGTGGCGCCCCATGGTTTCTGTCACAACAGCAGACCCTGGGGTTACCCTGAGCATCCGTCTTCCCCTGTCGCTCCCACCTGTCTGTCACTGCCGAGCGCCAACACCAGGTCTGTGCCTCAACACTGCTCCAGCGACCTGGCTCCAACATCGGAGACTTCCGGAGATCGGCGCAAGAGCACACCACATGTATATGAAGCACTTCTCTGACATTCCGGCCAGGGGCGCACCTGTTTGAAGCACAGCTACTTTTCGAATCAAGATGAGCACGACCAAAAAGGTAATATCAGCGACCTACCAACCTTATTGCTCCTTCTGGAAGATTCAAACTATCTCGGCCAAAGTCGCCCAAGATACCTTTTTCCTTGTCCGCGATCACCATAATCGAAAAATTTAGAGTGTGCAATGTTGTCAGCGACCACGCATCTTCGTCGGAAATAGTAGCTCGGGTCAAGCTGTCTACCTCACTTGTGTACGAACTTAACTTAAATTAACATTACCATCATCTTCTACCCAAACAAATAATCATGCTAGGGTTTTGGACGCAAAAAGATGTCTGAGCAATAGGGTACAAAAAGTAGATAAATTAAACCACCCTCCTGACTGGCATAAAAAGGTCCTACGAAAACGATACCAAGACATTCGTCCACAGGGGCTGGAACACCTGAGGAAAACGGTATACGACGCGTGTGAGATGGACTACTAAACTTGTCTAGCCAGACAATATAGAGCCTGACCTCCTCTTTCCCAGATGGTAATCTGACATGGAATACAAACGCCCCTACTTAACTGTAAGAAGTGCAACACGGCTACAACCCCCATTCACTGACATTCGCATAATCGTTGAATAACCGCATAAACATACATGTTACTAGGCGCCCACGTCACTCCACTTGTAAGCTTTTGTCGTTGCCAATAACGCTCACTATGATCAAATTACTTGGGCTTACCCTCAAAAGACGAGTTTTCGACAGTTTCGTATCATATAAGAGGTATCAAGCACAATCAAGCTTCGATCTGGCCGGTGTTATTTTCTGGCAAATCACGAAGGATTGTGTTTGTGTATCTAAATGGCTCCTACCAATCAATCAACTCCACATTCATTCCTACTATATGCTACCTTTCCACTAAAGCCCTCAAACACAATTTCCATAATCTAGCCCTACATTAGCTAATTCCGTTCTAATGCAACAACACCTCGAACTCGAAATCCTCAGTGTGCAGCGCATACTGATCCAAAGTCTTCGGCCCACAACTACCCGTCCCCAGCCCATGGTGTACCGCATCCAGCCGAAGCACGACTTCCTCTCTCTTCTTCTTGTGCAGCTTGTACGGATGATCCGAATCCGCCACATCGTCGATCCTGTAGTGCGTGGCCTGGAAGTCGAAGAGCTTCCTTTCATCACCGTCCACGAACTGGGCAAGCAGCGAAGTGGACGAGTTGGAGAGTTTGACCCACCGCGTATCCGTCCGGTTCGACGACTCCTGCGGAACCTCGTAGTCCGTCCACAGCGCATCGATGGATTTGGCCGAGTGGAGGGAAACGAGCTGGCTATGCTTGGAATCGCGGTACGATTCCCCCGGTCCACGGCCCCACCATTGCACGCTTTGGAACTCATGCGGCATCTCGAGGATGAAGCCTATGCGCGGCAGCGTATGTGGGAGATTCAGCCCCTCAGGTTTACCCTGCACATGTGCGCGCACAGTCCCATCGCTGGAGAACGTGTATGTGATGACGACTTCGATGGACCAGGATAGCACAGGTGGGACGATCTGCTGGTGCACTTTTACCTCAAGGCTGTGCTTGGAAGGTTGTGTGTATTCGACCTTGCGAGTCGAAGGTTGAGCCAGGTGAACGAGGCGGTCATGCCAGTTCCAGCCATCTTGGGGCTTATCGTTGTCGGTTTGGGCGCGGTTGATCGACAGCTCTGGGGGTTTGGAAATTAGTTCTGTGCCCGACTTCTTCCAGGAGGTGAGTTGTCCGTGTAGCGTATTGAATGTCCAGGTCGATGTCTCGCTGGTCACCTTGAGGACGTGGTGCTCGGGTGTGTCGACCTTAAGAGGCTTGTCGGACGATGAAGGGGTCTGGACCGTGAAAGAAGATTTGATAATGACTTCAGCTGTTGCAACGGTCCAGCCTTTTGAAAGCGATATCGTGCTCTCTTTGAGCCGGAAAGCCAAATGCAGGATTGTTTCGCTCTTAGCAGATTTGAATTTGGGAAGATCGACCTTGAACTCCTCCCCAGGACTAACTGCGGACGGGATGTCGAGCTCGCCCTTGGCGCTCTCATCTCCGCTTTCATTGACGGCGTGCCAGCTGAGATGAAGATGATCTAGGGTGATGAAGTCATACCTGTTGATGAAAGTGGCTGTTGTTCCGTCACTGTGTAATAGCTGCACGGGTTCAATGGCTTTCGCGTACTCGGTTAGACCAGGGTTAGGTTCGTGATTCGAGAATAGTAGGCCGTCCATGACGAATGTAGAGTCATGAACTTTCTCTCCGAAATCACCGCCATAGGCGTAGTACTCATCACCGGTCACCTTATCCTTGGTTGATAGACCATGGTTGGCCCATTCCCATGCGAAGCCGCCCTGGACCGAGGGGTACTTATAGAACACATCGATGTATTCTTTGATGTTGCCTGGCCCGTTGCCCATAGCGTGTATCTGTCAAGTAATGAGTGTACGAGCTTGCAAAGTCTGCTTATCACTTACAAACTCGCAAAGAATCAGAGGCTTCTTCTTGCTGCCTTCTCTTCCAAACCAACTGATCCAGTCGATACCTGCATACATTCTGGAGTATAAATCCATGGTTTCTGCATCATAATCCGGTTCATAATGTATTGGTCGGCTATCATCGTATTCTTTGATATGCTTGTACATCTCCTTGAAGTTCTGTCCGAAGAAAGCCTCGTTTCCTAGACTCCAGATGATGACTGACGGATGGAGCTGGTCGCGCTTGACGAGATGCTCGGCACGATCGATGTAAGCATCTTTCCACTCCGGGTTGTCGGTTGTCCATTTAGCGGCTCCGCTACGTGTAAGGAGCTGGCGCTGGTCAAATGGTAGTTCGCGATCCTGCTTTGAGAGCATGGCATCGGCGACCATCTCGAAGCCGTGACATTCCAGATCCGCTTCATCGATCATCCAGAAACCCATTTCATCAGCGAGGTGTAGCAATCGTGGATCATTCAGTTGATGAGATGTCCTGATGGCATTGATGTTGTGGCGCTTCATGGTCAGCAAATCATGTTTGAGAAACTCTAGAGGTACAGCTCGGCCAAATTTAGGGTGGTGTTCATGACGATTAGTCCCGCGGAAGACGACCCTCTTGCCGTTAACCTTCAGCAGGCCATCTTTGATCTCGACCTGACGGAACCCCACACGAACGGAGATATATTGGGTCGAGTCCAGTGAGATGATCAAATGATAGAGGTAAGGTGACTCCGCAGTCCATTTATGGGGATTCTGACCGCGTAGTGAGATAGTCCACTTTCTATCGCTTTCGCTATTCAATGTCGTTGCCGCACTGGTCACGGGGCTCTTGTCGGCATCGAAAAGCTTGAGGTTGATGCCGCCGGTACCTTTAGTTTCAAGGCTTACTTTGAGCTCCGCATCTTTGTAAGAAGAGTCTAACAGAGTCTGAATATGCAAGTTCTCAATCCGGGACGCCTTGGGAAATGCAACGAGGAACACATCTCGGAAGCTGTTCATGTCAACAAAGTCAGCTACCTCAGAAGCTTGTACAGTCTTACATGCCACTAAGCCACCATTGATCCTGGTCCTCGATATAAGTCCCATCACACCACTGGTAGACTTGGACTGCGATCGTATTCTCTCTTTCTAGGTCGACGAAATCCGTAACATCAAATTCGTCCGGATTTCGGCTACCTTGTGAGTACCCAACCTCTTTACCATTTATCCAAACATGGTATGAGGAATCGACGCCCTCGAATCTAAGTCGAATCTGGTCTTCCTTGAATTCCTTTGGCACCGTGAACTTCCTCGAGTAAGAACCAGTCTCGTTGTCGAAGAATGGTACATTAGGGGGATCGACATGAATTGGATATTTAACATTGGTGTATTGAGGCCCCCGGCCGAATCCTTGCAGTTGCCACATGCCAGGCACAGCGATGTCGCTCCATGACGAAGTGTCAAATGAAGACGCTTCGAAGCCCTCCGGAGCTTCAAACGGCGAATTGGCTAGCTTGAACTTCCACGTCCCAGACAGACTGTGAGTCTTTGATTTGCTAACATCTCGTGAAAGCGCATCGGCCTCGGAGGTGTAGTTGTGAAAGTAGGCTCGCACGGGCAGCGTGTTCCTGTGCAAGATCTTATTGTTGTTCCAATCGGGAATCTTGGCGGGTTTGACACCGCTCACTGAAGCCATATTGAATTGCAATCCCAGGGTCCAAGATAACGAGGGTAGATTGAATTGCTCTGTGAAGTGTTCCGAAGCTCGATGTTAAGTGGCTTCGAATGTTACCCCTCCAACGGCATGTGCACTAGCCGGATGTGGTCAGCCGACCGACCACGCGAGGCTGAAAATGTGCATGAGGTCTGCTGGTGTGTCAGGGAAACACGGCGCGCAATACTTGGCAAGATCGTCAACTGAGGCGGGTCGCCTCTCGTGCATCGGGGTAATGATGGCGCGTCGTCTTGGAGCTGCCCAAAGCGAACGGCCACGGGTCGAACGCATCCACGTGAGTGGCTACCCCGCAGTTTGCCCCAGAATAAACCCGACGTCTGTCCGTATGCCGCCCTCACAAGCTCTGCCTTGGTGAGTGGTGTGGCCTTGAAATGGAACGGAAAAGTGTGAATGTTGTGCTGAACTGGATCAAATGCAAATGTCATCTCCTACAATCCCCTGAAGGACCAAGGCTCGGGTCGCTCGTTGGTGTCTTGCGTCTCGTCAACGTGCTTTGACCGACCAAATAGAACGTATACCAAGCTATCGTGGCAGATAGTGCAGTCTTGGGACGTATGTGAGCGACCAGCAGATGCCAAATGCCATCAATGTCACTCCACAGGAAAATTAGTCTCTTTGAGCTAGCGTAAAGCGAACAATGTGAGGTGAGCATCATGCGAATGTCTGCAGATTTGGCTTTCGATTCCACATAGAGATTTCGGATAGGCAGCATACTCCTCTATTATGCTCTCAGCACTATGTGGATTGATTCCCCCTAAAGAAAGGGATTCCGAGCATGAATGAGTTCGATTGGCGAGAGGGCTACCAAGTTCCATTCAAGCGAAAAGGGATTGTGCATAGCTGATAGTAGTTACCTGAGGTTGCCATCGGAGCCCTTATCTCGTGTCTTAGAAGCACAGAGAGATCAAGGGTATGGCATCCTTCTGCTAGCTCTCAACTTATCTCGATTATGAAAATACATACATGCTTAAAGGAGTCCTCTAGGATCTAGGTGGTAAATAACCACCTTCAGTTTCTTGACCTATTGAGAAAATTCAACATATGGCACCGTGATATCGAATGTAATGCCTGTATGCACATGTACTATACACGCAAGTGCGAGTTTGGGTTCCCAACACGAAAAACTGTCTTTAAAGAATACACAACTGCGTGATGTGATTGATACTCTAGAATGAAGCTAAGAGATATGTTGTTTAGTTTCAGTCTTGTGTTTTAAAAAATTATAAATGATTAGGTTAAGTGGATATCTATACTCATTCTAACGCAGAATTCCTATACAGGAGCATTGCGCCGAGCACAACAAGTCGTTCAACCTTCGAACCGAAATATCCTAATCCATTACTCTCTCATTTTCATAGCCTTGTTGGCTCTTTCTGCTTCCGTGGACGCAGTGCCCACAATGCGCACGACGCCATTTGTGGTCGAGGAAATTGCCCAAAACAGACCATCGCCCCGAGACTAATGCCAACTTTCTCAAGAAATTAGTGCTTGGTATCGAGCTGATCTCAAGCCGCTAATGTACACTATTCCATGCATCTTTCATTCACCCCGACTAAGTATTTGTGAGGTAGTCGTTGGTGCAGCATGCTAAAACTACCCTCTGCGCCTTAACTGCTGCTTGGTGGGGCTGATGAATGACGTCGTAGCAGTGATGTTGCTTATACAGGAGGGCTGAACTCAACTCATATTGAAAAACAGATAACACTATCAATGGTGGTGAGACTAATGTCACCAACCACCAGATTCAGGTCAGTATTCTGGGGTGTTGTGAATGTGGTCAATCAT
Source organism: Kalmusia sp. IMI 367209 (assembly GCA_027946365.1). Lineage (NCBI taxonomy): Eukaryota > Fungi > Ascomycota > Dothideomycetes > Pleosporales > Didymosphaeriaceae > Kalmusia > Kalmusia sp. IMI 367209. The sequence continues at coordinate 1,395,985 of JAPEUQ010000003.1, read as the reverse complement.
GAGAGCATGGGGGTGCGCAGTTCTCATACCAACGTGCTGCAATCTACGCCTATCCGCTTCGAAAGCTACCAAACTAAAAGCGACAATTCGTTACTAGCATGCTACTCACCCAGATAGTCACAGTCTATCACGCAATGCTCGACCTGATTCTACACCTGGCTTGGATTGGCCGCACCTCCTCACCCTTGGCAAGCGCACTGCTCAGTGCACGGCCTGCCATACCTCCACATCCATCAATCAAAGCTTCCCCGCGCCGATATGCAGCTCAAGGGTTGGCTGCACAGGCGATCATGTGTCACCTTCCCTGAACGCGGCGAATATATTAACCCGGGCCTAGACACCCCAGATGCCCATCGCAAACATTTGTCTGCAAACGATTATCTTCTGCTTGTGGATATATTCTTCGCGAGTGGCTGCAATTGAATTGTCAACATTATAGACGCGACCATGGCGGAGAAGTCTGACATAGATGCCATCGAGCACCATGTTAGCAATGTGGATGATCAGCCGAATAAGCCTGTACATGTCAAGGAGGCCAATTTCGCATCGGTGGCCCTGAGTAAGTCCTACTCGACCCTACAACATCACTCCAGCTTCCTCAGGTATCGTTTATGCATACTGCAAAAGATGACCTAACGCAGTATAGCCGCCGCTGTCGAAGCCCAGAAGCCCTCTTTTCGCTCAAAATCAATGATCAAGCTCTCTCTCATAATGTCCATCTCGTACCTCGTATCGACCCTCAATGGTTTCGATTCGTCGCTCATGGGATCGATAAACGCCATGAAATCGTATCAGAAAACCTTCAATCTCTCAGGCGAGGGCTCCTCCACAGGTATCATCTTCATCAGCTACAATCTCGGCCAGATCGGCGCCTTTCCCTTCTGTGGGTTCTTCGCTGACGGCTACGGACGCCGCTTCGCCATATTCATAGGCTGTGTGCTGGTGCTAGTGGGCACAGCTATACAGACTACCGCGAACACAATGGGACAATTCATTGGGGGAAGGTTTGTGCTGGGATTTGGCGCTAGTATCGCGAGTGCGGTCGCGCCGGCTTATGCGGTCGAGCTGGCGCATCCTGCGTTCAGAGGTACCATGGCAGGAATGTATAACAACTTCTGGTGGCTGGGTAATATCTTAGCTGGGTGGACAACGGTAACAGCCTTCCCTTTCTCTTCCCAATTCTAAACTGTGAACTTACAAGCGTAGTACGGCACGAACCTCCACATGCCAGAATCATCCTGGGCCTGGCGTCTACCAACGGTCGTTCAGTGCATTCTTCCTGGAATAGTCGCCGTCATGGTGATGTTCTTCCCCGAAACACCTCGTTGGCTCCTATCCAAAGGCCGAACCGAGGAAGCAATCGCCATCATGGCTAAATACCACGGCGACGGCGATCCAGATTCTCCCGTCGTGCAGCTACAACTACGCGAGATCAGTGAGGATTTCGCGCGCTTTGGGGATGATAATCCATGGTGGGATCTTCGCGAGCTTTTCAACACTCGCGCCGCACGGTACAGGCTTGCTATGGTGATCTGTATGGCGTTCTTCGGACAGTGTGAGTACTTCGGAGCTAGTTCTCTAGGAATATTTGTTGACGAGGCGATAAGGGAGTGGTAACAACGTCGTAAGCTATTTTATGCCTGCCATGATCAAGAACGCCGGTATAACCTCCGTAAACAAACAACTCATCATCAATGCCATAAACCCCATCTTCAGTATGATCGGCGCTCTCTACGGCGCGACGCTCCTAGATCGCCTCGGTCGCCGCTCCAGTAAGCAATCACCCCCAACCCTTTGTATTTCATGTTCCGACTGCAGTGACTAATCCCGCACAGTGCTTCTCTGGGGCCTCATAGGTTAGATTGACACGCCTTGTATATGAGTAAATAGACTAATCTCACAGGCGCCCTATTCTCCTACATCCTTCTCACGGCCTTCACTGCCACCGCTAAACCCACCAACAACCTCGCCTACGGCACCATTGTGTCCATCTACCTCTTCGGCATCTTCTTTGCATGGGGATGGACGCCGCTGCAGACACTTTATGCCGTAGAGTGTCTGGAGAACCGGACGAGGGCGAAGGGGTCCGGGCTCAATTTCCTTTTCATCAACGTAGCGTTAATGGTCAACACGTATGGAATCAGCGTGGGCATTGGGCGGATTGGGTGGAGGTTGTATCTGGTGTATATTGTTTGGATATGTGTGGAAATTGCGGTGATTTACTGGTGAGCCGTGATTCTTTGCTCTGGCGGTCGCTTCGGCGCGAATGAGTCAACCGAGATGGAGTAGAAATGCAAGCAGAATTGCTGACCAGGTATAGGTTCTTCGTCGAAACCGCAGGCAAGACGCTAGAAGAGCTTAAGGAGATCTTCGAAGCGCCCAACCCGAGGAAGGCATCGACCAAGCGTGTGAAGGTTGCGATGGACGACAGCGGGCACGTGCTCAACGTGGAGGACCCAACTGTTTGAGAGATGGGAAAGGGGCTTGTCTCGGTGAAGACGGCGGAGGAAACAAGATGGACAAAGCTCAATATGGTTGCACAGTGCACGATCTTCCCTGGCTTGGCTCGTAGTACTATTCCTTCGTTGGGTACACTGTGGCTCCTTAGTCTTGAGTCACCTCATAGCTTCATCGATGTGCGATATACTATAGTATGGTTCGTACTGGCCAGGGCTTAACTGTACAATTCATACCCTGGATATACTACGGAGTTCCGTTCCTGACTCTCTCTCCGTCTGATCGCTCTAGCATACCTTTTGGGTTCGACCTGTTCGACCTTACCTCGCTACCTGATCTATCTTTTACTAGTTATGGGCATATTCATCTGCCGACCCACGCACTCCTCGTCGACTTGACGGTCGCTTGAAATGAAACGGCTTCATAACGCTTTGGGTGATCGATCGATCGCGACGGCGCATGCACCCGCCCACTATGAAACCAGTCGTCACAACTCGCACAATAGCAAGCATGACACGTGTGGATACCTTGGGTGATTATACCCCTCAGCCCTACATCACCAACCACGACGCTTTGTCCAAGCGTTGGCACATTCACACCCCTGTTTCACGGGACGCGAAGCCACCAAGCCTCATGTACTCATTCTCACCCAGTCTATTCGCCGATAAGCGAGGAGGCATAGAGTCCCAGACAGGTGTCAGCGAAGTCGCGACCGCTTAGATACGTGCATAAAAGCAGAGCCGCATGCACATGACCATTGTCTCTCCCTGATTGCCACATTTGGACTATTTGTACAGTGCAGCGAAACGATGGTCCCACTATTCACTAGACTCTCTCCATACAATGACCCCGCTCTATCATCGGTGGCGTGTGAACGTTTTATTTAGGGCAACTAGGGGAGGTTGCACAAACTTGAGGGGTGGTATATAAGGGCGTCGAAGAGTGTAAGTCGCAGTGGGAATCGCGGCATTACCTTTCAATCAAAACCCTGAGTCACATCATTCTTCGTTCTTAAACCTTACCTTCCTGACCAGTCGTGTTCACGTAGCCCCCTCTATGCCGCTTTCTCGCCCTCGCGCCAACTCTCTGCAGTTAACAGTCGACCGACTTACGAAATGGCATCCCCCTCGTCCGCCTACCCCTCGCCGGTCAACTTATCCTCAGCTGGGGACGATATCTTTGGATATGACTGGTATCGTGGATTTGGGCATCCCGCCTGTACCGCCTCTTTCATACTGGGAGCCTGACACTCCGTCGCCGGTGTCGCCTCATAACCCCTTCCTCTCCCCTCCAGCAGCTGGTCCAGGCTCATTCTATCCGGCGGCATCACCGCTCTTGCCAGCTTCTCCGCTGTCGATTTTCGACCGTCGGGGCTCATCTACATCGTCTTCATTCTCCTTCCTTCGTTCCTCGTCTGTTATTGGACTTGAGCTGTCGCCTCGATTCTTGAATCCGCGCACACCACCGTTGCCGCCGATGAAGAAGTCTCCAATAGCTAAGATACAGAAGATGAGGATTCATTCGACTATGTGTCCAGTCCCTCAAACAGACCTCGAGAGCATCAAGAACGAAGATCTGTATGACATGCTACTAGCGGTTCGCGAACAGGTGCTTGAGGAAATGGAGGGTAAGAAGGAGAGGGAATTGATGGGTGGCGACAGGAGCTTGGTAGATTTGTTTTCCAGGGGGAGGAAAAAGAGGCAAAGGCTCGACATGGTCAAGAAGGAGAGCTTCACCGTAAAGAAGCGCATCGCTGTGAAGGGCTGAAACAGGAATCACTGCAGGGACACTGCAAATTGACCCAGGGCCGTGGGACAGCCGGCGAACGGCTGTCTGCGGATCTAGAAGCGATGCCTGAAAAGCGCCTTCCGGGTTGGCCCTACGGTTTGTGTCGGCTGAGGCATTGTAGTTCTTGGATGCTTGGCGGCTTTTTGTTGGCGTTTGGACAGAAGCAAATCAATTGATAGACTAATCGACTCTGGCAGTTACTCTGTATGTCTGAAATTATTCACGCTGCATGTCAGATAGTTCATGTGCCTGCTAAGATGAGTGTGTAAGTATAACTGCTGTTTCAGGAAACAGCCCCGTTTGGTCCCAAGGCGGCCTAAGATATTGCTAAGACGGGATACTCCTGGGCTACTAAGGCGTGGAATCGCGCTAGAAGAAAGGTCTACGGGGTAGTATTGTTCTGGCGCAACCGCTAGATCGACAGAGCCGTGCGAAACGCTGGCTTTCGCAAAGACACCTTTTGTGAGTACGAGGATGGTGGCATCGTCCGATATCTCTGGACCGGAGTGATCGTCGGGGTGTGAGGGTGCGTGTATCGACTCCGGCTATCCGGCACAACAGGCGTGGAGGTGGCGGACAGGGGGGACGACTGTCCATATCAAAATTGCCTCCAATTGAAGTTTGAGCGTCTATGTATCGCTACTCGCTGAGGGATTCCCTCGCCTAGATTAGTTCAAGCCAAGCTATGATAATTTAACGTTTTGTGATTTGTAGCTGGCGGTCATGCTCAGTGTCTCGACTTCTGGCTTGTCTTGCTGTGGATCAGTGGAGTGGGCCGGGCGCACCGGCTTCCTGGGGAACAGAGTTCGAGCCGTCGATCTGGAGGCGAAGCGTAGCCGTACATATGCAGGCGATGAATGACCCAGCAATGACGGGCGGCGGGTGTGGTGTGAGGCGCGCTCGCCCGCCCTCTACCGCGCGGCAGAAGAAGGCGAAAAAAAATTTCTGCGCCACGCGGAGCTGGGCCCGATAACAATTTCTTTGTCTCGAGCAGCACACCAGATCGTCAAGTGAAGCCCCACGTCTTATCATCGTCCGTTCTTGCTGGGCTAGTTGCGACGGACGCGTCCGGGAGTTGACGCGATGGATGACGGATCACGAAGAGGAGATTCCAGGTGGATTGGCACGATGCCTGTAAGAGGAAGGTGCTGCCCGCTGCCCTCGGTAGGCACGTGAGGCTGGGCGAGGGTCCAAGACGCCTTGGCCAACCACGCCGCTCTTCCCCTTCACTCCCACCCTGTGCCAGCCTGTGCCATCCTGCAGCGCATCGAGCGGACGCCGAGGGGGGGCAGAGATATCGGATGCTCGTTTACACCTTCACTGCTTACTGTTTCGGGCAGCTCGCATCTGCACTCAACACCAAGCTTCACTCCGCCGTGAGCGGCGCCCAGCCAAGCATCGCGCCACGGTGGGCTCAGCGTGGGCTCCTGATAGGGGTGGAGCCCGTCTGCCACTCCTATGGGCACAATGACTGTCTCTTATCAGAGCCTCGAGACCCAAGGTGTCATCGCAAGATCCAGTGGCAGCCAGTCGCGCGACAGTCGCTCTACCCCGGAGCTAGCCAAGCACCCCGCCGCTGTCTGCCAATGCTATCCCAACTAAACCAAGAGCCGCCATGACGCTAGCAAAGACGGTGGTCATAAATTGGTCTTGGATGGAACGTCCTACGACGTCTTTTGCCATCGCTTCCGCGCCGTTGCCCAATCACGGCTTGGTCTGCAATCTGTATGGCGCACGTCCCCGTCTATCTGTGGTTAACCTGCCCCAGATGAACGGGCGTGGGCGTCGACCACGCGCGATGGCAATAAGGTCCATTGCGAGGGGATCGCGACCCTGGTCGGCCGTGCCGAAAGCAATCCAGCACCCCCCTCTAATCGTGGTCGGCTTTAAAAGAGCCCCTCGCCCCGGCTTGAACCATCTGCATTTCGCCCTTGACCTTGCCCAAGCTCACATTCACAATGGCGACCGTTGACAAAGGCTTCGATGCCGACGAGAAGCGCGTGAGCGACAGCCCCACCGGTGCCGTTGCTCCCGCCTACGACTCTCAGGAGCACGGCGAATGGCGACGAGAGGAAGACTTCATGACCCGCAATGGGTTGAACTTCAAGTCCTTCCAACGTCGCCCTGCTGGTCAGGTGGAGCTCGACAAGTCGATGAAAACTCGCCATCTCCACATGATTGCCATCGGTGGCAGTATTGGCGCTGGTTTCTTTGTCGGATCGGGTGGTGCTTTGAGCACTGGTGTAAGTACACACTTCTCACAGCCATCACAAAGTTTCATGCATTGATGATCGTAGGGCCCTGGCTCGGTGACTATTGATTTCATCCTCATGGGTGTTATGATCTTCAACGTCGGTAAGTGGCGATCCCACACTCCTCATGTCGTGTTCCTGAAGCTCACAATGCGGTAGTCTACGCTCTCGGTGAACTCGCTGTCATGTATCCTGTCTCTGGTGGTTTCTACACGTACTCGACCCGTTTCATTGATCCCTCCTGGGGTTTTGCCATGGGTTGGAATTACGTTTTCCAGTGGGCTATCGTCTTGCCTCTCGAAATTACCGTCGCTGGTTTAACCGTCGATTACTGGCAACCCGGTGTTCCCCTCGCTGTCTGGATTACCGTCTTCTGGCTCTTTATCGTCCTCATAAACGTCTGGGGTACTCTGGGATATGCCGAGGAAGAGTTCTGGTCCTCGTTGATCAAACTCAGCGCAACCGTCATTTTCATGATCATCGCCTTCGTTCTTGTTCTTGGCGGCGGCCCGAGCAACGGAATGTACAGCGAATACTGGGGAGCCCGTCTTTGGTATAAACCGGGCGCCTTCCAGAACGGCTTCAAGGGATTCTGCTCCGTCTTCGTTACTGCAGCATTCTCATTCTCTGGTACCGAACTCGTAGGTCTAGCAGCTGCTGAGACAAAGAACCCGCTCAAATCGCTTCCCGGCGCCGTCCGTCAAGTTTTCTGGCGAATCACACTGTGAGTTCCTCGAGTTTATCGCTTAGACAAGCAAAATGTCATGCGTGTCCGCCACTGACGTCTGTGAATAGCTTTTACGTACTCGGCCTTCTTTTCGTCGGCCTCCTCGTCGACTCTACCGACCCGAGACTTCTCGGCTCCGGCTACTCTGACACCAAGGCCTCGCCATTCGTCATCGCAGGCAAAAACGCCGGTCTCAAAGGATTTGACAGTTTCATGAACGTAGTCATTCTTGTCTCGGTCATCTCTATCGGTGTCTCGGGTGTTTATGGCGGTTCTCGTACCCTTACTGCTCTCGGTGAGCAGGGTTATGCTCCCAAGATCTTCACCTACATTGACCGTTCTGGTCGTCCCTTGTTCTCCGTCGCTCTCATCCTAGCTATGGGAGCACTCGGCTACATGAACTTGGCTGCTTCTGGAGAGACTGTCTTTGGTTGGTTCCTTCAGCTTTCGGGTCTCGCTGCGCTCTTCACTTGGGGTTCTATCTGCTTGGCCCACATCCGATTCCGTAAGGCATGGGCTTACCACGGACACACCCTTGATGAGATCCCTTTCAAGGCTGTTGGTGGTGTTTATGGATCGTACATGGGTCTCTTCCTCATCGCCATCGTTTTAATTGCTCAGGTACGTATCTCAAGACACCGTGAAACTATTCGCATTACTAATTCTAGTAGTTCTACGTTTCCGTCTCGCCTATTGGAACCAAGACCGGTACCGCCGAGGAGTTCTTCTACGGTTACCTTGCCTTCTTCGTCGTGGGCTTCTTTTGGATCTGTGGATACCTTTGGAAGCGTGAAGGCTGGCTCCGGACTGCTCAGATCGACGTCGACACTGGCAGGAGAGAGCTTGACTGGGACTTCATCAACAAGGAGCGCGCGGAAATGGCTGCTTTGCCAACCTGGAGACGCCACCTTGCTAAGATCTTTTAGAGTGCACGCTGCGTGAGTCTAAAAGTCGAGGGTGTCAACAGGGAGTCAGGCAGGGTATACCATTGGGTTGGAGAAGTTTTGCCGTCTGTATAATATAATCAATCGCTTCAAATAATTCACCTGGGTCCTTCCTGGTATCAGTATCCTTCAAGATCGGGCTAATTCCATGTACTGCAGCGCTCAAACTCGATTAATAATTATCAAACAGTGAGCCTCCTAACATCGTTCATTACAGATACCGCAGCATCCGCTAGACAGCTCTGATACAATCTCAGTATAGTGTAGTCGGTCCGAAGACATTCTACTCTGCTTAGACATTGGTTTTCAATATCCTATCGCCTTGCAAACAAAGCATCTTCGCCGTTGGTGGAAGCCCTGACCCAAAAAAAGCCACCCATCTCGGAGCTCCTTTCAGGCCTCTAAGCCTCTCTCCGATACCATTATAGCAAGATATGTCCCACAACTGCTCAATCGCCATTTCATGTCGCAGCATTACCACTATGTCATCACGACTCTGCGCCAAATACGGGCCCTGGAAAGGACCTAATGAGCTGGGCGAGATGACACATGTCAAGCGTGTACATCCTGTTCGCTACGAGCTTGATCTAGGCGAAGCGGCCCCTGCTCGAGTAGTGGGCGATACATCTTCAGTGAAGAAAAGGCTTAGCAGTTGCTGCTTTCTAGACTTTCGCGGGTCTTAATGATATTGTCCCATGCGATACACAATAGTTTCGATATTGAATTTTCATAAAAGGCCATGAATGACAAGAAACCATCTACTAGAAGTCAACAAAGAGCTTCATCGCCGTTTGCGGAAAGACCTCTTCGAGACAAAGACATACATCCATCAAATATCCCTCTCGATACCTAAGGATCTTTTCCTGCCTCCTTTTCACTTAATTAATCCACCACTGCCTAGTTAACAACCTTTAAAGAAGCAACACTGCCATAATGTCAAGGGCTCGCCGATTCATTAAGGACAAACCTACCAAGGTCTACAATCTCGGCGCCTACAAGAACTATGCCACCGCCTCCGAGCTCGAGCCCATCGACCACTTCAACAATAGATACGAACCCAACAGACATGGCTACGACTACGACTCCGATCCCTATGGAGCCGTAGATGCGTACCCCAACGATGATGATCCTGTGGTCGATCCCAGGTCAGCGACAGACCGTGAGCTAGAGCGCCGCATCGCGATCCTCCAGCACGACAAGAAGAAGTACAAAGAGCGGTGCCGATTCTTGGCGGGTATCTTGACGGCCGTTGTACTCGTCACGCTGGTCCGGATGTTCGTCGGTAGGGAGGCGCGTTTCGAAAAAGGATTCCACCGCACAGACTTGAGCTGGCTTCTTCCAGACTACGTCGATGTTCTCGACCTCAAAGGGTTCAAGAATTATTTAGCGCCCGAGGAGAGGGAAAGTACTGGGGCTAGCTTCGACAAGTGGTATACTTGGAAGGTTGAGCCGTGGATGGAGGGCGGCCGGTTCTGCGATGGCATGGTTGACGAAGCGTATTGTGAGGCTGCAAGGAAGAAGTATGGGAAGGCTAGGGATTGGTATTTGGAGAAATACTTGAGAACCAAGGATCAAAACCTCCACGAGGACGAAAAGAAAGAGGGAGAGTCTTCCACGGATCAGGCGAAGAGTGCAGATACCGAGCAGACACATATTACACCTTTTAGCGATCCCGGGGATCCTACACGTAAGGCGTAGAGTCTTTACTTCCGCACTCATTATCTTATATACTATTTCATGAAACGTGGTTTGGAGCGACTATCTGTTTCCGAACATATATGTATCTCGGTGCGAAGCGCGAAGGAGGTAGATCAATAAAATCACATCACTGCAACTTCTATATTGTGACGTTTGATTGCTTGATTGATCATCTCTATGGAGGCTGAGTACTTAAGACGCATAGAACTATTAGCAAGTATTATTATCGCTTATTTAGAGTTATGGGGAGTGAAGTGCGAATTGAGTGCTGACGCTGACTTCATTGGGGAGCGTCCCATGGTACGTGCCCGTAGGGCGCAATGACGACAACCGAGACCCACTTGCGATCTTCCGGACCTAACAATCATTCCCAGAATGCTGGTTCATCATTTGGATCAGTCAGGAGGGTCCGAGCATCATTGCGCACTGACCCGTAATGTGTATGGCATACGATAGGCGACTGCATATCTAATCTGATAAAGGCGCGTTGAATGCTATTCACACATAGAGTTCGGGCTTCAGGTAAGCTCCGTCTCCACGTACGGATACACCACCACTTCAGTCTGTAGACCGTACTTCCCCTGCGGCGGTTCGACAAATCCATGCTCTGGCCCTGCATCCGCACTCCCAGGCCCCTCACCGCTGCTCATCAGCTGCCACCAGATCGGGCGCAGCACGTTTCCCAATGGTGTCGCAACTACGGCTTCCACTTTATTAGTCCCAGAGACTAAGTACTCCTTGATATCGGCTCTTGCTTGCGTAACATCCAGTGGTGGCAGCTGACGACCATTTATGTATGCTCGTAGTGTGTGGTAGATGAATCCAAAGTCAATGAATGCGCCATCTGCCGTAGTACTAGAATTTTTGTTGGATGTTAGAGGCCAATTGAAGGAGGTAGAGTAGTAACCTCTACCAGACACGTTTTGCAAGCCCGGAATGTCTAGCCATGGTATGAGGCTAGACAGTTGGTGAGTGGTGTTGTGCTTTAATGCCCCGTATGTGTAGTTGTAAAGATCTACAGGTGGGTCCCAGTGCTCGACAGTGAGACTCCAATTCGATAGAGTGAACGCTGAAGTCGTTGGGGTTTTCAATGTTACTTTCTCTCCAACAACGTTGCTACCGAGGATGTCACTAGTGACATTAGTGACTCGTATAGCATTCGTGAGATTAGAGGTCGGAGGTTCAAACGCTACGATAGTTGACTGGTTTCCAGCTAAGCGGAAAGAAATGATTGTAGAAGAATTTGTTGTGTTGTAGGTGAGAATGGGTTTCTTCTCACCAGTCCAAGCGTTATATTCGTAAGGGATTTTTGTCGACTGGAACTCAATGGATCCCTGGGATGCACCTTGACCTTGAGGAATGTGCATTGCATCATTGTAGACGAAAACGTAGTCCACGTCAGTAACAGGGTCAAATCGCCAATAAGTATACCATGAAGCATTGGTGGAAACCTTTGTCAAGGGGTCGATCCCAAGCGATGATATTGTCGAAGCGACAAGGTATGAATCTGTAACATGTACATTTGGTAGGCGAGAGATAGTTTCGATGTCTCGCAGAGCCTGCCGCTGAACCGTAGGTGCAGCAGTACCAACGAAGGTTGAGGGCTTGCCTCCCGCAAAGACGATAGGAAGACCAGCATTTGCAAATTCGACGAGCTTGGAGACACCTTCAAGCGTAAGAGAGTCGTTTCGCCGCAGGACAAACGCTTTGAAGGCCTGCGCATCCGGAGCTAAGACTTTGTCCACGACCTTTGCAGCAGGAAGTTCCAGATTGTCAGGGCTAATATATTCGTATGAATAGCCCATCTCCTCTAAATCGGTGGGTTGGTACGTTCGTGCCTCAATGTGGCCTGGATATACAGTCATCTTTTGCCATATCGCGATGTCCATACGAGGAATTCCGGTTTGGAATACCCAATTATTGCGTGCGATAAATTCGAATTGATCCCGATAAAATTCCCATGCAGGCTCATGGGGGCCATGCATAGCGGAGTATTGGTAGGTGAAGGTTGACCACCCTGGCCACGTTGTATTTCCATACTAATTCAACTGTCAGTATGAAATTATCACAGATGGATCAGTCTTGTTTACTTACATCACCAGAATATGGGAAACCATGGAAGACAAATTGGTTCACGGATCCAGCATATGAACGCTTGACCTTCCAGAGGATCTCAGGTAGGGTCTCCACATAAGCCTCCCCTCGCACAGCACCGCACTCGGACGATATGACGCGTCGCTTAGCGAGGTTTGCAGGCCCTGAATACTGACGATAGCCATCGATCAAATCACTAAAATCGAGCGATTCTGTCTCCGGGGCATCGACGGTGGGGATATTCGCTAGCATATCCATTGGAAGGTTGTATGAAAGCTGCGCAGAGAACTGAAGCCCGAGGAACTCATTTAACCATTTCTTCACCTCCGATTCGTATATCTGATACTGTGAAGCCAGCGTAGCTCTGTAGTCTGCGATGTGGGAATTGCCGTTGTCTGGCTCGTCGGTAACATACCAGCCTGTTGGGTTTGACTGCTTATATTTGCCGTTGCGATGGAAGAGGATCGGAAGCCACTTATTTATTGAGTACTGGTGCTGTCCTTCGAATACGACCGAGAGATTCTTCGTCCAGTAAACGTTGGCTTGGATTTCCACACTATCTTCCCATCCATAATTACCAACCTGCTGCAACAGTTCTTTGGTACCATTGTTTAAAATGTGCTCTTCCCAAAATTTTGTCATTACTTGCGCGCCGAGTGCCGAGAAGTGGTCGACAGCCCAGGATCCGTTGTTGACATATGATTCAGGTTTACTTTGTGGGCCTTTCATTTCGAGGGGACCTTGCTGTGCACGGTACAATGACTTGTATAGATAGACCGCAAAGATGATGTGATTATCTCCTGTGACATTGGAAGAGCTGGGCGTTGAGAAATCGAGCCGAAGATGTCCAGAATCATCGACCTGATTAGTGACATCTACGAGGCTTGTAGCCGACAATGTGTATTGGGTTCGGTTGAGGCGTTGATCTCCAGGGAGCCCGCCTGATGGGTCATTGGATGTGACGTTCTGTGATCCCAAGATGGTGCCAGATATAGCAGCTTGTAGCGTGCCGAGGCCCCAGCCTGGAAGCACTTGGTCGAAAGTGCCACCAATCGGTACCGTTGCATTGAATGCAGAGATATCCCACATTAATCCCTCCTCGTCGATGGGTGCCGGCACACCAGTTCCCTGGTTGGGACCCATAGCGAAGTCCATGATCAAGTCATTGTCGCGGTGGGCCTCAACGAACGCTCTGAACACTTTGTCTACTTAACCATCAGCAAATGCATTCTGTTAACCAGGTTTCGGGGTCCAACATACGCCATTCCGGTGTACCGAAACCATATTGGGACCAATCCACGGGTGCATACGTCCCTCGTCCGGCCCCGTTCGTAGGGGGTCCACCATAGAGGTAGTAGCCAAGCAGCTCGAGTCCGCCGCACCCGACTTCTGCCGCGCTTTTGACATCTTGGGCCACTATTTCAGTGTCCACGGACGCATCTGGTATCCAGTAGCGGAATTTTGGGCGCACATTCTTGGACGGGTTCTGAAAAGTGCCTTTGTCAATTACTGCATCGAATGAGGGATTTACACTCTCTCCTGGAAGCGCAATCGTGGCGCCTACAGCGAGAAGGAAGGAGAAAAGGCTGGCAAACATCTACAGAGCCTGAATTAGCGACTTGTTACACTTGATTAGTAGACATTTACCGTCGCGCAATCAACCACCGTTCAGCCTTCTCCACACCATGCGCGTCTGCGCTGGTTTAAAAACATTACTCAACCCATGCTAAATGCAACCTTGATCCTAGGAATAATGCAGGATCGAAAGCGTTTCGGTCTATCAATGGACCGGTACCTTGCCAAGAGGAGCTTGGCTTGAGGGTGGGGTGCATGGAGAGTGACGGAAGGCTCAACTTTCGCAGCGGGGTGCGGGCGATCGTCAAAAGCTTGGGCCGCTTAAGCTCTTTCTCGCACAATCAAGCTCCGCTCCTCCTAGCCTTCCGCGACAACTTACTCTCTCTGTGTACTGACACAATGCATTGCACGATCTGGATTAGTACTTTGCGAACTAAGAGTGCTGACGTGGTTGCATGACCCGCCTCCTCATCGTTGCTCAAATCGAACAACGCCTTTCGTCGTGGGCGACTAAAAGCTTGTCCAACATGTTTAGACCATGACGGCAACCAGTCAGAGACAAGTGTTGACTCGTTCATACACATCATATTCATAGATGCAGTCACACAAGATGCATAGCCTTGCGCTAGCCGACACGATAGTCTGAGAATTGTGCTGACCGAATCGTGTTCTGGTCGAAACAAGTTAGTTTCAAATCATAAAGTATGAATATAGAGTATTCTCTATGATCTCAAACGCAGGTTCACCGTTCATTCAGCTGAGCTTCGTCGCTGTTTGGCTAAAGTACGCCTATCAATATCGCGCAACGTAGCTATTTTAGGATTTCCTGCTATTACCATATCATCTTTAGACTTTGCTACAGATTTCTTACTCCTGTTGCTGCTGATTATTACCACCGCGAATCTAAAGGGAATGGAGAGAAAAGAGCTCGATGTTATAGTGATGTTTCATTCTATCACGATGTATGTAGCCCTCCTCGTGTCGAGATTAAAGTCATACAAACTAATCCGCTTCAGGGCCTGTGTTTGTTCAGCCGTTATTCTGTACTTCAAGACAAAGAACAGCGTCAACGACTTAGTATATCTATTATTCGCAATTCACCTGACAATGTAAGTTGGAGATGTTAGTGGAAGGTTTTTGCTAATAAATAATGTAGGGTATCCAAGTTGATGACTGGCGTTAAGTGCTTTTGCATGGCTTCGTTAGCGTATTACTATAGAAACGTAGAATTCTTGCAACGTATCAGAACGAGGTCCTCATTGATACCGTCTTCCGCTTCACGCACACGCCAAGGAACTCTACCAATGATGAGTAACTCTGTGGCTAGCCTCGTACTAGCATCTGCACCTCGCAAGAAGAAACGAAAGCATGGCCACCGGTCTTCTTTAAGCAGAGCAGCCGCTAATAATGGGAGATACACGCTTTGATATTTTCCCTCCGGCACGTACTCGCTGGAAGCCGTTCCTTCCTAATGAGCGCTGCTCTTCTCCTTAGCGTTCGTTTACATAGCAACACATTTCAGTGCTTGCACGTACGCGCTTCTTCGCTTGCCACGTGCGTAACACACACTTGCGGTTGAAGATTGAACAGGCACAGAAACTTTAATGTGAAACATATGTAATATAGATACCTTTCATATTTAACGTATAGGTTTCATGGGAAGGTGTGGGTACAAGAAACCAAGATAATACTCAAGGCAATCGACTGGGTGGGGATTTCGAATTCTAACGGCCTGCGTGTAGCTTTTTGCACTTTGCTTCTTTTTTCTTCTAGAGGTCCATGGAGATGTTCTACAGTCAATTCAAAAGTCTATGATACGACAAAGGGAATATGAGCAGTTGAACTCTTAGTAGTGATATCTAAAAAGCAGCAGAAAGCACGAGACTCTCATTCGAACGAGCAAGCAACCCACCCTCTGTAAAATGAACGAATATAACTGCTCTCACCCTTACAACAAGGTATCTAATGGTCCGGCCAATAGTAAACCCCCCTCACCCCCACTCATTCTTCTAACCTCCCTCCGCAACTCATCCCTCAACACCCTCGGATCGATCCTCCTGTCATAATCCCTCTCCAAACACCTCCTTAGCAACCCGCTCAACCTAAGCTCCTCCCTCCTCCCCGCAGGATATGTCTCATCAAATGCCCTTGGATTACACGTCAGCTTACACAGCGAAACGATCACCAACCCCACCTGATACACATCCGACTTCGTCCTGGGATACGGCGTCTCCGGCGTGCGATAATGCCTATGCCACCTTGAAGCCCTCGCCGCCCGCGTCGACGTCGAGACCCAGTCCCTGACATACCGTGGCCTGTCAATACTGCATCCGAAATCGCCGAGCACGACGAGCGGATACTGCGTCGCGGACAGCGGCCCTAAGAACACATTGCCAGGATGGATATCCCGATGGATGATGAAATTCCAGCTGCCTTCGTGCGAATCCGGCCCGTACCGCATCCACGTCAACGCCTCTGCTAATGCTAGAAACACCTTCCAGATGAAGCCGCGCGGGATGCTTATGCCCACTCTCTTGTGCAAGGTAATCAGTTTCTCCAGCGAACCGTGGGAGTAGTGCTTCAGGACCATGGCACCGTATCCGGTCGTCGGGTCGAGCGTGTATGCGATCAGTTTGCAGATGCTGGGGCTGCCGCGGAGATGTTTGAGGTAGTCGATTTCGCGTGCGGCGTGGCCGGAGCGGACGTCCTGCGGGAGGAAGACCTTTTTGATGTAGGTTGGGCGAGGGGTATGACGGGCGTGGACGACGGCAATTTTTCGGTTAAAACCGCCTGCACGGGTCAGCGCGTGGTCTTCTGGGTAGTGATAAGTGAGGAGTTGGCGAGAATAGGAGAGGACGGGGGATGGCATTTTGTGTGGATAGTAAAATGAGAAAATGAATTTTGTAGTACTATGAAGCTGTGATTTCCAGGTGGCCCAGTCTGCAGCTGTGATGTTTTGGAGGTTTATAAAGTGGATTCTAGTGGTTTGTGTATATCGTCAGTGAACCTATGGCTACGATCCGCGTCAGAGATAGATGTAATTCTCAACATCATCTTTCACCACATTCGTCAGACCGCTGATTACATACTATCTTATGTGGACAACTTCCAGAGAGTCAACGTACTATAGTCCCGCTTATTACATCGTGAGCGTGCCAACACAGATCTCCGCTCATCTTCGTTGTCGTTTTCGTTTGGTCTCAATATGGCTGATTGAGCCAACTGGTACAGGAGCTCAAGCTATCGCATTTGAAATTGTTTGATGCGAAAAATCATCCTGGGCTTGCGTATCGTCTTTCCATCCTGCTAGATCGAAAATTCTCCCGCCCCTCCACCCAACATCAACACCTCGTCCTTAACTCCCAACCAAACTTCACCCCCCTCGCCACCGTACATAACGCCCACCCAATAAGACTACTCACCCCCGCCCAAGCGATGACCGGTCTATAATCACCCCCGCTCGCTTTCAACAACGCCCCACTCAGCGGTCCGCCCACAAGCGCACTAAATCCAATAACTGTCAGCGCCATACCCAGCCTCGTCCCAGTCTTCATGATATCATTCGATAAGGCGACAATGGCTGTCGAAAAGAGGGATTGAAATGCCGCAGCGAATAGCCCGTAGAATGCGATGAAGGTGTAATAGGTGGGGATGCTGGAGACGCCCAGCCAAGAGAATAGGGTTACGGTGGCAAAGAAAGTACATAGGGAGAAGGTGTTAAGCGGGCCGATATAGCGGTCCGCGATGTATCCGGGGAGAATGCGCATGGGGAAACCGACGCCATTCAGGATGATGACCAGGTTGAGAGATTGTGTGTAGGGCATGCCAAGCTGGTACCGAGCGAAAGAAACGACCTGTGCAGATGCTGGTAAGCGTACATGCAGTGTATGGTCCATTGATTTAGATGTAGAGCTTACGTAGTAGAAAACAAAATACACTGAAGGCATCAAGAAGCAGATACCGAGTACGAACAAGATGTACGGCACGTCCTTGAAGGATTCAGGATCCCAAAGTGGCCCGCTCTTCCTCGGTGGAAGGCGCGGTCTCATGAACGCAAGGCACGTTGATAAACAGACCACGTTTATGAAACCTAGCACTCTTACTGTCCAGCCAAAGCCTACTTTTGGAAGCAGTTGTCGCACTACAGTTGGATAAATCATGCCACCAACCGAATTACCAACCGTAACAAGGCCAATCGCCACTCCACGGTGTTTGGCAAAATAAGTGGACACTAGGCTCATAACAGGCATGAAAAAAATACCGCCTCCCATGCCGGTACATATTCCTTGAGTAAGCAATAGCTGCCAGTAGTTCTTAGCCGCGCTCATCGTAAATATTCCGATGAGCTGAATGATAACGCCAAGTAGCACTGTAGGACGAAACCAGCCAGCGTCAAAAGCGCGCCCACTGAAAATACCGACAACAAACAATAAACATGCCTGTGTTGAGCCAATCCAGGATATCGTCGAGTTCGGTTGGGGTAGGATAGCCGCATAATACGTTTGAAAAGCACCGAAGGAGTTCACGAAACCCCAGGTATTCGTGACAGCCAGCCAGGCACAAGCCACCTGCGTCCAGGCTCGTAGGCCGCCATCGGGAGGGGGCCCGGGGTCCGTTATTGAGCGAGTTGTGAGGTGCGAAGCTACTCTCGCCAGAGCATTGGACGTTGCCGATTTTGTTCTAGCTAAGGGAGCGCCTTGGGATATGGGTAAGAATGTGGTGTTGGAATCTTGAGCCTGGTCTGGTACCTCCGCCTTCTCTATATTTGAATCCATCTTTTCTCAACAACAGATTGAGTCTTCTACTCGTACAAGGTATATCATGGGTGGTGAAAGGTTTGATATGGGTAATGCTACAAAGACGACTCATATATGTTGAGTGTTGAGTCATTGAGGACGATTGCGCCCTACGAAAGTTTTATGGATCTAGCGTACCGCCGATGGGCGGCGAGCAGCCGATTTTCCGAGTATGAGGGGAAGGCCCTAGACGTGGATGTGAGCAGCCGATCATATTAAAAAGAATGCCGTACTTCGGGGAGAACAGCGATGCAGATTTCTAATAAGCGAACGCTACAGGGGTAGGTGCAGAGGAAGCTTGATGGCTAGCGTCGGTTATGTGTGGGGCAATCGAAACCTACGATACCGACAACATTTCGATTTGCGGCAAATTTTGGATGCCGTTGGGTACATGTATAGGTCGTTGCACACGGGAGCTACCAGGAAGCCCGGAAATCCTGAATTGGATGCAATAGCGTTGTTGGAATTCAGAACATGTAACGCATTCAGGCTGTAAGTGGGTTTCAGTCTGTGCTTTTTTGATGTTTGATATGCAGGTTCCCGACATCGGGTTCTTTCTAATTACCGTCTACTTGATGCCGATCCGGACTGGACTACTTTGCCCACGATGGGTCGAGAAATCTTCTTCCTGTGAGATGGAGCACCAGTCCAAGATCGCGCTCATGGTGGATTGCTGTGCCGTATAACCACCTCTCCTCGGACTTTTTCCAATATCTGTTTGGCAGATACGCTTCGCTAAGATTGTGTTAGAAGAACTTCTGTCGCGACGTAAAGATGGTCAGAACTCACAGCATGTGGTATTCATCTCGATGGTAAGGGAACTCCAGGCTAGGCGGCCCAGGCTTCGATAAGAAAGCATCGGTGCCGAGTCTAGCGTCTTCTTCCGTCATATCGACGTGCGTCCTCTTGTTTCCCTTGTTCTTTGCCTGTCTCCTGATCGCCCGTACAGTGCTGGCCAAGTGTATCTCGAGTATTCGTGCGTGCCACAGCGAGTTGCGTAACGCAGTGCGCATGATGCACGCGTTTCGCTGCACCAACTTCTGGTTCCACTCCGGTGTCTGGCCTCTTGCAATGATGGGCAGTGGTTCCCCAGTATCAAGGTTATCCTGCCAATGCGCAAAGTCAAGCACGACGCCGAGATTATTCCAGGCCAGTATGCAGGACAGACATGTACACACCAAGTGCTGGTCTGGTGACTGGACGTGCTGGTAGGGCTTATGGTGGATGCCGAGGAGTAGCTGCCGTTTTTCATCAACAAGAAATGGGCGAACGGGAGCTTCGATCTCGGCGAGGAGCTTTGGTAGGACGAGGCATTGCGCGAGGAGTGTGTAGCGCTGCCGGATAATGGCGTCACCGATGATATTCGCGTTCGCGTCGACTAGGGAGCGGAAGCGACGATTTACATGGCTGAAGTTGAGGACATCGCCGGGCTGCGAATACTTGAGACACTCGAGGATCATTTCGGTAGGAAGCTTCGTAAGGTTAATAATGGCATCGCGTCTGCGGTCGCGCTTTGCCTTCTGCTTTTTCTGGCGCTCGGTTCGTTTTGAATGGAGCTGGAGAGCGACTGTCTTATCTTCAAGGGGCTCTTCGTCGTCGCTGGAGTGAGCGACGTGGCGTGGCATTTTGGATAGCATTGTGTACGAAGGGCGGGGCGATGTTGCTCCAAAATAATCATCCATGCTCGACCAGCCCTATCGGCATTAAGTCCGTTTACCCCCGCCTTCACGTTGCGTATGTTCATATTCGTATATGCTTCAGCATTCATGGACTTGGATCAGACGGAGCAACATTGAGACATTTTCTGGAGTAGTCCCGAATGCGGAATGAGATTTTTGCGTGTTAATTTTTGAGCTACGTTCTTCTTAGCCACCGGACTAGACTAACACACTGTCTTCGAAGCGTGTTTCCCTATACGTAAACAAATGCACGTCGAAAAGTAAATTTCTTGAACAACAACCCAACGTAAAGTCCCAGTTGACAGATTCCCGACAACATGAGCGCACAGTGATAGCATGCGCTGTGACGTAACCTTGAGCCAAGGCCCACACGACGGTTCACAAAATCGCCTACGGTGAGACAAGAGCTTGATTAGTCAGAGTATTTAAGAAGCCACTACAAAAAGATGAGTATTTTCATGTCGACTGCTTACGATGCACTGCGCGCAAATTCCGACCGAAAAAAGCGATCCACGCAACTAATTCCACTTCTGATTGGCTAAATCGCCAGCAGCCTCGTCACTGCAAGATTCGGGGTGGCGTCATGTCATTTCTAATCACTGTTTCATCGTATAATATATATGCGCGGGCCGCCGGAGTCCGAATACCAAGCCTCTCCGCAGGTCCATGTCCTTAAAGCTCCAGCGCCTGCT
Source organism: Kalmusia sp. IMI 367209 (assembly GCA_027946365.1). Taxonomy (NCBI): domain Eukaryota; kingdom Fungi; phylum Ascomycota; class Dothideomycetes; order Pleosporales; family Didymosphaeriaceae; genus Kalmusia; species Kalmusia sp. IMI 367209. Next base: position 1,375,283 of record JAPEUQ010000003.1, on the reverse strand, counting down.
TCGTCCTGTTCTTGCATCCCAAATCCGTACTATCACGACCGCCAGCATGACAACTGCTCAATTCATTCACATTGACCCCAACTCATACACGGGAAAACCATGGGCTAAAGTTGACGGCCCAGGAGGGAACTACAAGGAGCATACTCACCAGCGCAATGTTATTAGCCTGCGAGGCCAGGAAGACAAGTTCAATACCGATAATGCGGGGTTCGCGGTCTACAAAAGCCCCGCCAAGGAAAAGCTCTTTGAAGATGACACCACCGTCAGAAACTCCTACTACCCCGAAGTGGAGTCGATGCTCCGCTCGAATATATCGGGGATCAAGAAAATAGTTATATTCGATCACACCATTCGCCGCAGGAAGAAGGACTCGCCCCGCCAGCCTGTTCAGCAAGTCCACGTCGACCAGACGCCTGCCGCTGCCGCAGCGCGTGTCCGCCGCCATCTTCCAAATGATGAGGCGGAAGAGCTTTTGAAAGGGCGCTACCAGATCATCAATGTGTGGCGCCCTATTGAGAACCCGGCTACGGACACGCCTCTTGCCGTAGTCGATTGGCGCAGCACCGACCCTTCGGACTTTGTTCCCGTGGATCTTCTTTATCCAAAAACATCCATCAACCCAGAAGACGATGCCCGTGGGAAGGAAGTCCTGCCCGATCCTAATTCCACAACAAGCACGGAAGGCTACGAGATCTTCGGTGAGACGCTCGGAGTTGCACCAAACGAGAAGCACAAGTTTTACTACGTAAAAGATATGAAGCCGGAGGAAGTATTGTTGCTCAAGTGCTATGACTCGAGAGGAGAGGGCGAAGAAGGTGGAAAGAAGGGGACAGCCGTGAGGGTAGCTCACACGGCGTTCACGGATCCGAACACACCTACTGATGCCCCGGGACGGCAAAGTATCGAAGTAAGGTGCTTGGTGTTCTACGAGTAAAATTCCTACTAGGAAACGAAGAGTTGTACAAAAAGAACACGGTTTACTAGTGATCTAAAGATAGGTATTATGATGAACTTATGATCTTTTTACACGATTCTAAAAAAGTTTTCCATACGAGCGATACAAATTGTTATATAACCTGGGTTCTCTTAGCATGCTATACCAACGTTGCCATACCTTAAAAACAAAAGATCTCATTGGCAACCGTTACCTATCGTGCCTTCCCAAATTCACTGTACAAGGTGAACGCCTCTCCTCACCGTTGACCAGGCGCTTTTTTCACGTTACACTGCAGCTTTGTTAGTAAACAAACAAACACAACCCACATGCTTGAAGCGCTATTCAATGGTGTTCACTCACATCCCAGCCTCATATCGCATCGCCACAGTGTGACTCTTCAACAATGGGCAATTACAAGCGTTTTGCTCTCGCTGCGCACGTCGCGCAAAAGCGAGTAAAAGAGTGCAAACAAGCACTGTACATCGGGCAGGACAACGGCAATTACAAAAATGCCGTGTTTGATTCGACCAGCGAGTTCTCGCGACCTGGCCAAGCAATTGCAGATGCTGCCGTTCAACTTAAAGCCATACTTGCACGGAAACAGGGGATGGAATGGCGAAGGAGGAACAACAAGAAGCGGCTAAAGCAAGAATTGCAGGAAGAGCTTATGCGAATGTATGACGGAATCAACGAAAAGGAAGAGGTTGCTATGAATGCCTATGATGAAGAGGCGACGCTCGATCGAGAAGCAGAGCATTTCGACGACACACTCGCCTCGAAAACTTCCCACGAGGCGCATCCATTTTCAGATTGGAATGCCGTTCAATCAACAAAGCGCAATCACTCAGCCTCATCACCTTCTGCCACCGATAAAGACGTATGCACGCCGCTGCACGCATCTCCTGAAAGATGCGCGACCCCAAATCGACAGGCCAGACCGCTAGACGCACTCTTTATCACACCTACACGTCGCCGAAGCCCGCAGCTTGAGGATATCGTCTCAATAACCTCGCCTCCGCATATCAAGACAGCCGCCAGCATGCTTCTGAACCTGAAAAAACGCACCGTGCACCTGAACGTGCAAATCAGTATTTTGAACCAGTATCTTGTGAGCATCCGTACCAAAGCTAGTTCATCGCACGTAAACGAACCAACCCATAATTTGGCGTCCAAGATAAAGCTTCTTGAAGAGATCATAACGGCGATGGAAGAGCATTCGAACGAAGTGTTCATGATGGAGTTTGCCTTGCGGGATGTTACTGATGAACGTGGTGGCGATCTAATGGAGTGCTTGAATGGCACAGAAAACGAGTTGGCGGAATCGGTGAGACTCTACGAAAAGAACGTACGGGCATTGATGGAGAGATTGGATCCAGAGGCGGTAGGGAAGACTCTGCAGGAAATGCGGCGGGAGGTGGATGAGGAGACTTGATATTTGAGACATGTTTGCCGGATGTATTTGAATGGAGAGGTAGGTAGGGCTTGAAAAGACGTTCAGACCTACAGAAGAAGACTTGGTAAATGCTTCAGAACACTTGAGGTCTAGAATTGATGGATAGCAAAGGCCTGGTTTTCATTGTCAGGTTCGACCTGCAAGCGAAGATATTGGATTCAGGGATGTCTCGCGTATTGAGTATCTAGCACATCGGAAACAAAAATCGAGCCCTTTCTACGCGGTCATTCTGTTAATAATAGTGCTAATGCTTTTAATATATTTAGACCCTAAATGAGGACGAAGTATGCAAGCAACGATGTATCTTTCTTGAATGAGGTACTCAACTCAGCATAACAATCTAGGTACAAATATAGAGTCAAATGCTAGAAAGCTAGAAATAATGTACCCGCGCCCATCATTAATATCAGTACTTGGCTCCTGTAGATTGGCCTAAAATATCTGAAGCTTAACGAGCGATGACTGGCAACATTGCTTTTCTTCAAAGATAGAATATTGCGCGTGTCCTTTATCAAACTATACCATCCACTAAGATGATGTATGTAGAAGTCATCGAATAAGAGCTGAATCTTTGCTTGTAAGTGTCGCATTATTTTCGCAAAATGGGCTAATCTTTATATGTTGTTTCTTCTAGGAAACATAACGATTCGTAAGCTCATAGTTGTGGCAGAAGCTCTGTCATCTATCGAATCTTTTTGTAATATTTGTACACTGGCAAAGCCAAATCGATACTTCGTTCATAGGCGATTAAATGTATCGTCCCAAGTACATTATTATAGGTCTGCGCCGCAGACCCTCCCACATGTAAATCATATCCCCCAAAAGTCATTCCAACAAGAACCAAAGTTTTTTTCGTGCCCATTATCCAATCAATCCCCTTTCACAACGGATGAACCTTTATTGCTCACATAAAGCTAGGCCCGAATTTTCCAAGACCTCGACCCTGAAGAGCCTTCGCAGCATTATCATTAGGCTGTGCGTCTCCGAATCCACATCCGCCATCACGCTCTTGCGCCACCACTGGGCCTGCACATTTTCCAGAGTTAAATCCGCAGCAGTTAGACCCACAGTCGGCGTCTGAAGTGCAAGGTCCGGTGATAAACTGGGTTCCTGCGCCGGCAGTTGCGCCAGTAGCTGCAGCTGCAGCGGGGCTGGATGCAGCAGCGGCCTGACCGTCGTTTGATTGAGCTTGGGCAGCGGCTCCAGAGTCGCTGGCAGCACCAGTATTCGCGCCTCCACCTTGGAGGGCATTGGCGTTTGGCTGAGCATCGCCGAACCCGCATCCCCCATCTCTTTCTTGAGCAACGATAGGAGCGGCACATTTGCCGCTGTTGAAGCCGCAGCAGGCAGACGCGCATTCAGCATCTGATGCGCATGCGCCAGTGATGAACTGTGTTCCTGGAGCCTTTCCAGAACCAGTGCTCGCGGCAGATGTGGCAGCGGGAGATGCTGCTGCACTACTCGGGGCAGCAGCATTTCCTGTCCCTCCTGTTGCGCCTCCATCCAAAGCATTAGCGTTTGGTTGCGCATCACCGAAGCCACAACCACCGTCTCTTTCCTGCGCTACGATAGGTGCCGCACATTTGCCACTATTAAAACCGCAGCATGCGGACGCGCAATCGGTGTCCGTTGTACAGTTGCCCGTGATGAATTGCGTGCCTTGAGCGGCAACGTAAAGAGAGACTATGGTTTGGTTAGTACCTGGGTAATGTTGGTCTTGAGAAGTGGGAGTAGATCGTACGGTTGAGAAGAATAGCGACCTTGAAAAGAGGAGCCATTATATCGTTGAGTAGACGAAAGGAGTTTGGAGAAGAGGAATTCGAATGGCAATTAGAGTAAGGACCGGCCGGCTTCACCTGGAAGATGATATGAAGGAGAGTGTAGAAGATTGTCCAAGGGGATGTGCTGCTAGTCAAAGCTGCTGATGCTCCGATCGAGTGGTTTCTTGGGCGCTCTTTATATCAAAACTCTCGTACGGACCCCTTTTGGATTGATCCACTCTGATACTGCGGACCTAGTCTGGGGTACAGAAGCTTCGTCCCGAAACGATCAGACAGAAATATTCCTTGCAATTGCCCCAAACAGCGATAGTATGCGGTTGTGGCTGGTCGACGTGGTATCCGAAGGATTCAGACGAGGACAGTGGTAGCGCTCGACACCTTGTTTTGAGGGTAGTTTGGTTTACGAATGGGGCGGGAGAGGCGATCATTGCGCGTGTGGTTTGGAAACAGCTAGTTTGAAATGAATGGCGGTGTTCAACGTTATGCGTTTGAGTTTCTCGATACTGTCGACTTGGGCGTCGCGTGTAATGGGAGACCGCGGTGACATAAGCCTGCTGTGCACGGGCCTGCAATGAATTATCCGAAGCAGTCGGTCCAATCGGAGCGTGTGATGCTTCAGCACAGCCTCGTGGCCTAATGCAAAGAAGCATGCCTCAAAGCATATCAGGTTTCTTTTCTGTCTGAGGAATCTGCGCAGCACCGCCTCGATAGTTGATCTTCTTTCCGCTTCGAGTGTGGTCGGCCTGTGGCGTGTGGACAGGGTTCAAACAGCAACGGTCTCAGGCCCCCGACATGCTGCTCACAACGTCAGAACTTTGTATCAACCATACTTAAACAGTGAACAAGTCTTCATGTTTCTCATGCGTTCTTGATGTTTCCTTATGCCTCATTGTCTGGATCGCTGCCTTCAGGTTTCTTGTTGCCGCCGGCGTGTGGCCTCTGGTACTGGTACCGAAAGACCCTTGTTCCTCAGAAGACCGCCGTCAATGTTGCATTTCGTCAAACCAACGACAAAAGTTGGCGCGCGACTCTCTTCGGATACAGCTGGTGCCGGTTGAACAACCTTCCCATCGTGCCTATAGACGTCGAATGCGCGGCCGTACAGCGAGGTCACTAGACGAAGCGGCAGTAACACTTGCGATTAAGCGCTGTTTGTAAGCTGCGACGCTGCTTTACTGATACTTGCCAGTGATTATACGTCGGGAAGCAGGAACTCAAGTTGAGAGCAGAGTGAAAGTGGGAGTGAGATGCGCGGGCCTTCTTCTGTGTTATCGAAAGGTCAACCCATAAGCTTAGGATATGCGGGTGAGACGTCTGTGAGCTGTACTACAACATAGCAGGACGGGATGACAGCCCTAGAGTGGTTGCGCTGGCGATCTATTTCCGACCGATCTCTAATGCTTCACAGTTCCACTCTCATATCGATCTTGTCTTCCATCCTCCATCCTCATTTCAATCTATCTTGAGATTCTTGAGCTTCGACTCCCGTACTGTCAAAGGCTATATCGTCTCTCCTATCATCTCTATGCACCCTCTCTTCGTTCACAGAATGTCCCCGTTTCAATGTCACATGCGCTTCTAACTCTTGCGGCATTGAAATTGCAGGTAATTCTCTTAATTCTGTACCTGTAGTCTCAGAGATTGATGGGAAATGATGTTTTTGTACGTCATGTGGAGGAAGCTCCGCCTTTTCCCATTCAACTTCGTTACGTCTAGCCGCTTTTAGCGCACCTGCTTTCCATTTTCGTCGAAGAGCCAGTACGCCTAGGATCGATATTCCAATGGTGACGATAGCCACCGAAATACCGATACCCGCTCTCGCTCCTGTAGACAACCCGTTGGTATTACCATGGTCGACGCTGTCCGCAGTCAGGGTGAAACCATGACTAGTCGAGGAGGTAGAGCCGTCCGTACTAGAAGGCGTGGTGTGGGTACGAGTGACTGGTACTTCTGTCGTAATCAAGATTGTTTTCATGAATGCCGGCGATTCTGTTGAAAGTGTCTTCGCAGGCTTCGACAAAAATGTATCATCGGTGGGTTTTTCGATTGGTAGAAACCCACACCACCCGTTATCGTAGCACGTATAAGTTGTCATCGCTGTTGTATATTATTGCTCTATTTGATACATTTCAATTTGAAGAGAGCGTTTTACCTCAAAGAGCGCAAAACGGAGAGAATGTGAAAGGCTTTGCTATCGAGGGGCGAGGGGATGAAGTAGCTGCTTGGGCGTCACAAAACGTTATTTTGGACGGCTTACGATACACCTATGGAGGCTTATGATCAACCATCAAATAAATAAATGGAGGTTCAGATATTTAGAGGCGGATTGAAATGAAGAGCTCGCTATGTGCAGAGACGATATACGGTCGTTAACACTATCTAGAAATGCGCCCCAGCGTTCGCGCCGATTAACAACTTCCACATAGCTCATTATGGGAGGTAGTACAAGATTATTCGCGAAAGATACGAGAGCTAGGCCGCACATACACGGTCAATTAGCCAGTACGAATGTCTGGCGCCGTCCTTCGACCTTATGATTGGCTACACCACCTCTCATAGACCAGAAAGGGCGTTTCTACCCTTCTCCGACCTCCAGAAGGCTGAGTCGTAGCCTTGCATGACTCTTTTAGAGATCAAATTACGTTCGTTGATATGCTTAATCTCCTGTAAGAAGGCGCTATAGACGCCAATACTTGCTCGCTGAGACGGTCAAGCTTGTTTCAGCCTCGTCCTTCTTGACGAACAGCGCACATGTGTTACCACACAAAGAAACACTATTCGATATGATTATCATAAGCCACAGGATTGCCATTGCTTATAGATTATATTATCCCGTATTGTTCCGCTCTGACCACATAGATAAACTTCAGATACCTTTCCGGTCTACGTAAAACCTGTCACTTATTTGGCTGTCCTTTCGTTGACCGAAAAGTAGATCATTACTACAGGAGCACCCTAAACAGAACGTGCGTAGTTAGTCAATATTAGTAGTGAGGTCTAGTGCTAATTTAGCAATTCGCGTTTATAATTGGTCACACCCTTGCGAACGTCCCTGAAGCCTCCTCAGGATTCTGGTTCCAGAGCTCTACTAATGATGGTGAATCAACTCCGGTGCCATCCAATTTCATCTCGTCTTATACGATTGTTAGCTTCTTTGTGTCTTTGGCCACCTCCAACGCCATGCAAAACATCGACTCTTCATCTATCTGCGTACCGTAACTCTTCGGTAACGTATTCACTGTTGGGTACGCACAACGAGATGTTCGATGGAGCGCGTAGTTGTGGGCCAATGAAAAGCAGGCGTCTTTAGTACCCTACTCAAACCTTAAAACATGGCGAATCTCATAAACATCGCACGACACATCTTCACCACACAATGAGTAAATCACAATATGCAGCACTACCGTTCGTTCAAATCATCCGACACGGTGAAGCGCTCCACAACGTTGAGCGCTGGTACCCTCATCGAGATCCACCCTTGACCGAAGCAGGCCATGACGCTAGTCAGCAAATCAAGCTCGCGACGACACCAGATATTATCCTCATATCTCCCATGACACGAACCATTCAAACGGCTCTACAGATATTTCCGTTTCTGCAGCAAAACGATCCATTTCCAATACCCGTTGAAATCTGGCCGGATCTTCGCGAAGCACACGACGCCGAGTGCAACAAGGGTCTTTCGCGAGATGAGTTGTGCAAAAAATACCCCCAGTTTGATTTCGCATCGTGTACCGAAGAGTGGAACTACCCGCCGCACACAATCGAAAGGGCGACTTCCCGCGCGGAGAGAGTGCGCAAGAGACTGAAGGAGCTTTCGGGTACACATCCGAATTTGGCCATCGTCACGCATCGCGGCTTCATAGCCTTTCTCGTGAAAGGAAGGCGTTTCAACACGTGTGAAGCAAGATTGTATTCCTTTGCAACGGAAGATGAAGCGCAAAAACCGGAGATACGAATCGGGGTGAATTGCGATACGCTGCTGGAGCAAGACTTTGGGCCCACGGTGCTTGTACTTGAGAAGGATGCGCAACAGGATATAGTCACATCATTGAGCTGACGTATGATGTTATCGCTCACCATTCGGTTTGACTGCACGTCTACTTTTTCCTCCCTTTGCTGCCTGATGGCGGGGTCGTAAGAGCATCCCTAAGCTAGGACCAGAACTAGTCTAGCCCACAGCTCTTGATCTGAACATAAATATGGTCTGCTCGCCCAAATACCTCGACTCTACCCCAGAATCTGCCAAGTGATCATCTTTTTGACTTGTTGCGTCAGTCTGAATCTTACAGCTATAACCCTTAAGAGGTGTCAAGAGATCTTCCATTCAAGTGTGCAAGAAACCATCATGCCTACAGCACAGCAGCCCGTACATCCACCGGGCCATCACATGGTATTCACCATTCCTCGTACAGCCTCGCATTTACTTCTGAAGCTATTGAATCTCCCCACGCAACCTTCTCTGTATCGCCACTCCAACAACCTAGACGGTTACATCTTCTTCCCCGCGGCAAGCCCGCGCTTCAAGCATTCTTTGCCGGGGAAGCCAATACAAGAATGGACCGACGATCAGAAGAGCGCATTGAGAAAAATGATGCAGGCCAGTTTCGATGACTGGCTACACTTAATCGCAGAAGCTGAAAAGCAAGGGAAGAGTACTTTCGTTAAAGAGCACCTGCACTGGATGATCGATCCTCTCGCAGAGGCTCGCGTCTATGGATATCAAAATGACTCATCGATTGCAGACAATTTCCAAGTAGACTGGAAGTCGGCGGAAGCAGGCGTGACGAAGAACGAGTATAATGTGACGTGCCTACCCGACGCCTTCCTCCAACAGCGTGTCAAACCAACTTTTCTCATCCGCCATCCCGCTCTCACATTTCCGAGTAGTCTACGTACAGCCATCGACATCCAAGGTATTGAAGCCGTCCTGAAAGAAGAGAAGATTCACCAGTGGGAATGCACGTACCACTGGAGTCTCGCTTTGTACAAATTCTACACCCAATCAGCATCGGACATCGATCGGAAAAGTTTTGTGGACGGAGTCGAGTACCCAATTGTGCTAGATGCGCAGGATCTGGGCGACGAGGCTTTGGTGAAGAAGTACGCGAAAGCAGTCGGGCTGGACGATGAGAAAGTACAGTTTGCATGGGAGGCTGCAGGGGAAGAAGAATTCAGCGGCCTCGGCAAGATGGAGAAGAGAATGAAGAGCACTATATTGGCGAGTAGCGGTATCGAGAAAGGGAAGTTGGATGCCGGGGACATGGATATTGAGAAGCTGAGCGGCGTGTGGAAAGAAGAGTTTGGCGAGGCTTTGAGCCAGCGACTGGTAAAGCTCGTGAATGATACTATCGATGCGTATGAGTCGTTGAAGAATGTACGGCTAAGGGTATAGCATGAGTAGACATAGAATTTAGTTGAGTAGGATAGTGGTTTACTAGTGAAGGTCATTCCATGTTTATCCTAGAATAGTGGTCTACGAATATGATCATTAGTATCTAGCACTTTCATTGCCGTTAGGATCTCCGTATGGACTGCATTTTCAAGTATCGGTATTCTGTAATGGTATGCATCATACCCTGTGCATGCAGAAAGCTAGTTTTTGTTGGTTTACGGGTAATACTAAAAGTAATAAGCCTATTCATCTGTAGTTTAAGATTACCTATTTAACATATGAGATGTGTCGGTGTGTCATTAGCTGTGAACTATCAGATGTTCCGCCACACCTTGTGAGGATGGTCTCTCTTTAATATGACTTAGGCTTCGGTGGAGTGGGTTGCTGCCTTCATAGGCTGGAAGATATTGAGACGCTCTGCCACGCTTCACAAGAGCAAAATTTACCAGACTAAAACTTTGTAAGGGTCTGTCACGGTCGATGAATCCATAACAACGTCCTCAATTGGATTGGAACGTGTGGGAAGTTGAAGTTCTTGTATGCAGGAGCGGTTGCGTAGAACAGGTTGATGTTAAGGAGTGTCTAGAAGTTGGATTCTTTCTATCTACTAGGCTTTGGACAATAGTTTGACACAGTAATTCAAGGAAGGTGAGCAGCAGAGGAAAAACCGAAAACATAACCACAGACGCGTATTTAACGGAGCAGATCGCCATAAATCGTACCATACGAGATTTCCGTCATCCTGATCATACATTGTGGACTCGAATGTCATCCCACACTGGGAAATATCGGAAACCAGGCCACAAGCTTAAGATTGTGCGGCGATGCTGACGGACTTCGTTATGAAGGTAGACCTGGCTGCGGTTGAATTCAGGTAAACAAAGATGATTTTCTCTCCTATAATCGAGCGACAGTGGTAGCTGTAGCTTCCCCTCTACGTGGGCCGAGAGAAGGTGATGATAGAAATCGGAGTGTGCTTCGAATTGAGCACCCTGTGAAGGACAAATCGGGCAAACCACATTTGCGGCCCTAGCACCGTAACCCCTTTCCAATAGGAGAGCTTCGTACTTCACTCTACCTCTTGGGTCGTGCTGCTGTTGCAGGTGGCTTAACATGTCGTCCATATGACGGATCTTGCGGCCAAAGAGATTGATACGGAATGTACATTTTGGCATGGGGCATTTGCGAATGTAGACAAGATCTTGCAGCCGGCTAGAATGTAGCGCCATTAAGTCTCTCGTCAAGACAACTGAGCAATTCTTTCCTAAACATTGGAACAAGGTTTCGCCATCATGACCGGAGAGGATGTGATCATTGAGTTTGTCCAAGCGGTGGAACGCACGATTCCCGACGCGGCCACAGCCTAATGCTGTACAAGGGAATCCTGGAGGTGTCTCATCGTGCTTGAGATAGTGGCGTCTAAGTTCAGCATTGCGTTTGAAAGGTTTGGCAGTGCATCCTTCGAAGCTACAGACAATGGGCGGCTTGCTTCGTGGCGTATCCAGGGCGTCTTCTCCAGGAATGAAGTCCTGCAGGTGTCGTGGCGAATTGAGAACATCGAAAGATTGGGAGCTCCTACTTTGCCCTTTTGTTAGCGCGTGTCTTTTTTTAAACTTACCCATCCCCATGCAGCGCCGCAGCGCCCTGGTCCGGGGTCTCATATGAGCTCCAATCAACGAAATCCATCCACGGCTCTTGCATGATGCTCTGGTACTCGGCGCTCCAATCAATCCCGTCCAGATTCTCGCATGGGGCGAGCTGCATATCGTTGTCGACGTAGTCAGACATGGTTGGCTGGCGAGCTGATGCTTGGCGAAAAGGGCAACGACGAGGCTGAAAAGTGTTGAAGCGGTATTGGTCGAGAGGAGATTGGAGGACACGGACGCTGAACGGGCGGTGTGTCGGTTTCGGAAGTTGTAAACGAATCAGAGCGGCGTGGCAGGCTGAGCGGGTTGTGCGGTCGAAGGAAAACGGGTGCAGAAGGGTGAGGGGGACGGCGTGCCTTTATGCTTCGTCTTGCACCCCGTGAGACTAATCAAAGGGCACTGTGTCCGAGCTTCATGAATCATATCAACTAGGCCGATTTGTAGGAAAGCCGTCATATGTTCTGTTCGTTCTGTAATCGGGTCAACTTCTGAGTTACTGCAGGCCCACACCTCGCCCCTTCTGACCAACCTTAGATACACAGCTCACACTCAAGACCAGCGTATCTGCTACAGCACTCGAGAACAAGGAACGCTTGAATTGGATTCATCTATCCCATAGAATACAGGGGAATTGTACAACCTATTTACAAATCCGTGGCCAACCTACATCCATCTCTTTCATGACGCCTTTTCTTTCTCTTTCTCCTTCTTTTCCGTCTCTGTCCTCCCTCTAACAATGTCTCCTTTCTCATCCCTCGGCGCCCTCTTCCACCCCGTTTCAAACCTCTTCTTACTCGGGTCAAACCTCGGGAATGGATGCGCTTCTGTATTCAGCACGATTTGATCGAGCTGGAGTAAATCATTTTCGCTAAAAAGCAAGTAGAAATATTTGAGGGTTTCCGCCTTTGATAATTAAATTAGTATACATACAGGTAGGATAGAGGCGAAGGGAAAGGGGGATAGACTTACCAGCCAAAAGCTCTCCATGTTATCCCGCCCCGGCGGCGGTACACTCCTCACATCGTTGATACTAGTGAATCCTCCCCCATTCTCGACGATCGTGTGCTTGACGAAGCTGTTGAACATTTCCCAGCCCCATTCCCGGTAGATCTCATCGCCTGTTATGCGCCACATATAGAAAAGTGACTCGACGGTCTCGGGTCGCTGAAGATTGTGCGCATCTGCAGGCTTGACGATCAAATCTGTCTTCCAATCTGCATCCTCGGATGTCTCCAAATTAGATTTTGACTGTAAGACTTCTTCGCGGTACATCCTCGGCGGGTCATCAAGCTCAAAGTGCGTGATCTCGGCGGCGAGCCCGGTTGGGTTGACACGATATGTAGCCATGCACGTCTTCATGAGTTCGCGCGCGAGGATCAGGTCGTCTTCTTGCTGCTTGCCCCAGCCAGGTTGTTTGCGGGCTTCGGCGACGGTCGCACCGCCGGTCACGGCCAGGGCAATAGTACCGGGGTAGAAGCAGACGAGATGGTCCATTTTAGGGTGGAGATGGCCGTCCAAGCCTGATGGACGTTCCGCGAGGACGGTGAAATGACTGTATTTTGAGTAGGCAAGAAGGTGCTTCTTCACACCTTTCAGGGACTCGTTCCACATGTCCAGGTAAATAGGCTCTGTCTTTTGCGTTTGTAGGTACTGCTTGATTAGGTACTCGTAGTACGAATCTCCTCGACTGCCGAGACGGATTTCGTTGCCGCGGAAGGTGCCCTTGTCTGCGTAGACGAAGATGGGCACGAGACCATCTTTAGCCCCGTTGTTATCGATGACTTCCATGACCTTCTCAGCTTTCTCCCAGAAATGTCCCTCGCCGGTCAAATAAGCAAGGTACTTCAATTCGAGCTGAAGAGTAGTAGCTTCGGCAGTCGACGAAGCTCCACCATCAGCATGCGAAGCCTTACCCTCTCCAGACTTGAGAATCACACTCGCCCACGGCACACCTGACGGCGACTCAAACGCACCCATCAGCCTATCCGCAAGATCGGTTGCCTTCTCCAAGTAGAGGTCCTCCTCATTGCCGTTCTCGGGTTTCATCCCAGGAAGCGTTTCTTGCAGGTAATGCGCCGACAGCAACCCGCCCAGCATGCGTATAGTAGTCTCAAAAGTATTCACATCCTGATCTTTCTCATAATTTAATGTTGTTGACATCCACTCACGTGCATGTTTCAGCTCTTTCGTGAGGTTCATGACCATCAATGTATCCAGCGCATCCACAATAATCCAGCCCATGCCGTTCGGCTGCGCCATGTGTCGCCCGGTTCGCGAAACGGGGCGGTACTCGTCGTATCCTGTCATCGTCAGCTCTACATTCCTCAATCACACTGAGATGCATTCATGCACATCCGCAGCGCACGCGCAACCTACCCCAGCCATGCTCTTCATATCCCCTCCAGCTCAACAAAAAGGCCTCTCTAACACTCTCTTTTCTCGTCCCCCAATCCACCTTCCCTTTCTTCCCCGTCTGCGACCCAGGAAGAACCCCCCTCCAACCACCCTCTTTCTTACCCTCAACTCCCTCCTCTCCTCCACCACTGGCCCACCCAAACCAATACAACACGCCCAACACCACCAGCGCAATCAAGCCTGCCCTCCTCTTTCCCCATCTACCCGCGCCTCTCCTAGCCCCATATCCCGTCGGTTTATCCTTATACATAGGCAGACCCTTCTCGTTGCCACTGAACTTATTCCAAACATGATCTTCGAAGCGGCGCTGCGCGTTGTCGAAGTTCGGAATGTTGTTGGGCAGCTTGAAGGACATGTCTGCGTCGGCCAAGGTCTCGGTCGCTTTCTGCACCGTCTCCGAGGCTTTCTGGACGGTGGTGGTGAGGGTGTGCGACGCGGCGGTTTGGAGAAAGGTGAGCGCGGACGGAGGAGCTTTGCGGAGGTTGAAGGGGTCGCGCGAGTACATTCAAGATGGCGCTGAACGGCTCGGGCCGTCCTCTACCGATCCTAATGTCGAATTAGGTCGGTCTGGCTGATGAGAGTACGGCTCTGCCCCTCTCGCTGTCTCTAAGAAGAAAGAGAAACGCGTTGTGTAGATTGACAGCTGTTCTCTCTTACAGTGCTCGGCGTGTCTCCTTCCCCCATTGGATACCTGGCCTCTGAGCGGACAGGGATCAGCTTCTGGCGAAGCATGGTGTGGCACGTGTGTGGCTTTCACTAGCCACACTGACACCAGCATCTAAAGAAAGAGCCATCAGCAGAACGCGCAGTAAACATAGAAGTTATGACCGTAATCAGTGATATACCCGTTATGACTACTTCATGAGAGATCCACAACGTGGGCACAACGTCGCTCATCAACAACAGCCATTATTCCATCCAATCAATCGTCGTCGCCGATACCACTTTGTATCGATATGGCCTTTTGCACCAGCGACGAATTCTACTTCATATTCTACGCCATGTTCTCTTGCTTTCCTCTCTACCACTGCTGCACTAGAAACAGGCTCCGACCTTCACCACCCAAACTCCCGCAAGAATCGCTCCACAACTTCGATGTTGTATTGCAACCAACACCCCGACAATGAAGCACCTGTTCATCGATCTCTCGGCTCCCGGCCCCCAAACCGAAGCACACACAGAATCAAGACTGTTCTTAGAAGCGTAAGCACCAAGTTTAGATTGCTAAGTGCTACATGAACCGAGGATCCCGTCGATGAGGGCTACTACGGACGTGGAGCAGGATGTGCAGCTGCTGCAGTTGATCAATCCGGATGTCACTGTCCCGACTCGCTACGATGACCAGAATGCCTTCATGTCGCTGTTGACTAATCTTAAGAAAGCGATGCTGGAGGAAGGGATGAATGACAAGGTCGTATATTTGCATCCGAACGATCATTTCGAGTTCAAATGTGCGGCAGGGCATAAAGAGGATGCAGGCATCGCAGTCATGGGTACGCTCTAGAAATTATTAGCCAAACACACATCATCTCATGCGATATAGTCTTCACAAGCACGCATGTTATTGAGCCGTCGATGAAGTTTTGACGTTTTTCATTCCGTGGATTCCCATCATGGAAGGGTTCCAGTATGCCATTGAAGTATGTCAACCGAAGAGACGCCGTCCACCAGTCCCGTCATGCTTCATGTGATCTTCACCCGCCATCATTCCTCGACCGAACCCTTCAACGCTTCACCCCGCTTTCGTGCTCCGTTTATGCCGATCGCTTGCCCTTGGGGTTCTTCTTGCCGACGTCAGAGATGGTAAGCCCTGCAAGAGGATCTATTAGCTATGGTCCTTGGAGTGATACTAGGTTCGTATGAGGTGAAGTCGTACCCGGAGGAAGAGACTGCTTGAGCTTCTCGGCCTTGTCGGTGTCCTTGAGGACAAGGGTGTAGATGAAGCGCTGGCATCGGACCTTGAACTTGATGTTGTTGGCCTTCTTGTTCTTCTTTATGCGCGCAGCTGCAGCAATGTCAGCACTTATCGACGATTCCCCTTTCATTGCTCCTTTTCGCCCTCCTCGCGATCACTTCGCCAAGCGGACCGATGCACTCGTTCGCGGCGGGCGCAATTGCTGGCAGGCTGGACAGATAGACGTACACTTGGCATCCTTGCGCCTGCAGATCTCGATGAACTGCTTGATATCGGAGACTTCGGACGGCATGTTGGCGGATTGTGGTGGATCGAGGTTGGACTTTCGACTGCTTTCCGTGGAGAGCCAAAATGTTGTGGAGGTGGAAATTCGCTTGTGGAGCACGGACCAGTGAGGCGCAAATCGGGGCTTGGCTGATTTGGGCATGGCGGGAATTGGGTTGTGACGACGTGTGTGGCGTGAACGTGTTGAAGCAGACAGCTTGCCTCTTCATGGACGGTTGCCTGAAAGTGTGTATCAGACTACCTTATCCGCATTTCTAGTATCAAATATATAACGGAGTGTACACCCATATTTGAGCTCACAACCTGCATATACACCGAACCGCTACCATGCCGACGCCACTCGACCGCGCAACAAGCTCACGTGTAAAACAGCCCTAGTTATCCGTTCGAGTACATTGGAAAATTAATATATTGATAGGGGCCCTTCTTCGCCTTCGCAGCCATCGTCACCGGCGTCGCAGCCTGGGGTATCTGGGGTCAAGACCTATTCCCTAGTCAGGATCCGACAGGAGGTATGCTGCTGCTCTTCCTCTTCATAGCCATCTGCATCCCACTCTCTTGGTTGTTCATGCCGACAGGCACCCCACCGCCACGGGAGCGGTAGGCAGGAGCTAGATCATAATGACCTCAAATTTCGATACGTTGAAACTTGGGACCGTGTCTAGGGGAAGAGGGAATTCGCTGATTCTGGGTGCAGACCCAGAGACTTGGACGCATGAGCAGTGTGTCACTTGGTTAAAAAAGGTACGTTTACTTGCTGGAGTCCTGTAGGCGCTATTGAAGGCATTGCTGTCCTTGGTCCCGGTATCTAGTTGATCTGGCTGACTGGGTTTGTAGCGAAATCTTCATCCATCGCCGCTGGCCACAACAGCAGAGCTACTGGAGCGGATCAAAGCAAATATGCGGACATCGCGCAATTAATGGTTGGGTGAAGGTGTGCACGCATACGAAAATTGACGGAGCTACAGCTAGGACATGGTGGCTTGACTCGATTGACTGTATCCTGTACGGGCGTTGGCGGCGAGACATGATGGAGGCCGTAGTATATAAGCCCCTAAATTGATACCCTACATCGTGCATGCCTTGCCTATGCGTCACAAAAACAGCCGTTGTAAAATGCGTTCTGGGGTGACTCGCATCATAATGTATATGTGCACTAGTTTTAATCTTCAACGCCAATTTTGCAGTGTCCGACCGCCATCCCAGAAATCCGTCAAAGTCCCAGGTGAGAAGCAGTCCCCTGGAAGAAGCCTTGACTGCCGATGTTGGGCTTTAGAAAGGTAAACCTGGATGCCTTCAACCCCTGATACATCGCCCGAGAGCCCAAGTGGAGGGGAGAAAGTTGACGACTACCGTAAAGCCAAACCACCGTTGTGACTCAGATCTCAAATCCTTGTGACTCCTCCGGTAAGAGCCACCCATATAGATCGTCAGAAAAACCGCTATAGAGCCAAGAGGCCTTCGTATCATCGTCCGGCGGATAACCGTGGGAGACACGATGCAGTTGCCGACTTTTTTCAGAACCAATTTCTTCCACCCGCTAGTTCTGTACACAATTACTACCATTTCCATACTCTTCCAACTCACTAGTTGCGGTTGTCTGCTTTCTTAAAGTCCGCCAACAGAATGGCATCGTCCCTCAGGGCTGCTTGTTCCTCTCGCCACGCACGACTCTCCTCTTCAAGCTCCTTTGCGAGGCGCTCCTGCTCCTCCTCCATGGCCATTTTGAATGGAGCTAACTGCGCGTCAAGCTCAATGCGCTTCTTGGCTGCGATCTCGCGACGTTGCTTCACAAGCTTGAGCTGCTTCCGGGTCTCGGTGAGGGTAAGCGACTTTGATCGCTTGGCCTCGGGCGGAATCGTGAGGGGTGTAGGCGGTCCTGGACGCTTGAGGGTAGGTAAGGTTAGTGGAATAGGAGGGATTACAATTGTTGTCGGTGCAGGTGTGAGGGAATCCTCAGTAGGCTTCGTAGTCTCCAACTCGTTATCGGCTGCAGAGGTCTCCTTTGCACTAGTCTCATAGTTTCTCCCTGCACCTGAAATATTCTCCTCACGATTCGTAAACTCCAAAGACGCAGATTCCTTGCAAGCATCATCATCGAAGGGCATCCGCTTCTGAAGAGACGGGCTAAGCGGAGTCGCCGGCGTCTGCAGGATTGGGGAGAAAGGCGTAGGCGGAGGAGAAGATGCCGGTGTGGATCCACCATCATCTGGCTTCGCCGGTTTCGCTGAAGGACGTAGCTCAGGTACAGCATCAAGCTTCAAGTCGTGAATCTTTCCACCTTTGCCTTTCCACTTATGGTCGTGAGTAATCTCCATGTCCTTGGCTTCGATGGCCTCTGCGAACATGTCAGTGCAATATATCCGAAAGGCAAGCAACACATACCCTTCGAGCGATAGTGAAAACGAAAAATAGCCCATGGGTCCCGTCCCGGGCGCTTCGCAACCAGCCTCTTCTTCCAGCGTTTGGCAGTGGTAATGTCCAACTCCTGGCAATTTCTCTCAAAATTGATCATGTACTCTGGAGTAATGGTCTTATATGTGGCTTTCTTATCCTCTCCTTCCTCTTCGTCATCATCCTCATCCTCATGACAATCCAAATAAGTGGGAACTTTACCGAGAGGCTGATCATCACAAAACATGCGGAGCACATAGAGCCGAACCTCAATTGTGCCGATCGTCTCTGGGCCTTCATCTTGGGTGAATGATACTCCAGAGACAGGAGCGATCTTCATCTCTGTGTCAAGCGTCTTCTTATCACCGAAACCATCGTCCAGCCGGAGGAGTGCTTTTTCGCAATCCAAAGGCTTAGACTTTTGTAGTTTTACCGTCTTTCCAACGTAATTATTCGCCTTGCGTAACACTCCATCTACGAAGGTATCATGGGCGATGGTAAGTGTCTTGGGCAATCAGTAAAATAAAGCCATTGGTCTAGAGTATACTTACCGTGCCATGGAATTTGCCGGTAACTTTAATAATGTTGCCCTCTTCCACAGCAACATAGCAGCAGATAGCATTATCGACAGGATCGACGTATTCGCCGTATTCCTGTAGATCGTTGACGGTCTCGTGGATGTGCAAATGGACCTCTGCCTTGCGATCGGTACCCTTCTCTTGTACCTTCATCCTTGCATAAGGTTACAGCCGATCTTCCTAGATAAGCAAAAACCTCAAGACCCTAACCAATAGATAGCGGTAGATAAGAGATGAAGAAGAGAAACCTTTGCGGCCGACTCTGCACCGCTGTTTGAATTTTGTCCTAGTTATAGGCGCAGTGCAGTGGACTTATTGATCTGGTGCGCCAGCCGTGTGATAAAGTGGCTAATGGGAGTCTACAGACGAAAAAGGTGACGGAAGCGTAATATGGAGGTAAGTGAGAGGTAATCAGAGGACTCGCTGTAGGCAACTGGTTCTAGGACGATGTATAAGGGGTAGGGAGAGAGACTAGGTCAACCTTTACATACGCGTGGTGGAAGGAGCCCCCGCGGAGGAAAGTAAAAGAATCAGCAATGAATAAGTGAGTTTTCTAACCAGATCAAAGCAGGGGGGCAATCTACATCACCTTGCAATAGGCAACGACACAAACCACAGACCAAGTGAGGCAGCTTCTCGCGAAGCCTCGCATATTGGGAAAGTGAGAGAAAGTCGACGAACGCCCACAATGACCCCCATCGTTGCGAAACTCTCCAAGGGCGTGCGACACGTAGATTGTGTATGAATTCCAGGTACCACAAAATATATCATGCGGGTAAGGGTGTAAGAATTGTACACAGTTTTACCCGGTACGCTTTCAGGATCTGTTTGCTTGAGAATGAGGATGTTCGTGCTGAGTACCACTATGAATTTGTGGGCCTGTCGCGAATGTTGACATTGTAGCTTCATCCTTCCAAACTGAAAGCACGAGTTTGAAGAAATACCATGAGAAAAGACCAAGACCGTATCTGTCGCACTGGCAGACTGTAAATGAATAGTCGCTATGTTTGGAAAAAGCACGCTCTGGGATACTAGCGCAACAGAATGCTAGGCCACACGCAGTACAGGTTCTTCCTGGGAAACACTTGGGATCTGCCCTTCTTCGACATTCTTCCTTTCCGTCTTCTTGATTTCGACTCCAGCCCTCTGCTCCCAACTCTTCAAACTCTCGGCATGGTCAGCTCCCTTTTCGACTATCTTTAAAGAGTCTTCGAGATATCTTTCAGCCAGTGTCGGCAGCTCTGTATGAAAGCCGGATTTCTCGATAACGTCTTTCGCGATCTTGACATCTTTCACTAGGAGCTCTAGTTGGTAGCCCGTATCATACGACTTGAGATTCTTCTGTGAATACTTGGTGGAGAAGTTGACACCAGTGCCGACATTCATCACGTCAATCATAGTTTGAGGGTCGAGACCGAGCTTTTGGCCGGTTACCTGGGTTGTTCAGTAATTAGCAATCGAGCAGACCACTAGAAAGACTGACCAATGCATCGTTCAATGCAATGATACTGCCAACACTGACGTAATTGTTGAGCGTCTTCATAGTGTGACCGGCTCCGAGAGTGCCCATAGGAAAGACGTGCGTGCTCATGTCTTGCAGAATGGGCATGACCTTTTCCAATATCTCAGGAGTTTCTGCGCCGACCATTAACGTGGCACCTCCTCTGTCGATAGCATGCAGTTGTTCCTGGGTAATGGGCGAGTCTACGAGATCGACTCGTAATCTGCTCAGTTCGAGGCCAAGAGCGCGCGTGTCAAATGGTGAGGACGAGCTGGTGTCAATGACAGCTGATCCTGTTCAACGTAAGGTATAATTCGGGTCGATCGAGTTGCGAGGCGTGCCTGGCTTCAGATGCGGCGCGATGCCATACTCGCCCAACAGTACCTCCCTGACGACCCTCCCATTCGGCAGCATCGTGACGACGACTTCACAATTCTGAAAGCTGTCTGGATCTAAAGTGGCTACTCTCGACTTCGGATATTCCTCGACGAAGGCGATGCCTCGGGCTGGGTCTGCATCGCGAACAAGCAGCCTGTGGCCTTTCTTCGCCAGGCATGAAGCCATGGGATATCCAGCATTTCCCAAGCCAATCCATCCAATGTTAGGCTCTTCCATGTTGTATCGATTGGGGAGTTAGTGATTTTGCAAGTGTGCAGATTGTGATAGTGGGATGATGTCAACTGGAAAATGGGTATTAATAGCGGAGTCTTTCCGCTTTACCCCACGGCTAGCTCAATTGCCGATCCACGGGCGAGACGGTACTTTAAGTTGAGAACTGTGTGGCTTGTATTTTGTACGGCTACGAAACAATATGAACGCTGTGCTTGGACTATGCGCTATGAAGATAGAGAAGAGACGGAATAGGAAGGCGGACCACGCAAGACTAAGAACTAGGTCGAGACGACGGAGGGAAGCTGTAGTGTGGCATCTGTAAGCACAAGTCGACCGCTCTACTAGCCTATCGTCAAGCTGCGGAACGTTCGTCTGTTGCTGGACGAAAGTGTGTCGGAGGAACGCGATGGTCGTATGAAACGATCAGATAAAATGAGATGGAGACGCGGATATCTCGGTCCCACTTTCACGTGCTATTGAGTGCGCGGCAGAGGGCATCGTGAGAAATTGCAGAGGGCTTTTCGGCTGGCGCGATGCTGAGCGCGCATGCGGGCATCAGAGGCACTGGCGGCATTTGCGGTGGCCTTGCCAGTGCGCATAGATGATTGAAAATGAAAAGAATGCGCGGATTTTGAAAATTTTACCTCGCTGAACGATTGCCGCGGCCATGTCCCAGGATGGCCAGTGTTGTCATAGCGCCAAGTGACGGGCCCTTGCTTTTTCGCCGAAGCTCCAGCTTGCTTAATCTTCAAATCCCTCACGGCCCAAGACCTGCCACACCACCGCCGCCATGCTATCGAGATCCTCCCAGAAGACGGCGCAGGTACGGATACACCCATGGCCGCTCCATTGGGGCGCGAAAAGAGCCTCCCAGCTAATGCGCACGATAGACGCTCCTGCGGGGCGCGCGCCCAGCCTCACGATGCATCGCTGGCCCGTCCATGGCCACCCGCAGTACGCGCATACCATCACCCCTCACCAAGCGATGGCGAGACTGACAGCGCGCAGCCATGGCCACGGTCAACCACGACATCTTCAAGCCCACCAAGTTTGGTGGCAAGTACACCGTGACGCTGATCCCTGGTACGCATCCGTAACCACCTCCCCGATCCGACGATCATTGAACAAAGCGCAGGTGACGGTATCGGTGCCGAAGTGTCCGAGTCGGTCAAGCAGATCTTCAAGGCCGACAACGTACCCATTGAGTGGGAGCAGGTCAACGTTAGCGGTGTCGAGACGGGCAACAAGCACTCCGAGGAGCTCTTCCGCGAAGCCATCGCCTCGCTCAAGCGCAACAAGTTGGGTCTCAAGGGTATTCTACACACGCCCATCGAGCGCTCCGGCCACCAGTCGTTCAACGTCGCCCTGCGACAGGAGCTCGACATCTACGCCTCCATCGTTCTGATCAAGAACATCCCCGGCTACGAGACGCGCCACAAGGACATCGACCTCTGCATCATCCGTGAGAACACCGAGGGTGAATACTCTGGCCTGGAGCACCAGTCTGTCGATGGCGTTGTTGAGTCCCTCAAGATCATCACCCGTGCGAAGTCGGAGCGCATCGCCAAGTTCGCCTTTGCCTTTTCGCTGGCCAACAACCGCAAGAAGGTCACCTGCATCCACAAGGCCAACATCATGAAGCTTGCCGATGGTCTTTTCCGCAACACTTGCAAGAAGGTGTCCGAGGACTACCCCACAATTGAGTACAACGACATGATCGTCGACAACGCCTCTATGCAGTGCGTGTCGCGACCCCAGCAGTTCGACGTCATGGTCATGCCCAACTTGTACGGAGGCATTCTCTCCAACATCGGTGCTGGTCTGGTCGGTGGCCCTGGCATCGTGCCCGGGTGCAACATGGGTCGCAATGTCGCCGTCTTCGAGCCCGGCTGCCGTCACGTCGGTCTTGACATCAAGGGCAAGGACCAGGCTAACCCTAGCGCTCTGATCCTTTCCGCCGCTATGCTTCTGCGACACCTTGGTCTTGACGACCACGCCAACCGCATCTCGCAGTCCGTGTACAGGGTCATTGAGGAAGGGTATGTGTCCCAAACAAATTCTTGGTATGAACCGCCGCTAACAGCATGCAGCAAGACGCGCACGCGTGATATGGGAGGCAACTCCACGACACAAGAATTCACGAATTCTATTTTGGCCCAGATGGAGAAGGCATGATTGCATATAGACTGAACGCGGTCAGCTAACCCGTGATCTAGCGCGAAGATGATGCCCATTTCCACGTGTGCTCGAATTGGGTAACGCCTTCCGATAGAGAGCTCGGGAGTCGCCTACCCACATGTAACTTGCATTGATTCTTGACGATTAGATACGGTGACTTGTACAGTAGGGCCGCTGGTTGTGAATAGAGCTGTACTTTTATATAGCTAGCATGCATGAATCGATTTCATCTATACCCTCCAAACGCCGCGCTATGCATGTTTCGTTAATCATGGTATCATCCCTCTGGTAGATTCAGAACTGCACCCGCCTCTTCCGCCCCGTATATTTCGAGCTCGCCTTCACAACTTTGCCCTTGCGCTCCATCTGCTCTTTCTTCTTCATGATCCACGCCTTGCTCCCCTTGACCTCCTGTCCCCTCTTCACTCCATTTCCTTTTCGCCGCGAATCCATGACATCTACATCATCCATGCCCCTCACTACCCCAGTGATATCCCCATCCAATTCACCCCCTCCTACGGTCAAGACAAGATACGTCTTCGCGTTCTTGGTTCCGGGATCATCCTCCAGCAATCCCGCACCGAATCCCGCCTTAATCGCTGCCTGGCTAACCATCCTCTTCTGCTCGTCATTCTTTGGATAAAATTGACACACAGCCCGTCCCCCCCTCTTCAAGCTCGCATACAATCCCCCAAAAAACCTGTTCAGCCTCCCCGCAGGACTATCCTCGCTGCTCTCCGCATTGCACAGCCACTGTATCGCGCTTATACTGATCGCTGCGTCGAACGTGCCGGGGCGGAATGGCACGCCCTGCCCTGCGTCGGCAAGGAAAAGATCACCTTCGACTTCTTTCTCGAGGGCGACGCCGAGCATGGACGAGCTGATGTCGAAGCCGATCCATACGTGCGGGCCGCCGGGGGTACCGGCAGAGTCGGGTAAGGAGAGGATTTCGCCGGAGAGGCCGGAGCCGCAGCCCACGTCGAGGATGAGGGAGGGGGGTGTTGAGGGAGAGGAGGGAGAGCGCACGGTGCGTCATGTTGGATTGGATCTTCTGGATTCGGGAGGAGGTGGTATATTTGCGGGACTCGGTGTCATTGTAGAAGAGGTCGGGGGGGCTGTTGCATATCAGCTGCTATGCGTATGGGAGATATTCCGGGGGACAGGCGTACAGGATGTCTTCAGGGCGCGACATCGTTGCGATTGTACCTCTTGGGCTTGTGGAAAACGACTCTCAGTATTGCGACTATAAAAATAGGGGCTTTCGAGCTAATGCTAGCTGCAGGTGTGCGGTTTGAGCGAACGCTGAGCGCCAAGATTTTACCTTCGCGATAACTTTTTGGTGTTGCGTCCCTGGTCTCCGCTTGCCCCACACTTCGGCGCTCGCTCCAACTTATCTCCGACTTGGGCCACCTTTCTCCCCTCTGACCTCATGCGTAGCCAGTCGTTCGCTTCACTCGAACTTCGCATCTTGCAATCATGTGGATATTGCCGCTTCTCGGATATGTTGGTGTGATATTGGGCTTTTCGTTTTTGACGCTGGCTATAGGTATGTTCAGTCCAAGTCTAATGATGGAATGGGATGGGATGCTGATGCTTGTGTAGCTTCGGGACTTTACTACCTGTCTGAATTGGTTGAAGAGCACACTGTGCTAGCAAAGAAGCTTCTAACGCGCCTTATATACGGCATCGTCGCGATACAAATCCTTCTCCTACTCGTCGATGGATTTCCTCTAGGCCTGAGCGCACTGAGCGTGGTATCGCATGTCATTTACGCGCAGAACCTACGCCGGTTTCCTATTGTCAAGCTCTCGGATCCCTTGTTCTTGGTCTCTTGCGGTTTGTATACCCCTTCAACGCGCTTCGTACTCAACAACTAACGGCGGCAGGTTTGGTGATATTAAACCACTACGCTTGGTTCCGTCACTTCAGCGCACCACCCCACAATTCCAATCCCTACTCATACAGCCCCTCTGCCTCCATCCCAACTTTTACCGAAATTGCCTCTTACTTCGGACTGTGTGTCTGGCTTGTCCCCTTCGCACTCTTCGTCTCGCTGTCGGCCGGTGAAAACGTTCTACCCTCGATGGGCTCGGAATATGCAACGGGCGAGGGGAGCAGCTTCATAAGCCCAGGGAAGGAACCGGCCGCTGGATTTGGTAGCGGTGTGGCTACTGGTGGAGGAGCAGGGTTGGATGGCAGGAGGAGACAAAGAAGCGGAACGAATGCGGGTATGGCGAAGAAGGCGATTAATGGGGTTAGAGATTGGGTTGGGGAGACGGGGGAGCTTATGGGATTTTGGAAGGGGGAGAGGACAAGGCCGACATTTTGAGGTGGGCGTGGGGATATACACGGATTGAATACCTACTTTATGAGAAAACGATATATAAAAGCATACATACCCTCTCAGTACACATAAAGGTGATGTGGTACGGTGGCTTTGGTCTGATCTCAGTATGATCAAAGACATAAGCGATGTGCTTCTGAGTGCAGATTAGAGAGCTGATGACTTAATAGGAATGTTCACGGCATAAGTGGTACAAATAGAAGGAAGCAAATATATGCCAGAGTAGTTCGAGAGCTATGCGAATCCAAGCTACACTGCAGAAACAGTAAACTGGAAACATGTTAGCTTAACTTACTCGAGATACCTTACATCGTTATCTACAATTTGTCCTACAACTGTAGCAAATGGCAGTGAACACTGTCCTCGCTGACCGCTGTTGGTCACCATCACCATCACTGATCGCCGTGGGCTCATCGCTTGACTGGTATGATCCCGCTATCATTTCACGCCGGATCTCGACCCACTGTTCTGATACGCGACGCTTGATCTCCCATACTCTACTTACACGCTGCAACGCTACCGACCGTTATCACTCCGTTGTCACTCCGTTACCGAACCGGGCAACCACCTTGTTCCATCTTTTTTACGAACGACTAGCCGGGAAGTCGTGCGCCCCATTGACATGCTAGCCATCTGACTTGCTGGTGTCACTGCGTCTCTTTCCAAAACCTAGACTCAACCACCCGTCTTTTGATTCCGCCTTAGCAATGTCCGCCTCAAATGCAGCCTCAGCCGGCCTCGGCGACCCTTTCAGTGCTAGTAACCTACTCGCTCACACTTTGAAGCGTGCGTCACGTATTAGTATGAAGCAGCTACCGACCACGGAGCATCTGCGCAAAGAGTCAGCCCTCCAGACATGACCGCTAGTAGCATTTGTTAATGAATACAGGCGCCTCGTCGGACTGCTCAACACTCCCGTTGGTCGCGATTTCAAGCTCATCACCTCCGCCGGCGTCGAGTTTGCAATTCACGCCACCATGCTCATCGGTGGCCCCAAGCAGCTCGAGCAAGTGCTGTTCCCCAGCAGTGTAAGCGGCCTATTACATCCCGTTCCCGCGTTCGAACCATATCACTGATATTGAGACTGTAGCAGTTAGCCTTCAACGGCGAGCGCCCAGATAACGCGACTCTCCCAGAAATTTACCACCCCCTTTTCGTCGACCGCCTGGTCTCCTTCCTCTACACCTCAGACTACTCCATCGACGACAACGCCATAGTCTCCACCCTCTACCACCACACTGCTCTCCCGGGCGGCAGCACACCCACCTACTTCGAGTTTCCGCTCAGCCCGACTCAGTTCCATGTCTGCATGTACGGCATGGCCGAGCTCCTCGACTACGCCGCGCTGAAAACTTGCGCACACACAAAGCTCGTACAGTCTTTCGTGTTCAACACTAAGGACGCGCAGCGCGTGAAGCAGCTTGTCGAGGTTGCTTTCGAGCCAGCGGAGAGCCCAAAGCGGTTCTGCACAGATGCAGATGGGGCGTTGAAAGAGCTGGCCATTGTCGCAGTGCTAGTGCATGAGAAGGTGTACTGGGGAAACGGGGAGAAAAATAGGTTCCGTGATGCAGTAGCGAAAGACATCATCTCAGCTGCGTATAACGACTTTGGAGCGTGGTACAAGAGGATCAAGGATGGGAACGCGGGGTTGTTGCATGATGCTAAGGACGCTCCTGCAAAGGCTACACCACCCAAGGCTGCCGCAAGCAAGACCGCAGCAAACAAAGTCGCTACGCTCAAGGCCATTAGCATTCCCAATAGACCTGCTCTCCGCTCGAATACGCGCAGCACTGCGCCCAAGCCGAAGCTGGCCCAGGCCCCAGGACGTAAGTTCATCAACACACCTGCCGGCCTCAAGATCGTCGACCCTGGTCAGGACGAGAACATGGGCATGGAAGGCGTGTCGAGTGTTTCCGGCAAGACTACGGGCATGATGGGGTCTAAGCACGCGCCGAAGACTGCGCAGCCAGGTGTCAAGCCGGTAGCTGGTGCTATGGGCGGCGGTGGCGTGGTGATCGAGGATGAGGACATATAGATGGATTAGAACGGTGTTTGCGTCACGGTATTCTTTGATGAGCGGCTGTCGTTGGACAGGTAGTTCTTCACTTTTCCGTGGCTTGGATTGTTGCTGGACTCTTCTGAGAGAGCTTGATCTGTCGGAGCGATTATCATCGGCCCTGAGGATTGAATCTACGAATAGCTCGCCATAGGACTCCGGATTCTCTGCAGTAGATCTCAGGAGCGCAAAACTCTGAAATGCATTTGTCGACTACTGCATATGGCGATGATTTGGATCACTTGATATTTGTCTATTCAGTCCCCAGATCGAAACATATACAGCATGATCTATGTGCCTATTTAGTGATGATCTACCCTCGTGGTGCCATATTGACTCATACAGTCATGTGAAATGCAATACATCCCCAGAGTACTAATCTATAGCCAGTCCATCGTTCTAGGTAGTATAACTTGTGGTCCAGAGCCTGAAGCGTCTTTCAACGTTTGTCTTGGTGTCATACATTCATGCTAAATCTGCTCTATCAATATGAGTTCAGTACAGCACAGTCAATACGTGAAGCGGGTCAATTTAGTAGTTTGTTTCATTGCCATTCAAACATAAGAAATCTATTCGTCATGATATCACGCTCCGAAAACGGCTACATTACTTCCATCGCTCTCTCTTGCCTTTTACAGTCAATCTAGATACCACGCTGCTTCATGGCATTGTTCAAAATCTTCACGAAGCTCGGCAAATGCTGGGGCGTCAACATGGTGTAATGCGCACCGTCAACCCTGTGGATTCTCGGCGTCGTCCTCGTGAAATCCTTCCACCTGCCCAGATGATTTTGCTCCCAGTCGTCCACGCTCTTCGCAACCGCTGCCAACGGAATAGCGCAGAATACATCGATTCCATCAACCAAGCCGCTCGGCTCGTAGTCTACAGCAGAGTACTGCAGCGCAAAGGCCAGATCGGCCCAGTTGGTGAGGGCTTCTTTGTCGAGGGCAAGCTCGTCCATGCGCTCCTTGGGCGCGCGCTTAACCACCCAGTCGAGGCAGTATTCGCGGTCGTGCTTCGAGAGTTCCGGGTGCACAGCGTGGGCCTCCTCTTCGGTGAAGAAGTCGAGGAAGTACGAAAGGTGGAGCAGGCAGGCGGTCCAGTCGAGCTGACGCATGCGGTGCTTGATATGCGGAGGCAGATTGAGCGCTGCAAGCATCTTGACTTCGTCATTGTTGCTGTTGAGGATCTTGGTGATTTCAAAGGCGTACATAGATCCGAACGAGTAGCCACCGATGGCGTACGGGCCTTCGGGCTGCACGCGCTTGATGTGCTGGTGGTAGGTTGTGACTGCATCGAGGGTGTCTTTGAAGTAGGCTTCACCCTTCTCGAAACCACGAGCACGGAGGGCGTAGAGGGGTCGGTCGGTGATGTGTGCAGCGAGACCGAGGAAGACGAGGACTTCACCAACACCGGGGTGGATGAGCCAGAGTGGCGTCTTATCGCCCTTGGCCTGAAGTACAATGACGGGATTGTATTCCTTTGGCTTGGAGATATTCTCGAGGGCATCAGCCAATGTCCTGGCGGTGGGGTTGGTGATGATGACCGAGACCGGGATCAAGCGTCCGATGATCTCTTCGAGCTTCTTCTTGATCTTGATAACAGCGATCGAGTTAACGCCAAGACCAAATAGGTGCTCGGTGGCACCGATATCACTGGCAGGGATGTCGATGACTGATGCGAAAGCCTCCAGGATCTGCTCCTCGAGCGGCGTAGACGGCGCAGTGTAGTTCTTCTGCTTGTAGATAGCTGTTTCCTGCTCGTTTATCTGCTGGAAAACATCGTATGCGCCCGCTTCGAAGCTCTTCTTTATCTTGGTGCGAGAGAGCTTACCAAGCGTAGTCTTTTGAAGGACCTGGTCATTCAACGGGAGAATCAACGGCCGCACGCCAACCTGCTCCATGACACCCTTGGAAATAGCATTGTTGGTTGCGATACGAGCATCAAGGTCCTCGATATCGTAAGTCGGAACGTACACAACAGCAATGTTCTCCGTCTCAGATCCTTTGGGTCGGTAGGCGAACACAGCAGTGTAGCTAGGCTTGGTGCCCTCGACATCTTCAATGGTAGTCTCGACCTCATGAGGCGTGTAGTTGATACCATTAATGATGAGGATCTCCTTCGTCCTGCCGGTCAGATCGAGCTGGCCATCGGCCTCGATCTTACCATTGTCGCCAGTGATGAACCAACCATCGTGAAAAGAGCTTTCAGTAGCCTCAGTGTTGCGGTAGTACTGAGAGAACACAACAGGGCCTCGAACCTCGAGGGATCCAGAGACACCAGCAGGCACCTCCTTGCCATCTTCGTCGACAATGCGCATCTCCATGCCCTTGTGGGTCGTACCGAGACTTCCAAACTCATTGCCACGAGCTTGATCGCGGGCAGGGAAGTCCATGTTGTAGATGGAACCTGCGCAGGTCTCAGTCATACCGAACGCCGGCTTGACAGCGTTCGGTGCCGCTCCGAATCTTGCGAAGGCGGCAGCTGCCTTTGCTGAAGTCTCGACCACGTTGGCCTCTCCACCAGAGATGAGAGACTTGAGCGAGGAAAGGTCATAAACATCATCAGGGAAGTCCTGTAGGGTTCGAAGGACGGCAGCGACGAAGAAGTTGGGTCCAAAAGTATACTCAACATGGTGCCTGTCCAAGAGAATGAGGAACGAAAGCGGATCTTGGACTAGATCGGCGGCCTCGGCGTGGATCTGGTTGGCGCCAGCGAACATGGCGTGCAAGTGAACCTCAGTCAAGGAGGCAACGTGGTCGAAACCGATCCAGTTGAAGAAGACCGAGTCTGCTGTCGTATCGTTCTTCGACGACTTAGCCTCAACTGCGGCTAGAATCATGCCGTGGGTGAGAGCGACGGCCTTTGCATTGCCAGTGGAGCCAGATGTCAACATCAAGGCGGCGATGTCATCTGCGCTCTTGGTCACGAGAGACGAAGGAGCGCCACCCGCAGGCAAAGTTTCGACGGGCACAACATTAAGCTCATCTTGACCTGCAAACTCTCCCAATAGCTCACTCTTGGTGAGACAGATAGGGCTCTCCAGAAGCGAGTTAAGGTAGAGAATGTGGTTCTTCCTTTGCTCTGCATTGTTAGAGAATGGTGTGCTCATAACCGGGATGGCACCGGCAAGCGTGGTAGCCCAGAACCATTCGAGACTGTCGAGCTGACGCTTAAAATGGAGGAGGAGGGGTTTGTCTGCCTTGACACCAAGGGTCTTCAACTGCTCAGCCTTGACCTGGGCACGTTGGAGGAGATCGGGGTATGTGAGAAATACGGCCGGGGCGTCAAGATTGCCAGGAGCATAAAGAGAGACACCCTTGTCTGCAGAGTTCGTTGCCGCATGTTGAAGCAGCTGGGGAAGGGTGGAGAGGGCCATGGTGCCTCTGTCGATATATGTCTCTGAAGAATTGAAGACCGCGATGCTGTTGAAAAGACCGGCGTACGAATGAAAGACAAACGGTGATGATCTGCTACTTTGGAGCTAAGTAGTACCCCCTTATATGATGCCCAGCACCAGAAGGAATCAAACAAGACACGCTGTACATAGAGCCATCGAAAACAAATCCGCCGGCGGACATGGCCTTGACCAGTCCGTCAGCCCTCTGCAGAGTCACAAACCTCACTGATAGAGTCGCCACAGAGGCTCAACGAGCTCTACAGGACGAAGAACGAGGCATATCGCTGACTCCTCCGGCCGGAGTTGGACTAGCTTATCCACTTACGCACTCTCGGCGACTCAACCAATCGAAGGATCACTGCCGTGAGGTCAACGTCGCAACCAGTGTTACAAGACCTCAGTACGGACTTGAATACACGCTTCGGTTGGTTGTTGAAAGGATCGATGCACCGCCTGAAAGAAGGTACCGGCGGACGAGACTAGGGAAACTCCATCCAACAAAGATGTCGCGACTCGGGAAGGACCATCGGAAGTCTATGTCGATCTCAATCCGCCGTCTTCGCTCTAGCGCTGATGTTCGTCTCAGGCGGCTATGTTTACGAAATTGGGTACTGTATTTTTTTAGGCGGCAAGCGCGAATAAAGACATGGGCTCCAATAGAGGTATGGTCCTATTGTCAGTGCGATGACCCTAGGAGGATTGGTCGTACCACTCGTAAGGCACCGCCTGCTTAGTCGCAGTACATTTTCTGACCGATCTCAGCTAGTCAGAAAGCTTGGCTCTCAGTAGTGTATCTCCGTATCACGAGCCCCACAATGGCTGCATCAACTTTAAAGTAGATATCGGAAAGGTATTCGAGCGCAAGATGCAGTTAGCTTGTGCGGTGTAGTGGCGTTGGATGATCGTCGAGGACTTGGTCAACCTTGCATCTGATCCGCCGCCGGATAGACAAGCCACGAAACAAGCTCGAGAGTTGCGCTTGATCAGAAGCTTGTCTGATCGACAGAGGACCTAAGTGATGTTGAGCAAGCAGAGAACGGAGCATTGCTGGCTATGCACTCTGTGATCACTCCAAGAAAAAAAAGGCGACGGGGAACGTATTGTCTTCCTGCGGGCTCTCAACGTAGAGTGGGTCAGTTCCTTTGAGTATATGCTGTCGAGCATTGCTTGCGGGTAGAGGGCGTTGTTCACGCATCAGGATGAAGCTGCGAAGCAATCTGATTGTCCGTGAAAAGAGCCGGTCGGAGAGTCTGTGCGCTGAACGCACATCAGAAGGCATGGCGGTGTCTCTCGAGCCTTGTGGTGAAGACGCACGTCCTAACGGCCCGGCATGCGTGTAAACTAGCGCTCCTTTCGGTAAGGCGAGCCGTGCAAGCGAATCCCGTACACCGAAGGAGCCGCATCATACCTACCAGATGCGATTTCGAGCGGGCCGGGTTAGCTGGACCAGATTTATGTTGGGCTGCATTTGAAGCCGCAGGCGATTGGGACGTCGGTAACCGCTGTCAAAATCAGGTACCCTTGTTCTGGGTCATGTCAGCAATTCATTGCCCACCGTTATACTTTAATGCACGCCAAAACCCCTCAGCACTCAGCTCTGCAGGCTTGCTAAAATCCACGCTCGCTCTTCAACATGGCGCCGAAATTCACATATCTGGGTATGGGCTCTATGGGCCGTGTACGTAAATTTTCCATCATGTCGCTGGCGACCTCCGTTACTGACAAACTCAACCTAGGCCATGAGTAAAAATTTGGCTGAGAAAGGAAACCTCGATAAGCCTGTCACGCTTTGGAATCGGACTCACAAAGTGGCTAGCGATTGGGCTGCGAAAGTTGGATCCGGAGTTGTTGCTGTGGAGGACCTGCTAGAAGCCGTCAAGGACGCCGACATCGTATGGTCATGCCTCGCGACCCAGGACGCCGTACTCTCGTGCTTCAACAAGATACTCGAAACTGATGTGAAGGGAAAATTCTTCGTCGAGAGCTCAACTGTGACCCCTGAGGCGTCGAACAAGCTTGCTGAGCGAGTACGCGATGCAGGCGCAGAATTCATCTCCATGCCGGGTATGAATGCCTCCTTTTAATTCGTCCCGAGCCTGCATTCTAACAATCTGCGGCACAGTCTTCGGAGAGCCCACTATGGCCATGGCAGGAAAATTGGTGACCGTTCCCGCTGGTCCCAAGGAATCGGTCACAAAGATTTTACCATATGTGGAAGGAGTGTAAGGGCGCATTAATTCTTTTTGTCTTGACGATATTGATTGGAAATAGGGTCGCCCGCGGAGTTGTTAACCTGAGCGAGCAACAAGTCGGAACAGCGTCGCATCTTAAGCTCATCGGAAACGTTATGATCCTCATGATGATTGAGGCGGTCGCAGAGATCCATGTCCTTGCCGAAAAGACCGGCTTGAAGAACGAGGTCATGCACGATGCCATCAACACCTTGTGGCCCGGTGCCGCCGGCGTGTACTCGAGGCAGATGCTGTCGGGACACTACTACATTGAGAACGTGAGAAATGCCTCATCTATACCTAAATTACTCGACTGACGTGAACAGCCAATGGTCCCTATTGACATGGCGGTGAAGGTCTCATCGCACGTCTTGAGTCTGGCCGAAGCTCATGGAGCGGAACTCCCTGCATACAAAGCGGTGCGCAAGCAGATTGATGCAGTGAAGGAACACTGCGGCTCCGACGGTGACCTCCTGGGCGTGTACGGTGCTGGACGTCTGCAGAGTGGGCTTCCGTATAAGAAAGAGAAGGTTCTCAACGAGGATGGCACGAGAATAAACTGATTGAAAATGCATTAGCAAGTAATGATACCAAACGATTTGATGACATTGTCCTTTTCCAGCGTGGTGCAGGCTCTTGTTCGTAGCGTGGCATCACGCATCAAGAAAGTCCGTTCGGTCGTCGTACATCATTGCGCACAACATCGGTGAGTATTCGAAGCGGAAACTTAATATCCCGAATTACAGCAGGTGGCAGCGCGACCGCGCCGCGATGAGGCGTCAAGAGGCATCAGGACTCGGAGCGAGAACGATCCCCAGCTAAGCCTAAAATCGCTGAGTAATTTTCCCGCCCCCGCCCCCCAATGCCGCCTTAAACTATGCAATTAAATCGTTTCAACATACACCCTCGCTTACATTGATCCAGATGTCATAGATAGCAATCACGATATCGCAGATTTACGACCAGATTTACTCGAAGCTTGACCCTCGATTGGCAGCACCTAATTCACTTCTTACCATCATCATCGCGTCAACCTTGATGCAAAATCCCAACACGGGTACTTCCTAGACGAGAACGCTATGTGATGATTGAGCTAATATGGATGATCAACAGTCGAGATTTTTTCCAAGGGTCTTTGTTCAACCGAATTCCCGACTCTAATCCATAGAAACCCCCCTTTGTCAAGCGGCATGCCCCCTACCTAGCTGGGCTTCGAGGCTTTCAACCTCCATCTGCTTCACTAAATGTAGAATACACGACTTCGAGTTCAGTTGTCCTGCTAATCTTTCCTGGTCCGGGGCTCACCACCTGCCTCTCTGCGACCAGACCTTCTTCGCTATCTCCTGTCTTCGCGCTCTCTGCGTCCGTCGTGCTCCTGTTGATTTCCGACATTCGAATCTGCCCGTCGCGACTACGAAGTGTGGATTGTTCTGCGCCCGACCCTGAGCCATACGAGTCGTCGCCAGGCTTGCGCCAGAGGTAGCGCAGCGCGCGGATGGCAGGCATGCTGGAGACAAGGATACCGATGGCGGGCTCGGCCACGGACCAATTCATTGGAATTCCCATCGCGTAGGAGATATCAGTGTCTTGAAGTAGGGCGGGGATGAACCCGAGGCGGACGGCAGAGGTCACTACGGCACTGTAATATCGGTTGGTGTTAGCATCTCGAGATAATAACCAAAAAAGGGTACTTACAACCCACCGACAAGCATAGTTGCAAGCAGTTGCAATTTTGTCTTCTTATC
Organism: Kalmusia sp. IMI 367209; assembly: GCA_027946365.1. Classification (NCBI taxonomy): domain Eukaryota; kingdom Fungi; phylum Ascomycota; class Dothideomycetes; order Pleosporales; family Didymosphaeriaceae; genus Kalmusia; species Kalmusia sp. IMI 367209. Next base: position 1,340,417 of record JAPEUQ010000003.1, on the reverse strand, counting down.
TAGCTGCAAAGGTAGAACGATGGGTATCGATATGAAGTAGACGATAGCATCCGTTCCTACGCCCGTGATAGCATTCCCAAGATAGAATGCATTGATGTCGACACACCTGCACCAGTTAGTTTGTCCAAACACTCAAACACCTTACTTTAAGATTTATTACCGTTTTTCATCATTACGAAGTGTAACATCCCAAGCCGCTCTAATAGGATGACATTGGAACGCTGCAACGAGGACGTTGGCAAAGGTGTTCGCAGCAACGATGCCGAAAATGACCCAGACGATGGTTCGGAGTGTTTGCGATTGTACGCCTCGTAGAATCCTCTGGTACAGCGATAGGACGCTAAGCTTAATCATGCCCAGTACGAAGTTGTAAAAGATAGCGGAGACATAAATCGCCTAGACAGCGATTAGTATCCTAAAGTGAAGGAAGTGTTCATTGATCTGTGTCGAAATGCACCCGCTACAATGCAAATTTACATAGAGGAATCCACTAGATCCTACCTGTTGATACGCAATCGCACCTTTATAACCCCGTTCATGAACAATAATAGTGTAGTGGACGCCCATGCCTCGATCAATGGCCACGAAAACGGCAGCCACAAGACCAAAGAAGGACAGAAAAGCCATTACATTGAACACTACAACTGTCAGTACAATATCTTGCGTAAACATGCTTAGCAGAACGGCAGGTAAACTTACGGTCGTCCAGACCCCATATCCTTTCGCCTCTCTTGCCTCGCCCGTCGTTCATGCGCTTTTGAAGTATCCATCGGCCTGTGTATCGCAGAATCACAGTGATGACAACTAGGACTGAGGCACCTACGCAAACGCCAATCTCGGACGCTTTCATATTGTCCCGCGTATTTGGGGTGTGCTCAGTGGGCGTCCCCATGATGTTAAACTTGGTAGAGTGAAAGGAAGCAAGCTCGAGCAATGGGCCTAGGTGTCGATTATACGCTAGTAGTAGTTTTGGCGTCTCTATGCCGGCAGGTTGAAATGCAAGTTGAGGGTGGTGCGATGCGAACGAATCGCTGGTCTGTTGAATAAACGTAGCGACAAACACGTCGGGTTCACCTGACGTTTTGTCTGTGAAACGTGTCTATGCGGCACAAATTCTTTACCAGGTCCATTGCATATCACCCTCGTAGGTCGTCTATCAATCCGCGTTCGCAACAGGCATTGTTGTGTTTTCGTCCAAAGCCTGCCGGGGGTCGACGGTTCACTATCAGCGCCCAACGGTCAGCCCCTCGCGGCCCTATAGGTCTTTTCCAGCGGCTTCCCCCGATCCTTGTAGCTTCGTACAATCATGCTCATACATGAAGGAGCTCTTGTACCCGGACATTCGGGTTCTTGCGCATAAGAATTCGTGGCTGTGGAACGTCTCCTGTCGGCGTATCCAAGAAATGTGTTCAGCAATCTAAAAGAGTCTAGTGTTAGCGACTTGCCTCATTACTCCACGAACTGGTTGGCTTGTATCAAGGCGCTAATGACCTTGAAAGGTGTTGTGTACTACGCAGTACGGCGTGTTTGTCACACCCTAGCCTCCAACCGACATTGACAAGCTGGCTTAACACTACTTGCACTTGAGAGTGTAATGAGTAAGTCTTGATTGTGGGTAACCATATTCCTCTTGTATTAATGGATAGGTGAGTAAACAGACAATGGGAAACGTTGGTATAGTGCTGCATTTGCGGGGACCCGGATTTCCGAGCGAGCGGTGCCGCCGATCTTGGACAGGGTTTACGACGAATTACTGTTTTTCCCGACAAGTCCATCTGCATGCGATAAATCTCCGTGGTTGGGATGCACGAGTGCGAAAGCTGCATAATGGCGCTTGTTGAGGTCAGGCCCCGGGCCCAGTGCGATCACTCCCACCTACTAATCGCATGCACTATCGATGGCTACCTCTATGGAGCAATGGCCTCGTGATTGGTGATCGATTATCTTTCTATTGAAGAATTCTCATCGCTACATCTCATTAGCACGCGCGCATCATGAGTTGGTGAACACAAACCGTTTTAAGCTAGCTACACAACGCAATTCCGTATTTGTATGCCAATCAATATAACATTCATCCACTTCATGATCGTCATAGCAAATCTCCGGACGAACCATCACAAGATGTACCTAAGGCTGTGGCATGAAATTACATTTCAGCTATTCAAGAATGAAACCCCGAAAGCCGTACTTATATTGAGTGAGAAGTCCTGATTCACAACAACGTCTCGAAGCGCACGACGCCACTCATTTAATCTCTTCAGGTTTCCTAACTTCCGCAACTCTGATACTTCCCTTCTCGCCCTCCCTCTCCACGAACCTGCCGAGGAAGTCGCGATTGTATGCCACCCCGCCAGCAACCACATACTCCCCCTTCTTCACAACCTCGATATCAAATCGTCTTACGATCTGCCCACCTCGTCAGCGCACATGCCCTCACCATTGTAACATATCAAATCACTTACCTCGGGCAACAACTTGAACATCTCCATATGTGCGATATCCTTTCCAATGCACACCCTAGGCCCCATTCCAAACCCAAATTGCATAGCCTCATACTCAAGACTTTTCTTCTCACTTTCCAACCATCTCTCTGGACGAAACGCATCTGCATCTTCGCCGTAAAGCTCTCTGTCTCTCTGTATTGTATACGCGTGGCTAGTGATCTCGGTGCCCTCAGGTATGAAGTGCCCGTCAATGGCTTTGCCACCTTCGGGCGTAATGCGTGCGAAGAGGTTGGTGGCGGGAGGGTTCAGACGGAGCCCTTCTTTGATACAGGCCATGAAGTAGGGGAGATGCCGACGCGTTTCTTCGTACAAGATAGGCGTTGAGAGGTTCCCTGCACGATCAGCGTCGTCGATCTCCGCTCGGGCGCGAGCAAACGCGGTAGAGTCAGAAGCCAGAAAGCGCAGAATTGAACCGAGTGCAGTTCCGGTAGTATCGGCACCGGCTTGAATGAGGAGAGTGACGTGTGCGCGTTTTTGCACGGGAGTCAGAGGGGTGCCATCTGAGTATCGCGCATCAAGACAGCTGTCGATGTTCTCAGTCTTCTTCAAAGGTTCTTTGAGCGCGAGCATCACTTACTGCTGCATGAAATCCGGTTCTCCCTCAAACCCTTTCTCCGCAATTTGCTGCTCACGCGCCGTAACCTGCCGATCAGCCTCGCACATCAGCCATCCCATACCAAGTTCATTATCTACTGAAGGCAAAAACCACTTTCCTACAGACGGCATCGGAATAATGCGCTCTCTGAAGAACCGAAAGCGACCCACGAAACCGAAGAAGTCGAGGCCTATTCTCCAATTGGTCAAGATAAGCTTCTCATCGCGTTGGTTTTTGACGCAGCCAAAAGCATTCGTGAAGGAAATCATGCTCATGATATCGGCTGCAAATTCTGCCACCTTATCCGAGAGACACACGACCCTTCCCGCCCGTGCATGCTCCCTCATCTTGCGAACAAACAGATTGATTTGCTCATCGAACCTCGCCTCCCATACATTCTTTAGCTGTCCGATGGTCCATGGCGCATTCGACAGAGCTTTACGAAGCTGCTTATGCTGCTCGCCATCTAGCGTCGTGAAGATCGATGGCGGGCCCAAAGCACCTGTGCCATACAGCCCACTCTTGGTGTTACATTTCGGATCCCAGTAGATGTCTCTCGCCGCCGAGGGACGCGGAAAGAAGAGCATCGTAGGCGAAATACGGATTGGTCGGTCAGCTAAAACATGTTGTTAGCCTGTCATTTTCGTGACGTGGGGTTGCACTGCAGTCAATATCTGCAAGGCGAAACTGCACGTCATACGACGGATATAGTCGGAACAGCAAGGCAATAAAACGCGACGGATAGTGAGAAAGGATCCTTACTGCCATATTTTTGAACAAGATATGTGAGGAATTGAGGCTCTTTGTATCTAATGGAGATGATGGCACCGAAGAGCGAGAACGATGTGGCATACCAGGGCCCTGGAAACCTAGACAGCGGATGAAGGAATTGATTATAGACAATACGTAGTATGAGTGGGGCAAGGACGACACCAAGCACGGTGGGCCCAACGTTGGCGAGCGTAAGATCGAATGACAAAGCGTGGAGGAGCCCCATGTTCGGATACGAGTATACCTGGACAGGTGCCTTATACGCGTAAACAGTAGGATATCGCTGCGGCACAAGCAGAAATGAAGATGGACGCTGAAGGATGCAGCCCGAAAATGAATGCTATGTTTATCAATAAAAGCACGATGTGCATGCTCGTTACACGATGCGGGCAACGATGTTCACTGGCAAGCACTTGCCGTAGCGCAGCCCATTTGTGTTCAGCAATCGCGTTGTCGAAACCCAGTCCTGCCGTGACACTCATTGCTTGGACACTTGATCCAATGTGGGCATGTGAGAGAAACTCTTCAGGAGTTCGTTAAATCCACCTCTTGCAGCATGTCTTATGCGGAAACAACCAAATTCTGCTTAAGCGCAGGCAAGACGACGATCTCAAGCTGCTCGTATTGGGTGCTGATAGGACAGAGAGCAAAGAGCCGGCATGATCAAGACGGTTAAAATTGCATCTTAATCGGTCTGGATACATTATCGGTACCGTTGTCATGGGTGCGGAAGGGCCGGAATATTTACGCCCCGCACCCTCGATGTCTTTTTCAGTCTCGACAACGTAACATTCATGTAATGAGGGCCTCCTATCTTTGTAAGCGACAGCTGTGGCTATGTGAACGAACGTTACCCGGATCTAGTAAGGTCCTTGTCAAGGCGTGTGGCTGCAACGGGACAATAAGCGAGATGCGACTACGACCGTGAGCTGACTCATCGGCAGAAAGGCGAAGCCTGTGATGTGCAATGTCTTACAGGCGTATGCAAGTCTGACCAGTGACAAGCATATGGCTGCTACTTGGCACTATTGAATGAATCCTATCACCGGGGTTAGCGATGAGCGACAACGCCTGAGGGGTGAGTGGGGTCGACAACACAGAGAGCGCAATCCGCAAGCACGTGCGACATCGTCTAAGCAGCCACAAGCAACGGAATGATTGGCACGGATCAAAGTTTGGGAGCAAAATCAACAATAGAACAAGTTCACGTTGTATAAATCGATCATCGCATTGGCATGTGTTAGCTAGCAGTCTCGCTAGGATTGCATGTTTCTAATGTACCGACCATTTATCGCCAAAAAGAGAGATGCGATATGCAGAAACACATGAGACATATCATCCTGCTTGTAGAGTCACCCTGAGGGACCCCTATCGTAAGATGAGCGTGTGTGTCTCCTTGTAACGAGGACTGGCTTTAGAAAACCCAAAAGTGTTACAAGTTCTGTATTGTCCTACACATTGGATGTTGAAAACCCCAGATTAGATCCCTCTGGCCTAGGACCAAGGTTGGATGCGGACCTCCTCTTTCTTTGCCCTCCCAATGGAATTGGACTAGATGGTTCATTGGCATGTGGTGGCTGGGACATTGATCGTTCTCGACCGAGGCCTCCAGGGACCTGTAGTTGGTCCTGGGAGGCCGACCAGGATGAATTTCTTGATAGCTGACTATTCTGGAATAGATTGTCTGGAAGTGTTTGCGTTGAGAGTGTTCGAGTTGGGGATCTCGGGTACAAGCCCTGACTCCAACGTACACCTGGACTCGAAGCCTCTGAAGATACAAGGGTCTGCGTACGTAGTTGTGTTTCTCTCACAGGAGGCGCGGAACTGACAGGCAGTGATGGATGTAACTGCGGGTCGAGGACAATGGTGGTCGTTATCTGTGGAGTTGAGGGTAAAGAATGATATCTTAGGGAAGATTGTTCAAAGGGCTGAGACTGAGCATGGGAAGAGGCTCGGCTGTTTGCGTGACTGAGGGTATGGCTGAACTGGCAACTGGTCAATTAGTGACTGGTCCGTCTTTGAGTTTGGTTAATGAAATCGAGGGAAGGAAATGAATAAGCAGGGAGACGTATGGATCGACGAATGGAAGTAGCTTCGCATGTCATGTCATAGGCGCACAAGTGGCAACTCCAGGTTGATCGACGAGAAGCAATAGCACAGAAAACGACGAACATGCCAGAATTGAAAAGGCATGCGGCATGGCAATGTTTACATGATGGAATGTGCGGAGGAAAGTGAAAGGAGCTCATGAAATAAAGTGGGAGAAAGTCATACCCACTAGTTATTGTCACCCGGTAGGCTTCCTGGCCAGATTTGCTCCTGCACAAGAGCATCCCAATCTTCGAAAATATTTGTAGTCGCTTGAAAGGTAGCCCTTTGCCCAAAATTTGTAGGGGAAGTAACTGGAGGATGAGGGGCAATCTGCGCCGCGAACCCTCCAGTGGGCGGGTGCATTGCCTGCTCGCCAAGATGTGAGCCAACAGGGATATGAACTCGCATCTGTTTTTTCATGCGAGCTTTCGCTACTATCTTCTCAAGCAAAGTCTCCCGCATTCCAGGCTCCATAGGTCGTTGAGAGGCATCAGCGGGAAAGAGTTGATCTAAAACAGACCAGGCTGTGCTTGTATCCTCTACGCTAAGCTGTTGTTCTGAGGCAAGAACCACTGCCAAAAATGAACAAGAATATACATCGCGAACTCGTCTTGTGTACCAATTATATGGTGAATTCGAGTACTGGTGGGTAAGGCCGGCACAACGCGTCGCTAGATGCAGAGCGTCATGGAATGTGCTATACCAATCAGCAAAGTCATGGCAGGTGCATGGACCGAAAGATACATACCTAAGAATTTCAGGATGCCCATAAGGAATTTGAGCGGGCATTTCTCTTCGCTGCGTCATGCTTCCCATGAGCTTGATCTTGAGCAAATTTATTTGACATATTTCCGCGACCAAGTATTGCATGGGATCTGAGCTATCGAAATGATCCCAGTTATACCTTGTTGATAGACGGCTTTGAAGTTCATTGGCCCATTGTGTTCTGTCAGTGCGACCGGAAAAGGGAATAGCTCGCCTTGCAAGTTGAGGCGAGGTAGAACTATTCCGGAGTGGACGGTCTCGTGGATTATAGCGGAGGCACAAGAGTTGTTGTTGTTGCCTAGCGGTCTCTGCTTCTACTATCAATAAAGCCATTGACGAGAATGGGACAGCATGCTCTTGGGCATCTTCCACTTCCTGAAAGCTTGTGAAATTCATCTCCGAGCCTCGATGCGTAGGCCTACTCTGTAAGTCTAAGTCGGAAAGACCTTGATCGCTAAGACTTAATGGAAGAGCAATATCATAGGTATCCGGATTGATAGCCGGCTCACGGCAAAGCTGTTCAGCAAGGCGGCCATCGAGAATGCAGATTTGCGCCCACAGCCTACGGCGAGTCTCGATTTCGATGGGGTTTAGGCCAAATGTAGATGGATCCCGGTGGACACCTAACGACTGAGCCATGTGAATTGTTGTACCAAGCTGCAACCATTGTCGTTGCGGGTTGACGGTGCCAAGTTCGACAGACTTTGCTAGTATGTTAACGAAATTATCATGAGGGAGTGGGTTTGATTACTTACCAGATACAACACCATTGCCTGCAGGAATTCCATAGATGCCGCCTGCACAAAGCTTTCGTCCATGATGTTAAGTCTTGATGTCATCTCCCGTCTCAACGCAGACCATAATCCAACCGCGTTGATGCTCTGGGCGAGATCCGAAGGGTTTGGCCCATGAACTATCGAGATGATAGAAGCATAGTACACGGCACACAATAGAGTTGCGAACGCGCGATCGGAGCCGATGGCCGTCGACTTGTCATTTCCTACAGATGAGCTCTGAAGGGTTGGCATTGTGGGGTCTGGAAAGGGTGATGGTTGTGGTGTAGAGAACTGTGCCTCTTGCGCGAAGGCACTTGTGTATGAAGGACCCGTTGACATCGGTATCTGTGACCGCCTTCTTCGTCTAAAAATGCTGCACTTGTCCTGGAATGAAGGCCAGTGCAAGACTCGGACGATTGGGTCGACTCGGTGGCTGAACGCTTCTAATAAAGTCTCGTGCAACCGGTCATCGATTAAACGTAGGGTCTCTTCTGTTGATGAGCCCAAGGACTCCTCTACGTGTGCTTCCATAACCCCTTGAGTTACCATTGCTTCACCCGGCAGGATCTGGAGTTGGTTAGCGAGGCGTTACTTGGATACTGCGAGCAGCACCCACCTCTTCGGCGGCTACGGCCCACGAGTAAGGACTCAGGTATCCGGGAGCCCGTCCTTCAACCAGCTTTCCAGAATTTGTGGATAGCCGTTGCGATCCGGCATCGAGAGGTGGAGGGGAATACGACGGTTCGCGGGAGGGTGACTTGCTGTCAACTTCTCTTGAAAGGCGAGCCACCTCTTCCTCCAATTTGGAGAGACGGCTCCCCTCTACCGGTTCCCGACTTCCCGGACGTGACGGCGCAGTCCCGCCAGATGGTCCAGATTGCTGGACTGGCTGGCAGAGGGCGCCAACTTTGATGCAGTTGGAGCACGCTGGTTGAGCGCGATCACATTTTACTCGTCTTGCTCTGCACCTCGCGCATGCCAGTACGTGTCTTCGACGAGTTATGGTGGGGGCATCACCTCGGCCGTCGTACCTTGATGCCATTTCGTGGTTAATGGTTCTTGCGTGGCTCACCGGAAGGGCGTATAGAGTGGGCTTCGAAAATGAGATCCTAGCGGCAGAAGGCGTTTGAGTGCCTAACTCGTGCGAATCCCAAAAGGCATTTGTATGTAGATGTACGGAGAGTAGGCATGGAATAGATGACCCGTGAACCGTTTTCGTGCGAATAGGAACCAAGGTTTTTGCTCACGTGACGAGCGAAGCGCCAGGGCTAAGAGGCTAAGTTACGCCCGGCAGCACCCTATTTTAGGTCAGCCGTCGAATCAAGCATACAGCCTTGCGGCGTACAACAAAGCTCAGGTAATCTGGAATGGTATGCGAAATAGTGAGCACCTACCAGCTAGTGTAAGATAGGGAGGCCCCCGGTTCAGTTGCACTGCACCCCTTAGCTCCGACCGTAGACTAATGATCTGTATGCGTTGCAATAGTCGATGGGCGTTGTATGACACCAAAGCCTCTCCCACTTTGTCGAATTAAAGGGCTGTGTGGTGCTGAATGCTCTATGACTGCACACGGCACACGGATACGGAGTCGGAGAAGAGCTTTCAACTCAACGTACTACGACGAGCAGCGCAGGCACAGCCAGTCGGACCCGGGAACATGTCCTCGTAGTCTGCGCTGGGTCGGGCGAACATCGCCCATCGCCCGTGACTACGGTCGGCCGGCATAGCTAGTATCGCCCCGCTCGTACACTGTATGGGGTCTCGGACCCCACGGCGGTGTAGAATGATCGCAAAAGAGGCCAGATTCTGTCAAGTTCTCTCAAGCAAGGATGCAAGCAGTCGACGACCAAGTCGACGGCGGCTCGCTTCACAAAAGCACCGTTGTGATTGACAAATTGCAGTCCGAGTCGGGCAGTAGAGCGCTAGCGCAGCACTGGTCCGACTGGGGATAGCGGCCAGGTGCTGGTTTGATTTGCAGCACACGGTGGTCGAGGAGAAAGCTTGGCCCATTACCAACGAGCGTTGGAGACGCATGGTGCCCTGGCACATCCCGCCGAAGCGTGTTGAAACGGCTGTGGATAGGGTCAGGCGCGTCAGGCTGAATCCGGGAGCTGCATAGAAAACACATGGGCGGTTGTTTGACACGGACGGTCGGGGCGGGCAGAGTAGCGGCGCAGGCGACGAGCGGGGCGTAGGCCGCAGCCTCCCGCCGGTAGCGATCGTGATGTCCGGCCCTGGTCCGCCCAGTGCGCGGGCACGATGCGGCGTTGGCGGTGATGGTGTTGGTGAGGTGTGATTAAGGTTAAGGTTAGGAGAGAAGGTGCAACCCACGACGGATGACCGCTCGGGGCCGACAAGGCGAGCGATGCGGCTAGCGTACCTGCCCGGAGCTCCATGGCAGCTTCCTGTCCTGACGCGCTGGGCTCCATTGTACAGATCGAGCGTCCGCGCTGTATCTTCATCGCCAGCCCCGGGTCTGGACGTCACTCTACAACCATTCTCCACGAGCGACGCGGTGCCACTACAGCGGGCTCGGCTTGCCTCTCTCCTGGCGCCCGCGCTATGTATGCAATGGCATTTCCCGAACGTCGCGTTAGTGGCCGGTAGTAGAAGGTGTCCACCGCCGCCCTCCTCGAACCACGTCGCCTTCACCTCCAACCCACAACGGGGAACCCGCTTGCCATATACGCTCGTTTTGCGAGCAATGTCTTTTCTGGCCCCCTCCCACGCCTCAAGCGTCGAGTATGCGGACACCGAACGAACCCCCTACCGCTGCAGTCGAGCGGCACAGCATTTAGCCTTGGGCCCCACAAAAAAAGCCCTAGCCACCACCCGTCACCACCCTATTTTCCTCGCTTGTGAGAGCAACCGTCAGCGGGCATTGCGCATGGCACATTGCACACTCGTGGCTCGACTACGTTGCTAGCCTCCGCGGGTGGGTGCCGAGCAAAGGGACGGCGTGCAGAGGACGGCAACGGAGCCGTATGAGCCGTGCACCAGTAACGGCTGCATACATAGTAGACCCATCACGGTCGCGCAGAGCCTCGCACGGTCGGGGTTGGTGGGCGTCCGACAGTGCCCCAAACGGTGGAGCACGGTGCCCAGCGACCCACGAATCAGCCTATCCCTCGCAGTGGCTGCCTTGCCCATTATAGTGGGCCATCTTATTATATGACCACTTTTTCGACTCGCAAAATGCAGTGCACATGCGGGGCAAAGCAGGATTACATTCCAAAACTCCGTCTACGCTTCAGTTCGGCACGCCCGCAGGGATCCAAGCATCCACCGTCAGATCGGGACAATGCTGGTCGCCGTCTATCCTCCTCTGAAGCCTTTGGTATGGACCTTCATCGGCCCCTGCATTGGCACCTTGCATCACCCATGAGCTCGGTAGTCTTCGCAACCTGTTTCAAGACCAGGATCGACGCCACAACGTTTTTCACCTGCTTCCACGTTCCTGCCGCTCGTCACCACATCGCCGGAGCAGTGGTTCAGCTCATTACCCTAAGCACACTACGAGCCGCTTGCCTGAAAGAGCGTCATCTGAACTGTTTTGGGAAAGCCATAGGGGCATGGTGCCCTGCCATCACCAAAGCACACGACCGGCCAGTGACAGGTGAGCTTTATTCTCCTGAAGGCTGCACATAATATCCACTACGAGCAGCGATTATCTTTATTAACATTGATCACACTAAGCTATTCGCAGCGTAGTGTACGAGGTGTGGGTTTCGTCAGATCCTATCTTAGACTTAGTCATGCTAGGCCATTCTTAGAAGTCAGTGCGATACACACACTCAGGTCCAAATCCCAGTTCAATTACGCGAACAACGGCTTTCTAACACTGCATGACGTAGAATTATGGATTCGTTAGTGTTAAAAGATTGCCCATCTCAAGCAAATTAGCACTCACAGGACTCATCACGATTGCTAAGGCTGCATTCCTTGGCCGTTCCCAGAAGCAAATGTGAGTCAAATGTGAGCCAAGAGTCCACTTTTAACAAAGGTAAACCTACGCCTGAAGAGCATTGACGAAAGCTCTGCCTTCGTTGCCTTGCGACACTTTCGCAAAAGATACTCCGGCTGCATCCTCCTGTTGCGCAACATATCTCTGCACCACCTTAAGCCACATTGCCTTCTCCGCCCTGCTCGCTCCCTTCCCTTCCCAAACCCAGACGTTCCTTCCTGCATCCAACAGGAACACGTCGTTTTCGTCAAGATCACCGACCCCAATTCCATTGCCCTCCTTGGCAAGGCTGAAAGAAAGCTCTCCGTTCGCATCGCTTAGCCGGAAAAGCTTCTTCGTTTCGCGCTCCGTGCCACTAAAAACTGGTCTTGGGGACTTGAATCTCGTTTCGAGTGGGTTGACATCGCCCCCGCCTAGGTAATCAACCACAACTTTCGAACGAGACTCCGCTTGACTCAGGACCTCTACCTCGATATGCTTTGCAATAGTCATGTCATTCACTACCTGCGCGGCCTTCAACTTCTCCATTGGTGCGCAGTTCTTGCCCTGCCATACAAAAATTTTGTCACCTTTATCAAGAACGAATACGTCATCTTCATCCAAACTCTGCCATGTAGGTTCAACCTCGTGTACGAGAATCGAGTCGCGACCTGCAGCGGCGCTTGGGTGCTTAAAGATACGCAACAGGGTATCTGTATGTTCTGACTCCTCGTTGATCTCGACATGCGTGAAACCAGAGCGTACACCACCACGCAAAATCTTCAAACGGGGAAATAAGGCAGAGAACGCATCTGAAGGCGCCACTTGTAACTCTCGGTGCTGTGTCGCTGCTCCATGCAAGTATTCATCTAACTCGACCGTCTTGTACGCTGCTGTTCCGGCCTCATCTTGACTAGTATGGCTTCCAAGCCAAAAGAAAATGTCGTGCACCAATCTGTCCTTGTTCTCTTCCTCGTTCGCGGTCTTCTTCACTCGATCGCTCTTCAATACAATGTAAGAATCGCCTTCATGGAAAGATCCGTACTGCCCTTTAGGCCACGGTACTACCTCAAAGTCTTCAATGCGCCAGATGTATAGACCAGGCTCGCTCCCAACGGTACCATTACTCCAAGCGGGCTCTGTGGAAGCGGATTGGTATTTGACTTTATGATCGATATCCGAATTGATCAATGCGACATTGGAATCGCGCCAGTCGTACTCTTCAAGGTGGACAAGACCTTCGTGGGGTGGCATGACGGAACTTCGAAAACGAGAATGGGTAGACTAACTTCGAATTGGCCAGTCGCACGAGAGTGTTTGTCGCCGAATGCGGTTTGTCGTGTGGACGGAATAATGTTGAAGTTGAAGAGCAACGGAGCTTGCACAGATGCCAAGTTTCAGCGCGGGATTTTGGTACCTGAAACGCGGGGCGTCTGTAAGGCGGATTCGACGTCATCGCTCACCAACATTGCTGAGATAAGCTCCCCACAAGGCTGCACCAACTATACATTTCCAAAGGCAAGAAAGCCTGCAACGAACTCCGCGTCTCACATGGAGGTGACTTTTACATTCCACAATAAGCTTGCATGGGCAACCCAACTTCGCCTTGCGTTAGCCTTGAAGTTGTTGTCGCAGCATCGTCTTGCTTCATCAGTCCGGCTGAGATCAGCTTCAATTCCGGATAGGAATTGAGAGATGCAGGGATTTTTGACCCAAATATGCCTTCGCATATACAGCGTCTTCGCATGGCTCTCTTAATAGTGAAACGCAATGCCCGCAGCCTATCTCGAGATGTTGCATGCAAACACTTGTGAACTGATGAGAATGTTCGAAATGGAAAATTAACTATTGAACCCTTTTAGCCAAGCTAATCGTCGCATCAATCCACCGAGAAACATGAATTTGAATCTTTCGGCAATGATATCACCAGACGTACTTCTGTCTCGGACTCCTCATTACCATGCCAGTTGACCATCAGCACACTATTCAAGCGTGACTAAAACGAGACTTCAATAGTTGTATTTAGTGTCGCTAGACTATTGTCTACTCACCCTGTCAGTAGGCTCCACTTTCTTCCCGGCGACCTAAAGCTTAGCAGTATGCAGGTACGAGTAATTCTCAAGTGGACTGTGCGAATCTACATGTCGTACGACTGACAGGAGAACCACAACTACCACCCCCATGTACGCCTACTTAGCACTCCTACAGCCCCCAATTCTAGACAAGTGTACGCCTCGCCAACGACTTGATGAATGTGGCAATGTTTAATTGAAATGATAGTCTGCCTCTCCATAACGACAAATGCCAAATTTTCACATAGAGAGCGCGCCATGTAAGTGGTCGACTCACTCGCACGACAAAACCAGCCGGCACCCCCCCAGGCCGAAATTTCCGCGGTCGACCCTCCCACAGCACACCTCCTGACGCAGACCCTTTTGTTTTTCCTGGGGATATCTCCATGTAACCCATCTTTATGCAGTACGTGCCACGTTATTATGCGTGCGTGCGCGTCTATGTCCTACTTTTCACTCGTGCAAGCACGCCCTCAGGCTCAATATACCCCTGACTCTTCCTTCCCAACGCTACCAATGAGTTGTCATGCCCTTTCACAAATCCTGCGGACTAGCACATAATGTTCCTGCACGGTTAGATCGAGCCCTACCGTTGTCCTGCATACATGCATGCATGCATACTTCCGCCCTTAGTTCTGGAAGCGGACATTAGAAATCCCCGACTCGTATCGAAGGCGATTGCCGCTCGGTAAGCGTCTCGCATTCCGAAAATTGGATTTAGACCCTGGCCCTCTTGAGTATGCCTTGTGCTTTGTATTCATGCTCAGTCTAGGATCTTCAGCTACGGATGTTGCCGGCCATTCGGGTGTTGTCGCTTGTTATACGGGGTCGTCTGGGGTATGTAAGACAAGATGCGTGCGTTTCGAGTACCTGGTGTCCGACGGGAAAGGTGGTGTGGGTTAATGGCTATCACAGGTTCATGCGTTTTCGGACTAGGCTAGGGTACATTTGCTGTAAGTGGCAGTCGGGGTAACAGCTCGCGTATCTTATGCTTTGGGGCCGGTAAATTGCGTATGCGAAAAGGAGGCAGAATCAATTGAGTGTATAGGTACACTATGGAAGGTGGTGTAGTTGGATCGGGTGATGATTAGCATCCGTCGATACCCTCATCACTTTATCCCTCTTGCAAATATCTCCAGGGGCGGCTAACCTTATCCTTCCACTGCTCTCTCCTTATACCTCTAATTTGTCAGCCCCAGCTGACCTCAGAGAAGCCGATGGTTGAATGCGAAGACATTCTACCCTACGATAGACGATCAACGATTTCAGTGAACCTTTAGAGAGTACCTGGTCGACTATGATTCAGCATTTGGAATATCAGAGCAATACGGTAGGCATTGAGGCGACAAACACCGGCATCGCAGGGCAGAATATCACACCAGGAGCCGAAATATATAGCTCGTGGATTATCTTGGACTGCTATATCGACCACCATTGCTAAGATGCGAAACTTCGACGATAGCGCACATGACTTTAGGATACTCGTCTTTTATTAGCCTTCTTGAAGTATCATGAGCTAGATGCGACAGGTAGAAAGATAGATATTGATGCGAGCACAATGCATTTGCGTTGAGACAGAATACTGACCGCAGTTGATACCTGAGGGTTGATGTATATTTGACTGTCTTCTTATTGAGAGTATATGCGCGTGATAATGATCCCATTACATAGCCATGTGATCCTGGGGTGATGTAATATCAGGATTCTCGTTGAGTAGTACTTGGAGATAAGACATAATTGATGCGAGGCCATGCTCTCAATTGCTATCTCTTTTAAATATCTTTGGAACTAGTGCTAACTTACATTACGCTTACTTAGCTTACATGCAATTCAAGTTGTCATGATCCATCAGACTTAGTCCAAGACTAAGGGAAGTTTTGGTGACGCATTAGGTGCCAGGCTTCCCAGCATACTTATTCGCGAAACACTTGTCTCCAACTCGTCCCTTACGTGATAGATGTTTATAGAACTCTCTCCCAGTGCTAATGTGAAGTGATGGTATTAGAACACGAGGTATTAAGCTTCGTCAACGTTTAGAAATTGTACTGTAAATAAAGTAAAAGATACCCACTAAAAACAACATCTGAGTCCATATCGGAACCTCTTAGAACCGCACCGTGTTGTATATCTTAGCAATGCCATGTTAGTTTCCGCGCATGCAGTATATCGGAGCTGGATTACAGAGACTGCGCGATCGTCACCATTATATATGCGCTTGATCACAAAGATAGGAAGAGAATATACCACTTCGAATTTCGTAATGACGCATTGCAATTCATTCGAGAATGAAGCTCCTCAGTTCCACCCATCAATATCTTCATAAGCCAATTCCAACTAATTTTTCTACTTCTGAGGTCCTATGGATATCCCAATGCCATTACGCTCTACCTAGAACTAGAAGACTTTGAGTACCAGGTGCATAGACAGTGTTGCAAGCTTCATGCTGAGCTACATGTTATGCTCTTTGTCTAGCAGAAGGACCATTCTTGTTGGAAGTCAAGGGTCTCAACTCAGCCTATGCCCGCAAAGGGGTAGTGTACATCTCGGGTGGTCAGATGCTCGCAGTTCCCGGGAGATATATCGAACTATAGAATCAAAAAAATATCAAGTAGTCGTTTTATGGCCAAGGTCAGACAATACACATATCTTCTTCGAGCGAAATCGACAAAACGTGGTAACCCACGTGGAGAGTACTCTAGGTGAAAAGTAGTAAGACTTTTAACATGTAACTACTGAAGTTATTCTGAATCTGCGGTGCTATAGTCTTTGGCCATCGGAATTCTCGTGCTAGTCAAACGAGAAAGAGCTGGAAGCTTATCTTCTTGGTACGTGATTTGGCACCCATGAAGTCGCGAGTAATCGTTTGACAGCCGGTGCGTACTGTGCATCTTTCTGATTATTAAGTTGTATTAGTTTCAGCTGCTGCGACCAAGTATCAGGTCGTGTTACGAAATAGTACTCATAAATAGTCCAAGCAATGAGCTTCCCCATTGAAAGAATTTCAGCTGCTCTAGACTATACATAGATACATTGCAATCCTTTCTTGCTACAGTACAGCATGCGTGCAGAGAGCATTACGCAAATCTCCATATCTTCTAAAAAGAGAAATACCTTGCATCGAACTCGACATCTGGAAGCCGACGAATTGGACAGCTGTCATTTTCATCATCCAGCCCATTTTCTCAAAAGACAACGCAACCTCAAGCAGCCTGACGTAGGCTATAACGCATGCATAGTAGCAACCTGTGCTCTATCTGCTACCGCAGTTGTGAGACCAGATCGACTATAGATACCAGTCAAGAGAGCAGCGCATCCCACAACGCATCAAGCCATCTTGAATAATGCATAGGATTACTCTTGAGTTTCCAACACGATCGATAGTTTAAGAGTCTCGCACAGTGCTGAAAAGCCGATTCTTCAGGTTGTCCAGAAAACACAAAGTACCTCCAATTGGTCCACCTATTGTGACCCCTTTAGTAAGTCTCGGCCTTTCAATAGTGAATCGCACAATCTTGGATGGTTGAACGGCGAAAAGAATGATGATGTCGGTGTGTAATTCTATCATGGGTTGATGATAGTCTCAAAGAAAGGAGGACGCTAGTATCTGTTGGTCCTTACGATGTCTTTTCCGTTTCATTTGGTCACAGTCTCTACGTTCTTTTCATAGACTGGTCTCACAATGCTGACGATGCATACGGTACCGCCAATCAGAAATAGAGAGCAGATCGACCACTTCATGCGTTTGTCAAGCTTTAACGATGTAACGACCGGAATTGGAAGTAGGAGAATGAACCAATCGGTGGCGATGTTGATCACGCCGAAGACGATGATAGCTGTGTTGGTCAGTCCATGCATACCATCTACACGAGGCTATTCCGATGTTGAATGTAGTCGCTAGAGTGAAACACTTACCAGTCTTAAAGTCGATGCGGACAACTTTCATCCCAGGCGCAAAATTCGTCCAGACGCTTTCGATCGGAACGCACTAGAAGATGTGTATGCTGCACTGTGGGAACACAACGAAGACAACGAAAAACGCAATCACCCACAAAGTTGGTATAAACCATCCGGTAGTTCTGTTAAATATGCGGCCGTAGAGCGAGAGAATAGATAATTTATTGAGGGCGATAGAGATACTGTGTAGCAGCGACTGCGCGGCGAGATTCAACTATCTTCATTAGTCTATCTGATGTAGTGTTAGAACAAAAAGGTAGAAAACTCATCGTAGGTAGAGTTACACCAATTTACAGTCTTCAAACTTTTGTCTTGTAGTTGTACCTACCAGCGTAAACCTCTTAGCGTCCGCCATAAATATAACATGCCGTCCCATCCCATTGTTGATAGTGGGTAGGAAACAAGCTACATGCGCCAGTACGCATACCTAGACAGTACCAGACCTGTAAGAGTCGAGCGCATGTTCTCGCGTACCACTGAAATTTGAAATGCACACAAGCCAGTCGGCTGGTCCTAACCGCGTCCCGATCTTGTATCTCGCGCTGAATCGCAGTACTACTGATGTGAATGCAATGCAATCATCAAGCAAATGAGGTTCATGCCAATTGACAAGACTCGCCGGTCATCGTCTGCATGTGCTTCCATGTATGCCGCTTGCTCTGAGGAAGGACGGATCATCATCGGGCTTTGGCTGGTTCGCGTATCCATTGCGGTACGGACGGCCCGACTAGGTGAATGTGTGTTAGTTGATATCGAGGAGTAGAATTGAATCAATTAGCGTGTTCGGCCGTCTGGACCTTGCCCTAGTATGCTAAATTTTGTAAACGGCGACCTTCGGCTGGAGGGATAGCGATCGTACCTAACTCTCCCTCGAAGCTTCGCAACTATGTCTAGATCATGGCGCAAAGCTGAAAACCTCGAGGAGTCTCGCGATTTACAGAGGCATCGCACAACTTCTTGGTATAGACAGTGTGAGAAGTATTGAGCTCAAAATGGATAAGGAAGAGTTCATGAGGGACAGAATGACCATCGGAGTCTGACGTTCGCCGCGAAGAAACAAGTCCATTCTTCTACCGGAGTGCACCTCTACCATGTCGACAAAAATTGACTAACTTTGCGATTCGTTTGACTACAATACCAGATCCTAACAAGGTCTCTGGAAAGCCTTATGTATAGTAAATGTTACGCTAAGTAGAAGTAAGTAGATTAGAAGTACGAGTGTCATGTCCTATGCTTGGTTACTGATCTGGATTGATATAACCAGATCTTGCATGAGGTCCAAGAATACAGGAGCCCTTCTGCTCGCCTGTGGCTAACAAACACGGTTTCTACTGCTGAGTGAACCACAGGAGGAAAGGTCTCGGAGTGTCATATTGTCAACTAGAATCCTGGGTCGTTGCGAATAACCAAGTTATGATTGCGCTAAGAGGGCCGCCACGTGTAGGAAGTCCGTACTGATATCGAAACTAGCAATATGCACTAACGTCTAAAATAGCATGCGGATCTTTGAAATGCTCGCCTTGCACACGTGTTGGCATAAAAAAACGAAAGTGAAAATATGCTAGTTTGCGATTGTGAATGCGCTAAACGCCACCAACATTGCAAGGCGATAAATTTTAGCTAGTGCAAATCCTGAGAATGAGACGGAAAGGGGACCACTAGAAATGTGCGATATCAAGGCATAAGTCTAGTGAGTTCGGGATCGGTGAAACGAAATGGGAGTCAGTAAGTTCTAGCATTTCTGACAGCTGGATTGCTGCGGCGCCCTCATGGGTCTCGGGGTTTGATGCAACTAATACCCCGATCCGATGAGGCTAACTCCACGAGTAGGGCGTATTTCTAAGGATTTTACGTTTGACTGATTAACGGCCAATGATTTAAACATGGACCGAGCGACGGAATGTGGTCCTGGGGCGAAGTTCTAAACGAAGAGGATCGATGTAGTGGCTGACGAGTACCAAGGACATAGCTGCTCTGTACGAAACTCGAAGAGCGTCTCAGAAGGGGGTAATAGCCAAGATGTTGTCAATGATAAATGGAGTTCAAGGACGTGGTTTACCTCGTAGACGCTGACGATAGAAGGTAATTCAGCGTGCCTCGTACAACGACAGGCCAACTATAGTACCTGTGAGATTTTAGGCCAGCCGTACCAAAATCCCCCTTATTCCCCATGAGTAGCGAAGGATGACATGAACATCCGAAATGAGCGACTGAAGTCGACGCTTGTCGATGCATGTTCCAGAGCAGAGCGACACATGCGCATTAGAATATCGATGTCATGACAGAGTGTATAACCGTGCCGAAAGCCATGAGAATCTCCCCTCGATTGCAGGAACCACATGAGGAAGTCGATCAAAATCTTGGGGTAGGACGACAGACGACGCTGGAGATTTTATGACTGGGTAGGGTGACACGATCACGAAACGCAGTTCCGGCGTTACCCCACTCCATGTTGATACTTGTGCCACGATGGCGAATTTCCATGGACACTCCGTGCCAATATGCAGGCTGTCTGTCTCACCAGTCCAGCGAACGTTGTCCGGCGTCTACTTGTATCGTGATCATCGCCGCGAACGCCGACGGGATCTCCTCAAGTTGTTGTTTGAGTGAGGTATACGAACTGTCAACAGCATGCTAATCCTCTGTACAACCGACTCTTAGCTCGACCTCGGGACCTAGGCACAAGCGAGCTAGACTTTTCGCTGAACGGTGACGGTGCGATTATCAAAGCTGTTCGGATCCAACTAGGTAGAGCATGTCAACTCCACCCTGCTAGATGGATAATATACCGGTTGATAGGCTGATCAAGGTGTAACGCAAGGAGATTGGGGAAAAGGGCAGTGACACAGACATGTGGTCTTTAATGAAACGGTGGCATTCTCGCGCATATCTCTCGTTCAAGCATTCCGCTCCAAAATCGTATCGAGGTTCCGAGGCCGAGTGCCATGTTGTGCTGATGGGTTGATGGGTTGATGGGTTGATGGACTGATGGACTGATGGACTGAAATGAACTGACTCCCTTGTTGCTGAATTACTTTGCTGTACGTCGAACACGGTACATTTGTGATGAGATATGACGGTGTAGCATCTTGGCGTGGCGAATGATGTGTTGGTAGGAATTTGCAAGTCTCCAACGACAAAGGTCCCAAGTAGCGGGCGTCATCATGTAAGCGGCCGGGGAAGGTCATGCGAGAGAGAGGTCCTTGCCCTGCGGTGGCCCAAGCGACCCCGGCCGGGATCATTTCGCATCGAAACGACAATGCTATCGAAAAGGACTGGCACCGCGCCGCTCGCTTCGGCTAGGCGGCACACCGTTCACGGGGCTGCGAGGAGTCGTTCAAGCGTCCAAGGTACTCGCCCGAACGCCTGGAAGTGGCGAACGGTGAAGGTTGTCGGGACCGCCCTTGGGAAGGAGCATGGACGTCCGACCGAGACAGTCTGAGCGCTGCCGGGGTGCTGGCAAAGGACCCCATTCGGCTCGGAGTTTTGCCAACCCACGTCGCGCAAATTACCCAGCGGTGACAGGTGCACGTCACCTGGCCAGCGCGTCTCTTTCGCGCCGCAACGGCCAGGCCACGGCAGAGCGGATACGTGGATGTCGGCATCCTACCACGCGGGGATGCGGGAGACGGGGCAGGCAGGCTAGGCATCAGTCGTCGAGGGGCGGCAAGCATGAGACGGAGTCCTCCTGGAGGTGGTGGCAGCAGCAGCAGCAGCAACAGCAGCGAATGAGGGTACTGGCGTGGTGCAGGTCGACGTGCAGCGTCCTCGATGCGGTGCACTCGTTGCAGCAGCAGCAGCATCAGGCGGCACAGGCTGGGCGGCTGGAGGCGGCATCAATCCCCGAGACTCGATGAAAGCGGGTAATGAGCGGGCACGCTGCGGGCAAGGTGGTGATGCATACGAGCCAGCGGCGCGGCGGTAGGAAGGGAAGGGACGTTTCTGCGGTTGCGCGTGCAGGCCAGGCATGCTGGCCGGCGGTCGTGGGGGAAAGTGCGGGTGCGGGTGCGGTTGCAGCTTCCATATGGGGCGGCGCCCACTGGTTGGTGGAGGAAGGTGCTGGGGATGACACACAGCAGGTGCGGCCAACGCCCTCGCTGTTGTCGCGAGAGAGGCATTCCGGGCGTGTGCTGAGCGCTGAGCGCTGGCGTTGCGTTCGGGAGCCTCGTCTCTTTGGGCGGCGGCGGCGGCGGCGGCGGCGGCGGCGGCGTCGGGACCGAGCCGCTGGTCGCACCCGGTGGGCTGCTGGTGTGCTGGCGGCGGCTCGTTGTCTTGTTGTCCTGTTGCACAGAAGATCCGGGCTGTTTCGAAGGTCGTCGAGAGGTGTAGATGGACAGCGCGCAGCGCCTGAGTCGCCAGCGATCACCGCCGGGCCGAAGCCGCCTGTTCTGCTCCACAGCACATCCCACGCCAGATTCGAGCCCAACCGCCCCCAGGACCGCCCGGCCTCCGCGCTCGCTGGCGTTGCGCTAGGGTCGTCTGCTGCGCAGCGTAGCCTGCCCGATGGATCAATCCCGCCGTCTCCCCGAATGCCTTGCATGTCACTTAGCGTCTGCACGGCCGCAGACGGCATGCACCTTGGGAACCCCCCACAAATCAGCAGGCCGCACCGAACGCCTCCTGCGCCCTAGCGAGACAGACACGAAGGCCCCGGCTGGCTGCCTCTGTGCTGCCAGACGCATCCTTCGCCCGTCCACGCCGCAGAGTGGGTGCGGAGTCCTGCCATGAATGTGAATGCTCACGCTCCACGGCGAGACCTCTCTCCTCAACCCCCCTTGTGTAACCTCGCCCTCGACCAAAGCCCCAAGATCCTCTGCTGCTCTGCGCGAGCCCTTCATTTCACCCCCGCGGCCCGCTCCGCTGCTCGCCATCGCCCATTGCCCATTGCCTTTGCCTTTGCCTCGCCACCACGCCCGCCAGTTTGCTCCTTCCCCCAGCCAGCGCCATGGACGCAAACCTCCGCCTTCCCAGCCTCAGAGACCTCATGGCCGTCGACACCCCGCCAGAAGTCCACGCGTCGTCCTTTGGCTCTGCGCATCCGCATCCGCAGCCCCAGACGAGCACGTCTGCTGCACCGATGTCCAATGTCTCGTGGACAGCCATCAATCACCGCCCAGCACGCTCGGGGACCACGCCTCCGCCGCCCGCCCAAGACACAGACGCCGTGTCGCCCTCGCACCGCCAGGACCGCAGTGGGAATGGGAGCCATCATCAGCACCAGATGACGGCCACCTCGTCTGCCGCCCTGTCGGTTGCTGAACCCAAGCACGGTCGAGTTCCCTTTAACGGCCGCTCGCCGCGGTCACCTTCAGGCGAGCACCAGACTGCGGGGAGGCCAATCACAGCCGAGCGCCAAGATTCCGCCGTCTTTGCCGCTGCACCTTCCCAGACAGCCGCCGTCCTTCCTCCAGGAAATGTTTCCTCGCATGCTGGAGCCAGTCCGGAACCACCGTATCGCGCTGCCCTCCGTGATGCTGCCGATCATCCTGTCACGCCTCCACCTGATACCACTTTGGCTCAAGCTCACGCAACCCGTGTTTCTTCCCGGTCGACCATGCACGACGTGACATGGGATTCGCCTTTCGCGAACACTCGACAGGAAGCAGAAGATCCGTGCTTACGACCTCGGGAGCGCTCCCGTTCAGACGCAACAGGCTCAAGCACTATGCCTCTCCCGCAGACTGCCTTGTTTGTGAACGGAAAGAACAACATGCCACCACCACCAGTCCCAGCTCCTGCGCCAGCTCTGTCGCCCACATGTACAACGATCGAAAGTTCTATACTCTCCTTGGACTTGATCTCTTCTCATTCCACCCCAAAATATCCGCCAGATCCATCCAACACGGAAAAAGACGACGTAAAGATCACCATGGGACCGGAGAAGTGTGTATACTGCCACGATGCTTGGACCTTCCCACTGCCAGACACCGTAACGGAAGCAACATCGAAAAACGACGTTGAAATGTCCAGGAACATGGACGCCTATTACAGGTCCTTGGCCAATTACAGGAGAAGGAAAGCAGCTTCTTACAGAGAGTGGGCACAACGCCATCGGACCGAGAGTGGTGCCACCATTCTTCCTTGTATAGCAGCACAAGAACGCTTGTCCATGAGTCCAAAATCAGGCAACAAGCGAAAACCCGATGCATCTCGAGACGATGCCTCCCCACCAACAAAATCTCGCAAGCTCTCGTGCGACTCTCCTCCGCAACCCGTAGAGTTGACCCCGCCTCCCGAGCAAGCGATCAGCTCGATTTCCACAAACGGAAGTGCAACTACCACTCAGCCATTTTCTACAGATACGTCTTTCCTACAACAAACCGCATCTGGTCGGTTCTTTCATCAGGAAGGGGATGGGGCGAAACTCGTTATCAACTCCGACGTAGCCAGGATCCTAGGCAAGCCCGGGGCTCCTCGCTCTCAATACGAACCACCTCCAAACGATTCTAGTAACATGTGGCATGATGCAGCTAGGAAGAGCAAGAGAAGAGCTGGCTGAGAAGCGGCATCGGAAGTCATATTATTCGTTCCTAGAAGAGAGAGGAGACTAGACGCCTGCCGGCTTCGGCCACATTGTTAAGACAGCACGTTGGAACACGACCTTGCATGTCCAGTATCGCATTATGCATTGGGGAGGTCCTTTTATCATTTTCAACTGCACTGGCGACGTTATCACGCGAAACCGGTATGCTTGCCTATCTGCTGCAACGGGCGGGCAGCGTATACCAGCATTTGAACGTCACGGTTTGTTTTTTTTGTTTGTTCACACAGCTGAACCACACGCATTCATGGTTTGCATCGACTTGTACTCTATTTTCACATATACCCCACACGACTTTCATTATTGTAAGCAGCTATAGCATTTTTGCGCCGCACCAAAAGAATGATACCTCCGCCTTCGATCCAGTCAATCACAGTGCCGAGACGCTCATTTGCAAGGCCAGGGCCTTGCCACCGTGACACATTTCTTGCATCTTTCCCACCATTCCGATGTGTGCCTTCGCACTAGCATTAATCTGCATTCAATTAATGCGGCTTTATGCGCGATAACTTCTTTCCTCATCCGCGCGGCCACGCGTCTGTCAGCCTTCACGCACCTATTATCAGGGGTTTGCTAGAGGACCCGTTTGCATAAGCGACGACAACGGCACGCTAAGAGACCTCAAAAAGGGAAAATTGGCATGCAAGATTCTCGTGTAAATATTTCAATGGGTGGGAGTCAGCTGACGGCTTTCGTCAATAGCTAAAGACCAACACCTGTCTTGTTTAAACGACCTCTTTATCAGCGCCTCAGTGTCGCACTCGGTGGGCGTCCCTGGAAAGGCACGTCTGAAGATTGACGCGCCATGCCCACTAAGAGACTGATGATCAACAGGGCTTAGAAACAAGGCGAAGCGACGATCCGCAAGCCTCGTCAACCTGCGTGTACCGTATCTTTTTGCCTGGACGTTAAATCCGGCCGCGCTTTTGGCAGGACCGATTATTTGATTGGCCTCAGCAAAAGAGCCAGTGTTTGCGAAAGTTCCAGTGAAACTTGGAGGCGCTCGGCTGGGATGATATGGTCCCGATTATGCACCTTCTTTATGAATTCGGGGTACGAATATTGCAACCGTCTCTGGGCGTGCAGGATTCATGACATCAGCTATTTCGTGTTCAGATGAGCAAGCCTTGTGCGCGGTCGCAGCTATGTCTGCACGTCTTTACACAAGAGACTCTGTCTAGACGATCGATTATGTACGGCAAACAATCCAGATCGTGTTGGTGTGCCACGTTACCAAGTCAAGGTCAACGGGCATGTAGCTTGCATAGCGTGGGATTAGACTGCAGTTCTCCAAGGTCACGCGTCTCATTCCCGCGACGAGGGTACCTCGACGAGCAAACGTGCAAGGAACCATGATGAAGTGGTGTGTTGATCAATGATCGCCCTCAACGATGCATGTCAAAGTCATCCAATGTGCCACTCAGCACGATATTCATAGCAGCGGAAGCAAAGAGTGTTCTTAACCGTGCATGGTTCGGTCCCAAGAGCGTTACCCTATCCCGCTTCCCCACCTTGGCAATGTCGCCATCATTCGTTGAGGCCGAAGGCTCAATATGCGGGGTCCTGCAACGTTCTCATCACTACTCCCCCTCGGTCCGCTGCAACTGATCCTACCCATAGCAAAAGTCGCCGTGTCGCTTGCACCGCGGAGAGCGCTCTGGCAAGCCACCTCCGTATTGGGGTGTCACAATTGCAATCGAGATGATTGCTGACAGCCATGCCAACAAATAGCGCTGCGGATCCCCTGCGGGAAACCAAACCTTCGCGTTTCCAATATCGCGGCGTCTTCCTGCATCGGGCGACACGCCTATTCGAGGCAGGGCCCCATGTGCCTGCGTTGTACGAGTGGCAAAAAAACCCACTGGCAAATGGAAATTCAACAAGCCATTAGCAAAAATTCACACAATTAATGCAAAGCGACAAAATCGTTCGGTGTGCTGGCAAGGGGTGTTGGTCAGGGCTTCGTTCTCACGCCTACACGTCGCCATTCGTCGCTTTACAACGCCGCGCCCTGCGCACGACTATCAACGATGACGGAGGTGGGCGCATGCATCGCACAAGGTAGCGGCAGGCACCCAGGTTCCAGCCTGACGTGCAACGGTTCCCGTAAGCAAATATGCGTGGCAGCGCCGCCGTTCTGCAGACCACGGAGATGAAGCGCGCTATCGCTGTCTGTATGCTTGCCCATATCAATCATATCGTGCCTCTTTTATGCTACGAGGCTAACCAAGGGGGCCAGGGGCCGGCTCGCATTCGCGTTGCTGGCCAGCTGTTTCGCGGGGTGGACTCGGGATTTTGGGACCGGGTAGGAATTGGGAAGGGCGCCGGCTTTTTTTTTTTGTCGCGCGCGGCTGGTGCCGTTGCTGGGCGCGCGCGCGCGCTGCGCAAAGACTCTGAATCGTGGGTAGATTTCGAGTGCGGGGCACACGCGATCTGAAAGGCTGGGCAGGGTCGCTGTGAATCGGGTGCGCCATAGAGTTTAAACCGCGAGTCGTGGAACCTCTGGAACGTTTGGCGTCCCGTGTGATAGGGAAGAGCGACGGATTTAAAGGAATGCGAATCCGAAAGTTATCCATGGACATCTGGACATGTGCTTGTTTGTGCAAGCACAAACTTACCGTAAGGGTTCCATGTAAACTCTGTTTAACTTTTGGGTCCGCGGAGCTTTCTGTGACACGTGATTATCGTTCCATTAACGGTCACCGAACTGTTGGGCTCAACACAACTTTCCTGCATCATGATGCGTACTATTTTCAAAGGCTTTTTGCTCGGAGATGGTTCGGTACCAAGATCAGTTCATGGTGAAGTGCACATCACGTTTCGCTTATCAAGCTCGACAACCTACCAGGACGGAAAGAACAAATTCCGGTAGCGACTTCATCATTACAAAGCATCCGTAAGAAACAGCAAGAGTTGGAGGATGATCTGCACGAAAGCGGTCGCACGACTGATTGCATGGGTCGCGTCAATTCGTTAGGGCTTACCTTTGTCTTAAGAGGATCAAGGGAAGTGCAGTCAAGGGGTACGAGAACCGAGCACTCCGGACCTAGGGAATAAGAAAAGTGGTATGTCCAGACATATGTTGAGGTTGATATTTCTGACGCAGTAATTCGACGATGCTGCCTTGACTATACTATGTATAAAAGTTTCTGGTTGAGTCACTACACAAAATGCAAGCTTTGTACATATAAAATCCTCAGCAATCCCGCCCTCTCAATTAGAGCTTAGCTGAAGTTCACTTGAACTCCAATTACCGCCTGACAATGTCACTGTTCGGGTTCTAGTCATCTCCCTTTTTTTCAACTACGTGCTACTTCCCATCGTCCTCTCTAAAACCTCTTGAGCGCCTTACGCACCTTCTTCTACGCTACGCTTGAGCATATCGTTATTTTCCTCCATAGTCCAAGATGGAAGTTCAAGAGGGACATAGCTCTACCACCGGCTCATAGCCGGAAATCTCGAAGGCTTTGAGATTGACAGGCTTCGAGAAATCATCGTCGAGAAGAACACCAGTGTTGTCGTCCCTTTTCGGGCACTCGTCGTCATCGTCTGCTGTTAATCTATGATGGCAACCGTGGCGAGTTTCACCGCTCTCAGCAATGATGATGCTCTGTGTTGTGACAGGCTGATGCATGCTCCTGGTGATTGGCGTACGGATCGGGCAATGGGAGGTTTCCAGAAAAGTTGTACTCAGGACGCTCTATTGCTCTTCCGATAAGATATGAGGTAGTTTCGATCACCCTAATCCAGAATACACTAATTGACTGATCGGACTGGTCTTATATCCGTGCGGGCGGATTGCTCGTGTGATCAGGTGACGGTACGCTCCAAGGTATTCGTATTGATAAGCTCAACTCAAATGATGCTCCTACACAGGCTATCCTCTCAACGGCAAGATGTGCTGTGCCAAACAACTCTGCCTGCACAGCGGACACTCCGGCTTTTCCCTCGCCCAATCGCTAATACACACCCAGCAAAACACATGGCCGCAGGTCGTAACGCTGGGATCTTTCATACCCTCCAAACATAGTGTGCACTTCCTGTTAGTATCTCCTATCCACGCCATGGTCTCGTCGTTGTTCAACTCGTACTTCGGATTGTCCGCCATCGGTGTATTTGTCCACTTTTGCAGCTCTGTTGGCGGGGTCGGAGTACCGGTAGACGCGTCGAAGAGTAGCGCATTGTTAGCGCTGTATGCGTTCGGGTCGAGCGAGACCTCGGCGCCCCCTCCGACTATCGCGGTCGTGCCAATGCCGGTGCCAGTTCCGGGAGCACCCGTCTGCGCCGTATCGCGAGACATAGTGTTCTGAAGATGCAGGTATCCTTGTACAGCCATCTGCAAAATTAACAGCACACCAAGAACTTCATAGCCCATTCGTTGATCACTTTCTTGTACTTGGCGCGTGAAAATGTAGCGTAGATTCCATATTCGTTTGGAGAGGTGGTAATAGCTCCCCGCAAAATAAAATGTCGCTAAAGAAAGCGCGTAAACCGGCGACGGCGAGGTAATAGTATCTAGATTCTGGAGGAGGTAGTTCTGGATGCGCGCTCCGATCGGTGTCGATATCGACTTCGTGTGCCCGCCCTCTTTCGCCTGATGCTGGGCCTTTGCCCGCTGTCGCGCATATTTCTTTAAATTTGCCTCTAATTTCGCACGTATTCTCTTTCTGAATGCCGGCAATATCCTGCCTAACAGGTACGGGCCGAGAATGCAGCTCAAAATGTATCCTGCTCTTCTTCCCAGCGTTGGCAACCGTCCGTTCTCCCCCTCAACCTGTATGATGTCGCAGTATTCCTCGCCCAGCGTCCGGTTCCCAATCAATGTAGTGAGACCAAGATATAGAAGCTCTCCGAATACGCGTGTTTCCGACGTGTATGTATGTGCATATCGTGCGCCTTTGATCTTGCGGAGGAGCGTTGAGAGTTGCTCGAGGAGCACAGCACTGAAATAGGCGTCCTTTTGGTGCGAGCGAATGACGTCGGGCGAGGTGGCAAAGGGATACACGAACCGCGGCGAAGATGACATCGTGATAGGGAAGAAAGACAAGAGAGAGGATGCGCAGAGCGGTGTAGGTAAATGGATGAGCGATACAACGGTTGTTGTTCGCATGCCAAGATCTTTGGACCTCGGCTTGTGATCGGAAGGAGCTTGGGCCACTAGGGTAAGTACTTCGGTACAGGTGAATGCATTCTAGATATAAGATGGTTAAATCTGCTCCTCTTCATATATTGTCACGAGCAGCGGGAGATCCCAAGGTAATTGCTTCTGGTAGTCTCTAGTGCGTCTTCCATATGCCAATCACAGGGAGTATACGTCAACTTACCAATCAAAGATATGCCTAACCGTCATGTAATAGGAACTTCACACCCTATCTCAATGCCACTGGTGATTGTGGCGAAGTATAGGAACGCCGGGTCATTGTTTGGAATCAATGCACATTGAAGTCATCCTAGCATCTCAACATGTATTCACGTGATTTAATGCAAGTAAGAACTCGAATTTATCTAATAAACACCATGCAGGAGGGTGACGGCTTGCTCATCTTTCAAGTTCACCTATACTGTCTTTGAAGGTACAGTCTCCATGTTTCCAGAATGACGGACTCGATGATGTTCTCTTGTCTCCATACATTGAATGTATTTTTGTGTGACGTGATTCCCGCAAGTGGCATTCTCCATGATGCCACCATGAGAATGGTTGGTGATGGTGCACAACGTTGAGTGGCGTGTACATCAATGACAATAGCAACGAGGGAGAAATTATAAGCAACACAGCCGATAGAGAGTGTTGATGACATAAGCTTCGACCTCTTCAGCCTGGCCTGCTCGTTTGGGAAGTGAAGAGCACTTACCACCAACAAGAGGCGGTATTTAGAAATTGCCGTGGAAGGGCTTGGATTTGAGTCTTTACCATGTATAGAATTTAAAAAAAGTTGGCCAAAACCCCATCATACGTGCTCGAGCTTGTCTATCGTCGAGCCTAGCTCTCATAGTCTTCAGAATCGTCATCTTTACTTGATGCCGCACTCGTGCCGGGCGGCGAATGACGAATTACCGACCTTGCTTTTGCCCAAGCCTTGAACTCTCCATAGCCAACACCACCCCTCTCGGCCGACAAATCAGATTTCCAGGGTATATTAACACGCAGTCGTTTACCATCTTTGTCCTGGAGGAGCTCGAACGGCAGGTCATGTGCTTCCATTTGCGCACCTTTAGAGCGCAAATCCCACTTTCGATACATATTAGAACGAGAGCATTGCTGAACATACATGAGGTAGAGCGTGATCTGTGGGCCGACGTCCGAATCAATGACGGAAAGTCCGAAAGACGATACTAACTCGTGCCGAACAAAGGACTCTGTTATGTCGTATATAGTGCCCATGGTCGCTGTCCCAATAGCTGATTTCTCTTCTGCGAAGATGGTGGTCTTGCCGAAGTAATCGCGTCGCGAATTAATGTGCTTGACGATTTCTAGGTTGAGCGCTGACGGTTGAACGAGCAGCATCTTGCGCCAGCTGGCTTCTTTTCGTAGGAACGCTTCTCTTCTTTTTTCGACGTCTAGGCCGTCGAGAAGTTGAATGTGTTCGTATCCAGGGTTCCGATTTAGAGGTTGTGGTGTCACAAACCAGGGTAAGAACTGTTCGCGCAGAAGTTGATTCAGACACCAGCCATCGGGCGCTTTCGCAAACGATTGACGAAAAAACAGCAAAATCTGAAGGTGCGGGGAATTCTTGATAGTTTGATAGAAGGGCCGCGATATACGCTGAGCCAGAAGTAAATCCCGCGGCGAGAGCTGGGCAAGAATAGCTTCAAGAAGCTCTGCGGTCTCCAGAGCACGCTGTTGGGCCGACATAACAAATGCCATTGCAAGATCTAGTATCCGTTGGATCGATGATGTGCATGTACATGTTGTCGAGAAACCACGACATTCAGTGCTATTAGCCGCCTAAACATCTACACTAAGCAAGAATGGCTAGGCTACCTGAACGATCCAATCACGGTGCTATTATCCGGCTTCCTGCTTGTTTTGATCGAGACCCTTACCGCTGCGCCATGTACCATACCTTCCGGCCGCCCCCAGCAGGCATGCACACAGATTCCTGAACCAATGAAATACATATACAGCAACAAATCAAAAATACGCCTGTAGCAAGTTGACGTACAAATACGGTCAGCATATGACAATGAGCGTGATGCCTGATTGCCTGGTTGCTAGCGCAGAAGCTTTGAGTGAATCGAAAAAAAAGTAATTGATTGATAGGTCAAAACGTCGAGTGAAAACAAAATCTCGAGCGCACACATATTCATTATGTCTATAGCCTATGAACGAGACGTATGATCTGCCGTCTTCCTCGCTATCTACCACATGCCAGACCCCACATTCCCAATATGTCCAACGTAAGCGTGCATCTTGAACCTATCATATTTCAGTTTTCAATACCGTTTATTTGCCTCAACTTTATCTAGCTTCCTGAGAGGCGTCTGAGGATCATTCTCGAATACCAGCTCTAGCTTTTCAACCTCATTTGCGCGTACGCCAACCGGCTCTCGAAACGTATCGGTTCTCTCTATCCGCACAGAAGTATGCCCTAGGTGCTCCGGGTATCGAGACTGCAATGCAAGGAATACGAGATCCGCTGGTGAGCTCCAAGCATGGCAAGTGATGGGTCGACAGCAGATGCTAATCCAATAGGCCAGAACAGTGACGCAATAGAAACAAAGTGTGAGTATTGATAGCAGAATAGCAATGCCGTCGCGATTGTAGCCATACCCCGATTCATAGACGGTCGCGTAGACCATGGAGCAGTTATTTTCGTCCAGTCTAAAGTCGACTGGACAGGGATTGTCTGGGATGTTATCGGCGAGAGTGCAATTGTTTAGTGTCGTCAAGTTGTATTCATTGCAGATGTATTCGTTTCTGTAAGAGTGGAATTGAGGCTGAATGTTGGCAAGGGCATCAGCAAAGGCGGCTGCAACGTACAATTCGATGGGTGGTAACATATTGGGCTCTCCGAACCGGTCCTTATCAAACAATACTGGGTACCTGGATTCATAGCCAGTGGTGTATTCGTCGTCCACCTGACCCCACAACTCCTCAGCAAACTTGTGGTGTATGATAATAGGTTCTTTATACACTCGCGAGTTCCTCGGAAATACTTGCGTGTGGATCAGAGGGATACTCAAGCTTCCTCCCAGGTCGTAGTAAGCTTGCTGCCATGACGCATGCACACCACACGTAGTCATATAAAGCGTTGCGTTCGACCAGAATTGTATATCCGTATGGTTGACAAAGTCCATCAGAGTTTGGTTGCCATTGGGCCCTTCGAACATGGCCACAAAAAGTACAGTCGAGTAGCCAAACTCCGGTGGAGGCGTGATCCATAATGCAGTGGTGCTGCCCAGACTGGTAGAATTTGCTTCCGGGGATGAGGCTAGCTTGATCAGATCCTCCACAGAGACTAATTTTACATATCCATTCCCGCTTGCATCCGGAACTCGTATCTGTGTCTTGTCGTCGGAGGATGATCGTATTTCATTAGCGAAGCATTGGACCTTGACAAGCGGTTGGTACAGGAGCGCTCTAGCACTCAGAGCGGGGAGGCTCTTAACCATGCTATCGCTCATGTAGGATTGAACTCTTTTTTGATATTTAGAATCTTGAAGCTCGTCGGCAAACTTCATAGAATCTGAAAAGGCTGCGCGTGGTAAGGAAGCTTCAGCCATAGCAAATTGGCGGTTCTCAAACGACAAAGAAAGGTTGAGTGACCGTGAGAACTGAGCCCCTGTAACAGTAAAATCCCACTTCAGGAGTTCAGCCTTGCCTGGCATGTGCATTTGCGACAAGGCCCAGAAAAAGTCACCTCGTCTGAGTTGACTAATTAGCCACTATCACATAGTACAAATAGCGAGGATACGGGCGTATACATACGCTTTTGGTTTGTACATATCAGTAATGTTCATCGGGAAAATGACTAGCGGCGTCTCCACTATGCTCAGGTCTGGGTTTACGCCTAGCGTATGGTTGATGTATCTTGGAAGCATCGCAGTACCGCTTGAAGGGCCAACAATATTGGCAAGAACAAGGCAGTATATCACCAAAAATGCTGTCCATGATGCCCTAAAGAATCCGACCCCAGTCTGCCAGATACAAGCGCGGAATTGTCTGGACCATAGGTAAGACAGTACGGATACGTTCCCTGGGGCGAAAAGGCAGCCAAACGAAACGTATGCAGAGCGTGCTCGGTCATTTACGTACGACAAGAGGATAGCTGCAATTGATGCCTGCATGCCAAGTTCAAGGGGCTTTGTTACGAACAGGAGCGCTGCCATCCAGTATGGTTTGTTGCCCATAAAGTGACCTTTGAAGTTTATGACGATGAGATAAAGTGCCGCGAAAAAAGGAATTGCATGGTATGTGTGTCGCCATAGAACTCTAGTATAGCCTTTGTGGAAAGCCACTTTGGGTGTTTCGGTCGGAGCTCTTTCCAGTCGCTTCAATGCGTATATTGAGAATCGCGAACGTCGATTCGGGGTAGGTGAATCAACCTGCTGCGGTTTCTTCACTTCAGTGGAGCTGAAATCATCGCCGGTGTGTATTTCTCCCACTAGAGGTCGCTCGCTTTCGTATCTACCAAAGTAGTCAGTGACAAGGCTCACGCTCCTGGGAAGACGCACCCGAAATCGATGTCCTGAAGCGGGATAAAGCCCCGTGGGTCGGTCAATGACCGCTTCTTCAGTCTATCCATCCTACTTGAATACATGTAACAGTCTCGCGTGCTGATTTCGGGAGCAATTGAAGGAATCTCTGCAAGCTGTGACGAAACGCACTTTCCTCCCAGGATTGGTAAGTGTGAACACTGTAAAAGCATTGCCGACGGATCCCATCACATAGTAGCTATGCAAGTAGGTGGCTATCATCTGCGCGTTCGTACAATCTTGTCAAACCAGTCGAGCCAATCGAGCACTTTGTGAGAGGCGTCTTGGGTACATGGGTAACCCAATTCCCTTGAAGGGGAAGCGGGGTCGTGACGCAAGTCACACCAAACTGATAAGACTAACACATATTGAAGCATGTCCGTGATTGATGATTGAGCGGCAAGATGCTGTGAAGTATTGAAAAAGAAGGCGCAATTGCCCATTTGCACACGTGATGAAAGCTTGATTCCATCAATATGCCTCAGCTCATTAGAGTGTACATGCCGATGAGTCAGTGTGCGGGTCTCAAATCCCCTGCGCATGATATGAGTTGGAATAAATTGTCTTTCTCCGATGATCTTAAGTGTTAGGCATAAGCAGGTACCCGTGAGACTTCAGATCCTTGCATTGAGCATATCTCTTGGGCTTTCGTGCCATGGGGACATATATGAGAAATACTGATTTTGACACCTTGCTTTAGATGAACTTCTTCCTCCTGGAAAGGTTTTTGAGGCGGAGGTTTGTTGTATGTACAAGATGATTTTACAGCATGGAAGAATCGAGATGCAAACGCCCAGATTTAATGCATAACGTAGTTCTAGTCATATGATTCTTCCGTCGAAGTTTAGATCGGTTCGAGCCACGATGGCAATGGTGTGCCCTTATTTGCCCTTGGAATTGCCAGTATGCGTTTCGTAAAACTTCTCCGGCCATACACCCTATTCCTCGAATTAGTTTGCTCTTAATTGAAGTTTGACAAAAGAGACCTACCGTCGACTGCTGCTCCGAAATGTTCTTCTTGAAGCCCTCAGTGTGCGGTCCCTTGTGCTCGCTATCCTGCCTCAATTCGACATTCTGAGAATCACCTGCACCATCGTATCAATTTATGCCCTGCCTTGATACAAGACAATGTCCAACCACATACCACGCTTTGTACCTGCCGCAGGTGTCGAGTACGGTGTCCCTCCACCCGCGGTAAATCGATCCTCGATATTTTGCACCTCTCTCGTCTTGTAGGGATTCGGGAACCAATACTGGCGCATGAACATGTAGTATGTGAAGCCAACGGCGCCGCCAGCCATGAAAATCTTAGGGATTGTGAGACGACCCGACATGGTGGTGATTCTGTTCGAAAGTTTTCGTGTCTCCGAAGGGCGCGGTTTGCGAGGGTTTCGTTGGTATGAAAGGGTTCGTAGGTGGAAATAGAGATCTCAATTGCGAGGAGAGGAATTAAGAATGACGGTGGTAACAGGCGGTACCTGCTAAGTGTATGTCTCACTTAGAGCAATGCCTTTTGCGTGCACTTCTTTGCCAAATGTTCGCGTCATCGGTGATGATTAGCGCAAAGCTACCCCCGTCGGTCGAGGCTTGGCAGGGTCGTCCGTGTGGTTGAGGCTGAACGGGCGTTTACGTCAGCAACTGTGGCGCTTCTTTTGCGAAACACATGTCCTTGAATTCGCAAGGGACACACGACCACATCCAGGGCTCCCTTCGCGTATAGGAACACCCGGAGAGAAGGCGGAGGGGATTCACTTCTAGTCACTCTTTCAGAATCGTTTAATGAAACGGCAAGAGGAGGTGCTGAGGCGCGTGTCGACTACTAAGGAGAGCGACTGGCAACTTCAACATGGACGGTGACCCAGCCGTCGAGTCTGAGCTCGACAGATTCAGTCGCATACTACCGCTACCGTATCGAGTTGCCTTAATCATAGTACTGGGTATGCGCCCAGTTTTGCTTCCCCAAGCAACTCAAACTGATAGCTCCGCACAGGCATTTGGGCATGGGGCCTCAATCTCCATTACCTCTCCCTCATACGCATCGACGTTCCTGCCCTCATTCGATACCCAGCGCGCAACTCCCCTCATCACCCACCGCATTATCTCTCCTGCTACCGCGTAGCTCTCTCTCTTACCGTTCCGCTGGTCCTCTCTCTACTCCTCTTCTGGAGCCTTACGAATGGTAGCCCCGCCGATATCGCCGCTTGGGAGATCTTACCAAACCTCTACCTCCTCGTTCTCGTCATCGGCTTCATTGTGCCCCTGCCGTTCGTGAGTCGGAACGGGAGACATCGGACACTGGCAACATTGAAGCGCATCAGCATTGGCGGCATCGCAGAAGCGCAAGACGGAAAGTTTGGGGACATTTTGCTGGCCGATGCATTGACAAGTTATGCAAAAGTGCTGGGAGATTTATTCATCAGTCTGTGCATGTTCTTCTCGTCCAAGCACAGCTCGACCGGTCCGCCAAATCGAAACTGCGGAGGCTTCTTCTGGGTGCCCTTTATCATATCCGTCCCCTCGCTTATCCGCCTTCGCCAATGCCTCACCGAATATTTCCGAGTCCAAAAAGCGAACAAGCAGACCGGGCAGATAAGCGCGGCAACTGGCTGGGGCGGTGTGCACCTCGCCAACGCCCTGAAGTACAGCACCGCTTTTCCCGTCATTATTCTCTCCGCTATGCAGCGCAGGCCGGAACCTTCCAAATACGGCATGTCCGAGACGACGCTCTTCCGCTTGTGGCTCGCCGCCGTTTTCGTGAATTCTGCGTACTCGTTTTGGTGGGACGTCAGCCGCGATTGGGACCTTACACTCCTGCTGAGTAAAAAAGAGAGGGAGAACCCGGAGCACCCGTATGGTCTCAGACGACACCG
Organism: Kalmusia sp. IMI 367209; assembly: GCA_027946365.1. Taxonomy (NCBI): domain Eukaryota; kingdom Fungi; phylum Ascomycota; class Dothideomycetes; order Pleosporales; family Didymosphaeriaceae; genus Kalmusia; species Kalmusia sp. IMI 367209. The sequence goes on along the minus strand of JAPEUQ010000003.1, from coordinate 1,303,839 downwards.
TTGGTTCCATGCAAAAGAGTTCTATTATGCGGCAATTGTAGTGGATGCCATGTTGCGGTGTACATGGAGTTTCAAGTTGAGTCCGCATCTGGACCATTTCAATGACTTAGAGGGGGGGATATTCTTGATGGAGGCGTTGGAAGTTTTGAGGAGGTGGATATGGATTTTCTTTCGCGTTGAGTGCGAGTGGGGTGAGTGCTTCACACACAATTTCTGAAGAAGGCGCACGACTGACATGAAGTAGTACGAAACCATCGCGGCCCGGCGCCAGACGACATTCTTCTTGGCGACTTTGCGAATGCGTCAAACAAGTTTGATGAGGACGATTAATCTTGGCTTAGGGATTGGGGCGGGGCATTTAGCATGAGCATTTCACGGCGTCTATGAGCGATTCCTCCACTAGATAGGTAGATACCGCACTACCATACCATGTTCACACCACTATTTAAATAGCTTTAATAATGGGTCACGGCATATCTACGGCAATACATTGTTCTACCACGACATCTAGATGACTCCCATGTAGGGTATCCGTATCTTTTACTGAATCCCGTCAGCGTAGCTCATGGTCTACCAATTCGACGCAACGAACCAATAGCAAAGGAAGTGAAGTCTACAATAAGATATAAAGGCTTCGTCGTGTGATAGACGAGGTCAATTGCCTTACCACTCAAACCTCCATTGCTCTTCATTATGGTCATAATTTCGAGATTGTATCTGCAGGTGGTTTAGGTAAGATGATCGATTTTTCACTACGAGTTTGACTCCTCCACTGATGAGTCCTTCAAGCGCCGTTCCATTAAGCGTCTCTCGTTCCTCACCTCGTTCAATTCGCCTAAAGATTCTCCGAGACCGCTCTCACCGACGACATTGTGTCTGAAGCCTGCCTAACCGTAGACTCCGACTCCGTCGACGTGACGCTAGAATTAATCGAAACAACAGACGGTTCCTTCGTCAATCTCTCCTCCACATCTAGCATCTCCTCATCCACCGAACTCTCATCTCCCATTTCCACATCTCCATCTACATCTTCCTCCTCACTCTCCCACACAGCTCTCTCGTCCTCATTGATAGCTGTCATACGATTGACGAACTCTTTTTGCAACTCCTTCAACCACGTAGCCAGCAGCTCGCCCTCCATAGTCCCATTATACGCCTGCACAAGGTGCTCTTTGAGGTCGAGTATAAGCTTGCGGCGGCGCTCATTTATAACATTCTTGGAAGTTTTCTTCTTTCGGTGGAGACGGCGCTCAAGCTTGTGTGCAAAGTGTGTGGCGTCAGCAAGGACCTGCGGTGGAAGGGGCACAACACGTGCGAGGGCAAGCCCGTAGTGGGATTCCTGGACGGAGCCTTCAACGGCACGGTAAAGCATAGTCATAGTGTCTTCGTTGCTGATCTGATTAAGATTAGAGGAAGTATTTGTAAGGTGTCACTGCCCTCACCTCGACTGCTAAGTGGAGGCAGATGACGCCATTGCGCTCGGAGAGAATAGTAGCAAGGTCCTTAAAATGGGTAGCGAACCACACTAGAGCCTGTGAAGTGTCAAACAGAGCGACGAGTGGCGTCACATCTGCTTACCCTACTGTCCACCAAAGCCTCAGCGATTGCAATAGCAATAGCTAGGCCATCGCGAGTGCTAGTACCACGGCCAAGTTCGTCAATAATAGCCCTATATAGGTAAGTAATGGCATGGGCACCCACTGAAAACACTCACATGCTTCGCCTCTCAAGGTTTCGCAGAATAAACGCTATCTCCCGCATCTCTGCAGCAAATGTAGACACATTACTCTCAATGCTATCATCCATGCCTACTCTAGCGAAGAGGTTGTGCAGTATAGGGAATGAGGCGCTGCTAGCAGGAACACTGTAGTAGTCAATAACATATACATCGACAATATACATTAGGAAAAGAAGGTTACAAGCTTCCGACCTGAGCCATTATGGATAGGAGCGCGATCGAGCGGATGAAGGTGCTCTTCCCACTCATGTTACACCCAGTAATAATTTGGAATCGAGATTGTTGCGTGGAGTATACGTCGTTTGGAATAAACTTGGTTTGCATTATCTTCTCACGGATCGGGTGTCGAGCTTCTTTGATGCCGAGCGTATCGCTGATGTGAGGTCGGACTAGTCATTGATGAGTACGTGCTCTCATTGCCTGATCTTTAAGACTTGCCATAATCATTGACGGTTACAAGGTGTGCAAAAGCAGATAGCTAGGCAATGTCAGCAGGAATTAGAAGCGCATGTTAGTTAATTAACCATATCTAGCATTGCAATAGCTTCGCAGATTTTAAAGAGCGCCGACATATGTCCGCGTACCTCCTCAATGAGCGTCTGGACAGCCTCATCGCCTGGACCTGTCAGCTTCTATATCATTTATGCCTTATTATACTGACTCATCAAAACCACCTCCTGGTGAGAAATATTGATCTAACATGATCAGCACGCAGAAATACTACACAGGCTACGTATATACCTTCTGGTTCCTCTTCATCAGCTCAACAGTCTGACACTCGATCACATTCCTTTTCTTGAACACATTGGTGAACACCGGAGGAAGGACCTTGTCTTCGAGTTCTGATGCGCTAATGCGGATGTAGAAGCGGCGAGCAGCCTCGTACTTAAGATCAAGCTTGATATCGTACTGTTCTACATCACATGTCAAGCTCGTGGACAGGCCAAGGGGCTGTATAGCTAACCACTGAGTTCAGTAGCATGTTGGTAGGCATCTTCCATCGACTCTTTGTACGTGGTGCGTGCCACATCAAGCAAGCCATTGACACCTGACTTGACAGCATAGTTGCGCTGGTTCCGGAGCTCAAGTGGCTGCCTTGCGTACGCGGTGTCTTCGTTAATGTAGCCGTTGATGAGATCGACGACTGGTATAACGTTCTCTGGGGCGCAGAGCTAAAGCCAGATTAGCTAGATATTAGAGAAGTATCCATCAGTGCGTACTTCGCGGATATTGTTCAGCATCCAGCTTCGTGCTCCCGTAAGCGCCTGGTAGATCGGATTCACTGAGGTGACAAACTGCTTTAACATGATGATCTGGTTGATGCTTTGTTCAGTAGTCTGGATAGTGGGCTTAACTGGAATAATTATGAGCTGGATAGACAAGATTAGCACGACACGGTAGTGAACTTGAACAGATCATACAGCTGTGAGGATTCTGTCAGTGTCCAAGAAGTTTTGCAACGCTGACCGCGTTGCATAGAACATGTCCTCCTTGATCTGAAGCTCATCCACAGCATCATATCGTTTACTCAGCGTATCGACATCAGTCAGCGGTTGAAGTATATTGCTGCGAAGTAGGCGGCCTCCCATTGGAGTTTGCGTCTCATTGAGAAGACCGAACAGACAATCCCTTGACTTTGGATTCTGCAAATTCTGCACCAGCTCGAGCGAGTGGATAGTAGAAATGTCAATCATCATAGAGCCTTCAGATGGCTCATATTTCATCCTAAGTGAATGGAACGGGAATCTGATATTTAGTCCGAGCTCAATGTACTTCAGCACCTAGATTTACGTCAATCAAGTCATCTGCTAACAAGACCAAGCTTCTTACAGCAGCTATGCAGCACACCGCATAGAAACTGCCGGAAACAGATAGCTTGATAGCCTCCACGTCATCATCTAGTGCTAACGTCTTGATATAATCAAAGCCTGCACCCTCAGCCCAGTATTTCCGGTCTAGGAGCGTCATCTTGCTGTCCATGATATCAAGATTCTCCTCAATGATAGAAAACAATTTCGACTTCGGACTCGCCGCCGTAGCCATGATGAGAATCTCAGACGGGCCATATACGCGGAGCTTATGGATCGTCTTAACGTATGTCTGGCTATCGCAGATTTGACAGAGCACAGCTTCTCCAGTGTCCAGGTTCACGAACGATATGCCAACTGTAGGCGAGATGCCACGGGACTCGGCAACAGCACATATGACGGTCTGAGCCTCGATACGAGCAATGGTCGATGCACTAGTTCTAGGGCGAGCTGTTGAGGGCCTCGCAGTGCTTCGAAGAGTTCTGGGACGGGACGTTGTAGTTGTGTTGTGGTCATCGTACCCATACGTGCAGGACGGGTAAGAAGAGCCCGTCAAGGTGCTGTAAGACGTAGGCGGCCGCGTTCGGAGGTTGAGCACACGTTCAGCCATGGTAGTTAGTCGAGCTGTATAGTTAATTTGCGATCAACAAGATTTCATTACTCGGTGCTTCACAGAAATGAAGCGTGAGTGAAGGATGTGTAGACAACGCGTGACGAACCATATCGCTTAGCGCGTCACCCCTGCTAGCGGAACTTTTTTTTATCGATAAGGATCAGCGAAATTTTGGGAGTCGTAAACTCCCCTCCATCAGTGCGCATTTCTCTCTGCATATCACACTTCCCTTTTGCTTTCACGGGCCGAGAATCTTCTTTGGAAATGGCGACCCAATTTCCACCCCCATCAAAACGCCAAAAGCGCGAAGCTCTCGAAACAACTCGCACCCAGGCTGCCCCCGCCTCCATTCCCGATGGCAGCATCCGCATCCGCTTCGTTGACCAATCCACTGGTACCTCAGGCACTCTCCCCGTGCTCACCGTCCCGCTCTCCCAAGCTACAACTACCAACCTCAATCTCCTGCTCAACAGTCTCAAGGACCAGGTCGACGACGATGCGATTCCGTATCGCTTCTATCACGGTGAGTCTCCCGAAGCGCTAGGCGACAAAGAAGATGTATACAATGCGCTTGTGCACCCGGGGCGGGTAACTGTGGAAGAGGAGGTTGTGCTTCAGTATGCGCCACAAGCGGTGTTCAGGGTGAAAGCTGTGAGTCGGTGCGCAGCGGCAGTTAGTGGACATGGGGATAATATCCTGGCGGTTCAATTCAGCCCGCGGAATAGTTCGCGGATGGCGAGCGGAAGTGGGGACAAGACGGTGAGGATATGGGATTGCGATACGGGGACGCCAGCGTTTACGCTCAAGGGGCATTCGCGGTGGGTCTTGGCTGTGAGTTACTCGCCGGATGGCGCATTACTTGCGTCGGGCGGGTACGATAACGAGGTGCGGATATGGGATCCGGAGACGGGGAAGCAGATTGGTGGGCCTCTGAAGGGGCATACAAACTTCATCACGAGCTTGTCGTGGGAGCCGTATCATTTGCAACAACAAGGACGGCCGAGGGTGGCTAGTTCGAGCAAAGACGGGACGGTGAGAGTGTGGGATGCAGTCGGAGGAAAGATGGAATACGCGCTTTCAGGGCACAAGGGCAGCGTTACGTGTGTAAAGTGGGGGGGAACAGGAAGGATATACACTTCGTCGCACGACAAGACCATCAAAGTTTGGAACGCAGAGCACGGCACACTCATTCATACGCTTTCGGGCCACGCACATTGGGTAAATCACCTCGCACTCTCCACCGACTTTGTCCTACGGACCTCCTACCACGACCATACCGGCAAAGTGCCCTCAACTCCGGAGGAAAAACTCGCGAAAGCGAAATCACGCTTTGAGAAGGCGGCAACGATGAATGGGGAAATTGTCGAGCGTCTGGCGACCGCCTCAGAAGACTGCACGCTGTTCCTCTGGACACCGCTTAGTAGCAATAAGCCTGTGACGCGAATGACGGGCCATCAGAAGCAGATCAATCAGGTGTGCTTCTCGCCCGACGGCAACCTCCTCGCATCCGCTGCCTGGGACAACCATGTCAAGCTATGGTCAGCTCGGGACGGGAAATTCCTCTTCACGCTCCGAGCTCACGTCGGCCCTGTATATATGGCAAGCTTCTCCGCAGATAGTCGACTGTTGGCGAGCTGCAGCAAGGATACCACGCTAAAGGTGTGGGATATGCGAACCGGCAAGCTGAAACAGGATTTGCCGGGTCATCAGGATCAGGTATTTGCTTTGGACTGGAGTCCAGATGGAGAACGTGTAGGAAGCGGTGGCGCGGATAAACAGATTCGGATATGGAGGAATTGACCTAGTGCGCCGTTCTTTCTTGAAAAAGTTGGAATGCTGAACAAACATGTAGATCAATATACCCCCGTCATGATTGAACGTTTCCGATGCTTTTCTGAATGCCCATGTAGGTTCCCTCTCCCGAACTCATTTGCCCTAAACATGTAGTATGCAGATATACGTGGCAAGGCTCCCGCCATCACACTAAATCAAACCACTCATGCTCTATCCTCCTCTTCCCATCTCCACGATTTCTTCCTTGCTGTTCAAGTGCCTCTCCGTGCATAAATCCATTCACATAACATTCCCCGATCAGCTTCCACTGCTCATCTCCAACTCTCCTCAATACAAATGGCACTTTCCCACCGAACAAGACGACCACAACATCACCAGACATCATTGCCTCAGGTCCTAGTCCCAGATGTCCTGTTGAAGTAATGAAGAGACGTCGATGCAGAAGCGGTGTGAGAGCAGAAGTATACCGCGATGGATTTGCTTCTTCTTCTCTTTGCGCAAAGGGAGAATCGAAGGCTACGGTGCCGAAAGTGTCCGACGATGAGGAGCTCTCTCGGCTGAGTTTTGGTGCTGGAATGGAATCGGTCGAAGCAGGAGGTGTCAGGTTTGGCGTGAGCGTTGATATGCTAAGATTTGATCTAAAGGCTCGGCGGAGGTTGTACAGCGAACCATCTCCAGTCTCAACTTCAGGTGTCCTTGGCATCGCAGTGCGAAGGAAAGCACGAAAGTGTGTCATTGGTTCGTGCCGAGCATCTGTTTGTTCAGGGGTCAGACCGGCTGTAGTGACGAGGAAGAATGTTCGGAGGAACGTCTCATTAGGTAGGTGAATTAGGTGAGATCTGCATATTGTCAAGAGCTCTGGCAAAGTCTTCAGCATTCTAGAATGTAAGCTTGTGGGTAGTGAGTCGGTGGACGATATGGAACCAGTTACTTCAGGCGAGATAGCAGGGAGACTTAATTCAACCGTCGCGACCTGTATGCCTTCCAAACGGAGGACTTCGAGCGGAGTATGCACATGTCGAGAAACATCTAGATCTCCAGAAGCAGAGTTGAATTTCTCAACCAGCAATTTCCAGCCAGATTGACTCTGAGTGATTTCGAACGCGCTGATATTGCACACACGGGTTGCCTCATACCATCGTGGGACCCAGGATGGGAAGCTTGCGTCGCCTGAGTTGTCATTGGATTCCGTGGTGTTGCCAGCCTGAGAGAGAACAGTAAGTGTGTTGGTCCGGGCAATGCAGTATAGAGTCACTGCAGTATACACATCTTGAGTTGAGCGATTATAGTCAGGTATGAGTGATTTTGGCCACTTCTCTGGGGTTCTTGATTCTCCCGCAAGTCCCAACAACGCGAAGATTTTGTCCCTCGGGTCTGTGGCTTGAAATGGGCGCGTTGATTGAAGCAATGAAGATAGCTCCCAAACCTCACTCTTCGATGAAAGGTCTAGAATTCCTTTGATAAGTTTCACTCTGTCCGTTCGAAACCTTGAGTGATATTGGAGGAGTCCAGCGATGGATTCCTGAAATCGAGACCAGAGAATCTGGAAACCACCACAGAGTAAGACAGGATCACCTGGAGAAACGACTACCTCCTGAATGATCCAACATCTCTCGAACCAAGGAAGATCCACAAATTTGGATAGGGATGCCCATCTTTCGTCTGCTTCTGGTGGCAGCGTCACTTGTACATCCGCTTGTGAGTGACTCTCAACATGGGCAGCCATCTGCTTCTTCTGCACCTGAATCATGAGCGCATAAAGGTCGCCTATGATGGAGAAGGCACCTCGCGCGCTGGCGTCGTCTGACCCGAGCCATATGACCGTATTTTGAGCACGTTGATAAATGGCCCTCATAAAACGTACCTGTTGCGTGCGCTCTTCAAAATCATTTTGATTGATACATATCTGATCAATCCAAAACCATTTGACGCGAGACCAAGCACCATATTTGTGCAACCGTTGCAGTCCCTTCTTGAGATTAGACGAGACCTTGAATAGCTGCTCGTTACACCAAATATCAGAGTGCTGCCCATACTTGCCCCAGCAGTAGCTCAACCCGTGAAACGGCGGTGGGCTTGTAACAAGATCGAAAGTCTTGATCTCGCATGTCACGGATGGTCTTGCCGTGAGTATCCTGACCAGACGGAAAGAGTACTGCGTAGGTAGTTTCTCGTACTCGTACCTTTGCCGATGAAAAGGTGCGCGGATGCGTTCAAAGAAGTTTTCTGCCTCATGCACGGATATTGGTGGACTTGTAGAAGGTCGGTTGGCTACAAGAGGCGGTAACGTATGAATGGGCACTGCCCATGCTGAGATTTCGGAGAAGAGGTCTTGAAGCGCTTTCACGCATTCGTTCCAAATATGATCGGATTGTTGCTGGAGATGGTAGTATCGGATGACATTGTACTGATTCTGGAAGGAGCCAGGAAGCCATGGAACGCCTGCAATAGCATCGTCCGGGGCTTGTTGAAGCACTTCGATGACTCTAGTGTTCAAACAATTTAACTTCGAAGCGAGGCGCTCCTGCGTTTTCCCCTGAGCTACAAATTGTTAGATAGGTAAGCATCGGTGAGATTGCATCGCGAGAGTTTCGAGCACTCCATCAAGTGAGATCTCGTACGTACAGTCACCAATCGCGAAATGCGCGCCCGCCTGCTTATAAAACCCCATATAAGTTTTTGCAATCCCTCTCCATGCTTTTTCAAAGCTGTCTCTCAACTCTCTTGCAGACTCCAAATCTTGCCCATGATCAATAAGCAGGTTTTCGACCCGGCTGTCCCAAACCGCAATGCCCTCTTGGTACGCTTCGCAAATATCTTCGCAAAGGTGTTTGATCTCTAGCTCCTGGTTCGAGATGTCTGTGGGTTGGGTATGCATTGTTTGAGTTATGCGCATGCATTCTGGTCAAGAGAGGATTTGTTGAAGCTCAGCCTTGCGAGCTATTTAGAAGGGGAAGCTAGGAATACGGCTCGCGGGGATATCCAAACCGGAAGGCGCAAAGCTCGTTAGCTATTGAGACTAGTTCCTGCAGGTGGATGGGTAATCATGGTGACGCGGTAGGCCTAGGCGAGCTATGATCCGTTATGTAGCAGGATGATAGAGAAACGAAGTATTCGACAGCATCCGAGCTCAGGATAGAGTGACGAAATGGCTACCGCTAGCGCCAATTGGCAGTTAAAGGCACAATACATGCTGAGAGGTCAACATTGAACACGTCCAGGTGAACTTGTAATTATTCGTTTCAACGCTATGCCCTATGTATTAGTTGGTAAAGATTGAACATGAATAGAGCAGAGCTTCCCGAATTTTGTTCATAGTGGGTGCACATTGGAGGTATCCTGACTATTTATTATTACCACGGACCCTTCGTACCAGGCGTCCGATCCACAGCGCAACCGAAGGTGAAGCTCATTCCATAGGCAAACGTGGTATACAAAAACAATATACACCCGTGGAGCAGCGCAATAAATGCCGAAAATCATCTTGTCCCGAGTAGATCCTCCCCATAACTACCTCGTTGGCAGACCTCAGCAATTGCATCCGCAATGAATCATGTACACGGTTTCAACCCTCTCCATCATTGTCTCGTCCATCTCGCATCTCCGACGGGGTATCTTTAAATGGTGGCCTTGCGGGCGTTCATCTGTACGAGGTCAGCTCTGCGGTCGATCTGCACTAGTCAGGTCATGCTCACCCTCTTCTGGACGAGAAGACCGATCAGGAGGATGGCGACAGCGCCGACGATGGCGAACACGACGATGACACCGGGTTCCCTGGCAGCGAAGTTCTTTCGCTTCACGAGCTGGGAGAGAGCAGCCTCGCTGCGCGCGACGAGAGACATGTCAATGGCGGCCATTTTAACTATTTTCTATGTCGATGTCAGCTGCGCGTTCGTAAAGAGACTGAAAATGCGATCCAGGAGGCAGATGAACATGGCCGAGTCTGCGTTAAAAGCTTGGGCCTTGTTTGTAAACGAGCAGTCGTTGGCGCTAGACTTGTTGCGAAAGGAAAGCCGTCACGGTCCCCGACAAAGAACTCCAATTGCTTTGCAGGTGGTGTCTCCAGCGTACCTTTGCAACTGAGAACGAAGGTTCCAGATATTGAGTCAATTGACGATAGCTTTGAAGCTGTCCGGAAGCTGCAGAAGACGAGGGCTGGTCAGCGAGATCAGTCGGGCCGGCGTCGCGTGCAATGGGATGGAGATGGACTCGAAAAGGCGGCGAGACAGAACATCCAAAACAGAGCAACCGGAGGTCTGGCGGTGGGCGACCGCCTTATAAGAGGAGCGGGTCGCCGAAAATTCTGTTTTGATGAGGCATTTGTTCGGTCTTGTTTGGCGGCGCGGGACCGGCGGGTCGTTCGGCTCACGGTCCCCATTGCCAATTGATCGCCTAGACAACGGAAATAAACACGTACCTGGATCGCGTAGCTGGAGGGCGGCGATGTGCTGAGCTCAAGGGGTTGCAGGTGGGCTCAGTGGAGAGGTCGAGGAACGGCGTGGACAAGAGAGGCTGGAAAAGGTTGGGGAGAAAGCAAGCTGGTGCTGGCCGGCCGAGCCAGCTAGGCCCGGCGAGTCAGCCAATCAGAAAATAGCGGGGCCGCCAAAAGGAAGGAGTGATGGGGGTGTGCGATCGGCATGGCGGCCGCACCGGCTGTGAACGACCTCGGGATGCTGTGATGCTCAATCCAGACGCAGACGCTGTGCGCGCACGAGCTGCTTCGTCGGGCGGCTTCTTGCGCGAGAATCTAGCAAGACTTCATACCTGGGTGCGCTCGTGATGACGGACGGCGCAATCGTGGTTCGCAGAGAACGCGACCGCCCCAACGTCGGCTCCACTCGCGCATCCCTGGCTAGCGGTGCGGACCTTCACATCGCACACTGCAGACAATTAGGTCATCGGAGGCTTATCTGACCAGCGCAAATGAGCCGCCCGCAAGCCTCGGCGCCGAACCCCCCCAAGGCAAGGCTAGGTGCTGCCGGAAATGCCTCACCTCTTCTGGGGATGCACAAATGGCGCATGCGAGCTTATGCCGCGCGCAATAGTCGCCGCCCGCACCCGGAAACGCGACCGCCTGACTGATGAGGCTCCAGACGAGCCCTGGAGTTGCTGCAGTGATCACCACCAAGCTTTCGTCATCTGCGCCAAGTCTGGGGGCGCCCATTGTCCCGCATTGGCACCGTCTGTTTCAAGGAGCCTCGCGCGTCACGCGTCGCATTCGCTGGCCTGTTCTGAACATCAATTGAACCTTCTCTTCACTCTAATTCTGCGCTTTGATCCTGGGATGGGTCGAGTTACAATGTGTCTCGAGAGTCTCATCCTAGTACTGTACACCAGATTGACTGAACATCGATTCGCGAAGTTAAACCCCAACATATATATATATACAATAGAACCGCAATTGGCTTTACATTAGGCTCGTCCTACCGCCAATTTCTGTCCCGCCCTGGCCGCTGGGCATTTCTCCGTTGCGCCCAACAACAAACTCTCTGTAGATGCCCTCAAGCCTGCGCCGCTCTTGTGCGCTGATGCTGCTCCGCGTAGTTGCTAATGAGCTCTCGATGTGCGACCACTGGATCTGAGGCTCTTTTCTGTCATCTTCCATCTTTGGACCGTCATCTTCGTCCTTGCTACCAGGCCGTTGTTGGTGCTGGAGCTGTTTCTGCTTCCTGCGCATAGCCTGCAGACCCTGAATCTTTTGCGCAATTAGAGCACGCTCGCTCAGCTGGCTGTTGGGAAGAGCCTTGGGAGCATCAGGTGCCGTGTTGGAGTCGCCGAAGCGGAAATGGGTGAATTCCGGGATGCGATTCTCCTTCCCTTGCTTGCCCAACCCGTCAGAGCTTGTCTTCTTCTTTGCATCACCGCTCTTGGTCGGGTCACCAAGTTCAGTGTCGCCCAGCACATCGTGAATGGCTTCAAGTTGTGCATTGTAGACAACAGCTTGAAGATCCGCACCAGAATACCCTTCAGTGCGTTCCGCAATTTCGCGCAGGTTCTCTCCTTCTGGACCACTTTCCAAAAGGGACGGAGTGAGATGCAACTTGCGCGTGACTGCCTTCAATATATCGATGCGCTCTTCCAGTGCTGGCATATCGCATATGAGACTCTTGTCTAAACGTCCTGGGCGAAGAAGAGCCGGATCAATTAGATCCGGTCGGGAGGTAGCAGCCAAGACATATACACCACTCAGACCTTCGGCACCATCCATCTGAGTGAGCAGCTGGTTGACGACGCGGTCAGTAACGCCCGTCGAATCATGGCCTCGTTTGGGGGCAATCGAGTCGAATTCGTCAAAGAAGAGAACACATGGTCTGGCTGCTTCGGCACGCTCAAACAAGTCCCGAACAGACTTTTCGGATGCACCAATGTACTTATTCAAGATCTCCGGACCTTTGACTGATATGAAGTTGAGCCCGCATTCACCTGCTACAGCAGATGCCAGCAAAGTTTTGCCGCATCCGGGATATCCATATAGAAGAAGGCCGGACCGAAGGCGCAAAGGGCATTGCGCAAATATGGGTGCATAGGTCGTTGGGTATTGTAATGTTTCCAGTAGTATTTGGCGTGTTGTATGAAGACCACCTATCGAATCCCACTTCGTCGTGGAGGATTGTAGGGTCACATTTCGAAGGGACGCTGGCGTGAAACCGGCCAGGGCCTGAGTGTAGTCTTCCCTTGTCAATGATATCGAAGTTGAGCTGGAGGAGTCCGTGACTGAGCGGATGAGGGCTTCGTTTCGCGCGCGTGACGTGAGCAAAACTAGATCACCGGGCATGTATCCATCGGTTTGTCCAGCAAGATCCAGGAAGTCGATAGTCGAATCCACCACAAATCCATCTTCTTCGGATCCAGCTTCGTAGTACTGTATGCTCGAGCTACCTGGCTGACTTCGATGCGAGGTACTAGGGCGGCTATTCGAAGGCGATGCTGGGAATGCATGTCCAGAAGGAGGTACGCCATTTGATGTCAGTTCTTGAGGCTTCGCATCTCGACGAGCTAGCATTTCGAGAACTTTTCTCCTGCCATCTTTGTTGGGCGCCTTTAAACTCACAATCTCTCGTACAATGTGCCCACCAACGATAACATTGTTGAGGGCTTCCTTGGCCTGTGCTGTAGCTAATAATACAACTCCGGAACCTAGAGTGCAATACTGACGAACGATGCTGACAATACTTTCGCTAACATGTCGGCTTCGTCCGTTCTCATTGCCCACTTGCAATTCGGTTTCAACTGGGCAGAGCTTGTCTAGATCATCTAGGATGACAATGGCATTACCGCCAGATCTGGCACCCCAAGCCGCGGATGCAAATAGTCGAGTGAGCGTCTCTTTGATAGTCGAAACTCTTGTCTCATCGGTAACAAGCTTGCGGCAAGAGTAATAAACAGTGTTGAAGAGGAATTCCGTGCGCAACTGATGAGCAAGAAGCTGAGCGCAGTTTGTCTTACCAGCACCCAGGCCTCCTGTAAGTAACACTGAGGAACTATGTGTCAGATGTGACCGCAATTGACCGATGAGTGGATCGATCCCAACTAGTGTTGGGTGTACCGAGGGAAGGGAATCCCCTTGCTGCAAACCTCTCGTCCAACTTGAGGGTGCAACAATCTCCGCTCCAAGCTCAAAAGTAGGTTTCCGCTCTGGGAATAAGACCCAGGCCGTGCCTGTAGGAGGTTGCGGCGGATCAAACCGTACCATGCCACCCTGCCAGCCCAGAGTTGAGTCGCTCATCGGTGGCAAAACCATCCCGTCCGTTACGGGCCCATCTAGAAGACCATTCTTCCTACCATATGCTGCCTTGATTCGCTGAACTGCCTCCTCCTGCTCCTGCTTCGACTCGCCACCAAACCGTAATGAATTATTTGTCTGGCTAGCAGCAGTGGAAAACGGAAGGATCTTGATTGTCTTAACAAAAGAGTCCTTATCTTTCGAGCTAGAATTTTGGGGTTTGATGGACGATGGTTTCGCGGTCTGGTTAGGAGCAGCTTCCAAGCGAACCAGGCCTCCAATGAAGCCTTCGCAACCTAAGACGCGGCAGATATCAGCAGACAGGGCAACATGGCGGCTGTCGGGCGCGTCTTCCCATGTTCCAACCCTTGCTACCACTCTCGCAGCTGGCTTCTCCTGTTCCTGCTCCTTAGACATATCAACGGGCTCCTGTAGACCTGCTGGTTTCACAACGGCCACTGACACCCATGTGACTCCTCTCAATGCTTTTGTCAGGAGCACATCCTTGTCCACCCATATCCTGAGCCCTTCTGCACCGGGAGCATCGTCCTCGTCGAACCAATCTTGTGCTACACTTCGATCCACGCCCCGAAGGAATACCACGCCTCGACTGGGCTGTTCATCTCGACCGCTGCGACGTCTCACGGTACTCGCAGTGCTCTTGCCACTCTTTCTCGAAGCTCCACCAACACTTCGGCTCTCACGCCCAGAGCTCCGTTCCGCCTTTTGACGTGTCTTTGGAGCAACTATTACTTCGGCGTCCGGCGATATTTTCACAAATTGAGATTCTGCGGAAGGTGCAGGAGTGACCGAGGTTACGATGATGTTGGCAGTGGTTGTTGGCGACAAGTGAAGAGTCAACGGATGCGACGACTGGGCCTGCGGGTTGGGTAGAGCTCGGATCTGGGATAGAAAGTTGAGTTCTAGAAATTGAGCATGTAATTCGATCATCTCCCAGTCCACGGGCGTCAATGGCTCGATGTTGATGGTATGCGCTTGTGGTGGGTCCGCATGCAATGCTATCCCAACCTTCTGCCCCTCATTCAGTCCAATAAGGCGCGCAAAAGTCATGTCCACTTCTACGGTCTGAACCTCTTGCTCTCTTGTAGCAGGACCGCCCCTTGTGCCGCTCAGTCCGTCACGGCTGACGACTGGCGCAAGTTTGCGCTTGCTCTGCATGCCCGTCCATCCCAAGAAGACGGACTTCTGCGGCAAATTCTTCGATTCTGAGGCGCCGGGCGGAGGGGTTTGGCGGTATGACAGCTCGACAACGACATTTTGCGCGATCTGTATGGGGTCATCAGCGGGCCTGTTGGTGCAGAATGGAAGGGCGCGTCGCATACAGTATTTGCATTCACAAGAACGGAAACGAGTGATGAGGGGAGATTGACCAGGCAGTTCTTCAAAGACTGCTGCAATGCAATCTCAGCCTGTACGACCTGGCCCGCAGGCTTCTTCGAGGGGCGCCATGACAATCAGAGTGAAGTACGAGTGAACGGCTAGCAGCTTGCTTTGCGGTTCCGACTGCGCTGCGCTGCCGAGGTTGTCGGCGCCGGTTCTGGCGAGCTCCCTAGGCGGTCGCAGGTGGCAGAAGACAAGTACACGTTCAGCCAATCAGTGCATCTTGCCCCTGTCGACGCGCGACGCGAAACTCCAACGCGCCTACAACGCCAGCCCCGTCTCTAGTATTGCGACCGCTTCCCCTCCGCGCAACCCGATCTAGGAACACAATCGCACGTCGCGCGATCTCTATAGTCCTTTTAGGAGCAATGGCGCTTCTGACGGAGAAGTCGCTCGTTAACTACGAGGAACAGGAAGGTTCGAGGGCCCACACAAAAAGCTTCAGAACTCTAGCTGATGAATGTTGCTCTAGCCGCCTTCGTGGACTTCCTACAGAATTTCAAGTCGTCGTCAACAGAAGCGGCGGAGCAGCTCGAAGGCCTAAATATCAATGCCAATGGCGACGGCGACAGCGAAGAATACGATATGCTCAATGAGTCCGACGACCCCGCGCCAGATCAGCGACGCCGCCGTACCAAGGCTAAATACATGGAGATGCTGCAGGATGTTGCGGACAGAACAAGGACCAACGTCCTCATTGATTTGAACGACCTGGACACTGTGCGCCCCACCATCCCCGCTGCGATGACCAGACACTAACACCAACAAGTGGGGAAAAAGCCACAGATGCCGAAGCTCAGTACAAGCTAATCGAGTCAATCGAACGGAACTGCCACCACTATATTGAGATTTTTTCCAGAGCTGTAGATAAACTACTACCACAGCCCTCGAAAGAACCCAAGTACGATGCTCCCATTGGCATTTAGGATTCTGCTCACAATCACAGCTTCAAAGACGATGTCCTAGACATAATTATGACCCAACGCTCGAAGCGCAACGAGAAGATGCAGGAGCAACAGGGAGGCGAAGATGGTGCCCAGGCTCCACCGGAGCTGATATTCCCACCTGCTTTGACTCGCCGTTACACTTTGAACTTCAAGCCCATAATACCTTCAGGTGCTAGCAGTCAGCGTAGCATGAAGGCTTTAGCTGTGAGGAACGTCCGAGGAGAACATCTAGGCCATCTCATCACCGTTCGCGGCATTTCAACTAGGGTGTCGGATGTCAAGCCCGCAATTCAGGTCAACGCGTACTCTTGCGATCGTTGCGGATGCGAGATCTTTCAGCCTGTGACGAGTAAACAATTTACTCCTTTGGTAGAGTGTCCTTCCTCGGACTGCAAAAAGAACAACACCAAAGGTCAACTCTTTTTGTCCACTCGCGCGTCCAAATTTCTGCCTTTCCAGGAAGTCAAGATTCAAGAAATGGCTGATCAAGTCCCTGTTGGTCATATTCCCAGACAGTTGACGATCCATTGCCACGGCGATCTGGTGCGACAAATTAATCCTGGCGATGTTATTGATGTTGCCGGTATCTTCCTACCCACCCCGTACACGGGCTTCAAAGCCATCCGAGCTGGGCTACTCACCGATACATATCTGGAAGCGCAATACGTCATGCAGCACAAGAAAGCTTACGACGATATCGTCCTGGCACAGCCCACTTTGAAACGGATGAACGAGCTGGAGCGGACCGGCCAGCTGTATGAATATCTCTCCCGTTCAATCGCGCCTGAAATCTTCGGGCACGTCGATGTAAAGAAAGCGCTGCTTCTACAACTCATCGGTGGTGTGACGAAAGAAGTCGGCGACGGAATGCGCATTCGAGGTGATATCAACGTTTGTTTGATGGGCGATCCTGGTGTGGCCAAATCGCAACTTCTCAAATACATCACCAAGGTTGCACCTCGTGGTGTCTACACTACTGGTCGCGGAAGCAGTGGAGTCGGTTTGACTGCTGCCGTCATGCGAGATCCCGTCACCGATGAGATGGTGCTTGAAGGAGGTGCCCTTGTCCTAGCTGATAATGGCATGTGCTGTATCGATGAGTTCGATAAAATGGATGACGGCGATCGAACCGCAATTCACGAAGTTATGGAGCAACAGACCATTTCAATCAGCAAAGCCGGCATAACGACGACTCTCAATGCCCGTACGTCAATCCTAGCTGCGGCTAACCCTCTGTATGGCCGCTACAACCCACGCATATCACCGGTTGAGAACATAAACCTTCCCGCTGCGCTCTTGTCTCGTTTCGATGTTCTATTCCTGATTCTTGATACCCCTTCGCGAGACTCGGACGAGGAGCTTGCTCGCCACGTTACTCACGTTCATATGCATAACGCTCATCCCGAGGCTCCCGGTGGTGTTGTCTTTAGCCCTGCAGAAGTACGTCAATGGGTAGCTCGAGCACGGTCATACCGACCTACCATTCCCAAGGAGGTTTCAGATTACATGGTTGGTGCATATGTTCGCATGCGACAGCAACAGAAGCGCGACGAGGGTACCAAGAAGGCCTTCACCTACACTTCATCTCGTACTTTACTAGGTGTTCTCCGTTTGTCACAAGCTCTGGCTCGTCTGCGGTTCGCTGAAGAGGTTATCACCGAGGATGTCGATGAGGCTCTTCGGCTTGTTGAGGTCAGCAAGGCTAGTCTGTACACCGACGAGAATCGTAGAGATGACCATACGCCGAGCAGCAAGATCTATCATCTCATCAAGACGATGGAGGCAAGTGGTGCCGCTGCTGTTGGAGATGGGAGCCGCGGAGAGCTGGATCTGCGCAGGGTCAGGGAGAGAGTACTTGCCAAGGGTTTCACGGCAGACCAATTCGAGCAGACCATTGACGAGTATGCTATGCTAGATGTAAGTTTCTGCTGTATCCTCACCCAAGCGCTTCAAGAACTAACGGATCTCATAGGTCTGGCAAACGACCGGAGAAGGCACACGGCTTGTATTCATCGAGGCGGGTAACGAAGACATGGATGATGATGACTTCTAGGGTATGAGCTCGTGATGATATCAGCTG
Organism: Kalmusia sp. IMI 367209; assembly: GCA_027946365.1. NCBI lineage: Eukaryota > Fungi > Ascomycota > Dothideomycetes > Pleosporales > Didymosphaeriaceae > Kalmusia > Kalmusia sp. IMI 367209. The sequence goes on along the minus strand of JAPEUQ010000003.1, from coordinate 1,285,735 downwards.
AGAGTAAGGGCGATTCATGAGCATGGCGTACTCGGCGTTGATATCGCTTCGTGTTAGGGTTGTTCGTGGCTTGAAAAGAGCCAGTTGTGTTTGCGTTCCCATGAATAGAAAACGATATTCTGAGGCATGTTTGACGTCATATCGCTGCACTGTCTGGATCTGTGAAGTCATCGCCAGCGTGGCGCTGCTTGGTGATTTACAGGACGTGAAACGTAGACAGACTTTGTAGAGGAGTAAAGCGCCCTAGTGTGACTCAGCTCGCATCAATACTCCTTATGTCGTAGTACTATAGCCTCGTTCCAGACGTGGGAAAGGTTTCATGATGTCGGAGATCAGTGCGGTCAACAGGGCCCCGAGATGAGTACATCTGATGGACCAGTCCGAGGTAATAGATTTCCAAGAAGAGTGGCTTTACTAGCCTCACGTGAATTCAAATACGAGTCCAGCGTCCGGGCCTCATGTTTCTCGCTCCTTGTATCGTATTGAGTGGGACTTGAGCGTCTGTTCCTCATCCCAGATTTTAAGCTGTGCCCTTTTGGCTAGACGCTCTCCCAACCGTCTAAACTAGAATTGTGCATTTCATATTACCTCATCTGAAGATACTCATACTTTAATGGCGTTTATATACATGTACGCGGCGGTTCGGGTACTTTGCCAATTCGCATTCCGTTCATCGAATGGTTCATACACAAAGAAGGGTACAAACGGATACCTGAGGCAAATACAGCAGGCACTATAGTTAGCCGAGGATCGCGGTATAAGGAACAACCTTGTAGTTGACATGAAGCTGCACGAAGATACGAAGATAAACATTGTAGTACGTGTACAATCTCGTGGTCAAGTCTGAAGCCTCCGGGTTCAAAATCGACATACGGAGCTGTGAGTGAGAAGCGCCGCCAAGACCTGCGATGCACCTTGACTTGTCGCGTGCTGCATCTATACATCATCGTGCCTGACAAGCTTGCGCTTGCCGACTGTCAACCACAGCATCAGCCTACTTTCTTTTCCAATGTCGTGAATTTTACTTGCGGAGCGAGCCACAGACGGACAAGCCACATCGAGCGCACCTTCCCTAATAAGTCTACGTCCAACACTAAACATGTCAATTGGTCGATAAGGCCCAGCTCCAGACGCACCCACAAGGTCCGGATTTCGCACGACGACGTTTGCAGCCGCGAACCCCCATCTTCCACCTCCCTGTTCTTCGGTATCTCTAGAATCGCGATATTCCACCGCAGACCTCGATCGCATCACAAAAATGGCAGCGGGAACATTTGGGACGTTCCTCATCATCGGCCGTATGAAGCCCCCCACCACGGCCTAAGGCGGCGCCCGCGAGCGCGTAAAGAAAAGACACTGACAGACTGAACAGCGACGTGTTTCTTCCTCGGCATCCTCTTCTCCTCGTTCCCCTACGACTACAATGTTATCTGGTCGACGCCCGAAGGCCCGCGCGAGGCATACTTCCAGATCTTGGAAGACCACCTCCGATTCCTGCACGCGTCGCCGCCCATCATCTCGCGCATCCTTCACATTGTTATCGGCACCGGACTCCTCGGCTTCCTGACCAAGCTATATAAAGCATCGCAGGCTAATATGCTTTTCGATGGCGCGTCGCTTGTGCTCTACATGGCGGGCATCACCGTCTACATTACCAACATCGTCAAAGGTCTGCGTGTTGTTACTGCGGGCATCTACGGCAACGTAGACCCCAAGGAGGATGCGAACGCAGATGACTACATCAGTAGGGAGGACACGTTGAGGGTATTTGCAGCGAGCAACACGATTTTGGCGCTTGTCTTGGTGGGTGTGCTGGTGCTGCAGGCTGGACAGTGGTATGCGCTCAGGAAGGAGGAGGCGGAGCTCAAGGAGATTGAGGCGAAGGAGCAAGAAAAGAAGGTGGCTGGTAAGAAGAAGCAGTAAATGTACGCGGCAGTCCAGAAATGCGGGAACTAAGGGTTTGGGCCGGTAATTGGCAGGTAGGTTGGCACCTGCTTTTATATCAATCACGCCACGTTGGATATCTAGCATTAGCGGCCATCATGGCCCAACGATCGCGATACGAGGTTGAAGGAGGAACGTTATATGAGTCAATTCACGATTGTGATATCCGTCACACAAAGTGCTGTGGTCCCTTTTATGTCTTACGTCTAATCTGTCACTTTCTCCAACTATTCTTTTATGGTGTCGCCATGCAAAAGGATCGCTGACATCTACCGCGCAGACTCACAGTGTGATACCGGTCAGCTGAATAGAAAGTACACCCTAGGAGATCTCTCACGTGCTTCCATGCATTTTGTACGCAAATTTTGACTACGATCTTCAAATTTCTTCTAACAGAACCGAAAAAAACGAAAAGGAAACGCTAGAAACGCCCACAAGAACCGATCCAAACGTGCACCAGCAGCGCTAAACGCTCCATCATCATCATCAGCCTCCTAGGCTTTCTTTATGACATGCATCTCATCCTCGTCCTCGTCCTCGTCCTTCGTCCAGACAACATACCGCCTCTTCGTTCTCCATTCCTAGGGGTGTTGCTAATCCCCAAACAAAAGCCAAAAATTGAAACGCCAACATTGCAAAGGTACTCAAAAATAAGATCAAACGCTGAAACAACAACAGTGGTATCTGAACTTTTCCCCGAAATCCGCCGCCCCCATGCACCCGACAAATGAGATCCAGACACCTGACCCCGGACAAGGATAAGTATGCCAGATAGGATTCAAAGGACTATACGAAGCCCAAGACGTCTTCGGCAAAGGAGAAAACGGGGAATCATGGGAAACAACAGAAGCGAAACGCTAAAACGTAGATGAAAGCAAAACGAAAAGACAACGATAGACCCTCCAAGGCCTTTGGTGGTTCGGGTAACCTAGTCCTTACAACTAAACATAAGAATAACCCGCAATGAGACAAGCGCACTAACATCCAACGCAATTACTCGACATATCGAGGGACCGAACCAGAGATTGAGCGATGCAAAAGGAACCCGAGAAACGCTGGTACCAATCGTATCTCCTGTGCCTTTAACGACGCGCACGTTCTCATCTTCAGCTCGGTCCCACTCCACGTCGAGTACTGTGTTTTCTGTCAGTAGGCTCTCACATAACAAGACATTCTTCTGCGCTGGTATTAGCGATTGGACAACTAGGCCCCTGAAGTTTTTTTGGTCCTCTTCCCGGACTTAGAGTGACTAGAGCCGGTCCCAGCCGCCCATCTCATAAACCCCGAGGGAGCCGCAGGCTTCTTTCGAGGGTGCGAACCTGCACCTGGGGTTACGTTGACGACTCCTACAGGCATAACCTCTACTGGCATCGCCATCGGGGGAGGAGGGATGGGGTCCGGCATGACCATCGGGAGGGTGGGATGACAATATGGTGAGCGGACTCACGCTTCTTGCTTTTGTTCCTGCTCTTGACCTTCGGAAATGGCCCTGGGGGTGGGGGTGGGGGAAGATCCTCGGGTTTTGGTGGGGGTGGTGGCGGCTCTGGCATAGGCCACATGTGCATCGTAATCGCCCAGTCAGGCTGTACCATTGTTTCCCATACTTGCGGCAAAATGATCTCTCCGTCTGGACCGACCAGGTCGTAGTGGCCTTCATGCACATGCGGGCCGATCACATCCACGTGCAGGAACGCCTGCTTGATCAACTCTTCCATTCCCTGAAACAATATTAGCATCAAATCTCGATGAAGGAAACATACAGACGTACCTTCCAGGTTTTACATAGATGCCACGGGAAGCTGAATTTACGGCCGACCGCGTCTTTGAACTTAATTGGGGGCTTCGGCGCATCTGAAGGCTTCAACTTGGCAGCCTCCTCTTCAGCAGCCTTCTTGGCTTTCTCCAACTCTTCCTGGGCAGCTTTGGCTTCGGCGAGTGCCTTCTCATGGGCAGCTTTTGTGTCTTCTGCTTCTTTAGCCGCCTTAGCTTCGGCCTCTTCTCGAGCTGCCTTGGCCGCTTCTAGTAGCTTCGCTGCAGCTTCGGCTTGAGCTGCCTTCTCGGCGGCTTCCTTTGCAACCTTTGCATCTGCCTCTGCTTTGTCTGCCGCGCGAGCTGCTTCCACGGCTGCCTCTCGCTTGATCTGTTCCTCCTTTTGTGCGAGGATAAGCTGCTCGAGCTTCTCCAGCTTGTCTTCATCTCCCTTCAGCTTCGCATGAGCAGCTTTGATTGCAGCCTCCTCGGCAGCTTTCCGTTTGGCAGCCTCTTTATCAATGCGCGCCTGCTGCTGTTCAATAAGCAATTGCTCTAGGCGAGAGAATTTCGCATCTTCGGCCTTTTTCTCTTCCATTTCTGCCTTCCCGAGTAGGAGCATTTCGAGTTTGCTCAACACGCCATCTTCCTTTGCGGTATCGGGAGGTGGCGGGGCATAAAGACTGGGGAGGAGGTAACATAACTTGCTGTGGAGGAGGGGCCGACGCTGGAGGAGGTGGAGGTAGTGGGTCGTCTCGTGGCGCTGGTGTGGACTTCTTCGAGTGATGAGGAGGAGGAGTATGCTGATGTGGCGGCGGGTAAGGAGGATACATCCCATGCATGCCAGGCATGCCTGGTGGACCATAAGGAGGCATGCCGTATGGAGGATAGTAGCCGCCATTGGGGTAGTACGGCATCATTTCGTTGGACGGTGGAGGCATAGAGTTGCGATGGCCGCGTCTGCCACCATGCCCAAGTCCATGTCCCTCGAAGTAGCCGTTGGGCCCTCCGGCAGCATGAGGTGAGGCGAAAGGGTTGGCACCTCCTGGAGCAAATGGGTTTTGATTGAACGCATACTGTTCACGTCCAAAAGGTACGAGTTGATCGGGCGGAGGCGGTGGTGCACCCGGAGCACCAGGGCCACCCTGGAAGGGGTTATAGCGCGGGTCGGACATCATGCTGGGCGCATAACCACTCGGGGGAGCTTGTTGTGGGACGTGAGCCCACTGGTCATGGGGATGGTGTGGAGAAGGCCCCGGCCGGGGAGGGCCATAGGGGTAGTCGTCGTGGCTGTCCAGACTTTCTGAGTGGACGGATTGAGGCCTTCGCCGTCGCGGCCTCGGGTCGTGTTCTAGGTCGTGTCTGCTGCGAGACCTGTGACGAGGGTCTTCGTGGACGGGGGTGTGGCGCGCTGACTTGCGGCGTGCGCCTTGGGGTCGTGACGGAGGTGCGGGTGCTTGGACGGCGTGATGCTTTACTCGTGCAGGGCGTGAAGCCGAGTCAGAGGGCTCGATCTCGTCAATGTAATCCCACTCGTCGTCCTCGTCTTCCTCTGACTCGGTGTATTCTCCTTGGCTGCCGGACGAGACCTGGACGCCCGAGGAGTCCTCTTCGTCGGTAAAGGTGCTGTAGTGCTCTGCACCCGTGGAGTTGTTGACGGTGATATGTCTCCTAAATTGAATCTCGACGTTAGTGTCGCCTCGTTCACCTCGAGAGGGAGAGATCGAAATAGTGCGAGTAGGGGATATCGAGACGGTGGAAGCACTTGTAGTGCGAGAAATGCGGGAGGAGGAAGAGGGGGCTCGATGACGGACAGGGCGGCGCGAAAGCGACCGCCGGGACGAGGCAGCGCGCTGATGAGGAAGAGCTATGACTAACGGCATGAGGATGGATTTCAGTCGTCACCGTACTCGCGCCCGTTCTACCAGAGAGGGCGCTGAGTGCGGTAACGTTGCGGTGCGGTATGAGGTGTGAAGACGGACCTGTGTCCTTGGGCCTTGAGCGCCGAGCGGCGGGGTGTTTGCTGACCGGCCTAGAGTCGGCGGGGTGATGTGCAGCGGCGGCGCGCGGTGTTTGTAAACAGAGCGGGAGAGCCGTCCGACGCAGCAGCAGCAGAGGAGGCGGGAGCTGCGGGCGGCGGACGAGAGCGCGGAGGCGAGGATGCAGTCGGCGGGCACGGGCGGGGTGAGGGTGTTGAAGAGGCCACGGGCTGCCGTAAGGCTGAGAGCGTGATTCGACGCCGGGCTAAATCTCGTCGCAGCAGTCGGCTGAGGCGTGGACTGGGCAGATCCTGGTCCCGACTCCCTTGCCGCTCGTTTTGCGCGTCAGAGAGCGAGGGCGGGCGCGGAGGATGTGTTTGAGAGGCGGAGGCTAGGCTCAGAAGGGGCTGTTTGGGGTGCTTGGGGTGCTTGGGGCGCCTGGGGAGGTCGCTTTGGGAGCGGCGTCGTGGGCGAGGGCAATCGATAATAGCCCAAGCGACCAAGCGCCGGCGTGGGACGAGTACGTGAAAGGTGCGGGCGAGTGCGGCCCGAAGGGGACGGTGGAGGGCCTTTCAGGCGTCGCTAACCCGGTCGAGCAGGCAAGATGACGACGTGCAATCGGAGGCACGCAGATCAAGTGTGGTATGGCAGGCTGTCAACTGGACGCCGCACCCTGGATACGAGCAAGTGGGGCGGTCGCACACACAGACGCCGTGCAGGATGAATTGCAGTCCACGCAGCGGCGAGGTCAGCGCAGTAGATGCTCAATGGCCAGAGGGGCTAGCTTCTGGCGCGGCCGAGGTTTTTGTGCAGGGCGGCCGTTGCCGTGGTGTTGAGAAAAATGGGTAGGTGTGTGTGGGACTGTGGGATTGTGGAATTGTGGGCTGGAATGCGATGGGATGCGATGGGACGCGATGCTCATGAAAGTGGCCTTCTGCGCCGGACTCTTCGGATCAAGTAACAATGCGTCAAGTTCGAGACTGAATGGGACATAGCAGGAGTCTGGCGAGAGACGGGGTCGGATGCACGAGAGCGAAGGCGCAGAGGGTCGAGAGCCGGACAGAAAGCGTGCAGGCAAACAAGGCGTGGAGGGTATGCAAGAAAGAGAGCTGGACCTGCCCAATTTTGCCCTTATTTATTGCTGCACGCCGGAATCAGGAGCAGAGGAGTCATCTTCTGGCCGCAGAGTCTTGTCGACGGCGTCCGTTCCTTCAGAGTGTCACCGACGTGGTGCGCTCCCATTGCTCGCCCAAACCCACTCTGCCCGCGCCTTACCGCCTCGAGAGCCACTTCAGCCCAAACCGCTGCACGAATGCCGACTCTTGCAGCAGCGGAGCCTCGCGAGGATCCGCCATGCAGCCCAACATGGCGAGTTCAATCTTGTGTGTGCATTCCCCTTGGGCCACGTGTGAGGCGGGTATTCATAGGCCAACCTCCCGGTGGCCTACCAGAGCCCGCGATGCATATTTTCCGGCCGCGAAGCCGCCCGTCCAGCTGCATTGGCGCACTTTCCTCACCGGTTGAACGTGGTGGACGTGGTGGAGCGTCTGCGTCAACAGTGAACTGTACTTTGGGGCTGTATTATGGCTGTCCCGAAAATGTGACATGATTGACTCTCAACTGTCCATGTATGAAACCGCCACCAAAAGTCCCCGTCTTAACTTACACTACTACTGAAGCCCAACACCTCGACGACCACGTTGACAATTGTGCTGATGCACCAGAGCGCCACCAGGCCCCATCCAATCATCTTATCCATCTTCCACCTCCTCCATGGCACCACCAACAACAGCCCAACCAGGGTGACGAGCAACGTACTCCCAGATATTACGAGAGTGGTGCTGATGTCAATCTGATATGGCTTGAATCTGATGGGTTTGTCTGGATGTTTTGCGTGGTGATGACGGCTGCCTTTGAGGATGATCCAGCACCCGCTCAGGCCAATGCCGAGAAGAATGTTCAGCATAGGGCCTCCAAAGCACGCTGAGAGAGCCATGACCGGGAACCCAAGGCGTGCGACAGTGATGTCGGCGACAAAATCACCTAGAGAGTTCCCGACGGCGAAAATGGTCAGTCCCAGAATAGCATCACTCATATTTAGTATTACTCCCAATGTCTTCAACACCCCTACCACTTCGTTCGCAATAGAGCTAATCCAGGCAATGCTCACGGCGAAGCCTAAGAAACACAGCAAGGAGCGCCAGTGTGGTGGCCGAGTCGGTGTAGTCGTCATCAGAAGAAACGCCAACGTGCAAAGCGAGAGAAGCAAAGAATACATGGTCGGCCGAATGAGAGCACGAGGATACTCGACTTCGGTGTTCGCCCACACTATGAGGATGATGAAGAATGGGGCTGTAAAGGTCTGCATGATGACCAACCACCGATTCCATGTTTTTGGCTCAAACGAGGGTGATGTGACGGGAAGCTGCTCTGGTGACTGCATGATGTTGCTCTCAGCCGTGATGGTAACTTGCTGCGACTGGTTGTCTGGCCTTGTAATGACACTCCCGGTCCCACCATGGGAATCAGTCTTGCCAATAGGTACAGTCGCTTGATCTCTTACAGCATCCATGCCTGAGGGGCTCTCTGGTTCGAGTATCGAGACCCCGCTGCGGTGGTACCCGGCCAGGCTTCCATTGATTGGCGTTAGAACATCAGGAAGACTGAGACTATTTGCAGACGTCGGATCTCCATTGCCTGCCTCTTCTCTTTGTGCTTCTACGACCGGCAATGTAATCGTTAGTAAGAACACGCTTGGAGCAGCGACAACACCAAGCATCTTGTCCCAAATATTCTTGTTCTTCCAATTCGCCAAAGTAGGAAACAAAGTGGACAGGACAACATTAGGGGGAGGCAAGACAGTGGACGGCCACCATCGTGGAACTTTAGCTCGATCACTGCTCTCCATAATATGGTCCGCGAAATAGTCAGACGAGGCAGATGCGACAGACACACTGGGTGGAGGTAGACGAAGGCTCGGAGCCCTTGAACTATGAGCTGAAGTCGGATAGTCTGTATAGGCTGGAAAAGGAACCGGTGGCGAAGACGAGCCGGGTACAATGAGTTTCGGTTGTGGGCGCGCCGCAGTCTCTGCTACAGGCGACGATGATGGGCTTGGAGGAGTGGTTGTTGGACGTGTGGAAGATCCTGAACCGTCCCAATTTGGTGGTGCGAGTCTGTCAGGGGACGGGTTGAGATTTGATGTGAGCAACACAGGGCTCGTCACCGTTAAGTGATACTCGGACGGTGGAGGAGACAATGATATAACTGGGGAAGCAGGAGGCTGATCAGTGGTTTTCTGAGTTTTCCAAGTATCCTCTGGTGATGCCGGTCCAAAATCAATAGTTGGGATCACTCCCGGACGTAATGTTTCCGGATCAAGACGGGCATTATCCATATCATTGGTGGATACTGCCCGCATACGATTTGGTAAGTGTCTTTGTATATCCACCGTCGGCCTAGTGACTAGAGGAGTCACTTCGGATGGTTCCTGTGCAACGTCGTAGGGTGGTCGTGGCGCGGGATCAGAAGCCGTAGAAATTAGATCCTGTTGTTGTGCAGTGGTATATGTTGGGTCGTCGGAGTATCTGCGTAAATTAATAGGCATCGACTGGATATTCCTAGATTTCTGGAGTGATGACAGTACAGCACGAAACTCCAGAGCTCCCACTAAACTAGGTCGAATGGGTGTGTGGGTGTTCCGACGACCACCGATGTGCGGTCTGCTGACGCGCATGTTGTTGTTCAATTCCCCTAGCCACCTTTCACGCATCTCTTCGTTTTCATCAGCTTCTATTGAATCCCTGGTATCCCCACGTTCAAGCGCTGCGAAGTCATCTGCAGATACACCACGAATTAAACTTGGGCGCCTGTCATTTGCCGGGCCGTCATCTTCGTCGTGATATTCTTGAGGAATCTCTTCCTCTTCACCGCCAGGGACGATGTAATGGCTTCGCATCGCGGCAGTCCTGAGTTTTCGGGCTTTGCTTCGTCCTAGCCACCAATGCCACGCCATGACAAAGCATACGTAGAAGATATAGAATCCAACCATGGTACACGATTCCCACAGGGTTAGCTTTCCGTCCCAAATGAAGACCATGCTGAAAGTTGCGGCTACGATGAAAAACCCCACATCCCGGACGAAACTTCGACGCGCAACTTTGAATGGCCGTACGAGGGCCATGGAGCCTGCCACGACCGCAGTGATGAAGCCTGCCGCCCCAATCAACTCACCAATGGCGAGACTGGCGGAGTTTGTGTTGAAGGCGGCAAATGTCGAAAACACGTCGGGACTTCCATTGCCAAACGCCAGAAATGTTACACCTGCCATACTCTCACTCATGCCCAGCAAATTGGCGATAGTGCTCAGGTTGACGCAAAAGAAATCGCTCGCAGCGATGCCGATGGTACTGAAAAGAAGGGCAAGCCAAAGCACAAGTATGGCGAATGCGACCGGTTGCGCATGAGGGAGGCGACAGTAGTAAAGCGAAAGATATGAAAATATTCCGGCTTCTTCGTCTGGGCAGTTCTCGCGAACGAAGCTGCATTTGTCCTTTGCCTGGTGCACTAGTCGACATTCCTGGTCTTGGATCAGAACATTCCTCCTCGACAGAACAGCACCGAGCGCGAGCTCGCGACTAGATCTCTGCTCATGTCCATTTTTTACCCAGGCTAGCAAAGCCAACACTGACACAGCCAGTATTGTGAGCGCAAACGGGCGCGTAGAGTAACGAGGGCGGCGGTGCATTTCTAGAGGCTTTGAAGCAGACGGGAAGCTCATCGTTACCTCATTTTAAGGCGTTTTCGGGAAGGGTTGGGTACGATCTGATCGGCCTAGAATCCGTGTACTGCAGCTGTGGCGACCCGACCTGTATTGCGTAGGTGAAGCTGCCGTTCGAGATGTCGTCGCAACAAGCGGACTAGGAGGATTTACGAACGTCCGGATATTGTGAGAGCAGCAGAAGAGCGTAGGATAAGAATATAAGGTTATCAGGGTAACAAAAGTGAATGTCCAACGCGCAAACGGCGTGCGAACGACTAGCGGTCCTTCGACATTGATAGCGACGGTATACGCTGGACTGGGAATCAAGCTTGCGTAAACTGTGGCGCTGGTGTGGCGGTCGGTGGCGACGGGAAAGCGCGAACGGCGCACGTGCCTCGGCGATGTTGTGGCTGTTGTCTGGCAACGCGAACAACAAACAACACCACCGCCAGAATCGCCGACCGACGCCCATCATGCCGCGCGCCAGTTCCCGATACAGCAGCGCGGCGACGCCGCAAAGGTCGTCCGTCAAGTATAGCCCCCCTTAGAGTTGTGCAGACAGACCGCTAATAGCACACACAGGGTACCGTTGAATGATGACAGACAGGAGAAAGCACAGCGCCGCGATGCGCGCAACCAAGCCCAACGAGACTCTATGCGAACTTCGGGGACGCCGGGTCGAAAACGAATGTCGATTGCGCCTCAGGATAGCCCACACACACCAGCAATCGACCAAGATGTTGACATGCCCGATGTAACCGGAACTGCTGTTACACCCATGAAGCGTGCGCCACCCTTACTAGCAAATTTCGAGGAGTGGATAAAGCTAGCCACAGACAACGTAGGTAGAAATTTGTGATATGACGGTGTTTGGCTCTGACAGGCGGCAGAAAATCAATGCAAACAACTCGTGGAACTTCCAGTTGATCGACTACTTTCACGACATGTCTTTGCTGAAAGAGGGCGACAGCGTCAACTTCCAGAAAGCAAGCTGTACGTTAGAAGGCTGCGTCAAGATATATACGAGTAGGGTAGATAGCGTGACCACAGACACGGGAAAACTTCTCAGTGGTTTGGCCGAGAGTGGTAATAAAAATAGACGTGGGGCTGGCGCTGAAGGCGAAGGGGACGAAGATGAAGATGGTGAAGAAGGCGAGGATGGGCAGAAGAAGAAAAAGAAGCGAGCAGCGCGCTCAGCAGAGTCGACTCTTGCAGCAACATTCGAACAACTCCAGAATAAAAAGATGGATCTCGACCTCTCCGTCGATCCACTCTTCAAGAAGGCTACAGCAGATTTTGATGAAGGCGGCGCCAAGGGCCTGCTTCTGAACCACCTCGCTATCGACAAGGACGGAAGAATTGTGTTCGACAGCAGCGACGATGTCAAAGATGCTACGCACCCTTCCAGAGAGACACCGGCCCCAGAGGCTGCGGAGGATCAGCAAGAGGAGCTCGACGAGCCGTCTGAAGATGTCGAGATTGATATCTCGGGGCTTGCAGCTAAATATTTTCCTGATCTCGCGAGACTAGATGAACAGGATGTTTGCCCATCGATGAAAACTTTCGATCTTGGAGATGCCAACGGCTCGATGGATCTGCCATTCCTTAAGGCTCCCGAGGATGACCACCAAAAACAGCAAAGTGAAGATGATGGTGATCGCTCCGCCGCCCTTCTTGATCAAGAGACTGCGCCAAATTTTGACGATGACGATGATATTGTTTTCGATATGCCCCCAGAGGCTGGCTTCGGAGAAGGTGGTGAAATTTGGGCCCGAGAAGCTGCGCGAGATCCACAGGCACGCGTTCACACCTTGGAAACGGGTGATGCCGATGAAGAAGTCGGAGAAGGTGGTGATGACGGCCTCAACGCAGCAGACCGGCCATACAATTTATCAATGGATCACCAATCAGGAAAAGAGCAAGAGAACATTCTCAGCTATTTTGACGAAGCTTTGAAAAAGAACTGGGCTGGTCCTGAACACTGGCGCATCCGCCGAGTCAAAGACATTGGCAAAGCCCCCACCACGACGAAACGCAAGGAGAAGGAACCTTTCAAGATTGATTTCTTTTCGCCGATGAGCCAGGAATTAGCAAACGCGCTCTACAGTCAAGCTCCTTCAATGGCAAGTGTTATGCTACCCAAATCACAATGGGTGTCTAAGAACCGGAATCTCGCGCCCGACGACAAACACTTCAATTCACGGCAATTACTCGGACTCTTCCTAAAACCGAATGTTCGTCTAGGTTCTCGAAGAGCTAATCGTAATTCATATAATGACCGACCGAGTGAAACGCCCAGCGGCGATGTTGACGCTGCACACTGGGCCGCAATGGAGAATGGACGCGAAACAGCACATGGAGATGAGGAGGTGCAAGGTGACTACGACGCAAATTTCTTCCAGGACGACGATCCCTTAGGTATGCCAGGCCTACCTGATGACGAAGGAGAAACATTTGCGGATGCTAGAGATCATTTCTCGCCGCAGCCACAAAACAACCTGGCGCCAACTCAGCCCATAGTGGGCGATGCTGAGGCCAACGAAGGCGCCTTTGGCACGCAGTTAGTTGCACAAAGCCGGAGCTTCCGCCCAGAATACGTGCAATATGCACGTGCACCTAAGAAGGTGGATGTGAAGCGGCTGAAGGACGAGCTGTGGAAAGGCATAGGCTTTGAAGGGGTATGCTCAACATTTCGCATGCTTATGAAATCTGTGCTAATAGGATACAGATCGACGCCCCCCCTCGCGATGACGCAATCGATAGCACCAGTTCCAAAACTGTGGACGGTTCATTGAAGTTTACCCAAGTTATGAATGGTCTCCAGTCAGTGTACCCCCAGAAGGCGATGTCAGACATCTCGACATCGTATTGCTTCATATGCCTGCTGCATCTGGCCAACGAGAAAGGCCTTGTCATCAACAATGAGGAGAACCTTGTAGATTTGTCGATTAGGAGAGACTTCACAGCCGATCTTAGCGTCGGCGACTAGTTTGTTGTGTTCTTAGGTCGATACCTTTCCGTTTCATCTGCATCCGGCGTTCATTAGGTGGTTATAGCGTTGCATATATTAGGATATAGGGCCGGAATGACACATAATGTGGTACAACTTCGAATATGAAAGCATTCCTCACTTGAATAAATCCACGCTTGAATCATTCGAGCCTATACTTAGCTTGTGTGCCGAGTAGATGAGATGATCAGCGCTACCATGAATACTAATAGCTGCGGTGGTAGGGCCACAGTGCTCCCGGACGTCCACGGAGGTTGCTATGCTCGTTTCATTCTTGCATCACCACCCAAAGCTCCTCCACCCGAACTACCATCAGTACAGGTCAGCAATCAAAGTCCGTCTATCTTTATAAAGATAAGACTCCTTGCGATTGGACAGCAAGTGCATCACTGACGTCAATGATGATCGGGTACTCTCTAATACGTAGCCTAAGGCGAACAGCTCCATGGAAGATTATTGCGTGTAACAACTAGCGCTCCTTCGTGCTCTACAATAGTCGTATCTGCTGACAAAAGGTGTTGCCGATGTCTCTGTTGGACTCTTGGCGCTATACATCTATATAAACACTGCTTCGAGGTCTGGTGGGAGATCACCTCGCTGTAATACGCTCATCTGCGGAGTTAATGGGACAAAATGGTTACTGAATGTTGTTTATCCGGGTTCCAATGGGATGGTGCACCTATTGGAATAGAGGGAAAGATTGCTGAAAATAAGGCGTATATTGTGGGCGGGAATGAGAAGGTCGCTATACTGGTCGTCGCAGGTATATGTTCTTCGATATCTCCCCCAGACTCTTTTCGACTAATTCATACGTCATTTAGATCTTTTTGGGTGGACATTTATCAATACACGTCTTCTCTGTGACCGCTACGCCGAGGAAGCAAATGCTGCCGTTTACATGCCAGACTTGTACGTCTCTCCCACTCAATTCTTCCCTATCCAATGATATCTAAATCTTATTTTGTACTAGCTTCGGTGGTGAAGTGATCGATCCCCAAATCATTGCCAACCATAACCGCTGGAACGAATTTAACCTCGAGGGCTGGCATAAGCGCAACGCAAAGGAGGCGCGCTGGGATGAGATCGTACAAGTTGCGAAAGCATTGAAGGAGAGATATGAGCGTGTGGGCGTTATTGGGTATTGTTATGGTGGATGGAGTCTGTTCAGGCTGGGCGGTATTGAGTTTGAGCCTAGGCTTGTTGATTGTAAGTTTTTCTCCTAGTTTCGCTATCAAGGAGAAATATATGAATTAATGAGACCCAAGGTATCTCAACCGCCCACCCTACATGGTTAACGAAAGAGGAAATTGACAAGATTGGAGTGCCAGTCCAAATCTGCGCGCCTGAGATTGATAAAGCGTTCACCTCTGAGCTGAAGGCGTATGCCAATGAGGTGATCCCGACAAAGGGTGTACCGTATGACTATCAGTACTTCCCAGGTGTAGAACATTCATTCGCTACAAGGGGAAACCTAGAGGATGAGAAAGAGAGGAGGGCGATGTTGAGGGGAAAGAGGGCGCAGGTAGCTTGGATGAAGGAGTGGTTGCATGGGGAAGACGGGTGGTAGAAAAGGTGTGCATAATGTCTACTCTAAGGCCTCAATATTATCCGAGAGTCTCTGGTATGGCTTGTTAGATATAGTATTGAGTACAAGTGTTATTGTCGAACGTTATTCATTGGCTTATTTGGAAGCTGAACAGCAAGACGTTAAGTTCCCAATGGTCTTGCTCTTAGGTGTTACTTTTCGTCAAAGTCATGAAACATGAGCCAGATATAGCTCTTGCTAGTTGATAAACTCAAAAACGCTACTAAGCCATGCTGTATTGCTTCAATGACCCCCAATGTACCATGAGGTGCAAGCGCGGATTACCAAACGCGTTGACATCACCCGCAAGTAGAAGGAGGTATGTACCTCTCTTCACTCTACCACCGTTCGACATCTCAACTCTCTAGGATGAGTATGAAGCAGCATTCTTCCGTAGTTCCGATGCTTTACCGACCTGTGAGAGGTCGTTCTCGAACCCCGGGATCATTGTAGGGCTCAAGGTGTCGTGTTTGCTACCACCATCTTCGATAGGACAAGCGATATTTGGAAACTACCGAGGATACCGAACCCAGGCTAATTCTTTTAGACGCGTTTATACTTCGGAGCACGCATCATGGTCATTGCCAGAAGTCGCAGTGATTGCTGCAATGTCATTTGGTACCGCCAATCCCGCTCATCACCGACTACAGCTTTATGGAAGATCTTCTGTAACCAAGGGTGGAATAGCTCTCATGCATACACAACATTACTAGCGCAATTCGATAGGTCAGAAGCGTAGTAATACTCTCGCTTCGTTCTGATAGCTACTCGCAAGCAAAGGCGGCTCTGAGAACTTGCATGAGCTGTTTTGTTTGTCTCGCTCGTTTAATTGCATCGATTAATGAGGCTTCGAGCCGAATAAAACATTGGGGTTCTCTTTTCGTCATGTTTCAATTCCTGGCAAGGTCTGCAGCGCACAGCATGGGCTACAAGCACGGACAGGTTGTGCCGCAACCTACATGCCCCCACCTCAGCATTCCCCTTATTGTACAACACTAGCGCAGGTCATGGCTCAGTACAACACTCGCACAGCAGAGCTGTGTCCACGAGCCACTTCTGTATAGAGCACTGTCATCTAGAGCTGTGATTCCTTGCACTACTGCCGACAAATTCGTACATCCCTAGTACACGAAGGACACAAAACGTTTGGGGGAACATGCAAGCAACGACAGCTGTCACTCTCTAGGGCGCGGGCGACTTAGGCGTGTTTGCGTTGCCAAGCTAGTGGTAATAGCAGTGTTTGCTTCCTGCAGGTAGGCTTAGCACAGTACGATTTTCTTGAAGCCCAAATCAAAGTGCGAGAAATCCTGGACCTCCTCACGGTTTCAAGGCGTCGCTCTCATCTTATCTGTTACCGATTCTCTGAGATCATTCGTATCTCACAAAACAGGGAATTCGATAGGCACCGGTTCCTTGATCAGGAAGTAACCGCTCCATTTCTATTACCCTTGAAAGTGACACTCCCGTGTCTGCCGCCGGAAGACATTCCCCCGTGCAAGTGTCAGCACCTTCGTAGCCTTGCGTTGTCACTCCAAGGCTGATTGCATAGTTTACGGTTGAGCGCTCTTTCAGCGCTGTGAGCTGCAGGCCATTATGCAAGTGCCATCGTGGCGGAGGTACCCATGTATCGTAGTTAAATTAGCACTAAGAAGAAGCCAGCGTGTCGATCAAAGGTTGAGGACCATCATGATTAGGACAAATGTTTCACTCCCTTCCCAAACGAGTTATATAGTGTTTGCTCCTTAATCGACCTTATATCAACAAACGATTGAAGGACTTTGTGTTCTCGAGAAAGATGGGCTTTGCTTGTCGAGGTAGAGAATTCTCGGAAGGGTCCTTCTTATCAGATAGCATTCCTGCCGTGTCCGCTAATTGCCCTAGATCGTACAGTGTCTGACGTTCGATAGCTATGATAGATCGCTTTGTCTTCCGTCTTCCCCGGTGGGACTACTGACCCGCAAGCAAACAATGGTCGCTTAGGCCCTGGCGATCAGACGGCATCCTGCAGCCTACTAGCTAACACATTTGCGTAAGACAGTATGAATTTTGTTTGCGTCGGAAAGTATCAACAAAACATATTCTTTCAGGTGATCACAGGTAGGTTGCCCTAGCTGCAGACCATATGTCATATTCTGATAAGTATCAGTCTAACAGTAGTGACACTGCGCAGAATGAACGGCTACAATTGCAGAAGGCTGCAGGTCCGGCACAGCAATTTCCCTTGTACCATGTAGCACGTGCTTTGGTTTCAACAAGCCATCATTGTTTGACATGCAGTAAAGAGGGTCTACCTTGCTGCAGTCTGCAGCTACCCGTTCCTGTATGCACATAACGTAGGAGGCACAGATAATTCTACTCGACCTAGTGAAGCCTCTGTGGACATTGCTTCTGCAGCACGGCTTACTCTCAGTACATATAAACCTTTTTCTCCGTCACATAGGAAAAATAGACCTCGCAAAACTAGGCATCACAGTTCGGCGTGCTTGTGAAATATTTCCAACGAGCGGAGCTCCGCGAACTTCGCTTTATCGCAATTCTATTTTTGCACGGGCGAGATATCCGTTTTCGGGTTTGCTCTTTGAACGACAGCGATTATTGAGACTCAAGTACCAACAAGTGTGAGACATCTTCCTCCCTTCGACCTGGTCTATCAAGATTGCTCTATTTCCGTCTATGAAGGTCAAACTAAGACATTCACAGCCCGCAGCCGCAATGGCATTCGAGCAGGGACATCTTTGTACTCAGAACACAAGTCTCGCTTTTCAGCAGCAGCAACAACAACAACAACAATACCAATACGGTGGAGGAAACCTGGGGTTTCCCGTATCCAATGACGCGAGGGGTAACCCACGAGTCTATCCACCACGTGCCTCAATAGGCGGTGCGAGAGTGCGTTCTAGTGGAAGCCGAGATGATGACCCGGACTCTGATCGATCTAGGCGCCGCGTTCCTGTAGCGGTAAGTCTCCATGATGTTCATCACCTTTGATCTCTTAACTCAGTCACTACTTGAAAAGTCCAACAGACTGACACAACATTAGTGTGCCCGTTGTAGAAAGCGTAAGATACGCTGCAGTGGTGATCCTGGAGACGGAAGCGGGTGCCAGAACTGCAAGGCATCTGGGAGCCTTGAGAATTGTCTATTCCATCGCGTAAGTCTGTTTAATCATCAACACACAATGATACTGACCTTTCTAGGTTGGCTCGGGCGAAGCTTCGAGCGTAATCGACCTGCATCACAGCCTGAATGGTTATGCCAATTCTTTTACGATGATGCACGCATGCAGCGCGCCGACGAGTCCACTTCGACCGCGGCCTTCCACATACCCTGGAATGGGTCCCAAGCCTATCTACCCTCACTCCTGGGCGATCTCTTTTGCCGAGGAGACGTCTCCAGTGGACATGTATGGCCCAGAACAGCACACGGCGTACCTGTCAAGCGAAGGCCAAATGGCAAGCAATGGCGATCATCGTTGGAGCACTGATAGCAAGCCTGCACACAACACTTATATTGCTCACGACCCCACTGTCTACGACACTTATAGCCTTCCGTGCATGGAGCATAACGTTCGAACTGCTACGAGTTCTGAAGCGCTATCACACAGCATGAGGCAGTTAACACTACCCGAGAGACCCCACACACGGTCCGGAGTTCCACCGTCACAGCGACCCCAGTTGCCTATCCCGCATCAGTCTCCAGCACAGACCTCAAGGAACGTTGTGGATCAGTTACAAGACCAGCGGTTGCGCTCTGCTCAAGCAATGAGCGGCTCATCACTCGGTAGTGGGGGTTTCGTAAAGCCTCCGCCTCCGCTCCATGGCAATACGGATGTCAAAGTCACGGTGGTGGCAGATAAATCAGCAACACTTCCGGAGCAGGTTTCGGTGTCCTCTACGGCGTCGACATCGGAAGGATTAATCTGCCCATCCACGAAAGCACCCACAACGGTCGAAGAGCTTTCACTTTCAAATGGACCGCAATTCCACTTCAGCACTTCGGCAATATTCGACGCTGTGCCAGCGCCGACATTGCAGCCGACGTACTCGAACTTCCGAGAGACTCGAGACAAGCATCTAATCTCACCCACCAGCCTTTACAGCATCAGCACCAACTCCAACTCAAGGGGTCTCCCTAGTGAGAACGACTCCACTTTAGTGAGTGGTCAACAATACACACCCTTGAGTCAGTGTCAGAACCAGCCTCAACACCAATCCGGGCTGAACGGTCTCCCGAATGAGACGCTCAGTCGTAGGCATATGCGGCACATCAACCTTCTCCATCGACTTTGAGTCGGAATTTTTGATCGTTGTTCGGTCATTCTACCTGGCTGGTGTGAGGATGCTACTCTATTGCGAAGCGGAGACGAATCCGATGCAAGACAGCTCGATACCTTATAGCTATCACTAGGGTGTTTCAGATCATGTCTCGTTCGATCACGAGACAGCAGAGTTATCTTTTCTCGTTTACATTGTTTCCGCACTGTCCTTACCCCACAATGGTCTATCATGGTAGTCTGCCTGTCTGTTTGCTACGAAACATGTAATATCACTGCCATTCCTTACTATTATCGGTACTAGCTTTGGGTTCACCCTTTTTACTTCTTAGATATACTGCTGCGGTTTCTCTCGACTCACGCTTTGGTCGTCAGAGGTCTTCACACGGTTCAATTATCCAGTCACAGCGCATGAGATAGCACAAAAGGGCAAAGGATGTTCGCTCAGTGTGTCTCTAAGAAACACAGAATCATCATATTTTACAAAAACCGTGCACATATCCTTGATGATGTATCACGAATGCAATATCAATATTGTTGGAGAAAAACATGACCGCACGCAGACACATCTAACGGTGACTGAACGCACGATACCTTGCCACCCAGACAGACAGACCTCTCGTGCTCAAGCGTGCCTCACCGCCTCTTTCTCGTCGCAGACTCAAGAGGGTGAGTTCTCACATGTAGTTCTAGCAATTCCCTAATCCGGTCACCGCTGCATCCCGTCGGTCTGTTTCAGACGCACAGATCAATACATTGCACCCCAGCCCAGCTCCACATTATCTACATCTAGAGGATTGTGCAGGCCGACCGCAGCATTTCCACTATTCCCCGGCCCAATCGCCTTCAGTTGCATGCGCAAGGATTATTCCGTATGTGACGGTGTGGACTGCACGTAGGGCAGGTTGAATCCAGATACATTGTGTTGTGCGTCGATGGAGAAGGGTGCGTGGAGAGGCTGTATGATGACATGTGTGACGCAGACGGGTACGCACACACGGGGTAGTGGTAACACAATGAGCTGAAAATTTTTCTGAGCGCTGGGTAGGTGTGACAGCCTGGGGCGAGTGGAGATAGGCATAAACGGACGGATACACGTAATGATGCAATGTGCTTCCCGATTCACATAGAAATCTTGTGGTTTTCTGTTTGTCATGGTTTTAGCTAATTTCCTTGGGTCGATTTCGTTGTACATGCCTGGGGGTGAGATGCAGGATGCATGTATGAAGCGCTGTCCATATTGGTCATATGGATTGAACGGGCATCTATTACTTGCATATTCTGCATCACCATTGCTTATGCCACACTCGCATTTCTGCTATGCTCGGGCAGCCAGATGGCAAAGCATACAAACACGGCAACCGCCCATCTTGATGAATGGTACTAGAGCAGTCCGTGTAATCAGATGATGAGATAGAATACTCAATGAAGTCAGTGAGATCGCAGCTTTCTGGGTAAACCCGATATCTTAGCTAGATTTTAACCATCGCACTTTACAGCGTCATGTCTATAACTCTACATAGGCTCTTCGTGCATGCCTCCTGTTTACACCTTCCCTACCTTCGCGAGAACAGTCCTAACTACTGTGCTTCTCTCCCCACCGCTAACCTCCGGGCCAACCTTCTCAGCAACCCATCCACATCCCTTCGCTTTGCCAAGAACGACTAGCGCCTCTGCTCTTTTGAGGCGCATGGCCTCTGGCAAGCCATCGAAACTCGGATCAAATAGCAGCTTGTCTAGTGGGTCTTTCGTGTTTTCGTCGATAGGCACGTCAGCGGGAAGCCGCTCGAACAGTGAGTGAAGCGAGGTGAAGGTCGTAAGGTGTATATCTTTTGCGTGCGTGGAGTTCGCTTTAACAATGAGGGAAAGGATAGCAGAAAGGTGGTCTGAAAGCGCGGGGCCAGAAAGATGTGTCGTGTTCAGGGAGGAAGCAAGGGTCGTTATGCAAGCGGAGAGAGTCTTCTCTTGCCTGGGCATTGAAAGTCAGCAAGTCTCAATCATCATAAAACAGTGCACCAGTAAAAACTCACAATTGCACATCCTTCATCGGCTCTCCACCGTCAACATCCATCTTCTCGCCATCCTCATCGGCACCAAGTACCTCATCCAAAACTCCTTGAACAATATCTAGGATTGTGCCCGAGAGCTCAAGATCCGTCCTAGCGCAACATATCTTGCCAAGCGCCTCAAGCGCATGTGGTCGATACGTTTTGTTCTGCCTTTTCGCTTCCCGGATTGCAACCTTCTCAATCTGCTTTGCCACTTTCTTGTCTTCCTTCCAGAGACTCTCGCCACGCTCGACGAAGCGCACAAAAGCCTCCAGCACAATCTCCTTGCCATCCCATGTTTTACCTCCCATCGCTTTGTCGAGAGATGGCCAGATGATTTCAGCATTGGACTTCGCGATTGTTTCGCTGCCCGTAGTGATGGAGATGACGGAGTCGGCGATGGTCTTGGCTGCTGCATGCTTGAGCACCCATTTTTGCGACTCGAGGTATTTGTCTGAAAGTACGACGATTTCTTTGAGGTAAAGGAGGACGGCCCGGGAGCCGGCTACGTTGTCGGACCATGTATCTTCGAAGAGACCCTTGACTTGATCGTTCGTGTCGTGTTTAGCGAGAAAGATGAAGGGAAGGAGCTCCGACGAGAGTGACGTGAAGCGGTCTGCAGCATTTTTAGAGATCGAGAGAACAATATCACCTGATGTGAGTCTGCTCTTATCGTCTTCTGACTCGAAGTACAATTTGTGACAGAATGCAATGGTGGCGAGGAGTTGTTTGTCTGATGCCAGGCGAGCAACATAGCCTGCGGCGGCAGCGTACGATGAGGATACGGTGTCGTTACGGTCATGGACATACTTCTGAATCGTTTTCAGGAAACTGTCTGCGTAAGGCTTGAAGATGAAGTTGTGCCTCGTGCCAAGTGTGACTAGAATCCTTGAGCATCCTACTTTTGACGGGAGTCCGACGGCATTCTTCATCGCGACTTCGATTCGCGGGACGAGCGCTTTCATTGTAGCTGCATCCGCTAGGTCGAGACAGCGTTCTATGGACTCCGTGAGTGGCGAGGAACGCACGCTTTGTAAACGCATGTCGTCGATCTTCTGCTCGGTGAGGTTGTATTTGGAGGCGTTGAGGTGGATATAGTTAACAGCTTCAGGCTCTAATGAGCTAAGTAGTCCAAGAAGCCTCTCAACTAATTCCGGTACATGTGGATTCAACGTTTTTGCATTGCTCTTCTTGACAATCTGGAGCAGAGTGTGAACCGCAAAAAGTCGCACCTCTTCTGCGCTGGACTCAAGACCGGAACCGGAAAACAAGAAAGGGAGAACACGAGATAGCATAGCATCCGCAGTCTTTATTGAAGAGTCGCCCGCTTCTAGGGATCGTGTAAGGATTCCCGTAAGTACTCGCGCAAGCGATGCCGCAGCCGCACGAACCGATTCTTTTATATCGTCGAGAACCTTGAAGCATTTATCCCATATATCCCCAAGGTATTTCTCGTACTGGAACTATTAGTATGTGGCTACTTGCAGCACAGATGTACCAACCTTATCAATGTTTCGTCCCTGCACCAAATCTGAGATAGCTGCGCAAGATGCCTGACGGACACGCCACTCTTTTGTGAGAATGCTCGTAAGAAGATCATCCATTATGGCGTCAAAGTTTTTGTCAATCGTCGCTGATGAGTCTTTCACCAAGGCATTCCAGATATCGTTCATCGACCGTTGCACATTCGGGTTCGGATCAAACCTACATTAAGTTAGCTCCACCAAACATGTTGTACGAAAGGGATATACCTGTAGCGATAAAGCTTAGGGTACAGCTTCGGGTTCTCAGCTAGATATCCATCAACGCTTGAGTCGGAGAAGATATTGCTTAAGCCAAAGCGCCCAAACGCTGCGCGACTTGACCAAATTGAGTTGTTGGATGCAAGTGACATGAATCGATAGACAAGGCTAGAGTCTCCAACCTCCGATGCAAGATTTAGAATATCCTTGTAAGTAGTGATCGACCCATCGCCAGTAGGCAAAGCACCAGGCTCGAAGAGCTGCGTGTCATCGGACACGGTACCAGACATCTTCGACTTATTATCCGAGAAAGATCCTACAAGATCACGCACCAAGTCATCCTTAAGCTGGCGATCGCCTTTCTCGTAGACCAAACCAAGACCTCTCGAAGCTGCTTCCTGGACAACCTCATCTCTGTCCGAAAGGCAATATTTGAAAGCTATCTGGCATTGCGGAAGATACTGTTGTATTTCCGGTTTGTGTCCACAATACTGAAGTAGACATAGAAGCCATATCACGGAAGCCTTCTTGAGAGAAGGTTTAGTTTGACGACAACCCTTCAATGTCTTTTCGAGGACAGCAGTCAATGTCTTCTCGCGTTTGGGGCCCGATGGGGTGACCAAGGCTTTGTCCCAAGGATCATGTTGTTGGGTTGCATGTTCAATATCAAGTTCCGCCGTCAATGCCTTCGACTCCCATCCACAAGCAAAGCAACTCAAGGCTTCGCCGACAGAAAATTGCACTTCGGGTTGACGTACTTCGTGTAGCTCATATAGCTTGTCAACAACGAAGCTATAATCGCTCTTCTCAGAATCTTCGTCATTCTCGTCGGCTGTGGTCGACAAATGCCCCAAAGCCAGAATTGCACCTATCGTACCAGTCTTTGCAGAATCGTAGATGTGCTGGACCACATCTTGAAACTTCGCGTAGCGAGAGACCGCTACGGGACTCAAGACGTGAAAAAGACTGAGCTGGTCTATGCAAGTGAATACAGCCGCTTTTAAGGTAGCATCCTTGGAAGTCTCTAGGATCTTGAAAACAATCTCTAGCACTCGTTGCAGGGAGTCTTGATCCACAGGAGACAGTGCATCCCTCCAATACAGACGACTAAAATAATAACCTAGGGCGGCGATGGCACCGTTGATCTGATTTATTTCTCCACCAACGGCTTTCTCCCATAATCCAATCTTTTCGTAAAGCAAAGCATGAGATGTCTTGACAGGAGCTGTATCGACCCCTCTGTGCGATGCTAGTAAGCCATAAGCGTGAGTAGCTGCGGAACGACGGTTTGGGTTGTTGGATAGTATTGAAGGTTCCAATGCACGGAAATCGCGTATTAGATACGCGCGTAGCCATATGTTCTCAGGGCACAAAGACAGTAAGCGAACGAAGCTACTGCCAATGTCTCCGACATCGCTCAGCTCGTCACGCGTGAGTCTGTCGAAACTTGCTCTCAGTATGATAGCAAGTGACATTGCATGTGAATCAAGAGCAGCAAACGCTCGGAACGCTTGCCGTGCACGGAGATCCGTTGACATGAGAGTTTCCAGCTTGCGACCCCAGTCCTCAGCCAGATTCTCATGTATGTTTTTGTCTGCTAGGGCAGCGTGCATGGCGACTTCAGAACAAAATGCGATGACTGTAGGCAGCGCGTCCGAAAATCGCTGTTGAAAAAGGCGTGCTTGCGATACAGCATCCCCATTATGATCCACATCCATATCATCGTCATCCTCACCTTGTCGGGCGAAAATGAACTGGACAAGCTCGTCAAAATTCGGAAATAGAAGGTTACTTTCTTCAGACTCAGAGCCAGGTATCGAATTCGACATGTTAAACCAGTATGGATCAAGACCTGTAAAATCAATGCACGATTAGTATATGCCCAATTTGCATTGAATCTCATTAGACAACTTGCCTTTTCGTCCTTCCTCCACGACTTCGTGTCTTTCGCTGCCTCCTCCGCTGACAGCGAGAATATCAATCCATCTAGCGAGGACATCATTGTATGGCAGGCAACGATTTGCAAATCTCGTAGCTGTATATCGAGTGCTCCTCAAGACCTTAGTCGCGCTGTCGTCAGTAAGGCTGTGACTTGCAGAATATTTCAGAAGAATCTGCCTGAACTTTGGACGTATTGACTCGTCTAGAGATTTCGAAAATGCTCCAAGTACGGACGAAAGAGCCTCATCAATACTGACAGTCACATCCTTTCCCGATGCATCCTCTCTCAAAGAACGAAATAGCCATTCAAGAAGATCGAGGTTCAGTTCAAGCAAGATGTTCTTGGGTGCTGCCTTTGCCAGTAAGCCAATGGTCTCGTAACCGTATCCGCGAAGTTCCATATCTTGGTCTCTATCTGGTATAGGCCAGCCTTGGTCTTGCAGAAATGCTCTCAAATTGCCTACTAGACCTTCCGCAATCGTGGAGAGATGTTCGGCAGCGCCTCGTCGGGCGACAAAATTGACCAAAGCGAAGATGGCTGATCTGAACTTGGAAGCTTCTCTACCTGCAGTGGTTTTGTTTGTTGGATTCAGCTCAGGTGAGAGTAGGCCTTCTTCTACGATCCGGGCGATGTCTTTAGGAAATGTCGTGCAAATCACAGACTTGGAAAGAATTCCCAATATCTTAATTCGAAGTGGAACCTTGACTGCTAAAGCACCGTCTGGCGCAGATCTGCTTGTTGTCAGCCATGTTTTTATTCTACCCATAGCCTCGCTATGATCAGCTATAAGGATGAATGAGCGACTCACGACCCAAAGTAAAGCTCCAATAACGTTCCCACTATGTCGGCGTCTTCCAGATTTTTCGAGAGAATTACGCGCTTCAGCACATCCTCGCCGACTTCCGATATGCGCGAGTTCGTATCGGCAGAAGCGAACAGTGCGGGCAGGAATTTCTCGTCCTCAGTAAACATGCCACTCGCTAACAAGCGCGTCAATAGGGCTTTAGACTCTGTCAAATTCAGTCCGCCATCTGAGCTCGGATCCCAAGCGTCCGGTTTCCCTTGAAGTGTCAAAAATTTATAGTCTTCAACTGAAAGACCAGGGCAGCGTATTGATGCCGCCGACTCAGGATTGACTTGACGAATCACGGTCAGGAGAAGAAGCTGCCCGAACCAATGAGATAGGAATTTTGCATCTTCATCTTTAACGCCAAGGGAAGTCCTGAGCTCGTCGTCTTCTTTGCTGCCCCGAAGAGGAAGTTTAAAATGCGTGAGAAGTCGTAATATCAGATGGAAGAGTTGGGATGCATGTTGCTGGGACTTGTCGTAGTCGGCCGAGATTCCTTGGATCAATATTGGAAGCAGTTCAAGCCTGTCAGAAACAGGAAGACGCGAGATGCCTTGCTGTATGTATAGGATATCGAAGTGGCGGATTAAAGCCACATCGCCATTTTCTTTGAACTGCTTGAGCAGAGCCGCTACTGGGAGCTTAATTTCCCTACGTTACTATTAGCTACATGAATTCGAGTGACAACTTTTAGAAACGTACTGCGGCTTTATGCGAGTGTTGATGTGCTGGCAAATTGATATGACCTGGTAGAAGACCGCTATCAGCGGTGTTCAACAAGATATGGACTACATCATACATATACAGGAAGGAGAATGTGGGAAACAAGATTTCCTTACCTTGTTCCTGACGGCAACACTATCGGAACCGAGCTTGAGGAGTAGTGGTGCCAAATAGAGCTTTAGCAAATCTTCCAGCTTCTTCTCAGAATCAGCCAAAGCTATGCTGGCCGACGACAAGAGAGTAGGTTAGTAGATGTTCGAAATTCATCGCAGACGGTGCAATCTCACCGCATCTCTACCTTCCCCACCAAGGCCAGCTCCCGCGCTTCTGGCGACTGTGCAGAGGCCATGTTGAGCACTGTGGAGTGTAAACCGTTTGGTCCCCGAGTAGGAGTGCGGCTCAGATAATGCGGACAAGACGTGCGCCACAGGCAGCGGCGATGGCGTGGCGCGTCGGTCTTGCAGCCGCACCGGGGATTTAATGAATTACTGCTGAGAAATTAAACCGGCGTCAGACGTCTTCTGCCTTCCATAGGTTGCCACATCGCGTGCCGACATTCACTGGTGAACGCGCAGGGTTCCAGGAGCGGCAAGAGCGCGAGATCGGGCGTCGGAACTAGCGCGCACAGACCGCGGATGAGTGACGCACAGCTTCATTGCCTGGCGACCAAACCGTCCCGCCGCGTTGTTCGCCATCACTCCCACAAGCCACCCTGTTGCCTGCCACTGCCTGTTCCACTCTGCGGTACTCTTTCTCTTTCTCACCACCTTTCGCGCAGCCTCCCTTTTCCCCCCTCCCCCACCATCGCCGCGGTCGGACACGATTCATAAACCCCGGTGGTTGAGACGTGCGGCATTCAGCACCCACTGTGCAACCACAGTCGACAAGCTTCACACTCGATAGCGCAGTGGCCCAACATCTCGCGCCTCCCTATCGCTAGCACGCGTCCCGCCCTCACACAACACGACCTCGACGTGCTCATGGGGATTTGAGCTACCCCGCCGTCGACGTCGAAGCCGCCACTTTTCCAATATCACCACATCATCTGCTCGCAACCGCGCCCTTCTCTGACCACACAACTAGCCGCCACCATGGACGACGAGAACATCTCCAACTTCGTCGCTATCACTTCGTGCGAGCCTGCGAAGGCTGCGCAATATCTGACCTTGACTGAGGGCAATCTCGAGCAAGCCATACAGCTATACTTCGATAGTCCCAATCTCGACTTCGGTGGCGCACCCGCTGCTCAACCAGCTGCCTCAAATGCTTCAACAGCGAATAACCCAATCCAAATAGATTCCGACGATGACATGTCCGACTTCGATGCGGCTCTCCAGTCCAACACCCCACCGCGTCCACAACCGAACATCGAAGACGATGAGGCAATGGCACGCCGCCTACAGGAGGAGATGTACGGTGCTGGCGGTGGCGCCGCCGCTCAGGACGAGGTCCGCGCACCGATGGAGCGAAGAACGGAGACACTGGTCGGACCTGGAGCGAATTGGGGTTCAACTCCTAGTAATGACGAGCTCGATGCGATGGTTCAGGAGCAAATCGCTCGCCGGCGAAATCCTGCATCTCGCCCGGGCATCTTCAATCAGCGTAACACGCAGGCTTCGGTTTGGGATAACAGTGGCGATTCGAGCGCTCGGCGACGCGAGCTGGCCACTGCTACTGGTGGTGCCTCAGAGCAGTCATCGAAGATGAACATGCTCGCAGAATTGTTTCGACCGCCATTCGAAATCATGTTTCAACAGTCCTGGGACACGGCGCGCGACTTGGGCAAGGAGCAGGAGAAGTGGATCATTGTCAACGTTCAGGACCCTGCAATCTTTGACTGCCAACGCCTCAACAGGGACATTTGGAAGAACGACAACATCAAAGCGACCGTTCGAGAAAACTTCATCTTCATACAATATGCAAAAGATGACCCTCGCGGGCAAGAATATATGAACTACTACTTCCAAAACCGTGACAGTCAAGATGCATACCCACATATCGCTATCGTCGACCCGCGAACAGGCGAGCAAGTCAAGGTTTGGTCTGGCCCTCCCATTCCTGACGCCAACGACTTTCATATCCAGCTGCACGAGTTCCTCGACCGCTACAGCCTCAACTTGAATGTCAAGAACCCAGTAGCGACACGCAAGTCCGAAAGGCAGAAGAAGGACGTTGGTCGGATGACTGAGGAAGAGATGCTAGAAATGGCTCTGCAGAACAGCTTGGACAACGGCCAAGGTCCGAGGGACGAGGATCCAGATGCTCTGACCAAAGGCGACACCACTAATAAGGGCAAGGCGAAAGCGGAGGAGGAGATGGCGGCACCAGCAGAACTGACAAAGAATGGTGACTCACCTTTTGCACAGATTTCTTCGGATAATCCGCATACAGAGCCTGCAGCAACAGATCCAAATACAGCGCGCATCCAGTTTCGTGGCGGCCCAGGTCGGCCCATCGTGCGGCGCTTCAGTCTCTCAGACCCAGTTCGTCGCATATACGAATGGATAAAGGCTGGACATCCTTGGGAAGGCAAGGAGGGTGCAGACTTCGATCTGTCCTTCATGGGCAAGAATCTCTTGGAACATCTAGACTTGACCATTGATGGAGCCGGCTTGAAGGGCGCGAGCGTCATGGTGGAGTTTACCGACTCGGAATGAATGAGGAACTCGCAGCATCTCTTGGCGTGTGGCGTTATATCTGAATGCGATATCGCATCAGCCGGACATTGGAGGCTTCAAACGAGGGGGATGAGATTGGGCGCCACGGTAATGGAAGCGGAATGCATCGCGGCAGGGGAACGGAAGCTTAGATTGGCTTAGATCTCATGCTTGCCACCATCACGGGATGGCGGGCAACTTCAACATACCCAACTGCATTTTCCGGTCGTTTGGCCGTTCGGCCCGTAAGACATTGCCTTAACACCGACAACGTAGATAATACACAACATCTTACATGACCCATTTTGCGTATTTGGTCCTTCGTTACGTTCTTTCTCCTCTCTTAACTACTGTTGACCTTTCGCTTAGAAAAAGTCTACATGTGATTTTTAACTCCCGATACTCTTCTGTCTGTTAATCCACCGCATACATCTTGTTCGTTATCGTAGGTCTAGAAAATAGACCCATGTTCCAACCACCTAGAATAGACTCAGTTATCCGATAGCATTCTTGGTAAAAGTAAGTATGTGCAAGCTCACGCTGCCAACGATCGCTTCCTTATTTAATTGTTGAATCATCGTACCAAGCCCTTGTAAAATTTCGTCAATGATCGCACATTAACAATCCCGTAATTTGAATACTTATCCGTGGCAATACTGCACCTTCGTATGAAGTCAGGAAAGATTGTTGAAGCAAGAGAGCAGACATCAGCGCAACTGACCAAAAGCAGAGATCCTATCACACGTCATCTAAGCTTTCAATAAGTATGATAGCCCCCTAGCAATGCCCTAAAAGATACTAACGTAGATCGAGCTTTGTCTAAGGATTCAACAGGCCCGGAAAATTAGGAGTTAGTTGTATGGTAATATTGTTCTGTTAGCGGAGCATGCATGCCACCATTTTTTCATTGTTCACTGTTTTTGGTACGGTCGATTAAGCGAATGATACGAAAGCATTTGAATATCATTATAAAATGGCTGTTGCTACTGCTCAAGGTAAAGCTATCACGTCTTCGTTCATGTACTTTTCACACAGCTAAAATGAATTTGCCGGACGAGTCTTCTCTCTCACCCTCGTCCTTCGTGGATGACCCATACAAACGCACAAGAGGCCTGCACATGAGCTGTGTGCTTGCTCCTGACGCCAGTCTGCTGCACAATCCACCCACCTTAAAAGACCGTCCTGCTCCAAGCGTTGACACCAAAATTGTTACCACTTCAGTCGAAGTCCCCTCAAGGATGGAGCGCACCGTCGAAGCACGTTGTTCGACTAGCTAGCCAATCAAATACTACCTCAAAGCATTACAGGACGCCCTGAGGAGTTTCGATATACGGCTGTAGCAAGACGCGAGTGAGACCTGGCGACCGATATTCATCACCAGAGAGCCAGACAAAACCCACACTCGACGCCTCGGGCTAGCCCCACTCGAAAGTGTACATGGCTCCTCTTCAACCCTCATATCATATACCAACGCCCAACTTAAAAGCAAGCAAAGCTTCTAACTCCACGCACATCTACATAATCACTCGTGGACTCCGACGATCAGAGCCCAACACTTCGCTATTACGCTCAACAGAGAGGTGACGGTCGCAACAAGCCCAACCGATCTACTACGCCACGTGATTCTTTTGAGATCTTCGATTGGGTCATAGATGCGACAATGCTGGATCCCCTCTACGCGCTACGAACGTTCCGGCTTTCACGGCACACTCGTTGATATTTGGTATATTTATTGAGCTTCAGGAGCACTTTGACGATAAGTGATTTAGTACAAGGGGATATCATAGGGAATATTTCCAAGCAAGCTGAATTGAAGAATGCGAGATAGTAGTAATTCAAGGTGTTGATGGAAGTTTGCAAAACTAGCCTGCGATGCTCTGCAGCCGTCACCCATGGTTGACTCTTTGGTGACGACAAGTGCGATGATGCTGCTCACACGTGTTATTGCGACTCTTGCGTAACACAGCATGCATCTAGAAGCATCGTGGTGTTGGGTTTCAATGGGAAGCCACAGCCAATGGAGAAGGCGCGATTTGTTATCAAACTCGACCGCGAATTCGACCTACGTGCCACTCCACGACTGACGACATACTTAATCGCAGGGTTTTATTACAATAACGTCCTCCGGTCATATGAACTAATTGGCTGGTTGGTGTATAAGGGAAAGTGGCGGTAGGGAGTGGTGACCCCGAAAGCAAGAGTGGGGAGGAAGTCTGACAACACGAATAGTCCCCACATACATTGAGACGATGTCTTGAACGGGATCTTCCATTGCGAGACTCAGAGAGTGGCGACAGGATTGCTGGATGGTAGATGGGAACGAACTAATGTCCATTGGCTCTGAATTCGGCCACTCTCATACCACGATCCCGAGCTCATCGAGAAGATGCTAAGAGATGTCCAAAGTTTTTGGTGCCTTATCATGGAGGACTACAAAGTTTGGTCCCAAGCGGCTTCGGTCCGAAAAGAGACACCGTATCACCGCCGTGAAGCAAGAGCGAGCATTTGCGCCAGCCATGTACACAAGGTTTCCTTGCGGACGTCGGTTGTTTTCCGCTCTTGACATACAAATTAGCCCATTCCACTAGGGGCATCTATTCCGTCTCGTCAGTACATATCCAGGATCCCATGTTCTCTCTGACCGGAATCACATAACACCGCCCTTGGCCCTCGCAAACTCTTTACTCTGTGATCAAGACCAACGCTCTGCATGCTACTACTGTATACTTTCAGTCCGCCGTTTTCTTTACTGCAGCTCCGTGTCTCGCAATCACAAACAAGGAGTTGGGATTTGCCGCCAAGCGACCTCAAACAAGCGCGCTTCAAGCTCCGCGAATCACGACTGCCCTACACCAAACCACTCTGAATAGAGCTAGTGGCCTTGTTTGCGCAAACTCGACCTACATCGTCCACGTGCACCCGTTCAATAAATTGAGCACCAGACCTAACTCCCAGACTAGCACCATCACGAAACCTGTCCTCTTCAGACACATGCTCGAGCAACACGCATCACTGTCTACTTGCAGACGTTCCAATAGATGGCTCATGCCTACGCGACTCGCACCAATATATGCTACCCTGCGTATACCGTCGCACAATTAAGGAACCCCCCCCCCAAACAGATAAGGTACCGCAAGGTATCCTATACCAACGCTCGCACTAGTGTACACTGCTTGCCAACGTGTACACGGTACTTTCCTAAAGACTAGAATGGCCTTCATGTGCGTGACGGGCGCTCACGATGCGCAAACCGGCGCTAGGAGGTGTGATTGGACAGGAGGTTTTATCGCCTCATGCACGTGATAGCGACCCGTATGCACGTCGTTGGGAGCGCCATCCCCGAGTCGTCCTAGTTGCCAAATCCTGCTACAGATGGCAATTCGAAACGCATCTTTTGTTCTGATGAAAGCGTGTAAGAAACGCCTCATCACATCTCGCGCGAGCGCCGCCGCTCCCCCCTCTCGAACGCCCTCTCTCTGCGGCCCAAACAGGTTTCCTGCGAAGACGCGTGCGTGTGTGTGGTGTGTGTCTGTGTGTGTGGGTGGCCTGCTTCGAGCAAATGTCGGCGACGAGGTGTGCATCCCAATATTTCGAGCCCCCACCTCCGCTTCCCGGGCGCTTAACCATAGGCTTGGGTTCCGCCCCGCCATTCAGCCACAACCCCTACCCCATTGGCGTTGTCGCGTCTGATTCGCCGCCCGCGAGCGGGAAGGTTACGCACTGTTGGAATGGGATCCGAGCTTGCCCGCTTTCACCGGTGAGGGGCTGCGGTCGACGGCCAGAGGCTTGGAGGCTTCTCGCTCGAGCATTGGGCAATCGTCGATTGGGAAGGTGGGCACCGGCGCGGCTTATTGGTGGGCGAGGAGGGATGAGGGAAAGTGAGCGGGAAGGATAGAGTACCGTTGGTACCGGGAAGATGGTGGGAAGGGAGGAATGTGGGAACGGCTGATCAGCAAACGCGTGGCAGACATGGACGGTGTTTACGTACACGTTATGTCAATGCTAAGGGCTAGGTGTCGACGCGGTTTGCCTCAGACTCGGTGCTTCCGACGCATGAGAAACGTATGAGATCGTCGGATCTCAGCGATCGCTATGCGTCGGGGGTGACTATAGTTCTAGAAAAATTAATTGTAATGCTATAGAGTAAGAAAACATTTCGAGAAAGATTCTGGAGCGCGGTTTTGGTAGATAAGAACATTGATTGGTATGTTATCGCGCTCAATTCACCAACGTGAAGAACTCATCTCATCGTTTCGGCGTAGGCGCCAGAAGTCAGCTGCTCCCTGCACTCCTCTTAGCCATCTACAACAGACAGGCATGCGCAGAGCTGTATAACTCGATAAAGCCACCTGGCCAAGCTCTGATCCCCATTCGCTATTTGCCACACCAAGTTGGAGTCCAACCAATCAATCCCACAACACCGTCCAAAAAGTCCCCGTTAGCGCCGGCGCACCAGAGAGGTATCCGCGTAGAAACAATAGTCCCATCCATGATCGCCGATATCCAAGATTTTCCACTCCAAGAAACCAGTAGTAATTCGTTAGAGAACATGACCTCGTCTCTAAAAGTAAGTCGAACATAAGAAAAAAGAAGCAGTAGTGGTGCAATGTGAGGAGATGTAGCGCGACGAGTGTTTTTCAGTCGCTGAGTGTGCGTGAAAGGAGTGATTGCGAACGAGTCGCCTGGACCCACGGATTACTATCAGTCGGATAGATATAAAAGCCATACGAAATGGTTGAGCGAGAATACGTGCAGCGTACTCGAGATGCTCGGTATGATAGGCGCTCTATAACAGCGCTGATAGAAGTCGAACCAGATACGGTGGTCATGAAGTGGTGCACAAGGCTCGGCGGCGGTTGCGCAACCACTCAAGCTCGGGGGCATGAAATTAGTGTCGCGTCCCGTTATTTACTCGAGTTTTCTTCTCTTGCCGCGCGGTGCGGGGTCGATCTGAGGGAAGCTCGGCGCTTTGGTGTCCACCGGCGTGCTGCTGTATGTCACTGTACGAGTAACGACTTCCCGTACGCTGACACGCCTCGTCCGGCCTGTTTTTCTCTCAACCTCCCACGTCCTGGGCGAGACTGCTGAGTATGGAGAGTTCGCGGAGTTCGCGGAGTTCGCGCTGGCCGGTGATCGTACTGTTGCGGGGGAGTGGTATGGCGACTGTGGGATGTAGAGACGGGGTGTGCGCGCTGATGATGGCCGTCTGAAAGGTGACGGAGGAGGAATAGTGACAGTCTGCTCCTTTGGCTGCTCCTTGGGGAGCGGCGCACTCATGGGAGTCTCTTGAGCAGGCTCTTGTTTGACACGGTCGCTGTTGCTACAACTGCTTGCTCTTGAGGTCGCTGGCGTTGATGTCGCGGATTTGACCTTGTCTGCAGGGCCAGATGTTGACGTGAAGGAGGCGCTCGAGGCCGACGAAGTGACTGAGGCCATGGAGGTGGGTCGGTTGCCCTCGAAGACGAACTTGGTGCTGGTTCCGGTGGACATTGGGCTCATGAGGACGGGTGAGAGCGTCTTCAGGAAGTCTAGGTAGGCGGTAGGCGGGGTAATTGGCGTTTTGATGGCCTCTTCCCTCTTGATGGCGGCGAAGGTGGGAGTGGATGCCGAGAGCGGGAATGGTGACCGCAGCTCGGATGGATAGGTTGCGGACACAGGCGTCTTGAGGGCCGACAGCGTCGGCATGGAGTCGGTGGCGGCCATGGCGAGGGGAGTGTCAACCGTAAAGCGAAAGACTGGAGTGGTGGTAGTAGTGGTGGTGAGGGAGGGAGGGAGAGTAGGCTGCGCTGAGGCTGCTTCTACTACGAGAGGTGTAGAAGGCCGGTCGGAGGAAGAGAGCAGGCAGGCAGGCAGAGGCACTTGGCCGGGGTGCGGAGCGTGTTTATTGTGTACAGCGGCTAGGTGGTCAACGCGGGTCTGTCTGTTGGCGGTGGCCGCTTGGAGGGCCTTGGGAGGATGCGCCGCCTACTAAAAAAAGCGGGCGCTTCGCGGTCGGACGCGGGGCCTTGCTGATTCAAAAGTGACCGCTCGGGCCTCTCCTCCGCGCCGTGATGCAAAACAGCCGCCACGCTGGATCCGTGGCAAATCAGACGGCCGCCTCGAAGCGCCGGGTCGGGTTTGGCTGGCCTGAGCGCTGGCGAACAGCTTCACCACCAGCACGCCGCAATTGGCTGCAAGGCGCTGAAACGACGTGTGTGATTTGCCTGCGGCCCTTGCAGCTGCTCTTCACGAAGCTGCTGCGTGCCCGGCGTGATTGGCGGGCAGCCTGGTCGGACGTTTGGCGCGGGCGTCGGCCTATACGGCTGTGCTCGTGGGTGCGGCCAAGGAGATGTAGAAACACCTCCAAGCCGGGGGATGGCAAACGTGGCCGCCCGGTCAGACTGTCACGCTGGGACGGAGAGGTGGAACTGAGACAAGACGATGAGACAAAGACGGCCGAGGGGACGGAAAGACCGAACGAGTGTTCAGCGTGCGCAGAGCCTATCTGGAAATAGATGCGAGGGCGCTGTGCGAGCGACTCCTCTCGTGGGCATCATCTGTCATTTTATGTTGCTTGCACGCGCTGGCTCAGTCTCTACACCAGTCGCGCGCTTCCATATGATACTTCCCCGCGCCACCAGGTCGACGACAGACCACCCGTTGGATGCCTTCTCCAGCTTTCTCTGGCCCGCCTCGTGGGCGCGCGCCTTACCATACCAGCGCTTGGCCCCTGTTCGCGCGGAGGCAGTGCGCAACAAGGCTGCTTAAATCATCTTCACAGGTCCGACCGCTGCCCAGAGCGCTTTCGTTGAAACCTCCAGATTGCGGCGCTAACGCCTGACCCCTCACCGTCCAGTGCAACTTCATGGTACCTTGGCCAGATGAGGCACTGTACCTTTCCCATCCGGCCACGCCGTGACTTGCTCCGTCTGCTTGTCGCATACTAGGCCTTCGCGGGGCCAATCGCGGTATGATCCTGCAAGCGATACGAAGCCACGCGCGGAGATTTTCTCATGTAAGATGGCGGCACAGTGACCCGCTACGTTGAAGGGGCTATGTTCGGTAGCTCGTAGAAGTATGTATCCACCAAAGACGGCCATGTAGAACGCTCTCAAGAGACGAGCGTATGGAGGATATCGTCGTATTCGACTTCCTCTTCAAAGTACGCCCGGACAGTATCGCCTACCATGATTGTTGGATTCTGCCCCAACGGAGACAGTAGATTATCCTGAGCTAAGTGGCTGGTGTGTTCTCCGAAATAAACACGCCCGTCGAAGCGTCTTGTCTTGGAAAGAGTAACAAAAGGTTCTTGATTTCGCTCCGCGGTTTGCTGGTCCACGCAAATCATTTGGCATCGGCGGCAGGGTCCCAGCAGTTCGAAGTACTGCTGGCCGATTTGCAAGTAGCGCCAATCATCTTCCGCGTATGGTTGTTCCGCCCCGGGCGGGTAACGGGGATTCTCAGCAACCACTATGTTGGCTCGGAAGACCTCTGCTTGCGCCGCCTTGCCGCCCTCTGCCTTGATCAGTTCATTTAGGCGGTTGAGGCTTGACCGCGAGATCGTGAGTATAGGGCTTTCGTTCGACAGAAGAATGGGTTTCGAAACCGTTGCTCCCGGCGTCAGTGCTCTTGATTCTGGAAACGCGCCGGGTACGCGCTTCCTGCCAGCCATCTGGCTCTTCTGCAGATGAGGCTTGGAGTGTCTTGCGCAAGCCAATGGGCCACTCCCGTTCCCGACAGCTGGGAAGCGAGCGAGATGACAAGCCACCCCGAGGGCCTGGGAGAAAAACGCTGATATTTGAGATGACCTATAAGTCTTCGCTTGAATGTCATCTCCGCATACTCTAGCATTGGCGTCCTTGAACATGGACTCTTCGGCGAACAAACGCGGGTCGGCTGAGAGAGGTACAGTGATCTCGTTGGCAAAAGTTGTATCGCGCAATATGCCTGTTAGCTGTACGCGTAGGACACCCTCTTCTAAGTCGATGCTCGGACGAATGAGCGCCATTTTGGAGTAGCGCTTTTGGCTTAACGCTGCTCCAGTACCCTGGTGAACAAGACACCACTCGCGATCCCAAGCCAAACCTTCGCGCCGTACCTCCCATGCTACGCCCGGCGGCACGCTGAACGCCCCACAGCTCTTTATAGGGTAAATGGATAGGCTTTCCACGTGCAAACGACTCTGTGTTGGTGGCTCTATCTCTAGAGACACGACTGGCGGTGTCGAAGGTGGCGGTGTTTCTTCAACGAAGAATTCGCGCAGGAAGTCAAGGAACGAACTAACATCCTTCAGCGTACTCATAGCCCCGAGACTGACTCGGATCATGCCCGTCGGCTTCGCACGAAATATGTCGTTGTCGTTGCCACATCGCTGTCCAGCTGAGAAGTTCTCTTTCATCTCCCACGGCGCCAGCCCCAGCGAGCATGCTACACCGCCTGGGTTGCATAGACCACCTGTCCGCAATTGAAAGTTTCTGACGGCGGTAAGCTTCTCCACTTCTGCATTACTGACCCAAGCGCCGCGATGGTTGCGTAAGTTGAATGCCACGACTGGTCCTTGTGTACGCGAATCCCCGTAGGTTGACGAAGGATCCTTGTAAACTTGACAAACACTTTCTCCGTTATCATGTCTCACCGCTGACAGGCCATCATGCAGTTTCGAGGCGAGAAACGCAGTATGCCTAGATATCTCTTCAAGAGATTGGTAGAGTTCTTGGTGTACGCTCATTGCAGTGTCTAGAGCCATGATACTATGAATCGGCAACGTCCCATCTTCTAATCTTTCGTGAAGTGTCTCCTTTTTCGCGTGCCATTGCTCTTTGAGACAGACCTAAGCGTAGAAATGTGGTCAGTATGTGACTGGCTTAGGGTGCATATTTTAGGTTTACTCACGACCATCTCAACAGTGCCTCCACCAAAGTACCGGCGCTTATCGAAGATTGAACCCGATGCTTTTCGTATGATCAACGCGCCAAGATCTGGAAACCCAAAAATCTTGTACAAGCTCAGTACTGCGAAATCAGGCGCGCTGTTGGCATCGCTCAAATCAAGTGGCGAGGTTGATACGAGGGCAGCCGCGTCTAACAACGTGTACACCGAGCCATGCTTTCTCGTACGTATACGGTGCGTCCAATCCAGTGGTAGCCTACGCCCATTCATATTCGACTGCGCCGGATATGCAAAGAGGCTAGGCCTCGCACCCTGCATGCCCTCCTCCTCGATCCATTCGTTGACCTCAGCATCGGATGTAAAACAGCGATGCTGTGCGGCGGCTTCGCGAACTCCAATCAAGCTTGTATGTGCATCCCGGTGGTAGCCGTACCAGTATCCCGCTTCCTGGTCGCGAAATGCGTCCATGACTAGCTTAATGCCAGCGGTTGCATTGGCAACGAAGATAACGTCAAAGTCAGCCGGGTCTGCCTTGAACAGACCCAATAACCGTAGTCTAATATCCTCAATGCGGCGCGTAGTCAACTGCGAAGAGCTTGAAGCGGAGTGCGGGTTGCCGTAGAGATTGGAGATCATGTCGGTGGAGAAGCGCTCGATGAGTGATTTCGCGTACAGTGTGGTGCCGGCATGGTCGAGGTAGGTAGTACCTACGGTATTTTAGCTTTTGATGTGTCTAAGTACCAAGTGACAGCTTACCTTGAAGCATAGGATACTCGCGGAGGCGGAACTGCTCAATGTCTTTATCGTAACGTATGCGGGCAGTTTCCTCCATAGTGGCGATCATCTCGAGACTTTCACCAGTCTATCCACAGTCCTTAAAATTAGAGAAGAGGTGAGGGTCAAGAAGATCCATTTGAGGGTATGGTTGTTGTTTGCGAAAGTGGGGGATGGCGAATCGGTGGCATTGCGAGATGCGCGGTGAGCTCCGATAGCCGAACTGTGATAGAAACGAAGACCGATGGCCCGAGCTTAACCCATTAGTGAATCATCGCGGTGCTTCAACATTCTAGCTACCGTGAGCAAATGCTAGAGGGGCAAGAGAGGCAGTTTGTCCATCAACGTTTGTTCGTTCATTAAAAGTGCCCGACGGTTGAGAACGTGGGGTGCACGGGCCATACGACCCTTGTCCGTTACAAGGTGTTCAGTCTATGAGAACCTATGGTTATCCCTAAGTCAACGGTGGATTCAGAGGTTGATCGTTGTGTATATAATACACTCTATGGATATGCCACTGATAAAGTATATTCGGGGCTGTGATCTGTTAGTAATTGCCACATCTGCAGCAGAAGCACCGCTGGGAGGGATTTACAGAGTCGAAACGATAGCATAGCACCACGTTGCGCGCATGAAATCGTAGCACGTGCACTGAAGAGCATCGATATGGCAATGGTTTCCATTCTTGATTCGAGCTTGGACTCCCTTCCACCCAGCTCCCAAAATCAGTTACACGATCAAATTACCTAGAATGGGTCTAAGATAACCTCTTTCCTGCAACGTAAAGAGTCTATAAACGACGAATGTCCATTTAAAAAGCATCCGCAGCTCAAGTTCTGGCTTTAAAAGGACATAGTCTCCAAGGGGACGTTAGACCAGGCACCACAGCTTTGCCGACACTTGAAGAGTTAGTCTTGGATGCATGTGAATTTCAAGCGGTCATACGTCATGATTGAGTATGTTAACTCTCAATGCCCAATCTGTGTGCGATGAGGAACATGGGAAAAAAGTGGCGGATGCAGCCTCACTCTTTCTCCGTAGCAAGATGAACCTTGACCATCAAGCCGTAGATAGAGCCCATCGTGAAGGAGGCCTGCCTCGCTGCGTGCCTGGTTTGCATATCGATATGTGCAGTTTGGGTTCGTTTGACGGGATCTCGCACCTCCAGGAGTTTGATGTGTCGACTGTGAAATAAATTAGCTTCATTCTTGATACCAATAGAAAAGGTCTTATACTCACATATTGAACTTGAAATCATAGAATAACCAGGCCAGCTCATCCGTGCCTGCGCTCGCAGCGATATTCGTTACAATGAGTCGGTAGGGGAGCATAGTCTTCTCCTCGTTGGCGCAATACGCCGACTCCTCGTTGAGGACTTTGGTGATAATGGCGTCCAACTCCTTGGCAGCTTCATCGATGATTTGATTTCTATGTCGCACTGCTGAATGTCCAGTCGAACCACCGCTAAACAAGTATGTCGTCCACCCCTTCACCTTCTCCCAGTCACACCCAGCTGACTCGAGCTGAAGTGGGATAGTGTAGTATATATACTCGCGCGGAATCCTCCTCTCACGTTCTCGATCGATCTTCGTGCATGGTAGCTCAGGCCCAACTATACCAGGCGGGACGCGCGACGTATGTGCAGTCGTAAATTCTGTGGTGACCTGTATTGACGATGGCTCAATCGAAGGCATGGGTGTCGATGCACGGCTTGTAGTAGGACTTGCCCCACGACTGGCCCTCTCCTTCGTCTCGATATCTCGTCGCTTGGAAGCATTCGCCAATGTAGTGGAAATGCTTGCGAGCTGCTTGCTAAGCAGCATATTCGTTTGCGAGGCGATCATCCGTCTAGGTCGCGATTTAGGTGGCATTTCGAACGTGGAGATGTATATGGATCAGCCAAAATCCGGAAGGCGCTGATGACAAGCCAGTCGGAAAAAGAACTTTGTAGGAAGTGAGTAAGGTGAGGCGCGATATTGTTGCGAGAGGGTGATTGGGAAAGACGTTTGGAGCCAATGCTTCCGGGGTCGTCACGGTCGCTGATGACGAGGAAGTTGCGACTGACCGATGCGAGTAAAACCCTCCGCTTGGACTGATCTCCAGAGCAACGGGTGTAAAGGAGAGGGAAATGAACTTTAGTGAAGGAAGACATTTCCAATCGGTCTATACGCCAGTGAAAGGTGGTCTTCCTGCCTTCCCACTATTTCGAATTATCCAATCCCAAGAAATAAGTCCATGAAAATCCTCGAAAGCGTCTCTAGACTTCTGCCCAACACTACATCGTAGGGTCACTCGGTCTGTTTAGGTATATCCAAGGCTACGGCCGAATCCGTAATCGCACCATTCTACGATACACACTACTAACACAGCTTCTCGAAAGTTTCGTCGCTCGTGTGGTCCAAGTGTACAGGGGCAAAGGTGAACGAATCGTTCCTACCCTGTTCGCTTAGCACGCGACACTCTACGCGTTGACGTCACAGGAAGCGCCCACGGAGATCCGCGTCAATGAGGAATAGCCGTTGAATGCACGACGTGATGGCAGGATCGAAACAAGGCTGCAGGGATGTGCGCCTTGTTTCGTGCGTCTTGCATGCTGTCTTTATATGTGGGTGGGATTATTTGGAGTGCTATAGCTTTCGCTACAACGATTGAGCGGCGCATTCACGACGCAGCCTTGTACAGCACGGTGGAAAACAATCACCAAAGAACAAAGAACGTCGACGACGCGCTCTCCGCCATAACGTAAAATCAGTATCGAAATGTTCGTGCATCTCCCCACAGCGCTTTTATTACTCTTGCAGTCTTCATCGGCTTTGTCCTTTTTTGTGTCGAGGGAAGAGCAGTCGAGCGCGGACTATACCAAGGACGATTTATTCGAGAAGACGATATTGAATGTCACGAACACGTATCGCAAGCAGCATAATGCGACGGCGTTGAAGTGGAACGAGACGTTGGCCGAGTATGCGGCGGATTGGAGTGAGCGATGTGAATTTGAGCACTCGGTAAGTCGGTCCGACTTTGCACTCCTCCATTATATCTAGGAAGAAAAAAAGGTCATGCACAGGGCTCTTTGGAAGCTGGCAGCTTTTATGTGAGGTTGACGGTCTGCTAACGAATGTTGCAGGGTGGACCGAGCGGCGAGAATCTGTCTTCGGGGTATCCCAATGCGTCGGCAAGTATCATTGCCTGGGGCCACGAGCGGGTGGACTACGATTATAAAAAGGGAGAGTTCACGTACGTTCTATTTTTTCCCCTCTTTCCATCTCCTTTTTAGCCTACATAATCTAACGGTCGCCATGTAGCCACGAGACAGGCCACTTCACGCAATTGGTCTGGAAGTCTACGAAAACAGTGGGCTGCGGCCGTACCGAATGTAATGGGCAAGATAAGGACAAAGCACCCGGATGGTAAGATTATTTCTTCGATCTTCGTTTGACTCTGTTCGAAGCAGACCAGTTGATACCCGACCAGGTTCGTCGTCTGCGAATACTACCCGCCCGGCAACGTAATCGGCAGCTTCGTCGAGAATGTGCAAGCACAGATTCCAGAGGACGAGCAATCCGAGGGTCCGAGCGATCCCGATGTGCCCCAGCAAGAACCGGATGCGCCGAAAGAGTGTCCCCAGGGTGGCGATTGCAGTGCGGGCGTGAGGTTAGGGAGCAGCTCAGTGGTATGGGGCGTCGGTGCGGTCGTTTGGTTGGGCATGTTGTGGTTGTAGGATGGCGTGCGGATATACGACTTGTACGATATCACGCGACACACGAATCTTAATCAAAGCATCTAGAAGAAAGAAGAAAAGATTCTGACATGTCACATTGCATCTCCTAGTTCGGCTCACTTCTACATCCAAGGCGCAAGGTCCCTCGTTTCATGATTATTCCGGAGGGATTCGCACTGGCTGACATAACACGATGGAGTACCTTATCGAAGATGCATATACCTCTATTGCTATCAACACAGTGAGCTTCTGCCCACGCTTTCCATTAAATATTAGCTTCGACCCCGTATGCACGTAAGCATCGTAATCGTTCACGACAGCGCCGCCCTGATATCCTCAATCACCCACTCAGGCTCGCTCAACGCCGGGAAATGCCCGCCCGTCTCGTGGCGCGCAAAGTACGTGACGTTGGCGGTGCGCTCCACCCAGTCGCGGGGGACGTAGTTGAAGTATGCGAGCTCGGGATAGTGCTCGGGCCAATTCTTCTCGTAGCCGTACTGCAGCACGCTCGTCGGCACCGTGAACGGCTTCTTGGGCACAAACTGCGTGAGCGAAAAGAGCTCCTTGTAGTTTCTGATGTTTCCATACACGCCGGGGATGTACAGGAGGAGCGCTTCGGTGATGAGTTCTTCGGGCGTGTACGGCTTGTCGCTGACGGTCCAAGCGAGTTGGTAGCGCCAGGCGAGGAAGCCCACGGGGGAGTCGTTGAGGGCGTATGCGATGGAGAGAGGGTACGTCGAGTGGAGAGCTGAGTAGGCGGAGTGGCTGCCGAAGAAGGCGTTGATGGAGTTGAGGTACCTGGTCTCCTCTGGTGTGGTTTGATTGGCGGTGTAGCGCGCGGTATCTTCGTCCGAGGGAAGGGTGAGGTAGAAGTCGGTGATGTGATTGATGATCCGGTCGGCGTAATCAACTATGTAGCTGAAGGCTACGACGGCGCCGAGGTCAGTGCTATATAGCACGTAGCGATCGTAGCCAAGCTGCTCCATCAGGCTTGCAAAGACGGAGGCGTGCTCAGAGGGGCCGAGACCAGGGGCTTTGGGCGCGGGAGAGAAGCCATAACCTGGAATATCTGGTGCGACGACGTGGAAGGCAGGTTGGCTGTCATCTTCAGGGTTAGCGAGAGGTAGGATAATCTTCTCCCACTCTAAGCTCGTGGAAGGCCAGCCATGTAGGAAG
The DNA here is from genome assembly GCA_027946365.1 of Kalmusia sp. IMI 367209. Taxonomy (NCBI): domain Eukaryota; kingdom Fungi; phylum Ascomycota; class Dothideomycetes; order Pleosporales; family Didymosphaeriaceae; genus Kalmusia; species Kalmusia sp. IMI 367209. The sequence continues at coordinate 1,241,938 of JAPEUQ010000003.1, read as the reverse complement.
AGGATAGGGATAGCGTCTTCCCTCTCGCTGCGCTGATGGATGAAGTGAAGATCTAAGGGCTGAGTGTAGTTGCCTCCTGGTGCGGGTACGGTGGTATAGTAGTGTGAGAAATTCGCGTTGATTCCATCCTGTACTGCAGACCAATCATATTCTTCAGCCCAGTACTTCGCAACGGCGTTGATATCAGTAGCCGGGGGCCCGTCGAACCATGCTGGTGCGTCGATATCAACCGTTTCGCGGAACTTGATGACCTTGTCACGCGTCTCTTGGATGAAAGCAGGGTCGACATTGACAGTGTAGGGCTTCGGCTCGTACGTGGGCGCCCTTTCAGTCAACGGATGAGCACTGACAGCAGCAGTGAGTAGGGAGAGGAGCGGCAGAGCCCGCGTGCGCGAAGTGACCTTGGAGAACATCTTGAGTTGAACGAAGTTGCTGGTTCAAGACGAGTACGAGCTGCATCTCGAAGGTTTTATACCCATATTTTCTCTCTGTTGGATGCATCGTCAACGCGATCCTAGCTAGTCCCAGCATTTGTAATGCGCTCGCGAAGTGCTCCGGCCAATTTTGCGAAATGAGCACTAAATGGACCAGTCAACTTCAATGATGAACGTTGGACAGCACGTCGAAGCTCCCCAAGCCTTGGAAAAACGTCCGTGTGAGAACTTTAGTTAGCATTGACGTGCGAGGAGGATGAAGTAAGAATGAAGGGTGCGACCAATCCGAGCTTGCTCTGCAGATTAGCGCGACATAATGCGTCGACCGCACGTGGTCGTAATGATCACCTATTCCGTAAACAGCATGAGGACGTTAATAATCATGGAGGATTTGGTTAACAATTGTAGATTGGCAACTATTATAAATCAGGTTTTAGAAGGCGTCATGTATCCTCCTTACCGTAAGAAGGTAGCGTACAGGTGCGGGACGTAATCAGATCCCACACTAAGGAATCAGCCCTGATACTCAAACTTCAACCATCAATGATGTTGATGTCAACGCTAGAGTTCGTTTTCCACAAAGAAACGAAACTGAAAGAGGGTCTGAATCCACAATGAATAATCCTTCAATGCCAAGCTCAGCCCTGATACTCATACATGAGCCAGCCTGGACGGGAAACGTTAAAACTGGATGTGAATGCATGCTCTTATGGATCGCGCGAGAGAATCTTGCTCATCACGTCAGCGTATGAATCACGTTCATGGCATCTATGGCCGACGTACATTTATGCCTGTGGCCTCTCCGAATTGACGTGCTTTGTACAATTCAGAGGTAAGCTGTATAGTGATTAATACCTATAGTCGGCAACGGAGGAACCCTGTGACCGTGCCAACAAGGCTGCCTCGTTAGCTGCTACTTTAGATCCAGGACAAAGGTCAGGAATCCGTCCTTGAGTGTCTTCTGCATACCGCACTCACTCCATCCATCCAGAGAGATTGTTCAGACTTCTGTCCCAGTACTATGTGGCTGCCTTCCTCTTTTCTGTCGAGCACTCACATCACCGCTGCATAGCTAATCATAGTGTTTGTATCTTATTGAGTCGATTTCAGTTGTATTCGCTCGCTTCAGCCATAAGCTGGAACCTATCCAAACAAAACATTCCCTCAGAAACGAATGTATAGATGCTGGGTATCTCATCAAAAACGCATCTACCAAACAATCCCCCCTCCAATCAAACTCTCCATCAACATTAACCCAATCCCCCTTGACAAACGCACTCTCCCACCCCAACATAACAGCCAACACCCTACACCCCACACTACTGACCGTGCAGACCACCGTATCCGCCTTCCCCACAACCGCCAAATCCATCAAGTACGCCCTGCCCACCAACTCCCTCAGATTCATCGCCGCCTCGGGCACATTGGCGTTATCATGCTTGACTTCTGCGTTGACGGTCGGTTGGCCCAGCGAGAAGAACACGTCGCGGTAGAAGCCGCCTTCCCAACCGGTAATCTCATCAATCCAGGGGTTCTTTTCCTTGTGCGGCTTCCAGAGCAGCTTTGGATGCCAGGATTATTCGATCTTGAGCGCGAATTGAGTTGGGCCCTAGTTCTCCGGATTCGTAGACGGTGGGGTCGTCCGAGGCAAGTACAAGTTTGGAGGAGGTGTGTCTAGTGAAGAGATTATTCTCAGATATACTACGTTTCAACTTTGATTTCGAGTTTGCGTTCTCGATGCGCGTTATGTATAAGTCACGCGCGGTATCCATGTACCGGTCGAGAGGGATGTAGTCTTTCTGATACTGGAATTCGTAGGGATGCTTGTCGCCGCGGCGGACGTGGATGCCAATGCTAATGCCGCCGTCTTTGGCGATCGGGCCGTAGAGTGTGTGGGCACGGTCGAGGACGTAAGTTGCGTCGTCGGCGCGGAGCTTGAAGAGGGCCTCGTAACCAGTCCGGAGGAGTCCGAAGATCTTGTGCTGGCGTTGAACGTATTGCTTTGTAGGGTCTTCGTATTCTTCGGTGAAGGCATGGCCAAAAGCGGAGGTGACAGTTGCGCCAGATACGACAAGGTGGCGGGCGTTGTGTGGACAGGGCGTCATGTGCGAGGTCGGAGGAGGGAGACATCCTGCGGCGGGTGGGGGAAGGAAGTAGGTTGAGTATTTGCCGTATGGCCTATGGGAAGTCAGTGATACACATTCTGGTAGATGGGCATAGCAATTTGGACTGACCATCGAGAATCGTCGACGAAGAAAGTTCGGTTCTCGGCCTGTGCCAGACCGTACGACATCCACAAGCGCATCAACGTGTTGCCGAAACCAGCATCGCTCGTCTCCATCACGTATGTCAACGTCTTATCGCATACTTTCTGTCCGTCTGTGGACTCCTTGTTCGCAATGGCACTGTCATCCACAAAGCCCTTTGGTCTACCCTTGGCCTTCGACTGTGGCAGCAGTGCCTGTTCCTCCGCATCCCCAATGTCAATATAATATTTATCTTTCTGATAGTAACCCAGCATCCGCCTAGCAATACCACTATTGGCCTGCGCATCTTCACGCAACTGTTTCGACATCTCCATCGATTGCTGGCAGATATCGCGATAGTGTTGGGGTTGTAGCGGGAACTCGTATTTCGACGGTATCGATACTGTCCACCTAGGTTTGCCCTTGAGATCCTGCACTATCACTGCGGACGGCTCCTCGGGTAGGAGATTTCCCCCAACCATCTCCCACTCCCCGACATCCTCCTGAAATTCCGCCGACTGCTGTTGGTGCGCATAGATTTGCCGTATGATGAGCCAGACCAACATAGCTACTCCACAGCATCCGATCAATACTCGCTTCACTAGCCGCGTATGGCTCGTCGAAGGCTGTTTCTTCCCATGCCTTGGGATCAACGACGGTAAATTCGGACTCGGCGGCGGCGAAGGGCTCAACAACCCTCTTCTTGACGCAACCGTGGGGCTTAGGAACGTTGCCGACGTTATGGATGGACTGAGCTGTGAGTACGATGCCGTTGACGCTACCTGCAGATTATTGGGATTTCGTCTCGCGTGCATCTTCTTGAACTTCTGTGTCGCCTGGTTGAGCATCGTCGAATGCACAACACTGGACTCTTTCTGTTGTTTGGCTATATAGAATGGTATGGAACCGGACTAAGGCGGGCCGTGGCGTTCCAATGATGAGATGGTGCAGCTGGAGGCTGTCTAGGCCGCTACCTGGCCCTGCAGGTTTTGTAGTCGACCGTTGATACGGTAAAGAAAACGGGAGCGAAAGGCTCGTCGAGACGCCTCGGCTCAAGGAGCGTAAGAAAAGAGAGAGAATCAAGATGCTAGGATAGCAAAAAGGAGGGTCGAGAAAGGAAGGTGGGCGAAACTCAACAGTCGCACGGCGCAAGCATCCAGTCTGCTGAAGCCACGAAGTCGTTCAGGTGTCCGGAAGAGAAGCGATCAAAGTCGTAAGTAGTTTCACACCAACCCGAAACAAATTGACACCAGATCCCCATCCAGGAAAAAAGGTCGCAAGCTCAATCGGTCCACGGAGAAAATAAATCCACGATGATATGCCAAGTTCCTCGCAGAGGACGTGGTGTACCGGTCGTAATTAGAAGGGACACGAGCATGAACCCTCTGAAGCTCACGGCGTTTGGGAGCACAGACTTCCGCACGGCGTGCAGGGAAGCGGACCCAGCGAAACTTACGAAGAACCTTTCAGAAGCTTTGCCGGGTTGGAGGCCCAATCCACGGCCTGGGGCATGCCCGGCGTGTGCTGTCGAGATGAAGTGTCAGATGGAGGCGATTGGCCCGGAGGAGTGTTTCAGCGGCGTCGATCAGATCAGCGGGTGCCCTGGACGCTTGCCGAACCAGATCCATCAGGTGTCCTCATCGAACCTTCAAATCAGATAATTCCTTCCATTCCATCTCTCCACCATCCAAACACATTCCCCCCGCTATGCGTGCCCTCATCTCGTCACATCACTCCCCTCTCTTCTATGACGACGTCGCAAGCGCCTCACTACACAATCCACACGCCAGCAGTCCCACCTCCCGAACCTGAAACACGGTGCAACCGCAGCCGTCGCGTTCGCTCGATCCCACAAGCAGAATCGCGCGCCTCGTCTAGCGCCGCCGGACTCCGGCACCACGGGCGACGCGCTCACATGACGGCTCGCCTGTAGCAACGGTGCGCTATGCTACGCGGCACAGCAGACCTCGGCCTCATGTAAAGTGCGCGAGTACGTGCGTGGGTGCGTAATGATCCGCTGGCAAACGCAGCCATCTCGCGTGAGGATTGGATTCGTCCTTTGTCATGCGCGCAAGCACAATCGCAATATAGATGAGATGCACTGACTGATTGCACTAACCCTCGTGTCTGCGGTGGATGCAGTGAGACCTTCAGACGTGGCTACTAGCACCGATGTAGAAGCTGCATTAAGTAGTATCAGATTGCGAGTCGTAGATAGATGGACAGACAGGCTAGACAGCTGACTGAGAAAAAAAACAGTAAGGAGAACACGGGGTATCAAGTCTGAGTCTCCCTCAGCGCGGCAAAAGAAACACCAGAAATCAACGGCGCATCCCGCACAGGCTAGACTAAGCCCAGTAAGACAGGTGGTAAAAACGACAGGAAAAGAAGAAGATATAAGGCGCGACACGTCGCCCTGCGTGTCTGTATCCCCTTGATGATGCCGCCGTCCGAAACGCCCTGCGCCCTGCGAAAAAAGAAACCCGACCATCGTACACATCTGAACATTACATGCTTCGCCTCGCTTCGCTCTTTGTGTCTTACGACCTCTTTCTTCTTTTGTAGTAGCGAGATGAAGTCGTTGTTTTGCAGTCGTGTCCTTGCATTCCACGGCTTCATGTCGTACATCAGCTGGCCTCGCTAGCCAGGACCTCGTTGACGGGACGAAGGCTACTTCGTCGAGTGCCACTGCTTGCATCACCCGTCAAGCTGCTTGTGCGTCCCTTGTCGGAGGAGCGCACTGAATCGACCTGTTTTGAAATCATCTCATCGAGCATCCTCGTCACGTCCTCCATGTTCCGCTCTGCTTTCGCTGTCATGGGCTGGAAAGTCTTTGGGCTCGTAGTGATCGGCGACCCTTTCGGGAGCATGCTACCGTTGCTACCCTCGCTACGCTGGTGCGATGTCCTCCTGCTTCCTGGTGAACCATCGCTAGCAAGCTCCTGTGCCGCCTCGTTCTTCTTGCGCGCTGAGGTCAGCGCTGCGATCATTCGCTCCTTGTCCTCCAACTGTGCTCGCAGATTCGAAATCTCGGCGTCCTTTTCTGCGATTGTGGCAATGAGACCGCCATCTTCGCTGCTTCCCACAACCTTCTGTGAAAGCGACATGGACACGCGTGAATGACTAGATCTTCGAGCTTGTAATAATCGTTTCTCTAGCGTTGCAATGTACCGGTTCTTATCGACGAGGTCGGTCTGTAGCGATTGTATCTGTGCAGACTGACTAGCTGTGCCGTCACCGTTGTCTCCGAGTGAGTCTTCATCCTCGTCCCCGTCCAGTGGAACTCCGGAGAGGGCAGTCTGTGAGCCTCGTTTTGGTACCTCGAGCGTAGCGTGGCTAGCTGACGATCGAACGGACACTGGTCGAAACTCGCTGACAGTCGAGCCACGTTGAAGACTCATTGATGAGAATGACCGGCCGTTGTTAACGCCGAGCGACTTTGAGCTTAAAATCAGTCTGTTCAGGTGTTCAATACGCTCCTTCAGAGCAGTCCTCGCAAGCTGCATCTCGAGCATCTGCTCCTCGTGACGCTGCCTATCTTCGAGCTCCCTTGCCTTTTCCTCTTCCTCATCCTTCTCTTGCTCTTCGTGTGCTGACTGCGTCTCTTTTGCTTTGTTTTGCTCCTCCAATTGCTTTCTAAGCTCTTGTATCTCTAATCGATACCTGTCGAGAAGTGCACGACTTCCAGCATCGCCGTCAGCACCGAGTGACTCGTCTGCCTTCTTAGCATGGCTGACGATGTTGTTCTTTGCACGTGAAGCAAACTTCAGTGTATTCAGGGTCTCGCCCGTGTGTGTGTTGGCTGCAGCGATGCTACCGCTGGCGCCAATCTGAATAGTACACAATATACTAACAAGAGAGTTTCCGGACAGAGCAGGTTGTAGGAGGCGGGTGAGCTTGCTGTCCCGATAGGGCAGATGCTTCTCCTTGCTCGTCTTATCCTTGTCGGAGGCTGCCTTTTCCTTGTCGCTGGACAATCGGGCGATGACGGTTCCTAGGGTGAGTAGACTCTTGTTAATATGAGAGCCCTCAGTCCGTCTCTCCTTGTTCTCAGCGGCTTTTTCAGAACCAGCCAGATCAATGAGACTTAGAGTGGAGACGCGGACGCCACCAGGTGTGATGGCCGTTCGCTTAGAATCCTTGAAGCTTCCAGTAGCACCACGCTCACGGCTTTCCACGACGATCTGCACGACAGCGTGACTTCGCGAACTTCTAGCATTGAATTGTGTTCCTGCCACTCGTCGCGCATTGTCTCCACGGGCGATGACTCTGAGCAGTTGGGTCGGGCTTTGTACGATCTCTTCCTTGAGGGGCGTCGCATAAACCCCACGCTTGCTGTCCTCTCTGAGCTTGATCTCCTCTTGGGCTCCTGGCTGTCCATTTGGCGCTACAATAGGTCCAGCCAATAGATCGTGAATTTTCTCGTTGTATATCTCTAGATAGCTGACTCGGAGAAGGAACTCCCGATGAGGTGTCTCGCGAATATACGAGAAAATGTCGGTAATGGCCAATGGTATGACTCCCGGATTCGTGGCGGTTCCTTGCATGGAGAATGTCTTACCCGTTCCGGTCATTCCATATGCAAATACGGTGCCGTGGTAGCCTTCCATGACCCGGCGGACCAGTCGCTTCGCAGCTGCATCGTACACTCGGGCATTATTGTCTTGGGTGTCGAATACGTTGTCTGCATCACCTCCAATTAGCCGCTATTTGCAATTTCATGCGCCATGCGGTGCAACCTACCATAGAAATAATCTCCACCTTCCCGGCCTTTATATGCAATGAGTGCGCGTTTGTTATTGACTTCCCATTCCAGCTCCTGCTTGCTGTCTTTGGCACCAACGTCAGGCCGTACTCGCACACTGACCAAAACGTTCCCTTTGCCATCTTTTTGTGCGGTATTGTCTTCCACCATATTGCTGGCTCCGGTATGACTCCGCCCGTCTTCGTCCCCCACGTCCTCGAACGTGGTCACACTGGTTGCGTACGATCCTTGGGCGGACGAGTTTCGACTCTGAGGTGGGGAAGGAAGACTTAGATGGCCGCCGTTCTCTACTGCTAGTGACTCCCCACTGCCATTGAGCAAGCTCGGCGGAGACAGCGGTGACTTCCCTAGCAGACTCCGACCACCAACATTGGAAACCCGAGGAGTAGTCTTTTTGAGACTCACTCTTCTGGAGGGAGTCGTTGTTGCGGCCTTGAAGCCAGGCGCGAGCCTCACGTCCACCGATTCGCCGTTCGGTGTCGAGCTGGCCGACAGCGGACTGGGCGGGTGGTTTCCTAGTCTGTTCGCATTTCTTGGTGGTTGTGGAAATGCGCCGATGCTCACCGTCTTCCGCAGCGACTTTCCTGGTGGCAGTGGACCGGCGGGTGAATCGGTGGCAGTGAGGGTCGGGACGTTGGAGGTCGAGTTGGTGTGGCCCTTGGACGCTGGGCGTTGAGGCAGAGCCGAGGAGGAAACGGCCCTGCTGTTGGGGCGGGCGGGAAGCAGCGAGCCTGGAGCAGAGCGTGAGGCGGGACTAATGTTCGAAACGCGGGACTTTGCGACTGGTAGCGAGGGGAGCGGGCCCGTCGGAGGGGCGATTGAGGGCCGCGACGGTCGCGGGAGTGTGTGGCTCGCCATGCCTCCTGATTGGGAACTGTTAGGCTCAGAGAGCAGCGCCGACTCTATCTCAACCCTTCGAATGCAAACCTAAGGTGCATTCATATCCTGCCTCCTCTGTGGGCGATGTCGACTTGGATTAGCGTTTGGGCAGGCGGCGGCGGCGCGTTGCAGTTTTGTCTGGAGTCGGCGACGTCGTGGTGTCACTTGGGCGGGGAGAGCCCGGGCGCGTTGCCGACTGCTGGGTGCGCGTCGACAACCAACGGATGGTTGCAGCAGCAGCAGCAGTAGCAGGGTCTGTGGTTTGCGGTGCTGCACGTTGCTACACGTGTCGCTGCGATACGGGTGAGGAGAAGACGCGTGACGAATGACAATGGCCTCACGAGAGCTGGAGAAGAAGCAACTCAGGGTCCAGCAGTCCTGAAGGACGAGCTTTGGGGGGGCAGGGAAAAGGAGCTTGAGCGTCGAACGTTGACAAGCGCGGCGGCAGCAGCAGGCCCAACCAGGCGTGCAGGGGCAGGTGCAGGTGAGGACTTAGACTCGGCCGGGGGGGTAGCCCTGCCGTGGGTCGAGGGATCAGGCAATGGTGGACGTGAAGTGCGGAGAGCAGCGAGGAGGGGGCGGCATGCGCGCAGAGAGCGATGCGGAGCGGCAGCGCAGTCGTCAGGGCAGAAAAAAGCAACAGCAACTCCTCCACGCTCGAAAAGGGGCTTGTGGGCGCGCGGGGTGGTGAAGTCGTTCAGAATCTGGCAGCGGACCTACCCGAACAGGACCGCAACTGACTCTCGCCTGCAGCCACGCATCCAACCGCTCTTGCAGATCCGAAAAGTGTAAATTGGTGCCAATCATCCGGTAGCGACCGGCTATGTACACTTGAATGTCCGCGAACCACTTCAACTCCAAAACTCTTCGCTATAGCCAGCCAGTGGCCGTCTTGTCACCATCTATTTACATGGCGCCCTGTATCTGCCCCCCATCAACTTGGAAAACTTGTGCATTAACTCGTAAATTGGAGTCCCCCATCACCCGCAGACACATTCATGGAACATGCAGACTACCCGCCGCTAGCCTCTCCTAGCACTTTTTTATTTCTCCTATCCCAACCTCCCATGTCCCTGCCCCTATGGACCATTAGACTTCGAGCGCAACTCTGTGAACGCCCCCAAACGCGCCACACGCAAGAACCACTCACGATTGGGATTCGCCTCAATCTCCGGTTCACGCTGCGGTCCCCGAAGACCAGAGGATGCGCGACCGGGGTCCAATCAGTGGTGGTATGTGCATCACGCCAAGCTTCGTGATGCCTCATGAGCAGACGATAACGTCGTCGATTACGCCACGCCCCACGCGTGCTGCGTGCCATCGCAAATCATTACACATGGCGAGCAGTATTTGGGCTTCTCGAGGCATCACAAGTTTGGGACTACAACCACCTGGCTTGAAACGCGGAATCGCGGTTATTCTTGGTTTGTAGGACTGGGGCATGCTATAGCAAGCATCAATATTCAAACGCCTGCTCCGAGGCCAAGACACACCCTGTGCCCCGACGCATCAGAGCGCGAAGATGTTGAACTTTGCTCAGCAAAGTCGATACATCTAGTGTGGAACGATGCTCACCTTCGCGCTCTTCTAAATTAGCTGTGGCGTTCACTAGCCGCCATCAACAGATGCTAATATGCCGCCTGGAGCGTGTCCTTGTGTTTTCTGAGCTCTGACCTCCGAATCGATCGCCTCACTCGTGTTCATCCACGGTGTAGACCATGTATTCTCGTCGGACGTGTGACCCACACTGCCGGACACTCCCAACCGTACTCTAACCAGACAGGGCCGCCATCGCCCCGACATAGTGGATGCAGGTATCGCATGGGTAACGTCGGGTGCATGACAAGCTGGTCGTACTTTAGCTAGCGTTTTCCCAAGGTTGCGAATATCCTTTGACAACGCCATATGCGGCTCATCGTACATTGTGTTTGTGACCGTCTTTTCAGAGAGCTCCCCAATCAAAAGCTCTCGTGCCAAACCATGACACTGTCCAGTATTGGCAGCCCCAGAGAAGAAGATCGATAGCCAGCTCTGATAGTCCACAGAGCGCTAGGCGGGATATATGTACACCGATGGAGTTCCACTTGATGTCGCTTGGCACAATAAGCGCACTGTACACAGTCCGAAGGCCAACATGATCTTTTCGTCCAGCGAGGTAATGGGAAGCGACCAGTCTCAAAGTAATCAATTTGAGTGGCAACGAAATCCAGCTAACAATCTGGGCCTTGCAGATGGCACCTATCATCTGTGACGGCTCTGATGAGAGCTGTGTTACCCGGTGGTACGGCGTCAAGCCTGACGACTGTATCGGATTTGCCGACAGGATGTCGCGTTGACCGGGCGTAGAGGGTCCAGATTCAGCGATTTCAGTATGAGAGGAGAGCACATGTGGCGGGAGGCGGACCTCCATCTCTACCAAGTTTCCACGAGTAGTGATCCGAATTCTAGGGTCGTTATCATTCTGGCTAGCCTGTGAGGCGGTGGGTGATAGAGAAGGCGACGGAGGCGTTGGAGGGGGCAGTACTTCGCTCAAAGAGCTGACTGGAACAGTAATCGTCCCGATACCTTCATACTCCGGGGTCAATGGAACATCTTGAGGCAAACTTGGGATTTCTAGCCTGCTGAGGTTGCTTATTTGCGTCCCACCAACCTCGATAGGTCGGCTAATTTGGATTTCATGCGTTTGGTGAGTATCCGGAACGGACTGTGGCTCCGTGGAAGTTGTGTCTCCCCAACCAACGAACCTCAGCAGCTTACAGATAGCGTCCCTGATAAATTTCGGTGACCGTTTTCGTAGGCCAAGAATGGCGGTCGTTCGATGCTTACTACTATCATCTGGGCTGTGCATATCGGGATTGGTTGGACGGATGATTGTGGTCTCGATGGGCTCAGTAATGACTGCATAGATCCAACGCTCGAAGAAGTGCTCTAAACAGACGAACACGAATGGAGAAGTCAAGAAAGCTTTGAGAAAGCCTGTAGGCGATGCAAACGCTTTGTAGTGAGCAGATATTGGCAGTAACGGTGAGGATCTAGAGAATGGTATGTATGACGTCAGGGGAGGCAGTATTGGTCTCGCAGATACCAACCCGAGTCTTTGAAGATACGAATAGTATGAGAATGGGTAGAACAGCAGCTCCAGCGAAATACGAAAGCTGAAATTTTAGCCTATGTTGAACAAGATATGGGGACGACTTACCTAACATTGATCCATCTTTTCCATCGGCGGTAGAAACGCCTTGTTCTGAAGGTTCCCCGTCTGGACAAGAATCCCTCGAGCGGCCTCAGTACGTGTGTGCTATAGACAGTGGCTTGAATGCAAAGCTGAGAGAGAAGGCGCGAGGGAAAGCCGCTGTATAACAAAGGACTGCCACTGATATCTCGCTCAGAAGCAACTATCCGGGAGAAAGAATGAGTGACGGGATAGTGGAATGTCTGCGTGAAAAAGCCATTAGACAGAAATATCGGCCAGTGCATGCTACTTACCAAAATTCTCTCCCTTAAAGATCCAACCCACCAGGTGCACGCATTCTCGGTCAGAGTAGACGTAATCGCCAAGGTGTTTCCAACGGTGTCCTCCTCTTCTAACGCGCGTATACGCTCCTCGTAAGAGCCGGGGAGGCCTTGTGAAGGCGAGCGGCGCCTCTCAACCACCCCAATAGAAGCGAGCACGTCGTTTTGGGCTTCTCTCAAGCGACGGCCATGTTCATGTGCACGCTGTTGCTGGGCAGACGCCAGTTGGATATACTCAGACGTTGAGGTCGTCGTCTGGGCCGGTTCGAAGGCCGACCGTCCCTACCGTCGTTAGCCGTGACACTAGCTGCAGGTGTTCAGATGCGTTACCAGCGCAATCTTGGTCAGGTATGCCTGGCGGCCCATGGGCACAATATCTCAGGGCTTCGCGAGTGGGGGCTGCACCATGGGGTTCGAGTAATAATGATATGCGCCTAGAAGCTGTGGTCGTGCGCGAAGATGAGCTGATGTGAAGCGCGACATCGACGCGCCCGCTACGGTACCTCTCCACTCTTATCGATAAGGATGCCGCATCCGCGAAATTTCCAGTGCCAAGATTTCACATTTCCACGCCGCAAGCCTACGACGATGCCCCGGTAGCAGCAGAGGTACATTCCGACACAATGGCTCAACGATCGGCTGTGAAGACGACATATGATATCGAGCGCACGCTGCAGCCAATTTACGCCGGGGGCAGCATCGCGCTGAGTGAGGATGGGCGCATCCTCGCCGCCTGTCTGGGAGAAGATACTTTACTTACAGATGTCACAAATGGCAGGGAGTTGGGGAGGATAGAAGGCGTACGTTCAAGCGTATGAATCGTTTCTTTCTTTTTGCTGACGGGTACAACAGGATGGCGAACCAATAACCGCATTAATATGTAAGTACAACGGCTTCCTGTAGATATTTCGAATACTAAGATACCCAGTAACGCCCTCGGCCTCCCATCTGATTGTCTGCTCACGGTCCACGTCTATGCACATATACTCTCTAGTTCCCTCTGAGAACGAAGACGACCCTTTCGAGCTCGAACTACTTCGCTCGCTACGCCCGCATACATCACCGGTCGTAACCTTGGCCGTTGATAAGACCGGCACTCTTCTTGCTACTGGTGGTGCTGATGGCATTGTTAAAGTATGGGATATTCATGCAGGCTACACAACTCACACCTTCCATGGCCATGGTGGAGTCGTCTCTGCGCTGCACTTCTTCCAAGTTGAGGTGGCAGAGAATGACGATGGAGGCGAGAGCAGCAAGAAGCGCAAGAGAAGAAAGTCGCAACAGGAGGCCACGGAGTCGAGTAAAAATGAGACTAGTATAGAATACAGATTAGCCTCGGGAGCAGAGGACGGCAAGATCCGGATCTGGGATCTGCACAAACGAAAGAGTGCAGCCGTCCTGGACTCGCATGTGTCTGTGGTACGATCGCTCGACTTCTCATCTGAACAGAATGCGCTAGTATCAGGGAGCAGGGATAAAACGTTGATCATCTGGGATGCTGAAAAGTGGAAAGCGAAACGTACGATTGCAGTCTTGGAAGCCCTTGAAAGTGCAGGCTTCGTCGCGAGCGGGCATATTGTATTCTCTGGCGGCGAGAACGGTCGCATTCGTCTCTGGTCAGCTGAGACTTCGCAAGAAATCACACGTGAACAAGAGCCTGGGATCGAGACAGACGCAATAGTGGAAGTTCTTCATTATCCGGATCTACCATATCTTATCTCAGCACATGCAGACCAGGTGCTAAATTTCCATTCGCTCGGTTCTATTGAAGCGCCTCTGCTGGAAGAGATTATCGACCCTTTGCCCGTCTTCCGAAGAGTATCCGGCACTCATGACGAAGTGATTGATTTGGCCTACATTGGATCAGACAAATCACTACTCGCACTCAATACCAATTCCGAGGATGTGCGTATAGTAACTCTAAAGGAAGGGGAAGCGGGCGAAACAACAACTGGAGGAAGATATGTTGGAGCAGATGTTGCATTGCTAAAGGGACACGAAGATCTAATCATTTCTCTCGATGTTGATTGGTCTGGGCATTGGCTCGCAACCGGCTCCAAAGACAATACGGCTCGACTTTGGAGGATAGATCCGGCGAACGATTCTTATGCATGCGCCGCCGTTCTAACGGGGCATGCTGAATCCTTGGGGGCTATTGCGTTACCACATACTGTACCACCAGAGTCTTCTGCAGCTTACACCGACCCGCTATCTCACCCACCAGCATATATCATAACCGGATCCCAAGACCGAACAGTGAAGCGATGGGATACTAGCAAAGACATGAGACAAAAGCTGCGAGCGAAATATACCCGGAAGGCCCATGACAAGGATATCAATGCCGTTGATATTGATCCTTCTAGTACACTGTTTGCATCAGCTTCCCAGGATCGTACCGTCAAGATATACTCAGCGGCTGAAGGTGAAGCAGTAGGCGTTCTCCGAGGCCATCGTCGAGGTGTCTGGACTGTCAAATTTCAACCGAAAGAATCTCAAGCTATTGGCTCTGGGGGCAAGGGATTGGTCGCAACAGGAAGTGCGGACAAGACTGTCAAGATCTGGAGTTTGGCCGACTACAGCTGTCTATTGACCCTTGAAGGCCACTCGAATAGTGTCCTGAAGCTCGCCTGGATCCCCTACCGCCCTATCGATGCACGCGATAAGCGTGGCTCTCAAGTGGCTTCTGCTGCAGGCGATGGCCTTGTTAAGGTATGGGATTCTTCATCAGGCGAAGCTATGTCTACGCTTGACAACCACACTGATCGTGTCTGGGCCCTCACCGCGCACCTCACGACTGGCGCCCTGATCTCTGGTGGTGCAGACAGCATCATCACCTTCTGGAAAGACACCACCAGCTCCACGCTAGAAGCTGCAACCACGGCGGAAACAGAGCGCGTAGAACTCGACCAGAAACTACAGAATTACGCTTTTGCAGGGAATTACCGCGAAGCTATTACCCTTGCGCTACAGATGGATCAACCAGGTCGCCTCCTCTCGCTCTTTAAATCAGTCGTTGAGACTGAGACGCCTGACGAAGGAAGTCTCTCCGGCCTCACTGCCGTGGATGAAGTCATAGCGAGTCTTGCAGACGAGCAGCTATACAAGCTTCTTCTGCGCCTGCGCGATTGGAACACTAATGTACGCACTGCTCCCGTTGCACAGAAGATTCTGTGGGTTGTGGTCAAGAGCTATCCCGCATCGCACCTCGCAAGCCTCAAGCCTACAGGCAAGGTAGGCGCGAAGGGTAGTCTGAAAGATGTTCTAGCCGCGATCAAGGCGTACAGCGAGAGGCACTACAAGAGAGTAGAGGATCTGGTGGACGAGAGTTATTTGCTTGACTTTACGCTGAGGGAGATGGACGACATGGGTGACGTACGAAATCTTACAAACGGAACGTCACAGTTGGGCCTTGGTGGCGATGTAGTCATGGTAGAATAGAGCAAAGATTATACGCACGTCTGAATATACCCAGTTCGGATCTCTTGGATTCTCGCCCGCTTATGAGGCACCAGTGCGGCCAGAAGTGTAGGCAAGCATATAAATTCATGCATCACAACTCCCCGTCTAATCTGTTCACGTGTGGGTATGCGATAAGCGCTTCAAACTACACTAGAAACGAAAGTGCTGGCTTTTGTGTACAACCCCGATCATGCAAAGCATCTATGGCAGCTTAACATGCAGACCTACCTCGGTATCGAACATCTCTAGACCGAGACTCTAAAGCTTCGCTAATCTACATTGCCTCCATCAGCATGTTCTATCAACACTCCGTCCCTCTCCTAGCTATCAACCCTCAAAAACCTTCGTCGTACTGACATTAACCCTCGACCACACTTTTCCACCAAGAAGACTCTCCATGAACCTCATCGGCCAGTAAACATGATATAGTACGAAAAAAGGTACTGGATCCCACCGCTCAAACGTTCCATCCCGCCAACTGATCACATGCTCCCAAAAATCCACCATGCCGTCAACGACATCAGCGATTGTTGCAAGACCCCAGAACAGATCCAAAATGGGTAGAATGAGGAGACTAACAAGATCGTGTCCGATCCAGTAGTACGACGGTGTTGGAGAGTGAGGGACGACGAGATCGATATCGGAGGGATCAGAGAAGGCAGAGAGGTACGCAGACGCCATTTGGGGTGTCGAGGCGAACAGAACGACAGCCGTGTGGGTACGTGGATTGCATTCAATCGGATACAACTTTGCACTCCTTCCCTCGCCCTCAGCCAAGAAGTCGAAGCTCAAGTGACCCGAGAACATCTCCCCGCCATCGAGCGCCACGCGCTCGGTAAATCTCAACATCTGCTGGAAGAGGTGTGACGACGGAAGCATAGCTTCGTAGTGCATAAGAAGCTCGGAAGATGGGCAGCACGTAAACGCTACCACGCGACCGCGGATCACGAGCGCATGCGTGCAGTACTCCGCCCCAGCAATATACTGCTGTACCTGGAACGCGTTCTTATGCGAAATGTCCAGGCCATTGACATACGACGTCGTGTCCTGCCCTTTTTCAAAGGGAAGCAGTGTCATCATGTTCGCCCTCGCGCGGTCGTCCACTCCAATCGGCTTCAGGATGAATTGCTTACCATTCCCTTCCCTATTCTTTCTACCCAGCAAGATCTTCAGGACCTCATCCTGAGATGTACATCTGTGGCTCTCCGGAATGCTCAGCCCAAGCGTTTGAATGTAATCGATGAATTGGTCCTTCTCGTGTAATCTTTCAATGACATCACTCCTGAACTGCACTGCCTGGAAACCCTCGCCTCGTTCTTCCTCCGCTCGTCTTACTACCTCACCATCCTCCACTGCTGCTACCACGCTCGAGCAACTAATCCACAAGTCCACCTTCTCTGCTTTGATCACGTGTAGCAGCGACTCGATATATGGCTCTGCATCGCCGCCATGCGGCGGCGTGAGGGTGTGAAACTTCGCGAGCGAAGCAGAAAAGCGGCCAGGGGAAAGAGCAGAAATATCTGCGCCGATGATGCGGTGTGGTGTATGCTCTGCTAATATGCGGGCAATGGTGAGACCCTTTGTCATAGAAACGCCAGTAACGAGGATGGTCTTGCGCTCGGAGACATCGTGTAGGGGAATTGGTCGCGGCCGTTGAAATAGCCTTGAGTAGACCAGACTGCAGATTACTAACGTAGCCGACGCAGGAAGTATAACAATATTCAAGAATATCAAGAGAATGTTCTTAGGCACGTGACGGTAGTAGACGGGATCCCTGGGGTGCGAAACTCCTTGGGCCATGGTGTGAAAACGTGACTGCGCGTCGGGACGCGCCAGCGGCGGCGAAAATTTGCACACGAAATAGAAGAAATGAGGGGTAAAGCGATGTCGCGATCATTCTAACCGTTGGGGATGTAAATATGCCTAGTCTATTCGTGCCATGCAAGGGGGAGGCTTGTGAACTTAAATCTACACGTCATCGTTATCGCTCGACTTGTGAATATGCGACCAACGATCGACTAGACAGTAGGTGCAGCATTAAGTGCGAGATATGGCGTTAAATTAGTGGGGAAAGCCGTACCTGACGTCGTTGCTAGGGTTGATGGTATTTGTTTTTGTGGGGTGCGGTGTGCTTATATTTTCCAAGCACACAGTATAGGAGCGAGGAGGTACAGAAATGAGGTTCATATATTCCTTCTCTCTAGGGGCACCGAACAGTGAATTGGATTGCATGGATATCTTGATGATGACATTGTAATCGTAGAATATGAAGACTATTTCTCTTCACTGACACACCTAGTAATCTCGACACCATCCTGTCAACAAGTTAGCTGAAATGTCTTGTAGTAGAATATTACTAACTTACCGGTACTCCCGTAGGCTCAAAGCTGTTGACGAGTTTACTCTCGTAGATTAAATTTGGGTTACCAGGACTGTTACTGAACTTCTCCGCTCCATATCTGTTAGCATACTGCTTGACAGTCCTCTCCGCTATGCCCTGTGTACTATCACTCTTGCCCTCTCCAGCGTAGTTCTTTTTCTTCTCCTCCACACTGCTGCGCACGTATTCTAGATATGGTGGATTGCCCGGCTTGATAACATTGTCTGCTGCAAGTACCGAGCCTGGAGTAACCAAGCCGAGTTCTTCACAGAGCTTGAGATCGGTGGTGTATGCGGGCTTGTAGTGGTCAAGGAACATCAAATCGATGTGCTTGAGAGCCCCGGACGAATGTAATCGTGCGATTGACTCGTCACTAGAACCCACCACAACCTTGACAATATCGGAGAGCCCTGCAAGATCGACCAGAGATGAGATTACAGCTGCGAATTCGGGATTGCGCTCCAAGCTGAAGTAGCGATCGCCGCCAGCTTTCCGTACCGCGTCGGCATAGAGAATGCACGAGTAACCAACGTAACCGCCTAGCTCAACCTACAAGAAAGTCAGAAAGCTGGAGATTGGAACTGAGGTTGATTCAACGAACCATGGTTTTTGGCTTCACCTCTTCAATCAAGTCACAGACTATGCGACCCTTGTCTTCGCCAACATTCATAAGGTACTTCTTCGTCCGCCCAAACTCATCAATTGCCGCAAGGACATCCTTCGGAGAACCTCGTATCTTGTCTAGATTGGCATGTGAATACACAAAGTGCAGAAGCTCAATTTCACGGCCATCGTCGAAGAAAGTCTCTTCTTGTGGCGCATACGCCTTGGTCTGGTCAAAACTTCCCATTGTCAATGTTATGATTGTTCAAAGGAAAGGAATTGGCTACACGCTCAAGATACCGGCTATTCATTCGGCGCGTAAACATTAGCGAGGGGGTTCAAACGCCGTTCAGAAGCCGATGACGGAACTGGTCGGAAGTCGACTAGCTCTAAGCGTAATGGGAACCCCACACAATGTAAACGTCAGTCTTTAGGTGAACAAATCGAAAATCGTCTGTCCATTTTTCTTACTTTATTACGCGAAAAGCGCGGGATTCCTGTATGCAACCGGCAGAAGCTGTGCCTTGTTGCTCCTGCAGGGTGTAGCCCCAAAACCGGTATGTAATGCTGACTTCGGCCAATTGTTGTAAAACCTCCACTCAGAACAATCTAGTCCTTTGTTGATTGGCGTATGGATCTTGGCGCGTGAAGTCTTGACGTTGTGTTGAGGGACCTTGTCGTCAATGATTTCTAACGCCATCTCGCTTGCTAGAAGCGGCCAGGGTGCTACTAACGGTTAGAGAAATGGCCTATCCTTTCCAAGAATAACTCATCAAACTTTTGAGCGTTGTCGGATGATGGACACGCATCTACCCGAAGCGGGAGCTAAGATCTTGCAGGACGTCACGTTCGGGAGCGCAACCCTGATGCACCTGGGGTGCCTTTCTTGAGCTCGAGGCTAGTTGTCGATGATTGAGACACTGACGAATGATATCTTGCGGCATTGGTTGCCGAGAGGCCCTTGGCGAGAAAGACCATTGTCCAGTCACAAACAGCAAACCGCTCGAAAATTAAAAAGACCGTAAGGTCATGAAGTTATGCTTGCGGCTGCCCCACTGAACCCCTCAAACCTATCCACTCTGACTTGTATCAGATCTCGGCCTAATATTGCTAGCGCGTACTAATCGGCCTATTCCTGTTCCTGATAAGTACTACGTATAGCGCCTCTCTTTGTTCGCCTAGGATGCTGAACCGAACAATATGCATGACAGGATTATGATTTCCATGTGCCGGAACAGGCTAATCCACGATCCAGGCCCATAGCCTTCCTTGCTGGATGGGTCGTTTCATCATGTTGTACCCATAGCAGTCTAGGTCAGCGAACTACAAACCTTAGTCCTGAGCCTGATCAGAGATGGAATTGGGAATACCGAATGATGACCACAGCGGCTGCACTTGGTTGACGTTACGAGCCCGTATTAGACGTGGTTGAGCCAATGAACGGTTCGTATGTACCCATGAGCACAATTTCGACTGGACGCGTCAATTGGGAGCAATACCCTATATAGAGCGAACGGTCCCAAGTAATTGAGCATCAGTTATCAACTAATTCTTGTTCATTTTTCTCAAATCTCGTTTTGCTAAAATGTCTGACCTCAAGGCTTCCGTTGTTGAAACAAAAAATGGCTTTCACGTCGAGGGATACGAGAAGAGTATGTAGACCTGTTACACACCTGCCGGATTCTCATCGTGAACTGCGGAATGTGGGAGATGGCTCGCTATAATACACCTGCTGATCTCTATCCTCGCGCTTAGTCGAATACGATTTCACGTTCCTCGATGGGGTGTTCAACCCGCAGAACCAACAACTTGCCGATTGCTATCAACGTTGGGGACGCGCGCTTGCGATCATGGATTTGAACATTTATAATCTGTATGGCGAACAAATGCAGAAGTATTTCGACCACCATAAGCTCGAGTTGAAGATCCATAAGACCATGATTGGAGAGAAGGCCAAGTCCATTGACACGTTCTTGAGCATTGTGGACTCCATGACCGACTTCGGCATCATTCGAAAGGAACCAGTCCTAGTCGTGGTTTGTATGCCACGCTGTTGTGTAATTCGATATCGCTAATTTGATTTAGGGAGGAGGACTTGTCACCGACGTTGCTGGGTAAAGCCATGCCATTGGTCCATCGCCTAAGAGCATATCTAAGGCACTCTGGCCTATCAGCCATCAAGATCGTCATGCTAATTCGTATTTGTAGATTCGCTTGTGCAGCATATCGAAGAAATACGAATTTCATTCGCATTCCCACGACAGTGATCGGCCTGATTGATGCCAGTGTTAGCATTAAAGTCGCTGTGAATTATGGCAACTACAAAAACCGCCTTGGAGCATACCATGCTCCTATGCATACATTCCTAGATTTCACATTTCTTCGGACATTGCCTGAGTCGCAGGTACGAAACGGTTTTGCAGAGCTGATCAAGATTTCCAGCTGCGCCCATCTGCGGACATTCGATCTACTCGACCAGTTTTGTGAGAAATTGATCCAGACTAAGTTTGGACGCTCTGGCGATGACTCTGGCGAGGTCCGCAAGGCTGCGGATGAGATCAATCGTTCTGGCATTTTCGAGATGTTGAAGCTCGAGACCCCGAATTTACATGAGATCGGCTTGGATCGTGTCATTGCCTATGGTCATACTTGGAGCCCATTGCATGAAGTCAGCACTTTCAGCCACCTTTCGTTGATTAATAGCTAATCGAAGCAGCTCACCCCGGCTGTACCACTTCGCCACGGTCATGCTATCTCCATTGATATGGCATATTCCGCGACACTCGCGAACGGTCGCAAGTTGATGAGCGATGAGGAGCATCATCGTCTACTCAACTTATTTTCGCGTGCCGGCCTATCCATGGATCACGAGCTTTTTAATGAGGAGATTCTCGACAAGGCTACGCAAGCCATCTTGAAGACACGAGACGGTATGCTGCGAGCAGCTGTGCCGAATCCCCTTGGAAGCTGTGTCTTCCTGAACGACGTAACCGCGGATGAGATGAACGCTGCGCTACGACGACACAAGGAGATCATGAAGCGATACCCTCGCAATGGTGAGGGCATCGACGCTTTCGTAGACGCCAGCGATACTGGCTACACTGTGAACAATGCGCCTGTAGAGAAGGCGATGATTGACACCAAGAGCAATGATACCACACAGAAGGCGGCCAATGGTCTACCTAACGGTATCAATGGTTTGAAGGAGGTATTGGCAAACGGCTATGAAAATGGATACCGGAACTGAGAGTGTCAAGGAAGGATGTGAGACGATAACATGAGATGAGATGAGATTGTGTGCCGGGCTGGTTGGCTGGGCAAAAATAGAGGTTGGGGAGAGTGCGGCCTTCAAGCGAAGGTTATCACAAGTACTTTTCCTTTTCCAAAACTTCATTGTTCATCATGACGAATGATGTGAAATAACGCTAGCAAATATTATCGATGCTGCACAAAATTGTTATTCACAACATGCTTCCGCTAAAATGTCGTTATGTCCTCCATAAAATCGACACCGACGCCCCATCGCCAACAATTAAGTGACCCACGAGACGTCAGCTTCCTACAGGAGTGTTGTTCTCCGGAACCACGCCACCGAAGTGACTGGCAACCAAAAGCAAGAGTGGTGCTGGTGGTCGTGGCTGGCTCCGTTGATTTTTGATCAAGGGAGAGAAGTTGGGTACGGGTGCGGCGAAGATTTTATCGAAAGATTTGCCAAGGCGCTAACAATACATCACGTGGACTGTGTGAATGACTAAGCAGCTCAGACTCACATCTCGACTCGCATTACTGCAAATCTGGAGAGGCAAGTCCGTACGAAGTAATTGCTTGACTTGAATGATATAAGGACAGAAGTGTCCGATGAACATCCTAAGTGCCGAAGCCGACGCGGGGTACACAAGGGTGTCGAAATTGATTACATCCTTCAACCATACATCGCTTCATGTAAATCACTCGGCCTCACCTAGCAATCACCTCACTCCAACCATTCCAAAGACAGAACCATAAATGATGGCCTAAGCCCGGCGGGCCGCATTGACATGACGTGCGAGGATGGTATAATATGATGAGACGGGCTGTCGGTGGTGCAGCCGCCATTGATTCTTGGTATCCACCTCTTGCATTCGAAAATGCTTTTCACAACGCTTCTATCTTCTGTGGTCATATTCGGAGGAGCACTAGCGCAGACGACACCCCCTGGATTCACACCGGCTGTCAACAAGACGTTGGATGTGTACTATGGCACTACATATATTACGCCAGGCTTGTTGGTGAAGAAGTCGAGTATGTAGTAGGGTAATGTAGAGGAAAACAGGATCTGACCATTTGTCAAAGGTGTATCGAAACAGCCTACGATTGGCCTTACCGGAGCGACATTGACGGGCAAGTATTTGCTGGCGATGATCGGTGAGTATTCTGAAGAGCTCAAAGAGAAACTGAACTAACAACCTATTAGACATCGATGCGTATGTACCCCTTCCATGAAATAAAAAAACCGATCCAGTAATTGACTGTGACAATAGACCTGGTACTCCCCGTGGCACTGTTCTGCACGCTCTCTTGCAAGACTTCACTCCCAGCGGCCAAACTCAGAATGGCAGCTCCATAATCACGACTAAGGCCACCGGTCCAGCCTCTTACTTTGGACCTGCTCCCCCAGCCGAGACGCCTAAGCACCCACATAACTACATCTTCTTGCTACATCAACAGCCGGACAATTTTGCAGTACCGGCAGCACACAAGACAGCGGTATCGCAGCGCTTGGGGATCAACTGGCCTAAGTTCATTACGGATGCGGGCCTGAGCGAGCCCATTGCGGCAAATTACTTGCAGGTTCAATCGGGCGATAACACGAAAGTGTTCAATGCGTAAAGGGTGGCTGAAGGGGCGAGATGTAGCGAAGAGTTATAGCAAATGTTAGTGCAAAGTCTACGAAGAAGGCCTGTTAAACTAGTATGTAATCCTACTCGACTTTGCCAATATGGAATAGGTTTGTGAATGTGACGTTTAAGATGCACCGCCTCCCTCATCATGAAGTCCAAATATTTCGACTTCTTCATACAATAAACGCAGAAATGTAGACACTGGATACTTTTCGCTCGGTGATAGGAGGGGATGTCGCCATTTCGGAGACAGAAATGTATGTGCAGTGATTAGCATACCCCGAATCCCTACGATGCATGGTCTTGAGAGCAGTATGGCATTTACATAATGAATGTGAAGTTCCACCCGATCGGGTTTCGGCTACGTTTGTATATGAGCCGACATATATATCTGCAACGCGCGATGGCCTATAGCAACAGTGATCAACAGGTCCCAACTGGGGCAAATATCAATTCGTTACCCGGAACAGCGATGATGCTGGCGATCCCTGAATAAGCCTCCGAGGTCTATGCCGAAGCTCTTTGCAAGTTCTTGCCGATAATATTCATTAACTTACAAAATAATGAAGCAACGCGCGGCTTTGCTTTGGAAATACTTGTTCCATCACTGTAATGCAACGCTGCAAAACACGCCTATGATACCGGGCCAAGTATGTGCGATTGGACCGTACGCACCAGAATGAGATGTGTAGGGCGGATGCTCCTGGATGAAATACTGGATTTGTCCATTAGCCTGTCGTTTAAGCGAATGAAACCCTAGCATCCGAACTACTCTCGAATTCACATTGACAGTCGTATTCTCCGCGTCGTTGTATTCCTGCTGTGATGCAAATTAAGTTCTGGTGAAGATTAATATGGAAGATGAAGACGAACTTGTATCCTGGGAAATCTTAGACGAACAGACTCAATCGCGTCAGATGCAGAGAAATTGCGGCGTATGCAGGGACACGATGGGAACTCTTGGTCAAATGAAGCCCATAATTGCTGGTAGTTGTTGGCTGTTCTGAGGATATAAAGTTGAAGGATACCCTTTGCATTTGTACTCACCCCGAGAGTTGAACGACAACCCAAAGGTCTTATCCAAATTATCGCCAGTATGAAGTTCTTCGCTGCCACCGCCGCTATATGCAGCATTGTGTCTGCTTCTCCAGTCGCCCTCGCTCCGTGGGAGGTAATGGCTCCTCCGCCGGAGGGAACTCAGTTTTACCAGCTTCAAACTAAGTCAGCTACGGCAGCTGTCTCTGGACAATGGGTAGCGCTCAAGACCGGATCCACCACGTACTCACTCGCCAGCGCACAAACGGCGGCAACCAAGTTCTTCATCAACAAGTACGATGCTACGGGCACGTACGCCTTCCACAACGCCGATGATACGCGCCAGGTCGCCCTTCAGGGCCCCACTGGAGTTTTGTTGTCATTCGTGGACGCAACGAACCCGAGTACCGATACTATCCCCAAGGGACAGCTGATGGAGTGGGCGACTTTCACTACGGACAACAACGTGCTTTTCGTGAAGGATGGTAGCACCCTAACCAACCGTACTTTCGTCGGTGTAAAGGGCAGCGATAACAGCTACACTATCGCACTCTATGATGGTGAGTAATCTTCAATAATAATAGACGTCCGTCTCGTTTCTGACAGTCTATTAGGCGCCAGCACGACGACTGCAAGCATTAGTCCGCTTACGATCAATATCGTGAAGGCATAAAGATAGTGACTGATCTGGGTGGAACCCAGAAGGAGACTTCAAGCACATGTAGATAAATCAAAAGTTCTGAATGATCATGAGAGAATATTATGAGCAATCGTGATAAAAACATGTTGAGCCGCGAAATTTTCGCGAGGAACATGTACGAAAGTGGATGAAACCATCCGCATGTTGGATAGAAAATGCTCAGGGTCCGGCCGCTTTTTCCCCACATCCGCGCCAAGATTTCGGCGCCACTAAAATTTCCACCTTGACTTTCTGGCCCTTCTTTCTACAACTACCATATACCATCATTCCAGCACACACTCCTTTTCCACCATGGGTCTCGCGGCACCGAAGAAGTATGCGCTTCCTCTAAAATTCTATACCCTCAGGAAATAGCTAACACGGCCCAAAGCCGCTCCCGTATCTCTAACGACCCTCAAAACACTACCTGGGCAAACAACACCACTCGCTTCGGCCACCGTATCCTCACTTCCCAAGGTTGGACTCCCGGTTCCTCTCTCGGCGCATCTGATGCCGCCCACGCCGCCCACTACACCGCCGCTTCCCAATCGCACATCCGTGTATTACTCAAAGATGACAATCTCGGCCTCGGCGCAAAACGGGGAAGCGAGCGAGCGGAGAACTTTGGCCTCGCTGGGCTGGAAAGTGTGCTTGGTCGATTAAACGGGAAGATAGAGGAGGTAAAGAAGGAAGAGGAGCGGAGAGAAAAGATCCAGCAGAAGGCCTATGTGTATCGGAAGTTTGGGTTCATGAACTTTGTGAGCGGGGGTTTTCTGGTCGGTGATAAGATCGAAAAAGGTGTGAAGAGGGACGATATTAAGTTAGAGATTAAGTCCGAACCAGAGTCGTCGGACAGCGAAGCCCAGGAAAAGAAGTCGAAGAAAAGGAAGCGGGCTAGTGAGGATGAGGAGGTTAAAGACGAGGGACAGGGTGGCGAGCAACCGAAGCTTAAGCGCAAGAAGAAGAGCATGAACCTGCGCGAGGAGGCTGCCAAGGAAGACGCCGCTTCGGAATCGACGTCCAAGCCCAAGAAAGAGAAGAAAAACAAAAAGGATAAGAAGTCCAAAATCACCCCCGAAACTTCTGCCACAAATACTCCGGCCTCGGTTTCGGAACCTCTGACAGACAAAGCTCGCCGAAAGGCCGAGAAGCGCGCTCGGAAGGAAGAGAAGAAGCTCAAGAAGGCACTCAAGAGGGCCGCAAAGGAAGCCGCGCGGTCAAACCCCGCAACCGAAGATCCTAGCTCGGAAAGCGAGGAAGAAGAAGAGAGTACACTGGCTAGTTCTACGCCTGCGACGGGCACTTCTACACCGGCCAGTGGGTCCTCGGGTCTGACATACAACCCGAGGGGCATGCACGCTGTGCGGCAGAGATACATACGGCAGAAGAAGATGGCGAGTATGGACCCACAAGCGCTGAAGGAGGTACGTTGTTTGCCTTTCTTTTTTCAGATCTATGTGGAGCATACTGCTAACAAGACTAGATTTTCATGATCAAGACGCCGTCATAGCGAATCGCAAGTCTCCTTTTTTTTTTTTTTTTTTTTTTAGAAATTCACATTGCATAGCGTGGCGTTTAGACCTTGTCATCCATTCATAGACTTGAGTATGTAGATTGCATTCAAGAAATGCATTCATATTGAATTCGACGTTTTGGTATTGTTAAACCATTAAGTTTTACGCTCCTAGTATCAAGCATATTAACAAGATGACACCCGCCCGCTCTCCAGTGTGTCTAGACCATTAGTATCCATCAGCCTCCTTTTCCTTTCCCTCTCCTCGCTCCTACCATAAAAAGTGACTCCCCGGTAAGGAGATATAGACTCGCGTCCTACCATCTTTTAAAAACCAAGGAAATGCACAATACGCCCCAAGAGAATAAGCTCGAAATTGACAGGACAAGAAAAAAATGGGAAGAGTAAGTAGTGAAGCGGAAGCCTAATCGGTTAAATAAAATCTCAGTCCTCACTCGTCTCCCACGGGCGCCAAAACTTCCACCCTTCTCGAACGTCCCTCTCGACATTCTTCCTTATGCCCGCATTCTTGACACCGACTAACCTCTCGATGCCCTCTGTGCCCTCAGCCTTTAGGAACTTCTCTTGGTCGATTTCCTCGCCGCCTTCTTCTTCGTTCCCATTGTGAAGCACGGCAGGCCAGAGTACACCGACACCATCTCCGGCTAAAGTGGTTTCAAACTTCTCAAAGCCTTCGTTCTCGAGCTTGACTTCAAGCGAATCGAGGATCGCGTGTTTCAGCTTTGTTCCGGAAGAGATTATGGAAGCGTTCCCGGCAGTAGGAGAGTCGAGTTCGGAGTCGTCGGATTCTGACGACGAGTGGTCGTGAACACCGTTTCCGTTGCTGGTGCCGTTCGCAGCCGACGTAGGTCGCGGCTTGATGATGGTTATGGCGCACCCACCCCCTCCTGCGCCGGTAAGTTTTGTCCATCCGATGCCCGTATGATCAATCAATTCGCGGATGCGCTCGAGCTTTGGATGCGAGACACCTAGTGAGACGAGCAAGCCGTGATTTATCGTTACGAGATCGCCGAGGAACTTGAGCGAGGCGTGCGATTCGGGGTCGAAATCGGGCGCTGTGAGGAGCTTGTATGCGGATTCCGTGATCTTGCCTATGGCATCGAGTATATTCTCTGTAAGGACTGGGTGGTTGTTGAGAAGGGTCGCCACTTTGGCAACTTCGACGGCGGTACTGCGGGATTGGCGCGTATTAACGAGTAAAAGGGGAAGCTCAGGAAAGCTATGTAGAGGAACGATTCGGGGAGCTTCGCCTTGGCCCGTTCGCTGGTAGAGGACTGCTTTACCACCTGAAGCGACTGTATTGTCAATGCCGGAGGGGTTGCCGTGTATACACATCTCACCCACAAAGGCCCATCGGTTGATCCGCTCGATCTGAAGTTCAGATTCTTGCGCTGGTTGATCTTGATGTGGACCGCTTAATGCGCGTATCTGGAGAAGCAACGCAGAACTTATACACACCGAGATACTCGCACTGCTGCCGAGCCCGGCTCTCAACGGAATTGTAGATCGGAGCGTGTATACGCACGGCGGGGTCTTTCGTGATGCGAGAGACAAGAATAGGTATAGGAAGGAACAGGCGGACGAGTGATGTATCTTGCGTATTGACTCAGGGATCTTGGGTGACACTTCATCCAAGTGTGGTTGCAGTGCTTCGAGGAGCTCTGGATCTAGCGAAGTCACCAGGTCATAGTAGTGTTTCTTCTTCCCAGGCGCATTAAAAGCATCCCAGGGTAGCTCGTCAATATTCCATGTATGTTCGAGTTCGATATCGGGAAAGCGGATGGTGACGGTTCTGTGCGACTTGGAAAGGAACGAGACGTGGAGGTACGATCGAAGAGAGATTGCGGCGGCAATGGCAGGCTAGATCAAAAGTTAATACACGTCCCAAGCCGATGTGCATCTTTTTGCTCACCTTTCCATGCACGACTGCATGTTCTCCATACACTATAACTTTTCCAGGTGCCGACACCATGAAGGGGGGCATCATCGGCGAGGATTGCTTGCGAAGCATTGCTGGTTTGGACGGCAAGGCACCGGTTTGCGGTAATTCAGATAGCAATTGCGCAGGCATTGAGTCTATGGGCGACTGTTCTGGCGTTTGTGTTGCATGCGAGGAGGTACGTGACTTTACGGTTGCTAGCTGCAAGTCAGCGGCGAAGGAAGATGCACAGAAGGATCGGACCGGGAGCATATTTACCTGGAGCGTTAAGACCCTTCTTTCTTCGAATACTTCCATTCATAGACATTATGTGGTCAATAACGGTGAATGCGTGTAAGACGCGCGGGGGCTGGCTGACTGTGGCACTGTCGTCGTCAGTCAGGAGGCGTTGCGCCCGCCGCTGAAATGATGCGCCTTGAATTGCGCTGGGGTGGCTGCTAATTCCGAACTGGGCTAATTCCGAGCTTTCAACACGCCTCGATCAGCTGTCGCTCCGCGCCCAGCTGCAGGAACCCACTCCCGGTATTCTGGAACTGCCCTATCAAAGTCGCTTCGTTTTTAGATATCACAGCCTTGCGTCACATACCACCCTGTTCTTGACGGCCATTCACTGGAACACTGGAACACTGGAACACTGGAAATGTGAACACATGGTCATCGGATCGCGCTTGTTGAACAATACAAACAATTTCTTTCATTCGCCTACGTCACCCTTGCCTTATTTACCCAATGCGGAGGACCATAACCATCTGGGGATCATGGTTGGAGACACATTTGTCAGTGTGATCACAAGTGGTCTGCCATAAGCCACGTATACTGCAACGTCAAACGACGCGAAAAAAAAGGGATAAGCTATACTATCCGGCGAACAATATTACATTGCATATGCCCTCGTCTTTCGTCGTGGCTGCTACCTTAGCTTTCAGCCTCAAAACAGCGTTGCGCGCATCCCGAAAACGGTGTTGGCTGAACAGCATGTAGATCCGGCGCTTGCAGCCCTCGCCGTCTCTGTAATGCAATGCGCCAGACGAAGCAAGATGTACTATCCTTGTAAAGAGTAGGCGAAAGCCGTGAGACTTTGCAAGGCTGGCCTTAGCCATACAGCCTGCTCAGTGCACCAATCGGCTATGAACGGCGTTTTCCGATTATAGAAATATCCGTTGAAGATGCATTGAAGGGTGTCCAGGAACAATACAAAGTCGAAGAAAGATTGACAGCGACACCATATTTGAAACCTGTGCTGGCATGCTGGGCATGGAACCATTCATGAAAAACGTGGTCAGCGCAGGTAACACACGTGAAATCTGCAGGTTTCACAGTAGGGAGGGATGGTAAAGCTCTTCTCAACGTGGGGAGCTTCATGCCGACTTCTCTGTTCTCGCCTTCTCTTTCTTGGCCCTGAACTCCTTATCTTTCGCTTTCTTCGCCTTTTTCCTCGCTTCCTTGTCGAGCTTTCCCTCATCGCCCTTACGCTTCTTCTTTTCGCCTTCTCCTTCCTCCGCTCCGGCAATAGCCTCCAGCTCCGGCGCCTCTCCGCCTTCCTGCACGAAATTCGACCGATCACCAACCTCGCCTACCTCAATCATGCCCTCTTCCCTCTCAAATTCAGACATGTTTTGCCAATCCTCTTGTGCGGCCATCGTAGTATTCTCGCTAGACTTCCTTCCCTTCCAACCACCGTTTGTAGTTGCGCTCTGTTCCTCGGGCTCAGGCGATGGCTCAGGTTCAAGGTATTCGCCTCGAAGTCCGGCCGCGACTCTCCGTAGATTATGCATTACTACGCCGCCCGTGGGACCGCCTTGCGCGCTAAAGGTTGCGCCGCTGGGTGTGATGAGCGCATCGGGGTGTAGATGCGGGTGGGCTTCCGAGTTTGTGAGGTATGTATCGAGCATTCCGGAGGCATTTTCGAGGGATATTGGGCGCGACGATATGTGCCGGTACGGTGGCAGCGTTTGGGCGTGCATTCTATATGTTGAAATTTCAAGTGGAAGATTTGAAAGTCCCAGGTGTCGAAGGTTGGTTTAAGCCCGTGATGCGGTGACCCAAAATAGCATCTCTATAGCAAGCACGTGTGATCGGTCGCCAGTAGGCTCGGAGTTGCAATGTTGTTGTTTTGCACGAAGGAAGCTGCAATCGATTTTCGCGACTGTACTTTTTGCGCACGGGCCACCGCCGATTTTCTGTCGGCAAGCTCAATGCACCTCAGCATAGCTTCGTAGAGCACTCCAGCCAATTCCCGATATCGCGGGCTTTCCCTCTCGATATAGTAGGAATTGAACACGAAAGAGGCATTATGAACGCTCTCCGCTGCCTACGGGCAGTCGCGCGGCCATCAACGACACCGGCAAGCTTCCTCAGGTCATCCGCAGCATCAGTAGCATCAGCGTCACGGTATGCTATCACTTATAATATATACTATATTTTCTAACAATGATCCAGACTCTCATTTCCGTCTTCAGCGCGCTCAATCTCCCTCCTCGCCCCTCGTCGACCAATGCTCCCCACGTCATCGTCATCCTACACCCTCCCTACGCCAGGCTCGATAACGTCGCCCACCATACCGTCCCCAGAAACCCTCGATCTCGCATCAAAAATATCAGTACATCCTGCCATGGGTTCAATGCAGATTCGATGCGGTCCTCGCGATACGTACAATCCTAGCCATCTGGTCCGGAAGAGGAGGCATGGTTTTTTGAGCAGGATACGGACGAAGAAGGGGAGAAAAACGCTCATGCGGAGATTAAAGAAAGGACGGTGGAACCTGAGCCATTAAGAGGAGGATCATCAGCATAGCATTCGACGGCTGAAGATATAGGTCTGTAAGATTGAGAAGTCTACTGTATATCATGTTGAAGGATCAGAGAGCCAGAAGGGATCACAGCTTGTTTCTGATCTCAAATCGCCTATAAGGGACACTGATGGAATTTTGGAGCTTTCGAGGAGAGACGGTGTAGATTGAAGAGGACTGGTGACATTCACATGTATACATATTGTACAAAACATGCAATTCATTCATCATATACACGAACTACCATCTCCGAACTATTGATCCGTTTAAAGTCTTTCAACATCAAGCCTAAAGAGGTGTTATGCGTATGTCTAATGCACAAGCTCTCGGGGGCACCTAGGTTTAATGTACTCTCACGTGAGATCGCGCTCTAACGCGTACATGAGACACGATTCGTATTGTAGTAGTCTCGAGAAGGCTTGGAGCTCGCCAATCCAGCCTCATTCCTTTCAAATTCATGAAGAGCTCCAGTAGAAACCGTAGCGTCGTGCCTCATACGTCATGCTCCTATTGGATGAATCGTGAATCACGTTCGCCGTTCCGCACGGTCCAACATCATGTATTCAACTCCTCCCCTACATCCATCTCGAGTATTATCCAAACCTTAAGCTCCCTAACCATCCTATATTCAATACTAGCTTCAACAATCAACATGTCCACTGTATCTTCATCCCAGCAGCTCCCTGCGATTCGCGAAGCGATCCAGGGTCTCTTACAAGCTTTCGAATCACACCCCCAATTCCCCGCTCAGCAGTCTCAACGCAAAGGCAAGATATACTTCATGCATGACTTCGCATCTCGCACAAATGCTATGTTCGGATCGCTTCTCAACAACACTCCGCCGCCAGATACACCCGCTACGCGCGGCACGATTCCAAATGTAGTGCCTTCGTCTATGACAGATAAGCAGAGGAAGGAGCTAGAGAGTGATGCTTTTGGAAGATGCACAATGTGAGGCAGCACCTTTGCCGGATGGTAGATTTCTGACAAGGCACAGGCTTCATACTTTGATCTATGATACGACCGGTATGGCGGGCATGATGTTCGGCGAGGCGCCTGGGCAGGGCGTGGATGTTGGTGATGCGGTGAGGAAGGCAGCAGATGGTGTCAATGCGGTTACTAGTGACGGACAGTGGGGAACCGCCTAGGTGTGGTACGCTAATGTTAAGTGAATCTCCGACTTGTCTGTTCGGGTCTCGAAAAATGTGGAGGTGTCAAATGCAAGAATATCTTCAGCTTGAATTCTTTTCGTCCTCTTTTTTGGGAGATATCGGTGGCTTTTCCGTAGCCTCCTTTTCCACATCCTTCCACGATTCCGAGGTCGAGTCTTCCAACGCTTCGACAAGCTTGAGCTGCTCCTCCACTTTGTCAATCTGCTTCAGAATGAATGTAATTGTTGCATCTCGCGCCTTATCTACCCTCTGTAGTGCTTCCATGCTCATCTTACTGTAGTCCTGAGGTGGCTTCTGCGGGGTCGGAGGCGCCGATTCCTCATCCTTCAGCTTCGCATTCTTGTCTACAAGCAATTTTCTCAAAACACAAATGTTCTGATCTCGTTCTTGTAGATTTTCTTCAAGCTGCTTCCGCGTCGTCTCTGTTTCAAGCTTTTGCTTCTTAGCAGCATGCTCCTTCTTTACTTTATCGTCGGCCACTTTCCAGCTCCAAATGGCTTGCTTTGCGCAGGTTTCGATGTGAGTAAAGCGGACCGGACCGATATTTTGGCCGCCATACCATCTAGCAACTACCACGACGCCCTCTGTGTCAGTGTCCTTAAGCACGTTTTGGAGTCTGCTTCCGGCCCATTTCTCGCCATCGTCGTCGTGGCCTAAGTCATACAAGACCTTTGACTCGGGCATGAGAGATTTTTGCTTAGAACGTGTCCGCCATGCTGCTATACGATGGGTAGCTGTTCTGAATTCAGGGAGATTTTGGAGTGCTTTGGCGGAGAGATTTTGTGAGAAGGCGCCGATGAATGCCGAGGTCTCATGTTTGATCTCTTCAGAGCGAAAGATATTCAAAGCTAGAGTAGGCGAAGGAGAATGCTCTCTCTTCAGAGCCATATTAGATGTGTACGTCTTGGTAGGATGTGAAGGTAAATTGGGAGCGGAGAGGTTCGAGACAGGCTGAGGAAGGTTCAACCGAAGGGTGGTCTGTGCCTTCGATTACTGAAGGTAGGTTGTGCCGCGTTGCTGGAACGTCTCTTGTGTAACAGTTCTTCTTTAGCATGAAAATACGAATGCTCATTTATCATTTCCATGTCAACATGCCTCATCATAACCACGATGCTTCTCATTGGTCAAGCATTGTAAATTGCTTTCCACAATGCATCTTTGCGTGCTACCAAGCCAAAGCGGGCCATAGAATGGCAGAGACCACCATTCACAGAACAAACAGCGACTGCTTTGAATACTAATTGAACCAATGTAGCTTATCATACCCAAGGAGAATCTAGACTGGCATCATTTACGTGGTGGTCTTGCCAAACGAAGTATACGCGGGACTACAACTTATTTACTCTCCTCTTCAGCGTCTCTTCTCAGCAACAAAAGAATCTCGATTTCCAATTGCAATATCTTTTTCCATGAGTCTTTCCATCTCCTAGTCTTTCTCCTGGCTTACGTTGCCCGAGCAGCCTCGCTCGACCTGGCCAAGTTTCTCTCACTCCACTGATGACGAGCGCTTGAAGCACAAGCCTCGTCTCCTTTCAATGAGTGACTCAACAACCTCCCCTTGAAGCTTAATTCGTATCCCCAAAGTTTTCCCGTGCTTGGCAAAATTATATCGGTGAACAAAAACACCATTCCTATCAACCCCACTTCTGTTATAACCTTCGATACTTCGACCTTCAACCACGCTACAGCTTCGCGATCAACGATTCACTTCATAAGCAAAGCGTAAGTACGATTTCTATTACCCCTCTATTTTCCCGATAAGCAAACACGATTCGCGAAGACACCACCCAGCCGCCACATCGTGCGAAGTTGAAAGCGCTTTCGTGCAAACACGTTCTTTTCGTAGTAAAGCAAAGCTAACAGTCAGACGCCAGACAAAGAATCTTGTAAAGCGCGTTTAAAATGGGCCGCTTCGCTACGCTGAAACCGGAGACGCAGGACATGGGTAAGTTACCTCGGAACGAGACGACAATTCCACAGTTATTCTGATCTGCCTTAGTCAATGCTATGCTCCCTGCTATCGCTTCTGCCTTTAAGATTGATCCCGCGGACTTCAAGGAAATCATTCCCGAGGACATCCGCATGCGCGAGTGGGACTGCGAGCGCCGCGACCACATCAAGGACAAAACCGATGACGAGCCCCGCAATTGGGGTGTCCAGTTTCTCAAGGAGCTTCAGGCTATTGCACGCCTTAACGGCGGCGACCTTGCCGCGTTCCAAACGGTCCTGCGTGCCAAGGTTGCGAAACATGCCGAGAAGCATCCTTGGGCTCGACTGGAGGACATCAAGGAGATCAAAGCGAAGTACCAGAATCCCGAGATCCCAAGCGAGGATGATCGTGACCCAGATGCGTATGAGTCGGATAGCGAATCATCCCTGGACTCCTACCTTGAGGAGTTGGTTGAACAGGAGCTGCCAAAGGGTGTGAAACGCGGTCGTAATGAGACCTATGAGAGCCGCGTCCAGGGCTATGGCAAGGTCCGGAAGCCCCGCAAGCGTGAGTAGTACTTGAACAACATACATGCGCATTAGACCGTAAGCTGATATTCTTTGTAATGTAGCCGTTCGTCTCCGCCGCGACGACAGTGCTGGCTGGGATCGCCGCGGCAAGGATAAGGGTCGTAACATGGGCCAGGTCTCTGTCAGCAGTCGCAATTCTATCCGTAGCCGTCGTACCTCTACTCCTCGTGACTTGAAGCGCCGAGGTCGCAGTCGTAGCGCTAGCCTCCTTCAAGACATCCAGCGCCTCGAAGACGCATCTGAGCCCATGGCTATAATGTTAGTATGATCCTCCCATTGTACAGCCCTGTGTAGACTAACCAATAAACCTATCGCAGTGAAGAAGACTCCGATGACGAACCTGCCGAAGTTAAGAAGCTCCAGGCGGAGTTGGAAGCTGCCGAGGCTGAGCTCCATCTGAAGCGTACGAAACTCAAGTACTGGGACGCCAAGGCGAAGGCTCAGGCGGAAAAGGAGGCAAAGGAGGTCAAAGAGGTGAATCAAGGCCGCGAAGAAGAGCAGAAGAACGCTGGTCTCAAAGGTTACTCCCTTCCTGCGGGTCACCCAGGCCGTCAGGGTCTCCAAGGTTTCCCTATCCCAGTTGAAGACGAGTACGAGTATGATTACGAGGACGAAGATGATGACGAGGATGAGGACGAGGACGAGGATGATGGCGAAGAGTAGGACTCGGCAGACTTTCGAGAACTGAAGTTGTATGCACGTTAAGGACGTGATTGAGTAGACATCTGGAGGGTCAGATTAGCCATCTGAGCGGGCATAGCAGCGCTGATCTGACATCAGTTATGGGGCACATCAACAATCCAGGCTATTAGCTCTTAACAGTAACCATGCATGGATATGGAGGTCGGTAAAGCATATTGGTTAGTACGAGGTCTTAACCCAGACTTTTACGTCGCTGAGGCTCTTGTGCTTACGGTCCAGTCAATGGAAACTCATGTGATTTTATCGGGTATGAGATTCATGGCTATACATTCACGTTATCGGTCCTAAATGTTTCATTCTCAAGTCTTGTCTCTGTCTTATCAAGTTTGATGGTGCACGATTCACTCACTTTTCTTTCTCCCTCATCTACAGCTACCCAACACAAAAGAGTCGAATCATAGTGTGCCATGTGACCATGGTCAATATAATGTGGTATAGATAAATCATCGATCGCACCTGTCACCGGTCACATATCGAACTTCCCGTGACATTTCTCTCAATTCACCGTTACATCGCTTCGAGCTCAAATATTTCAAATTACATCATACTTTTGATTCGAAGCTCTTATCTCTCGACTTCAGCCACTGCTTTCGGCGTCCAGATCTTCCGAATATGACCCTCGTATTCACATTGCAGGGACAAACTCAAAACGCTCGTATTCGTATTTCGTAATTCCACCGTTTTCGGCTCGGTAAATTCTCTTTTCCACCGCCTTCGTATCATCGCATTTAATCCGAATGTCATTGTAATTTTAATTGCTATTGCATGTTTCATTGGTACGAAACTGATGCTCAGTCATGAATTCTGCACTGATTAAGCCAGATTATGCATGAGACCTGGGTAGTCGGCGCAAGCTCATCCTTTTCTAGCGATTCCGGCGCTCGCGTGGGGTCAAGGGTTATGCGTGCGCAAGGCATAGGGCCCTTTTTTCGTGGTACTACGCTCTACCATCTCATCTCTCTCTTCTTTCGCAGCTATTTAATTTATTCCACTTTTCAAATAACGTCGCTCATTAGTATCATATCTCGCCATGCGCTACCAACTGTTGTCTTTCCCTTGCGCGTTCGTACTAACTTCATGGCTTCGACTGATCACTGCTTCATGGTTAGTCGTCGATGATTGACATAAGATTGTAACCAGTGCAGTATATTGACACTGGCAGTTACTATCCTGATGGCTCATTCCCTTCCGACTATAGGTACATAGAGTGTGGTGGTGATGGAGAATTCTCCTCTTGTTGTATCAACGAGGAGGGCAATCAATGTTTGTCAAACGGTACATCACATCCCAAAACTCTTGACACAACACCCCTGAACCTACTATCAGGGCTGTGCTATTCCCAAAAAGCCGAATATTTCTATCGTGGTGGTTGCAGCGACAAGTCCTTTAAGAGCGGAAGTTGCTTTCAGCACTGCAAAGGAGATGGAAGTCAGTATTCCCCTTGTCACCTTTCTTTGATCGATCTTGACATCTCAGGCAACTTCTCTTCAGATGATAGTTGGGACCAGCTCGTCGATTGCGGTGACAACAAGTACTGCTGCTATTCAGATAGCAGCACATGCTGCAACGATGACTCCAAAATATTTACTGTTGATTCTGCATCCGTAATCAAGGATATTGCGACGAAGTCGAGCGGGCTTCCCATCGCATCTTCAACCGCCTCTGGTATTCTTCTATTTATAATCTCCAAATACGATATCTAACGAAGCGTCCCAGCCAAAACTACAACATCCTCCACCGAAACTTTCTCTACTACAGCATCCTCCTCCTCATCCCTCAACGACTCCCCAGCGCCATTCCACCTCAGCTCCAAAGCCGCGATAATCGGCGCCACAGCCGCTGGCGTTACCATACTCCTCCTCTCCATCGCCGCCGTCTTCTTCTTCGTCCGGCGACACTACCGAAAGAAGTCCTCAAAGCCCCAGTCAGTCCCGCTCTCAACCTCCGGCTTCCAAAAATTGCCCGACAATGGGCATGACGCTCCGGAGTTGGCGGACAAGTCACCAAGACCAGTGGAGGTGCCCGCACCTCTGCATTCACCTGCACCACCATATCAGCCACCGGGTTATGGGTGGGGACAGGAGGGCGTGGCGGAACTGGAAGGAGGGAGGCAGTGGGGGGTAGTCTATGAGGCGCCGGGGCATGGGTCTGGCGGGCGATGAACCTAGCAAAAGGATGCATCGTCTCCTTATGACGAAGCAATGGATTGAGCATGGTGAAGGTATTGAATATCACGAGGTAGAACTCGTGCCTCTAATGTTTTCTCTTTGAGATGGGGCATATGTCGCATACGCTGATTAAGAAACCGCAGTGGATGTGACTTGTGCTCTTTGTAGGCTAGGTATGCAGATAAGAATACTAAACAATATTGTTTTCAGTAGTCACTGATATTCGTTTTCAGAAATTTCCTGTTGCTGTGTTGGTACGGAGCTTCCCGTTCAGTTATGAGACTCTCAACCTAAAACAGATACAAAAAACAACCTTCATGTTTTACAGTGACTCCGCTTGCTAATCGTTTCTAATTCAGACCAATCGTTACTCGCTCCGCATAAGTTCAACAGAGTAGCTCAATCTTGATGTCGTCGACAGCTACCACGATCACAGTCTACTGACAGACTATCTGCTGGACATTTGATATGACCTGACTTTATTGAAAATGTACGAATGGCAGAGATAGAAAATATCTCGCCACATCAACTTCAAAGTTTACTAAACCATGACGGTTCACTTTGCGTGGAGAAAGTCTAGGCACTTGCTTGTCATTGCTCAATCCTACGCCGTGAGATGCTATTCATACAGACCAGCTATGTTGCAGTCGTAGACGCCGCCGGCCATGTTTATCACCACGTCCATCACTACGTCCCTCGCATGCCCCTCTAATCTTGCTTCAGTGGAGTGTACGTTTCTTGTATACCTTCTGCTGTGATGATCATCATCTGCAGACCATCACCGACCTCAATGTGCCTCTCCACCGCGCTCGTGAATGCATCTCTCACCAACTCCTCGACGTGATTCCGCGGTAGCGGCTGTACTGCTTTTGCTTGGAGGTCGTGCCCCGTTCCACTTCCTGGCTCGTACATGTTCTTGAAGTTGACCTGGTTGTCCAGAAACGGCATGATGAGCGACGCCGCTGCACCAGCAGCCCTACACTGCTCCCTCTCGTAACTGCCCACTGGGTCGTACGAGTACAATGCTCCCTTGCCATCCTCATCCAAACCACCCAAAATTGCGTGCACATAGTATGGGAAGAAGCGCTTGTTGTAGAGAATGTGGCTGAGTCGCTGTGCGCAAGCGGAAACCGTCATGGGCTTGCCGTGCTGGTACTTGTACATCTTGACGATGGTATCGAGGCGCTCCTTCAGCGCGTCACCGTCCGCTGCAAAGCCGACGACGGAGAGTACTATCCGTGCGCCCTTGTTGTCTGGTCCCTCGCCACCGATCTTGAAGAGCTTGGGTGCGTATCGTGTGTTAATGTTGTAACCGGAGGTTGAACGAGTGTCGCCCGCGAGGATAGTGAAGTCGGCGCCGGAGATACCGAGTGTTGATCCGCCATTGTCGGTGTAGCTACAACTATGAGCACTGAGATACAGAAAACAATTTGAGAGCTGCCTACGGGTAGAATCCGTGCTGTCGCTCGCCTGAAGGGACTGCTGTAGGGGTCTGCTGGAACGAGTAGCCTGGGCCGCCTTGTGGAGGAGCGCCGGTGAAGATTGCAGCCATTTCGTACGTAATGCAGACTCTTGAGAACGGGTTATTCTGGACCAAGGGAGTAAATCGAGAGCTTCCGAGCGGGCGCACAAGATGAGTGGCGTGGGGTGGGTATGGCTGATGGAGTTGTGTAGGCAGCTCCGCGTCAACGTATGGCTGGTCCGTGCACAAGCTGGAGCTCTTATCACGTGAGAGCGACATTCACTTGGCATCATGCAAGCTGGTAACATAACGAAAGGTCATATTAGATCATAATGATACTAGATAAGACCGAAATAGTCCTAAAGCATACTTATGTGAGAATTTCTACGTATTCTACTAGACGTGGGCCTTTCCAATCACCTCCTGTCCTTTGGTCGTTTGTCTAGTCCTGCCATGACTCTCTCGGCCGCGCTCTGTCGTGTTCCTTTACCCGAAGGCGTTCCTGTGCCACTTGAAGCACCAGATCTTGCAGGCACGAAGTCAACTAAATCGCGAGGCACCTTTGATCGTTCGCTTTCTTTTGCTCTGGTGATCTTTTTCTGGGATGCATTGAGCGCATTACTATATGCCCACTCCGGCCATACAGTTCGCACATTGAGACCTTCAGGCAATGTAGAGGCATATTGGTCCTCATCGGTTATCTAAGAATATGTGTCCAGTCAGCGAGCGTCGTTTGTATTGAAATGCTCATCTTGAGGCTACTCACGCCTGCAAAATCCATCAATTTGCTCGAATGATTTGGGTCGCGGACGACGGAAGAGCTTTCCAGTCTTTGATTGAAATGTTGTCCCTTTTTCTTGAGCTCAAGAAATTGAGCGAACTTTTTAGTTGACTTTTGTGGCGGCGAGCCTGGTGGTGAAGGTGGTATGTCCAAATTGGGAACAGTAGGTAGAGTAAGATTTTGTATCATTAAACGATTAGAAGTATATGGAGATCCTGGCGGAGCATTGTCTGACAGCTCATCTTCTGTTAGAGTTGTAGTAGCTAAATGAAAATTTCGCCTTTAGAAAATGTTTCCGATACAGAATAGATCATGTAACAACTCACGACCTTGAGCTGAGCCTTCTGGTTGAGCTATTGCCGCCGGTTTCTCTTCGACGGGCGTCGGTATCAATACAGGCTTCTCAACCAATGCTGCTGGTGTTGACAGTTTCGCCAACTCGATATCAGTAGCTATCGGGTTCTTGATTCACTTATTCGCGAGACTAACCTCATATTTGGGAATGGGCACTGATTCTTCCTCGTCACTACTCTCGTAATTGATCCC
The DNA here is from genome assembly GCA_027946365.1 of Kalmusia sp. IMI 367209. Taxonomy (NCBI): domain Eukaryota; kingdom Fungi; phylum Ascomycota; class Dothideomycetes; order Pleosporales; family Didymosphaeriaceae; genus Kalmusia; species Kalmusia sp. IMI 367209. The sequence goes on along the minus strand of JAPEUQ010000003.1, from coordinate 1,201,453 downwards.
AAGCATAATTGCGTTGAGAAATGTAAAGTAGAAGGTGTTTGGAATGGAAGTGACGATGGGAGCTTGGGCCAAGGTCTCTTGGCGCCGGGGACGCAACTGCGCGTCCGAGCTGCCTGGTGCCCTCACGTCCGCAACTCCAACTTCACCTCCAGCCATACCACTGAGCTTTGGAACGACCGTCACGACTCTCTCTATCTCTTCCGATCGACTACTCAGACCAAATCTCCCACAATGAATCATCTTCCGCAAGCTTGGGGGCGTGTGAGTTGCTCCAGCCTCTACAAGCACACCATACTGACAGTATACCAGCCTAGAGATGATGTGTACGGCACATACGACCACTCGCATTTCCAGACCGCCGGACCGAATCAGCACACTCAAAGCCCCATTGTGACCGGTACCTCAGTTGTAGCAGCCAAGTTCAAGGATGGTGTTGTGATTGCCGCAGACAACCTAGGTACGTCGTAGCGAACACAGCAGCAGGCTTACAGGGAAGTTTGCTGACGGATTAAACTAGCATCATACGGCTCCCTGGCTCGCTTTACAGACGTCAAGCGTCTACGGAAATTCAACGAGACGGTGGTCGTCGGCTTCGGCGGCGACGTCTCAGACATGCAGTACCTCGATCGTCTACTCAACTCCCTCGATATCCGAGAGAACTATTCAAGCACCGATGACCCGCTTAATGCGAAGAACCTACATACATATCTCGCCAAGGTCATGTATAAGCGCCGATCCGACTTCAACCCTCTATGGAATCACCTCTTGATTGCTGGTCTAGACGGAGAGTCGAAGCCCTTCCTCGCTAGCGCCGATCTGCTGGGAACCACCTTCTCGTCGCCGACTCTTGCCACCGGCTTCGGAGCGCATCTTGCACAACCAATAATGAGGAGGACCATTCCCGACGAGGCCTCAGTGCAGGGCGTCAGCAAGGAAGAGGCCGTGAAGCTGGTCAAAGAGTGTATGAAGGTGCTTTTCTATAGAGATGCTAGGGAGTATGGACAAGTACTCCATCGCCACCATCACCAAGGAAGGTGTGGAGCTGCACGAGGACGAGCATCTAGAAAACCAAAGCTGGGCGTTCGCGGAACAGATTAGAGGCTATGGCACACAGACCGCATAAGGGCTTAGAAGCATAAGGAATTGATGGCATGACGAGGGCCCAGGCTAGTCATTGTGCTAGCACAGCGCCATGTGTCCGTAAGGGCTGAATGATAGACATGAATGTACCATGCTCCAACGCTTATGACGTTCGCAGTTTGATGGAAGAATAGCCACTAGCAAGTGCAGGTGCCTGCGGTTTGTGTTCCAAGAATTCAGACGTGGCGTTATATGATCTCCGATGATCAAAGAAATAAAGTGTATCCCGACAGGCTCATTTGTGTTTGCATCTATCTGTAAACATAGTGGTCAGGTCTTATTGTGCTCCGTCCCAAGTTAGTTCCCTGAGGGCCGAACAGATGTCACATGGATATCTAAAAGTACTTCACATCGTGTGGCTTCGGGGCTTCGGGGCTTCAACAAGCCTTTTAGCACTCGTGTGCCATGGGTCTTGGGATGCTTAGATGGAACAAAGCCAGTCCATTCCCGTTCCTATTCAGACCACCCGCACATCACTAAACTAGTACAACCTTCGCGTTCTGATTCAGTATTCATCATCCTCGACGATGGTTCCGAAGGATCGACAGCAGTGGCTACTGATGCTCTGCAGGCATGGCTTATGGCCATAACGCCACTTGCAAATTATCTTCCAATGGGTAATCTTCATCCTTGCGTTTACCCTTGCTCTTGCGTCCCAACTTCGGCGACCATTGATTCATGATGAGTCGTCTTATACCATTCAGGCGAAGAGGCTGGAATCTAGCTAGTGCTACGTATTGCCATCGCCGGATTAATAAAGCAACAATGGAATGATCCTGAAACCTCTCACTCACCACGCCCACAATCTGTGAAATGAGATGCACTTTGTGCCTGCACATCACTACTGCTACAGTCGTCGCTGCAGAAGGTGTAGTTCGCCACATTTGACTAGTCCATTCCTTCAAGAGCAATGGAGATTATCAAGTACCTCTTGCACTTCGAACGTCCGCGTCGCAACTCTTACAAACCCTTGTTCGACGATCAAAATGAATCGGAGAAAGCCTCTTCACAGCCCTGTCTGTGCGACAGCTGCGAGAACCCAGCTCGCATCACTGCGTCCCGCAAAAGAATTGCACTACAGATCACCGTTAGCCTGTTGATGCTTGCTTTGTGGACTGCGCTTGTGGGTTATTATTTGCGAAGGAATCCGCGTCTTCTCTATTTTCATGCTCTATCGAAGAATCTAGGCGACGAATGTAAGTGTTTAGAAGTAATGAAGAGGGGAAGTCTACGCGAAAGTTATTGATGAGCAACGTAGTCCCCATTGTACCGACTGATTTCCAATCAGATAGACGCTTCATTCACGCCGACCCTTATGATTCAGCCTTCTGGATCCCTGACCAGAACAACTCCGAAAACATAGAAGTGAATGCCTGGAACTACTACGGAAGTACGTGATCATTCACTCTTCTTTTGCTCTCATAATACACACGCTGATGCCTTGGTGTAGATAGTTGGATTTGGCTGAAGAAAGGCTCACAATATGAAATCCCCGGGGGCAGAGAGTTGATACCACTGTATGAGAAGGATGCTTGGATGATGGATTATCTAGGGTACCAGACTGCATATCAACATGAGATACACTGTTTAGTATGTCTGATTGATATGGGTTATTTGGCTTGACAGTATGCTAACGGGAATGATTAGGGCGTAATCAAGCATGTGCTCAATGCATACAGAGACGGAAGAGGAGTTTCTACAGCAGAAAACGAGCATGCTAATAGCCATTGCCTTGAGGTTGTTCGTCATGTAAGTCGACCCTATCCCGACCAATTACAGCTCATTTCTCCTACCATTCTCATATACTGATATGACATGTGTAGTCTGTCATGTGCCATCCGGACCTCACACTCGCTGGTCCAAAATTCGATGCCTACGCCAATGAACACGAACCGTATTTTGGTGGAGAAAAGCATATGTGTCGTGACCAGAGCCAGGTGCACGAATTCTTTGCATCGCGGAATATGGGTTTCACAAGAGTTGATGAGAACGGGGAACAGGTGCTCAAGGCTTGGGCTTGGCCATTGCCGAACGATGGTGAGGCTCAGCGTTGGTAGAAGTGCGTTATTTTCATGATATTGTGCTATGCTATGGTATATCTATTGAGGTAATACACAGAATGAGTCTTTGCTGCTTGCATTTACATTAATCTTACACGGTCTACATTAGCCTACATTGATATACATTCATTACCATATCAGATAATCCTATCCTATGAGGTGATGTCTCCCGTTGGATGCCGGAGAGTTCTTATGTAAATGACTATGCGTGGAACTCGACTGCAAAGCATGTTGTTCAGGTACCACATCACTCGCCGCAGCCCTCGTACTTTTGACCACGGCACCACGGGCATTAGCTGATCCCTTGCGCGGACTGATATCATAAGCCGGTTGGCCCGTAAAATAGCAATAGTGGTAATAGATCAATACCAACTTCGCGAAAAAAGAACAATAGATTGCTATTCCATTAAACATCTCTTTTGCTTCACCATCATCTTGCAGTATCAGACCGAATGTAGGAACCGTTACGGATAACAGACTGCCCCATATGGTGTCGCCGCCCAAATCGCCGAGACCCTTATGAAGAGTATGAGAATGAAAGTAATGGGGATTATGCGGAGCTAGGAACCGGAATCGAGGCCGTAACGCTGAGATTTCGATAAGAGATGACAAAAGTTTGGTATGTTCGTGGAATTCAATTGTGCTTGTAATCAAACGTCTTTGTTCGTTCAATATAGACATCTCTCAAGACTTCTGCATCATGAACATACGAGCGATGGCGAGAGGAAGCGAATTTATAGAAGAGCCTTCCAGCCCTTACCTCCTGGTCGCTCAAGCCCGAGATGATCACACAGCTGGCCCATGTGATCGACACCCCAATACCTTTCCGTCTCACCCTTTGCGTTAGTTGCTACCATAAATAGTTAGCTACAGCACACATAAAGTATTCTATCTCAATGATGAGACTCACCAACGAACCATGGCAGCCCAAAAGCCTCCTCCTTGAACGCCCACTCCGTATTATCCGATAGCTTCTTCTTCACCTCATCGCTCTTGCTCGCCTCGATCACCTTGGTCGCTTCTTCTTCACTACCTACAATCGTTTTCATAAGCGCAAGCATGGTCTCCGGCTTCGTGGGGTCATTGTAGTGAACCCAGTAGTTTTGCCAGAAGAGGGAGAGCGCACTGGGTACGGAGTTGGGGTGAGAGAGGGAGAGTGCGGTCAAGACACGCTGGAGAGAGATGGTGTTCGTGGGGAAGCCTGGAGGAGCAGCTTTGGAGATTGGAATTTGCAGGTAGCTAGACCAGCGGAGGCGCTCGGTGTTGATCCATTTGTCTTTGTCTGAGGAGGGTTAGTGATGCGGTGCGTTTGGAACAGGGAAAGATAGGAAAAGATCAAGATCCTATGTTCTGAGTGACGTTATCATCTCATTTGATGCTGCCTTGGGAATTGTGTGCAAGTAGAGAAGTTTGAAAGGGACGTTATGAACGCTGGAAGGGAGGCGGTCGGTAGGACTAGCACTTACTCTTAATCCCAAGCGGCTAAGCGTAGATAGTTGATTAGTATGAATCTCGCATACAGTACATACACTGGGCTTACTCACTGGTGTATTTCCACAGGCCTTCATCAAGCCTCCTAAGAATACTGGAACATACGTAATCTCACATTGCTTGAAGACAGGGAAGTTCTATCACATGTCAGCGCGTTCTCGGTCTCGTTATTTCCTTGAGGCTGCTATGTAGACAGATATACTGCTGATATCTCAAGACATGCACGTTTTGAACCGCTGTTGAAGGCGGATGCCTCATCAAAGTCAAGGCAATTGACGCACGACTTACATGTAGAGCGTAGAACGCGAGGTACGCGAACGGACTAACGATGTCGACGAACAGAGTAATTCTAGGTTTAGCCATTTCAAGACAGGGTGAAAAGCACGCAATCTAGGGGTTGTAGGAGTGGTCGATGTTGACAAAAGATGAGACGTTGAGGCCGGGGTCGGTAGGAATAGCCGAACCGAGGCAATGCTGGACCCTGATGAGTGATCAGGAAAGTATTTCTACTGTACGTGAAATCAATAAACCGCATTCTTTACAGCTATTGATTTTCAGAAAATTGGCGTTCTTAAAATACGGCACAGAGTCATAATCTTAACGATACAGCAATCAGTACGGTCTTTGAAGAGCAGTGCTCACTTCATTCGCTTCCCTGCTATAGTAGATAATACAGTGACTTTGGGTATCATTCCGACTTCAATTGAGTACACTATTTAGGTATGCAATTCCGCGGCTGACTTCGTGCACGTTTCGCAAGAATGCTTGAATCGCGTTTGTAGCAATTGAAAAGGTCCATTAAATATTGAGATATCCTTCACTGCACCAGACACTAAGCTTTCCCTTTGCCCTTGTTACTAGCATTAGGCTGGCCTCTTCTTCTCTCCCACACTTGCACATAACTCTCCTTTGTGAATAGCGTTTCCCCTCGCTCCTTCTCTACGAACAGGTCCTGTACCCCATACCACTCATCTCGACTCCGGTCTTTCAGCTGTACTCTCCAGACTTTCATATCCTGTTCACCCTCCACACTGTCGTCCTTCTTCTTAACGGCTTCGTGGGTGATGTTGGCTACAAGGTCGTACCAGACCGGCTCACCAGGCGGGTACTCCTTCGGATTGGGTTCCACGTAAGGGGCCATATCGAGAGATTGAACAGGGAAAGTAACGATTGTGGGGTTGCGCTCCGATACGAACTTATTTTTGCTGAAACGTTTGATGTGAAATAGCAAGTAAGGGGGTAGAGGATGCAGAAGTCGATATCGTACACGATTCTTCATTTTCTCTTGGGCTTCTCGGCCGTTGTACTTATTTAGGATTGTGGTAAGGGGCACTTGAGGGATTATGTTCTTTTCAAGCGCATCTTGGAATAAGGGCGCCGCTGGTAGATCTAGTGTCAGAACAAGAAATTTTGTGATGTCGGTTTTCACGGCAGCGTCTTCAAAACGTAGACGATCCCCTGCATCTGCCCGAGCTGTGATCTCCTGTGATTCGATCTTGAGCGTGCCCTGAAACACTTTTTGGACGATGCTCGATCCTGGCTTCGTCTTCGATCCTCCAACTGCTAGATGCAGATTGTTCAAGAACCATGACAGGAAGTCCACCGGATCGGACTGATCTGTAAGGGTAAATCGTTTTGATGATCGAAGCGCGATGTCTTGCAGGAGCTCGTGCGGCGACACATGGGTCTTGAAAGCGCGCGGGTTCCATATCTTTCGGACGAGGGTACTGAAGCGCTGAGCGAGCTGCGGCCGGCTCATTAGATCCTCCAACATGAAGTAATTTCGTAGTGGAGCAACGTGTGCTAACGCCTGTATCACTACGTTGAAGTAGTCGTTCGCCTTGATATTGTTCATACCGACAAAGCCCGGGATGTATTCCTTATTCGAAAGATCCCACGACACCTTTGGTTCTTTGTCTAATCGCGCTACTTCTGTTTTGCTTAGTCGCGGATCCACCACGAACTTGATATCCTCTAAAGATTTTGACATGACCTCATATCCCTCCGGTAGTACGTAGACCTTCTTCGTCTCCATGTTCACGTAGACATGGTGGTTCTCGTCGAGCGCGTGAAAGTAGGCTTGCGATTTAGGCCCTCGTCCTTGAAAATATTTCCCACAGACGAGACACGCATAGACATTTATGTTGGAAAGCGTGACGGAACAGAGCTTCTCGAAGTCAAAGTCGAGCACTTTGCGATCTATCGTATCGAGATAAAGGTCGGTATATCCAGCTTCTGGCGCTTTCTGTCGCCTTGGTGCGCCGATTGCTGGCTCATCGTCCTCGTCTTCTTCGAGAGCTCCAGCTTCCAGGAGCTCTACATGCTCCTCCGCATCTGCACCGAGTATGTCTATCTTCTCTCGGTCCTGCTCCCTGGGAAGCATGAGATGTCCATTGGTGGTGCCATTTGCAGGCTCTGGGGTCGACATCTCCTCATCCTCCACGCGCGCTCGTTTCGAAGCTGGGGATGGCGCATCTACGACATCTTCAAGAGGCTCGAGAGCCTGTCGTTTGGACATGGTTTGATTGTAGCGTAGGTATTGACGTATAGCTTGGGAAGTGCCGTATGAGGTAGAAAAGTACGGTGCCTTTTGAGTAAAGTCGCGACAGGGAAATTGTCCAAGTCAATCGAAAGTTGGAGGCAGCAAAAGCTCGTGACGGCTTGGCGTTGTTGATTGGCTGGTCCGTGCAACAAGCTCCATGCGCGGCGGCGGGCGCACCTCTCAAAAAAGTTCGCGTCGCCAGGCACCACCTAAAGTACCCCACGTTTCTGTAGATACCCTTTCCTCACCGTCTGTCGCTTGGTTCCACAATGGTATATTTATTTGCATATCTCTGGTGCCGATTTACCTTACTGACATTCGTCTAGTCGTACCAAAACCCCACTCAGATATTTGCGGAGGACGTGACGGAAGAGAAAGGCGAGAATGCGCGTCTGTCTGCCTTTGTGGGCGCTATTGCCGTCGGCGATCTGGTGAAGAGCACATTGGGCCCGAAGGGTATGGACAAGATATTACAGTCTGCGTATGTATTTTGAGAAGTTGCTCATAGTCTTTGCTAATGCCGTTGATAGCTCCACCGGCGAGGTCATGGTTACGAATGATGGAGCTACCATTCTAAAAGCGATCGCTCTCGACAACGCCGCGGCGAAAGTATTGGTCAATATCTCCAAAGTTCAGGATGATGAAGTTGGTGACGGTACTACGTCTGTTACGGTCTTGGCCGCAGAACTGCTGCGAGAGGCAGAGAAGCTCGTCGATCAGAAGATACACCCGCAGACCATCATCGAAGGCTACAGAATAGCAAGCTCTGCTGCGCTGCAGGCTCTGGAAAAGATTGCAACCGACCACAGCAAGAACGAAGAGGCTTTCCGACTTGATCTTGAAGCTATCGCGCGGACAACATTGAGCTCGAAAGTGCTCAGCCAGGACCGGACGCAGTTTGCAAAGCTCGCCGTGGACGCCGTGCTGAGAATGAAGGGTTCTACCGATCTTACCCATATCCAGATCATCAAGAAGGCCGGAGGAAAGCTGAAAGATTCATATCTCGACGAGGGATTCATTCTGGACAAGAAATTTGGCGTAAACCAGCCCAAGCGGATAGAGAACGCCAAAATCCTAGTCGCAAACACGGCGATGGACACAGACAAGATCAAGATCTTCGGCGCAAGGGTCAAGGTAGACTCAACAGGTGCGCTAGCAGATCTAGAGAAGGCAGAGCGCGAGAAGATGAAGGCCAAGGTAGAGCGCATCAAGGCACACGGTATCAACTGCTTCGTCAACCGACAATTGATCTACAACTGGCCAGAGCAGCTCTTTGCCGACGCTGGTATCTGCTCCATTGAGCACGCGGACTTTGACGGCGTGGAGCGACTAGCATTGGTCACGGGAGGAGAGATCACATCAACGTTCGACCACCCAGAGCAGGTCAAGCTTGGTCACTGCGATTTGGTCGAGGAGGTAATCATCGGGGAGGACACACTGATCCGATTCTCGGGTGTCGCAGCTGGCCGAGCATGTACCATCGTCCTCCGTGGAGCAACCGAGCAGCTTCTCGACGAGGCTGAGCGGTCGCTCCACGATGCTTTGGCTGTGCTCTCGCAAACCGTCAAAGAGCCGAGGACGACGTTGGGTGGTGGCTGTGCCGAGATGAACATGGCCAAGGCCGTCGCAGAAGCTGCACAGAATGTGGCTGGCAAGAAGGCGATTGCGGTGGAGTCCTTCTCGAAGGCTCTACAACAATTACCAACGATCCTTGCGGACAACGCGGGGTTGGACTCGAGCGACCTCGTCACCCGACTGCGGAAAGCGGTGAATTCTGGCTTGATCAACTCCGGACTCGATCTCCTGACTCCAGGCGGTGGCATCGCCGACATGCGCGAGCTTGCTGTCATTGAGAGCTACAAGTTGAAGCGCGCGGTTGTTTCCTCAGCCTCTGAGGCAGCGGAGGTATGTGCACCCCATTCGCTACGCCGACTCGAAACGTACTAATTCCCCACAGTTACTACTACGGGTGGACAACATCATACGCAGTGCTCCTCGGAGACGGGAGCGCATGTAAGAGCGTGACACGACCGGACATGATGCTGCAACGACATGGGCACTAGATAGAGTTGTACACTACACTACTCGCACGAATATTTGAATGCAGTCAAAAATGATTGTGGGCGCTGCGCGTGTGTACCTTGTCAAGCTTGACGCTTGATGCATGTTGTTAGTGTGGTGTGTAAGCGTGCATGACAACGCTGCAAGTACCCAGAGTGGGCAAAAAGCGTAGTCGCGCAAGGATGCCGCGAGGGACGTCCGGCGTCCAGACGGCGATTGGTTTCATCGTTGTTCTGGCCTCAGGAAAACAGCCGGTTGGAGGTGGGTCTCTCCACCAGCGTCTCACCTGAGGCAGCTGCACGGCGCCCTGGAGAAAATCTTTTCCTGGATGCTCCAAAGCCGTGCTGATCGGGCTGCTGTAGATTGCGTGCCCGTCATATTGTGTCACCGTGTGCGATGCCGAACCTGGCGGCCGTGGGGATCGCTTTACGATTAATGGATGTTTGCATGTGATGCCCTGCTGCGAGGGCTATAGGTGGGCTTTATATGAGCTCCCTCCCGAGCTCGCTCTGATGGAAGAATGGTGAGGGCGATGCGATGGCTGCTGAGGGCCTGGTGGGTCGGGGGGGGCGTAGATACTCACGTAAGGCCGGGAACTTCGCGGATACTCCTCCTGCAGAGGGCAGCAGAAAGGGCTTGTGAGTGGACGCGGCGCTGTAAGGATGCAGGCGGATGGTGTCACTCCCCAAGTGCGAGTACGCTCGCCCGGGTCTTTGTGCAGCGGCGGCTGAGTTCGTTCAGTAGCAGCCGTCTGCTCCAGCCCGCCGACGCACCTGTGTGCTCTGCGGCGGCCACCAGCGCTCGCAGCCAGCGAGTCTCTGCGAGTCTCTCCGCTCTGCTCATCCGCCCCGGTCTCACTGCTGCCCAGCGCTGCGTACCTGACCGAGTTGCGTCGAGTGCGGTTGCTAAGCGGGAGCGAACGGTGGCTGTTAGCGCTGCCGCCTCTCACACTGGCCTGCAGTTAACGACCCTTGTCGTCGTCTACGGGCGAAGCCTCAAGGGGGTCCCAGGGCGGCGCACACTCACTGGTGCACGCACACGGAGCCTTTCTCAGCCCACCCCCGCCTCCTCGCCAAATCATTATCTATTCTGGTCCGGCCTCGCACACCTTCGCTTTCCCATCTACCCTCATCCTCCCGCTCATGCCCCATCTCTCCCCCGCCCCAGGCCTGCCCAAGGCTGCGATCCCATCATAAGGCCGACCTCCGTATCCCCATCATGCCGCGTCGCCGGCCGCCTGGAGCTGGCACGGCGTTGAGCGCCCGAATCGTCGCCCTCCTCCTCGTCTTCCCATGGATCTCCAGCGCAGCTCAGCAGCAGCCACCGCAGGAACCCGCACATGGCCGCTCGCCCAGCGAGGGCGGCGGCGTGCACACCATACTCCCCCGCAAACACGGAGAGCCTAGTCACGAACGGCTGGACAACGCCGCAGCAAAGCGTGCGTACGCACCCATCCACGCCAAAGACCAGCGCGCCGTAGGAACCATAGTCTCCTCTGCTCCAGCGTTCTCCGCTGTCGGAGCCCAATATGGCAGGGACGCAGCCTCTTCCGATGGTCTGACATCGGGTGTGCGCTCCATTGACGATTGGACAATTGAGGACTTCATGCTCCTGGCGACTGTCGACGGCCGCATACACGCACGGAATCGATACAACGGAATGCACATGTGGGAGTTGGACGTCAACAAGCCCATGTTGGAGACCATTTACAACACCAAGAACGACTCCGACCCCATCGACGGCTGGCGGAACAAGCCCTTCATCTGGATCGTAGAGCCCAAGGAGGATGGCGCTCTCTACGTCCTTAGTCCAGGGCCACATCCTGTCCTTCAAAGCCTCGGCTTGACCGTCAAGCAGTTGACCGATGACCTAAACCCGTACTCGAGCGACGACCCGCCCGTCGTGTACACAGCAGAGAAGACGAGCCTCATGCTTGTCGTAGATGCCCGCACCGGACGCGTCACCAAGAGCTTCAGTCCGAGCGGATCTATGAGCATCGACAACCTAGATAGCTGTCACACTCAAACGCCCGAGTATTTCAACGAAAACCAGCAGCACGAATGCAAAGGCTTCTTCAACTTGGGGCAGACCGAGTATACTGTCAGCATCCACAATAGGAATACCGGCGAGCACATCTGCACCATCAAGTATTCAGAATGGACGTCAAACAATCGAGACCGAGATTTGCAGACGCAATATCGAAAGACCAAAGATGAGATGTATCTGGTCAGTAGGTACGATGGCGACGTGATTGCTTACGACAAGAAGCGGAGCAATTTCGAGAAGAACTACGTCTTCCACCAGAAGCTGGGAATACCGGTCACACGCGTCTTCGATGTTGCACGTAAAGGCGACGATAACGATCCCGATCCAGCACTCGTGCTGCTTCCACAACCGCCGAGCCTCGATATATCGCAAGACAAAGCCAAGAATGTGTGGTTGAACACCACCGATGCTGGCAGCTGGTATGCTTTGTCTGAGGCAAACTACCCAGCTGTGACAGACAGCGCTCCTCCGGCTTCGTGCTACACATACAATAGTTACTTGAACTGGGATGATTCCTACATCCTACCGGAGCGTACAGGTCTTGTAGGAGTCCACGTCCTCGACTACCAGCGGAAGACGTCTCCGACGTGGTCTGCGCTTCCTCCCACCACCTCCAATGACGAGAAACAGTTCCCTTTCCCATCTGGAATACCTCGGCCACCAATAGAAACTACACTGCGCACTTTGGATCCACCTCAACCTATTATCGAGAAGCAGTCCTTCCCTTGGACGACCATGTTGTCTCTTCCTATGGTTGCTAGTCTTTTCATATTGGTATTGTCATATGCACGGCAAGAAGCGCCATTCAAGAAATGGATCTTCAGGTTTAACAAGAGTCGGAAGGCGCAGGCACCTGTTCCTGCCTCATTGGAGCCAAATCCTTCTCTCACAATCGACAAGCTGGTTGAAACTTCAGCACCGGAACCTGCTAAGGTGCAAGAGGTACACGAGACCATTGAGGAGGCTACAGCAGAAGCAAACCCGTCTACCCCTCCGGAGCCAGAGAAGAAGAAAGTTACATTTGCTGATCTTCCGCCTGAGGAGGAAGATCTCGCTCCGCTCTCGCGAACAACCACCGTCGATGAAACACCTTCAGCAGAGTCCGTGGCCGAAGCGAACGACGGTGTACCTACAGGCGAAGACCTAACACAAGCACAACCCACCGGTACAGAGGACAAGTCAGAAGAACAAGCTGCGGCGCCCGCTACTCCCAAAAAGAAGAAGACGCACCGAGGAAAACGCGGAGGGCAAAAAGGCAGGAACCGAAAGCCAAAGGAAGACGATGAGATCGATCAGATCGTCGACGCTGCAAAGCATCTAAACGAGCCGTCTGCCATGCATCCTGATGATATGAGCGTTATCAACGGCGATGATGTGCAAGATGTATCAAACATCAAACGGATTGGTAAACTTACAATCGACTTTGATCGTGTCCTTGGGAATGGCAGTGGCGGTACCTTTGTTTTTGAGGGCAAATGGAACGTGAGTGTTTTTCTTCACCTCCTTAGCGCAATTCTAACATCGAATGAAAGGATCGCGATGTCGCTGTCAAACGCATGTTGCCTCAGTACTTCGGGCTCGCCGAGCAAGAGGTCAAATTACTTCAAGAGAGTGACCTTCATCCCAACGTCATCCGTTACTTTGACGACGAGAAAGATGAAAACTTCCTCTATATTGCCGTTGAACTCTGTCAGGCTAGTCTGTTTGATCTGTATAGAGACGGTAGGCCGGGTGATGATCTAACGGATACTCAATTGCGTCTCGTAAACGAGATCAACGGCAATGTCGCTCGAGCGCTACACCAACTAGCCGAGGGTGTCCATCACTTGCACAGCTTGAGAATCATTCACCGCGATATCAAACCACAAAACATTCTCATTGCCTTCCCTCAACGGAACCAGAAGAACGGCCCTCGTCTTGTCATTTCCGACTTTGGACTTTGCAAGACTCTGCCTGACAACATGAGCACTTTGATCGGTACGACTGGAAATGCAGGCACTGTTGGCTGGAAGGCTCCGGAACTCATTCTACAACCAAAGGATATTGGCTATGGAAGCTCGACAGGTCATTCTCGCGAGTCTTCTAACTCGACCGATCCTGTCTCGCAGGGCGTTAAGCGCGCTGTCGACATTTTCTCCCTAGGCTGTGTCTTCTTCTACGTACTTACCAACGGATCCCATCCCTTCGATGACGATGAGGGCTGGGCGCAGATGCGCGAGTACAATATCAAGAAGAACAAGGCAAGCTTCGAACAACTTCAATTGGGCCCCGACTCTGAAGAACCAACCCGTCTCATTGAATGGATGTTGTCCAATCGTCCCGAGGACCGGCCTACGGCTGCCGAAGTGATGAACCATCCCTTTTTCTGGTCTGCTGAAAAGCGCCTCGCATTCCTCTGCGACTGCTCGGACCATTGGGAGCGGGAACCCCGCGACCCGCCATCGAACCACCTCTCCATCCTCGAGACCTACAGCGATGAGATCCTAGACAAAAAACGGAACTTCCTAGGCAAGCTCGATCACAGCTTCATCGCATCGCTCGGTAAGCAAAGAAAGTATACGGGCGACAAGATACTGGATCTTCTGCGCGCTTTGCGTAACAAGAAGAATCACTATGAGGATATGGAGGAAAGCGTCAAGGCTAAGGTCGGGCCGCTACCACATGGGTATCTGAGCTATTGGACGTCGAAGTTTCCAAAGTTGTTGATGAGTTGTTTTGACTGTGTGGTGGAGTGCGGATTGCAGGGTGAGCCGAGGTTCAAGCCGTATTTTGATAAAGCATATGGTTGAGCGTCGTAGCATGACTGGAGCGACGGAGGATGAGGGTGTTGTATGGATAGGTGGTTTGGTGTTGTTCAGCTAGCGCAGCGTTACATAGGCACTTCCGGGATGGACCGGCGTTACGCAATATCGCTCTCGTACTAGAACTATCCAAAGTTTTGATATATTTGCCAGTTGAATGCGCTTATGGACCTTGCCATGTTGCACAGACAAGGTCTATGTTTGATACTAAAGAGTTGCTTTTCATATAATTACAGACACTAACCCTATCGCAAACACACCACTCGGGGGTCGTGGGGAAGCTTTATTACACAAAGCAAGCGTCGACAGTACAGCGTGGAGTCATTTTCTTCACGGTGAGACGATCAACATGCACGGTCCCATTGCACGCGATGATGGATGTCGTGATGCTTACGAGAACCGCCGACTATCCGGGGAGCCGATGGTGCCTCAGATGCAACTACTATTTCCCGATGGGAAGCTGCAGCCTCCTATGGGGCTCATTGAGTGGGGAGACGTCGTGCTTCGGATGCAAGAGTATCGGGCTAGATATCGGGCATAGTGTGAATCGGCATGGAACGTCACCGCGGAGGGAAGACGGGCCAGTGCATTCATCTCTGCGGTTGCTCGTACCGCAGCAGTCCATGATTACTGACCGCTAAACGAGAAAGATCAGAGGAGCAGGGGATGCTTGTACGTCTTTACATGTCCTTGGGCGATATCAAGCTTTGTCCTGGCTACCTTTACAGACGATGCTGAGATGTATGACGGTGCACCTGCAGCAGTTCACATCGTTAAGCTTCAACATGATGAGGAGAAGCTACTTTCGCTCGCGCACATCTGTAGTAGATGCTTTGGAGGCTTGGAAGCAAGAATGGACAGAGGGAGCGATCGTCATTACCCGTACAGCCATACTTAAGAGCGGGTGGGTGGCAATTTCGCGGTAGAAACCAACAGCAGCATTCGAGAGCGTGGGTTTGCACGCGTGGAAACTTCTGTCGACGACGGATGATGATGCAAGGGCAGTTGCACATTGTCAGGCGTCCCGGACCCAAGGTTAGGCGAGGATCTGCAAATAGCTGCCGAGGGTGAGGATCGACCGTGGGCCGGAGCGAAATGAGCCCAAGGGAAGGAAGGCAGGGGAGGGGGAGGCAGGAGCTAAACATACGTTCTATTCGTGAAGGCAGTCACGATGGGCAACTGATCTACTAGGTGCCGGTGTGTATTCTATAGTTGTTCTTCTCCTCGTACCATACTTGGGATGTGACCCGCAAGCGAGCATCCTACCATATCTCATCCTCTAAGACAGTGCACGTCGTGCGCAAGGCTTTCGACCTCTAGCACGGCCATGCTATTATTATGATCTTACCCTTCTTGCGCGGCAGGATCAGAAAGGCCCGTCTCGACAGCGGAGGCAACACATGATTCAGCCCAGGCAAACTCGAAGGACAGAAGAGGGCTGAAGGCAATACACAAGACGACAAGGGGAGGTGCATATACCACGGGCAAGCGATGTCCGGAAGCGGGTTAAAACGTTTCGAAACGCTACCGGAAATATGTTGCAGCGCGGCTGATGGGCACGTTGTGCCTTGAACTGATGGCCCGGATTACGGGGAGCGACAGCAGCTAGGGAGAGAGTTGCGCATGGCCACTATACACCGGTGCGTACAAGGGATGGATGACAAAAATAAGTGTGTGATGGTGGGCAGGTTTGGGGTGGGACAGAAACACAGCATCTTGACCCTTGTGGGGGAGGACCGGGAACGGTTGCTCGAGCAGTAAGGCTGGATGTTCGTTGACGTCGGCTATGCTGTGGCAGCCTCCAACATTTGTACACTGGTTCTGTGCATGTGTGTGTGTGACACAGAGAGAGAGAGAAAGAGGTACGACTGATTGCGTTATACCGGCAGGCAGGGCTTCGGCATATGTCCTCCTCCGCCGCGAACCTGCGTCGCGCTCACCGTTGGGAAGGGGTCTGACTGCGGAAGGGACGGCCCTCTCTCCCTCTCTGGGTGCGCCGTCTACGTGTTGGCTGTGGAGGCGGCGAACCCATAGGCCTCGTGGTCGCAAACAAGTTGGGGCCATCAAAGCAGCGCAACGTGGACGTTGCAAGAAGGTGTGGACGAGTGCCAGCAGGATCCATGGCCGACGGTCCGTTCGCGCGCGGAGTGCTTGGCACAGGCGTGGTGCGATATGGCCCCAAAAATAGCCGTGCGCTCTTGCATTGCATGGGGAGAAACGAAACAAATTCTGCCCGATGCGTGCTGGTCCCCGTTGGAGCCGCCGTCAAATGGCATCAAAGCAGTAGTATTGCCACCGCTAATGAGCTGCTTCGGGGGCATTTAGCTCGCGACATGCAGCTCTTCTGGCGGCGCCGGCGCCTTTATGCCTTGTATGCAGCTGCTCGCGTGCCGAACAAGTGCTGACCGACAAAGGGCCGCCGTGGCTGTTCCTGTGCTGTTGCTTGATGTCGACGTCGAGTTTGTGCGGACAAAAGGGCGACTTTATGTGGCGACAGTGGTCACGGGCAGAGGTCGAGTCGCCGCCCACAAAGCGAGAGCACGAACAAGAAAGAAGAGGTCAAAGACGCAGAGCGACTCGAGCGCGCGGGTGGGGTCGCTTGGGATCCTGCTTGAGGGCGACGGGCGGATCTCATGGCGCGATTGGCCTCTGCTGGTCGCCGCGAGGCGCCTGCGGGAGCTTGTTTCCATGCAATCGTTTATGCAGACCCTGCCCAAGCCGGCCATTCACGCCCCTCAGCGCCCACGTCTGTTTGTTCAGGCGCGAAACAGCACGCCGCCATTGGCCCGCCCCCGCCCTGCCCCTGGCACCCTCGACGCCCACAATCCATGGCGTCCATCTGGGCGCGTCCCATGCTTCCGACTGGCATGCAGCTTCAGCGAACCTCGACATGGCCCGAATTTCCTCCTCCTCCGCTACCTCGCTCTGGGCGAAGCTCCAGCGCCGCAGCGCGAACCTCGACGCCTCTCGCTCTTACGATTGAAACCACGACGACTCTCTCTCTCTCTCTCTTCTTCTTCCACCGTCCCCAGCCTGCCCTGCCCTACCTACCGTGCTGACGGGTTGTTCGCCGCCATCCATCAGCAGCCGTCAGCGCTTCTCCAACTCCAAGACGGTTGCTGCAGGTGCGCCGGTCTGGAAGCGCATACTTTTCAAATCGTTTATTGCTTTCTCCCGGGCGTCTATTTCTGGGCCACTCTCCTCGCGCGCCCTCACTAGTTGCTCGTCTCCCCTCCAGCCTATCAGCCGCCGACCTGCAGTCGTGCACACCAGGCCGTTGGCGCCATACATTTAGTCTTGTGTAAGTACCCGCCAGCCTTTCCATCCCGACTCTCTCCACCATCGCCCGTGCTCCCCACCCTGCCCAATCCCACCGTCCCAGGCCCCCAAGCGCTTGAGACAAAGGCCAGCGCTTCGCCCTCGTCCTTGCTTCTCTTCTCCTCTCTTGCCAGCAGGTCTCATTATTGTAATACTCTGTCTCTTTTTTTACCATTTACCACCACTACCACTACCACCACCACACCTTGCCGGTGCTGCGACTTGTCGAAAGCTGGGCTGGATCCAACTTGCCGTTCTTCCTCCCATAGACACTCCCATCACCACCACCACCACCACCACCACCACCACCACCATCCTTCCCCCACTTCTCTCCTCACCATCCGTTCTGTCCCATGCGATTTCAATATCCTTCCATCGCGTGAACCGGAAGAAGTCATAGGATGGCAACCAACGATAAGAAGTCTGTCACAGTTACACTCGAGAAACGGAATTCCAAAGACTCGCTCGCACCCTCAGTAAAGACACCACGCACAGCACGCTTCGCCGAAGCCACTTCCGTGTATTCGCCCATCGACCCTCCACAGCGGTCCCCATTCGAGTACCCAACCAACCACTACAAGCCTCAAGCTCAGATCTCTGACGTGGGCTTCGGCTACGTCCAACCCATCGAGATGGAGGAAACCGACCGAAAGTACCTGCCTCCGCCTACGCCCAAGACGCCCCTCAGGAGCGCATTAAAGTCACCTGGCGCACCGCCACGGACCACGGAGACCATGATTCTCAGCCCCACCTTCAGAGAAGAGCAAATTCTCGAGAAGCGGGAAGTTTCAACGGAGAAGGAACAGGCGCAAGACTTGGTACGTTCCATGCCTTGTTGCTTGTACACGTCGTAATAGCGTACTAACCGTGAGCAGAAAGTCAAAGTACGAGTACGGATAGCAAAGATCTTCCTGCGAGGCATCAACTTCGCATGCAGTCTGATCGTCCTTTCTATGCTCGCCACCGCATTCTCCATCTTCAACGCAACCAAGACGCTTGCACCACGGAACAACCTCCCACCATGGGCCGCCAACACCAAAATCTGGCCCCAAGTACTGCTGCTGGTCATCGCCTGTATCTCGCTCGCTATGTCAATCTTCGTCCTCATCGCCTACTCAAGAGGTGGGCACCATAGAGCAGAAAAGGTCGCCGCCTACTACACCGTCTTCGCCGTTGGTTTCTTCATCTTCAGCATCATCATGTGGGCTGTCGGTGCCGCCGTCTTCAATCAAAGTAAAGCGCAAGGAGGCAATAAAGACATGTGGGGATGGTCATGCGTCGACAACAAGCGACGGCATTTGTTCGAGGACGACGTCTCTTATTCTCTCATGTGCCGCCTTCAGGTAAGCAAAATCACTCTCTCTCTCTCCCTCTCCGCCCGACCGAGAAAACTAACCATCATCCCAGAACTGGTCGCTTGTCTGCTGCATCATCGAAGTCGTGGTAGAAACGCTCTGCATCATCATCTACGCCATCGTCTTCTACCGCTTCTGGTCCAAGCGCAAGCTCCGAAAGTCCATGGCCATGCGCGACAAGGCTCGTTCTGACCTCTACCTTGCTCAGCTACGCTCTCAATCTGCACCCAACACCCCAGGCTTCGGACCACTCTCCCCACGTTCCGGTGGCTGGCGACCACCCCCAGGCCATCCCGCTTATGTCGACCCGCAGTCTGCTGCTGAGAACGGTGAAGCCGACAAGGTCCAGTACGCCTACGCTCGTGAAATCGCTCAACCGCAGCCCTTCTCGCTGAAAGCACCTCCGATCAAGATCCAAGGCGCTACGCCCAAGGTCGAACAAGAGGGCTTTGATGCACCTGCACGAACACTCACCTCCTCACCACCCGTCTCTCCCGGGTTCCAGGAGAGGCAAAACGAGCACGTCGGCGCAGCGCCGGGCGAGCAGCAATACGCTTCCGTCCCCATTCCAGGCGCCTACCAACCGCTCGCAAGCCCCTCGTACCCGCCACAACCCACACCGACAGCCCCCGGCTTCGACTTCGGGCCCTCGGTGACGGGTCCAAAATAAGCGTGTGTTCCTCCTCTCCAAGTTTGCTCAAAGTCGCATTTAGCGTAGCGCCTCTTTCACTTCTTTCACCTCTATATCTGCGGGATCGGGAATCAGGGTCACTTTTTGGGCATGACTGGCTGGCGATCTCGGAGTATAGCCTTGTACATGATTTCCCACATTTTTTTTAACCATCGGCTTCGGCCGTATTTCTTTGTCTCGATCGTTGATAATTTTCCTTTGATACCTGGCTGCGCTGGAGCTGAGACGACTCTCCTATCTAAATGAGGAGATATTGTACAGAGTAGTTCGCATACCCGCGAAAATGCAAAAAGATTGAATCCATCTCTACCATCCACCTGAACGTGACTCCACGAACTATGATGCAGCCATTTGCTCTTTCGTACAGCGTACAGCAAAACATGCTTATTCTGACCTCTATCAAAGAGAAAGAAAAAAAACCCGCCACCATGCACCTCTTCCACTTTCCACTCCGCCTCTCGCCCCCTACACACACGCACCCCCTCTCCCTCTCAACCCATCTACCTGCAACCGCACCCACTCACCGCACTCCGCCTCCCGCCCCCTCCCCGAAAGGCAACTACCTCTCCGGCCCCTCTGCGGCCCCCTCCCATCACAAAGTCCCAGCGTCTCGCCAAACTCCCCATCCCGCACCAGCGCCGCTCTTCCCCTTCCGTCCCTTATCCGCTATTGCTTTTTCGCATGAACGTTTGCTACCCGCTATCGAAAAAAAGCGGGTTCCGAAGTTCCCCACCCCGGATCGAAATCGACGCCGTGGCTACTGCATGAATTGATTCTTGTGCGCGAGCCTATGCGGCCGTGGATGCAGCCGCCGAGAAGGGGCGTGTGTCTGGGTGTGTCTGTGTGTAGCCGCCCGGAGCTGGTGCCGGGGTGGCGCGAAGCCGAGCGGCGGGGTCCGGCGGCGTAGCAATGGTGCAGTCGATCTTGGTGAGTAGGGTAGGGTAGGGTCTGGGTGAGGTGGTATTTGCGTTACGGGTGGGTGGTGCAAGAGAGGCGGTGGAGGGGGAACTGGATTGGGAAGTCGATCGAGGGGCTTGGTAGAGTGGTAGGTTCTAGGCATGGGTGAGATTGTGTTCGGAGGACTCGAGGTGTGCATTGGAATTGGTTTCATGGTTATTGCTAGACGCTGTGTTGGGCGTGGAATTTCCGTCGCTATATCGTTGCATTCGGTCGGAACGACCCTGCCTCGTCTTGCTTCGAGACATGCAAAATGTCGACGCAATGTCCGGCGAACGAGAGACCTATGACTACTAGCTAGTGTGGAGAGCCTCTATCATTAGATGACCATGGGTCAAATTTCTTCTTGTTACTCAAACATGCGCTACGTTACGTCGTCTCCCGTCTTCACATCAACGACATCTTAGCGACAAGCTGTGGATGAGCTCAAGATTACCAAGAGCTGAGCGGCTCTAAGATCATTTAAAGTCTAGTAGTTGATGTAAGTCTGAGTAAGGCCACCGGTTACGTTGTCAGGAGCGGAGGGCAATGGTAGATTAAGGTCACGCCGACGCCGGTATGACAAGAGGTTTGAGCGTATAGTCAACCAGAAGAGACAGACACAGATACAGGGCAGGTTCTTCCAATGGAGCATGTCTTTCATGAGGCGTTGATTGATCAGGTACGGTCAACGTTAGCCTAAGCACGATGACTTTGCAGTGCTAAACATCTTTGGCAAATCGAGTAACAGGCGTGCAAGAACTAGAGCGAGAGAGGGCCGTCAGTAGCACCAACACAAGGCAATCATCACTTGGAGTCACGAAAGTCGCATAACGACAAAGATCACTAATGGTTAAACGGCATTCACCCAAGTGAAGCCTCCATCATATTGTGATCGAAAGACACTCGCCCGAAAGCAAGGCCAGCTCCATTGATGGGCCGCAAGTTGATGCTTGCTGTTTTGTTAATTACACACCGGGACTCCATGGAGAACCAACCCTCCGAGACCGAATATGCTTCATGTCATGCTATCCTCGTCACCCCTCGCTCCTTTTCCACGCTTATCGGACGATGCCCTCGAATCGGTTCTTGTACCACTTGATGGTCTCGGCCTGGTTGACACGGTGCGAGGCGCCGATCTTGCTCTTGCATCGCCTGCGCTTGGCAACACGCTCGCCGGGGCGGGTCATGCAGACGTAGAAGTCCATACCGTAGATACTGTGTGCCGTCAGTGTGTGTCCGCGGCAATGCCATACATCATGTCCACATACCCAATGCTAGGGTCGTACTTGATACCCAAATCGATGTGCTCGCTGATACCGAAACCGAAGTTGCCCGACTCGCTGAAGTTGCGCTTGCGAAGCTCGTACTCCTTGACCTTGAGACCGCGCTCGAGGATCTCCTCGGCCTTGGGGCCACGGATGGTGACGTGGACGGAAATCCTGGCACAAATATGTTAATCTTCCGTCTTTTCCTCGAATGTGTGATGCCATACTTTTCGTTCCTCCTGATACCGAAGGTTCGGACGGTGTAGCGGGCCTTGCTGTAGACGGGAGTCTGACCGCTCAGCTGCTCGAGCACCTTGGCCGCACGCGTCAGTCTGTCACCAGACTCGCCGACGGAGATGTTGAGGACGAGCTTCTGGATGCGGAGCTCCCGCATGGGGTTGGAGGCTTTGGAGTCGGCCTGCGCACAGCGTTAGCAAGCGCGTCACGGTTGAAAGCATTGCGAATATTGTTGCGTACCATTGTGTATGCTGTGGAGGTTAGTTGGGCGGAGTGTCGAGATGGTCGCTGGTCGTTTGACAAAATGAATTGGCGCTTGGTGGGCAGGTTGCGCTAGGCTCGACATTAAGCGAGTCCTTGGCTTGGCGGCCTAGCTTCGCGCGCAAAGCTTCACGACGACGACCAGCTCCACAATACACCCCGCCAACTTCACAAGAGGGGCTGTACCTACGACTCTACTACACTTTATTTTTTCCGAACCCTAAGTCGTCCTCGGACGCACCGCCGCCAGCATGTCCGGTGCCGCAAACAGGCAGGGAAAGATGGTAAGTAAAGCTGCCTGCGAATTCCTCGAACCTTTGATCTGAGAGAAGAACTGCGCGTAGACTGACTGACTGACGCTGGGGTATAGCAACATCTGGTAGGTGCACTCACCTCGTTTCGAAGTCGCGTCGACTCACACTCTGTAGATCAATTATCGCATGAAAGTCACTCTTGCAGATGGCAGGCAGATGGCAGGGCAAATGCTCGCTTTCGACAAGGTACGCGCTCCAATCAGTATTGCATAAATGTAGCTAATATGGTATTTCAGCACATGAACTTGGTTCTCGCCGACACAGAGGAATTCCGCCGTACGCGACGAAAGGGCAAGGCCGCACCAGGCGCAGCGCAACAGATTACCGAAACTGAAGAACGACGTGCTATCGGACTTACCATCATTCGTGGCGCAAATGTGATCTCCGTCTCTGTCGACGGTCCGCCCCCAGCAGACCCAGCTGCACGACTTGGAGGAGCCACTGGCGGCCCAACCACTGCTGCAGCATTGGCCCAGGGGCCAGGCATTGCACGACCTGCTGGACGTGGCTTGCCTGTTGGATTAACTGGACCAGCTCCCGGTGTCGGAGGGCCCGGTCCGGGATTTGGACCCCCGGGAGGCTTTCCAGGCGCACCGGGTGGCTTCGGACCACCGGGCTTTGGCAGGGGTGGACCTCCTGGTGGACCGCGTAAGTATCTAGCTATCTTGTACATGTGAACTGTTCCTGACGTTACGACAGCTGGAGGCTTTCCTCCGGGCGGACCACCAGCTGGTTTTCCTGGAGGCCCACCGCCTTTTGGTGGACCCCCAGGCTTCCCTGGCTCAGGACGGGGTGGACCACCTGGATTTGGCGGTCGATAGATGGGGAAGAAAGATGCTTAGAGATGATGGAAAAAGTATTAAGGACAGCGGTTGCACTTCTCGGCTTGAGGAAATTCCAACAAAAGACCGACTGGAAGAATGCAAAGCACGAAAGACATTTGGTGCATTGCATGCTCATTTCTATTTTGCTATATGCCAAGTGTCTATAGCTGAATGCTTCGTGTCTTGTAGATTGAGGGATTGGCGTCAGTAGCGATGTGGGGAGGGTTGAGCTGAAAATGATATACACGGAGGTTCACCAGAGAACGCTACTAAATGAAAATGACCTCTCTGATGTTCTGATACATGCAAAGATGTTTACTTGGTGATGTTTCTTTCTAAACTTTTTGACTACGCTCTCAAGTTCTTCTAGGACGGTCAAGTACACTTTGTCACCTCGCAATCTAGCTTTACGTGGAAGTAAAAGAGTCTGGCTTCACAGCCTACATGAATTCCAGCGCAGCGTTCCAGCGCAGCGTTCCAGCGCAGCGTCGACCTCAATACGGCGACGTTTCGTATGAATAGTCGCCAGGTTCGTAGGCTGCAGACACGCACGTGACCAATGGGGATCGTTCCGATGCGCGTGCGGTCTATCGGCTCCGAATCTGCTTGGCGAACGCCGTTCTGACCCAACGCCAAAGATTCATTTGAACGCCGAGCCATCACGACCAAACTCTCCGGTCGCACATCTCGCTTCTCCACAAACACAATGGCCGCCGCAATCAAGGCGCTCAATGCGCGGATACGCTCCAACAAGTACCTCGATTACTTCTGCTCCACCCGTAAGTACGCTCGTTTGTTTGGGACGGCCGGCGATGATCGGAGGGCCCGGTAAGGCGAGAGGGATGCGCCGTGCTTGGAAAGAGATGCGGTGGTGAAGATGGAGGGCTCGAGGGAAGGGGGTTGATGTATGGGTAAAGGATAGAGCTGACGGAGTGCAGATTTCTGGGGACCCGCGAGTAACTTTGGTATTCCGCTCGCTGCGATTGCGGACATGAGCAAGGATCCTGAGATGTGAGTCTTAGCTCTTATCTACTGACCATTGTTCTTTTCTTCACCAGTTTTCCACGCCATGGACTACTGCTAACAAGCCAATCAGCATTTCTGGCCCTATGACTGCCGCTCTCTCCATGTACTCCGGCACCTTCATGCGCTACTCTCTCGCCGTCACACCCGCCAACTACCTCCTCTTCGGCTGCCACGCCATCAACTTCACCTCGCAGCTTGTACAGGGATACCGATACGTGAATTACTGGAATTTGGGCGGAAGGGATGCAGTAGTAAAGGCGAAGGAGGCGGGTGGAAAAATTGAGGAGGCGGTCAAGAGTGTAGGAAAGTAAAGTAGCGATGGAGAGAGACGGTGTGTAGTGTAAGAGGGGAGAGTGTGATAAGGAGAGGGAAAGCTTCAGGATATCGCTTCACGTCATGTTGTATTGAGTGTGGCTTGTGCTACTATCAGGGTGTATCTGGGTCCTCGCAATTGAAGGACTGGCATCATAAATATCGAGAAAGTGACTTGAGTTCCCAATGGCACTGATTTTGAACAGGACATGCCGTATCTGCGCACTCGCGAACATAGAAACAGTTCAGGCACCTTGAAACTCTTGAGGATGGTTTGTATTCGCTTGCAGGCCTTAAGTCTCCTTCAATACCTAAGCACTATCGAAATTACTACCACATCAACCCTATCATACACTGTTGAAACCTACTCTCCCCCAACAGATACAGCTTGAGGTACCCTACACACGATTAGCCCCTATACTCAGCCAACAAACTATGAACAGGCCGGTAAAACCTTGTATCCCTAAGCTCCTCTCTTCCCTTCCCCTTCTTCCCATCACTCCCCACATCAAGTGGCTCCGGCAACATGTTCTCTTGCGAATACCTCCACACCTCCCTCGGCGGCGCCGGCACTCTACTCTGCGACTGCGGGACCTGCAGAACCGGTCCCTTGAACACCATCGTCTCGCCAAAGCACGGCTTCTGCTGATGCTGCTCAAATTGTTGCTCATTCTCGTACTGTCTCGAACTCGCGCACACCATCGAGGCATCCGAATCAGCGCGTTTCCGTGAGAAAGGAATATCGACTTCGGTAATGGCGCCGCGGAGGAAGGGCACGCCCGTCCCTGAGGTGGTCAGCAGGTCGTACCAATGCCTTGGTTGTTTCTGCTTTCCCTTCTCCAACTTGCTTGCGTAGGCATCGTAGTCGGGAGGGAGCGGAGGGACGGGTGGTGGTGGTGCAGGGCGTGGAGGGTCCTGATATTTGTCCCAGGGGAACTCTTCTTTTGCTTTCCCTTTGCTATGAGGTGCTTGCTTACCTGCTGAGATGCTTGCGTGCTTTTTGCTTGGACAGGCTGGCGGTGCAGTAGCGGAAAAGCTGCTGGGACCTACGGCGGGCTTGGGGGCACTGATAGCCTGCTTGAGGAGCTGTTGTTTTTTCTTCTTTGGTGCCCATAAGTCAGCTAAGGTTCCTTTGGGATGCTGTTCTAGTTCATGAGTATCGATGAAGTTGGAAAGAGTAGTGGCGAAGCGGTTCTTCGTTTCTTCCTCTTTCCCCTTGCTTGAACATCCGGCCTGGCGGTCGTCGAGAGATGCGGATTGTGCAAAGTTGTCATGTAATTGGTATGTAGTAGGAGAGACAGAACGTACGGGCATTGCGGGCGGTTTTGGTGGAGGCGGAAGCGTTCCCACACGAAGCTTGTACATTGCCTTTTGGTGTGCTACTTCAGGCGGTTCTTTCTCACCTGGAGGAGGCACCGGTCGAGGCGGGAGACCTCTCTTCTGAGTTTTGGGTCGTGGAGCGGGATCGAGCTTTGGTACACAAGACTGGGACTTTGCGTTTTCAAGGATGGATACCTTTGCATCGTACTGCACGCTCGGCGAAATTCTTATCGGGATATCATAGGAAGTGGTCGAGTAGCTGGAATTGCTCACCTTAGTCTTCGACCCTTGACTCGTACGACGCCGTGTATTCGGTGGCACAGGAGGTAGTTCGACTGGCTCAGAGGATAGCTTCTTCGCTGTCCGCGAGACACCCAAAGGTGTCGAAGGGCGAGCAGGTATAGGAGGGGAGATGACGAGCGGTGGTTGAGGCACTGGTAAGTCGAGCGCAGCCGCATGCAGGGCATTGATCTGCTCTTCTTGCGCCTTACTGCGCGCTACCTTTGCCTGTATGCGTTTCAGCTCGCGATTTCCATACCTAGTTATCTGTATATCCTTCCAAAACTTCTGACCTTCGCCTTGGGGACCTTGGGCATAAACTACCTTGAGTTTCTTCCCAAAGTTGCAGACCGTCATCAGTGTATCTATGTCGGACTGCTTGCGAGTCGATTGAGCATTCTTAGAGCCGGCAGGGGATGCCGGTTTCTGAATCGAGGGTGGTTGGACCCGTGTGGCCTTATTACTCGTTCCGACCTCTTGTCGAAGCTTGGTGAGGGAGACCGGCTGCGAAGATACCTGTTTATCCTTTACCATGTCCTTCGTAGGCCACAGATTGTGAGTCTGTATCTTCATATCCGCTTTGAGGTCCAGAGATTCCCTAGGGGAACGAAACTCATCCCAGCCTATGTTCTTGGGAGGCCATAGCGTGTCAGGGTTGTATTGCTCATCCCTATGCTCTACGTCTTCATGGTACTTCAACAGCGGACTAGCAGGCCTGTCTATTGGAGTCGCTGGCTTATCAGAAATTGGAGACCCAGAGAATCCCGACAAATCTGGAGGCGTATTGGAGCGAAATGATGAGTCTGAGACCCCTCTGAAGCTGGGCAACGGTGACAACGGCACCGTTGGTGGCAAGAAGAACCCATTCGGTGTATCTGTGCATTTCTCTGAGGTTATGTGCGAGATCTTGTAGTCGCTATACGGCCCATGCGGACCATACAGGTTAGTATCCGGAATCTCGCTGATATCATAAATGGCTGGCCGTGACAAAGTGTACAGTGAGCTAGCATCTGCACTGTCACTCTCGTACTCATTCCCAAATCTTGATGAGGTCAATGAGACAGCTTTTTGGCTGTGCGCAATTGAGCCCCTTTGTTGCACTATCTGAGGGCGTTTCGCGAGAGTATCATCCATAGTGATCCATTTGCCTCCGCGTGTGTCGCGCTTCAGCCGATGAGAATTTCTTGGGAAAAAATTGTCGATGATATCATGTACTGTTTTAAATTTAGTCATAGTCGCTTGACTATTGGCAGGTTCTGTCGCTCACTTGGACGATGGACTTGAATGGGCTATCGTGCTTTACAAAGTGCGCAGATGCCGGATAGTGATTGGGAACGAGTTTATATAGAGTTGTTTGGGATGAACTTGTGTAGTGCCCTTGTGCACCGCAAACAGAAGTGGCGGTTTATTTTGTGGTAATGGATTATTGTATTGCTGTGTTGTATGATATGTGTATGCGGCGGGAGGCTGATAAATCTACGCCACGTGGATGCTGAACACCCCGGGCAGATGCTGATTCTGAATTTCGTAATTATTCTGATTCTGTGGGTATCAAATGCATACAAAGCTGTGGAATCATGTATGCAAAAATTGTAATCAATCTGCGCATCACTTTGGGGGAACTGACTGTGATTTATGAGCTCATTGAGCTGTCCTGAATGCTATCTGGGACAAAGAAGGTCTTGGATAAATTTAGATATTGGAGCATCGGGTATCTGGAATAAGAGAAAACAATAGAATGAATGCGCTTTGTCGCTCTGTTTCTCAAGGCAGTGCCGCGTCAAATGGCGGACTGCACAATGTTACAGAGGCGAATGAAACAATTTGCAATTGGCAGCGGGAAGCGGAAGAAACAAGCGGGAGAGCGAAGGAAACCGCGAAGACGAATACGTGCGCGCCGCAACACCAATATCGTGAAATGGACGGAATGGGTTAGTCGAGCAGACAGGAAGTGCCAGAAGGTGGTTTGCGCGGGGTGTCCTTCGAGTCACATCACAGCATGACGTGAGCCTTGTGACCGTTCTAACAATGATAGTCCGATCTTGAAATAGATGACAACTTCAAGCTCACACGAACTAGTGTTGGTTGTTGGAGAAATAAGACTGTGGTTGTATCGCGCACGATCGAACGATGATACAGTTTTACGACAGAAGTTATAGAACTGTCCGCACGTAGTGTGTATCCTATGAATGTTAAAACTTCTGCCCTAGCACCATGTGTAGTTAAGGTAGAGTCCTGGAGGCGGTGTCGTTGAAGGTAAAGTAAGGGATCTTTGCTAAGGTTGGCTTTGCGTTTCAAGACCGTAATAGTTAGCTCACTACGAGCCTCTTCCTAGAGCATCGCATTTTGTGATTTTTTTGACCGAGTCTTCGGAGTGAGTGAAGCCTTCTACTCAAAGTGCCAACGGTCAAGAATGGCATGACAGTACTGATCAGCGGTCGTTGATAAGAGAAAATTTGAGTAGTCTAGCCATGTTAGAAAGGTCACACGTCAAAAGACATAGTTCCAGCTATCAAAAACCGAATCTCGATTCTCTTTCGGGGAGAGCCACGACCTTGAAAAATAATGATGGAAGACTCAAACAGATGTCAGGCCACTAGAACAAGCATAATATCACAAAAGCAATGACTGAGAAGTTGTGGCTTCAATCCTTCAATTGGTATTTCGACATTACCTCATTGGGCGTATATTCATGAATAATTTCGTGATTCTACAACTTTTTTCCCTTCCCGCCAACCAAGTTCAATCCGAAGCCATAAATCAATCGGTATTCCTCTCGTACCGATGCGGAACAACTTCATTACAAGTTGACCGCAGTGCGGAAGTTAGAGCCGGCATAGACAGCGTTGGAGCCAAGCTCCTCCTCGATGCGGAGGATCTGGTTGAGCTTAGCTAGACGCTCAGATCGGGCAGGTGCACCGGTCTTGATCTGTCCGCTTCGCAGACCAACGACGATATCGGCAATGGTCACATCCTCGGTCTCTCCAGATCGGTGAGAAACCATAACACCCCAGCCCTTCAAGTATGTTAGCTGAGAACATTATCATGGGCATATTAAGCACTTACAGCACCGAAAGCATCCTTGGCAGCCTGGATGGCCTCTGAGATAGTACCGATCTGGTTGACCTTGAGCAGAAGAGCGTTACAAGACTTGAGCTCGATGGCCTTCTTGATGAATTCAGGGTTGGTGACGGTCAAGTCATCGCTGTCCATTGATTAGCTGAATGTCATAAGAAAGAGACATCTCAAATTGACTTACCCAACAATCTGGAAGTCGGAGGTCTTGAAGAAGTAGCTCCATGCCTCCCAGTCATCCTCGGCAAACGGATCCTCGATACTGACAATCGGGTACTTCTGGGCCAAAGACTTATAGAGGTCGGCGAGCTGCTCGTATGATAGCCACTTGCTCTTGTCGCTGTCGGGGTTTTTGAAGTCGAGATCGTACTTCTTCTCTTCCGTCTTGTAGAACTCGCTGGAAGCAACATCCATGGCAATCTTAATCTTGCCGGTGTATCCAGCCTCCTCGATTGCCGAAGTGATGAGGTCGAGTGCCTCCTCGGGGGTCTGGATGTCGGGAGCGACACCTGAGAGTGAATCGTGAGTATTTTTTCAGCTAAATTTTCGCGCACGTTGATTACTTACCACCCTCGTCACCAACGTTTCCGGCAGACTGTCCATACTTCTTCTTGGCAAGGCCCTTGAGCTTCTGGTAGACCTCAGCACCCTGGCGCATGGCCTCGCTGAAGGAGGGAGCTTCAGAAGGAACAATCATGAACTCCTGGAAAGCCAAGCGGCCACCGGCATGGGAACCACCGTTAAGCACGTTCTGGAAGGGTACAGGGAGGACATAGGGCTTCTTGGTGCCGGCAAGGTCCGAGATATGGGCGTACAGAGGGACACCCTTCTCGGCGGCAGCAGCTTTTGCGACAGCCATGCTCACTCCGAGAATGGCATTGGCACCAAGCTTCTCCTTGTTCTTTGTTCCGTCGAGCTTGTTGAGGAAGGCATCGACGGCAGACTGGTCCTTGACGTCGATCTTCTCCTTGATGAGGGCAGGTGCGATGATGTCGTTCACGTTGGCAACGGCCTTGGTGACGCCCTTACCACCCCACTTGGCTATACATGCAATAAGTATTTATGCCTGATGCATTAGGTACCCTAGGGTGTCTCACACTTGTCGCCATCGCGGAGCTCGCAGGCTTCGTGGGAGCCAGTGGAGGCACCGGAAGGCACAATCGCGCGATGCAGGCCGGTCTCGCTAACGAGGTCGACTTCGACGGTAGGGTTACCGCGAGAATCGTACACGGTACGGGCGTGGATCTTGGTGATGGCCATGTTGACTGTCACGCGGGGTCAGCTGAGGGTCGAGAAGAAGGTGCAATTGAAGTAGAAGCGAGCTTGGAAGGAGGCTGCGGGTTATATAGCTGGACAGCGGGGGCGAAGTCAAATGATTGTAAAAAGATAAAGTCAAGGCGTGGATCCTGGGCAGAAAAAGCATTTCGTGGACCAGGCAATCGCAGTCCAGAACAGCGCTGTGGCCGGCGTCCGAAGGTGGATGCTGTGGGATAGGCCGTCGGCCGCGGATGAGGTGTGGAAGAAACAATTGACTTACGTTCGAGTTTTTGCGATCAGATGGTCAACGGGGAAGAAGTACGGAGATGATGCGAGGAGGCTTCGATTGTTGAGGGCGAGGGGCACTTATTTGGCGTGGCGGGGCAGTTATGCTCCTGCGCAACCGTGTTGGGACCCTCAGCGTCATTGGCCAACGCGTTTTCGCGGCCGTGGAATATGGCAGAAGCTGCATCAATTGAGTCTCACTACGGCCGCCAAGTTGTTAGAGCGACCGCTGTGAATTGCGTCTTAGCACGAGGCTCTGGCCTTGGAGCCTTGGAGCTGCGACTAAGTACATTGCAATCGGTTCCTGGACCCTGAATAAGGGCCGAACGATCCACACAGGAACTAAAACGGATACTTTATAGTGCAGAGAGGCTTCCAAAAGACCAAACGAAACGCTGCTACCTGTGTTGTTGCTATGCACATACGGGGAATATTGCGGGCATCATTTCTTTTACTGACTGAGCTTGTCGGTTCTCCCAAAAGTACACAACGGGTAATGAAGAATTCAAGACAGGTGACGTATCAGTGTGATATGGTGTGATGCCCCAGGGGCACGCAATGCAATCGACTTGCTCAGCGCTCGGGAACATAGGCGTGATATTTGCAGAGCTGTCAGATCACGTGTCTCTTCACGCTAAGGTCGATTGGGAGCTATTGTCTTGGCGCAGGCAGCTCCGGCCGCGTTATACCACCGAACCACGAGTGCGATGCTCTTCCCCCAGTCCGCAACATCAACAAGACAACACACCTTTGCCTCTCACCTGCAAATAGCTCTAATTATACCGAATACTTCCACCTGACACCGCCATTTCGCAAATCCGAGCCAAAGCGTCATCATGTAACTACTATAGCTTGGTCTTCGAGCTGGGACTGAGACTAACAGAGTTCCAGGGAGGTTCTTCTGGGAATCACGGGCAAGGATTTCACCCTTGTTGCCGCATCTAAGGCCGCTATGCGAGGCGCTACCATCCTGAAAGCCACCGACGACAAGACGCGAGAGCTCAACCCGCACACACTCATGGCCTTCTCGGGGGAGGCTGGCGATACAGGTACATTGAAAACTTGTGGAAGGGCGTGCGGGGAATGCGCGGCTGACACTGAGGACAGTGCAATTTGCAGAGTACATCCAGGCAAACGTCCAGCTCTACTCAATGCGCAACGGCATGGAGCTATCACCTTCCGCAACGGCGAATTTCGTTAGGGGAGAGCTTGCGCGAGCGTTGCGTTCTAGACGGCCGTATACTGTCAATTTGCTGCTCGGAGGATATGACAAAATCGAGGACAAGCCCACATTATACTGGATCGACTACCTTGCGAGTCTGGCCCCGGTGCCGTACGCTGCACATGGGTACGCCCAGTACTACTGCCTGTCCCTCCTTGACAAGCACCACCACCCCGACATCGACTTCGAGCAAGGTATGAAGATCCTGCGCATGTGTACC
Source organism: Kalmusia sp. IMI 367209 (assembly GCA_027946365.1). Taxonomy (NCBI): domain Eukaryota; kingdom Fungi; phylum Ascomycota; class Dothideomycetes; order Pleosporales; family Didymosphaeriaceae; genus Kalmusia; species Kalmusia sp. IMI 367209. The sequence goes on along the minus strand of JAPEUQ010000003.1, from coordinate 1,169,112 downwards.
GAGGAGCTCAAGCGACGGCTCCCCATCGATTTTAAGGGCGTTATCGTCAAGGTCATAACGAAGGATGGCGTGAAGGAGTTGGACTATGAAGACGATGTCAAGGTGGATGTGCCTTGAGATGGTATCTGGGTGGAATGAGCAGTATCTCGGCGGGGTGATCCGGCCAGATGTGTACAGTACTAGGACAGAAGTCTATGTACGCATCGTGAGCCGAGACACCCCAGGACATATAACACACAAGATGGTATATCATGAACGATGGCCATCTCTAGGCCGCGACATGTGCTCGGCCTAGGGGTCTAGCCAAGGAATGAATTTCACGAATGATTTCGGACCAAATGATGTGCTATGTATTTCCGTATTCGCATCTGCAGCACTGAGGTTAACGTCCAATGCATTCTACCTGAGGTGCCTCATGAAGCATAATACACCGAAAGAATTACGCATAGATGTATTCTCGGAGATAGTAGTCAACTCCTGTCTAGTTACTACTGAACATCAATCCACTGTGACATACCGGCTCACCCTTCATTCACTTACGCTTCAAGCATGGCTGCATTGAGCTTCTCTTGCATCAGCACGTTTAAGATATGAAGTTTGATCTTTGGAAAGACGCTGCGAACTAATGCCACGGATGAACGACTCGGTTATCTAGAACTTGCTTGGATTGTCACATTAATGCATTCGCAACTTTATAGAGAGACCATGTTCTCTACAGCTGTGTTCTAGCAGCACTGCTTACACGCTTCTAAAGTAGATGTTTCCTAGGAAATAGGACAGATCATGTCTAGACACTTCTTGCAATGAGTCTTGGCCGACTCGATCCTCTCTGCTTGCCATCTGATACAAGGCATCACCTATTTTCAACCACTCCTTCGAGCCTGGAATCTCCAGTGGATCAAAAAGACGATGCATGACGATAATACAAATCGTAAGCATATTTAAGCATATTTTAAACCATACATGTTTTGCTGGTTGGAGTAATTTCATGCACGTAGCGGGGTAGCTTGTCCGGATATCCTCTCCGGATGTCCAGAAAGCTCGACCAAGCAAAAAGACGGCCAATGAGACGTGCAAAAGAAACGTTTTCCGACACCGGGAATCGAACCCGGGCCTTGCCGGCGCCAATGAAAGCGTTCTGCTCTGATGAGAGCGGCAAATCCTAGCCACTAGACCATATCGGATGATATCTTTGATCGATGGAAAGTTTTGATGACCTTAAATATATATCCATACAAAACATCTCTACAGCAAATTTGAAGGCAAGTAAGTGACATTCGTGGGGTCTATGACCTGATTGGTTGCGCTGTGTTGGTGTTGCAGGTTCATGTGTCGCATCGGTGAGTCACGGCGAAGAAATTTGCGGACCATTTTGGGGTCTACCGCGAGCTCTAGCTTGATAGACAGCGCACAACACTTGCATGCTTCATCAGTGATTGCATGTGGAAGAAAGGTTTGATTGTTTATTGCATAGCATAAATCATTGCAATGCAAGTACCTATCTGCCGTTGCATGAAACATTGATTAACTATATAGCTAACACCAGTCCATGAGTAATGAGCCGTTGCATCAGCTTCTTTCGTAAGTCATTAATGAGATAAGAACAAAGAGAATACCGGTAACACGCCAAGTTGAAAGTGTTTAGCAAAAGGCAATCTGGTATTCCGTGAAGAAAATTTCGTTGTGAGGCCGAGAAAGTAGTAACATGTGCCACGAGACGATGTAGTAAAATTGAATCCACCGAGAGAATCGCTGTAGCTTGAAGAACCCTCTGCCTCGAACAGTAGCTGCTGAGCTGAAAGAAGCTCACGCTGCGATTGGGGTATCCGCGCGTTCCAGTTCTGCCTTTGGAAGTGGAGCAACACCAAGAAGTGTCATCCCATTCTCAAGCACAATACGCGTCGCCTCGAACAACGACAGTTGGCCTTGCGTGAAACTGACATCTGCATCTGCCTGCGCAGCTTGATCAGCTGTTGCGTTTTCTTCGGTCTGATCCACCTCTGGTTCTTCGTTGTCATCTTCGCTCAGGCAAGCCTTCAGCTGTTCGATGACATTGATAATGTATGTAATGATACCAGCAGGTTCAAGAGAGTTATACGAAGCTTGAGTTACTTCTGGGTACTGTATCAGGGTACGAAGAAGGTCCACAGGCTCGTCTTCAGCCAGAGACTCATAATCAGCCTCCGATAAATCCTTTCCAGCAGCATGATCTTTCAGTATGCTCTGGAGTTTGGCATACCAGTACTGCAACTCTGGGCCCGTTCCCATTTTGAAAGCGGTCATGGCAGCGGTATCGAACAGGTGTGCACTTGCTGTACGGGTGGCTAATTCATTGACCAGCAGAGCAGAAATTCCAAGATGTTTTGCAGTCTCTTTAGATGTCCCCAACACTAAACTTCTTTCCTCATTCGTTCTGAGTTCCATCTCCACGGCTGTTTGACATGCGTCAATGATGGCTTGAGGTTTATAACATTTTCCTATTTTGTCGGCCATATTTGACACTTCGCTAAACTTTAGGTGCTGGATCTTTCCCGCAAGTTCTTTCATACCGAGCGCTACCAAAATGTGGTGGACATGTGAAAAATGTACATTATTGTCGTTGGCAGCAATGACGATCATCTTGTCAAAGCTGTATCTCTCCGCGCGTTCTATGAATGCAGCGAGATCTCGAAGGAGATACGTGGTTGCTCCAGTTCGGTCCCGAATGATAGCAGTACCGGCTCTGAGGCCATGTTGTTGCATGTGGACAACCAAAGCCCCAGCACTTTCTTCACAGATGCTCTTCTCTTTCAACATTTTCTCGACATTCTCCATTGATGCAGCGGTAACCTGTGATTCGCCAGAGTATTCATCGAAATGAACGCCCAGTTGCGCGTAGAAGTCCACGTAGCTTGCAATGTTGATGTCTCGAGCACGCTTCCAGAAAGCAACAGCATCCTCGTCTCCATTTTCCAATTTTTTGAAGGCGGCGTTGCGTTCGGCATACATTCCTTGGTTCTCGATTTGCGCTTGAGCTTCACCTTCGTCTGTGCCAGCCTTGGCAGCTTCGTCTCGAGCCTGTTTGCTAGCAGCTACTTCAGGCTTGAATAGTTCGTCAACTTTGTGGTAGATATCGAGGAAATGTGGTATCAGGTCGGCCTGGTATGCTTGCTCGTCTCCAAATATGTCCCAGCCAACTTTGAGAAGCGCAATGTTCTTCCCCCAGTCTCCCAGATAGTTCACGCTAGTGACATCCCATCCCATGTGTTTGTACACTTTGCTTACATAACCTCCTAGAATGGTACTTCGGAGATGTTTTCCCTGGATTTCACTCCATATGTTGGGCGACGAGAACTCTACGAGAAGTTTCTTACGTCCTTTTTCTGACGCAGCCAAATCTTTTCCTTCAAACTCCGCGTGTGAGCCATAAGCCCGGGCACGATCGGAAATGTAAGGGAGAAAGATTCGAGGGAGAACGTCTTGGCTGATAAAGATCCTCAAGTGCACACCGTCTTGAATTGGGGGTAAGAAAAGCGGATGATCTTGCGGAAACTGACCATGCATTAGCTTTTATGAGGAGAATAGCATGAGTTGAAGTCATCAGGAGCCAACGGACCTTCTTCCTTATCTCAAGTCCAAACTCGTTAGGTTTAGATCCAGAACGAAGCTTCGGCAACGTCACTGTGAGATCTCCGTTGAAGATATTATTCGGCCAGTGAATCGAACGATAAGCCACACTTGGCTCACACTCGATCAATTCCGAAAGGAGCTCAGCAAGAAGGGAGCGACACAGGTCGAGCGGGTTGTTCAAAACATCAGCATCGTTGTGTTGCTGAATCGATGCTTCAAAAGATACTGATTGGAGGGCAGCCTCTAGCCCAGTTAGGTCACGCGTAGCCATAGTGGCTAAAGGCATGCGATCTGATCACAAGGCTGCGGAATGCACTTGCTCACTAGATGGCAATAGATATTTTGCTGTAACCTTTGTGCAGCGGTAGAAAACTTACCGGCGGTATACTATATCGAGATGAGGCATACGACAGCTTTGTTCATTGTTCCTCAAGCACCATCGTTCGATCTAGACGCTCAGCCTCGTGCTGAACCTATGCCACGTTGAAGCGTCAGCAATCGTGTTGAAAGGCTATTGGCAGCCTTGATGCATATGAATGCATGCCCACCTTGTACATCTGATCTTGCTGCCCAGTTTCAGGCCACCCATCTCCTGTTCATTGGATTATGGTGCAGGCTTTCTGCCGATGTGTAACCAACGTAGGACACGTTAGGGAAGTTGTAAGATATTGCAATCTGCCGTGACTGGTTGAAAACTTATGCATTCGCTGTCAAATAATGCTTTTTGATCAATTGCATAAGTCGTCATGCACGCAGGCGTGCAGCAGTGGCAGTGGGTGTGGGCGAGGGTGGAGCCTCTGGGTCTTGGAGCTAACCGTGTTCAATATTACGTAACCCTTCCACGTTACTTCGACGAACAATATGGGTCTTTCACATCAACAGACCACACAACATCATTAGCCTCTTTATGTTTGAACGTAAAGCATTGTGCATCTTTCATGATACGGTTGCTTGCTCTCTGCCAGATATTCCTTTTCGGGAAGCGTCTGGCTCGTTTGCCCCAATGTGAAAAGGAACCCAGTCAGTGTTGAGCTATACTTTGACACAAAACACAAAAATACCAGTCTCGACTGTAAGTACATTACCAATAAGCGCTATAAATATTCCAGATCCTAAAGTTTAGGTCCAAACATAGAGATCGAAATGTTCTATAACCTGAAGAAGAGCTCGTTACACGTGACTTGATCGATTGAATCTTAAAGTGTTTAAGAATCAATAATGGAAACAGAATTAGCCATCTAATCTAGTGAGAACCAGCAATGCATACGGTATATCGCTCCACATTATGTGATTAGCACTGACAAACGCACAGTGATGGATTTCCATGTGCACGTTGGCAGTTTGGTGGCTTATATTACGTGCCGCTTGCTATGCTGGTGTCAAATTGATAAGGGAAAGCTCTCGACTTCCCCCAAGGCTCATCAATCTTGCGTTTTACGGCATATATACCGGAATGAATGTTATGAGTTTTGAGCCATTAACTGCCACCACGTATCCACTTTCCGCCCGATCCTTGCGGGGCTCCTGCTGTGGGTGAGCCTTATGCGTAATGCTTCGAAAGAGTAATTCAGATCTAGAATGAAATACGCCAACCGAGTGACAAGCGGAGGGAGGCTGAGCCGGGGTTCCGGTTGAAAGGATCTAGGTGTACAAAAGCTTTATGTTGTGCATGGGCTCAGTTCCGTTGGGCATCAGGTTGAGTGTGGTTGAAAGACCGCATGGTATACAGCAGGAGACCTAATTGCTTTCCCAAATCGGTGTTCCGTTCGATTCTCATTTCCATCTGAATCACATTAACATACCTGGCCATCATCGAGGCAGAAGTCGTGGAGTGCCGAAGGGGGAGAATAACACAATGACATTTGATAGAGCACAAGTAAGACATAAGTTAATGGTGGTGGACAATGTAAACCTAAAAGTATGGCTCTGAGATTTATTAGAGGTTTGAGCCGCATCCACGGCGTATAGTTCGTCTTCAAGATGCATCAGCCTTAAAAATATCAATTTGTAGCAGGTCCCAGGAAAGACTTGAAAATCATCGCGTGTTTAATATACATGATTCAAGGGTAAGTGTAGGATACCAGGAGGAAACTTAATGACCACGCACTTCAGACACTGCATTCGCAACTGCCAGAAGTGAGTCAAAGCAATGATCTTTACACTACGGCGTCTCGTTCTTGTCCTATAATGATATTAGAATACTCCTAGGTTTCTTGATGCAACATACCTATTTCCTTTCTATCAAGAAGCAGTTGGTCAAGTTGACCGGTCAATATCCAGGCAAGTGCCCATTTTGTCTTGAAGCGATGGCGTAGTAAGAATGTCCCGACGTTGACCAATTGTAAGACTACAAACACAATAGCGACAGAAATAAGGAAAGATTTGGCGGTCTTTGGAAAACCGAATATCTCTTCCTGGATGCTGAAGTACCCGGCTACAACGACAACAGGGGTCATGATCTGATTCATCTAGCAACAGTCAGTAGAGGGCTAGATGAACCTTATCAGCATTACCCACAGACAGCATCAAGGCCGCATTGAAGTTATTTGCCGCAGCGACTCTCTTGTTATATACTGCAAGGTGATTGTTGTTTTTGTTGAGTACGTTTGCCTCTCTATTAAGCATGTTTGCTTCCCTACTGAGCATATTGCCGATAGAACTGAGTTCAGCACTTTCTTTGTTGTGTTGAATACTTATATGGCCAAGATGGACGCTTTCCTGTGACATACAAAGCGCGACCTTATTGTAATAAGCGAGAAGTCATTCACACGACACCATACATGTTACTCACCATCTCTTTAGAACTATCACAAGATTCCTCTAGAAATGCCAACCGCTTTTCCAGCTCTATGAGACCCTCCATCGAATATCGAATTGAAAATGCGATGTTACGAAGTGATATACCAAGGGCTTGATCATCTTCATTGAAGAAATAATTGTGATCCCCGTCAGGTGCAAGGAATTTCTGGCATGTCTCAATAGTGATTAAGAAGTCTTGACGAAGTTCTTTCAGAAATTTCATTGTTTTCATCAACCAAGCAAGGGAATTTGGTGCCAGACTTGGATCGCTGCTGAACCGCGCTTTTGGGAGAACGCAGGTGAGGCTATCGTTCTGTTCCAGCCAATCAGTTAACAGCTAGTAGGAAAGACAGGATAAGTATTGACGATTACCTGGATTTTCACGATTGCAGCGATCTTGTTCACGAGATACGCCCACTCTTCTCGCACCATGCGGACTCGATTGTCAGTCGCCTCGAGGAAATACAGTCTTGGATCCCAGACAGAACGCTCTTGCGGGGTGATGCGGCGATACTTTCCGTCGAAAGCAAGGTGATCCTCGAGAGCACTCTCTGTAGTATACAAATCATAGTTATCGTCGGCGTCATCAAGGGTATGGTAGTCTTCATCGAACGTTTTGGATGATGCTTTTTCTCCATCTTGGTCTTCTTCCTCCTCTTCCTCTTCTTCTTCTCCCTCGTCGTCATCATCAAAATCAGAATTGGTAAAACCATATGCTGCCCATTTGCTCTCGTCCCATCCACAAATTATAAACGAGCTATGTAATTCACTGACGAAATACTCACCACCTCCGTCCGAGTCATTGGAGTCTAGTCCTAGGAAGGATAGGTCACTCCAGGCATTGCGGACTTTGGTAGTACCCTGGAATCCGTGATGTTTCATTGATGGGTGTTGTCTTCTTAGTGCAAGATAAGGAATATGACATTCAAACTGGAAGATTTTGAAGCCAGAATGCTGGGCTGAAATTTGAGTGATCGTTGCCTTTGTGGAGCCACATAACGTACCGGAATGTAAACCCTTAATGATGCTTTGCGGTCCACATGTTTGTAAATTGCATCCCGCAGCGCTTCAGCCTGATGAAACCATGCTGTCTTCGTAAGAACACGAATGTAATTTTCGTCTAAATGGGTAATGTGACTGAGCCAAGTATTAGGATAACGTGCTCGACAAGTAGAATCAAGCCCAGAAAGAAAAAAAAAAGGCCGGATGTATGGTAGTTGGACGGGCGTCTCCACTGTATTCAAGCATAAAAGGTCGACTTAAGATAGTTTATGTGGATCAGAAGTCTAGTTCTCAAAACTAAAATAGAAGAGAATAACGTAAGATTGTTGGACTTACATGAGTTGGCGATATGTATCGGTGTGGGCGGAGTCCTCAAAGCGCTTTAAAGTCAGCTTTCAGCCTTAGCACTAAGATAGAGCTCCTTACCGTTTCATTCAGAATTGAATGAAGTGCATCAGAAGAGAACATTCTGGCGGAGACTTTGTAAGAACTTGGATTGAGTGACCTGATGTCGACCCAGGCCCTGGCCGGCGGGAGACCGTCCTCATGCGTTGCAGTTTCCGTGTGCTGTGAAGAGGGTGCAGTGATTCTGGAGCAAAATCTTTTGATACACTCTGCTTCCCAAGAAGGTGTAGAGCTAGGATTTGGCTGCATGAAGTAATCCAAATCGTCTCTCTGAATCTTGAGCGACTCCTTAACTGCAAAGAATTTTCGGTCTTGGAATGCTCGGCGACTAAGGAGCTTCGTATCCCACGTTTTGATATCTTTCTCATAACCTCGACTATGATCTTTCGAATTCGAGCAGCCACCGCAATAGTTATGTTTCATTTGGCTGTCGTCTGCGTGATGACAACATGCCGCTTCCATATATTGTCGCTCTTTACCAGGCTCCTGGGCAGGTTGATTTCCCATTTGGAAATCGAAAAAAATAGACTCCGGCAAAAGGCCAATAACCTGGTAAAATAAGTTGCCTATTAATGCTGTTCTGTATAAGGAAAATTGGACGATCACTAACGCTTATAGATTTTTTTGAGGCATCCGCGATTGGTATTACATCGTGGCCATGTTGTATAGATTTATCTAAGCGCAGTCGATCTATCGTGTACCGTGGTCTCACTGGTATTAATGGAGACGGAGAAAGTTGAGTCTTGGTTTGAATATAATAGAATCGATCAGAGGGCTCATGGGTGATATCCAAAAATTAAGAGAAGCAATTAACTCTTCCTAAAAAGTCCCATGACAGGACAGAAGCCTCCGATACAATAACTTACCCAGTCGAATAATACGTGGTTCTCACCGATCGAGAGTCTCAGAGTCCTTCATCGCTAGTGCAGGATGCCTACGAATTCGTATTTCTTCTGCGTCAATCCTTGTTGGCCACGTTTCTGCAGCCGTATCGTCTGCATACAAGTATGCGTCTCTGCAAGTGATACAGCAGGCATATATCTCGAGCATGATCTGCGCGTATTGGACCTTCGCAAAGCACGCGCAAGTGTCATTATCAGGCTAAACCAACGGCGGTGAACATGGATTTGACGACTGGTTCAATTCATGACAAGGCGAAGCAGTAGAAGGCATTGGGAGAAAGGGCGCTGCGACAGGGCAGACCTCAGCCTTGTGTAATGAGTAGCATATCGGGCCGACATGCATCAAGAGAGCGCCGTAAACAACGAATAGCTGTAAGGCGCAATATATTCATCTGTTTGCCTCGTAAAATCTTCCGAATTCTTTCTCTTAATTAAATTGAGATCGATTGACGTCATGTCACGGAATGCGACCGAGGTCACGTGAATACTTAGGTAGATGTAATTTAACTAAGATCCACGCGCACTTTCACGTAGGCACTTGAGCGAACTTAATACAGAAGTGCTTATACTAAGCTTATGATAGGATGGACTACCTGCAAGCCACGCCAACCAAGGTTTGCATGACCGTGTAGATTGGATTCGATTTGCGATGTCGTTCACCGGTATGACTAGGCAAAGGCTATGAAAGCCTCGCTAGGATAAGGGAACGAAGGCGAACACCCACGTATGTTGATGTCACTGCAACATCATCCTCCTCTAAGATCTCCCAGTTTTAGCTCAATTTCGTAGTCGGAAAGTCGCCACTCCTGTGTGACACCTTATGACGAACTCAACACTAAATCACCACAGACTAAGAATATTGACCGGCTCTTCATTATCCAAAAACCATACATCATGAATGACCCTATTGTTTGAATCCAGTCTAATGAAACCAAAAGTTCTCCAATGAAACCTAGATGCCGAACCCCTAACATATTCTTTCATCTTGTTGAGGTGATGGATCGTCGACAAAGGCATATTGATAGGACAGATCTCCATATTCCAGACCCACCACACAGACTAAGAAGCAGCCACTACTACAGTCGTGTATATTGTTTACTACAGGTCGGCCATAGATCCTAATATTCACAATAGATTGATTGGTTCACGGATATTAATAAGAATAAGTCTGAGAACTTATGCGCACGTATATCTTATATATCTTATTAAAGATGTTAGAGACCGCTACTATATAATCCTTAGTAATAGCAGCCTATGCTACTGAAGCTAAAGGTCATCTTAACACTTTATAAAAGTAACCGAGTCAAAGTCTGAGTCACTCTTAGGAGGATTCACCCTAACAAGGTGTGGCAGAACACCCACATCCCTATATCCCAGAGCCTTGGTTTGGTAGACTTTTTCACATCACGTTCCAATCTCACTTGACCAGAACCTTGCTGATGTCGCACATCTCGCATCGATTATGACCACATCGCCTGTGATCAGAGAAGTGTCATTTGCTATTCCATAGGTCTTGGTGCTTTTTTTCAAGATATGTATAGAAGTAGTGAACTGATTAACTCACTGCATACGGTCAGTTTCAATTATAACTACTTTGATTATAGGGGTGGTACCGAGCATTGACGTAGTCTGTATGGAATCGCAGAATGCCCACATGCAGAGCACTGCCAAATATATGTAAATTTTTTCGTCTGTCAAATGCTTAGGCCTAAAATCTCTTATCATAGTCCTAGTATTGTGCTAACCATTGAAAAATGTATTTGAAAATTTTCGCCTGTCCAATGCTTAGCTCCAGGACTTCAAACGAGTACTAAGTAGCTGGATAAAGATCAACCACCGGTCCTATATATTGGCATCTATTGGCTACGGAGTCCGTAACATGATTGGAAATATCTTGTTACCTCACAATGTGACCCTTGTCCAAATTCGGCTAATTAAGTCCGTTAAGAACCTGATTTGAGGTAACTCACTGATTTTCGGCACAACCTGAGCCTTATACGTACTCCTTGAGTAGGTTCATATCATGTTACAAACACCTTGACTTTCCTTATCAAGCTCACACTAATAAGTTAGTATTACGGTGGGTCGACATATGCGTAAGACACATGCAACGTATTCGGCAAAGACCTTCCTAATTCTATGATACACGAGATGATGTAACGGGGTCCGGTCAATGTTAAAATGTAGATCAAACTAGCGTTGTAACCTTATTGTGGTATTGGGTATAGTTACGTCTCAAAGTCGTGTTGGAAGGGAACTGGTCCGCGAATGGTACTCAGGAGGATAGAAAGCCAATTAAACATTATGTGTGTACTGCCTAGTCATGTGGACGATCGATCTCCTCCTGTCTCCTCCTTGGCCCTGAACTCCCATCGGGCAAAATTTTCTCCGTTTCGACATCTGCGAGGCTCATTCTACCATATTATATAGCACTATTTATAGATGTACCCCTTACTATAAGTTATGCATAGAAATTATTATTCTAGCCTCAAATCGTCCTATCATAAGTACCTTGTAAAGAGATAAAGTTAGATAAAGATAGTGAGCCAATCGATAGTCTAAGTATTTCATGCCAGAGAGGGTTGAACGCTTCTCGAAGATGCTAAGTTGTCGAACACGCGGAAGGAGAGGCTTGATGCGACAATGGGATGACCCCATCATTGCGATCGAGATCTTGGGTTCTCCCTTACTTGGTTGATGTAAGGGATCACGGATGTTCATATGGCTAGCCTAGTACGGAGGTTGATTCCAAAAGTTCTTGCGCCCCCCTGCATCTTGGCGATAGGGGCTCTTTGAACCACAAAACCAATTCAGTAATTGCTCCACGCATAGGTGGCCTTCTGCCCTAAGCTTTTTTTTTTTTTGCAGAGATCTCAAAGATCCCTAGTTTACAGAGTTCTCTATTTTACAAAACTGACCAAATCAAGTATGCCTCGTTATGATATCTCTACTCGCGCCTTTGTCGTCTGTCTTAAAGCTTCTGGCAAGTTAAATAAGGACGTCTCCTCTATGACTTTGATTCCTATACGCATAATTCAATTAATCTATTTGCAAGCTATTATATACGGCTTTAATCCTTCCTATTCTCCTTTGAAAATCAAAGATAAATTACCCTCAAGATACTCCGCGTTCTGGTAGGCTAATTTAATAAGCTTAAATTAATAAGAGCCTTATAAACTCTGTATATACTTATCGCTATAGATAAAAAAGTCTTACGCTAATCTTACTAGGGAGCTTAGTCAACAAGGAGTTAATATTTTAGCATAAACAATTTAGCGAGTCCTTAAGAAAGTAGATTTCAAGAAGATAAAACCAACGAGGAAGCCTAGGTTAACGAAGAAGATAAAGATAGAGAGACTAAACTAGTATCTTTAATATAAAGATTAGATACTTAAGGACTAGAAAAATATAATTTAGTCTAATGAAACCTCTATTATCTTACTATATAGGCGCGGAGGCTATTGTAAGCCTTCTAGCAAGGGCTTACAGGGCTGACCTTTCAGAGAATAGTGGTGGAGTTGAACATGTATGAATTGAAACTACACTAAGATAAGGAGTTGAGAGGGGGCCGAGGTTTCTAGGCCTTCTAAGTTAAGGTATCTAGCTAGGGCCCCTCACTAGTCCTAACTAGTCTTAATACTAACTAACCCCTTTGGGGTGAGAGGTGAAAGGATAGGTCATGTGACTTACTGTGAGGTCTAGTTATAGGCAATAGTATATGCTTCACACTAGGATTGATAGTGAAAGGATGACTCTGGTTGTATTGAGTGAATAATACTTGACGTTCCTAAAACAAGCGCGCAGCGCAGGTTTTGCGCAGCTCATTCGCTTAGCTTTCTTGGCGCACTAGACCCTATTGATCCTAGCGCGATGTGCCTCAACACCATAGCAACTTCACGATATCCTCGTTACACTTACTCCTACCCAGGGTAGGATTGTTACAGCTATAGAGTTTATCGAAAAATAGATAAGCTCTTATAAAAAGCTATATTCGCGAGAGGTAGAAAGGCTACTCTAAATTTATGTTCTAGGGCTACTTTACTTATAATAAAAAAGGTCCTTACTATTACTAGCTACCAGAAAAGGAGAAAAGGAGGCTGCTAAAGAGATTAGAAGATTAAATTAAAAGCTTAAACCTATTATAAAAGAGAAATGGGAGATAGAAAATAGTATAAGACATCTCTCTCTCTATCAAAAACCTAGACGCAAACCTTAATAGAGGTAGAATGAAAAGAATGGTAAGCCAGTAAGAGGCTCTAGATCTAAAATTAATTAGTATCGTTATTAATTAAACATCTTATTATTAAAGCCTTTTCCTTTTGTAAAATATTATAAAATTAATAGACCTACAATAACTGTTCAAGAAGATAAGGCTCCTCTATATAATTACTATGTACAGAGCTATATTTATAGCTAGAATAAGGTAGAAAGGCTTCTTTAGTGTATAAACTCCCCTAATCTTAACGTAATTGAGCCTTATTGGTTTTAGATGAAAAGGCAAATAACAAAAAAAGGAGCTCCTAGATCAAGAGCAGGAGTAATTGTTGCATGGGAGAAGTGCTGGAATCAGGATCTACCTTAGGATAAGATTCAAGCTTGGGTTGAGCATATCCTAGTTCACATACAAAAGATCATTGAGCTAGAAGGAGGAAATGAGTATAAGGTGGGTAGAAATCATTAGAAGACTAGAGCTCAAACAATTGAAAAAGCTTCAAGCAACCTACAAAAGATCAAGCAACCTACAAAAGATCAAGCAACCTACAAAAGATCAAGCAACCTACAAAAGATCAAGCAACCTACAAAAGATCAAGCAACCTACAAAAGCTTAAGCAACCTACAAAAGCTCGAGCAACCTACAAAAGCTCGAGCAACCTACAAAAGCTCGAGCAACCTACAAAAGCTCAAGTAATCCACAAAAGCTCAAACTGAAAAAGCTCATGAGATTGACAAATTCGGAACAACTGCCAAATTGGGTTTGTGGCATAAAGAACCCCTGTCGCCAAGATGCAGGGGGGTGTAAGAACTTTGGGAATCAACCTCCGTACTAAGGTACCTTTCGATTTCAAGGTTAGTAGAGACGCTAACAACTAGCATATCCATGAGTTTTGACTTAGTGTCTCGATCCTTCATGTGCATCTTGAGAAGAGGAACGATCCTTACGCTGGCGAAAGAAGCCCACAGATGGCCCAAGCAGAACATACAACGATAGTGCCTCTCTGCTTAGTTTCACTTCATAGTTGTAACGAACCAATCAATTCATCGGATCTTCGCCAAGTGGGAATTCTCATATCTCTTTGAGGCCAACGAATATACTCGATCATTCATAGTATCAAGGATTTTGCTCACGTAGAGGGTTCATAATAGGGTATACAGAGTAGTGGCCTGCTCCCTCTGAGTACAGACAACTATTTATCCTGAACATTGGCGAAACTTGCTTTAACGATGACCATAATCGATGGTAATGAGATATATTGCTATGGTTATGAATAGTAAAAGATCTCATGTGATGGCAATACTAATAGCAGAGAAGATAATGAGAGGGTATCTAGTTACATGTGCACCTCGTATAGGTTTTCATGATCATAAACTCATCGATTTGAGGCTACATGAAATCGGGAGGTAAATTCAAAGCGTCAACGATTATTAAATAGCACAAAAAATCTCGAAGGACAAAGAAACGTCGTTCATATGAGATTATCAAGCGTGATCTCCTTGCTCTTCTGTGGTGAAATTAATTCCTTGATCTAATTGAATGGCATCAAAACGTACCGTTTCCCTTCTCCGCATCAAGTAGTCGATCCAATTGTCCGAGAGCTAAGCAAGTAATTATGCGATCTGGCTGAATATGCTTGCGCATGAGGAATGTGGCGATGTTGACTACCTTCAATATGAGGATTAAACTTATGAGGAGAAGAACGAACGTCACCCCATTTTTCTGTAGACCGAAAATGGGAGCTTCGATGCTGAAGAATGCCATAACCATTACAACAGGAGTGGAGACATTCGTAATCTAACAATATTAGTAAGTTTGGGTCCAAATGGTAGGAAACATACCGAGAGCATTAAAGCTGCATTAAAGTTATTCGCTTTTGAAACACGGTTGGTATCCACAGAAATGACATGACTTTTGTGATAGAATTCCTGCGCCTCTTTACTAAGTTGGAAGTTATCATGGTTGACTTGGTTGCTCTCTTGACTCATTTCTAGTGTGATCTTTTAAAGGTCAGCCGGCGTCCAATGTACCAGGACAAAGCCGGGACTTACAATTTTAGCAGCTTTTTTGCAGTCTTTATCGAGGAACGATAACTTTCGGTTCAGTTCAATCAGCATGAGGAATTGCTCCCTTATGCCATTGAGGGCCGTGGTACCCTTCTTATCTTTAATATCTGCGAAATATTGTTTGTCACCATCGGCAGCACTAAAGTTTTTACCTGCCTGTACAGACGCAGAAAGACGCTCACGCAGATCATTCAACAGCTCTATAGCATTCACGGTCCACTGCAAAGCTTCACGTAAGGGTTGAGAATCCTTCCTGTCCCGCGATAAGAGCCTTTGCTTAGCTTTCTGATACCATTTATTAGTGTATATCATCAAATCTGCAAGGGGGTATACGGAACCCAAGTTCTGATACTTTTTCCAACCTTGTGAACAAGATATTTCCATTCTCTTGCTATGGTCTTTACCTGACCTTCGGCCACCCTTAAGAAGTAGATCCTTGGATCCCCGGTCGGAGTGTTTGCATCGAGTTTAAGATTGCCGTCACTGGCAATCATGTCAAAGTTCTCTTCGGGCGAATCGTCATCTCTACCATCATCCTCATCTTCATCATTTATCCCGTCATTGTCATGCTCATCCTCTGTATTGTCATCCTCGTTGCTGTCGAATTCGTCACGGTCGGTGAAAGCGTAAGCAGCCCACTTGAAATGTCCCGGCCCAACCACTACTATAGCAGTGTGCGACTCTTTCAAAATCCATCTACATGAATCGGGCTTAGTAAAGGGTATATCGAGGAAGGATATATCGGGGAAGGAATGTTCTGATGTGAAACTATCCAAATCCACTCTATCTGGACTTTGACCTGAGATCTCTCTCAACAAGGGCCGTGAAAGATGGCATTCTAATCGGAAGATTGGAGAGCCGGCCTAGGCACATTATGAACCAAAATCCAAAGGATCGTCGATCTAATGGCTGCTAAACATACTGGTAGTAGGACTCGGAATGAGATTTCGTGGTCAATGTGCTTTTGAAGCGCATCTCGCAGCGGTTCAACTTGGTGATGCCAGGCTGTTCTCCCAAGAGCGAGTATGCAATCACTGTCCAAATGGCGGATGTAACTAGATACCAGGATTAATAACTGTCGAAACTAGGAGACGTGAGGAATGCAAAGAACGGTCGCTTGTTGAGGAAGCAATCAGCCAATATGCCAGCTTACTTACATTAATTGACGGAACATTTCAGGAGGCTTCAGGAGTAGTCTCTGCGAACGTTAGCTAATAAAATCCGTCGAAGAAAAGACCTGGCAAAGTACCTGGTGCATTTCATAACACAGTTGGGTTGGACTGAGCCACCTGGTATACTCTTGAAGTCCATTTGTACCCGACGCAGGGAGATATCGAATATCAAACCAAACCTTGGGTGACACCTTGCCAACTGTTCTTTTTTGAGACAAATTATTGCAGAAGTCGAGGATGACTTCACGAGCCACATCCGGTGTGGAATCGTCATAGTCACGAACAAAGACCTCTAAAGAATTCCCATCTGCTTGAAACTCTTCCTCTCGGGTTCTGATGAAAGGCTTCTCTATAAGTGCTTTGTTCTTAGAGAACACTGGAGTCCAATATTTCCTCGGGCTCTTTGACGGATGTCGCTCATAACGCCGTACAAATTGGATGTTGCTGCCGGCAACCTTGAAGGTGAACATTAGGCGGTGCTTAGTCTGAAATAGACTACAAATCGCCGAATGAAGAGTGAGCTTGAAGTAGATGAATAGGTTTTCTCAAGGTGCGACCCAAACTAGGGGCAAATCCTACGAGTTCAGTAAGCAGTAAGAGTAGCTAGGATGGTGTGTTACTTGTAGCACTTCCGAAGTCGAGCAGTTGGAATTGGGATACACAAAATGCGAGGTGCATTCTCATTCGCTATGTCTACTCGACTACCAAATCACGCTAGACTTCACAGTGTAATTATCACCACTGGGAAACTTGCTGACGATATCTTTCGAGGGGACGTCGTCGGTGGCATGGGACCTTTCGAATGTGACCACGCAAAGCGAACGGCTACTCGTCTGGTTTTTGAACCTTTCGATCGTGTTGGTTGAAGGATCGATTGGTCTTGCATGGCTATCGTCATTAGGATACATTAGTAGCTCTATCACCAATAAGCATGTTTGAATTGTACGCCCTCGGCGGCTGCACCAAAGAAGGAACTGTTTCCATGAGGCATCAAGAGTTCTTTTGCCTTCAAGGCGTTCTGTGCAAGTTGTACACGAACACGTTGAGGCGATTGTTTGGGTCGACAAGACTGACAGAGGCTGCATCGGCAGAAGTGGTTGGTGAGGGCTGTGCATAGGGTATGCTGGAACCGAAGGGCAATCTATCGGGCCCGATGTGCTCACTGCACTTGAGATCGTGGGAACGACAGCCGGTACAATGATTGGTGCATTTGCAAATAGCGGTGTACTCCGCAACGCCAGCCATGATTTCTGAGTCCGGGGTAGAAATGAGGCAATTAGCCTCGGGCCCGTTAGGCTGGCATACCTTGCTTGGGTACGCGTGTATGTGTCATCGTGCAGTGAAGGACGATTCACAACACATCATACGTGCCGATATTGGAATTGCCGACGTTTTTTCTTAAACAGAACCAGTACCTAGATATCATGCGGCCAATCCGGCTCGGGGAGACACGCCTCGAAGTAGCAGGCCAAGTTCTGAGGGATCATACGTACAGAATACCTGAGGCTTATATTGGAGACCTTTGGCTTTAGTTCCCGTTAATACCCGATCCATTAGTCTAGAAGATGCCAAACTTGGTCCCACTGTGCTGCTTGGTGCTTTGAGCAAGGCAAAGTCTGGCCGTGTACACTCAGCCTGATGGAAAGAAATCTGTAGACTGAATGAGGATTCGAGGCGGACTATGCAAAGCCCAACGGCAATCTGCCACGTTGAGAGAATATACCTATTCAACCTTCGTATCTGATTCCGTCAGCCTTCCTCGAGTTTCTTCACCGGAACGCCCCGAGCTGACGACCAACCGGCGTGCATTGTTCCGGTATGCTATACGACTCTACTGTGCGTCGCTTGCCGATGACCAAGGGTTGTTAATTAGTCCAATCGGAGAATATGTGCAGCTGCAAGAAATACTATCGAATCATCGTAGATAAGCAGATGACCTGCAGCATATCCAACCACTGTCGTTAACCAGTCAGCGCCAACATGTACATTCCTTGTTGTCCCAATCTAGTCGTTTCAGTCTCAAAGACGAATGGCCCGTTGGATATTCTGGATGCAACCAAGTACATCGCATTTTTCTTTAAAGACTTCCTAAAGCGCTCGGTGGTAGGTATAGAAAATTGGATTTACCCTCGAATCTCCTCCGGGCTCGCGTCATCGATGTTCTGCTTACACCTCAAGAAAGTGCCCACTTTTTCGTACTAGAGGTTGCCGCCGTGGAAACCGTACGCGTGACCCAAACCCTAGCGCACCTGCACTTTTGTTATAACGCACCCATCACATCTTCCGTGACCACAATTTGTACAGGCGCGATTTCGGTACGGAATGCTAGGATTTCCACAAGCACACTAAATGTAATCAGGTGTCGTCTCTTCCGTCATGTTTCGGGCCGCTTACACACTGATAAACATAGGTGAATTTTTTGCCTTTCGCCTGTACACACTTAGAGCTCTGAAGCTAAGAGAAGAAGAGTATGAGAAATAGTAAATGGGTACTCACAAGCTTCAAGGTAGGAAGAGGTGCTCTCTCCGCCAATTTTGACTTGTGGTCAAGACAAAAGTTTGATATAGGAGCACCCTCTTTCTGAGTATGGAACTCAGCTCTCCAGCGCGAAGTCCTGGCAGCTGTAGATGTCATTCGTTTTCCATCCTGCCTGCATGTTCTGTGCTATACCGAACACCATCAATAATCTGGTTTCTCGCGTCTCGCTGCTCAAGAAGAGCATCCAAAAGGGGCCACCAACCCGAGCGTTATTGATCGACCAAGATATTCCCCCAGGCAATCCCGGTTGCTTAAGAGGCGAGCACTTCCGTCGCATGCTATCGGCACGAGATAATGCGGTTCGTTGATAGATCGGTACGCGTGCGGTTCGTGTATGCGTGGTTCTAGACGCGTCTAGGACTTGCTCGCGGTCGTGTGTGTGTGTGCTACAATAGGAAGGCACTTTGCCGGTCTGCAATTTCCTTGTATTAGTGATTGAGCGACCACTATCAGCGGAGATCTGGCGACGCTATAGACACGCGCTATAGAGCCAGCATTCTTCAGGGAGGCTTACAATGAGATCCAACAAGAAATCAAGCAAGGAGGGATGGTAGAGAGGGAAGACTGTTTGTGTCTGACCAGAACGAAATTCGTACAACAAACTTAACTGCTAGTGAACCACTCGTTCGATCAGGGGTTCAGAAAGGACCTTTATCAATCCAACAGCCATCAACGCCACCGATTCCTCCAGCATGCAAAACCCCACGTCCATTCAAACCTCGATATTGAAGCCGTGGAATATACCGGATGATCCATCAGCGAGGAGGCGTGCGACGATGTTCGAGTGGAAAGCTAAAAGCAGAATGCACCGCCATGCTCGAGTCATGCCCTTGAGGCACAGCTGGACTCACCTGCTGTGTGGCTTTTGAGAGAACAGAAATAGGTACAACCGGGCCATTCCGCGATCAATTGAACAATATGGCGTCGCTGCTACGGCACCTAGGCAATGGTACAAGGCAGTATTTGTAGTCAGGGACAGTGCTACAGCCTGGCGAAGTAAGACACGTAATGGATTTCTGACTCTCTGACATTTCCAGAGCGAGCCGGCGTTCAAATCAGCTGGAATAATGCTGAGCAGGCGACCATGTGCTAAGCATGCTATGGCCCCCTTTGTAAACTTGTCCGAGCAGACATTGGTAATTGATAGTGCTGTCTACTAAGATTTTGATGACGATAGTCATTCCACAAAAAGCCCAATTGGCGGCTCACGCTGGATGCCGCGGCGCGGCTCAAGCTAAGAGCTAGGACCTCAACACTCAGCACCAACGTCCATGCTAACTCACGGCCTCAATTCATACGCCACATCAGCCGCTATGATTCTCCGATACATATGCCTCATCGCGCTCGGCATACGAACCGCTATTACAAAGGAACCGTTGCCTCTTTCTCACGCTGAGCCTCCACTGTCCGAAGCAGCTTCGGCGGAGCTCCTCTATCTCCATCGCAAGCTGATTGAGACCGAATCAATAACGGGCAACGAACACGGCGTAGGCCAATGGCTCGCCTCCTATCTGCGCGATAACAATTTCACTGTGGAAACGCAGGAAGTCTCTGACAAGAGATACAATATCCTCGCCTACGGCTCGAAGCGCTCGACCACAATCCTTGTCTCGACCCACATCGATACAGTACCGCCATTCTGGCCATATTATCATAACAAGGCTACCGATATAATTGGTGGCCGTGGATCTGTGGATGCGAAGGGAAGCGTTGCTGCTCAGATCATCGCGGTTCAGGCATTGAGGGAACATCTGCGCGATGACCTATCTTTACTATTCGTGGTGGGGGAAGAGACTGGGGGAGATGGCATGCGCGCCTTCTCATCCTGGTCTGAGCGACCGCAACCCAACTACGAGATCGTCGTCTTCGGCGAGCCAACCGAGGGCAAGCTGGTCTGTGGACACAAGGGCATACTAGGCTTCAATATACACGTCAGGGGCAAAGCCGCGCATTCTGGATACCCGTGGCTGGGCATCAGCGCCAATGATGTCCTGACTGAAGCTCTTGGAAAGCTATTAGAACTACGAGAGAATGGGCTGCCGTGGTCCGCGAAATATGGGAATACAACAATGAACTTTGGCAAGATAGATGGCGGTGTCGCCGCTAACGTGATTGCAGAGACGGCTTCCGCGAACATTGCTGTGCGACTCGCAGCCGGCACGCCTAACATCGTGCGAGGACTCATAATCGGCGCGCTATCAGATGTAAAGGCGCGTGTAGAGGAGCTGGGTGGTGAACTGTCCATTGAATGGACAGGCGAAGGATATCCGCCTGTGAATATCGATTGCGATATCGAGAATTTTGATACCATGACGGTCAATTATGGGACGGATGTTCCACTCCTGGAAGGTGATCATAGGAGGTATCTGTACGGGCCAGGAAGCATCCTTGTAGCGCATTCTGACCACGAGGCCTTGAAGAAGAAAGAGCTAGAGCAAGCAGTACTAGATTACAGGAGGTTGATCGTCGAAGCTTCGAGGATGGATCATCAAGTCCAGCAGGAATTGTAGATATTGATCGCAAATTGTTATATCGGCATCAGCCATGAACACAGAAAAAATCTCATGATAAAGGACCAATCGGCTCAGTACGCCAGAATGCCATGACGTGCAATCCCAGGCCGCTTCATTTCATCCTCTCTTTTCTAGTTAGTGCCCTAGTCTAATTTCACCGGTTTAACGATTCTCAGGTACCTTTTCGTTTCGAAGTAAGTATTCAGTATACATTACATGCACAGCATGTGCTACTAAATCAAAAAGTATATGACAAGAATCCACCACAAAGTTTCCAAACATCCCACGCATCATCTTCTCACCAAAACGTAACGAAGCCAACCTCCATCACGTCTAGTTGTGGTCGCTTTTGCGACAGCTTGAGCATCCGTCTAGCAAGACTTGATGGCCGAGGCGGTGTACTTGCAGTAGTTGGAGGGACCCTTGGAGACGGACTGAGGCTCGTTTCCAGGGGTGGTACCCTTGAATTCCTCGCAGATGGTCTTGACCGAAGAAGCACAGGTGGCGGTGATAGTCGCGGTTCCACCGAAGTTGGGGTTGATACCAGCGAGGACCTTGCCGTTGTATGCCTTGACGTTCTTGATGACGACGGAGCGGGAGACGGAGTTCTTGCAGTTGCCGCAGGCGCGGTAAAGCTTACCGAAGTCCTAGAATATTTGTAAGTAACGATCTGGATGTGAGAAAAGATAAGATGGGTAAGCTTACCATGACAGTGAAGCCGTCGATGGTGACGGTTCCCTTTCCGTTGTGCTGGATGACCTTGTCGTCGGCACCCTGGGCACCTCCACCCTTGACGAGCGCGTTTCCATCGCCCTTGAGGGAGAGAGCGTCTTCACAGACGTTGACCCACCAGACGTTCTCAATGGTGCAAGCGCCCTTGCAGTGGACGCCCTCGATCTGGTCTGTAACGTTGTCAGTATATCATTGCGAAACACCAACCCAATGACATTCCCCATGTAGAAAGAAAAGAGAAACATACCAGCACCAATGATGGCGTTCTTGAGGGTAGCACCATTCTCAAGGATGAAAACCGCATCGGCATCACCACCCTCAGCTTGGCCACTGCACTTCACGCCACGGCCGTAGGTCTTGAGACCACCATCGAAAGTGCCACTGATGGTCTGCGGCTTCTTGAGGGTAACCGAGCCCTTGGACTTGGGAGTCGGAAGTGTAGCACGCTTGTTCAAGCTGAAGAACTCATTGGGAGTCTGGGCAGCAGGACTGGCAGCAATGGGGGCCACGAAGGCAGCAACAGCGGCGATGAGAGTGAACTTCATTTTGAAAGGTATTCGATGTGTCGAAACGTTCGAAAATGGGTGATGAGTTTGTTGGAAAAGTATGTAAAAGAATGGAAGATTTGGTAACGAGAGTGGGTTGCTTCAAGCAAACGAGAGACTGAAGTAAGGCAGAGAACGTGAGACTCGAGAATGAGATGCTCTTCCAACAGAATCCTATCCCATCTCTTTATACAACCCTCGCCCCGCTCCCACTCCTTTCCGCGCTCTCGAAGCTGACCACAAACCTCCAACACGATGTTCCAAACAGATCATCCTTCCGGCGCCAAACCCCTACGGTATATCGAATGATAGCGACTCGAAACACTAAACATCCCGATCAGGCATCGTGAGCTTGGCATTTCCAGCCATCGTGGTCTGACAGCATCTTAACAACGGCGGCGGAGGGCCTCGGAGCGCTTGGCAGCTTGGCGAAAAATCTTCTATATGTTCATTGAAGTGTTTGAGACTTCTGGTCCGCTGGCCGAGGTCATTTCCAGCAGTAGGGTGGAACTCGTATTTGGCGCTACACCTCGCTTATCGGGCGACCCCTGTTATTGTGAACGGATCCGAGATTGCAAGGTTTCTAGAACTGTTTGGCTAGTTTTTGCACGAATGGGAGAGAAGTAGTGGATGCTGGTGGCGGTTCCCGAGTACTGAACCATGTTTCATGATGGTGCGCATGAGGGCATTTTTAATGGGGGTACTGACGGGTGATATTGCACCGACGGGGCGACCGAGATAGAGGGCTATAGTTGAGAGTGCGTTCATGGCACCAAGATGTCCAAGACGTAATCAGTAAGGTCTACTTTATTTTTCCAATCACCTAGCATAAGGATCAAACGACTAGTCTTCCCTCAAGATATAATGCAGACAACGCGTGAAGCTGGCTTGAACATTTCTCATGAAACAAGAGTGACTCTCAAACATACATATCAAAGGTGAGTTGGATCGTTAGCGATTTCTTGGTTACTGTGCGTGAGTTTCATGTATGACAGAATAGTATATGCACAATTTGCCACAGCAAATGGAGAATTAAAGCGGATTGGAGAAAACAGATTTGATCCCTCACGCGAAAATTTCCGCATGTATGACAGCCAATCCTGTATCAAACAAATCCATGTACTTCTAAAGCCTCCATCAATCTAAGTTCGGCTCAGTTATATAGATCTGTTGAAATTCTCCTCGACAAAGCCATCATTAGTGAGAGGGAGAGAGGACTAATTTTTGTCATTACGAGCTGGGCCTTTTCCTTTTGCGATCACTCTTCTTCCGTACCAACGCCCTCATCATCAACGCCAGCTCTTTACTCGAGTTCGTCTCCTTACTATCTACATTTAGTAACGCCAAGTAGCTTGTGTATAACTGTTTCTATCATGCTTCCGCGGAAACATTCAGATAGGGGTGGAAATTTGTCACTTCGGGTCCCTTACGACGGAGAAGAATAAGCCGTAGGGAGACTAGTCGCCGTTGAATATTAATCTCCTTCCCTAATCTCATCGTCCACTTCCCAGTCATCATCTTCGGGAACCGTGTCAGCGTGACTGCTGCCCTTGTATGCACAACCTAGAATAGCGCGGCCCACGAAACATCGACCATAACATTGATGGAAAATGTGATGCTTCTTCGCGCCGACTAAACGATCCGACGAGACACGTCCTACAAAGTGGTAGAATAGGAGACGAGAGGCGAATTCGTTGCGCCTAGTTGTCCTCGTGCTACGATAGGTGAGGCGATGATATATTCCTAGGAGGTATTTCGGCTTCTTAGGAACAGCAATACTCGGAGCCGGATCCTCAACAGGATTCTCATCAGGCTCGCCATCAATGTCACTAACATTCTCTTGTTCCTGATTCTTGTCCGTGTCCCCTGGACTGCCGGTTTGGCCATCAGTTGCAGCTCGGGCGGCGGCTCGGGCGGCGGTTCTCCGATCCCGCGCTCCCCTGCCCCGGCTGCCTTTCTTTCCACCGTATCCGTTACATTCTGTATGGACAACTTGGTTCTGAGTTGGCATGATAGCTTCTTCGAACATGAATACCTCAGGTTGAGGGGTCGTGGGCACGTCTTCTTGCACAGGCGTAGAAACTTCATCATGAATACATTCGCACGTTTCATCGTGAACGAGCCTGCGTGAGTCATGTCGAAAAGACGCAAACACCCGATCTCCATCAGTAGCGATCATACCTTGAGCTATCATCGGCCTCTGCTCTTGCATCGGCACCAGCTCCTCGAATTGCCTAGGCTCAAACTCATCGTCTGCCATCCCATCGACTATCGACTCCTGTGCTTTAACAGGAACCGACAATAAGTCTTGGATAGGTGTGATCTCCCTGAATTGAAAAGGGTTTAGACCTTGGGGTGGAGATGGAATTACCTCAGCCTTAACAGTTGTTTGTGCCTCAACTTCAACAAACACTTGTGCCTCTGTCTGGACAAATGCTAATGTTTGAACTTGGCCTGTTGTCTGGGCCTCAGAACGCAGACTCTTAGCTGTCTCCAGCTCAGTAGCCGTAAATATGAGCTCCTCATATTCTTCATCATCCTCGCAATTAGACTGGTATGCGGATCCGAGTTGGTGTAGCTCCTCTTTGTCGATGAAAAGTATGTCAGGATCATCAGGATCGGATACTTCGGGTTGATCGGGCTCAGGAAACTCAACCTGGCCAGGTTTACCGGTACCAAACCCCGCTTCTTTAATTTCGGGTACTCCAGCTTCGTCCGGCTGAGGCATCTCAAATTGCTCAGGCTCCGGCATTTCGACATCGCGGGGCTCGACTTCCGCGGCTCGAGCACCCTCGTTGTCAGGAGGTTTCTCTTTTGCAGGCTCTTGAACCGTAATGTCCTTCCGCAATTTCCTCTTGGACGGCATCGTTCCATGCACTTGTCGTCGATGAAATTGATCCTCAGCCTTCTTGGTCTCAACATCTCCTTCTCCTTGTATGACATCATGCAGTATCGCCGAAATCTTCTTCAAGTTCTCCATCGCTTCGAGATTTTTCGCAACGCGTTTCGTGTCCTTCTTGTCTATAGGGGGAGTTAAGTCCCGGAAGAGATCGACAAGAAGCTGAAAATCATTTGGAGGCTCTTGCTCAGAGTTTATCGTGGTGAGCGCCTGACTATGATCCCAAAGAAGCTCTGAACGAATGCGAGAGAGAGCCGCGTAAGCTCGACGGAAGAAGGAAAGATGATCGAATTGGGCATAGAGTTCTTGATCCTTCAATTGACAGGCTGCATGCTCTAAGAGCTGATCGTGAACGCTATGGAGTTTCGAAAAGTCTGGGAGTCTGACCTTGCTCTTCTTTCGTGACCTCTTATTCTTGAAACTCGATGCACGCTTAGCAGCGATTGAGGCGAATATGATACTGACTCTATCTTTGAGATTGGGAACTTCCTGCGTCTTCGTGTCACTAGGCTTGTTGGGGCCCTTCCCCGGGATCTTATCGAGGTCAGTCTTCAAAAGCGCAAAGAGGTTGTGTAGCCGCATCCAGCGATCGCTGCTTGCTTTTGTATCGTAGTAATCCCTGATGTCACCTTCCACTTTTCCATATGACGCGAGACCACGTTTGCGCTTTCCTTCATGAGTGGCTCGCTTGTGATCCCCTCGATAGTCCTTTGCAAACATTCGCATAGAGGAACACAAGGCCAAGCATAGTCGATCGGGAAAAAAGCTGGGGTCTGTAGGGGGGCCTCCGACGTAGATACGCGCTGCACCTTGGGATTGGATTATGAATTCAAGGTCTGCCCAGGGAACGGCCAGCCCGCCAACCTTGCGGCAAGCGTTATAGAGATGAGCCAAAGCAACGATGAACCACTGAGCCTTACTTATAGCACTGCTGTGGTATGATCGATGATAAAACCACATCGTCAGTCCCGAAAGGATCGGATGCAGGGCAAGAAAGGTGACTATGTACATGCCAGATGCGGTCCCACGCTCTTTACAAGTCAACTGTTTGAGCCAATCCAGAAGGCGCTCTAGGGTTGGTAAATAAACGTTAGAGAACTTGATCTCACCAACTGTCATGTAATCGGGCTTGTCTCCCTTGTTCCACATTTCGTCTTCGTACATCATGTGAGCCCTTATAAGATCGGCCGTATGCACTCCATGATCAAAGACGTCCACATACACTTCCCGCAGGTGGCTAGTGACATTTTGCTGGATGTCTAGCATGATTTGAAACCCAAATGGCAACCAGATCTCGGTCCGAGCTTTTGGAGAACAGAAGGACTCGGTGAATCTGTCTAAAGTTGCCAGACGCAGTTCATTGGTTTTGATGAGCTTGAAGTGTAGGAGAAAGCGTAAAATGAAAGACTCATGTGAAGGGTCTCTCAAGGTTTCGTCTGATCCATCGGCTTCGAGGCGCCAAAACTTCTTCATGTAGTAGATGGCTTCCATACATAATAAATCCGGAGCGTACATTACTTGGTCGCCGTCTTCGGAGGGCAACTCCGCTCGTCGATCATCCGCTGATAGTAGTTGACAGAGTTTGTCGATGATGCGGAGAATCTTCTGGCTGTCTGCGTCATCGTCCAGATTCTCAACTAGAATTCCCACATTCTTGTGAACCACACCCAGCGCTAGATCTGAAACCAGAGCTGCTGTCATCGTTCCAACTTTTCGGTTGACCCAATCTCCCCATACATGCTTGACGCGCTGTCGAAGTTGGAAAAGATCATACAAAAAGCAGAGCACTTGGAAGTCTTCATCCATGTCTAGCTCTGCCTGGGTCATTTCTGGGAGTTGTTCAACGACTGGTGAGGCAACATGCCGCTTGCTAGAAGCTTTCGCTTCGTCAGACCACCCAGGCCGAGCCTCTTTATTCATTGTGACGTCTTCGTTGTCCTCATTCCCTCCTTTATCTCCAATATTATTTGAAAGATCGATTAAAATAGCGAGTCCCTCAGTCTTGATACTGTCTGGACGTGCGGTGCGACCATTACCAACTTCCACACGCATTGTAGACGTAAAAAGCCAGCCTTTGAAGACATTACGAACATCGTCTAAGACAGATACGAAGAAAGGATGCTGCTCGTCAGATTTCTTATTATAACGATACCACTCACCAACCTCTTTCCGAGCGCGGATAGCGTCATTCAGATCCGTGAGGCCTGATATATCGTCTAATGGCATTCCAGAATTGGCGACAGCCTGGGCTATAGGCAGAATATCCTTCTGTAGGATTCGATATGGCTTGATGTGTCTTCTTCCCTTCTTCTCCTTTTGTTTCACAGCAGCATCCTTGGCATCAGCCTCAGCTTGAGCGGCGATCTCAAGCCCGCGCCTCTTTGCTGCCTTCATAAGCCATGTTTCGAAGTCATTCGTATACGTCTTGTATCGCTTGTACGTCTCTGGAAGCTCGTTGATTCCGTAATAATTCATTTTTGCAATCGAGGTTGTTCGGGCCGCGCGGTTGGGTCTGTCTCGGGGGAGAATTAAACGAATGGGAGATTCATATGGACCTCAGTCCGGCTAGGGCTGAACGTGCTGCGCGGAAATAGATTGTGGACATTAATCTGGCTTAGGTTGAATATATGGTGCAGTTGAGGCTCTTAAAGGTGGCGGGCGAAGGTGTAAACAAACAAGGCGAGGGTTTATGTAGAATTGAAATCGAGTCATGATGAGTATAAACTTTGTACGAGCCATTCACTTCATGCGAGTACCCTAGGTAACAAACAGAAAAAGCCTAGATGTGTTGCCTAGAGATCACCTGGGTAACCAAAGTCGAGGACTTGATAGTTGCAATAGTGAAGCGAGTCCATTGGACTATCTGTTGTGACGCCGTTGATGCAATAACACCATAGTCGTGTTGCCGAGAGGTATATGTAACGGAAACAAACTGGCGAACTGCTGATGAGTCAAATCAGACTCGAGATGAATTCCATAGCAAGGCTTGGCGCTCCTTGCGTGGAATAGTGAACGCACATAGCGCACAATCTACCCGCGGGTCCTTTGAGCGGGTGCCATAGTTTACAATAAGTAGCCAACCTTTGATCTAGTAATGTAGGCCTACTACTAAATGGCGGGGCGCTCGATACCCAAGGAAGTCGCGCTGAGGAGGTGGGCAGATTGCCACTGAAAGATGAAGGCAAGCGTGCCTCAATCTGTCCTCAGACTGGTCTATAATAGAATTAGAAGTTTATTGACACCAAGCCGTTTTGAAACGTCCTCGAGCGTGCAACAACATAACTCTTCCATAGGTAAAGCAGGCATGAGCGCTAGACACGTGCGGAGCAGACCTTCTATCGGGGAGATCAATCCATTATGAGACGCCCGTGGCTCGTCCGCCGTCGTTAAAAAATCCAAACATCTATTTATCGTCATTTATGCTTCCTCCCCTTCACCTTCAGTAGCCTCTTTAGCCTTGTCCTACCGTATCGTACTCGTCGGTACCTCACTCTGGTGACCTGGTTTGCGGAACACAGCCTGCATCCAGCAGCGGTACATTTTCAGTCTGCGCTGGCGGTTCACAAGCATGCGCCTATCGATGCCGAAATGTACAATCTCAAAAGCGGGACGCGGGTTGGAGCCATTTAGGGACAGACTTGAGAGCTGTTGTGCTGGCGGCAGGTAACCAGACTCTCCGTTCGTTTGGTGTCCATTCTGTGCCTGGGGTTCTGCTTCTTGAGTTGTTTGTACCTTGCCACCCCATATCTCTTCTAATTCCTCCTTCTCGAAGAAGTATACACGCGTGCCATCTCCTCTTACGTAAAAATTTTCCTCCATGTACCTGCCTTTTTTGAATCGCACCTGTGCCAGATCACCCCTCCCATAGTCCCTAAATAACACTTGGCCGCCAGGCTTTAGAACCCTCCATATATTTCTCACAGCCTGGTCCCACTGACTCGGATTTAGCGCCGAAAAGATGAAAATCATAAGCACAACATCTACACTCCCTTCTTCTAAACCCGGCGGCAGTCCTCCGTTTTCCGATTCTGGCGACGCAGCAACGTCCCATACGTCTGCCTGTATATACTCTGGATCGTATAGCTCGTGGCCCCGTATTAACTCCACCGCCTTTCTCGAGAAATCGCACGCATGGATCTTCAAGCCCTTATTTTTTCTTTTCTGTAATATCGGAAACGCGCTGTTCCCTGCCCCAGCACCTACCTCCAGGACGACTGCTGGCGGACTTTCTTCTCTCGTAACCTCATCTAGCACAGGAAACTCCTGCGCCAACCACTTCCGATTCTTGAAGAAATTCGTCTTGTTGTTTTTATAGAAAAGATTCCACCATTTTTCAGGGTTATCATTGAAGCGTTTTTTGTCGAATTCAGACACAGGATCTGCGCGCTGCTTCTCGTACTGTTCGGAGGAGAAGGTCGCGTAGACTGGATCGACTTCGACGTGGTCCCAAGCATTGAACTCGAAGATGTCATCACCTTCTTCGAGGAAGCGCGAACCGAAAGCAAAGGGGTCGCTGCGCTTTTGGTTGTTTGTCGGCGAATGGGATCGGTTCGCGGGTTTGCGCAAGGGTGCGATGGAGGCGGGGACACCGTATGCGTCAGATCCAGCTTCGGGTTGTTGGGTGCTATTACTTAAGGGTGGCGGCGTTGTAGTTGTAGAGCTGGACGAGGGGCGTGGTATGGGGTCGACGGTTACGGCGAAGCGCATGTGTTCCATTGCTTTGGAGAGTTGTTGCTTGGGTTGCTGTTTCGTGGATTTGGAGTTGTCGGTTTGGAAGCGCTGGTCGGACGTGTCTTCTGTTGAGGGTTCCATGTCTGCGCACAGGGTAGGGGCTATGAGAAAGAAGTAGTAGAGAGTAATACGAATCTCAATATTGTTAGGGAAAAAGGCACCCTCCAAAGCATGCCGAGGAGGGGCACGCGTAGGAAATTTTGGTATCGATAAGTGAAATCACTAACCTCATTGCAGCTAAAACCCGAGCTTGTTCCTGGCAGCATGTCGTCAGCCAATCCAGCCGCGACAGTTTCCATAGCTCCCATCGTCATGATAAATGAACCTCATACATCCCCTTCCCTCTGATTCCCTACTCAAACCATGTCTTTGAGGTGACATTATCTTCTCTTCTCCATCCTCTGCGCCCTACTATCGCTCCCACAATGTCGGCTCCTCGAACGCTTCGTCCTCTCCTCCGCAGGCCAGCCCAGCAGCTTCCGACCCTCCAACAACGTCGAACTTTCCTTCCAAACCCTTTTCAGTCTGCCCTGAATCCGCTCAATGCCTCGTCGCAACCACAAACACTAACCGCGACACGGACCCTTCCGTATTCAGCGGCACCCATTTACTCGATTGTCTCAGACGTCCAAAGTTACTCCTCATTCCTACCATACTGTCAATCCTCTCGCGTGACGCGCTGGTCGTCGCCAGACCCCACATATTCCCGCAAATGGCCGTCCGAGGCGGAGTTAGTAGTGGGTTGGGGCAACTTGACGGAGTCTTTCACCTCGCGCGTGTTCTGCGTGCCGGGCAAGATAGTCGAGAGCATTGGCGGGGGTACAGCGACAGACCTCCCAGCTAAGGATATTGTCCATCACCTAGACGGTTCGAGGGATGGGGATAAGGGCGCAAAGGGCGCGGCAAATGGATTGATGACGCATTTGAGAAGTCGTTGGACAATCGAGAAGCTGGGAGAAGAGAGGACCGGCGTAACGTTGGCACTGGAGTTCGCATTTGCAAATCCGATGTACACAGCATTGAGCGCGGGAGCGGCACCAAAAGTTGCGGAGATCATGATTAGAGCGTTCGAAGAAAGAGTGCAAAAGCTGCTTGCGGGAAACCCGGAACTTGCGAACGCTGGATTGGATAAATTGAAGGGTAGCAAGTTGAAGAGATGACAAGAAGACGCATACGAGGCGAGTCAGCGCCCTAGGTACATACTCAAAGATACTCGTACATACTCGTACGCGTGGGCTCGAAACCGAGAACTGCCTGCTCCTTAGGGACATGCTATGATGATGGGAAAATAAGTCAACGGGTGGGCGGTCTGTTGACCATTTCGTACAAGTTCAGATTATTCAAGCTTGAAATGCATGTAGAAGGAGAAGACTCAAGATGATGCAACTGGAAGAAATCATAACTTGGCGTTGGACACATCGACACTCTATCCTGACGAAGGCCATGTTCATATTAGATTCATTTCCGTGACTACATAATGCGAAGAGCAAGACAATCAACCCCAGAAACATCAGAGGATATCACTACAACACCCCATCAGACACGTGTATACCATAACCCGTTACCAAACCCCCACGCCCAAAACCAGATATTCAGCAACCCCAATCATATCCTTTTCCCCTACTACTCACGACCCCACTGCATGGGCAAACACCTTCGCCGCAAGATCACTCAGTAACCGCGCCTTATCTGCCTGCGGCAACTCCTGAAAGACGCTGTATACACTCTTCCTCTTCGCATCTCTCACAGCGCCTAACCTATTCCCCGCCACTGCACCGGCTACCATCCCAGGGAAATTTGCGACGATGAATCCCATCGCAGCTCCACTCGCGCCCCCAATCACGCTCCAAAACTTGCCTGTCGGCGCGGCCTCCTCTCCCTCCGCCATCCCCTGTTCCCGCAGCATCTCCTCGAACACGCCGCCGAATTGATCATTGCTAAATCGGTTGTGCGATTCCTCCGTATTGCCAGCGGGTGCGCTGCCGAAGCCGAAGGCAGACCATGGGAAACCGCCAAAGCCACCACCGGCGTTGTTGGGACGCGGGATCTCTTCTTCGAATTCTTCGTAATCAGGAGACTCGGGAGCGGAGGTGAAGGACTGGTAGCTGCGAGCAGCGTCGTAGTCGCGGCGACGGGTTGGGTCCGAGAGCGTGTAGTAGGCATCGTTTATCTGCTGGAAGCGTTTTGTGCGGGCCGCGCGCTCGGGGCTATCGGCAGCGACGCGGTCGGGGTGGTGCTTGAGAGCTTGTCTGGGGAGGTGTTAGGAGTCTGGTGTAAGGGTGGGTAGAGAGGGGTACTTCTTGTAGGCATCGCGGATCTGCTGTTGCGTCGCTTTGTCACTGACCTCGAGGGTCTTATCTGAGACCGTGTATAAGTATCTAGAGGATCGATCGAGGAAGCTGGAGCTTACAGTAGTCCACTTTGGGAGCTGTGGAAAGTTAGCCTAGTAGCGCAGGTGGCCGAGTCGGTGATGCTTACTAGACATAATGTGTTTTGAAGAAAGAGGAGAGAGGCTTGTATCACGCGTGAGGAAGGGAAGCTGTAGATCCAAGGATGAATGAGTACTAGGGAGATTTAAGATCTCGCGCAGAGCGCAAAGCGTGGTCAGAGTAGAGTTGCGCGTTTCTGTGACGTCAGTGTCCGCTTCCGCCTCCTAAGCCACTACGGGCGGCTCATATATCATGTGAAATCCGAATACAAGCAATACGCCAAACGTCTTACTTGTCACATAAATCTAGGGCATTCTATGGCAGGCTATGAACTTGGATCCATATGAATGTCATCAGCGTAGCAGTGTCACAGAAGAGGTCTCATGTTGGACCTGGTAATCGGGCTGAATTACTCATCGTCAGGCTCACAACATAGGTTAGATAAAGCAAAAGCCGTTTGATTTCTTCAAGGGAAACCTGAATCCCAAGCACCATACGTGTGTCCGATCTAAGAAACGAGGACCATCCAACGCGCCAATGTATCCTGCGCAATGTCCAATAAAATGCTATTCCACTATAGAATGAGGCCCAATTAAATCAAATATGCAAAAGAGAAATTCCGAGAATCAAGATCAAAAATGATTTCCCAATGACATGGATAATGGAGCATGATGACAGCTATCTGCGGAATGCGCATGACAAACTTAGTTTTTGCGGCGGCTTCGGCCGCCCCCTCCGACGCCTTTCGCTTTCCTTCGCGCTCCCACCACTCGACCCTGATTTGGCAGTGCTCTTGATTGTTTGCACGCTGTGGCCACTATCATCGGCTTGAATAGTATCGCTACCAACGGCCTGAGCCTGGGCGTCCCCTTCTTCACTCACGTCAGCCATGCCTCCCCTGTGTGAGATCGCAGGATCAGAGTAACTGCCCTGAGCGCCTTGCACGCTCGTCGCGCGTTGAGCAGGAACCGGTATACGGCGTGGCATTGTCATGTAAGGCGCTTCGGCGGAGGCTACTCTTCGAGCATATTGGGGCTGAGTTGATGGTTGGGCAAGATGACCCGCTGCTTGGTACTGGAAAGCCTCCGCATTATGATGTTTGTACTCGGAAACTGGGAAAGGGACAAGCTTAGGAGGCTGCTGTATTGTAGAAGAACGACTGCGACCGCCTGAGGAAGCCTGGATATCGGCACTGTCTTGAGCAGATTGGCGAGAAGATGATGACCCGGGCCGTACAGACTGAGGTGGAGTCGGCATCCGGTAGCTGATAGGAGAGCTAGGAAAAGCGCCCGGGATGTCTCTAGAAGGAGCGACCCGTGGAGGGTGTCTGTGCTTGTAATGCTCCCCTTGCGTTGGTATTGTTTCCTTTCATCGATGGAAGCCTTTCGATGCCCTTGGAAGATTCTGGCTGTGAAGGTGACCCTGGATGATGACGAGGAACTTCCCGACCGTTATATCCTTGGTATGCATTGATTGGTGCAAACATCGGTTGTCCATTCGGTCCTGGTATCAGAAAACCTGGTGGTGCCTGTTGAATGGTGGACTCGGTAGCATTCGAGGTTGCTCGTGCTCGATTGCTAGACTTCTCTTTCTTTGCCTTGCCCCCGAATATAGAAGAACGGCGCTGGTTCTTCTTTGATCGCGGGCTATTTGAACCTGATGCGCCAGTGTTACTCGAAGTAGTGGCTGCCGATGTGTTTGTGTTGCCATGGATCACAGGTGCACTAAGAGGCCGAGTTCTAGCTTGTGGACGCGCTGCAGGCGCCCGCTGCCCCCAGAGCCGATTCTGGTACACTTCGAGTTCTTCTGGAGTAAGTTGTACGTCCACTTCGCCAGTTGCCCTAGCCAACCGAATTTTGTCCAATGTGCGCTGAAACAGGAGTTCTTGATATTCGGCAGCAGACATCATTACATCGCCTACATCTTCATAGTATCCTTCATCTTCCAAGTAGCCGTAATCTTCGCCATATGCTAAACCGTCTACTTCCGCAGCGCGCCGTTCCCATGCTCTGATATCCATATCGTTGAAATAAAGTTCATCCGGATTGAAAGGTTGCTTGCCATTTGAACCCATGTTGTAACCTTGATCTAATAATACGCCGTTATTTTCATCACCACTATCGAGCTCTTGAAATCTGTACACATCCTCCACCTCTTCCAAATACTTCCCCACACCTGCTGCTCCTCGTCCCCCTGGCGGTCTTCCCCATGGGGGCGTACTGAAAGGAGCTCGCGGCCGACCACCTAGACCGCCTCCTCGGAAAAAGCTGACTCGATCGGCTTGTCCATGAATGCGGCATGGCCCAGAATGGTGACACCGGAGGCTCCGATGAGCCAGAGAACGGTGGTGAATGGAGAAGCCCAGAATCCAAGGGGAATGCAGATGACCAGAAGAGTGGTGTAAAGCTGGGCAGTGGTGGCGCGCCAACTACCAATTTGGAGGTCGTTGCCCTGGAGCTTACCGATGCCGTACATTCCACCCACAACCAAGAAGATGACGAAGAGCAGTGTCAAATTGGTGAGCAAACTATAGATGCTGAGCATGACGAAGACAGCGGCATAGTTGCTGGAGAAGTAGCCCAGGTTGTAGTTGACCCTGCTCTGCACCTCACTGAAGTTGGCAGGTTTGGAGATGCGCTTGATATCGAAGAATTCGGTGATGGGGCGCAGATTCGCAAATCGCCCGGTGAGGGACTGTGACTGGAGTCCATCGAAGCGACCGGAGAGATTCAGCCTAGACGTCAGAGCGTCTATCGGAATGCTCAGCCGTGACATGATTGTAGATTGTTGTGTAGAAGGGAAGGGTGGATTCGGTTGCGGAGGGTTTTCAATGGGGAGCAGGTTCTGCTGGGCCCCGGAGTCTGCGTATGGAGCCATGATTAGAATGCGTAAAGTGCAGGATATTAAAGGTTGCGATGAAGGAACTGCAGCGCTAGAGACGTGTCTTTTTCCAGAGGGCAAAGTGCGAGGTATTTAGCCAAAGCCGGAGCCTTGCTAATGTCGCAAGAGTTGCAAGAAGAAGGCGGACTTACGCAGCGGATGGTAGTTGTACGGACGTAGAGAGGAGGCTGTGAGGGTGCGAGAACGCGCGTGCTGGCTGAGCGGTGATATTCTTTGATGGATAGCTGAACCCTTGCCCACGAGCCGATCCCCTTAACTAAGCCCCAAAATAGAAGGGACTAGGCGGGACCTGGCCGTTGCTACCGAGTTTCACATGCCCGGGGACGGGCCTCCACAATTGCCATTTCCATCCATCTGGCCACGAATGTCGCGAGCTGCGAAAGGTGAATAATAAGAGAAAGACAGAAGGCCGGGCGAGCTCGGGGTGCTGCTCTCTTTTCCTGCTGGTGTCCGCCTTTGACTCGGGCACCCCTTCTGATTGGACCACGTTAAGCTTCTTTACCGGTACTGCGCGCACACTGCAGTAGAGTGCTTTCATCCCCCATCCGCAGCCACTCAAGACAGCTTGCTTCGTCCCCACCAGACGTCTTCTCTACGCCATGAAGCCCAGTGCGCTCTCCGCGCTGGTGCTGTGCCTGTTCGCCGCCTTTGCTGCCGCATGGACAAAAGAAGGTGCGAAATATCCCCCGTTGCAATACGCCGTTTGCAGCGTTCCGCACATTTTTAGGACCATGCACACTCGCGCATGCATTCATCCAGCTGTGCATTAGCTAACCCTCACCGCTATAGACCACGAGATATTCCGCCTGCGCGATGAAGTCGTTGCCTACAATGGCCCAAATGTCACCTTCTACGACTTGCTAGGCGTCAAACCCTCAGCCTCGCAAGACGAACTGACCAAGGCCTACCGTAAGAGGTCCCGCGAGGCCCATCCCGACAAAGTCCGCAAGTCCTTCGATGCCAAGCGCGTATTAGAGAACAAAAAGAAGGGCAAGAAGGTCACAAAGGCGGCTACAAAGAAGGAAATCGATGCCTTCATGAAGGAAGCCACCGCTGCTTACCAGCGCCTGTCCGTCGTTGCAACTGTCCTCAAGGGCCCAAGCCGTGAGCGCTATGATCATTTCCTCAGAAATGGGTTTCCTAAGTGGAGGGGTACTGGATACTACTATGAGCGTTTCCGCCCTGGACTTGGCTCTGTGATACTTGGTCTCTTGGTCGTCATGGGTGGTGGCATGCACTACTTTGCTCTCGTCATGGGCTGGAAACGCCGCCGCGAATTCGTTGAGAGGTACATTCGGCATGCGAGAAAGACCGCCTGGGGCGACGATACTGGCATTCAAGGTATTCCGGGTGTCGATGCGGCCAGTGCTACCCTACCGCCAGTCAACACTCAGCTATGGGACGATGAAGATGACACACCCGAGGAGATGGCTCCCATGAACCGCAGGCAAAAGCGCGCCATGGAGAAGGAGAACCGCAAGGACAAGAAATCGAAAGTTGCAAAGAAAGCGCGAAACTCAGGCATCAGCACCCCAGTTGAAGCACAACTGACCTCTGGTCCCCAGGGAGCGAAGAAGCGCATTGTGGCCGAAAATGGCAAAGTCCTTGTTGTCGATTCCGCGGGCAACGTTTTCCTTGAAGAAGAAAGCGATGAGGGTCAGAAGCAGGAATTTCTGCTCGACGTAGGTTGACCTATGCATACTCGCTTTGACATATACTGATCGTTCGTAGCCCGATGAAGAGCCCAAGCCCACAATTTACGATACGCTGCTTTTCAAGCTTCCCAAATTCGCCTACAATCAGAGTATCGGGCGTCTCACTGGTAACACGCAAGCTGTTGAGGAACCCCTACTTGAGTCTTCAGACCTGCCCGAGGACGAGGCCGCTCTACAGTCAGCCACTGCGAACAATCTTAACGGCGAAACAAGGAAGCGCAAGGCAAGGGCTAAAGCCAATAGGTAGTCTTCATTTGCGGCTATGGCAACGGGAAAACATAAGATTTTAAGTTTATACCATACTTTGGCTAGAAGAGCAAAAGCATTACTTCTCGAAAATGGTGGTCTTCGTAGATTGATTGTTTTGTAAGATAGCCAATATCAGAGCTGTTGATAGAGCATATTTCAACATCACTTAGAATATACATATGAAGCATCAATATCGACATTTGCCTCTACACCAGGTAGCTGAACACAACACTCCGGTGTCAATGCCACTCTCTTGGCGTTGAGCCATGAAGCTCCCTGGACTGCCCAAACTTATCGCCAGGTAGTTCCGAAGGCGCCGTAGGTAGCTCCTGCACCTGATATACATAGGCCTGTGGTCCTCCTTTATGATCTCCTACCAACCCTGATTCCCCTCCATTCTGAGCCTCTCTCCTTTTCCTTGTTCGTCGCAACAGCACTAATACACCACCAAGAATCGCCGCCAGCCCCACCAATCCACCTAGCACTCCCCCCGCGATCGCCGCTGTGCTGTTGGACTTCTTCTCACCCGCTGCACTCGACTCTGACGGGTTTGGAGATGTTGTGAATGTGCTTTGTGTAGATGATAGTGTCGACGTGCTTTGCGAAGATGATGGTAGTGTCGACGTGCTGAGCGTCTCTTGGGACGAGGATGATGATGATGATATCGTTTCTACCTTCTGACTCAAGATGAAACCTCTACTCGGCATTCTTGGAAGATCGATATCGAACACGGACGGCTCAGTATGCTGGCTAAATCTGAACACAAATTTCGGTTCTCTCGCGACCTTGTCGTTCGGAACATCGACTTTCCAAGTGTAATTACCCTTCGTCTCCAAACTCACATTCGCTACATTTCCGCATCAGCAAATTGTACACCACACTTAGCGCAATGGATTAACGCACCGAGGACCAATTGCGAGAAATCTGTCGGATGGTCGAACCACATAATAAACAAGTCTGCTAGATCAGGCTGCGCGCCTTTTCCCCAATTCCACCCCGCGTTCCATTTGATATTAATGCTCTCCCCAATGGCAAACGACTCGTAAAATTCCCCTGAGGACGACGATGGCACGACAAAGTCGGCCACGCCCAAATTCGCAGCGAAGAGCGCGCAAAGCGCTAGAAATAAAGCTTGCATCTGGTAGCAGTAACGACCGAAAACTACAATATGATGGAGAAAATGAAAATTAACGCCCCGGCGACGATTTCTCGGGCGAGTCCTCCATATTGTATGCGCTCGGGTCTATGAACACATTGAGCGACGGGATCAATGGGGCCGGGAACTCCCTCACAGCCGCGCACTAAGTCCAACGGGAACGCCTCTAACTTCATTCCCAACGGGGCGTATTTTCCATAATTTTGTGAGCCTTATGTCCTTACGGATCTCGTCATACGGAGCTTAGTATTAACATAGATCTGCCAATCACAAGTGTGAAGGTGGTCGTAGGATTTTATGCGGCTGAGGCGCAGTGGTTGAAGCGAGAATCGCCTCCGGAAACGGTGTTCGATGCGTCTTGTTTCGGGTATAGATACGCCAGCTAGATCTTCGTAGCTGAGGTAATATTTAGTTTGAAACTGCACTTTATTCCTGGTCATGATCTGATATCTTGATTGCAGAACATCTTGATGTGGTCGAACTTAATGAATACCAAGCGCTATAAAGTGCGAACACACTCCATACAAAAACAAACAGGTATGGTATACAAACATGCAAGGAATATGTCGGAAAAGCACGAAATAATCGAAGCACATGAGGGCTGCAAGAGTTATTGGAGGGCATAGAGAAGATTACAGGAGCTCAAAGGGGGAAGATGGTCAGTAACAGAAATCTTTAGTAGACAACATAGCTGTCCGACTGCTATGCCTCCTTCATCGTTCATAAAATCCTCTTGAGCAGCCCAAGCACGAGCGCAATCAACTACATGTACGTTCATCCACTAAGAAACATCAATACTACACTTTGAAACTAACGTCCCACCATCCTGAAGATCCATCAATTTCTAGACCTACATCATAATTTATATTAAGATAGTGCAGCGAGAATGATAAGTAAGCTAGCAGTGCATTTCCGGTATTTATTCATACTGTTTTTGGGCTGTAGACTTGTACCTTGAAATTACATTCTGCGTCAACTTAGTATCTTTTCACTTGTGCACCAAAAGTGTCTGCTACTATGAATCAGGTATGTTTATATCCCAATTTCAACCATAGTAGCTACCGCGGTTGTTATCAGACAAGAATCATCAACGAGCAAGGGTTTAGTCTAGCTTTGGATGGATGAGACGCATTTGGTGACATTCTAAATAGTAAGAACGGTAATAGAAGACACACAATGGACCATTTATATCAATCAGAATAATGATTGGCAGACTGTGAGGGAATCAGGGTCGGTGTAGGAGCTCTTGTCAAGTTTTCACACTCGGAGACACTTACAGGGACATTGTATACGAGGCTCCTTGCAGCAGTGACTGCCCTATTTACAATATGCGTTCTTTCATTTTCAGCACTGTTCAATAACTGTGTCGATTACAGAACTAACACCGATGAGCTAGTTGGTTTGTGTGACCCGGACGCTCGCATCTGAATAAGAGGATCATCTGTCGAGAATTCACAAACGCTTATTGACCAATAGGTCAGCCTCAAGTATGACTTCATTTCCTAGTATAGATAATAGAAAGTAAGAAAAGAAGTTTGCAGCGGCTTCCGATTAGCGCTTTAATATACCCACCTCCATTAACGAGATATATATATTGCTGCCAAAGGATAATTTAGGCGATAATTCCATTAATACTGTAAGGAAAGAAACCACATACATGGATCAACTTTGGCTCACACGCTAGCAAATGCCGAAGCGTCGGC
This sequence comes from Kalmusia sp. IMI 367209, assembly GCA_027946365.1. Classification (NCBI taxonomy): domain Eukaryota; kingdom Fungi; phylum Ascomycota; class Dothideomycetes; order Pleosporales; family Didymosphaeriaceae; genus Kalmusia; species Kalmusia sp. IMI 367209. Next base: position 1,128,833 of record JAPEUQ010000003.1, on the reverse strand, counting down.
GGTTCCAGTGCACGCTTAAAACCTTGAAAGATCCGTTCGTCGTTGCCCAGGCTCATCGTCATTCCGATCTACCTTCCGCCATCGTAATATATCTTCTCTTGTCTTGAACGTGTATCGATGCAGCTATACAGGTCTCTAATAATATAATCAACCAATGTGGAGCCACAATCACCATAGACAAGTGAAGCATATGACTAAACAGTGTACACTTTCTGAAAGAGAGTGTGATATAGCAATCGGATATACGAAGACGCTCTCAGAAGTCGTCCGGTCAATTTACCACGCGAAAGGTGAGTCGCTACACATATTTCTCTATTTAGTCGTTGAAAGCTATTGTTACAGGTCGAAACTTGGCCCTCTTATGCACTGAAAGCTTCCAACTCTCTTCGGGTATGGGCATCCCCTATGGTGATCAAAGCATAGTCTTTATCAGAAGATGAATAAATAAGGGCGTCCAAGTGGCGGAGTGACCCTGTAGCAGGGAGAGAAAGTCCCACTGGTTGCAAGATCCAAGTAGTGGTATCGTATCGGCAAGACTTAGGGCATCGTCAAGATCGATTTTTGTGCTTCCGTCATGGTTGATGAGGGTAGAGTGACTAGACTGCATTTATGAGCGCTGGAATCTATCCTTGTCGAATATTCTGCTCTGCACACTTGTCGAAACGGTTACTTATTCCTCATTTCCGTCGAGATCCGAGTCTACATCTGATCCGAAGTCTATTTCTTATTCGTCATTGGTACCAGTCGAAGGCTTCTCGTCGCGGGCAAACAGACACGAAGAAACTTTGGGTCTTGGATCATACTGAGACTATTTTGAAGCGCTGTTTCAACGATTACAGTATGTTGAGCGATTGCTGGCTTCCAAATGACTTGGACAGACAAACTGGCAGACCATCTGAGAAATGTTGACGGAGATCCGTGTGATAGCCATTTCCCACCATGTTTCTTTTCTCAAACAATAAAGCAGGAAAGCATCTCAAATGTGTTGACTCTTCTAGCTAGTTCTCTGATTGCCAGTCCTCTACCGCCGGGTCTGGCAGAAGAAACTGCCCTCGTAATCGCCTTACTATTTCCTGAAAACGACAGAAGAGCGCGAAAATGGCTTTGTAAGCAAACCGAAATCACAGAAAATCATTAGGAGGGTATGGAAAGGATCGTCTGATCGATAATCATCAGTATTGGTATAATCGTTTTATCATGTTGAAACAGACATTCGATCAGACCCGGCCAACGACACTACGGCAATGGTAGTACGACCAACGAACTACCCCCAAATTGGCAGCACGCGTCGCGGTACTCGTTCTATGCATGCCAATTTTCTCTGAGTTGGTATAAAATATTGAAGGGGCTCTGCAGGCATACAAGACGTATCACTCGACTCTAATCGACACGTGAAGTTTTTCGTCTAATGACAACAAGGAAAGCGTAGACTTTAAACCCGCCGAATTCCTATGGAATCATTCTTATGCTACTCATATGAGGGTAGATAAAAAATGTCATTCACTACTGTTCGACTAATGGACTTTATTCGTGAACTTTGTGAGAAGATTTCATCTCAAATTTCTTGCCTTCTCATAGATAGCAAAACTCACCCGATCATATACATCCTGTATCGACTTATACTCCATCAACATGGATCTAAGATTATAGAGAAAGTTACTTTCAAATACGTAATACTTTCAGCGCCGTAACGATACCGCAGTACCATTACATTCCACCGTATCCCTCAAAAAGAAGCACACTTCTCCACCGCACCCACATTTCACCCTCCATTCCACGTCCGACCTCAAAACACCAAGTCCACGCATCCATGCACCCGAAACGTAGCATACCATCCCCACTGACACAAAGCGTGCGCAAGGGAGGTGGCTGTTTCGTCCAAGTTACACATGATAAGACCGGAATGAGGGGCCAGAGTCTCGGTGGATCCACGACCCAACCTTTCGGGCCCAGCATCAAGATCGGCTCGTATGATTCAAAACATGAGAGCATCGTGCCATGGTCGACTGAGCGGGACGTTGAACCAAAGAATGTCTGTGGGGCCGGGCGTCACTTGAACCAGATTGTCAATATGCGGGATCCCCACTTTCATGTCAGAATATGGGTCAGGATCACAAGGGTCAGGGCGAGCATGACAGTGCAGAGAGTCACGGTCGACCAAGCCGAATTTGGATCGAAATGTTCGATTTAATTTCTAGCAAATGTAGCTACATGGCTATAGCAGCTTTCCAATCTGAGTCATACCGGGGCAAAACATGCGCCTCTGTTTATCCTCAAGAACTCCCTGAACCCAGCTGCAAGTCCTACAGTGGCTAGCTAGTTCCTGCATACAAGCTTGCGGATGGAAAAGGAAAACCATAACAGTCTCATAACCTTACAAAACGAACATCGTGAAACCAGCCCAGCCTCTCGTGAGGGGGCGATGTTGTGTAGTCAGAAAGCCACCATATTTGCGACGTCGGTACCCACTCGCTATTCCTAAGCGTAGTGGCAGTCGTCTGAAAGAAAATCGGATAGAAGAGTTGAGTCAATCTTTCGAGAAATTTCCAGCAAAACGATGGACCGTAATAGTTGAAGATTGCTGTAGAGCCATGAAACAGCCGCCGAGCGTTCGCTCTAGGGGTGCCCCGTAGTGGCCGATGTCGCCGAAAGCCGTGGGCGAGCCTTGAGAAGACGATACAGATTCGAAAAACGCAGATTCCGGTATTGCGATCCGGTAGAACAATCATAGCTCAATTCGTTTCTGAGCTCCCCGAGGACAGGATAAGCAAATTCGTTGATATAGTTCAGGTAACGCTTCAAGACAATCATAAACCCCTGTCCCAGATCGCAAACATCTCTTGAAACCCGAGATTGATGCCAGACATAATGCAGGACAAAACGCTAATATACATGAACATACATGGAGCCCGCACTAACAAGGCGCGTGGCTCGTTAGTCCATGTAGAAGTCGCCTTTGAGGATTCGCTCCTGCATGGCGTCTGGCACCTTGGGCTGCTTAGGCATCTCACGAACGGGTGGTTCCATAATGGCTACACTCTTAGCGCGTTGATGGGCCGGGGGCTGTGTTTGAATCGGTTTGCTACCGGACATGGAGGTGCGCTCGGCTCGGGTGCGGAGGTTCTCGGCAAAACTGTAGCCTTCGCCTGAAGTCGAAAGCATAGTCGTCAGCTCGTGTTCTCCCAAAGCTTGATCGGGGTGGCGTTTGAAATGCTCGGCGAGAACGAGAGAAACATCAGAAGAATGGGATGGTGAACGCTCGGAATGCAAACACTGAGAAGTTGCAGACGGTACATGAGATGAAGGGGGGCTGAGGGCAGTAGACGTGGATAAAGACAGACCTCGACCTCTAGCAGTCGGGGGAGAGGAGACTTTATGGATGGAGGGTCTACCATTGGGGTTCCCAACACTCCCATTGCTCTGCCTGACATCCCGCATGGCACGCGCGCCGAAGCTCAGCCGACGAGCAAACGGGGTGGCAGGGTTGCTGCTTGCGGAAGGTGCCGGATCGTCTTCGAAAGGGCTCTCATCTACGGAGCCGGAGTTCGCGCTGGAAAGGCTCTCGGTGCGTGGCCGGGCACTCATCTGGAAGGGAGAGCTCTGGCTGGGAGAGCCCGATAGGCCGATTGTGGTGAGGGACAGGCGCCGTCGCTGGGCGTTGACAGCCGCGGTGGTGATGGGGCCTGGGTAAGGCTGGCTCTGGCCAGCGCTGCCCTGACCGAAGATATCTCGGAAGGTCTGGCCGGTGACAGAAGCGCGCCTACGATCGGAGGCACCGGGGCTCGGAAGCGGCGGTGAGTTGCGGTCGGAGGACATGGCAGGCGATGTGGGGGTGGCTGCGTGGTGTGCGTTTCGGTGGTGAGCTGGTTCGGGGTCAATTGGCGGTCATGAGGGGATAGTAGGTTGTGTGAAAGCGTGTGGGAGGGCGGCGAACAGCGGGAGGGAGGGGGAATACAAATAGTAGTACTAGAAAGTCCGCTCCGATGCGAGTGTCGAGCTAAGCTACTTACCAAGCGCGATACGTCACGTCACCGGTGTCGTGATAAGGCGGCGGTAGCGTGATCGAGGGGGTGGAGCGGGTTTCACAAGTGAAGTACAGCAGCGGTCGGGGGGTGCAATCACAGCAGATGAACGAGGAACGCAGAGCGCCGCGAGAAAGGGCGATGATGGTCCGTCTAATATGGGAAGCTGCGCAGGCGGAGCACCAACGATGCGGGATCATCTGCGCTAATACCCCGCTAGGCAAGGCGCGCCTTCCCCGCATTCTCCCAGGGAAGGAACAAAGGCCTCCCTGTGGACGGTCGTCGCTGCCCACGCCAAATCAGCGCTGCCAGCGCCTACAGCTAACACTTCACTACTGCACCGGGGGCTCGCCAGCGTAGCCAACAAGCCTTCCTCAGTCTGTGCCGCCGGCCCACCACGAACCACACTATCTCAGCGATCATCGCAGGTCCGGCCCTGCGAAGCGTGGGGATGCACGGCTCGAGCAGTCCTCAGTCCTTGCCACTCAGGGGCCGCACATCATCATATGGCCGCTTGCGTCCCAGCACTGATGAAGCCTCTAGTATTCCACGGCCGACAACGGCTGGCCACTTCGACGTCTGACGCTGCCCGATCCTCCGCCGTGGGACACCTATGATAGGGCTTATCCTGATATTCATGTGTTGCTTTTCCATGTCAGCAGCCTTCGTTACGACTTGTCATGGCAGCGTGCATTAGCCGCAAGGGTGCCTATGCATTTCCCTGCAAGCCACAACCTTTGGCGAGGTGCATGTGTATGCATTCCTTGGAAGGGTGCAGAGCAATTTACGGAATGGAGTGGTCTAACGACGGCCCGATATGGTCCCAAACAGCCAACTAGCTGTGAAGGAACCTCTACCGGCTACAGCTACCTACTTCAGTGCTCCTGTTAGACGTCAAATAGCAACCGATCTCGTACTACTTGTTGAGCACGCGAGCACGCGAGTATGCAGGTCATATTGGACCCCCCCCCCCTCAACTTGCACAACCATCGCAGCATCACCTCCGATTTCAGGGTCGATTGTTGAGGGGTCGTCCCTCCAGCATCACATCTACGAACATGGCACTATGCAACGGCCCGACAGCGTATGCATCTTGGGCCCACATCTTCACGACGGCTCCTCAATAGCTCGACCCCGGCCATGTTTTTAGTTCAACTGCTGTACGCTTCTTCGCAACCACTAGAGGTCTCCGCGCCTTGGCAGTGCGCCCGCCGTAGTGGAATCGACCCCGCTATACTCATCACCTGGACGCTTATGTGCAGAAGTGGTGCGTCTCATTCGCGAGGCCTTGAATGTGCATACAGAATGGCCAGAAAGGAAGATGTGGAACTACAGGGTCTTCATTTTACGGGCAGGCCTACCACTATAAGATGCATCTTGGGGTTAGCCTGTAATGCGTACATGAACCTTGATCCTAGGACTGTATCATAGGAAGCTCTCTCACGCCACCAGTCGGGGTTGGACATCACGCATGTTATGCGATACTCGGTGTTTGCAGGGCGATCGACTGCATTTGTTTTACGTTTGCGCCAAGTATACTCAACGAGCATGTAAAAAAGGCGATGTACAGAAAAGGAGCGGGAATAGACTTAGAGCAGCAAAGCTAAGCAAATAACAGTCTAGAGAACGACCGTCTCAACCTAAGTGAATGGTGTTGGGGACAAGAAGAAGGAAAAGATATAAGCATAGATAAAGGGAGATCAGGTCCAGCTCCAAAAGAAAAAGGAAGAGCTCTAAAGGGGGGAACAGAAGAGACCATACACAAAAAGAGTGTGTGGAAGAAGTAATAGAAAGAAACGACTCCCCCGACTTTGTCCATAGAAGCAACAGCATACCACCCAAAGGAAGATCTCAGAAAGATCGCAAAAAAGGAACGTTTGAAGATAAATCGGTAGTTCATTAGGCATGTCGATCTACGATGAACTGTCTCGTTGCATTGGTCTCTTTGCACTGCTTCCAGCGCTCTGGGAAGCTGCTCTCTTTCTCTTGTCGTTAATGAGCGTCCGGAAAGCATCCAGATAGGCCGGCGGCGTCAACGGTGTGTTTCGTAGGCGGCCTTCGATATCGAACAGGTCCGCAACGTGATGGCGAACAGCTTCAGGTGCACGGTCTTGAAGGGGAGTCAGGATGAAGAACCCTTGGTCCTCGCTTGCAGGTCCAATGAGGCATACGAAGAGGTTATTCTCCTTGGGGTCGGTCGAAGGCATGCCCCAAGTGCTGTTGGCATATGCGTCAAAGTTACGACGCGTAACCTCGTCCAGTATCCGGACTAGAGTAGCGACCGATAGTTTCTCAATCTGGAAATCATCCCTTCTTTCTCCAGCATCGGAAACGAGTGACTCGTCGTAGTATTCTTCAATAGCTGCTACGAGGGCACCCAATCTTTGAGCGCAATTCACTACGTCGAGAGCTTCAGAACGGGTATTGGTCGGCCCTTTCTCGATGTACTCATCCAAGGCCATGAATGCTCGATCGATTCGATTGTTGATCTTTTTGAAGAACTGATCAACTTGGAATTCAGGGGTAAGGAGGTCCCTTAGCTGTATAAAGAAGGCGGGATATCTCATTGCATTCTCGACGATGACCGTCTGAAACTCCCGGTACTTCTGTGACAGTTCCGTGAGGCCTCGCATATTCTCATTCTTAAATTCAGCAGGCAGGGCTTCTGTTGGTTCGAATACTGATAGCATGTTTGCGACTTCATCGATGAGTTCGTCCTCTTCTGGGAACGTATCATCTTCAAAGGTCCAGTCAAGTTCGTCGGCAATCCGTTGGAGTGTGTACCTCTGGATCACGTCGGCTGGGTGATCGTTCCGCACGCTGGAGCCATCTTCCGCCAGTTGAATAGCTTGGTTCTTAGGCAAAGCAGAGCTGAGCTGACCCAGAATCCAGAAAATATGCTTCCACGTAGGTTAGCGAGCTGTATGAGAATGAATCTTCGAATCATACCTTGCAGGCCCTCTTGTCTTGTGTAGCTCCACAGCTACATCCAGGAGCTCGTTCCCCCTGCACGGAGACGGTGATGTCATCTTCGAGATGAAAAACGTACTTTGCGCCGTCTTCAGTTTCTCCGCAGGATCGCATCCGAATGACGTTATCGTAGACCAAACCTCTCTTAGCTCTCAGACGTAGGTCTTCGTCGAAAGCGGATACATCGTAAACATGACCGTCGAGTGATTCAATGAGGGACGGAGTTGGCGAGATGGGACTAGAAGTCGGCGATTCTTGTGGATTCTGCGATGAGCTCGTCAGTGCCCGAGCTGCTGCTCGAGTTGTCACCATTGTATCCCTGAGCGAAAGCTTCGAGAGCTGTTCTGCGGACATGGAGAAGAATTGATGTTCCTTCTGTGGCTTGATGTCGATGTTCTGTCACTGAATATATATCGAAGCAATTCCACGCCGCAAAGCTACCTGATCCTTTGATGTCTTGCACTAGGCTTCACTGCCGCGCAGATGATTGACGAGTTGGCCTGGGACGCCGCAGAAGCTGTGGCGGGTGATCTCTGAGTGACAACCAAGGACTCTAGCTGAAGGTCAATTGACAAGGTAGAGTCTCACTACAACAAGTACCGAAGGCAACATATAGGGTCAGACCAATGACAGAAACAGAATGGTGTTCGGAGTGGCCCGGGCTATCATGTCTTTGCACTGCATCTGGACGGACGATGCGAGGCTGAAGTCCATCTCTGAATAGCATGGTTGACGCCAGGGCTGACCAAGGACGAATGAGGTTGTGGAGACACTCGGAAGGAGCAAAGCACCATCGCTACGCCCGAAACATGGATGTCGAGTTTGATGTCCGCACCCCGGAAAGAACGTATTCATCCTAGTTGTAATTGGCGTTGCTCACCAATAGACAGCCTTGAGGGGGCTAGTGCCTAGCTGTCGCGGCTAAGGCGAGAGAATGTGCCCTGCGTAGGATGGATTGACGTCAATAGATGATGGGATACATCCCGCTTCTGCAAATACGAGTTTGCTGTGCCGCGAACCGATAGTGCGGAACAGGCCGCCGGGACGCTGTGATATAGGGCTGTTGAATACGGAGCGGGATGGCTACTCGCAAGTGAGACCCCCGAGTCTCGGAAGCGTCGCGGGGTCGTTGAAGCCTATTCCACGAGTATTTTCCATTCGCTGGCCGAAGATATCTGGCCGTTGGGCTCCGGTTGTGCGACGCTGTAGACGTTTGCTCAAAGGCATCGCACATGGATGCCTTCACTCCAAGCAGGCATCAACAATCGCCGGAGCGCGGCGCGACTGCATTCTCGCTGTTGCCGCGCTCTTGACAGACTATGCAGCAGCCACAGTTCCGGGGCACTGGACGGAGGGGCTGGCGACGAAGCGCTTGAGTGGTGGAGAGGTAGGGTGGATGAGATGTGACAGTGTGAGGTTGAGATGCGTGAAGTGGTTCTGAACGAGGTAAGCGAACGGGTCTCTAGCCACATGGCGGCTGTGCGCTCAGCCTCGCATCCATTTTCGACCCCGGGACTACCAATGGATTTTGCTACCCCTGCACATCCGCGGTCCGGCTGCGAGGCGCACTCTTGATGAGCGGGAGATGTAGTCCATGGCCAGAGCTAGCGAGCGTCGACACACGTCCTACGGGCATTAGCTCGCAATCACCTGCATTGCGCCTTCCGAGAGGGTCCGGGTGGAGAATGGAGGGCCATGGGCGTCAAACAGAGCAGAGAGATGCGTGCGGCCTCGTGGGCAGGAACGTGCTGCACTTCGGACCTGTTTACGGCGAGTTTCAGAAGTAGCCGGGCCAAAACCTCAGCTGCATGTCAGAGAATATTGGAGGCTGAAGCCAATCAGGTGCCGACCGTTGTGGTATCACCCAAAACGAAGGTAAGCATCGTGAGGCTTGTGCGGCGTGGTGCAGCTTATCAAACTCGGCCTCTAGCGCGATCTACGCCAAACCGGACCGGGAGGGTCTACCCATCCGCATGTCGTTGATCTCGACGCCGTCGCAGGCGGCACATGTCCGCAAGCGCTAAGGCTCTCCAGAGCACTGAACAGCTTCACCAAGCTAAAAATATCGATAAGCGTGCTATGCATCAAGTGGAGCGTTGCTTGCCAGGGCAGATTTGCGGACTCCGTAGTCTAACGATGGTAGTAGAAATTACTTAGGTAGAGAAAAGGAAGACTATGCTGCGCTAAGAGACTGGGAGGATATTTCTGAACAAGGAAATTGGGCAACGAATTTGACCGATCATGAGTTGCGCAGCAACCTCGACTCTCGTCCCTCCTCTGCCCAAAGGAGACCGCCGTTGTCATCAAGGCGTAATAATCCGAGTTTCCCAGCACAAGTTCTGCCCCCAAAGATGCGTAAGACAAAAGCTACCAGAGCCTTAGTTCAAGACAGATGCGTTATCCATAATACAACATGATCTAACGGTAGATTGTCATCTTGACCCCCATCCTGGGTGTTGGTAAGGAAAGTATCGCCATGCCGGGTAGCCTCGAGCAAATTGATCGGTGAGACGTAAGCCAACTCTGCGGAGGCGTAAGTGATGTTGCATAGTCTGAAGTAGGGAACCGACTCACTCCTGGGATATCTCACCTGCTGCTGCCGCCTGTACGCGACGCCGCCGCATACACTGAGCTCTCACGGGAGCTACGCTGTGACTTCTCTTCTCTGGTTTTGCCCGTCTCTACAATGTGTTTCATAGAGATACCGCCCCAAGGAAGACCTGAGAGGTCTCGGCTTTGATCGATGTTGTCTGGGTCCGGGGAGGCATATGAGCTCCCAGCGCGCCGTTGGTTCTCGACTTCGCGTTCTGCCTCTTCCTTTTGCTCTCTGACTTTGTCTCCTGCGAAGGTGTTAGCCCGTTCGAGTTCTCTTCCGTTTACCAGGCACTTACGGAATCGCCGCTGGGCGAGCTTGTTCTGGATCTTCCTCCGCTCATTGGGATCTTTGACCTCCGACCACTCGTCCGCTTTCGACCTGGACTGGTCTCGTCCGGGAGTTGCGGAGCCTGCTCTTGAAGACATTGCAGCTTGATTCCCTTCTGACTGGTTTTGTGACATGCCGTAAAAGGACTCGTCCTCTTAAACAGCCGTTGTTCGACGGTATCGGGGGTATCGGGTGGTGGTAGCGAAGCTTGATGGTCCTTGATGGCGGCGTGGAATGGATTGACGGTTTGAGATGATTGGCATTGGGACTCTACAGGTCAACTGGTAGATATATAGCACTAACACAATTCACGACTGCCTCATCGCAAGGTGGTCGACCTGGCACCGGGCCAAGTGCAACTGTGATACTGAGACAATCAATGAGTACTGAGGCAGCGCACTTGAAACGAGCTCGTCTACGCTCAGCCGACGGAGTTAAATGCCTGCTAGGTGACTGAATCAACGACTAAAGAAGTGCAACTGTAACCGAAAAAAGGTAAAAAGGAATGAACGACGGGGTGAGTGGAGAATGACTCTACGTCAGAGCGCTCTATGTACTCAGAACTCTAGAGTGATGCGCCCGGGGCCGAAGCGACTCGCCTAAGTAGATGACGGCAGATTTCCGTAGATCGGGGATAGACGATGTATGATTGACACCCTTGACTCAAACGGTTGTCGGCTTGAGGCTGCCCATGATACAACGCGCCTGATTGGTGAGCACTGTAGTCACCTATGCAGGTGGGCCAGGGCTCTAGAGGTAATAGCCTTCAAGTGTACCGAGATTTTAGGCATCTACACCAGTGATCATCCCTAGTCTAGACAGTAGAAATAAGAATGCCGGGTTTAGATGCTTGGGGAACAAGCGGGCCAGCTCGGCACTCCCGTCAAGCCAACATGCGCACATTGTGCTATGACATTCTGCAGGAGTACTAGTTCACCGGTCCAGGTTGTGGACGGGACAAAAACCCTATAGCCCTCCGACAGCCCTGTAGGGCTCGTGGCACCATAGACGACACAGGGCGCATGAGAGCAATGAGCGTTAGGAACCCGTTGATGCACCCTGTTGTGCTAGTTGACTCTAGCTTTGGAACCTCGTTTCCCATCGCACAACAACATGCACGCTAATAGCTCTGTTGCCTCGATGTCATGAGTCGCATGACGTCCGCGGCTGAAGCGTAGGGTGGATGACAGGTCCGTGACAATACGGCCGTTCCGAGTTACCTCACCAGCCCGACGGTAACGAGACGCAGGTACTTGGTCTTGATTACTACAGGGTCCAAGTGCATTCGGAGTAACCGTGCATGCACCTATTAGCCGTAGATTTGGACAAAAGAAGGAAAAGACCTTTGGATTGATACGCCTGATTGGCTTCAGCTCGAGATTGTGTCGTAGATATATCCCGGCAGACGTTATTCTCACCACCTAATTCTAGGAGTGGCTGTGCTTCAGCCTCCGGTGATATTGCCTTTTCGCACGCCTCGCGCCATGTAGCTGGCTATAGGAAGAACTGGCATCGGAGCGCACTGATCCTACACTCTGGAACGTTAGTATCAGGGAATCCGTTACTGAGCATCGACCGTGCTTGAGGCTGGTTTGCTAGTTTCTGACGGCTCGAGGCTAGGATGTCAACACCGTGCGAAATGCGAAGCGGAGAGGCGCTCACCGAAGATCCAACGTCGTGAAGACCCTCGGAAGTCTGCAATCGCATACGGGAATGACGCTTTACATCGGTGTGCACATTGAGTACCTCTAGTGGCTGCGTCGGCCGATTGAAGTCGGATGCGCTCGCGAAAGCGGTGACGTTTGAGAGCGATTTCCTTTAGCGGCATCTCCACGCATCTCTGATTGGGTGAACGAGCTGTGGCTGTGGCTTTGCAGTCGCGCTAAACCGCATCAGCGGCCGAGTACACCGACAACCTTCGTCACGATACTTTGCATCATCAAGCAGCAGCAGGAAGACTGCGAAATGGAGCGGAGAAACGCCATGCCATTTCAGAGGCATGCAGCTCTAAATCTGCCTTGCCTTCATGTTCCACACCGCCTTCATCGATACCATGGGCATCCACGACAAATGGCGGAACCCTTGACAGAGACATGACCCAGACAGAAAAGCTCAGAGACGGTTAGAGGTTTCCGTGCCGTGTCAAAAGCGATCGAACGGAAAGTCAAGGGTTTTGTCATGAGTAAACCACAGCGGCATAAGCGGAACACTAATGTCTCTCTAGCGCATACGAGCTGTAGCGCAACATGGTATTTCTTAAGCCACCGGTTTCCTGACCGGCTTATGTGACCCTTTAAGCTATTCTGATACATCCACGAACTGCTCCTCTTATTGTTGACTTTGTCATAGTATGGAAAGTAGATGCAAGAACATTGCTTTCCTTGTTGATCGCATACGTTCAATTCCTACACACCACCAAGGAGCTGATGAAACCCACGTCATTCATCTCTGTGCAGAGGAGATCGGCTTTCTAGATCGGCAGTTCACTTTCTGGAAATGTTTACTCCTTCGTCGTAGATATGGTGCCCTTCGCCTTCAATTTCACTATGCAGACCTACAAACCCGGGCACGAAGTTGTCCTATTTTCATAAGCTGAAGCCCATGACATGCTATCTATTGCCAATCCCGATCATAAAGGCAGCACTCCGCGGAGTCTTAGCTTCAGTGTTACAGTAGTAGGCATAACGTTAATCAGAGACTTGCTAGTCATGGTGATCAACACTCGCACGAATATCTCACTATAGGGTCGCAAGTAGAGATATCAGCCCCCGCGTATCCTTTCGGATATGAACAAATGACCAAAGCCCGAGTTTGAAAACTCGATGCTACCCACATCATCATGGAAATGCGAGGCTGACATTGTGCCATGGTTAGGGCAGGCATCTAATCTAGTATCGACGTAGAGTAACGATGTAGGTCACTGCCGCATTCCTTAGCACGGGCGCGCCCCGTTGTCACAGACATTTCATCAATCGCATGTTGAGGTTGACTCATTCGGACTGTCAGGCATGTTTTGAGCTAAACGTCTTCCGTTTCCACTTGCAGAGGGTGTGGGATAGAAGCAGAACCCTGTATTTGGCAGGCATTACCGAGAACAGAAGCTCTCGGAGAAGCATCCCTTGCATGATGTATGCAACACGCGTCGCTGTTCAATGTCTATATTGCGTATTTCGTATACTGAAGGGCTGACACGAGTTTGATAGCTACGGCGTCGCAGGAAAGCTGAGGTCCAAGCAGAACACAGCATCGAGCCTGTATACTTTTAAAGAACCATCACGATATACTTATCTTTCTAAATTATATGACGTCCATTTTTCCCACTCCTCATGCAATGACGTCGAGAAAAATTATTATTTTCGGCTGTTCATGGTTGGAATGTCAGAGAATACTCTCCCGTAAGCTCGGTGGGACTATTCACCGGGGAAGCGAGCGCTGCCCAGTTCGAACACCACAGCCCATGCATCAGCCACAACAGGGGACTCAGATCTGGCTCGGAAAACTCCTATCAGACCATGAATCACTCGTACATCGTTCATGGTGCCATATCAATAGCAAGAACGGCCAAAAGCCACAGCCCGGCTTCGGCGATCCATGCCCAGCGTCGACTCCGGATAGATGTAGACGTTACAATGGGCTGAGCAACGCCAACGTCGTGCTGACTTCGCACTTGGAGAATCCCAGTCTTGTGTTGTGCGATAGTGTCGCTTTGATGGGTGGTGTTTCGATCTCACGTGGCGTGGAGCACAGCCACGGCATCCTGATGGTTGTTCCCCATCTTCTTCTCGAAGCGATAAAGTGCGGCTGAGTATAGCGTAGTCGAGAAATAAGCACTTTATTCTATTCGTGACTTTTGGATCGGAAAAGCGTTCGCGTGGTAATCCATGCGCCACGAGGTAACGTCCGAGCGGATCGCATCGTGAGGTGTTCACCCTCAACACGCGAGCCACAGTTCAGGATTTCCGAAGCCACACCATAGAGTCCGAGCTGAGACAGTACTGGCTAGTAGGGTTGTAGCTCCATCCTCATCCTCTTACACAAAGACGCTTGCCGATCCAAGGCCACATCTGGGGCCGTCACCCTATAAGATAGGGTTGGCTTCGGAGATTGATTGAGCCCCAATATCTGGGTATGCAACACATCACAATTGATCAGCGCATCAGAAGAGATGTATGTCCTTTATTAGTCCCACGCATCCGTGTGAATGGCAATGAATGGGGTGGAGAAGACACGGTCCTGCTAAAAACCAATTTCACTCTCCCACTGTAAAAAATGTTGCTTCGAGGCCATGGAAAACTGAACCGCGAAGCAGGCAAACGTGGGGCCGCAATACGAGCGCAAGCAAAGGACTACCTAGCTAACCTGACGAGACATTGATCAAATTCAGCCAGGCCCGCCCAGAGGTTGACTTGAGGGTGCGCGATGTGTGCGTATGGAAGGAAGGTTCGTTGCTGAGAAAAAGTGAGAAGGCTAGACAGGATGAATAGTCGGGCCGGTGGCCTTGGCACTGCCCTCACTTTCTCGGGGTTAGCTAAGCCGGGAGATTGTCGGTGGGGATGTCTTGGCGACTCATCAAAAACTCTGCGGAACTCGCAACTCCTTCTCTTCCATCACACATTTCATAAACTGTGAACGGATAATCAACTGCCATTGCTCGTCCATAGGATGGTTAGTCATATTGCCGTACTAGAGTGAACCATCCGGCATATTTAGGCTTCGACACTTCTTAAGTAGAGTCGAGGTGTACCTGCATTCCGGACATTCCCCTCATCTCGACATCTTTCTTTTCGATATAGATTCCACTTTATGGTGCTAAACGCTGAGAGGAGTGTTGGATTTGATCTCTGCGCGGTATTGGCATAGCTTTGAACGGAGGTCGGTCGAATAATTGCAAGTCTCTCTGAAAGTGCTCACTATTCCGTATGATTTATAGCCCCAACACTAACCCCGAGACTTGCATGCATGATCATCCAAAGCGTTCATTAGTTGCGTACAGATGGTAGCGCTACAAGCAGCGATTTGATCTCATACAAGTGACAACGAATGTTCTCGAGGTCTTTACACCCGCTGGTCTCTTGCACTCGCTCAAATATGTATGCCAATTCGAACAAAGGGAGTATGTAACATTCGGATTCGTGTTCTAGCACTTTGCGCACCAGCAGTATGAATAATACCTATGAAAGCCACATTGCACTGGCTCGTTTCGAAACAAACTATGAAACATGCTTTCCCATGGGACACCCTGGCGACAGCTTCCTATACCCCTCAGTCGATTAATCTAAACCCTGATACAATCATTAATCGTTCCATCCGATCCACTATACGCGGAAAAAACTATCAAATACAATAGGTGGAGCCTTTGTTCTCAATTTCCTATATAGTGTCAATGAAAGTAGACGATATGTGAGGCATCTGGTGAAATGCACGCCCAAGTTCGCAACTTCTGGAAAGTTGGTCTACACTCTCGTTTTCTTTTCTACCTTTTCAGATATCTTGAATACCTCGAGATATAAATACCACTACCATCATGAAAATATACGCAGCTATCGGCGCCTTGGTGACGTTCGTCCAAGCCAACCTCGACGTCATTACGCTCAATACCAAGAGCGACAACTATATCACAGAAGCTACGGCCACACTCGTCCTAGGCAAGACACCGAACCCCAGGACGGGAGATGCTGCGCTATGGAGCGCCATCATGATGGACAAGAACGACTTCCTGCAAGGAGTCACACAGAACTCTCCTGAAGAGTATGGTAACGCGCTTTCGCAAGGTCCTGTTGCTGACACGTTGGGACAGCTATTGGTGTGCGAACCTCGGAAATAACTGGTGCAATTTTGCGTATACGCTTAACGGTTCGTACTTGTCAAGTCGATTGACTGGCGAATGCTGACATGTCACCAGGCAACTCTGTCACGTCTGGCAAGCCTGTAGCAGCAGCCCCTGGCTCAAAAGTTAAGACACATTGTACGAAGGATTTATATAGCCCATTTTTGATGGCATAAAAACTGAACACTTTGCAGATAAGCTAAACGCAAGCACTCAGCTCTGGGATCAGAACGTCTACATCGATGGCAAGCTCGTATCGACTGTTAACACTAGTATGAGCTGCAAACAGAAACTCTTTTGTGCTTCAATTTACTAATGTCTCTGATAAGGCAAGGGACAACACGGCAAGATCTTTTATGTCTCGCTCGAGTGCGCTTCCGGGACCTGCACCGCGGTCGGGGCTCACAGTAAGTGCTAGATGTCACCTTCGATCGATCAGAAGGCACTGACATCTCTGCTCATAGGCTGGGAGGATATTTCGATCGTGCTAAATAAGGCTGATACGAGCTTCAAACACTCCGGTAACTGGCAATACGGTGCAAGTGGTGGTGTTATGTCGACACCTGACAGCGGCAAGACGTGGAACTTCACCACGCTCTCGATCCCAGAGACCGTTCCGCGGTAGATGTGAGGCCTACTTGAGACTTGCGAAGCGCAAGACCTCTTTTACTTCTCCGTGAATACTTCAATTTGTGTTTGGATTTCAACTGATCTGGCTCGATTTGGTCCAGACAGGGTGCCGAAATATGTCTTGGTTCGGAATGTAGAGATCTGTATTGTAATCATCCGCATTCTCTTCCGAGACCCGCTTCTAACGTGATAAGGAAACAGTGTCTGTGGGTATAATTTGAAAGGTGTCGTGTACAGCTCGACCCAGTATGTAAAGAGTATACGAGGGAAATTATCCTCTAAAAATAGTCATACTACTCCCTTTGTAATGCCTCCAGGTTGATATTGCGGGTCCTCCAGAGAGGCGGACGTGACGCGAAGGTGGATATGCGCTAGTGAAGTGCTCGCATGCGGCGCCTTGTTGGCTGAGTACCGGCTGAGTCCTGCTGGGACGTTGAAGCCGAATGACCACCTGCATGTAATGAGTGATTATTATTGATCGTCAGACGAGCACGCGGCGCATGTATGGCAAAGGTCGAGCCACGGCGTTGGGCTGCACAGATCCAGGGTTACAGGCTTTCCACGTTGTTCTCCGCCCCGGCTAGCCCGCCTTGAGGTCATCCCGTCTGCGTTAGTGAGGTCGAGCACCCTTTTCATACATGCTCGACCTCCCTACTACCATGAATGCTGCTCTCCGCCGATAGATTCGGCTATTGCGCTTTTTTGGGCGCCATTCCGCTCCCTGCTGTTCCTTCTTTTGCTCTCTCGGTGCGCCTTTGAGTGCGCTTTCGGATTCCGTTTCGCCGTTTCGCTCTTTCGCACCTCGCGCGTGCCGCATCTCCTCCGCACCACACCATGGCCTCGGTGCTAAACAAGCGCCAGCAGGCGCGTAACGAGCGGGCGTTGCAGGATCTCATCAAGAATGTGCCTGGGAACAGCGTCTGCGCCGACTGCGGAGCACGCAATCCAGGTGAGCAGCTCTAATCCCCCGCTTTCAGATCCTACCGACTGACCATGCACAGGGTGGGCAAGTTGGAGCGTACGTGATCCCTCTTTCCTCGAACCAACACGCAACTACGCGGTCGAATAACTCGTCTGCTCTTGAATACACACTGAAACATTGGTTAACATGGTTTAGGTGGGCATCTTTCTGTGCATGCGGTGCGCGGCACTCCATCGCAAACTGGGGACACATATTTCTAAAGTCAAGTCGCTGAGCATGGACAAATGGGATAGTGCGCAGGTAGATGTACGGATGTTCATGACTTACCTCTGCAATGCCTGCTGACACTTCGCAGAACATGAAGCGCATTGGCAACACGGAATCGAACAAAACGTATAATCCTCGCAACGTGAAACCGCAGATCCCCATCGACATCGACGAGGTGGATAGTGCAATGGAAAGATACATCAGACAGAAGTACGAACAGCGGGTGTTTATGACCGACTCGAGGCCGGGCACACGATCGAACACGGGCAGCTCAAGCTCCGTGGAGGACAGGCCTCCACCCTTGCCGCCCAAACCGACAAAGGGACTGGGATTTGGGTTACGGAAACCTTCATTACAGCCTAAGAATGTTACACCTCCAATATCTCCTGGATTGAGCAACTTTAGTGGGCACGACACGTCTCCACCTCGGTTGAACAAACCGTCCAGAGTGTTTGGCTCAAGCGTTACCGGCGACGGACTGGAGTCCAAACTAGCCACACTGCGGGACATGGGATTTCCGGATGAGAAGCGCAACTCTACGGTGCTCAAGGGGCTCAATGGCAATCTAGACAGAGCAGTAGAGGCATTAATTAGACTAGGAGAGCAGAACCCGGCCAAGTCAAGAGGGAACACGCCAACACCGCCGGACAAGCTCGATATTAATGGGCTCATGCTCAACAAGGCTCACACTATGCCCGCAAGTACGGCCACGACCTCAATGAACCCATTCGATGCTTTGGATGCTGTTGCTCCCTTGCCGCAACAACAACCCCAGGTCGCGCCTCTCCAAACTCAACAGCATCACTATGGGGGCTCTGTGACGCAACCAACGTCACCAACTAATCCTTTCAACCAATTCTTATCACAACCACAAGGCGGACAGTTCCAACAAGCATACCCGCAATCGCAAAGTTTCAATCAGTCGAATCCATTTGGCCAGCAACATCACCTAGAACAATCGTTCCAAAACCTTCAGTTGTCATCGCAGCAACCACAACAGCCGCAGCAGCCACTCTTTCCAAACAGAACCGGAAGTTACGCTCAGCAACCCAATCCGCCTTTCGCTCAAAGCAATCCATTCCAGCAATCATTCACACCTCCACCGATGCCTCAGATGCCACCACAATACGGGTCCTTTTACCAATCCCCGCCTCAGGCGCAGTACCAATCAATGTCCTCTCCCAGTAGTCCTGGTAATCCGTTTCTGAAGTCTACTCGAAGCCAGATGTTTACGCCTACAAATTCTTTCAGTTCGAATCCTTTTGGTCAGATACCCGCTCAGCAGCAAGTTCAGCAACAGCCTCAAATTCAGCAACAGCAGACAGGAAATCCTTTCATGATGCAGCAGCAACAGCAGCAGCAGCAGCAACAACAACAGCACCAGACTTCAAATCCTTTCCAAGCCCAACAACCCAATTATTCACAATTCAACTACGCCCAACCCCAGGGTGTTTTTGATAAGAATTCTATCCTCGCACTCTACAACCGCCCACAAGCCACCCCTCAACGATCAGAGCAATCGCAAACACCAACCGCTCCTACTGCACAAGCAACAGGGCAGATGAACCCGTTTGCCGCGATGCAAAGCCAAACGGGGGCGCAACAGCCACCTTCTGCGATCCCTCCACAGATCCAGGGATCTAGGCACGTCAGCAATGAAAGTGTAGACTTCGCGGGTTTGATGGGTGGGCGGCATTCTCCCGATGCATTTTCCGGGCTGAGTTCGAGCTTCAGACGGTAAATGTTCTTGACGCATACCATACCTTTTTGCATATGTGCATACTTGCATGAGCTACATTTTTTTATGTTAACATGGTTGAGAGCGACGCTGTAATTGTTCATCTATCAATTTTCTGGGAATGAGGGATGGATGGGGCTGGATCTATTGGAGGTCATGGTGTTTGTATGTAGGATACGATTCTGAACATGGCTGGGGCGATCTGGATAGCGTACTTGTAATTAATGCTCATAACTTTTCTTTTCTTTTACGAGCGTTCGGGCATGCTATGTGCAAAATGGATTGATGGACGAACGTGAGATCATCGCACCTTTTCCACAGCACGGCAAACAATAGCTCAGTCCAGTTATTCTTCTGTTCCTTTGACAAGTGCACAACGTCTTTTCCCGTACACACCTCAACGTCCACAAGCTGCCCCTTGTGTCTTACGTTCCTCCTCGCCTCCACCCAATGATAGCCCCGCTCCTCGTGGTTCACGCAAAACATGGATGCATGATCCGCCCGTGCTTGGCAGGCTGAACCCTGCAGCCCCAGCCACCGAAAAGAGCGGTCTGCCGTCTGGCGATCATCCCCGTCTGTTGCGAGCTCCAGCTCCACTTGTTCGACAGTCCCTTTTGCTGCGCATCTCCCGCACCTCCACTTGTTCGCTTGCTATCGATATCGCGAGCGCGTGCGTGAGGCTCTTGTGAATTTCCAATCAGAATCAAAGATCGAAGCGCGATTTGGCACAGCTGACTGGGTTGAGCTTGAAGAGTTGGGAGGAGAGCAAAGGGTTGCAGCCCGATTTTGCTCCACTTTGACCGGAGGGTTGTCGAAGGCCTCTGGGTTGGACAAGGAATTGCTGCCCGATTCAGAAAGCTCCTTGCGACAGCTACGACGTCTACGGCGATAACAACAACGGCCTTGCGACGCATTGCGCCCGGCTTGATCGCAAGCTCGTATCGCTCCTGAACATTCGCCTCACGTACCCGTCTGAACGCCCTCATACCTAATCTACATCTCAAACCTACCTCATATAGATTACTACAGCTCACACCAACCATGGGCTGGTTCGGATCCTCGTCTTCCTCACGTCACCACTCCTCCTCGCGTCCCGGCTACGCCCGCTCTTATGCCGGCTCCACCTACTCGTCCTCCTCACGCCACCACTCTTCTACGTCGCGTTACAAACGCTCCCCTCGCGATGGCTACATCCAATATCTATACCACAAATTCCGCGAGCTGCTGCACCGTCTGTGGTCATATGCGCGACGGCATCCATTCAAAGTGTTTTTCATGGTCATAATGCCTTTGGTTTCAGGTGGTGTGCTGACAAAGTTGGCGCGCAAGTTTGGGGTTAATCTGCCAGACATGGGAGCGGGAGCAGGTGGAGGTGGGAGAGGCGGGCACGTGGGGGGTGGACACCAGGAGGGTACTACGGTAGTGAAGGGTATGGGGCGAGAGGATGGGGAGGCGGTGGATTGGCGAGTGGCATGAATTTGCAGAGTGTGGCGAGCGGGATTGGGGGTTTGGCTAGTCTGGCAAAGATGGCGCAGGGTTTCATGTGATTTTGAGGGAGGGGCCGACAACAACAACTCCTTCACGAGTAACGATGACGAGATGTGGATGTAGCAGAGCGATGCTTAAGCATATGCAGGAGGAAAGAGAACGGTTATCAGGTCAGGAATCTGGACTGGAAATTTGCCAGCGTAGGAAGACTTTTCTTGAGGTTATGATTTTTTTTGGCTCTGCTTGTCTGCGACGATATCCATCCTGGGTCTCCTGGAGCCAAGGGCTTGGGAGTTCAGGAGCAAAGAGATGGGCTTTCGATTCACTGTGCCCGACACGAGACGATTTATATAGATACTGTTACGAATGTATACTTTGACCTACTTCCCACCAGTGTGTGTCGACCTTACTGATCATATGATGATGGACAGTAAGGGATGAGCAAGACTAGACATATCATGGATGTTTTATGAATTGTTCCATATGGCAGTGCCCCAAGATGTTAACAAGCTTCAAGGCTTGAGAGGGCAAGTTGCGAATGGTCCGCAAGTGTGGTCATTCAGCCACGATAGTGCAGATGTATCTACTTTATCCAAGACCCTGACACTAAAAAATGTCTCTGAAATAGAATACTACCTAAAATGGCCGACATCTGCTCACTACCGTCTTCATCTCATTACCCTGAATATAACTCGTATGTTCTCAAGATAAACACAAGCTGGTCATTATCGCGTACAGCACGTTGTTTGCCATAAAGTGTCTCGAGAAGCCTACACGTGTGTGTTTCAGCCTCCTGTCGATCTCTGGAGATTTTCATCCTCCTATACAGTATCTCTCTGCATTGGAATAGCATGGAGTATTACGCTGTGCGTACCTGTATGAGAGATGCTAGGTACATAGTTTGTACTGGGGTATTACTTACCACCTAGTGGAGATCAGTATTAATGCAATCGTTAGCAACCCATCTGCCATGAGTATATCGAATTGATGAATATATGATAAGAGACGTCAGTATTTTACAACGAGTAATACCCTAGCTTACTGTCGATCGTGACACAAAATACGATATCCAATTGGACCTGTGGCGATTGTCAGTGAATGAGATTACTTAATAGCCGCTCCTTCAGCTACCTTTTTATTATTTCCCCTGGAACACAGACACCTTCTGCACCAATATTTTTGTCATCTACATTTATGGGAGGGGTTGGCGGAGTATAGTGCATATGTAAGCTCACTAACAGTCTTCAACTATCACGACTCCGCCAGCTCCAAAGAGCTGGTCTACATTGACGACGCGACCGGCAGAATTGCATCATCCCCAGTGCCATAGCTACCATATGCTACGAAAGCTCGGAATGAGCTTGATTAGCCGTCCGCTCATCGAGGCATTCAAGTTTGACAGGACGATCTCGTTGGGGAGGCATGGTCATCTCGGAAAAGAGAAAAGATGAGCCGCGTAGTTAACCACTACAAAGGAGCTGACTGAGAGGACCTTTGATGTAGAGGAGGACGCTATTCTGTCCAGTCCTTATTGCCAGGGGATCGGAAGCAGTTGCCACTTCGGGGTCATGGTTGCCTGCAGAAGCTAATTTAACAAGCAAGAACTGCGTGTTACCTAGGTGCCGTGTGCGAGGTCGATGTGCGACTGGCGCAACCCAACAATCAGCTGGTTGAGAAGTAGAAGGAATGAAGGGGCATGGTGAAGGAAAGCTAGACACGGTAGTCTACGGAGTTTGCCATCGTGAAATGAAAATTCCCGAACTTGCTGCCGTGATTGTATCGAGCCAGCTGAGAAGACTTATCTTGGAACTATTATAAAGGAAACCGAAACAAATGAGAGGAAATGAACTGGAGATTTGATTTGATAAGGGAGCTGCTGAGCAAGCTTTTGGTATGCTTGCTGAAGAGCTAGAATTTATATTGGTTGGTGATAGACCTCAAACTAGGATACATTCGCATGTAGAGGACGCCCGCCACCAGCGACAACTTGAAACCATCTTCAGCGTCATTGCTTTTCAGCGACCCAATCGAAGGAGCTGCAAGCAAACACAACAGCTAACCCATCGCGAATGTACGGCACGCTTGTGTACCGGATCTCCGCCCTTGGCACCAGGGCCCACCCAACAGAAACAAAGACCCTTCCCCCACAGCAGCACAAACAGAGCTCTCAGACCATATTATCAAGAATTGTACTATAATTACTATCTTCTACTCTGCCTACTCGTGCCACAGCGTCTGCTGTATATACAATAACCCTCACTTCATCGATACAGTTCAAAACCCAATCCAATCCATCAACCAATTCCAGACCCCGTCTGCAAAACACCACGGAACGCCCATCCCCATGAGTTGTTGAATAATGTAAAAAAACACAAAGGAATTTCCAAAGTGCTGGTATAGCAAGAAAAAAATATTTTCAACAAGAAAGGATGAGGAAGCACCTCGACACGGCGCGTTGGTGATACAACATGAAGGACGAAAACCACTTGCATGACGCTTGGTAGCAGAGAGTGCCACAATGTTCCTGGAACATGCAAGGTTCGCCGGCAGCAAGAAACAGGAATCGCACGTAACATAAAAGTCTGGTGCACCTGCTATGGTAGAAATGAAATAACGGCTTCCGTCTTGTTTCTCGTTAGATCACACCAGTGATAGCAGACTTCCCGACACGCTGCGACGGAGGGAACCTGCCACGGTCCATCCTCTTTGTTTTACCGCCACTGGACGTTCTGGCAACGGGACCCTCTAGAACCGTTCCCTCGGTCCGTTACCGTGGTTTTCGAACAGATCTTCTAGATACGCGCTTGGTGCTCGTCCTCCGGTGGTCGATCCACCTGGTACGTTCAAAGACAATTGACTTGCGCTTCCATGATCGTGTCCATACACGCCTGCTCGTCCTGTGGGTGTACCGAGTGTTGCAACGCTATTGCGGTTGTACAACGACAAGCCATCGCGCGAAGGGGGTGCACGATCGTACCCACGTGACGGAGGAAGAGAAGGGGACTGTGGAGGAGAGATACCTGAACGGGCACTGAAGCGGTTTCCTGGTGTGGCTAGAGAGTGTGTCGACAGATGTGACCCAGCACCACCAACGTGTGTTAAAGGTGAGCCTCCAGCAGGCTGTGCGTTACCAGCAGCGTAGTAGCCTGCTGGAAGATAACTCGACGATCGATTTGCGACAGAGTCGCGCAGACCAGTGCTGCCACCGGCTGTAGGCGAGAAAAACAATGAGTTCGACTTTGGAGGAGTACTTGTCGTGGTAGAGGCGAAAGGCTTGAGAGGTTTAGAAGTGCCTGTGGGTGCAGCAGAAAGGTGGTCGAGCGACATCGTAGAGCTTGCTCCGAGCATGTTGTACATTCCCCGTTTGTTACCGCCCGGCACAGCTGACATGTCCTTCATATCCGCAACGGTTTGAGCCCGTGCAGCATTCTGGACGGAGCGATGCAACGACCAGGCTACCAGAGCTCGCCATATGAGAATGGAAGCTCCAAAGAAAGCCAGAATAGCGCCGACACATATGAAGACGGTTCCATCAGGTAGATCGGATTTCTGCATGAATGCCGCATTGGCGGTATCCGGGACTCCTACGTTGGGTATACCCACACCAGCTTGAGAAGGAAGCAGTGATAGGAAATTCCCGCCATTTTGGGTCTGGGAAACTCCAGCTGATGTGCTGGTGCTAACGGGCAGGGTTGTAATCGCATTGCCAGCATCGGTACTCGTCGCGTCGTCGCTTTGCGTAGCAGATCCGGTGGACTGTGGCTCGTCTGTGGTCTTCGCGTCCTCTGAAGTCTTAGGCTCTTCGGTTGTCTTTGCTTGTTCGCTCGTCTCTGAGGGCGAAGGTGTCTGGGTGTCCTTTCCGGTTTCTTGTGAGGAGGCTGCACTTTGGGTGCCCGTCGTCTTGTCGTCATCCTGCGCAAGGACAGCCGGCGCAGCGAAGGCGAGCAGGCCCACGAGGCCTATTGAAAGCCGCATGGCGATGAGCGTTACGAACGATGTGGAGAAGCGAATAGAGGAGGGAGCGGCTGGCGGGCGCTGGGGGACGGCCGCAGATTTAGGGGAACGAAGCGGGTAATGGCTGTCTCAGGTGGCCGTTGTGGCTAAAGGGATGGGTTCGAAGAAACGAGAGGGGTCTGGTTGTCGATGACGACGAGCAGTGAGGGTGAAACGAGTGACGGGTTAACGAGAGGCGGAGAAGAGGGCCTGGTCGCGACAGGTTCTGAAGGGATCCAGGAGTGATGATGGGGCCAGCGGTGCCAATGCAGGGAAGACGCTTGAGCGCGGGTCCGGTGGCCTGTGGCCTACCAGATTGGTGCTAGGGGGTTGACGGAGCAGCGATGGGGTCGAAAATCGACTTTACTTGAACGATAGGAAGGATAGCGGACGACTGGATCAATAGTATCGTAGCGAATTCGACAGAGCGCAAACACGACGGCGTAGTACGTTCTTTGCTGCAGGGCTCAGCTGTGAGAGCCCGTGACCGACTGCTGGGTCGAGTGTGATAATGAGCCCCATGCGCGCGTGACGCTTGGACCCTGCACGCCGTCCCAAAATAGCAGGGACGCTCGAAATCTTGGCAAGAACTGCCAAAAAGTTTATCGATAGACACAGCAACCGACACAGCAATACCAACACACCCACCCCAAACTGCCGCCATGGGAGTCGCAAAGAAGACGCGCAAGTTTGCGCAGATGAAGCGCGTAATTGGTGCGTGCTCCTTGTGTTGCTATGGAGATTTTGCTAACAAATGCAGGCCAACGCGATGCCAGACTGTATGCGCCCCGCTGCCTCACCCAAGCTCGCCTCGACTGACGCGATTGACAGTAAAAAGAACCAGATGGCCGGCGAGATAGAAGCTAAGAAGAAAGCCGAAGCTGAGAAAGCCAAACGAGAGATCCCACAGGCGCCGTCGTCAATGTTCTTCTCCGCGAATGAGGCTCTGGGACCGCCCTACAGAGTCTTGATCGATACCAATTTCCTCTCCCATACTGTCCGTTGCAAGCTCGACCTACAAAAAGCCCTTATGGACTTGGTACGTTTGCTATACTCTCTGTAGATGCGGTGGTGGGCGCTAATGATGAATGGTAGCTGTACGCGAAGGCAACACCGATAATCACCTCGTGTGTAGTAAGTCAACACCTGTAAGAATACCCTCCTCAGCGAATAACAAGTTCCAGATGGCGGAAATGGAAAAGCTAGGCCCGAAATACAGAATCGCTTTGCGCATAGCCAGGGACGAACGTTGGGAGCGGATAAAATGTGACCATAAAGGACATTATGCGGATGACTGTCTAGTAGAGTAAGTGGGCAAATCCAAAAGGCAGCTTAGGCACGCGTACTGATACTTCTGTAGGATTGTTACAAAGCACAGAATATACCTCGTGGGCACGAATGATCGCGGTAAGATCTTCTTTTGAACCCTTGATATGAACATCGACTAATTTCTCCAGATCTCAAGCGCCGCTTAAGGAAAATCCCCGGTGTCCCCATCGTGAGCGTAGGAAAGGGCAAATATGTCATCGAGAGGCTACCCGATAACCCGGACAGCAAGTAAGCGAGCGCGATATCGAAACCGGTCTGCGGCTCGAACGACCCAAATCTATCTACCACCGGGTTAGGTCCTTTTCAGACTTTATTTGCATAGCGATGGCGTTTTGTTTGTCAACTGGGACAGACTGTCACATACAGTCGGGGACATTGCATCAAAGGAAAAGTACATCTACAGATGTCATTCGATATCGTGAAACTAGGATAACTTTCGTTCACTCGTATATCTATACATATATCGTAAAAACAACAATTTCATGTGATGGCCGTTGCAAATTCAGGTCATAACTCATATACCAACCAACCCATCTAACAAAGCGGTCAGGCCCGCAACCCCCATGAGCGCCTTCGTCTTCCCATGTTCATGTCCTTTCTTCCTCCTCGAATCTGATTCGCGCCTCCGACTCCTCTCCCTCTGCTTTCTCGACCTCGTGACACCCTCGGAATCCGACGTCCCAGACGTGCTAGAATAGCGATCATAGCGCCCCCCATCTAGTGACGTTCGCAGAGGAGACTGAGAATATGTTGGAGGTTGGAGGTGGCGAGGGGGAGGAGGTGGTGGTGGTTGGTAAGGTATGGGTTGAGTAAATGTATGAGATTGTGGGTAAGGGACCGGCTGTGCGCATATGCCTTGGGGTGCGAACCGAGGAGAATAGGGTAGAGGCTGCGGTAAAATTGGCATTGGTGCCGGTGGAATTTGAAGGTTGCTGGGTCGTGGAATTGGGGGATAAGATGGTGGCGGTCCTGATCCTTGTCCTGGACCTGGCATCGACATTGTGCGGTCTAGTGGAGGTGGTTGGGAAATGTGGTAGGCGGTCGCAGATCTCTCGAGGGGAGGAGGCTTGTTCTGTGTAGCTAGCGGAGTACGATCGCGGTCGTTACCCGGAGGAGGAGGGCGACGCTCGAATGATGTCCGACGGGTCCTTTCTTCAGCTGGCGGAGGTGAGGGAGGTTGCGTTTTGCGGTAGATTTCTACCGTTCGCTCGACTAGCCGTTGTACTTGATCGAAGGTCAAAGGCTGGTCAATACAGAACCATGTTTCGAACTTGGTGCGTCTTCCATCTGGAACATCCTTTTGCACCTGCGTGAATGGATAGCCCGCCTCTTTCAATGCATCCTTGCAAACCCACGATGCTTGGACCTCGGTCCAGCTATGCCGATGCGCAAACGCCTCTGAAGATGGTAAATCGGTATTTGCATCTTGGATTTTACCGTCAATGTACTTCCAGTAGTATTTGCGCGTGCGTAATGTCCAGGGTATCTCTAGGTCAACATCATCGTCTTTATCCTTTGCTTCCACAGCTGCGGCTGCCTCGACAGGTAAGGTGGTAATGCTCGTACGTGGTGAAACTGGTGCTGAGCTAGGGTGATGACTGGAGACAGGGATGGGCAGCGTGTATGATTCTGCGAAAAGTGGTGGAAGGCTATCCGGCTTCCGAGGGATGGGTGTGTCCAATCCAACGCCACTACTCGCAAACTGAGGCAACGGCTCGCTGTCGTCTTCGCTGTCTGATTCTACAGATGGTTGTTGGTTTTCTCGTTTCTGAGCCTGGACTTTGCGCTCGGCATCCAGAAGCTCCTCCTCGAACTGACGCAGCCTAGTCCACCGATCCAACAGACGGTCTAATTGTGACTTCGAAACTCCGCAAACCGATGCTAACCATGATTCTTCGTCAGATGTCTGAGTATCGAGACTCGCGATAAATGTGTCCTGATACTTGGCTAAATTTGTCGGCTTTGTTGCACTTTCGTCGATGATGCTAAGGCTCAGAGTGCTATCATTCTCCATCAACAAATGTGCGTCTGGCCTTGCTCGCTCGTACAGTTTGGCCGCTAGAAGTATTGTCATTTGTTGGTCGATTATAAGGGTCTCGAGCTGCTGCTTCTCGTTTGCCACTGCGATGGCGCACTGCTTTGGTGATACAGTGGGCCTGACTCTGAACGACTATTAGCATTTGTATAATGGATGTAGACGTGCGTGTAGTCTATGCTCACCTTGCCCACATGATGCTCTGTGCTGTATACAGAGTTTGTAGCATCACCGAGAGTGTTGCCCTAAGCGAGTCTATGTGGGCTTTGAGGTAGTGTAACCTTGCCACCAACTGTGGGGTGGAAACAAGACTGCGACCTCCAGTCTGCTGTTCACCGTTGTGCCTGCGGGTCTTGTCTTCTTCTTGAGTTGGAACAATAGTATTTATCTCATTCAATATGGCGTTGCTTTGGTCCACCACATCTTGAATCGTTTCAAATGCCTAGCACTATGTTAGCTTACATCGAGGAGGCAGTGAATCATATAACATGCTTCTGCAGAGGGTAAACGATCATCTTCTTTGATGATAGTTCCAATCTCTTTGACTATCAATGCTAGATTCGAGAGCGCCTTCGCTGTTCTTAACAGTTCTTTTGCCACGCACGCATCCACATCCGCAGCACCTAGCCGGTATAGCACCAGAGCAAGTGCCGAGCACTCAGAGACGAGAGGAAGGATCGCCGCGAGAACTGCCATGAGAATATTCCCTCCAAATACAACGACATCCAAAGTCCTATATTGAGTGCTGATGCCTCGAAGTAGTGTGTGTTTAAAATCAAAAAGCGTGGGGTGGGTTTGTTCTATAGCGTGAGGTCATCGCACAGCTGCAGGGTCTCACCGGCCCATCGGGTATTTTCACACCGGCCACTCAATTGGGAGATGGAGCGTCTTAGCGATTGGCCAACAACGTAGAAGGCAAACGAACTGCTGCACCCCGTACAGCAGGCCTTGGCGATCTTCAGCACCTCCGAAGTGCTGCGGCATGGCCAGCTGACCTGGACTATTGTTGGCGAGGCTCAAAGACGCCAAGCTGACAGAAGAAATTACTCAAGAGTAATAGCTCGTCAAGCTCAATAAATCGCTCCTCAAATGTTTCAGCCTAATCATCTCCGGTGAAACCTTGCGAACTTTCTCTCTCAGCGGCCTCTTTCACTTGTAGAAGAGACGGCTTGACGATAATGGCAACGAAAATTAGGGCGGTCAGTAATTTGGGTACTTGATCACTGAAGATATGAAGATAGGTAGAAAAGCATAGCCACACAGTCATGGTCAAGCCATTCCACTTTCTCCTTAAATCTGTTTAGAGTTCATGCGCTTTCGCACCGCCTCGCGTCTCCGCCACAATGGCCGACACGCTAGGCGACTGTTTCGCCAACACATCATTCCCTATCGCGAACATATTATAAGAGCACTCTGCTTGGATATACTATCATTCGGCTCAAACTCAAACGTGGCTAATCGTCGAGGATGGGAGAGACAGCACGCGTTGGCGTGCAGAGTACCGTCAGTCCTCACACCTTGTCCTGGCCGTTCGCAGCATCCAGCTGTTATTGCGAGTTCTGTTTCAATTTGAGAAACCGTCCGTTCCGATTCTCGACTGGTGAACTAAATCCTTTATGCAAAGGCTGCGCGTTGTTGATGGCTATTCTTTCCTCCTACTACCCAAGAGACAAAATCGCTGCCAACTGGCGAGCCGTACTAAGCCTGGAACGACCTGGAACACCTCTCTTGCTCAGTATTACTAGCAGGGGCAAACTCTCGGGGGTGAATCATGACGAGCTTGAAATATTCACAGATCTTGACGGTGGGTGCGCCACATGCTAAATCCAACAGGTCCTAGTAAACTCACCATTACTTAGACGATGATTCGATACCGGGTCGCATCCGAAACATCGCTGGCGACACAGGATCAGCGAAGGCTCTATCGTGGTTGAAGAGACGGATGGCACGCTGTGAACGCTCCTCCAGACATGTTTTTTGTCGACGAACGATTGGCACGACAGCTCCCCAACGCCTCCCAAGTCGGGTCTTACACATCACTGGACCGATAGATGTGAGGCTGAGAGAAACGAAAAGGGAAGAGTTCGGCGAGTATGTCTGTCTGAGTCATTGCTGGGGTGGCATGCAGCCGATAACCACCACCAAATCGACTCTGAAAGCTCACAAACACAACATTGCTTGGGAGAGCTTACCACAAACCTTCCGGGACGCTATCACAGTCACTTATTACTTAGGCTTTCGATACTTGTGGATCGATTCACTGTGCATCATTCAAGACAATGTCGACGACTGGCGACATGAAGGTTCCTTGATGGCAGACATATACCAGAATTGTTCCCTCACAATATCCGCGACTTCGGCCTGCGACTCGACTGAAGGACTCTTCTACGCTTCGACCCCAGGCGACCATTCTCGGGGATTCTCATTTCGCGATTCCGATCACAAGGTCTTTGTTCGTCGACGTTTGAACACACATTCACTTGATGATACACCGCCATTGTTGACCCGGGGCTGGGCATTGCAGGAGATGCTTCTGTCTCGAAGAACCGTCCATTTTACGGCTGATGAGCTCGTATATCAGTGCCAACACGCACTCACTTGCGAGTGTGCCCCGTCGCACGCTGACGCACCTCATCGGATGTTCGAGCAAGACTCGCTTTCCAGCTCGCTGGCGATGCATAGTGTATTGACTCCTACTCAACTCTGGCGAAAGATCGTGCGCATGTACACGTCTCGCAAATTGACATTTCCGACGGACATCTTTCCGGCTTTGCAAGGTCTGGCGCAGAGGTTTGCGGCAGAGAAGAAAAGCACATATCTCGCCGGGCTGTGGCAAGATACCCTCGTTTGGGACCTCCTCTGGATAAGGTCGGAAGAAGAAGGGCCGATATCGAGACCTACGCAATGGCGTGCGCCAAGCTGGTCATGGGCGTCCATCCTAGGCAAAGTTATCTACAGTCCCCATATGCCGCCAGTGAAGCACCACCTAGACCCACGGGCACAGACTGAAGAATTTGCGAAAGCGAGCGGAATCATTGTGCCTGTAGCTCCAGAACAGCCTTTCGGTCAAATTGTGTCTGGAGTTCTCGCACTGGTCGCGCCTAGCATCCAAGTTGTATTGCCTCGGGAGTGTTACCGCGGGAAAGGGTTCAACTTATACCACGGCAATAGCTGTGAAATCTCTCTAAATGTCAGCGGTACTAGCAGATTCAGCGGCGACAGCAGACTCACGGGTTTCATTGCCTCGTTTTGCAAACCATACGGTCTATTTGATCCTTTCTACTCCCCAGATTTTCATTACGGTCTTGCTGGTCTGGATGAAGAGTCGGAGACCGGTGTTGTGCACGTTGCTCTTGTTGCTGCGCATGAAGTGGGGAAATTCAAAGGCTCGCAGACATACTGCCTTGTACTAAGAGAAATGGAAGGGAAAAGAAACGTAGCTGAGCGGATTGGGTTGCTGTGGTATCACAGAGAGGGAGGATCAGCAGAGGGGCTGGGACCTTTCGAAGGTGTAGGAACGAGGCAGTGGACGGTGCTATGATACGAGAAGAAGCAAACTGCATCCAATTGCAACGAAAGCTTCCCATCCGTTTCGAGAAAAGCCCAGCCTCGTGATCTGAGCTGTCGATGCGTAGCTCTGAACATATTCCGGTGAGTGGACTCTGGGCCACAGGGCTGTGGAAGGGATGTCCATGCGAAAATCTGCGGTATAGCCGTATCCGTGAAATTGAGAGACTGTACGGCATACACCATCGCGTGCGGATTGAAAAAGGTTCTGACTTGGTTTTGGTCTTGGACTCTTGCGTTCCAAGGCGCTTTGCGCATCGCCGGTTCTGGCTCAATGGCTCGGAAAGCGACTTCGACATTCCTGCTCACTGAAGACGCTTTTGGTAGCGTTGCTAGGCAAATCACATCCGCATTAAGTGATCAGCGATTCCATGGTCTGCAGTAACATGCCCAGCAGCGTTGCATTGGCAAGCAGGAAACATAGCAAGATGGCCGGGTGAGGCGGCAGTCAGGCCAAGCATTCACATGAGCCCCATCGCCAAAGGACCGCGGGCCGGCGCTTCGATGTTTGCTGGTTCCGCGAACCCTTTTCGCCTGGCGGCTCGACAGGCACGGCTAGGAAACCCACCGACAAAGCCTACGCCTCCACGTGCGTCATTCACCACTCGCCGTGACCCCTCTTGCTCTCTCCCTCCAACCTCCTCGAACTCCAATTGAACCCCCCGCTGCCGGTCGTTTTCGCTCGACCCACGCGCATACCTCGCCGCATCGACGTCGACCAATCCGCCGGATTCGGCTGCCCACGCGTCTTGTGCGACCAACAACCATTCGCAGCGCGCCACCCGTCACACTCCATGGTCAGCTCAACAGCGCCGGTCTAGCCTCAGTGTGTTTGCTATAGATATACAAAGCCGGCCATGCCCCGCGCTCGCTCCCGCACCCGTGGCGGGAAGAGCTCTTCGGTCATGGTGGCTTCAGGAGAGGATGCCACTGTGCTGCGTGCGAACCGAGGCTACGGTACCTTTGCTGCAGGGGAGCTGCAGCGACCGCAACCGCAGCCTTCACGCAGACCCTCAGCGACTTTCTTGATTCACGGCGGCACGCCTTGCGTCGACTCGGAGAATTTCCATGCTCTGGTATGTGGACGACCCGCATCCCTCAGGCGCCATTCCGGGTGCTAACTCATCTTTCAGCTCGGCGGCTTCCTCGCGGAACTCAACTGCAGACTGGACAGGATAGACTCCTACGGCCAGCTCAAGCTCGACACGGGCGTCGAGTACGCATACTCTACCCTCTTGGCTGTGCGCGAATCATGCTCCAAGTTCTCAGACGGTGCCATCGAGGTCGGCCGGAGGCAGGCGGCTGTCTTCGTTGAGACGCTGGAGGGCAGGTACCAACATGCGCTGGAGTCGAAAGAGACATTAGCGGAGAAAGTGTTGGAAGGCATCTTGCTGATCGAGGACTGGGTGACGGATCTGGAGGCACGCGCGTACGCTCTCAGAGATGCAGGAATAGAGACGGTGAACCAGGAATTGGTGCGCGCACGGGGCGTCGTCGATGCTGGCCTGCACAAGGCGCATCGTGCGCGACAGTCCATCGAGCTCAAGATCGACTTCGCCGTAGACCGCGCCCTCGCTCGTGCAAAGGAACACGGCCTCATCCGCTACGAAGACCTCCCGGAGCCCTGGCAAGCAAACGAGCACATCCTCACAGGCTACCGCTTCTACGACGGCCACTGGGCCTGCATCCGCTCCATTGCAGGCATACACAACGAATCCACAAACATATGGACGCACCTCCTCGGCTTCGTCGTCATGCTCGGTTTCGCCTTCTACTTTTACCCCCAGCACATCAACTTCCACGCCAGCACCACGACGGACATTGTCATCGCCGCCATCTTCTTCTTTGCCGCCTGCAAGTGCCTGCTGTGCTCTTGCATCATGCACACCATGAACGGCATCTCGCACCAGACGCTGCTGGAGCGCTACGCCTGCATAGACTACACGGGCATCAGCCTGCTCGTCGGCGCCTCCATCATGACGTTCGAGTACACGGCCTTCTACTGCGAGCCCACGTCCCGCTGGGCCTACATGACGCTCACCGCCGTGCTCAGCATCGGCGGCGTCTACCTCCCCTGGAACCCGACCTTCAACCGCAACGACCTCGCCTGGCTGCGCGTCTCCTTCTACGTCCTGCTCGCCCTGACGTGCTTCTTCCCCTTTGGCCAGCTCATCGTGAGCCACGGCATCGACTACACCGCCTCCTTCTACATGCCCGCCATCCCCAGCATGCTCATCTACTTCGTCGGCGCCGTCATCTACGCCGCCCGCGTGCCCGAGCGCTGGCTCCCCGGCAGATTCGACTACCTGGGCGCAAGCCATAACATCTGGCACGTGGCGGTGCTGTGCGGCATCGTTGCCCATTACTTTGCCATGCAGGAGATGTTTTCGAGGGCGCATGCCTTTCGGATACATGACCGGTCGCAGGCGCAGTGTCCGGGATTGCCTGCTTTTTCTTGAGTTTTCTTTCTCCTTTGTTTAGGTGTTTTACTTTTGCCGTTTAGCGTTGCATTAGAGGGGCTTTGCATCGGGTGCACTGCATTGCATTGGGGGGGAGTGGTGCTGGGAAGGGATAGATAAAGGGAACCCGCATGTATGGTGGGATCTGTGGGTCCAGGTAGGAGGTGATCATGAGCCACTTCGCCTGCAACAAGGCTCGGGTTGTGGATGGACAATGGAATTAATATCGCATATGATAATAAGGATAATGCACTCATGGGATACTATTCGTTTTGTAGATTTTTATCTCGTTTATTCACTTCCACCTGCACTACAGGCCCGTGACGTACCTGGCGACAGCACCACTATTCCGAGCATCGCTAGTACGATGAGCCCAAAGGATGAAAATAGAACCAAACTCCACTAAGAACGGATGAAAAACATTCAAAATAGCCACGCGAAGGAAGTAGAGGAGTACATGGCCAAATGGGGCCGCAAACAACATCCCTACTTTCTCTGATGCCTGGATAGAGAATACTGTACAAGCGCTAGTGTACAACAAGAAGAGAAGGGAACAAAGCGGCCGTTTCGTTTCGTGACAGTTCGTGGTGATCGTATCTTCATCATGTCTGATATCGTAGCAGGTCGCAGCAAAAAGTGGTAGAAAGGAAGAGAGAAACCGGAACCAAAGAGGAAAAAGGAAGAACGAAAGAAAAAAAAATTTAAACAACGTCATTCTGAGACGCTGGCGCCGACGTGTCGTGCGTCTTGAGCACAAGCAAACGCGCGGCGAGGCGATCGAAGAAGTAGCTCATGTCATCTCCCATCCTCTCTGCTGTCGCTTTGGCCTCGAGGTACTCAGGCGTGGCATCTCTGATGGCGCCGCGAATATTCTCGATGAACTTATCTTCGGGCATGGCCTGGACACTCTTCGCATTGCTTGGGCGTGCGAGGGCTTTGGCATCGCCTTGCCAGTCCGGATCTAGCCTTGCATGGCAGCCAGAGAAGCAGGCAGAGTAAAAGTCTAGCAGCTGTCTCACACCCTCATCGTCGCCTCTGAAATCATGTTCTTGCTTGGACCGAGATCGTGCCATGGGCGAATCGTGTGAATGGTGATACGGAAGTTTCGCCGCGTGGTATTGTATGCTCTCAACGACCATCAGGACGACGATGAGCGTAGCGACGGCAGCGGGCCATTCATGGCATTCGCGGTTGAGAAATAGTTGCTCCAAAGATAGCAGGACCTCTCTCATAAGCTTGAGTGCTAGTCGGGGCATAATCGAGCCAAATTGAGAACGGATGAAGCATGGTGTAGGGATCACCCCTTCGACCGATACCGTCGTGCGAAGTAAATGCTCAAGATTGGGATCGCTGAGCGACGGAGAGAGGGTGATATCGCCGCCAACGTGAACCAAGACTAGAAGCTTCAAGGCTTGGTGAAGCAGTCGAGAGTAAGAGGAGTTGGTTGGAAGCGAACGACAGAAGACATATACGTGACGTAAGATCCGAAGCGGAGAGCAGAACAACGGAAAGGAGCTGAAATGTTTGTCGACTAGTAGGGTTAGGTGGTTGTCAAGCATCTCTTCGATGTTAGACATCGCTTCAGGAGTCAGAATCGCAGGCAAGACTGCGTGAGTACGTGTCTCGCCCAAGGAAGCACTTGGCGGCCAGGAATATATGATATGCTCATGATAGAGCGCGGTGTCAGCATTATCAAACTGGATAGTACAGACAGGGATATTGAGAGCAGACCCGAAACCGAAGATAATAGGGACCGAGAAAGGAAACCCAGGCTGCACTTGGTAGTTGCCAACGCAAGCCTCAAGAGCTCTCGCAGTTGGATGCCAGCCATGGCGTTCAGTGAAGAAAACGCCGGCCAGATCAGACAACAGACGGTCGCGGCAGGGATGATTGACGAGGTCACCCTTGAAATGATCCAGACAGGACTTGCAGGGAATTCCAGGATCACATTTCTCTTTGCGTTTCTTGCAGTTGGAGCAGGATCCGATAAGTCTCATCAATGCCGCATGACTACGCTGTTGAGCGGTCAAGGCTCCAACGCGTCCTCTTTGGCGTCTACCGCGGCCACCTTCTGCTCCCAGTGGGACCAATCTATTATTCGTATTCGGCTGATATGATACCCAGCCGAAATTGGTCGATGTGGGTGATGGCGTTGACAGCCTGCTGTTTCTACCTCGTCGAGGGTTCGACAAGCTTCGCGTGAGTGGAGCACTACGGGGCAATCGTCTCTGCTCGGGGGAAACGGACAGAAGAGGCGGTACCCTTCGAGACCAATTCTGGGGCTGGTTCCCTAGAGACGGATGCCGTTCTAAAGGCACTCTCGAATGCTGCCCCTGCTGTGCATCGGCATTGCGAGGGTGCGGTTGGGGAATGGTGATTGCTCTTGCCTGGCTAGAAGGAGACCGGTAAGATGAATGGTCGATCCAGGGATGTGACGAGAAGGTGTTGCTGAACCTCTGTGGGCCACTTTGAGGAATAGGTATTGGTATCGTACCGGTTGTCTCGAAGCCATCGTCTTCTTGGTGAACCTCTATGATAGGCTCTACAGATGGCTCAACCCAAGTACCAACGTTGTCCAGAGTTTGTGAAGCATATACATCGAGGCCGCTGAATGCGTGAGGCGATCCTGCGAGGTATGGATTGAAGATGCCAGACGCCGATGCTGTCTGATAAGAGCCCGATGACCCATTACTCTGTGCGTCGAAAAAGGGCGACGCAGTAGACATGCGCTGAGGAGACAACATGGTCTCACAGGCATCGAAGGACCCTTGGAATGGTATCCCTGCTTGTACCGCTAGCGGTGAAGTGGCTGATGTGGTGTAGGATGGGGAGCCGCTCAGCCAGGAGTGGCCGTGACCGAATGAAGGTGGTCCTTCAGTAACGGATGGTGGTCTTGAAACGGCATAGTCGAACGAAGAGGGTCCTTCAAAGATTGATGTTGCAGTCGAAGGCACATATGATTGTTCTGACGTTACGCTTTCAGGAGCCTGAACAGTCGATGTGAAGGAACCATTATATATGTTATCGTTCGATGTCGCCGCGATCCCCATGTCGCCTTGGAAGAGCGGGTCGTATAGCTCGCCGTCCCAGGCCACGAGATCTTGCCAACCCTCCTCCGCCGACGAGAGCTCTTGCGTCAGTGTGGACATCCTCGTCGAACTGGAAGCCATGTCAGAGGCAGCCGCTGCGAATGGGATGTGTATGGTAAGAATTGACCAAGCGTGTGATCCTGGAGAGGGGAAAGGGGCGATGCGGCTCTGGTCAAGTCTGTGGTACGTCGCGTGTTGAACCGACTGAAGCTAGGCACCTGTGAGATGATGGTAGCCCACCACCTCGTGTGGTGTCATCAAAAGAAAAACACAGAAAGAAGACGCTGTGGTGCACCAAGAAAGCCTCCGACGACGCAAAGGAAAGAGAGCAGAGGACGGAAGTGCAATGGCAGTCGCACGGGCTGAGAATGGCGCAAACATAATATACTCGAGCCTGGCAGCAGAAGTGTAGCCCCCGGTCATTCTAGGATACCTGCGGCTGAACAAGCGTAGATGCCTCGCCGCGGTGCTCAGGACGCGGCCGCTCCAGTCGTGGATTGCGGGCTTATCACGTTCCCTGGGAAGTCGTGAAGATGACTGCATAGCATTTAGTAAATCGACAGGCTGTGTTCGCCGTCGCGCGACCGTGGGCAGTGTTGGACGGTGCCCTGCGAGCATCACAGGACTCGTGTTCGCCTGAAACGGCTCACCGGCGAGCCTAGCGGGCGTGAGCTCGCCAAGTCATCGCGCAACTGCACGGGCACCGTGCGTCGCTGGTGCCGGAGCGTTCAAATGGATTCTGATGCCGTGCAAATGCGGCATTTGTTGCCCGCAAAGCGCCAGGCGTCTTGTCCCGCAAGAGGAAGGCTTCTGGAAGGGCGGCACCCGCTTCTCCTTCCTCCGCGTGGCGCAGACACCACTTCCGAGAGGACGCCCCCCCCCCTCCCCCTCGCTTCAGGACGTCGATCTTCGCATCTTCTCGAACGGTCACGGAGTGGTAGCAGAACGGGCATTGTCAGTACTGTGCTCGATTATCCTGTATCAGTGCCTCGCTGCTCTATACCCGTGTCCACGGTCAGCCCGCCACGCACGCAACACGCCCTATAGCTTCTCCCCCAGATGCGTGAACTACCATCTACAAGCCCCACTCCCACGCGCCCGCATTGAGCTTCCTGTGCGCAAGCGGGGCAAACATCTGATTAGGCCTGACGTTCGACGACCTGCTTTGCGCGAATCGGCTCGGTACCGCGCCAGCGCCCCGGGGCGAGGCTGCCTCCTCCAACTGCGATGTGCCCTGCAGCCTCACCTTTTCGAGCAGAGGCGTCATCTCCTCGTATTCAAGGGTAGAAATTCCCTCATCATAAGCCCCAAGTGTGGTACCTGCGCTGGAATCCCCACCATCTCCCATCTCGTTGCGAAGGATCTTGACCTGTGCTTTGAAAGCCCGCCAGAACTCGTATTTGTCGAGCGGGTCGTCTTCCCCGTCGGATTCATTCCCGGCTGTCTCGTCATCATCCTCGCCGTTGTCATGGCTCCGAGCTAAGTCGAGCAGAGTCGCTACGAAGGCTTCCTTCAGGTATGCAAAGGAGAATTCTTCGGTAATGCCCGCGATCGCGTCGCACAGCTTGCTTGGAAAGTCGATGCTCTTCTTGTTCTTCAGCTTGTTCCTCCAGTATTGTGCTAATACTCGTCAGTCTCGTTGTTTTGCATGGTGAAAGCGATGGCGTTTACCATATTGAGCTCTTTCGCTCTTGTTTGGCAATGGGAACAGATATTTCCGATCGAACCGTGACGGTCGCTTAGAGAGTCCTGGATCTAGCTCATCGAGGTGATTTGTGGTTGCAATCATAAGGATTCCATCGTTGTTCTCCAACCCATCGACCTCGTTGAAGAAGTAGCTGCGGGTACTCTTCGTCACAATCGTATCGATATCCTCTAGAACTAACATGCATGGAGTCATGGAGCGAGCCATCTGGAAGATGGACCTGATCATCCATGCGTACGGTGCCTGCTTGACGTACAGAGTGACCACTGGCTGTTTGCGTTCCTGAACTGTGTGCATGAGTGCTTTCAAGGAGACGGTTTTGCCGTTTCCTACATAGAGTCAGTCGATGCACGTGTGCGCTCAAGCGCTATCCAAGCTGGTAGGCATGGCAAGAACGTATCCGAGTGTTAACATACCGACAGGACCATGAAAGATTAGGCCTCTCTTCCAAGGCACCCCATACTCTCTGTAGATGTCTTCGTTGTCGAAGAATCTATTCGCAACTTCGGTCAAAGCCTTCTTCATCTTGGGATCGAGGATCACATCCTCCCACTTCGCCTTCTTGACCTCATCCCATAGTTTGGTACTACGCATCCAGCCTCCGTCATACACGTAAATGGCCGGCTCTTCTTTGATGAGCCAAGCTCCGATCGTGGTCAGAAGCCGGTCAACCACGGCAGAGTGGGAAGTTGTCGTCTCGTTGCCTCTCGGCTCCTTCAGGATGTACTGTACCGAAGACAAGCCTAGAACGACGAAGTACAGAATGAAGTGCTCATTGTTCCAGGTGTATTTGTATCTGGCAAAAAAGTTCAAGTCGGCAAGATGACCGGAGCCGCCCTAAGCAAGCGAATCGTTGATTAGCGAGTGTCCTCAACCCAGTGGACTTGCGTCCAGTTGCACATGTTGTTCCACAGAATGAGAGCTCCAGTCATTTGTGTGAATCGCTTGATGTTCGAGCTACCGAAACATAACGCACCCTGTGAGACGGCCCAACAAAACCCCGCCATCGTATGACAGGTTCGTTATCATCGTCCAACTCTGCTTGGGCGAAGCCTGCCGCGGCGAATTGGAGAAGGTTTACGTTCGTCCCAGGAACAGCGACGACGGTCAGCTCTGGATGCTTTTCCCGCAGTGCTGTGACGATTTGCAAGTCGAGATCCACCCCTTTGCCACCCATCATTTGCTGGAAGTCGGGGAAGAGCTGTGGCGGACTGCTAGGGCCATCGCCCTCGACGAAGGTGAAATCATCCGCTGAAGCCATGTTGGATGCAAGAGGGAAGAGTGATTGAGCGCTTGAAGGGTCCTTTCTGTAAATACGGCACGGCAAGGCAACAGTTCTACTCTGCACTGCGAGTTCGATACGTGTTGATGCTTCGCGCCTATGATTGGTCTGAGGGATCGATTGGCGCACTGCCCCGAAGCCGAAGGCTCGACGATGACGTCTGGTGTTTCACTCTCGAACGGAAGTTGGATGCCTCGACGCTGCTTAGGCGCGTACAAAGTAGTCTGGCTGCTGCACAATAACAACAACGCTGCTAGGTAGAAGCTGTGACGGCCAATTCAGAAGAGGCGCGTCGGGGGGGGATGGCAATGTGGCCAAGCATGTTCTCCCATGTATGACAGGGGCGCTGATGCGGAGAAGGCAATATCGGGGCGCGTCGTACCTTCCCGATCGTCGCGCATCCGTGGCTACTGTGGCCTCACGAGACCTGACGGTGCAATGTCCACCCGGAAACACGCCCAAAGATGCATCGAGATCGAGACGGGAGACGGGAGACAGCTGCGACATCTGCAAACAAATGTGCGTCCACGTCGGCGGGGGTCTTTGGGCGGGGATTGCAGAGTGATGTGCAACACGGGCTGACTAACCGCGACGTTCCGACACGCTCATTGATGGGGCATGCTCACCGAAGGGCAGGCTTTCACATGCAACTGAGCTCCACATACCTGCAACGTGAATAGAGCGCGTCCCAACGGTATGCTGATGCTTGGCCTGTGAATCTTATAATGCGCCCCTCACGGTCGCACGCTCACATCCAACATCCTTTGCCAGGTGAGTTCATCCACCAACACTCTCGAGGCCGCGCTAAGCGGGCATCGTATGCGAGGAATTTGGCCGTTCACGTGTCGCTGACCCTGCCAGGAACACTACATATCATTTGCCCACCATCCATTCACTTCTCGATCCTGCAACAATTGACGCCGGGGGCGAAGCGCACTGCTTTCTGTCTCTTCGGCTTCTTCTTCCTCTTCGCCAATTAATATCCTTACACCTATATTTTGTAATCGTGCACATTGCATCACACGGCATTGCGGAACGTCGGAACTAGCAGAAGCGGCCATGGCGGAAGACCCTTTCGTCACATCAACACAGCAGCCGCACATCTATCGTCCCATACCGCGCCGCAACTTTTCCACCCAGAGCGACGCCCCCGACTCGCCTGTACACGCATACGTCCCGTCGACGCCTCCTTCCATCGCCGAAACTCAGAACCGCCCGTCGGATTTCCTCGCGCAGCTGAATGCGCGCCTGCTGCGGACCTACAATGCGGGCCTCACTGAGAATGGGGCGGCCGAAGGAGCGCAGCCGCAGCGGAACAAAAGTCTCATGAATTTGACTAAAAGCACCTTGTTTGGAATTTACGACGACGATGACAGCACTCCGGTCGAACAGAGCGTCCCTGAGACGCCATGGGGGACTGGCGCAGAGACACCTGGCAGGAAATTTTCAGATGCAAACAGGTGGGATAGTGGCCACGATAGTCCGCACCTGGGTCTCACCATGGCGCCGCGTACTAGGACAAGGAACGTGAACGTGAACGGCCACGCGCCGCAGTCGCCGACAACCACCCACGCTCCAAGGCCACAACGAAGAGGGATCTGGAAATACACCGTATCGCTAGGCAAGCTAGCGGCACTCTTCTTGTTCGGTGTCACTTATGGCGTTATTGTCAGCCACCTGCACGACAGCAGGGAGCTGGCAGCCGTGAGGGTTGAAGGTGTGGACCGAGGAAACTGGACATATCTTGCAAGCTGGGGGCTCGCCGGCCTTGTCTTGGGCAGTTGTTTACCATACGTAGAACTTGCGTGGGGTGCACAGACTGCAAATGGCCAGGAGACCACCGCACCGGAGAAAGAGAGTGAGACGAGCTTCAGCGAGCAGTGGAACGATATAGTGCGGAGCGTGGGTGCTTTTGTGGGAATAGCCTTTGCGATTGTAAGTGAACCTTTACTTTCTGCGACTATTATCCATCTAACAGGACGCAGCGCCGTCTTCCCTGGCAATCCACTCTCCAGCTCACGCTCACCCTCGCCCTCGTCAACCCCGCCCTTTGGTATATCCTCGATCGCAGCAAACCCGGTCTGTCGTTTTCGCTCATCGTAACATCCATATTGACCTCCTTCATCTTCCTTTCTGACCCAGATATCCTCCCTTCGCCCTCCCTACCAGCCACCATAAACGGTACCCACACAATGTCTACCACACGAATACAAGGCCAAGGTCAACAACAGTTGTTCGCCGGTCTGGTCAGCTACGAGACGCTAGCTGTGGTGACATGGGTGGGCAGCGTGCTATTCTGTAGTTGTGTGTGTTTTGGAAGTATAGGTAGACGCCTCGCCGTCTGGGATCACCACAAATGGGAGAGGAAGAGGTAGACTTGCACAATTATGTTTATGGCATCATAAGCGTTTAGCGCGCGTTTCGTACGATATGTCTTGTATTTGCATTGTATTGGTTGGGACATCCGGATCAGGATCAAAAAGACAGGAAGGGTTTCGGCTTAGGACGGGCGGACATTCCATGTCGGACTTCGTCTACCGCATCTGAATGAATGAGAATGGCGAATGATGCTTCAAAATTTGTTGGGTTCTGGAGGTTTTCGATACACTGGTCTGATTCAGGTGGAGGTTATGATATACTTTTAATATTTGGCAAGGGAAATCTATCGGAAACCCTCTTTCTCAGTCGTCAACACATTGCTAATATTGCATTCTCTTACTTGTCATGATACGATGACTTTATACGAATTGCCAAGGTTGCGGAACAGCTGGGCTTCAGCTGTTGGAATCTAGCCTTGCGCCTCAGCCAACCTTTCAACCATCGCCCACTAAGATGCAGTTTTACGCGAGTCTGCAGAGTTGGACTGTATTGGTCGGCCGGATTAGGATGTGGAATACAATCCCTTAAGAGATATGTATAGTGCATGTGGTCCACAGATCCCACCTTCAGCTTTGCCGTCCAATCTTCGACTTCAGTGTCTTCAGTCCACACTCGATAGTAGAAAACGCCCACCAATGTCCACCCTCGACCTATCCTCCCTCTACATCCTAACAAATGGATACACTCTCTCCACCAAACAACTCGCCTCCTCCGACTCCTCCCTCTCAATGGAGGCCCCCAGCACCGCAGATTCCCACCTCTGGTACCTCACAGGCACAGACATTTCGCCTTACTACCGCCTCCACACAAAAGCGAACGGCGACTCCAAGACGCTCGACGTCTTCAACGACAACGATATCAACAGCACTTCCGTTCACTTCGCGTCTCAAGGCAGGTACAGCGGGCAGTACTGGCGTCTAGACGAGTGGGGCGATGGGACGTACAGACTGAGCAATAACTTCACGGGCGAGAGCATGCATTTAGATGCATATGCGGATACGCTGGAGGTTTTTCTAGGGACTGGGGACCACGCGGGGCAACACTGGAGTTTCGACAAATACGACGGGGAATCCGTGACGAAGGTATCGTCAAGCACACAGCCCTCTTCTGGCCTCTCTACCAAAACATCGCTGCCCACTTCAGCTACGGCTGCCACCCCGTCCGTAGCTCCCGCAGGCGCATCGTCTTCGTCCTCCGGCTCGGCTCTCTCTATCGGTGCTATCGTGGGCATAGCCGTCGGCGGCCTAGTTCTCCTCACTTTCTGCGTTTGCGCCGTGATATTCTGTCTGCGAGGGAAGCGTATACGTGGAGGCGAGAATGCGCATGATTCGGGGTTGATTGCCTCTCCTGCGTATTTGCGTACGGCTGCGCAGGAGGAGAAGAATGCGGTGACGGTGCATCCGGCGCCGACGCAGAGATATCAATATCCGGTCGAATTGGTGGGGAGCGCGGCGCAGGATCCAGTTGAGATGCCTACGCGGCGGTGATAGGGGCCTGTGGTGTGGTGTTGGTGCTATAGAGAAGTTGAGGAGGGAGGAAGAAGGGCGTTGTGCGTGAGGGAGAGAGAAGAACCAACAGCATGCTGGCACATGAAGATGGACTGGATAGACTATGGCCATGAACAACAAGGTATAGTAATCAGGCAAGATCATTGTCGGCCATCGACAAACCTTCAGCAATCTTTTGCATTGAGAATGACGATTATCTTCGTAAGTCAGTCGCCATCTCACTCCCTATAGTCGCCCACCTCTTCTCGCGTGTTGTAGCCATTCAGATCCGTACTTCTCACTA
This sequence comes from Kalmusia sp. IMI 367209, assembly GCA_027946365.1. Classification (NCBI taxonomy): domain Eukaryota; kingdom Fungi; phylum Ascomycota; class Dothideomycetes; order Pleosporales; family Didymosphaeriaceae; genus Kalmusia; species Kalmusia sp. IMI 367209. The sequence continues at coordinate 1,084,417 of JAPEUQ010000003.1, read as the reverse complement.
AGGCCTATAATCACACTAACAATCGTAGGTCGTGATATCCGTCGATCTCTCCTAGGGAGCGGGACTGGAGATAACCCTCGCCACCGCTCAAGAGTTCTATTGTGCACAGATAATTTCACGCATAACATATTTCTATTCTTTATCACAATATTTCAGACGGCTTTTTCACACATCTCATCTTGTTTGTGGTCTGTCATTTCTATCTCATTTCAAATCTATGTAAAGTTCTTTAGATTCCCCATCTTAGATTAGTTGTTTATGATTTGAACTGTAAAGGCATTGACTCTTCAGGTCAAAACATAAATAGATACAGGATATCAACCCAACAATAGCTCCTCATATCTTGCAATAGGTTCAAAAGCGTCAACGTGTATCTTGCCCACACCCATCCGTTCAACAACCCCATCCTTTTCTTCAGAGAGCAGCAAGACATTCATCGCTGGCCAGTAAACTTGGTCACTGAAGTGTCTGTTATCGAAGAAGTCGTCATTTGGCGGGATAAAGTTCTTCTTGAACACTTCATCGTCGTCCTCATCATCTCCCCTCGACCAGTCGAACTTTGGTCTCTGGGACGCTTCATCTACAAAGGCTTGACTTTCTAGCGTTTCTCGAACAGGTGGCCTTGCAAGCTGCTCTGACCAAAATCGGAAGGTCTTGGTGTCAGGGTCCCAAGAGGGGTCGTCGTCTATGCGAGACAGCGTTGATCGCGAGAGGCCGAGGAACTTGTGTTTCCTATCGGCAAGCAGCGGAAGCAAATCCCCACTCACAATTATCGTACCAGCCGTGCGCTTTTGGTCGTCAAGAATGGCTAAGTAGCATAGTTCGTGATGGCCTTCCCGGCAGGGCGCTTTCTCACGTGTGTGAGAATCCCTCAGGAGAGAATGTTGGTCGGTCAATATGAAGGTAGCCGTCCTTGCGGTAACCTTTAAGACGGCTGAGCTCTGCAACATGGACTGATTCTTCTGTACGGTCATACGTGGCAGTGGACGGGGGTAGCGATAGTGAGAGAAGGCCGGATCAGTACTTTGGTAGTGAATCGTGAGCTCTTCGTCGTCGAAATGACGGTGCCAATCGCGAGGAATGGCTGGACGTGACACAACTTCGGAGGTAAGCAGGTGATTCGTATTCGGTAGTGTGATAGTAGCCTGGCTCATAACGCATTCGCATGCGTTATTCATGGAGTCTACAAGCTCGTATACGACAGCAGCATCCCAACCAACCCTAGTGTCAAGTTGTTAGCTATAGTTCATGGCTAAAAGTCTAGATATACATTATGATCCAAGTTACTTCATGGTACGTAATGAAATAACAAATCGGCCTTTCGAGTCATAATCCAGGCCATCACTGGGACCCACAGGCTTTGCGAGACCATAGATCTCTAACAATGAGGTTCTAACTTATGACGCAGGCTATCTTTGATCAAAGAAAATATTGCTCACTATAAATAATTAGCTGCATCTTGACACAGGTCCATCTATGAGTGACATACCCAAGACCAGCTCGGAAACCCGAGACTAGTGCGTTTACAAGGTCCACGAGGCTTCCAAAGCAACGCTACCTCGAAAAGATTTGTTGGTAAACCGAAGAGAAAAGGGACTCCAAATGGATGCTCAAGAAATTTCAAGATTCCACTCAAGGCACGTAGCTTGTCCGTTGGATCCGTCATCGATCGTTTAGTGTATTCTGCTACTGAGATGGCATATACCTCCCAAATGTCTCGACTTTCGAAGTCAAAGCTTGCTTGGGGATCGTTGAGTGTGTATGTAGCATTCGTTTTGGGATTGAAATGATATTGCTCCTGGAAATTGCACCCTTGAGCGCAATTGAAGAATGCCTGGGAGTCGGTAAAGGTCAGAAGTCTGCTAGACAGTAGGCGTTCTTGATCTACGAATGCTGATAAGCTACTGATCTTGAAGATTTGTGAGGACATGAAGGTCGTTTAGTGGAGGAGATAGTACTTGGGCAAAGATCCGCACGGTATAGTGTGTAAGTCGTCTGAGAACATAGAGGACTACAAACATATAACAAACTAGCATCAAGGGAGATATACGTTTGTGCGTTGAGAATTCACTTACTAGTAAGCAATTAGCTAGCTGTATTCTTTGCTTGTCTACGACTTACCACGTCCAAGCCCTGGTCATCCAGCGCGAAAAATTAATTGCGCCTTGGCCGGTCTCGAGCATGCTAGCTATTTCGATGCCTTTGATCACCGCTCGTAGTTGCTTTTCAGGTCTGGGGGTTGTTGAAGAGACTCCTGGGAGGCCGTAATAAGCATCCTTGCCCGCTGCAGCTACGATTGTTAGGTGCGCTCCGCGGTAAATCTGATCCATCTGATCAACGTTCATAGTTACGTTATCACCATCATCTTGCTAAATAGGCTGAGTCAGTCGTATGTAGAACCACGATAGGAGCTGAATAATACCACAATGCACAGAGCGTCAATCCAGGCGTACTTGTATCCGAGTTGTCTGACAGTTTCTATAGCATCTTGAATGGTTTGCGCTGGCTGACCACTTGGGGACTTAAAAAACCCCGGAGTTTCTAGCATTGCGATATTTTCCTTCTTCAACTTCAGCTTTTGATCTGACCCCCACTGATAGCTTAGCGCAACATATCGGGCATTTAGTGGACATGGCATAACGCAAGCCCTGTCGACATCGATAACCCTCAATCGGGAGCGATAGTCAGCTTCCGAGTCAGAAGCCAGTTGGCTTTCGGACTGGGACCACGCGTGATGTGCGCACGCTGAGTCCCATTCTTTTACATTTTCCCATTCAATCTTCCTATCGTCAACGAGACGGCCAGGTTGCTCAACGAATATCCCCTCTGATACCTGGTTAGTGGTATCAAATGATGGGCGTTCTGATATTTGCTTCAAGGCGAAAATTGAAGGCATGACCCAATCCCTTGTCTGGTCATCGTCCCGTTTCCTACTTTCGCGACGAAAAATGGCAGCAGGGTCGCTGCGGAATTTTTCCAACGTATAGCACGAGACCTGTAGGCAAAAGGGAATCTTGGCTGTGGCATGGCTGGTGGCTTCGTATTCATTGAAGGTAAGGTCCAGTGCATTTCGGTACATCCAGAGTTCCTGATCGTACCCCTGCCCAAGCTTCGAAATGATATATTGTTCGCCGTAGTGGGCTGCAAGTAGCGTTTTCATGAAGAGACACAATCGACAATTCTCTGCCGTCCAGACTTCGTGCAAGAAACGGAAAAATCTGCGTGTGAGCTTGCGATCATACGGGCCATATAAGAGGATGTCGAGTGGAAACTGTTGACACTTTTCACAAAGAGATCTAGTAGCCATTGTCGATGGTATGTATCAGACTCAAGAAATGTAACGATTTGGCCTTAAGCCGAAGTGGGGGTGGTTGCTGGTGTTGTAAATAGGGCTGGCTAGTATATTGGTCTTACGTACTTCTTTGGTGATTGCGGAACTGACTGTAAAGAGTTTGAATAGGTTAAACCTCGTGTAGAGACACTGTAAGAATAACCGGTGATTATAATACCTGGATTCACCGCAATGTCTTAGTCAGGTAGAGATTCAAGCGGTCGCCTAGGTGCCAAGTGCCATTTGCGGCCTTCGGTGACGTGGCTGGTGATTATTTTGGCAATCCCTGTCATCGTTAGCCAATGAAATCCCTACCATAGCAGCAGTGAGTTTTGTTGTCGCTGTTGCTTGCTCGCAAGTCTGAGACTGAAAGCGACATATAAGTCTCCAGATGCTGTCTGGAAACGTGCCCCGGAATTTGTTCAGACGAACTTTTGAATAGGTTTGAATACCGGTATTACTTCCTCCCTTCCTAGACCCACGAATTGAGCTTTCATTAAGTGCTATGGCATGTCTGGCGTACGAAGTCGGCCTGGAGGGTCCTGGTGTTACCGCCGAGATCAAAAGTGCGACTGATCCGAAAACGCAGTTGAAACACGACGTTTACACTATCAAAGTCGGACCAATTAGATGGAATGACGGGCAAGTTCTCCAAGTGGGTTTCCTTGGGGGCAAGGCATGGCAGAGGCAGAAAGTCGCGGAAATCGCAGTGCAATGGACCTATCACGCCAACATATCATTCAACTTCGACCCGGACCTCAAAGGCGAAGACCCATATGATATATTAGTCAGCTTTGATTCTAAACAAGGCTCATGGTCGAAGCTTGGAACCCATTCGAGAAACTCTGCTCAAGCTGGTGTGGCATCCATGAACTTATCCGGTATCAATGAGTACATCCGCGAGGAAAATATCCAGCGTACCATCTTACATGAATTTGGACATGCTCTTGGGAGAGGACATATGCACCAGAACCCATGGCGTACGGAACAAGACTCCGTCTCTTTCGATCCCGAGGCTGTATATGCCTCTTACGCGGAATGGCCCCGAGAGAAGGTGAATCGAAACGTACTTGCGGAGTATGACTTGAACTGGGAGGAGATTTCAGAACGTATGCGGGTAAGGATGATGGACCTAATATTCCCGAAGTTCGATATTCATTCGGTCATGATTTATCCGTTCGATTCAAGTCTGACTCTGGGAGGGAACGGAGGTACGCCGTTCAATTGCGAACTATCGGACGGGGATAAGTATGCTATCTCGAGAGCTTATCCTATGTAGAAGAATGTCTGTCAGTCCTTCTTTAGGATGTTCTTTTATGAATTTGTCTGAGTGACCTGTAGTCAATTATATGATGAAGAACAGACGACCCTGGGAATCTAGACACACATAGCACATAGCTAAATGCTTACAAATGACGTCTTTCATCTTCAACGCAAAGAGAAAGTCTTGCTCAAGTTCTACTAAACTTTCTCGGCCTACTCCGCTCTTTCTTATGGCGAGGAACTCGCCCATACTGCTTACAGGCGGGTCTGCTCCCAGAGCTATGAATCCCTGCAGGTTTAACATCTTGAAAATTAGTAACTGAGAAGCTCGATAAATAACGATACTGTAGGTGTTGATATCTCCTGTTAGAGTCTGGTCGATAGGTTCTAGCCTTCCGTACCTGAACTAAAGGGTTAGTAAGCGACAGGGAAAGCTATGCCGTCAGCTTGCTTCGCTAGCAATGGTTCCAAGGCGGGAGCCCTGGAGCCAGCCTCGCTCATGTGGCTGGGTCCCGAATGCGCTGCCTCGACACCTTGGCCGTGTCCTCTTCACCTCAGGTAACCCTCGGTCTTCGCCGTACACGTTTCGACCTCTCTGTGGCTGTGACTTGACCGCATTGTGATTTAAAGGTCCAGCGTTCTGCTCTCTCGTTCCTCCGTCCCATCTGCCTGCGGCCCCACCAACGATCGTCCCACGAATCACAGCCCGATCGCAACTTCATATACACGTTCGTTGAAGGCTTCATTGCCAGCCCAATGTGCCTCGTCAAGGTGCGGCAAGAAGAGGATGTGGTTGTGCCCTATCGTGTGGCGCACGAGCGCTCCCCGCGCCGGCGAGAATCAGTCCATCGCGTTTCGCGCATCTCTCAGGAAATAGTGCGCGAGTCGCCGCGACCCAGCTCTAGCTATCTCGCTGTGCCTGCTCCAAGGACTGTACCTATTCCAGCACCACAGCCTGTGCCTGTCTTCGTCGAGCCGCCCCCTGCGCCGTACGTGCCGCCGCCGCCGCCGTCAGTATCGCACCACTCGGCGCACCACTCGGGGCATCACTACGTCGAGGTATCCCCGCGTTCCAGCCGTTCCAGTGTGTCTAGTTCCAGTATGGGTCGTAGCGAATACGTGGTGCGCGAGCGTCACTATAAGAGGCGAGAGCACAGTCCTGCAGAAAGTAGCCCGCGATATGAGCATTTTCGATATGTTGAGCCAGCTCCAAGCGACAGTGATCATTACGAGCGGTACGACCGGCGGCGGAGCAGGAGTCGGCCTCGGGAGAGGAGCTTAAGCCGTGGACGAGGTGACTACTACGGAAGGAGTAGCAGAGACTATGGTGGTGGGGAGAGGGTGACGCGGGAGAGGATCACTATCTCAGAGAGGGACCGTGATGGGCGGCGAAGTGAGTACCGGAGATAGAGGAGGGTGTGATAGGCAAGAGGCGGAAGGGCTTGATTGCATACTCGGGCGAGCGTTTCCTTTGCGATATCTTCTGTTGGTGGCATGTGAGCATGCATGTGAGTGTGCGCGGAGCATTTCGGCCTTTTCTGCCGGACTGATAGCTTGACGATTTACGAAGGCATTTGGTAGTGCATCTCGACTTCTTCTAATATATATATGTTACAATGTTTACAGTTGCCCATAATAGTAGCATTCCTAGCTTGACTATGACATCAACCTCTCTCCTTATCCCTGACGACTCCTCCGCGAATGGGAAGCGAGGGGTCATCCCGCAGCAGAAATTCGGGTCTCACCATTCGATGCACACATTCCGAAAGCCCACGACGAAACGGGGTCTCAGTCGCGATTGCTAAACCCCTATCGAATACCCACCAGTTTCTCACTTGGTTAGCAGGCTATAGCTGGGTCTCTGCGCCGCGTATCCCGTCGGGCGCGTTTTCTGGGCCCCATTGTGGTCAAGCAACGCCCAAAGCTGAGCGCACACGTGCTTACTTCCGCATCTACGACCACCGCGCCCGAGCTGGATTTTCGTTTGCGTAACACGAAGGGCCTGAGAAGAGCATCGGATATGCCTGACGAGCTCCCTACGTACCACGTCGCAATTCCCTCCCGCCGACAATGTCCATCCGCGTCTTGATCAAAGACTATCCGCACAGAGCCATCGCCCTTTCTACCGCAACCCACGCGCTCGTTCTCCGCCACAGCCCGACCTCTACCGAGAATAATGGCAATGCGTCGACAACGTCGCTTGGGAGCAATGGTGCGGGCGCGGCACGCTGCATGGTCGAGTTTGCGCGCCTCGACGAGATCGACTTGGGCGACTACCGGGCGCTTAATAGCGTAAATGCGCATGGTACCTTGGGTCTCATTACCGTGAGTGGTGATGTGTTCCTCGTGGTGGTGAACGGTAGTAGGAAGGTTGCGGATGTACGGCCGGGAGAGACGGTGCAGCGTATACACAGCGTGGGTTTCTATTGCTTGAATAGCGCGAGCTACGATGCGTTACTCAACGACGAGGTCAATCCATACCCGACCGACACAATCGATGAAGAGGGATTTGAAATGGGATTTGGACGAGGCAAGTCAGAAAACCCCATGGAACACCCATGCCTGGCGCTCAAGAAGCTGCTGAGCAGCGGGACCTTCTATTACAGCAACGATTTTGATCTGACGAGGAGGTTGCAAGAGAGGTCTTCGGATGCTGCGACTGTGTCAATTGACAGTTTGGATGCCGGGTTCTTGTGGAACTCATATATGATTCAGCCGTTGGTGGACTTTAGATCAAGACTGGCTCCACGGGAGAAACAGGCGCTGGACGCCTCGGGAATCCTCACATCTGCTATTCGTGGCTTTGCGCTTACCGTTACGGTTCCCTCTTCTTCGTCCCCTGTGCGGGCACCCCGGTCTGGCCTTCCTTCGCAAATGACGCTGATTTCGAGGTTGTCTTGTCGAAGAGCTGGGACGAGATTTAACGCACGAGGCATTGACGACGATGGTAATGTCGCAAACTTTGTCGAGACAGAGACTATTTTCTACGCACCAACGGGCCTTTGCTTCTCTTATACCCAGGTCCGGGGCAGCGTACCAGTATTCTGGGAACAGGCGACTGGACTGCTGCCCGGACAGCAGAAAATCACCATCACACGATCTCCGGAAGCCACTCAGCCGGCTTTTGACAAGCATTTTGAAAATCTTGAGCTAAGCTATGGCGCGATACACGTTGTTAATTTGCTTAGCAATGAAAAACCCAATGAACTAGACTTAACACATAGATATCGACACCATATCCGACAAAGCCCTATGAATTATGCGCACGAGCAATCAAAAGAGCATGAGCTCATCAAGCTTACGGAATACGACTTTCACGCCGAGACCAGAGGTCCAGGTGGATACGAGATGGCGAGCATGATTCAGCAGTGGATTCGAAACTCCGCGGATGGCTTTGCATATTATCTCTCCGAGGATGTGGAAGAACGTGCGAGATCAAATGGGCAGGAATATGTCGTTCGAAGACCGACAACCATATTGCAACAAGAGGGTGTCTTTAGGACCAATTGTCTGGACTGCCTAGATCGGACAAACCTAGTTCAGACCATCATAAGTAGGATGGCGCTAGAGATTTTTCTCAATCACAAGAGCTTAGGGGCTAGCCATGATTTCTGGGCTAGACATTCAAGTATGTGGGCAGACAATGGAGACGCTTTGTCGCGCATATACGCGGGAACAGGAGCGTTGAAGTCCTCCTTCACAAGACATGGAAAGATGTCGCTTGCTGGAGCTCTAGCCGATGCGAGAAAGAGCGCCACACGAATGTATATCAACAATTTCGCCGACAAGGGTCGGCAGAACACCATCGATATGCTACTGGGTCGGTTGATGGGCCAAGTACCGGTACACCTGTACGATCCGATCAACGATTTCGTCCTTGCTGAGCTCAACAAGCGTTCAACTGAATTCTCGGAGAATGAAGTCATACATATCCTTGCCGGAACCTTCAATCTCAACGGCAAGACACATGGTCTACATGAAGACCTGTCGCCCTGGCTGTGTCCTGATGTTGCGTCTTCTCAGCAATGTCCGGAAATTGTTGCCGTGGGCTTCCAGGAGATTGTGGAGCTCAGCCCGCAGCAGATCATGTCTACAGACCCAGCTAGACGTCAGGCCTGGGAGGCTGCGGTGAGGAACTGTTTAAATGAAAATGCTGCAAAGCATGGGCAAGAAGAATATGTACTGTTGAGAGGTGGACAGCTAGTTGGTGCAAGTTTGTCGGTTTTCGTAAGAGCGGGGTCATTGAAGAGCATCAAGAATGTGGAGGGGAGCTTGAAAAAGGTAGGCGGTCCTGGTCTATCCGAATGTCACCAGACGAATACTGATGGTTTTGTAGACCGGCATGTCCGGCATTGCAGGCAACAAAGGTGCAGTGGCTATTCGTATGGAGTATGCCAATACCTCAATATGTTTCGTGACAGCGCACCTTGCAGCTGGCTTCGCCAACTACGAAGAAAGGAATAGAGACTATAAGACAATCAGTCATGGCTTGCGCTTTCAGAGGAATAGATCAATCGAAGACCACGACACAGTGATCTGGCTCGGAGATTTCAACTACCGCATAGGTCTGAGCAACGAGAAGGTCCAGAAGCTATGTCATGTTGGTGACCTAGAAACACTCTATGAGAACGATCAGGTATGTCTTGCTTTCTGCTATATTCTGATTCTCCCAAGCTAATGCTGTGATAGCTCAATCTCCAGATGGTCGCCGGTCTGACTTTCCCTTACTACTCCGAAGCCCGCATCACCTTCCTTCCGACATACAAATACGACATCGGCACAGATGTGTACGATACCTCGGAGAAGGCTCGTATACCAGCCTGGTGCGACCGTATCCTTCGCAAAGGCGACAACATTCGGCAGATCAATTATGACTGCGCTCCACTTCGCTTCTCTGATCATCGCCCTGTGTATGCTACTTTTCAATGTCTGATTAGTAAGATTGATGAGAAGAAGAAAGAGCAATTAAGCCAAGAGCTCTACGGAAAGAGGAAGGAAGTCGTCGGTGACACGCGCGCCTCTAGTGGAGCAGCGCTAGAGGACACCGATGACGAAGACCTGCTAGGCTATGAAAGTGTGGAGCCTGGGCTACCGCCTGCCAGCTCAGATCGGAGAAAGTGGTGGCTAGACAATGGTCTCCCTGCACGCTCAAGAGTCCAGCCACCCAGCAACGATCATTTCCCGAACCCTAAACGACCGAGTAACCCATTCACGCCATCGCCGGAACCTGATTGGGTAGAGGTCAGGCAAATGGGCAAACCAGAACCACCGCCCACACGAGGGACCGCACGAGCACACACGGTAGACTTCAACAGTATAGGATCAAGCATACCAAATGGCCTCGCAGGCTCGACCACTAGTCTCAACTCTTCGAGACAATCTCAAAACTCATTGGCCAGAAAACTCATAGCCCCGCCCTTTAACCTCAATCCTTCTACACACACAAATGTCCCCAACAACCCTTCTATGTCACACGTCGACGGTGCCAACGATCTCCGACGCACTACCTCTTCCGCATCCACCCGCTCCCTCCCCAGCCTCCCCACCGCCCTGCTCAACACTCTCTCCCTCCACCGTCCAACCTTACACGCGAAGTCTCCCGCAAAGCCGCGCCCCCTATACCCACGAAGAAGCCCTCCCTCGCTGGAACACCCACACCACCACCCCAACGCTACCGCGATGATCCTGTCCCTGGCCCATCGTCGGATCTTAACCCGAGTCGGCCGCAGCCACCGCCGCCACGGCGCTCGATGGCGGAGAGAAAACCGGTTGGGTCGGGTAATGGGGTAGGCAGCTTGATTGATACTAGTGGGGGAGAGAAACCGGCGTTGCCGCCTAGGACGGGCACAGGTATTAGTGGAAGAGGGAGGAGTTTGATGGATGAGGAGCCGGAGGACATGGAGAGTTTGAAGGGGTGGGAAGTTTTAAAGCCTGTACGGTGAGACTGGGAGAGCCGGAGAGGGCTTGGGATAGGCAATTCTTGAGCTTAGCGTGGAGTTCTTGGAAATGTCATTGATTCTTGTGGAGATCTTTGTGGTTACATTGTGTGAACTGTTATGCACTCTGGAGCGTTGATCCAGTGCGGGGCCGCAACTTGGGTGTCTCCTACAATGTCGGCAATACGTGGATATACCTTGAGAGCATTGCTGTTGTTGGGGTACTATGAAGTGGTTAAGCAGTGTTGCGTGAGCGACCCTAGGCAAGGTTATGAGGGCGCCGATGCCGGCAGTGGCTGCTGATAGTTATCTGGACTAGTGAACAGATATTCGCGGAAGTCATGACCGCACGTGCATAAGTCGCAATAGGAGCGTTGTGTCGATTCACACTGTTTGCTTTGAGGAGGGTGTGCGCTTGAGATAGGAGTTCCGTTCATCATTGTCACAGCACCCGTCCACGTTGCGTAAGCGACTCCATGGCTTGAACTTTACCACTCAAGAGTTCATTGGGGCTATGGGAACTGTATACAATCGGGAGCAGGATCGTGAGAAAGATCGAGTCTTGTACAAGGACTTTCTTTCTGCACCCGTGATCAATAGCTTCGTATCTACCTGGAGGCCTGAAGCGGATCCCTTCTTGGAGCAGCAATCCTGGCTTCCGAAGTTCATGAAAGACCTCAACAAGGGAGTCCACTGGTACTATCGCCAGTACCTACCCGCGACTACTGCGGTGGCGGCACGTGCATAGAGGCATACAGGCGTTGGCGTTTATTAGCACGAAGGAGGTCTTGAGTTGACCTTGATTTGGCTCGTGGAAAGGCGTCAAGACGTTGTCAGTGCGAAAGACGTTACATAGGGAGTTCAATACCCGAGAGAGAATTAGTGTCTCCTCAATACAGATGTACCTGTTCCTATTCAATCAGCCTAGTAAGACGTTCCACAGTCACAACTATATTCAGATTCTTATCTAATCGTCAGTCAATCGGTCAAGCACAATTATTGACATGATCATAACAAACAATCCAATCGCTGGCATCGTCGTAATAAAGACTCCCGCCCATCCCATTGCCACAGCCCCAGTCCCAATATCAGCCTTCACATTGCCGTAATTCGCCATCTCTGCCATTGCGGCCGCACCCACGGAGCCTACATGCTGCCATAGCCCCGCAATAAGTGATAATATCGCAGCGACGGCGGCGCATGATAGTGCGACTTGGGACACGGGGCGCGAGGGGAAGGGTTTAACATCGACGTCGGAGCCCCCAGTTGCCTCTTCACTCCACCCAGGAAACGTTCCCAGAAGGCAGAAACTGATTAGTGAGAGAACAATCGCCATAAACAAGAGGCCAGAGAAGAGCACGTCGTCCTTGAACTTCGATGCTGCGCCTATGAGATTCAAAGGGTCGTTCCCAGGGCCGATTTGCTCTGTGAGACCATTTGTGTCCGCGCTGCAGAGCCAGAGGATACCGTGGGATCGCACGCACATGCCGAAATAACCTGTGCGGACTTCGAGCTGGGCTAGGCCTTTGATAGTGTCCAGTGTCTTGGAGAGGGCTGTCTCGCTTGGATTAAAATTCGAGGTCGTTGAGTTTGTGTAAGAGAGGCTGAGAATGTAGACGTTAGTCATGGTGGAGTAGCTAGAGCAGCCTGCCAGGAGGATTGCTGAAGCGAGGTTAGAGTGTAGTCGTTCGAGAGACTTTCAAGGCTTACACAGGAGTATTATAGCAACGGCGTGGAAGAGCATCAATACATGGTGATACCCGAGAAAAGGAAGGACTGCATAGCAATACCCATTAACATAGAAACAGGGAACAGGTTGAAATATAGATAACAGTATAGGTAGTTTACGTACGTCGTTGCATCCACACAGCAAATCTTAAGCTGGCCATCTTAGACGAATCTATGCCAGAACTATAATCTTTTGCCACACAATGACACGTTATAGAGGTCGAAACACACGCTGTCTGGCGTGAAAATTTGACTTGATGGCGTTCGATTTTCCGGAGGCTGGGGTCGTGTGAACCCACCTTCCCTTTAAGGATTTTCCAGATTGAGAGCGCGCTTTCCGCCCCCAAATGCCAGCCTCCTCTCATCGCTCATGGGAGCAATCTTGCACCTGATCTTTCCTGATGTTACCCGGTGTCGAGCGGCATGATGCCGTCAAGTAGGCTACAGCCCAAAAATTCTCATTCAGATGTAGCTGGTGGTGGTAATGGAGATCAAGAAGAGCGTGTTTTGGATCAAGCGCCCGCCGAAGGCTCACCAAATAAGATCAATTCGACGAATGATAACAACGAGGTATGAATACCCCAGGGGTAATACCGAAACCATCTGACCTAGGCGCAGGCTACGGTGCTAAAGGACAACCAGGAACAGCAACAAGATATAAGCAATGTTGCGACAAGGGAACCGGAGTACAATATTCAGCAGACGAAGAGCTCTCGCAGAATTGGCCTCAACAAGACAGAAGGCTCGGACACATTACATGGACAAGGTGCAAACAGATCCTCTTTAGACGATCTCCAGCAATGGCCGCATTCTCAGACATGGTCACAGTTCGTTCGGCGAGATGCAGAGGGACTACAATTACCCCTCTCGGGTGCACCGTCACAAGTATCAGATTCATCAATAAAGACTATGGCATTCGGGAAGACACTTGGACAGTCCTTGGAACAATTGATGCTACAGCCCGAGGACATTCCTCTTCCCGAAGACGATACCAAGAGAAAACGCCCAGACCCAAGTTCATTTATGAAGTGGGCAGCTGGAAAGAAATTTAAGAGTACTTCGAAAAAGAAACCCACCGAACTCCAGGAGCCAGCACAGCGGAGAGAAACCTTCGAAACTCAAGCCTACAGAGCTGACATCACTCTCATGGGAAAGTCATTCTCTAATCTATGGAACACAACGGCAACGAATACACGACATGAATGGAGCGCTCGCATTGTTTTATATGATCATTACGCTAATAGCGAGTCGAGATTGCGACGGCAAGAGCCCTGGAGAAATTGCACCGAAGCGCCATCATTTCAAGAGTTCTATCAGTCTGTGCGGAAATTCGATGAAGATTGTGTCCAGCGTATAATATTGGTCGAAGACCTCTCTCCATCATTGATCGACCTGCTGGGCGCAACACTACATATTCAACCTCACGTCTTCGAAGAACATCTGAGTGATTCTGGATACGCAGTCAAAAGAGAGCCCTCGCAACTAAAACGTGCATGGCCAATGAGATCTTCTGTTGAAGGACATTCTTCGATCACCTGGTATCGGCCTGTGCTGCCACTGCTCGCCATGTCATCAAATATACGTGCCAGACTCGTTATGAACAGGAAACCGACAGTACCTTGTATCTCTAATAGCTGCAACATGAGCCACAAACAGCGAATAACCACTCTCTCAAACATCTGGCGACGGCACCTCGAATTATGTCCAGATCCTGGAAACCATCACAAAGGCTCTCAGTCAGAATTCCCCATTGGGTGGGAAGAACGAGTAACAATTTGGACCCGTCACTTTGATGGTTGCGAATTTGGTAGGTTTCTCCTATACAAACTTGTGAGTCATCAAATGTCTAACGATCTCAAGTGGTTTTATTTCTTGACCCTCTTCCAATTGTAGTCGACGAGAACAAAGCCGACAAACCTATTCGTCAGCCACGACCAACATTCGCAAATGCCTTGAACAAGGCACATGAAAGAGTGATATCTCGCAATCCTAAGAAAGGGTTGTCAAAAACTGTTCAAATCTCTGATTGGATCCCCCCGCCGCCCGAGTCTCCCAACGTATCGGCTCGTCACTCACCTCCAACATCAACTCGCCAGGCGAACGACTTCCCTCCACCACCGCCACCTCCTCCAGTAGTAGAAATCCAGTCTCGAACGACTGGAGCCCAAACCCAGCCTCTAGAGACGGAACCACCTATAGTAGCTCTGAGACGACGAGCCACTAAAGTCTCAATTGCAAGTAATGCTAGTCAAATAAAGATATCGAACAATATTCCACGGACATCGCGACGTGCTATGATGCCCGTCTTGCAGGACAAATCCTCTCAGAATGCGGACCACGATCCTGTTGTCATATACCAGCCTATTAGGTCTAGATCTTCTTCTGCGAATATATTTCAGAATGCTTCTACAGCGTTGCAGATGCGCGCCTACATTGAAAGCCTGCAAAATCCAAGGTCAACCTTAGAGGAATTCGAATACTTCTTACAACTACCTACGAAAGGAAAAGAGGAAGCGCATGACCCATTCCGAGCGCTCTTACGCACCATTCACGACGACACACTAGGTTTGGCGGATGTTATCCGTATAGCCTTGCGCCGCATCCGCGAGGGCACTCTAGACGAAGACCTTATGCAAAGTCGGGTGACCTTCTGGAGAAGCCTCCTCTACCGTTTGAATTTCAGCCTCGCGGAATTCGACCAACGCCTCCAGGAATTTGTGCACTTCACCTACGACATCGGTTCACATACTATCTCCCCCGAGTCCCACCGTGAACTCCCCTCTGAAAAACTTGCAAAGTCTACACGCCAAACGCTGCGCGCATGCATTGACCTTATCGAAAAATCCTCCGATTCACTTCGTGCAGAAATGCAGATTGTAGACAGTCGTCGCAGCATCTCAGAAGCAGAAAGCGTGTCTAAATTAACAGAGCTCGCTTTCGTATTCATCCCGCTTTCCTTCGTAGCCAGTCTTTTCAGTATGCAAGTTCACGAGTTAGACGGTGGCGTGCCAGCCTACAAATTTGTTGTAGTAGCTATTGCCTTTGTCCTCGCCGCGTATGCTGTGCGTCTCAGCATCCGTAGCTCACGGATCTTAGAGTACAAGAATGAAACGCTCAGGAACATCCGAGAAGAAGCGGATTTGCACTACAATGAGCCTATTCCTACGCGGACATTCCTCGCATGGGCGGGGACTTCGACGAGCAGTACTCTTTCCAAATTTACAAAATCTTTTTTGGTCATCACAACCCCCGTCGTCCTCATTTTAGCTGTAGTTGCCGCTATTCTAAGCCCTGTAATCTTACTCTGGCTCCGCGGCATCAACAGGGGATTCAAAGCCGTGATTACTGTGCTCTTGCTTCTGTTAGACCTTCTCCTCGTATATCCGGTTGTAACGAACGCGTCAGGAGAGCTGGACTTCAATCCTCGAGCGATGTTCCACGAGATACAGCGCAATCGCGAGACGAATCGGAAGAAGAGGGAACGGGCGAAACGGGAGCGGAGGAAACAAACGGGGCAGGACCCAGAATCACTCTTTTTCGACGGCAACGACAGCAGCAGTCACGACACTCCGCTTGACAGCAGTAGTGATAGTGATAGCACTTACAGTTCCGTCTGATTATGTTAATAAATCCGATACATTTGTCGTGCTTAAGAGAATTGACCGACGACCAACTTGATGTGAATGAGTCGCTCTCGGAGTACTTTCATATCTGAGGTAAAGACTATGTTTTGTTTTACAGTTTGCACAGGCTGTTCATTTATTATCTTTATCTGCACATATGCAGTTCTACGCGTGAGTGAATCTCTAGTCCGAGGATAGAATGCTGTATCGGATGAGTCACGCCGAGTTACGCACTTGTTGCATAGATGGTCTCTGAATGCCTGCCCCATAACTACACATACAAATATAGTAGACATTCATAGCCTAGCTCACCCCAATGCTTCATCTAAGAGATTGCCGCGTTATGCTCAGACACTCACGCTTCCCACTTAGGAGCATCTTTCTGCGCACCCACAAGGCTTCTGTGAGTGTTTGTTCACCTCATCGGGTGAAGTGACGTTGTCATGGCGAAGGCAGCCGCGCGCACGTGCCCGGCTCCACGCAGCCTTTCCATGCAGTCTTTCTATGTCGTCTACATATTTTATACGTATATAGTCGTATTAGTTTGATAGACTAATGTTAGACCTTATCACCGCTTCTGGTGGTAAGTGCGAACACACAAATGGAATGCTGGACATTTGGGCCGCTGACCGACCGACTGGTGTTTGATTTCGACTGGCGTGCAGTTGGGTCCAATGTCCCTTTTTGCTAATTTTTTTTTAACTTTTCTGATTCCCCTTCTTGCTATTGCTGTAAGAACTCTCTAAGACAAAGAATAATAGAAATGAGACAAAGTTATATATTTTACTAATCATCGAAGGATTGTACGTATTTTAAAATATAATAAACTAAAAAAGATATATTAGCTCCCTCCTCCTTTTCAAATTCAAAGGCGTGTCAAGTAAAGTATTGTTTTAGAACGTACATGAGCCGACATCAAATACGTCTAATTACAATAATATTTTCGATACATTCATGAAGGTTAAGAATTTGATAAACTTATAAATCCAGTACAATCATTCGATGCTTAGCAATACATATATAGAAACTGAAGTATACATGCGTGTCAACGTAGCTCAAAGACCTGGTTTCGAAACAGAGGAAACTGATCTTCTACTTTGTCTCTCGATACGTAGACTTTTACGTCGTTCACTGTGTTCACGAGTCTCATGCCGGCGTACGGGTCTTTTTCCCCATTTGACGTAGATTCCGAACGCTCGTCATCGTCTTTGGTCCCTCCTCGTTGCGCCATATCGCGGTTGTAGAGCGCAATTGCTTCGCCGTCCATGACGCCGTAGATGAAAGCCTCACCCATAAGTTGACAAAAGTATTGCTTCCATACGCGGATGCGTTCTTTGTGAAGTCGCGTTGTGCCGAGACCTAGAAAGTGTCGTCAGCGGAGGTACTATGAAAGGCCTCATATAGGAAGGACATCATATACAGGGAAGTAAGGTAAACGTTCCCAAGATATTGAATATAACGAAAAATTTGTACTGCTATTATATCTCGGAATAGCCTACCTCGTGTGTCCTCGTCCCGGTCCAAAATGTGACTTCCTGCGAGAGTTGCTTGACTATCTTGTCGCTTCAGGTCGTTAAATTGGCTTGAAGTTCCCTTTCTACCTTTCTTGCCCGCTCTACTGCGCGGTCGGCTATCTGACGGTTCGTTTTCTAGAGGAGTGCGACCAGCAGATCCTTCGGCACTTGGAGGATCTTGCTGCGCGTTAACGTCAGTATCGGGCGACGTAGCCACATGATTCTGCGATTGGTCTGCACTTGGACCCGTTGGTGGGCCTATCTTTGGAGTGCTTTGGCCCTTCTTTTTCGCATCGAGCTTCGCTCGCTCCTCTTCAACAATCTTTCGCAACGGCTTGCGCGGCTGGTTTCGTATTCTATGCCTTCGTTGAGCCACACGACTCCACTCCTCCAACTCTTGATCTTCGGCCTTGAGATCGTCTTCGATCTCTGATTTTACCTTCTCGGTCGGACGAAGAATGACCGGTACACTACACCCGTCTAAAATGCAGATAAGATCTCCTTTCTCGACGCCTTCATTGACCATGCCTAATCTGCCCTTCTCGGTCCTTACTAGACACCTGTTCCAGATCACAGACTGCACTCTTCGAAAAAACTCCGAAACAACTGAGCACCTTCCATGGTCGATCATATCGGTAGTGTTTAAGGAACCGGTGGCGAGCAGTCCTTTCTTGAGCGACATTTCAAAGGCACGAGCGTAGTAGGCTGGGGGGTTTCTGCCGCTTTGTCCACGATCCGCGACTAAAGTCCGCCAAAATTCATCCCAATAATCTTTCGTCTGCTGATCGTGATCAGTACGTCCGAAAGATTTGACGTCGACCTGACCCATTTGGAACCAGCTCAAAGGGATATTGCCGTTTTGCGATTGCTTATCGACAGAATCTACACGGTCAAGGACAAACCCTAGCACGTCTATACTATGATACTTCTTTCGCCTTTTTATCTTGACACGAGTGAGATCAACCGACTTATCACCCGCCGCATTGTAGTTTCTTTGAGTCAGCTCGGGAAGACCAACGAGCGGGTCGGCGTTGATGCGACCCATCTTTTCCACAGAATCAGCATGGCGAATCATGTTGTGAGATGCCCGGTAAAGCTGGGGAATCCAACTTGGCATTACTTCGGCCTCGTCGCCATCGTTTGAGACACCTCCAGAGGGACTCAAAGGTGTGGGTGCATCGTGTTGTGTTCGTCGTTCGGTTCTTTTCGACTCAGGTGCCCAGGGTCTGCATATGATGTCTAACGCTCTTGTTCTGTCGGCTTGCTGATTGATGGCAAATTGAACGAAGTCGGCGCAGATGTCGACATAGCTCTTCGTGTAATCAACAACATACGGCCGAGCCTGTAACTTCATTCCGACGGTGATACTTTTGAGTGCGTCGCTCAGATAGGCCGGCTTCCCTTTCCCGCCTGGGACCGGATTTGTATCCTTCGCGATAGCTAAAAGAGCATAGATAATGTCGCGTGGGTTGGTTGCTTGAAAGATTGTTAGAGTCGAGACTAGATGCTCTAAACTTAACAGTGCTTGGCGATTGCTCCTTTCGGACAACCTCTTTGGCGCACCTGGAATATCCAGGTTCATTTTCTTTGGCCGTCTGTGACCGCTAGGCGTAACTTCAAATTCAGGCCACTCATTCTTCGCATAGCGGAACAGAGTCCCTGTAGCATCAACAAGCAAACTAGCACCGAGTTTGCTCACATATTCGAACCACCGGGGGACGTGGTAGAATGAGTCATGAATCTTCATGACCTCCGAAAGACGATGGGTGGCGGATTCCACGGATACGAATAATTGTACCGCATCAGCAAAATCTTGCCAAGGGATGTTCTTCTTTCCGCAATACAGACGCGCTTCTTTGGCGAGTGCGATCTCCTGGACAATCCATCGGCGGGAGAACCACGGTCGCTTCATGAGGCTGAACATCGCTATCATCTTATCAGCTTCCCCTCTTCATGTTGAGAACTATGGAAAGGAAAGGTGCTATACCATTCCACTTCGGGGCCGCTTCAAGGCCCTCGCATAATTTGTCAAAGTCTTCAAGCTTGATGACCTCGTTCTGTATGAACTCGAATGCGATCTTGCTGTCTGCGTCTCCTTCTCCTAGCCATACACATACCTAGATGTGCGAATTAGTCATTATTCAACGAGCCAGTGCTCAACATCATGATAACGAAACAGGGTAACAGTATAGTAGGATTAGTCTCTCTAAACTGAAAAAATAACATGCGGATATGTATTTATCAGACCTTGACGGAGAGACCTTCCCATCAAGTACTTACACTTTTCGCACCTCCGTATATTTCAGACATCATCGGTACTTGCTGGCTTTTTTCATCATCGTTCTTTTGATCAATGGATATAGCATCAACCCACAACACCCTCTCTGTTTTCTTTTTCCGCAAAGCTCGAAAAGCTTCGATGAGAGTTTGCGGTACGTTGAAAAAGAACCGTACTCCATCTTTATCAATTTTGATCTGAGAGTCCCAAGATGCTGCACCCCATGACCATGACAGCGCTTCGTAGCTTTTCGGGATTCCAGGGCCTTCACCAAGCCCTGGAACAATTGGCTCATAGTCCTCAAACGTCTTCAACAACTGAACTGATGGATGACGCGTTTGATGTTGGTGTACGTTCGCAGTACCCGCATGCTTCGAGTCACTTTTGCTGGCTCCGCTATCTCTGTCTTTCTGCGTTTGTTGTGACTTCTTACGTTGTTTCAATATCGCCTCGACACGACGTGAATCTTTCGTGTACTGGGGATCTAGATCGACTTCCATGATCTTACAAACAATTTCATCCTTGCGACTGCCGGGCTGTAAAAGAATGAGGCGGGTAGCTCTTGGAGCTTGGAGCTCCTGATATTTGTAAGGCTCAACATGATCTTCACGCTGCTCATCTGATTCGGCTGACGAGCTATCGTCGTGTAATTCCTTCGCTTTGGCATGGACCATTATATTTAATAGGAAGTTGGGGAGGTTCGAGGTGGCTGTGAGCATCCGGTTTCAAGCGGAGTTTTATACTTCCTTAAGCTCCTACCCGTCGCGCTGTAAGAGTTTCACAAGCTGACTATTCCTCGAAAGCTGCTTCTTTCCGCTTTGACGCTGTTACGCAATAACTACATGCAACACCGCATGATAGGCGCGAGCAGGCGTTCGTCCGCTCAGCTCTTAGATTACGTGCCTCAAGGCAATCCGGATCTGTCGTAATTGATCACCTTTTGGGGCCCATCTGGGCATCCTAGTCTGCTCGTGGCAAGGTTATTGGACAGCCTTGCTGTTGGCGGCCGAGGAGGCTGGATAACACGGAACGTGGGAATGGCTGCAGACAAGCCTTCGATAATGCGCTCGCCATGCATGTGGACTGCAGGCGATCGGGGAAGTAGCGGAGCCAATCATTGGTTTGGAATCTAGTCACCTGCATAGGAAAAGTGCAAGTGGTTCAGCCTCGAGACCGGGGTCGTAAGGCTGATGGTGAAGATGTTCGTAAAGTGGGGGCGGCATGAGGGAAACTAGCGACAAGCAAGTGATGTCAGGAATGCGTACAATTTGTTCTCCAAAAATCAATATTTGAGCTGAGAATTAGAAAAGAACACTCAAGGACCCTTAGAAGTCTGGGATAGGGAACTTGCGGTGCAAATTCGTCCGGGGGGATGATGTGTACTTTTAAGTAAGTGCGATTACTATACGTGAACTCAGCCTTCTGTGCCGAATTTTGAAGCTGCCCGATGCTTTTGGCTACTAAAAATAACATCTATTCCGGATTTCATCTCATCAATAAGGGGCTCAAGCCACGCACCATGATGATCCGCGCAACTGCAGTTACGGGATTGATGGGACAACAGCCACCCTCAAGCCATCATAATGAAAGCAATATGGAGCCATCCATCGAGATAGGCAGTGGCTCGTATCAGCTCCTCTACACTGGCGCTCAAAGGAAGAACAGCGCCATGCAGCACAGCTTGAGCATGGATCGGGGCTCGCGCACTCGGAAACACAGCAGGCAGCACCTCTTTTAGGGCAGTGCCGATCGTTTGGGGTTGTCCTGAGACCGGGTCAGTTCCATGTTATCGGTGACTTCTTCAGCAGCATCTTACGCGACGATACCAACGACATAGGAACTAAAGCTTGCACGACTCGCACTGAACCTCGTGGACCCTCCTTCTCGTCTTGCCGATCTTTTACATCGTTGCTCTTAGGTTCGGCGTCGGGGTTTGCAGCATGGGGAAGATAGAGCCTCACGGGAAGGTGGCGAAGGGCGACACCTTGCGGGTTCAACAGCTTCGTATTGACAGGATTAAAGAGGTTGAAGTCATGATTCTTGACACCTTGCCAAAGTTGCTCCGAATCCTCTTTGCTGAGAAACATAACCGTTTTCCCTGTCCCTGTTCGGAGATAGTCGGCCTCGGACAGTCCGTCAGCGTGGCAAGGAAGAAACATTCTCGAAGTCTTACCTGCTTGACATTGTTCATGAAAAGGTCGTGAAGGTGCTTGTCTTCCGTGTCGAGTTTGATCAGCTGATTATCGGGATAGTTGGAAAAGTGGACTGTCAGTTTCCATGGCAGAGGTTCTTCCGCTTCTTCCAGAGGGGTATGTTGCTCGCCGGATGCATGGGATGGGTACGCGGGCTCAGCTCCAGAATATAGGTCGTACAGCAATCCAAGCGGATAGTGCCACTTTAGTGGCACGCCATCATATTCGAGCCAGGCTTCTGATGGTGAGACATGGGGGTATATCAAGCTACTATAGAAGAAATTGTGAAGCTTCTGCAGTGCTAACCCTAGGTATGATATTCGAGGGAATTGGATCTGTACGTCAAGGCTCAGTATACTTTAATATTAGGCGGCAACATCAAGCAAACGTACCAAGTATGGATCCGAATCTTCGTATGTCCTGCAGTCTTCTTTGTGTAGCCGTATCTCCAGGGGAATGGAAGCGTTCCAGACCCTCTGCTGCAGTCTACTCGCAACGTCGGTGGAGCTCATAGCCCCGACGATCGGTTTGAGTTCTCGCAATGCCGGTGCAGGTGGACAGGTCTGGAAGGAGGATAGCGGGGTTTAGGCGGGGTTTGAAGTATCGAATAAGCGTAGACGCGTTCGGAGGTGTCAGCAGTGGGGAACCCGGTCGCGCCGTCTCTATAGAAACAGCCGGGACCCCAAACGAAATCTTGTCGGCATTCACTGCGCGATGCATCGCCGCCCAACCTGAGCAGCTGGGGCGCACCATGCAGATGGTCGCCCTCCCCATCCAGACCTGGACCATGAAAGTGGCGCTTAGCCGCAAACGCTCGAGAATTGATCTGGACGACGACGACGAGCTTCAGCAGAGACAGCCCCTACCATCACCCGCGCTTTCCACTAGCAGCGACACATTGAAGCGGTCGAGAACACAGAACGAATTGGATGAGCTGCATGTGCTAAGATCCGAAGATGCCTGGGCCGTCGATGTTGCGAGCATCCTCGCATCCAATACGCTAGCTGCACCGCGCGGAAGCAGCTTGCAGCCCCACAACAACGTAGACAAGTACAGTTCCGAGTCAGTCATCATATTATGCGTGCAAGGTAACGTTCATTTACACTACGACCTCCTTTGGTGAGTTTCACCTGGCTTTTACTAAGCGTGTGGCTAATTGCGCATAGGTCGGCACTCCCAGATCTCTACGCCTTGTCACCCTCATTACAAGCCCTTGTGCTCTGTCGCGACCCTTCGAACCATATGCCTTCCACAACCGTCGCATACTCATTGCCTCTGATACAAGCTGTAGCGCCTGGGTACAACCACTTTGTACGACTGGGCCTGTTACATCCTCTCGGTGGAGGTGAATACCCGCTGGATGCGCTGGTCGTGATCGATGGACGGGGCAAACGAAGGCTGGTGCTTCCCTTTGGATGGGGTGCCGGTAAGCATGCTGGCACGCCTGCTGGACGCATCGTGCAGACGCGCTTGATGGACTTGCTTAGGCAATGCGTGGAAACGCTAGTACGAGAATGAATGTTGCTGTGTACCATAATCAGTGAATGTAAGGCTAGACGGCTGGGCTTTGCTTCAGCAAAGCAGTCCAACGTGGAGTTCGGTGCAAGAAAGTACACGCGCTAGTGTAGGTACGGTGGGGGAGCAGTGTCCATGTCTGAGCGATGCTGGGAAAGTGCAAGAATCGTCACAAGCGCAGATTCATGAGTCAAAAGAGGATGAAGAGGTATCATTAGGTCACTTGAAGATTACCGTAATCATAATATCATGGCCGGGAAACACCTTCGCCTCGGCCTACCGCACCGAAATATGAGAATTCGGATACCTCGAGAAAGGAGGCTTAATCCTTGTCGAAGGTAGTGGGCTTATCCTTGATGGGCATGTCGCTACCAGTCGCGCCCTTGTATTGCCCGCGTATGAAATCGCTGATCTGTTCGTCCTTGGCTTGCTCGAAGGCAGACTGGCAATCGGTTAGCGGCACTCTCTCACGGCCAAGTCACATATACACACCTCATTGTCCTGCTTTCCTTGGCCAAGGAACTTCTCCTGGACATAATCGATGCCTAATCATGTCAACTTGATGCCTCTTGTAGCTTGTTCAGGCATATACTACTCACCCTTATCAAGCATGTCCTCATTCTTCTCACCAGCCGCGCCGCCACCAGCAGCCTCGTTGGCCTTGTTTCCAAGGCCGCTGAGGAAGCCGCCCTCCTGTTTTTGCTCGGAAGAGCCAGCGGTTTGCTGCTCGTTCTTCTGGTCGCCGCCAGTGAACTTGTTGACGAAGTCCATGTTTGATTGACTGATCAATTGATGAATGAAATGCTTGAAGAAACGGTGTGATAGAGCCAAGGGTGTATCGAGCAAAACCAGGAAACTCGAGGTATTTATACAAGGTGGTGTTCCAGGCTCGTCGTTGTCTTGGGTGCAGTAGCGCGCCTTGCCTTGGACGAAGCACGCTGCACTGCCCCTGTGTGGTGGTGCACCTATCGACACGCTACGTCATAGTCGCTGCCCCGCGTCGGACCTTGCACCAAAAAATGCAAGCGCGACCACGTGAGCTCAACCCACCAAGGCGCGCCAGCTTCTGCTGTATCGGTCCCCGATAGGTGATCAATCACTCCATTCACTCGTTTAGACTCATTTAGTTGCGATAGACCTGACACCATGATACCAATAACCATCATCACCGGCTTCCTTGGCTCTGGAAAAACCAGTGAGTCCTGCGGAGACCGCCCTACGTACAGCCTTTGACCAGCGCAGCCCTCATCTTGAATTTAATACCACAGCTTCCTAAAACGTACAAACTCGCGCTTCTGAAGAACGAATTCGGCGATGTCGCCGTCGACTCCCAGCTCGCCTCGTCCAACGCTATCTCGGGCGTGCAAGAGCTACTCAATGGCTGCATCTGCTGTAACTTGGTCGGCCAGCTATCCGATGCCCTCGAAACCCTTGCTACCGAGGTCACGCCCGATCGCATCGTTATCGAGACATCTGGGTCTGCGTTTCCCGCTACGCTAGCTATGGAAGTCAATCGCCTGTCGCAAAGTACAGGCAAATATGTGCTTGATGGTGTCATGTCGGCTATAGACGTGGAGAACTGGAAAGGATATGAAGATACATCATACACCGCAAAGATGCAAGCAAAATACACAGATTTGATTGTTTTGAATAAATGGGAGCTCGTCAGTGAAAGAAGATTAGAAGACGTAGAGGACGCTGTCCTGGCATTAGAGGTGGACCCACCAATACCACGTACCAAGAGCGATAAAGGCTGGGTCAATAAGGATATAATATTTGGATTAGATGCGAAGCTTGCGAAGGGCATTGGTACGAAGTCCGAGCATCACCACGACCATGAGCATTCCAGCGAGGTGGAAGTGCTAAGCGTTACCCTGACTAGCCGTGGGAACAAAGCATCAGTCGACGTAGAGAAGCTAGAGAAACTTCTCCAGGAGCCCACTAAGGACTCGATTTACCGTATCAAGGGCGTTCTTTATTCGTCAACGGTACCGAAGTCGTCGGACAGTAGCTCGAAAGGCGCACTTGATGTCAGTAATGACCGGAAAAGATATATCCTTAACTGGGCGTTCGGAAGATGGACATTTACTCCCGTACCTCCGCCATCAACAACCACTACCCCTTCGGCATCTGGTACCGCGACACCTCTCACCTCGGGTTCATCAACGCCGCTTACTCTTGGGGAAGAGCCTGAGCTTCGATTGACAGTGATTACGGGCAAGTATGAGTCGAACCAGTTCCAAAATCTCATCGAATCCAGCGGGTTTGTCGCTCTTCAAGAAAACTTAGAGGGGACATTGACTGTGCAGCGAGTTGCTTGAAATCGGTGACCGGAATACCATTATTTGTAGCTCGAGGTGGCACACGTCGCGTGTGGCTTCGACCTTTCTTAACAAAGAGTGCCTCAGCAAGGCTCTTCAGGCTTTGATCGAGCGGTTGATCGTCGTTGCATGCAACGTACAAGCCTCTACGGCTGACAGAACGCCACCCGATTTGTTCTGCATTTTAGGCTGCCTGCCTTGCCGAAACTAGTGACGCAAGATCGCACTCTGGCAAGCTTTTGCTAAGGGGATCTATCCAGGCTGGGAACGTGGCCTACA
The DNA here is from genome assembly GCA_027946365.1 of Kalmusia sp. IMI 367209. Lineage (NCBI taxonomy): Eukaryota > Fungi > Ascomycota > Dothideomycetes > Pleosporales > Didymosphaeriaceae > Kalmusia > Kalmusia sp. IMI 367209. The sequence goes on along the minus strand of JAPEUQ010000003.1, from coordinate 1,058,437 downwards.
TGCCCCTCGATTTTGGCCGCATTTGGACACTTACACGGGACCTTGAATCTCAGTTGTAGGACGAACATCAACGTGGCGAATACTGTAGTCTCATCTCAAGCTTTCGCCACCGAGCAAATTTCAGGATGTTTTCCCCTCTTCGCTGAGTACGGCTTCATCTTTACCCTATCTAGTGTTCAACCTGTCTTCTTGCGACCCTGAGATTTTCGTCATCATTTACCCACACCCCTGCAACCCAATCTGTACAAATGAACTTCGAATGCCAAAAGCAATTCGCCACGCAATTCAGACCGCTTCTGGAACGATGCAATGCATTGCAGCAATACGCCGTCCCCCGTGGTACGCACGCGCCCCAGATCCAAAAATGGACATGTGCAATAACACGACCTACATGCTACAGAAAGCTTAACACGAGGTCAGGATGGCTCTTAAAGGCGAATCTGCCGGTACTTGAAGCTTTTCCAAAGTTCGTCGCGAAAATCCAGCCTGGGAGAAAGAATAGAAATTCCTTCACGCACTATGTCGATTCTTATGCCGTTATATGTATATCCGTGGGCGGGTGTGTGGGATCCTCTGTATTGGGCGTACGTATCTCAACCTCAATCTCCACATATATCCAAGAACTAACAGCAGTCCAGAGCGGGCAACAACACCAATCTCAATTTCAACGTCATCCTGAATCCGTGCAGCGGGCCGTGCATGGGAAGCCTGCCTGAACCAGCATATCGCACCGAAATACCAAAACTTAAAAACTATCCGAACATCAAAACTCTTGGATACGTCGCAACAAATTATACGGACAAGACGTTGGACAGCGTGCTTGCAGAGATCTGGCAATGGACGAGCTGGCCAATCTTGATGAATGATACCCGGATGAGTGTGGATGGCATCTTCTTCGACGAAATCCCGGGCTTGTATCACTGGCAGAAACATGATTATTTGACTACAGCGACGAGAGCGGTCCAGAGTAGTGAGCATCTGGGCGAGAAAATCATCGGTATGTCTGCTGAAACATCATGTTGTCATATCCAAATTCATTCTGTATATTAACTACTCATAGTACACAATCCAGGCACACTCCCTGACCCTGTATGGAATTATCTCGACCTTGCCAATGTCACAGTCATCTTTGAGGACACATTCGCCCACTTCATTGACGCCACCAAATTCAACGCTCTGAAGAATTTCCATACCGCCACCAACATGCCTACATCCGCATTCTCCATTATGCTGCATTCAATGAGTAATGTTCCCGATGAGCTCATCTCCTGGACAGTAACACAGATGAAGCACATGGCAGAATGGAACTTCGCGACGAACGTGGCGACGGCAGGGGAATATTGGCATAGCTTTCCTGCAATCTTCGACTTGTTTATCAAACGGTATGCGGCGATGAAGAGCGAAGGAGATCGGAAGAGGTAGCCTTGTGATTATGTACGTTTGTTTTATATCCAACATCCTGCGGTTTGTGTGACTATTCAACTGCATTCTGCGTCGTATGCGGGTCATACCCTTGCTGCAGCCAGCTCCAAATATTAAGCCCGATCTTCGTCCCACTCACCACAGGTAGCCCCGCATGCCAACTTTCTTCATATCCTGTCCCATCAGGCTTCATATTCTCCCAATATACCGCGTTGCCCTTGATCGGCTTGAATGTTACGCCCTTGCTCTCGCCCTCTTCATCAATATCATCCCCTTCCTCGCCACCCACTCTCTTCTCCTCACCGCATTCTATAAACTTACACCAGAGCTGTCCTACAGGCCTCTCTAACCTAGGAAATCTCGTCCCTCCACCCTCACACTCGTCCCCCAACCACACCATAAAACTACTAATCCTGCCCGCGCCCCTCACCGCATTCCCCCAGTCATAATGATAGCTATAGTGCCCACCAGGCCCATACCGTTGCGCCCACAATTTCTCGATGAAGACGTAGGGGCGCCAGCCCTGGAAAGCACGCGCGCGGTCCTCTATGCAGCGCACAGTGTCCGAGCGGGGGACGGGCGCTTTGTGCGAGAGGCGCACGTGAGGGTCGAGTCGTTCCTGGCCGGAGGTCCACACTGTCGAGGGGGTGAAATGGGGCTCACTATCACACATCAACACACTATTTCGAACCTTGTCTTGTGGATTGTTTAACATGGGATGGCATGAGTGCCAGGAACGTGAGGCAGGCACCGCACACAACACAGAGATATGAGGTAAAAAATAGAAAATCATTGGAAACGTACCTAATCTCCACCACGTGCCTCACCTCCTCAGCCTCTAAAAAGCCCTCAATGTACAGGACCAGCGGCTCGCGACTGAGCACATGGACCCCCTTATACGTGTGCACCGCACAGCTCAGATTCGCCTCGGGGATGACAAGAGTGGACAATTTCTCGGGGTGGATTTCAGGCGGTGTATAACCAACTCTTGACTTCTTCTTCTCTCCTCCCGAGCCACCCAGGATGATTGAGAGGAGAGGCGCGCCGGCGAGGACATAGCCCAAGAGCCCCAGAACGACATATTGCAGGATGCTGCCAAGGGGTAGGGCCCGATTGGCCATTCCTAAGAAACACCCCCTGCCAACCAATGGAAGAAGCGAAACTAAAAAGGGAAACGCTCCAGAAAGCGACCGACCGACACTCACAATACCATTTGCAACAGTAGAGGAAAACAGGAAATACGAAAGGCAGAAAGGAGACGGCACGGGCACTAGTATGTACGAGTTTTATCCCATGTCAGAAACAAAATTACTATCGGACGGAAAACTGGGGTATGGGACGAGGTCAAAGCGTAGCGCACGCGGGCGGAGCGGCCTGAGAGCCTCATGGCCATGCCCCTGGATTACCTAAGGAGGGGACCGACGACTGACTGGTGCGGATGAAATCTGGATCTATGATCTAATCTCATCCGATGACCTGTGAAGCGGGAGCCCCTCCAGTTCGTCGAGAAGCTATGGCTCATGGCTGACTCAACAGGCGATGTAATTGCACAGCTGCACAATTTACCGTCTACCGTCATCCCGGAACGTGCACACATAGCTGCAGTTTATAAGATCAGATTCCCATTGTTTCAAAAGAAATGTACGCCACTATTACACCTCTATCAACACCACAAACCCTAAGCATGAAAACTCCAAAGTTGAAGGCACTCGCCATGGAATGAAGCATAATCGTCAAGCGAGCGCAAAGCCCGCCCTCGGGATGCTCACTCGCCCCTACTCCCTGCCTACAGACCTGCCAGCCCCCAACCCCTAGACCAACCACACGCCCGTCTAACCCGCATAGCACACACACCCAAACCCGATCTCGCCGCATTCAGGACAAGCGAGGGGAAGCAGCTGCTCATAAAGAGAATCGACCAAAGTCCAGAGGAAAAAATAGGCCTTAGGAGCTTGCCGCTGGCGTCGACAAGGATATCTATCTATCTCACTCTAAGGCGAGAAAACGACCTCCGTAAAAAGAGAAAAGAAGGGTTGAAAATCATCAAGAGTATAATTACCTCGTACTGCTTGGCACACTTTACCACCAAATCCGTGCAGGTATCAATTCGAGATTACGAGGCGCCCAGTAGCGCAGAACACCGCTTGCCCATGCCGACTTTCGTATGTTCGCCCGACTCGACTGCTTCATGTAGCATAGCTTTCGCTGTGCAATGCTCATGCTCAATTATTCGATCTTTCTATGCTCTGGCCGACTGCCGTTCGTGTTGTTCTGCAACCTCGCGTGCGTAGAATTCGACCAGCATCGTCCCGTACGCTTCCATTTCTTCCAGTGGCACTGCGAGCCGGAAATCGTTCAATAAGAGAAACTGCAGTTCCAAATGATTTAGTTCCACCAAGGGGAGACCGCCGACCTATATGATTTAGCTCGAGCTCTGTAAGACGGACGCTTAGAAACTCACCTTTGCATATCTCGAGTTGGTGTAGAACACATCCGAAAAGAATTTGCTTGCGCAAGTGACGCCGGCAATGACAAGACGATGAATGTTAAAACTGTCAACTACAAAAAAGTGCGACAGATTGTACGGATCCGATTCTAGATCCTGCTGTGGCGGAGATGGGGGCTGAGACTCTCGAACAGGTGTCTCTGCAGGTTTGCCTAAAGAACCGGACGGTGGCGGAGTCGCTGCTTGGACTGAGGAGCCACTCTGGTGCTGGGGATTGACCAGAGTCGCCGACGAGCTTGAAGCATCAGATTCAGCATTAGCGCGTTCAAGCGACTGCTGATTCGCTTGCCGCAAACTGAGCATAGGTCCCGCGTTCACCTTCTCGGTCATCCGGTCGAAATAGACTAGAAGGCTGAGAAACACTTCGTAAGTTGTAGGGCAGTACTTGTGAATACGGCTGAGATAACTCAGGATTGATATGCTAGGCACATTTTTCCCGTGGAAGGCCAACACACTGGTAGTTTGTTGGCTGAGACCGGAAGCCCCCTCTGGAGGTGGTATTTGACGGTGCAAATGCTCGTGCTGTCGATCGTTTGTGGTTGTGATCTTGGTGAGCAAGCCTGCCACCATCTCAATGATGTCGGATACTGGCATTTCGCTGATCTCATACTGGGGCCCCACGTCGCTGGGATCTCGCCGTTGACGCCGTGATAAAGAACGCGTCTGTGAGAAGAGGCTGGACTCGTCCGTCGCAAAATTCTGGATATGAGATAAGCTCTTCACCTTGATGCGCCGCGGAGATGCTGCCGACGCGTCCAGCGGGGACCGTAATGAAGGCGCCGGCGACGGCTGAGCGGAAGAAGCTGCAGATGCTGAACGAGGATTTGCGAACGCATTCGGGGTAGGCACACCGCTTGCAGGTGCCTGCTGTTGAGGATCAAAGCGCGGGCTAGGCGGAGGCTGCACTGTTTCCTGAGACGTAGAGCTGTCTTCAGATGCTGCTTGTTTCGAGCTCACGGACGGGGCGCCAGAGTCGGCCATGGGTACGTCTGCGGGCGGTACTACTCGTGAAGGTGGGTTTGCGCTAGCCTGTGGCGAGGGACGCACTGGCGTGTGGTGCACCGCGGGCGACTCTTGCGTCTGCGGATGACCACCGCCAAACATGTTATGAAAGTGGTTCCCACCAAAGTCGCTGACCACGATCGATCCCATACCGCGAACGTCAACGTGCTCTATGTTGTAGTAAGGTCAACAGTGCAATGCTGCTTTGTGGCAGAAGGCGCAAAGCGTGCACAAGGTGCGGTTGCGCAAAGCGTGCCGGCTGTGGTTGGGAGACACTGCAGGGGAAGTGGAGCGGACTGCTGCGGGCGGAGTGCAGCGGCGGTGGAGGGGGTGTAGGGCAGGTGAGAGAGGTGGGTATGCGGGATCGGCGTGAAGGAGCGTGAGTCTACTCGGACGCAGAGCGGAGGGCAGTGGTGGTGTCGAGTCGACGAAGCAAGCGTGCAGTGCACAGGCGTGTTGTTGCGATAAGAGCCGTGCGGATGGCTTGAGGCCCCTAGATTCGGTTCAGTAGCGGCAGGCGGTGGGCATGCCTCAAGTCCAGCTCGCCGTGGCCAAAATCAATTGGACGGCGCAGCGCTGGGAAGGACAGGAGAGCAGGAGAGAGGGCGGGCAGGGCGGTGACGGTGTTGAGCGACGAGGTTGTTTGAGGGTCCGTGGGGAGGTGGGCTTGGGCTTGGTTAGTCGTCATAAAATGGCGCGCTCAGACTTCCGCCGATCAGCGCCTCGAACGCAGCTGCAGATACAGATAGGCCGTGGTACCGCATCTCTCGACGCTTCTGATGCGGAACAGCGCAGGCCCTGCATTCGCTCATCGTGCATCGACTCTGCAGCTTCATTTCTGCTACGTCGCACTCATAACGCATCCGACGTCGCTTCCTTTACACCCCATGTGAAGATCCGTGGGCAGATACGAAAGCAAGGCGCGGACAGTATGGGCCAAGGCGTCCATCTCATTGGTTACATTTCCGCTATCCTCCCACTTAGCTGAGGAGGCTCTTGGCCAGGAGCTCCCAGCAGAGAAGGCTACATACGTTAAGCTCGCCGACCGATGTCATGTTGGCGGCTTGTTGACACACTGCTCATACGCAGCCCATCCGTGGGTTGCGACAAGCGGGACGTCTACTACAGAAGCATGTCCCGCGCCTTCACTCTATTGCCCGATACATTGTACATCCGGCTAACCACCTTGACTATCTCGGGCATTCTACTGAGGACCTGGCCCTGCATACTGCTGGTCGGGCAGGTACAGGTGTCGCTGAGCGCCTCGTGCAGTTAACACCACCATGCGGATAACACCGCCAGAGCTGCCATCCCACTTGATAGCCTCCTGTAGCGCGCCCTTGACAAACTTGACACCCTCCTCCTCTGTCATGTTCTCTTGCCAATTCGCATCGCAGTATCCGTAGATATACGTGGAACCCGAGCCACCGATTGCATATGCTTGCTTGTGTAGAGAGCCGCCAAGTGGTATTGAGTACACCTGTCCGCCGTGTCTATGGTCGTATCCGGCAATGATCATACCGGCTCTATTTGTGTCAGTAAGATTGGGTTACGCGTACGTAGTCCGAACCACCTACGAAAGCGAGTCCTTGTTCGCATAGCATAGCTCCTGAAATATGGCGGCGGCTGTCTGCGTAGTCGGCGGCTCGTCGTTTGTGATGCCGTACATGCCGAGATGATAGTGAACGATGTCAGCCACCGCTTGTGTGTCCGCTGCTGAGCCCGAACGGCAGCACCAAATTGTGTCATGTACTTGTGTGAGCTTGTCCGTTACTCGGTTCGCAATGTATGCGCCAGTAGTCGTTCTGCTGTCCGCGCCTAATATCACACCGTCCTTGAAGTTAATCGCCATGCTGCTCACAGTTAGATGTGGCATGCGAACAGAACACCGGGGTAACGAACATAGACGTGCCGAGACTGTGGTACTTTGTTAGCAAGTACGCGGGCTTGTAAGGGTGGTGGGATTATCTACTTGACCTCGCCCTTCTTCAGGTGGTTCATATCGATGTGGATACCATCTACAACAGGTGAGCTTCGGCTTGGGATTCAATTCCGACAGCTTACCTTCTCCCAGCATGCCCGTGGCCATTGTGAATACGTCTAGAGCTGAAGGCGTTTTCGGAGTAACAAGAAAGATTTGAGAGGAATTTAGGGCTGCAGAGGCGGGGTTTGATGGGCGGGACGGTGGAAGTCGAGGCAGCACAGCTGTCGTAGGCCAGCGAGAGCTTGGACCATACGTACAGTCACGTGCGACGACCGAGCCCAACACGACCATAAGGGTACACACACCTTATTCGCCATGCGGGTGCAGCATTTGACCAAATGTAACGGAGGGCAACAAAATAGTTCAAGTAAGCTTCGAAAGCCCACTCTATGTTTGATTTTGTTTTGGGGGAGCCGTGTGTTGTTGCGGGAAAGCGCTGAGCGCCCGCCGCACGTTCCAAGCTCGGAACATCGTGTTGAAGCTCCTAAACTTTAGCACACTGCACCCGTGGGCAGCACTCTGCGACTTCTGTCTGCTACTCGAGCCTTGCTCTTCCCCATTTGATTTGATCGGTCGCTCACTTGCCATATTCGCCTTTCGCCTTTGACCCTACAAGATCGCTCAGGAAGCTGGTCAGTGCTTCCCCGCCTTTGCAACAGTTATGGGCGCTGCGCTGGACTCCTTTCTTTCCTACCTTCGGGTTCCTCTTATAGCCTCGTCGGGTATCGCCGCCTTGCTGAGTGGGGTTTTATACTTCAAACAAAAGTATGTGTACCTGCATGCAACAAGTTCTATCTAGTCTAACCCAGCTAGTGAGATCATCTACGCAAGAAACTTTCCTCCCGATGCGCGCACCAACGTCCCTCGACCTGCCCAATTTGGCATTCCAGACTTTGAGGAGCTCTTCATTCCTACACCCGACGGCGAATCACTAAGTGCCTTCTACATCCGCGCGAACAGGGTTCATGCGCGCAACGTAACTTTGCTCATGTTCCATGGTAACGCTGGCAATATTGGGTATCGACTGCCTATAGCCAAAGTGCTGGCAGAAGAGCTAGGTTGCAACGTCTTCATGTTGCAATATCGAGGCTATGGTCTTTCGACAGGGACACCGAACGAGAAAGGCATAAACATCGATGCACAGACTGGGTTGGACTACATCAGGAACCGCCACGAGCTTCGAAGCACACGTATAGTACTCTACGGACAGAGTCTAGGAGGTGCAGTCGCCATTGGCCTCGCCGCTAAAAATCAGAAACACGGTGACATCGCCGGGATAATCTTGGAGAACACCTTCACTTCGATGCGCAAGATGATTCCTTCGTCAGTAGCGCTGCTGAAATCACATCAAAAGTGTCTAACATGTTCAGGGCCCTCCCGCCTGCGAAATATCTCGCTCCGTTCTGCCATCAGGTCTGGCCGAGTGAAGAAAATCTCCCTCAAATCAGCAACATCCCTATGTTGTTCTTGAGCGGCCTTCGAGACGAAATCGTGCCGTAGGTGCCCATCACACAAGCCTCCCTCTACTGCTGACTCGTCCACAGGCCATCACACATGAGTAAACTATTCCAAGTATGTCGGTCGCAGCCAAAGGTATGGCGAGAGCTGCCCAATGGTACACATAACGATTCCGTCTCCGAGCCTGGGTACTTTGCTTATGTTGACGACTTCCTCTCCGAGCATGTTACCAAGTGAGCGCCTTGAGCCCACGCCAGCCAGTGGTGCTACAGGCTGAGGAGTGCACACCATGTGCTCCCGCTGATCTCGGCGGCGCCGAGGAATTTATACAAGACAGGTTCACGATACAGACGGGTCGGATATAAGGGGGATGGCAGATTGGTCAGAGGACAGAAGCCTCTCCTTTCAGCTTGGGGGTGTCGAAGCCACTAGGAATCCACGGGTCAGTGGACCATCCCAAGGTCTAGAGTGGCATCGCGTTGCTCGGAATCGGTTGTCCCATCACCGCGGGTCCAGAAGGGGCAGTGCTTAGCTATTCCGCAGATGTAAGCATCCGTAGTGAGGTGGAGATGATGTTGCGTAGACGATGAATTGACACATGGACGCGGCTCGGAGACGCCTACACGCTGTCTTGCTTGCGCTCGGGTGTGTTAAGCGACCCCAGACTCAGCGTGAGGACGTGTGCTAAAGTTGGACAATCAAAAAAGGGTCCAGACGCAAAGCACTTGCAGGACGGGTGAGGGCGGGGGTCTTAAAGGATCGCCAGGGGACACGCGATCCAACCCCCCCGGCATCTGCCTTTCCTGATGATCGTGTCTCGAGACAACGGCCGGATGGGTGGCGAGAGCATGACGACGCTTCTGTGGCTCGCCGTGGCCTCCGTCCCCTCTGCGGTTGCGTCACTGTCGCTGCCATGCGGGGAAGAGCGCCCGCGCCTGAGGCTGGTGCGGCCCACCGACCGGTTCTTCACATCCTGCGCGTGGCAGCAGTCGTCGACGCGCCCACGTCTGCCACGGCGAACGGTTCGCGCTACCTGTGCTCTGTGCTGCGAATGGCGCCAGCGTCCGCGTCTCGACGCTGCCTGCAGGTCGCCGGCCGCGAATCCAAGGCTCGTCGTCGCCGTCGTCGTCGTCGTCGTCGGGACTGTGAAGGCCCGTCACATGGCTGGACCCTGAACGACGCCACAGGGCCAGCGCCGTGTTACGTCAGTGGGGCCTTAGGGCGGCTTGGCGCGACCCCTGCCACGGGGAAAGCCACTCCTGATCGGCTTTGTGCAGACTCCCATGCGTCTTTTCCATGGTGGCGCATCGACAATTTGGCTGTCCTTGCTTCTCAAGGTCGCATAATGGCGGCTCCTCCTCCTCCTCCTCCTCCTGCCAGCGTGCTCCCCACGGCTCTTCGCAATGCGCCGGACCTGCACCCGTTCTGCGCCGCACTGCTGTCTCGCAGGCCCTTAGCCCTCCGCCCTTCATGCGTCCGGCGCTCGCATCTGCTCGCCGACATTGTGGTTCTGCTAGGGCAAAACTTCCCATGCGGGCGTGCGGCTGTGCATGTCGATCTCGGGCAGCCCTGGAGGTCGAACGTCGTGAGGAGCCAGCGGGCAGGCCGGTGTGGCAAAGTCGCCCGGCCACGCTCGCCATTGGACAGGACAGCCTGCGGCAACGGTCGCGGACGTCGAGCGAGCGCCGAGCATGGCGCCGAGTGCCCGTTGAAGCATGCGGACGAAGGTAGACGAGGCGCGCCGGCACCCACCATCGCGCCAGTTTAGCAGGTAGTGTTTTGACAAGCTGGTCGCGCCCGTCTACGACATGTAGCGCGGGCCGGCACTTCGGTCCCTGACCGCACACGCACTCGTACGGCGCGTCCATCCCTACACACATCAAACCCAGTTTGTCCAGGCTTATCTGCTTTGTGCGAGCCATCGATGCCGAGCCCTGTCCCGTCGCTTCGCCGGGCGCCTCCCGAGTGCTGCTCATTGCCCGTACTCGCTTTTCAACGCCACAGCTAAGCTCCGTCATGACTGCACCGGACGAGACAGCAACGCGGCGCTGCATGAATCCTTGGGTACCTAGAGCCGATCTGATTTTGGCAGGCCTGATCGGCCGTCGTGGGCACTTGCATTGGTCCCTCTTGCTAGCATGGAGAGTTCCTTCAGAGAGAGAGAGAGAGAGAGAGAGGAGGGGGGCCTTGGAATTACTTCATGACTCTAACTAACTGCAACAAGGTGGCCCGTTACCTTGCTGAGGGCTCTAACATATCCCTGCGTTCGTGGCTTCCAATTCCATCTTCCAATGCAACAACAAAGTTTTTGCCGAACCTCCCAGGGAGCTCTTCTGCTGCTACGACTGCTTCTTCGTACCTCTCTCCACTACACAGGTACACATGCTTTGGAAAAATCCGACATCTGCTTGGTTGCAGCACTTCTGCAGGGTAAGACTAAGTAGATGGGCCCACTAAGCTTTGCAGAAGTCGTCCAGGGTCAGCCATCGGCCCTTAGACAAGTCTAGAAAGTCGCCTACTCGCCACACTCTTACCAACGCTTCTACCGTAGTGTCTCTGATCCTTCTCGTCTTCCAGCCCCATTCCCGCCCAGTTCATAATTCTGGAGATCAGTTCGCCTCCAGAACGTCGGTTCAGGCCCTGTCGCTCCACAGCCATTCCAACAGCCACAGCCTCAAGTCCCGGATCCAATCACACCAAGGGGGGCTACCCAACCGAGAGGCAATCGAGGCAGAGGGCTTGCAAAACCTCGTGCGGCCATCCCGCCCGCACTGGACCCCTAGCGAAAACCCCCCTCCGCTCAAGCTTCTTCGCCTCTCCGACCTCTAAGGTTCGACGCACGTTCACGCTTTTCCCTTCTTACTGTCGGTGCCGTTGTTTCATCGAACCTCATAAGGCGTCAAAACGTACTTCGGCCATCTGAGTGGTCACGCACTCCTGACCATCATCTTCGTTCCGCTCCAAGCGAGCTTTCTGATCCCGGTGGTACCTCGACCGTCGCTGTTAATCTTCCCTCATCCGGTCTCAACCTGTGCTCGCTTCCATTTTTACACTCCTGCGCTCGCGATCTTTTCGTCCCATTGGTATACGTCTTGCGAACCTCGTCTCTCACAGCCTCTACTTTCGGTTGTCAGTCATTCCGGATCGCCACTTCAACTATCGATTGTTTTGATATAGGCTTAGGTACGTGTTGCGTTCCATTATTATTGCAACTTGCATCAAGATTTGTTAGAAACTTGCTTTCGTCTGTCGTTTTTGTCATTCGCTTTTCTTGGTCAAATATGGGCTGACATGGCCTTCGTTTGGGTACAGCAGTGGATTGCTCTTCCAGTCGTTATTGAGGAACCAATGGGTGACTTACCACCTGGGTCCGGTCCCCCAACTTTGGACACCATCGCAGCTGGTCTCGCTCAGGATGATCCACATCTCTCCTCCGCGAGTCTCAGGTCTCCCAGCAGTAACCCACCCTTCTACTCCCAGCTCAGCTCGATCCCACAAACGCAGCTTCGTCCCGACCTCCGCTCACCTGCACACCCAACAAGCCCGCATTACCCCCCACAAGACCACAGCGCGACATCGCTAAACATGGGCGCAATGACGGGTGCGCTCCCTGACTACGCCTCTGCTGATGGTGGACAACCGCAACATGCTCAGCGGCAACTTTCCGGCGCATCCACATCCGCCCTTGTCTATCAACTTCAGCAGAACTTACAAATGCATGGTCAAGCGTCTAATCAACTTCCAGTCCAGTCTGGCTACGGTCCCAGCTTCGGCGCCGGCCAATTCCAGCAAAACTACATGCCAAACCAAGCTTCCGCTCACACAAATTATGCACCCTATCCCGCTGGCCAGCAGCGAGGGCTCGGGCTCAATTCAATGCATTCCCCATACCACCAGAATTACTCACAACAACCGCCGTACATGTACTACCCTACTCCGTATGGAGCGCAACAATTTGCACCAAGTTTCCCAGGACAAGGTGCGCCAGGTCAGGCAATGTACGGTAGGAGACCGAGTCTGACCTCACCGCATCCCTCTCTGCCCGGACAGGCCATGGACATGTCTCAACAAGACGCCATGTTTTCTCCTGGGCATCGCGCCGGTCCTGGGCCGATACCAGGAGATCCAGGTTCAATGGGATGGATGCCTGGGGGACAGTTCATGCAACCGCCTGGTAAGCAAGAAAAAAACAACAAAGCAAAATGTAGAAGCAGCTTCTAACAGACGAATCTCTAGGAGTTCCGCGCCCAGGACCCGTCAGCTCCATTCCCCGTGGGCCCCCTCGAAAGCCTAAACAATCCGGCCACGCGCTTTGGGTAGGCAATTTGCCTCCAGGCACGACGGTGACAGCTTTGAAAGATCATTTCTCACGCGACGCTACGAAGGACATCGAGAGTCTATTCCTTATCTCTAAGAGCAATTGCGCGTTTGTCAATTATCGCACCGAAGCTTCTTGCACCGCCGCGATGCACAGATTTCACGATTCGCGTTTCAACGGCGTTCGATTGGTTTGCCGACTACGTCGTAGCTCGGCACCAGCATCCGGTGTACCTACAGGACCGTCGGCCATGGTTGGATCACAGGCGGGAAGCACCTCTCCTCCCATGTCACCCCGAGAAGCTGTCGAAGACGGAGAACAGACCGAAAACGAGGCCCCGGCGCGCAAGAGTGGCGAAGACATTAGGGCTTCCTCGGCTGCTTCAGACAAGTATTTCATCGTCAAGAGTCTGACATTACAGGATCTCGAACTCAGCGTCCGGAACGGTATATGGGCCACTCAGTCTCACAATGAAGAGACTCTGAACAAGGCATTTGAGGTGAGAGTCGCCGAGTCCCGCCGATGCTTCACTTTACTAACTGCTTTAGACTGCCGACAACGTCTATTTGGTTTTCTCTGCCAACAAATCTGGCGAGTACTTTGGTTACGCTCGCATGGCATCCCGTATTCTCGAAGATGATGGCCAGCTGATGGGATCCATGCCCAAGCCTGAAAACATACTCGAAGCGACGGATGTGCCGAAGTCGATACCCACAGCCGCAACCGAATTCGCGCCCAAAGGAAGGATCATTGATGATTCTGCTCGTGGGACGATATTTTGGGAGGCAGAGTTGAGCGAATCAGAAGGGGAAGAAGAGAAGGAAGAGCCCCAGGTAGACGAGGAAGCGCCGGTTGTTGCTCAGAGCTGGGGGAAACCATTCCGGATCGAATGGATATCTACCAATCGTCTGCCTTTTTATCGTACACGCGGGCTTCGCAACCCTTGGAACGCCAATCGCGAAGTGAAAATTGCGAGGGACGGAACAGAGCTTGAGCCTGGCGTCGGCGAGCGTCTGCTCCAGATGTTTCGTGGGCCCAGCGCAGCCTCCATGATGCCACCGCATCCGGGTGGGCACATGCGGTCTTACTAAATGGGCGAGGCCGTGTAGGACAATTGTTCTTCCAGGACAGCATTGCGCGGTGTCTCTTTCACACTTGGTTACACGAGCATTTCGATTTAGCACTGTGCGACGATGGATCATGTGGAAGTATCATCCTGCTGGGCAGGTTATTGATATCTATTCAGCAGTCGATACGAGATCGACGAAGCAATGATTACGACGGGGACGGAACGAATTTCCAACAGAGACGACGAAACGGCACCACAGCTTCACAAGCTCGCGGATTGTTCCTTCATTTGTTCGTTGGGTTGCTCTCTCTCTCTCAGTCCTTCTCGCATCGTATTTTTCGATTCGCTACTTTGTAACATATTGATGCATGGTGGGCTTTCCTTAGGCGGCGACATGTGTGTAGGGGGGTAATAATAATCGCACAGTTCTCACAACGATTTGCGTTCCCATTTTCTTTTCCCTTGTTCCCGTTGATTCGATGATACTCTCCGCAGGGACAGGCTCTGTGTGGCAAGCCGGGCCTACGTCAATTCTCTTTTCAATTTTGCAATGCTGGACAGAGGGAAGAGAGGCTCGTAAGTTGGAGATCCCGACTCAGGGTCATCCCTGAAGGCTACTTCGCAATTACATACCGAAGCCAATCACGGGCGGAGCAGCGCAGCAAAACGACATCACAAGGCCACAACGGCTCAACCCCCTTGGAAGGCCGCCGTGTGGGCCTGCAAACCCTCATTAGACATGGCAGCATTCCACGATGGCAAAAAGAGCACGGACAGGCATGGCAAAATTCTGATTCAGCATCAGGCCATGTTTCAGCTCTAACGATGCTGTGCGTATCCACAGCGGAACACTGATCGGCGGTCGTACCCGCCCAGTGTCCTTTGGCTGCGCGATTGCGTCGGCGCCGTTCGCCATCGCACCGAACACCCCCCCTCCCCCCAGCCCAGCTCTCTCTCTCTCTCTGCCCTTTCGTAACCTCCACGTGTCGCGTTTCCGTCACGGCCGACGGCCAGCGCTTCCAGCCCAGCCCCGACCGCGGTGGAGCCCCTTCTGCTGACTGCTAAGGGTGGGGGAATTATTTGTTTCGCTGGGAAAAGACATGGTTGTGGCGCTGTGCGAAGGAGCGGGAGAAAGCTCCAGCCCTTTTTTGTGGCGAGGTCTATGACGACCTGGACCGCTCTTGGACCCTGATCGACCTGCCTTTTTCCCACCCGCGGAGCCTCGCACTATGCACCTCGCATCCCTTCGAAGGGCTTCCTGCTACCGTACTCTATTGCAATCAATCGAGGTACCCAAAACAATGTCTCGCGATCGCGGACGTGGTAGCACACGGAGTGCACACATGGTTGCATATGCAGTGTAGCCCCGGGGCCCTGCGGGCGGCGAGGGCCTGGAAGGATAGGCATCCCATCTTTGGCCGCCATAGGAGAATCGAATTCCAACATGCAATTTTCGCTTTTGTCCATGAGGGACCGTGCGCTGCAGCCGTGGCGGTGCACGCTAAGCCAGACTCGCTTTTTCTACGTCTGACGGCGCGCCCAGTGTGCAAAGCATCCGTGTGTGCGTGTCCCACACGGGGGGCCAGCATCAAGGGCACATGCACATCACAATTGCGGTGAGTGACGTTGCCAACGAGGCGCGCGAGTTTGAGCCCTCCGGGTAGCGAGCTGAGCCCGGCGCGCCGCGCGACGAAAGGGATGCGTGTGCGTGTGTGGTTTGGGGTTTTTTTTTTTGGCCGCAGAGCTGCTTTTCCCGGAGGACCGAGGGTAGAGGGGAAATGGCAAGCTCATGTGGGTCTCTCCGTAGCTATCCTTTCCTATATGATCTGTCCGGTATCGCCTCTGACAGGCAACGTCGTCTCTCGTGTTCGGCACTTTGTTTCTCGCTTATACGCTTTTTTTGTGTGTGTGCTGATCCCGCACCGCCACATGTATGCGCGTCCCCACCTCGTTCCGGGCAAAGATGTTCATCAGGACATGCACGCATGCTGGTACCAATCACTAGAGAGATTTACACGTATACGAAAAGATAGATCAACCATGTGCTATTTCTCGCGATTTATTTGATCCATGTGCCTTCCATCATTTTCCCGGTTTTCCTGATGTAAGCCACGCAGATGGGAGAGAGAGAGCCACACCCAAATATAGCAGCCACTCGACATGTCTTTGTCGTTTCTCAAAGTCCAGCAATCCCTGACCCTCACCCCATCGCCGGCCCAGAAAAACAAGAATTGTTCCGCGAAAACTGGTTTGGCGCGCTGGTGTTTAACCGCTGGGCGCTGCGCACATACTTTTTTTTTTTTTTATTTTAAAACTCTCAAATCAAGGAATATTTTTCTATAATTTTTTTTTCTCGCTAACGTCGTATTCCTTTCCTTCGTGTGGAAATTACCTCCGCGTCAACCTCGTTCCTGAGGCCCGCTCTGACCTGGATGACTTCCCGGGATGGCAGTGCGCACGATAGGGCGAGGAAAGTAGTGCAAGGGGGGCGGTCGTGGTTCCGAGAGATGACGCGGACGAGCTTTGCTGTCCTTTTTGCCAGTCTCGGGTGGAAAGAAAGAAAAAACAAAATGTGTTCAAATCTCTCGCGCGTGGTTGATGTCTTTGTTTTCCATCACTGTTTTTTCTCCCCGAGGTATCTGGTTGGAAAGAACCTATATGGGGGATTTCAGAGGAATCAAGTAGGAGACCCAAAATCCTCTAGAAAATCCTAAATCGGAATGGCCAGCATCGAAACTCGCAAAGATGAAACCCGCACGAAGCAACTCCCATGAGCGAGAGAAATCTCACAAACCCGACACCACGAAGGAATCTCCACCCTCATGCCGTGATCAAGCGCGCGACAGTACTCTGGTACGCATCATGCATCTTTGATAGATGCATCCTCCTAGTCTGTTTGGCGTGTTTTGGTCGTGTGCAAGCCATGGAGGTTCATCACTTAGCACAAGACTCCGTCCGTGGGTCACTACTCTTACAGCACGTGGATATAATGGACTCACACTTGATGAGTGAAACAGAGCCGTCACGGTACCTCGCACCAGTGTTCGTATGAAAAGGTTGGTTACCTCGGGGAACACGATGCGAACGTGCACAATGCAGAATTCCTTTACAACAATAGTGTCCAGATTTTCTCCACCCTCTACGGACTCGTAGACGAAAACAACTAGACGGAGTGATATCAGGCAGTATAGCCAAAGGCGTGAGTGTAAACTATTTGTACATAGGTCTTTCGATCAACCAGGGTGGCGCAGAAAACCGAACACTTCGCACAGATTTGTTCTGCTGCATCAGCGTTTCCCCCCAGGATACACGATACAAAGAGGGATTGTATAAAGTTTGCCAGCCGCTGGGGTGCACGGGTTTGGTTTACCCGCTGCGAACCTTCTTCGAGTGCTTCCTTTCCTCCCCAGAAATGCCTCTTACCTCCTACGACCATACCCAAGACCCAAGTAAAAGGAAACGTTGAACATCAACGGAGACGTCTTAGTCATCATTATCGTACTCGGCTTGATTGCTCAAGCTTTTGGGACCATCTTTGCGGATGGGAATCTTGATTCCCTGACTCGCAAACGTCTTGCTAAGGGGCGTACTTTCAATGACGCCGGGAAACTTTTTGGCCGAATATACCTGAAACTGATCGGAGAAGCAATTGGCGAGGACGGGAGAGCGGCCTGTATTGAGGGCGTTGTTGCCCTGTCCGCTACCGACGTCGACAAAGTTCATCTTCAGCCTAGGTTGGTTAGCATCGTCACTGTCCCCGTCGGTCAGGGCTGAGTGGGCACACGTACCTGAAGGTGCCTTCTGTTCGCACGGACAAGTCCTGAAGAACGAACCAGAAGCCGAGTTGGCTGGCTGTATCCGTGAGCTTGAAAGCGTTGACTGCAAGGCTGCCGATGAGATTCCTAGTGAACATGCCAGCTGCTGAGGCCGGGGGAGGCACCGCTGCCATGGGCATCGGATTAGGCGTGTAGCTAGGACCTGCATAAGGATAGCTTTGGGCTGGTGCTGAATAGTTGTACGACGGCATGGCACCGCTAGAATACACGGGCTGACCCATGGGCCGACCGTAGCTGTCGATCTGTTGCATTCCGGGCATCACTTGCGGAATGTACATGGGTGGGCGCTCTATGGGCGGCGGATACGACGTCGTCGTGCTGCTTGATATTGATACGGTGGGAGCGCCGCTACTGTGTCGCACAAGATTTACCTCGCGAGCGCCATCAGCATCCCAGAGGTCCACAGTCAGGACGAAGAAAGTGCTGTCTATCTCGTTGGCGTCGATCTCTTTGCCTGTGGCCGCTTCAGACACTATTAGGCGGACGCAAGGCGGTGGTGTTATCGGGCGGCGGTCCTGTCATTGGTTAGCCTTTTACCATGGCGATGGGCACTGTGCGAGGCGTCTCACCTTGTCTCCGAAGCCGCACATGCGTGCACGGATGGGCTGCTGCTCAACCACGAGCCTGCACAGAGTCAGCCAGCTGCGCTTCAGACGGAGAGGACATTAGGTGTGGCGGTGAGATTCGTGAGGCCTCTGATATTAGTCGACTTGTTTGTGGCACGTGCTACCCCAGGATATATAGATTACACAGGCCGACTTGGAGTTGGCTTTGGCAATTCTCGGGGGTGAAGGCCTTCACGAATCATGGCCGCAGCTGGTGAGGACAGTCGATACGTACCGGTACACCCTGCCATTCTTGGTGCCGGTGAAGGGTTGCAGATGGTCGGTCCTGTAGACCTGCACCGGCGGGAGGTGGTTCATTGCGGGCTGGTCCTGAAGGGGTGAGAGCGGCAGGAAGGCTGTTAATGCGTGGGTGGGGCGTCGGTGTGATGTTCTGCGTCGGAGCCTCGTCTGTCGCGGCGGAGCGGCGGTGCCGCAGCAGATGGGCCTTTAAGAAGGCTGCCCAGGATGCGCCCTCACGTGTTGTTGAGCCCGGGCGAGGTGGTGAATTGGCGTGGAGATCCACTCTCGACACACAACCACGGCCGTGTTGTTTTGTTGCCTCAGCACCAACCTTGGGACGCACTGGCGCGCTAATGCACTAGCGCCGTGGGACGAGCCAGCGGCCGCTGGGAGAGGAAGGGGCGTTTCTGCGGTGTTGCTCCTGCAGGTTATGCTTGCTGGCTGGCGGTGGGGAAGGGGCGCGCGCTGCTGCGTGTAGCCGTCCCGCCGCAGTACAGTACAAAGGGTAATAACAGGTAGCCTGCGCCGTCATGTGAACATCGGCCCGAAGAGCTTCCAGCGACGCTTTGAAACATTGGCCCTAATCCCTTGCCTCCCATTGGCAGCCCGTCGCCCATGCCTGGCACGTGATGGCCAGAAGCATTGATTTTACCCTTTTGCGGCACGCATCTGGCTAACGGCCGGTGTAGCCACTGCCGGCCTTTTTTCATCATTCAGCGCCCCCCAGTTCCGTCCCAAGCTCCAAGCTCCAAGCTTGGTCTCCCGCCGCTTGCACTCCCCGATCCGGCAGCGTGGCTCGCCAACCGCTAGTCTGCGCCTCCTAGTCACCAACACGGGCGCGGCAGCACACAGCTCACAGCATCATCGACACTTGCATCACTTCGCATTCCAACGCCTACACGGCCCTCCGCCCTGCGCCCACCGCGGCGCCCTCTATATCGCTGCTACAATGCCGCGGACTCACAGACTGCAGGTCAAAATTGCCTGAATGCCCCGTTTCCGGGGTGCCCTCACGCCGCATGCCTCATCGGGCATATCAGCGGTTACGTGCGTCCGATATGCATCCCACCCTCACTGCACCCCCGTCGCCCGAGTTAACCAAAGTGGAAAAGCGTCTGTTTCTTGTTCTTGTTGCCCTTCTTCTTCCCCGCCCCTCCAGCTTCCTCTCCAGTCGGTGCACCCACCGCGCTGCTCGACCCCAGCCCTCCACCTCCTACACCTGCACCCCAAGCATTGGCTGGTGTGTTGCGTCCGCTATTGTCCCTCCGCACGCCGGCGCCAGTGTACCCGGGGCTGAAAAAGGTGCTTGTCGGCTTCGGCGCGGCAGGAAGCGCCGGAAAGGCATCCGTGAGGCTGCTCTTGTTCAACGCTGTCGAAGACGCTGCACGCGACGCCATCGGCGACGCCCGGGGTGAGGCCGAAGACGTAGACTTTGCCCAGGGTGTCTGTCCTGGCTTCGCTCCTATCCGGCTCGACGACGCAGCGGGTAGCGCGGGGAACACGCTGCTCGTCGCCGCGTTGTTCCAGCTTGCCTGTCTATTGACTGCTGACCGTGACGACTGAGCCGTGGAACTCTTCAGCCTCAGCACCCTTGAACCGCCATGGGCTGTTGGCCCGCCGTTCAGTGACTGCCCCGTGGCCGATCCAGGAAGAGATGGATAGTCTTCGTTGATCGCCTTCCAGTCACTCCATGCTTTCAGCAGGTTTTCGCGCTTCGACTGTATCTCAAAGATGTCTGCCAGTTCCTTGACAAGCTTGCCCAGTTCAGCAGATCCCGTATCGAAGAGGGCGAAGAACCCCTCGATAAGTTGCGTAGCCGTTATCTTCGAATTGCGATAGGCCGAGATGCTCGATCGAAACTCCTGCAACTTTGTCTGATTGTTGCGTAGCATGGTGACGGCCCGCTCCGTGACCGCATTATGTCTTAATAATCGTGCTTGCTCTTGAGGTGTCTGCGGCACCGAGTTGGATGCGGACGCATTTAGACTTAATTGGCCAACGCCGTTTGAAACATCGTTGGCAGGAGTCGCCGTGGGGCGGGATACCGTCACCGTGGGCGGCTCTGCCGTTGATGTTCGAGGTCGGGCTGCAAATGCTTCCATCGGCGTGGGCCCGGCCGCAAGTTCTCCGCGAAAAGGTCCACCGGATGCCGACGACGAATTCTGTAGAGCCATCTGTCGCTGGTAAGCAAGCTCAGCCCTCGACATTGGCTGGGCAGACGAAGGGGGTAGCGGCTCAGAGTTAGGATCGCGCCCTCGACCTGCTCGACCTCCTCGGCCACCTCTACCATCTCGATTGGGTGCCCCGCGGTGTCTTCCATCTTGTTCTTGCTCATACGAGCGAAGTTGGAAGCCAGACATATCCACTCTCCGAGCATCTCGTAACGCGTCTTTTGAGAGTCCATTCGGGTGTGTCTCCAACTGATGCGCCTTGAGATCCATCTCTGAGTCGAAGACGATGAACTTCTTTTCTAAACATTCTCTGTCCGGGCATAAGAAATGATCCTTTCGAAAGTGATCTTCTAGGTCATTGTAATCGCGATAATACTGTGGCTTCCTGCCATCGCTACGGCGGTCGCAAAGGTGACAACGCTCATGCTTCTCTCGGCAATGTGTGTATAACTCGTCGTCACCGTAAAATCTTTGTCGGCAGAAGCCACATTCAGGATGACCCTTGAATCCACTCTGGTCGATGGCTCCTGGGTTGTCGTCCCCGAATTTCTGATGCTTCCGGAGTTCGGCAAAAGTAAAAAGCTCATGTTCGTGAGTGAAAACCTTTTTGTTCCGCGTGCAGAGATCGCTGCGCGATGTTAGTAGAGTGTCTCAATGCTTGCAAGATTGAAATCGCGTAATAAAAAAATCGTACCACATGACTTTTCCGTGCGCCGTCTTGACATGGCGGTGCAAGTCTGGCCAACCCAAGCAAGCAACATCGCAGTCACCATCCGGACAATTGTATTGGAGTAGCAATCGCGTATCGTCGTATGTCTCGAGGTTCTCAAAGTGTATTCCTAGGCCATCATCCGATTTATAGAAGTCGGCAGGCGCGAAATCTTCATAGTTCTTGGCCGGATCATCCGTGAATATTACGTGGTCGGACTCGGTCCTACAATGCGCGCATGTCTTCGTTTTGTATAAGGCTCGTAATCGCAAGGAGCAGATGTGACAGGATCGGTGATTGCAAGGCGCGACAGCCGTATGCTGAACGGGCGATGCGCAGATGAAGCACACTTCGCCCTCTTCCGCGTCTGCGTCCGCTTCTGGTACGGCTGGCTGAACAGGCGCTGCTCGGGTGCCTTGCTCGTCCGACGCGTTTGTTATGGGCGCCTTGCCCTTGTCTGATAGCCGTCCGCCCCGATTGCCTCCGCTGTCACGGTTTCCTCGACCTCGTCCGCGACTAGGTTGAGTGCCTCCTCTTCCGCGGCCCCTCCCGCCTGTCTGTTCGCGATCTTGCTCTGAACCTCCCGGGTGGGAACCCCGGCCTCGACCTCTACCCCTTCCTCCGCGACGAGACGGGCTGGTGGGATTGAGGGCTTCAGGCGCGCCTCCAGGTGCAGAGTTGCTTGCGCTCGTCGGAGCGTCCATGCGGGGTAATTGAAAGCTGTGCGCCAGGAAGCTGACTCTAGATGAGCACAATGATGGATCAAGGCCAAAAGAAGCTTACTTTGCGGAATGCCTGTCCACTTCTTTTCACTGAAAGAAAGCTCTTCGTCGATAGTATCTTGTTCTCGCAATGTGGCCCTGTCACTGAAGCTGCTCGGTATCGCAATGTGTATAGTAAATGTGCAAGGGCCACAGAAAGCCTAAAGCTCTTCTCCGAAGGGCGAGTATAATATTTAGGAATTGGAGGCGGCGATGTTATGCGAATGGTTATATGCCGGACGCTGGCTGCTGGGTGTTGAGGGTTTGCGAGAAATGACTATTATGACGCGGGCCGGAAGCGAATCAAGTGCACATGTGCACAAGTGGGGCCCAGGAAATAAGCCACCAAAATCAGCCTCAAGCACAGTCATGATGGTGACTCAGGAGCACCTGTGAAGCAAAGGCGTGCATAGCCACAAGATGATTCGAGATGATTCATTTAATTGCCTATGGCTTATTTTCATGCGCGCTCGGCGGTGCGTAGCTATCCGTAAGGAGAGTCTCGCGAACAAGGTCGCTCATATGAAGCGATACATGAAGCCCATAAATACTACCAAGATTGCACCTTGTGCGAGATCACACGAAGTTCGCCACCAGTGACTCTGAGCACTTAGATCACAGATCATACCTCACGTAAGCCACCCTCCTCTTCATCGTACTCATCATCGTACAACATACGCTTTGTCTGCATCATCTGCTCAGGGTCGCCACCAATATGCTCCTTAAGCCAATCTTCCATGCTGAGAATGTGATCGGTATACTTTTCGACCTCAGTCTGTAATTGTTGGGTCTCACCCTTCTTCTTGTCCACCTCAACTGGGTCCTGCTCGCTGTAGGCAGCCAACTCTTGTCGAAGTTTCTCGAGCTCTTTTAGAAGGTCGGCGTGTTTAGTGACGAGAGACTTGCGGTCCATGCCTGCGCCAGTAAGCTAAATAGCAAAGGGAATAGGCGACTCGTACCTGTGTCCGCCAGAATATCGTCCTCCTCGCCACGTGCAGCTCCCGCCTCGTCAACCTTCGCCTGCAGCTCCGTAGTCATAGCGTGTGCCTTGTTGTACTCTTCTTGAGCCTTTTCGAGTGCAGCTTCCTTCGCCTTCTTCGCATCACTTGGGAAACTCCAGTACCAGTTACCACTGCCAATCTTCTCGACACGAATCATGTTTTCATCTTGGAGAGCTTGCAAATAGTCCTTCACTTGCATGCCGCTGATGGATCCAATTTGGGGAAGTGTCTTCTCGAGGTCTTTGATGCTGTGTGCAACGGCGGTCTTGTGGAACCACGCCAGGATGGTAGCCATTTTGGTAGTATTGGCGGTAATTTTAGGCGCCTAGGGTACTGTTAGCGGTAGCTATTGCAGGGTCGGCCGTCTAACCCACCATAGCTGAATGAGCGAGTAAATTTACGATTGAAAGAGAGGATAACGGGATACCGGGTGCTCGAGGTTTCAACATGGTCGGATGTGGATGTTCCTACCTCCGGGTTGCCGCCAAGCCAACAGTATGCTGAGAAGGAAGCCACGATGCAGGCGCCCCTATACAGTAACATAGTAGAGCTTATGCATGGGTACGGTGTAGTGTAGCTTGGTTTATACGAAGCGTTGCCGCAATTTACGTCCTGTGCTACTACCTAGACTCGTATCTGCACACAGGACGCGTACCAAGTCTCATAGAATTTAGATCGAGCAGAAGTGAACTAGGTAGTTACGCATGCGCTGTCTAGTCTTTGTTCAGTGAAGCTTGTCTTGACGAAGCTTTTCCATATGCTCGAGTAGCTTCTCTTTCCTCTCCCTCCCACGCTCTTCTTCATTCGCAAATGCCTCTTCCTCATCGTCCCTCACAGCTTCGACTAATGCAAGATCACCTGTTTCACCCAGCGTCTCTTTCGCGGTCTCTTCCAGCAAGATACCTAAAGCGATCAGTGCCGTTTCGTCCATGCACTTCCACGTCTTCGGCGCCCCCTTCTCCTGTGATCTGGCATAGAGCATCGAAACGTATTCATGAAGCGCGCTTAGTAAATCGCCTGAAGGAAGTTTCTGGGTTGGTGGCAGATTCCTGTGAGCGAAGTAATAGTCTGTCTCCTCGTATCGTGTGGGCGCATTCAGTTTCTTGAAGAGCACTTCGTCTGGACGCAAGCGTTGGTTCGCACGCTTCTGCTCGCTGGCTTTTGTAGTGAAGAAACCTGATTGTGTGACGTTGCCTTAAGAGGTAGTCAATACACGTGTATGCGCAACTTGACGGGGATGATGTGCATTTACCTGCTACAGCATCATATACCGTTGGCCTTCTTAGCCCATTGGTCTCGGATGAGCTTTCATTTTCCGAAGAAACATCAGAGAGCGGCCGCTTCAGGTGCCCCCTACTCAAGTTTCGCCCCTCCATTAGATTGTAGGTAGAAGAAGAGCGCTCACGTGGACGGCGAGAAACCTTGAAGATGAGGCTAGGCTAAAAGAAGAGTAGCAAGTGAATGCGGGCCCTTACGTAACCCTTCACCTTTAGAGCCATAGCTCCATTCTCAAGGCTACCACCATCCTCAAACCTGGACACCATAGCGCTGAAGCATGTAGTCGCATATGACCACGCAACATCTCATCAACCGCGCATACGGTAGCAACTCGCACAATGTTGTCAAACGCGCCGTCGCATCGCGTCTCGTTTACGCGCTCCAACCGTCCTCCGTGAACTTCAGCGAACGATTACCTTCCGACGACGACCCAAATGAACGCCAGCCAGCGCACGTCTCAGGCGTTAATGCGCTCACCATCGACCGATTCGAAGGCAGGTACTTACTGTCCGGCGGCGCGGATTCCTCGATCGCAATATGGGATCTCGAGTCTCAGCCCACCAGCACGGACGGATACCCCACCTATGCACCGCTCTCCGTCGTGAGCAAGACGGCAGAAGAGCACAAGCTGGGAATTACACAGATTGCATTCTATCCGTTCGATAGCCTGGCGTTCCTTACCTCGTCATACGACCACACAGTAAAGATCTACTCCAGCGAAACGCTCGCGCCATCTGCGTCCTTCGACCTCGATTCCGTTGTCTACAATATCGCGCTTTCACCGATCGCCTCGCACCTTTTGGTCGCATGCGCAAGTCAATCTCCCTCTGTGCGCCTTGTCGACCTGCGCTCTGGCGCGAACACACACTCGCTCGCTGGACACTCGGGGGCTATCCTTAGCACGGCCTGGAGTCCAACCCGGGAGCACATACTCGCTAGTGGGGCAACAGACGGTAGTGTGCGCTTCTGGGACATTCGCCGCAGCAAAGGCGAACTGGGTGTGCTAGATCTTGAAGACTCAACTGGTGTGTTGGCCAAGCCTTCTTCATCATTCACTCGCAACTCGTCACAAGGAAAAGCACATCGAGGCCCCGTCAACGGCATCTTATGGACGGAAGACGGCCACCATTTGGTAACATGCGGACACGACCAGCGCATCCGCGTCTGGGACACAGACACCGGTGCAAACACGCTCGCGAACTTTGGCCCCATGGTCAAGAACTCAGGTCTAGCACCTTGCATACCCGTACTCGCCCCGACGGACTACCTACAACCTGGGCAAGACGTTCTATTCTATCCGAATGAACACGAGATCTTAGCTTATGAACTCTTCGACGGCAAGTTGTTTCGCCGACTGCGCCGTCCAGAACAGCAAAAGCGCGTACACGAAGTGCAAACCAAAGGCCAGCGTAACATTAAGGACAAGATTACAGCACTGACGTGGCGCGCTCACGACGTAGAGTTATACTCCGCGCACGCGGACGGTAGCATATCAGCGTGGAAACCGCGCACAGAGGAAGACGCCGAGTTAGATGAGGAAGCGGAGCAAGAACGCGAGGCGAAGGATGAAAGCAAGAAGAGGAAGAGGGGTGTCTTAGATGAGATCTATCAGGGTTTAACAAAGAAGCCTATTACGTTTGGTGGGCTATGAGCTAGGTCAATAAACGTCCTCATTCATACAATCATCTCGGTCGTTGCTCTACATACAATGCGCATGCTGCTTCTTGATACCCATAGTACAAATGCTTCTCAGGCCATTATTTACTCCATGCTCCGCGTCATGCTTACTTTCCCTCTATGTTCTATTCTCGCTCCCTCGTGCATGCATTTTTAATCCGTAATTACAATGCGATGGTCGACTGCCGTGCAAGTATTCCAACATCAGGCGGGAGTACACATCAAGCCCAAGCTTGCACTCAGCTAGAGAACCACGCCTCGCCTTATGCAGTTCATATTTCCGCTACTGTGTGACTAGGTATGGTAGGAACGGTCATGGTAGGTTGCCCGACTCCATTCAACCAGGCTGCGCACTGAAGTACGGCAGTCGCGCGGGCACAAAATTCGATTCGTCTGATTTGGCAGGCGCAGGCACATCTCTTGGCTCATCCCTTAGCGAGAGCGGTCTGTTTGGCGTAGGCGCAAGACTCGAATAATCAGAGTCATCGACGTGAAATGAGCTGCTGTCCGGCATTGTCTGCGTATCTACAGTTGGTAAGGGCGACAAAACAATCTCCGAGTCTTGGTCCGCTTCGCTTGGACTGCGCAGCATGAAGGGCGAAGACTGTGGCGACATAGTTGCTGAAGGATGGGAACCTGGAGAGGAGGGAGGGTTTGGGGAAGGCGACCGCCGTCCGGGAACTTGGAGATGTTGTTCTGCGGCTAGACCACGTTTGACTGCTAGATGTTTTGCTTCCTGTCGCTTGCGCTCGACTTCAGTTTCTTCTTCTAGACGGAGCTGTTCCTCTTCTTGCTTGAGGTCGGACAGTGTAGGCATCTTGTCAATCGGTTCCGAGGACAACCGCATGATACTGGCTTCCTCACTTCTCCGCCCAGACTCCTGTGTATTGCGCGATGAGGCTGATTTGGTTGAAATGCGTGACGCAGAGGGTCTTTTGCTTTTACTGCCAGATCGCGCGCGGTTCTTCCCGCTGCTTGTATCGTCATGCCATTGTCCTGTCGTTCTCCGCTCGAGTGCCACGGCAAATTCATCGTCTAACGGTACGGCGTCGTCTAATTCGTCCTCACTTGGGAAGATGTCGCCTCGCGAACTGAACGAGTCTGTAGTGTGACCTGAGGCATCCGTTTGGCTGCGCTTGCGCCCATGTGTTTTCCAGTCGTTTCCCTGCTGCGCATCCGCTTCTTCATCGCTTTCTTCAATCAAAGGTTGCGCTTCGTCCCCTTCTCTAACCTCTTCATAGCTTCTCCTTGATTGTCCAAGATGCTCCGTCAAGTCGGCGGCTGAGGGCTTATACCGTAGAACTTTGCCCCCAATCTTGAAAGGCAATCTGCCCAAAAAGCCAAAATACGAGGAGCTAGGGATAATCGTCGGATCGGGTCCACCATCGTGTGGCGGCACCGCGCTCTTCCTCCGCTGCCTGCTAAATCTCGGATCGCGGTTCCGATTCCCATAGCTCATTGTGCGCTGCCGCCCAGGCTGCGACGCAGTCCCGTAGTTGCTTGTGCCACCCCACAGCCTGTCTAGATTATCGTTACCCCAGCCCAGTAGCCCGTCGTCTTCGTCCTCTTCCCAGTCGTCGTAGAAATCAAAGCTCTGCTCTGCGCGCCCACGCGACCGCGCGCGATGCCGTCTTCTATCATTATGCGACGGGAAACAAGGCGCAGTGCAAGCGTTGACACATTGCGTTATGCCCGCGAAACACGGATTGACGTAGGTATGCGTAAAGCTGTATAGACCCTCCTGCGCAGATTCGTTTGCATGCTCGACAGTATCGGTGATGTTTTGGAGGGTGCGGTTCCAGCGAGGGTCGCCGCGGCGGTACATTGCGCCGGAGGTAGTAGTCGATCAATGAGGTGGTTGGGAGGGAACGGCGAGGATGAAGCAGCGTTGACGCGCTGCTAACAGTTGGCGCATTGAGGTTGCGGATTAAAAATGCAGATGCGCTTGCTGGCGCAGGGAGAGGGAGGCGAGGGATGTTGAAGGCTGATGCAAGGTGCTGAACTGCTGAACTGTAGTTGACGCTCGGGTATTGACGTCTAGCCCCGAAGGCGGCCCGTTTGGCGCGCACGATTCACGTGCGGGGTGCATTCACTATCAAAACCGACGATAGCTAATACGCTTATCACTCACTATATTTTCTTCGAGGCTAAATCATCTTGATTACTTTGTACAGTAAAGAGCCTTGACCTCGGGCAGGTTCGAGTTCGTAACAATGCGCTACATTCGTTTTCTCAAGACACCACGAATAGTCAAAGAGAAAAACCAACCCAGCGCAAATGTATATTGCCTAATTACCATCACATCCGACCTAGGCGACTCATTCCTCCCAAGCGATCTGACCCTGTCCGCCGAATTGATTGAGGATACCTCCACATTGGGCATCACAAATGAAACCAACAACATCATTATCTGGAAGACCATAAAATGGAGCGAGGGAATGCGA
This sequence comes from Kalmusia sp. IMI 367209, assembly GCA_027946365.1. Classification (NCBI taxonomy): domain Eukaryota; kingdom Fungi; phylum Ascomycota; class Dothideomycetes; order Pleosporales; family Didymosphaeriaceae; genus Kalmusia; species Kalmusia sp. IMI 367209. Next base: position 1,029,956 of record JAPEUQ010000003.1, on the reverse strand, counting down.
AGTCTTCCAGTCACTCTTCCATTGAGTAGGAGCTATAAAGAAAAGGGGCCTTTACTTGTTCGAATAGGCGCCGAGCCGAAGTCTCAATATGATGAATTCGAAAGATTACTCGAAGACGACACATCCGGAGTAGTATCCGCCTGGAGCGCGCCTTTCAATTTCATCGGTAGTTTAGAAGCTGTAAGGACGGTCGAGAGGCGCTTTCAGGTGGGTCAGCATCTCTGCCGAATACTCGAAGAGACGGGTGAGAGCATCGCTCGTCATCTCTGGTAATACTCCAAACGTGTGAATGATCGTTCTTATGTTGATATCTACAGGGATGCCGGAATTACTCTATCTTGCCATTTACCTCACCTTCTTGAAGGTTCGAGGACACTTGGAAAGGTGAAAAGGCAAGCCTGTCAACGAATATCTGACCCACAACTACATGTCTTAGAACTAGGTAGCGGGTGCGGTATGGTAATGATACCCTACACAAATCGAACAGGCTGCAGCTTATAACAGCATAGGTTGGTATCACCTTAGCCCGGTTAGTTCCCGGGGTAGATGTTTACCTCACTGATCTTCCTGAGGCGCAAGAGATCGTAACATCGAACGTTAACCTGGCGAGACCAAAATTAGACGCTTCTATAGCATTTCATGAGTTGGATTGGGAGAGAACTGTCTCAAAAACTATGTTCAAGCAGGGAGTAGACCTCATTGTAGCAGCAGATTGCACGTACAATGCTGATAGCAGGTGAGTTGGAATGCTCGTAGCCTCGATCTCTCCACTGAACTATACCGGTAGCCCAGCATTGGTCAACACCATACGTCAGGTAGCCACTCTTTCGCCCACCGTCACCGTCGCAATCGCAATGAAAAAGCGCCATTCAAGCGAAGATGTCTTCTTCGATCTCATGTCTGAAGCCAACTTCCAAACCATAGACACGATTGGCTTCCCGCTTCCTGGGGATGAAAGAGCTGGCGAAGAGAGAGTCGAGCTGTACATTTACGAGTATTCCGGAGCCTCTACGCGGTCTGCATAGGTAGGTCTCATCTTGTAGAGTGGTCCAAACATGACTGCCGTGATATAAAATGATGGCCGATAGCTGGTCGACTGTCCGAGCGGTAGCAGCATCGTACGAGATAGTGTAATAGAACTAATATACGAGGAAGAGAGTAGACTTTTTCCGTCAGTCTCGGTGGTATACCCTCGAGCACAATTTGAAATTTGAAACATTTCTTAGATTTTACGGTGGAATGGTCATAATAACTTTTCACATGCCTCTGGCGGGGCTTTCCACCCCCCAGAAGGGCTCGCATACCATAGATCCTTGTCAACCATCGATTCGCTGCCATGTGTCCAGCCTTATACGAATATAATGCGCGACATCACGTCCCCGCACTTAACAACCCTGCTTCACCAATCGCAACCATGCTCCCTCACAAATGCTAGCAACATCGTACAGCACCGAACGCACATTCACGGATACAAATCACCACCATGCCACGCTTCCCAAGCATAAGATCCACCTAACCATCCATTCTTCTCGCCAGTCGTAGCCCGCCCCTAACATACACACTCGACAGTCCAGATGGCAGCCGTCCACTCCACACACCTCTCCACGGCACACACCTTCTCAAAGACCTACATCCCCGATGGCATAACTCTCGTCCCCAACCACGGCGTCCAGAACGACGTCCACTCGGGCGCTACCCCGAAACACCAATCAGTCTCTTCTTCAACTAATCTCCGTCAAGTCCACCTCATCCCCCACGAGCTCCTGACTGAACTATCTACCACTCACCGCATCCCCGTTTCACCGGGTCAGCTCGGCGAAAACATCACTACCTATGGCATCGATCTCCTCCGCCTCTCTTCGGGCAGCTATCTTTATTTTGGGAGCGGGAACGATGTGCCGGTTGTGAAGGTTACCGGAACGAGGTGGCCGGGTAATGGGGTTGAGAGGTTTCGGAAGGGGTTGGGCGAGGTGCTCGTTAGAGGGAGAAAGGGAGTGGGTGTTATGGGGGTTGTGGTTAAGGGGGTGTTGTCAAGAGGTGGGGATGGGATTCGTGTCGTGGAGCCGGAGGAAGGGTAGAGTTGGGTGTTGTTTAGGTGGGAGAGGGATGGAAGGGTAGGGTGTGAGATTGTGTCAGGGCGAGATGGTGCTGTTGATGGTGTACTTTGTAAGAAGGTTTGCTCGAACTCTTACGTTCCGAAGATCTGTAGTTTGGCCAATAGTATATTCAAAAAATACCACTACTTGCGACACATTATACGAGTGATACCAATATCAGATGCAGAATTGTATCAGCCTGCAATCATACCAATGACTGTATAAAACAGATGATGCTTACTCTGATGCGTGCATAGCTACACTACCACTGGTGTTGCCCCTGAGGACTGTAGCGTTGATGCAATTCGAAGTTCAACAACTGCACCAAAAAAGTGACTGATATACCGGACAGCCGGACTTCCGAAATACCTAACACATGATGCCCTGCCTCGACCCCTATTCTTACAGCTGTTCAATACCCTCAACAAGTCTCTCTAGTGTCGCATCATCGCCCTCGGTCAACAGGCCCTTGATCATGCGAGACCTAGAAACTTCATTAGCATCAGATCAATTCAAACACCAAACAAGTACTCACATATTTCCGATCTTACAAGCGGCCATCAGATCCTCCAGCTCCCTACTCTTTCCTTCCGCAACCTCAGTTATCTTCTCCGGCACCTTTGCTAACCTGGCTACATTAAGCCCATATGATCGATGACTCGTGCCCTCCGCTGCTTCATAGAGAAACACCACTTCCTTGCCACTATCCCTCTCCTCGAACCGCATATGCACATTCTTGAGCTCTCTATTTTCAAAGCGATCCTGTAGCTTCGCAAGGTGCTGATAGTGCGTTATGAACAGGGTGAGAGACTTTAGGTCGCGGATGACATAGTCGAGAACAGCTTCTGCGATGGCAACGCCATCAAACGTCGAAGTACCACGACCGAGCTCGTCTAAGATGATAAGAGAGCGGGGAGTTGCGGATTTGAGAATATCGGATGTCTCATTGAGTTCGACCATGAATGTGCTTTCTCCCTTCATCATATTGTCGAAGGCACCCATGCGCGTGAACACAGCGTCAAGCATACCTAAGCGCGCCTCTGTTGCAGGTACATACGAGCCGATCTGGCCCATGATGGCAATGAGGGCAGCTGACCGAACGTAAGATGACTTCCCGCCCATGTTGGGGCCTGTGACAAGCAGACCGCGTGTAGACTCGTGTGATAATTGGAGATCATTCGGAACGTAGGTGTCGAGCAAAAGCTGCTCGACCATGGGATGCCGACCACCGGAAATAGAGAGCTCGATATCATCAGTGAACGTAGGTTTCACGTAACCTGGTTGTGACGCAAGGGTTGCAAGAGAAAGAAGCGCATCGAGGGTCGCAAGCGCCTGGATGCAGTCCCGCAAATCCTGATATTTTGCAGAAATGTCGTCAAGAAAGCGCTTGAATGCCGTGTCGCATGCAGCTGCCAAAGACTCCTTATACTGGTCACGCTGTTGCAACATGCGCTTGACCTCTGGTGTGTGGAACCGCATCACTGCCTTGGTCGAGGATATCTGCTGCCATGAAGCTGGAACTCGTTTCTCTTGAGGTGTCTTCCGCTTGACTTCGATTAGATACTCGATGCCACTTACGGTGACATAATTGACCTGGCCAGTCCCAATTTTAGCAGCGGCTTCTTTCCTATGGGCATTAAGATCATCCTCAACGGATGCAATGCTGAGCTTGAAATCATTGATATCCTCTGCTTCATGCTCTTCTCGAAAGAATGCATATTTGTCGTCATCTTTTGCAGCTTGAGCATTGACCTTTTCCAGGAGGCTGTTCACATCCGAATAAATTCGCGGAACACTGGATATAGCTTCTGCAAGTACTGACGATTTGAATCCAGCATCGCTAATGGATTTGACGTTGAGGTACTCGCCTGAGATATCCTGAAGTAACTGGAGAGCGACAAGTACCTCCGGCCGCGAACACTTCTTGTAGTATATCCGAAGCAAGACTTTCTCAAGGTCTGTCCTTATTTTTCCAAGCACATACTTGAGCTTATCGACAGACCTGGTGTGCTCACCCTCCTTAAGTTCTTCTACGGCGGCTATTCGTTCTTCTAGTCTCGCTTTGTCGATGAGAGGACGGCCGATCCACTTTCGGAGCAGCCGCTGCCCGAATCGCGTCTTTGTGCGATCCATCGTCCAAAAGAGGCTACCTTTGCTTGTATTGTCCGTTTGGTTTTGATAGATCTCCAAACTAGTCAGCGTGTTGCCATTCAAGAGCATGTACGACCGGGCGCTGAAGGGTTGGAAATATTTCGTCAAATCGAAAACGTGCTCCAAGCCGTAGTCGGTCAAATAAGTAATCATAGCTGAGAGGCATATGGTAACGTGCTCTGATAGCTGATGGACCTTGTCGAGAATGGCGCTCTGTTGATCAGCTCCTTCTTGGCTCGACTTCATCTTGTCAGCATAGAAATTGGATATGTGACTGTAAGATTGAGCAGCCATCGTCTTAGGCTTATCGACCCTTTCGACACGAGCTTTATCCCCGAAAACGTTGGTCTTGCTTGCTGAAAGATGCTTGATAAGCTTATTGGTGGCCTTGGATAAATCTCCAACGACCAAGAACTCTGCTGGGGCGATGTGTAGAAGACGTGTTTCGATCTCACTTCTCATAAAGCCGTCTTCGAAGTCATCGTAGATTATGTCGCCAGTTGCAGGCTGTACAGCAACCAGGCCAACGTGCACCTTTTCATCAGTGCCCCAGCCCTTCGCATTGGTCTCGGTTATGCATAGCAAATATCCGGTCGACTGTGCACCAGAAGCTGCACCTGAATCCAACCCTTCCACGTCGTCGACGTATGTTCCTTTGGTGTAGAGGTTCGTCAATTTCCTGACAAAAGGGGCATTCCTATTATCGCCCGCGGCTTTCAAGGCAGCTGTCTCGAGCTGCCGGACAACGCCAACCTTGTGGTTGGCTTGCACTAGCCTTTTGACATGCACTTGCAGTCGATGTACAGGAAAGCTCGCGGAAGCGAATCGGTTCAAATGCGCCTCTGAAGGGTGCTCATCGTAGCGAAACTTTCCAGGTATGCAGACAACACCTAGCTCCTTTGATGCGATGCGTGCGTCCTCTCCGTATATTTGAAACTTGTAGCCGACTTCGTAAACGATTATCGTATCGAGGTGTTTCCTTTTGATCTCGAGGTATTGCGTCTCCATTGGTGTGAGTTTACCGCCCTTCTTTGCTCCTTTCTTCGCGGGCTTCGGGGCAGCCTTTGGGGACTCGTCCTCTTCGCCATCCTCTTCAGCGCCCTCGGCTCCTTCATCTTCTGGAGCGTCTAGTTTCTTCTTTCGTCTCAACTCCGCAAAGCTGTCAGGCCGTCCGAGCTTCTTCACGAACTTCTTGTGTAGCTCAGCCCGTCGCCTCTGTGCGGCCGGGCTATCCTCGTCATCGATCTCTTCATTCTCGTCGACGACGACTGGCGACGATGAGAATATGTATTTTGCAGTCCGATCAAGCGAGCGAGGCTTGTTTAGTCCAGAAGCAGAGGCTTGCGCAAGGGACGGTCGAGCCTCATCAATCCGTACGCGCTTCGGCGAGTCCGTTGCCTCCTCCTCGTCCTCGTCTTGTGTCTCGTCTATGGTCCTCTTTCGGCTAGAGGCTACTCGAGATACAGGAAGCTCATCCTCGTCATCGGATACGGGTCGTTCATCTGGCGGCGGTGCTGTGAGGTCCGCAGTGGCTTCTGGTTTCGCCGCGGCGGTAGGCTTGACGACAGAGGAAGGTTTCGGCGCGAAAAAGGCAGATATTGATTGTTGTTTAGTTCTTTGCGATGACGTTAATGACGACGATGAAGGACTGCTTTTTGGCGCCATCGAAGCGACGAGTTTGAGCAATTGAAGGGTGCAGGTTGAGATGTGGAGCTAAACGCGTGTGGGGAACGCGCCGGGTGGTGCACTGACATCACGCGGTCACGCTTTCTCCAATTGCACTAAGCGAGTTTCAAAGGGGTAACAACAATCATAGAGAACACACTATAGACTGCGAGTACATCTTTCTCTTATTTGCGACAATTCATTGTGTATATGCGGTTATTCCTCCTAAAATATGTCTACCACGCCTCACCAATTCAGATATTGAACAAGTTGGTAGCGAGAAGTTTTGGATTCGGCATGACATGATAAAGGTCTCGTCGAGGTCCGAGTTGCACCTCAGTCGCCTAGAAACCTCGAGTTAACGATCGCGCGGGATGCAGCAGCTCAAAGCGGAGGTACGGTGAGGATACATTAGGCACGTTTTTGGTGAGTAATGCGCATATTGCACGCTACTGAAATCATAACATACGTACCATATCTTTGAGTTGCTCTGAGAGCAGCCCAAACTCGGGAAACAAGATAGGATTGAATTTGAAGAGTGACCAGAGCATCTGTGACAACAGCTCGATATGACAGGAGAGTTGATAATCCACCAGATGTAGTGGCGAGACCATTTCTTCGTTCATATAATATGAATGTACTGCATTGAAGCCAACGGCAATGTTGAATAAGACTGGATTGATAGTACCCGCGGAGAGTACGTTCATCTTTTCATTCGTTAAACACAGCAAAAGAATGTAGAGGATGATACTTGCAAACATTGGAGCGAACTCTTCCCAGATATCGCACCACTCGCAACACGGCTCCCTCCAATGCCTCCAACGTGCGCGATCTCTTTCATCATACAGACCAAACTGACCCCTTGGGTCGTGAAAATGACCAGGACTCTGGCATTGTAGCCCTGGAAGAAATGGGCAGACGTGTGTCATGGCGACGCTTGAAGCCTGCAATACGAGACCACTCAATGGAAAAACCTGGAGCAACGAGATCGAGACGAGGATCCGAACACATAACTACTGGTCCTTATATAAATAGGCGTAGACAAACACTTAGGTCAGGGCACTCTTGTGCCAAGTCAGCCCAAAGGGGAGGTCAGGCAGCGCCACGAGCAAACAGAGTACTGCGTGGATAACAAAATATGCCAACAAGTGGTGCAACCTTAGCTTAGCTGAACAGCCCTAGGTGTTGGTTTGCCGACAGCGCCCATACACAATGTGGCGTCTCTAGCCATCATGTGTTGCCAAAGTCTTGTCGAGACTGTAAAGCAAACTGATTCCACCGGTCGTGAGCTGCATTGTATAGATGCAAGCAAACTAAACTCACGTGAGTTTCGACGTTCGGTTATTCCAGGTGGTATGCTAGGCTTCCTGTGTGCCTTCAGATCCCGGTTCTAAAACGTCCGGGCAATAGATGGGACATGGAGAACGCGATAAGTGGGGCGCACGCGTTGCGGCGCGATGTGGCTGGCTGCCAAGACCACTTTACGCGGGTCGCGGTTGCGCGTCAAAAGCCGACGCGCCGACCCACTCCTTCTCCCATCTTCATCCCGCCGAGCGCACCTTCCACACCACCCACTCCGCCTTCCCACTGCTCCGACGGTGCATCGTTCCTACCCAAGATGCCATCCACAGTCCTCGGCAAGAGAACCCGCAGCTCTGCCCGCGCAGAGCAATCCGGTAAGTACTTCCCGTCGCTCGGTCCCTCGGCGCGTCTAACAGTCTGCAGACGCACAATCTGCTGTCGCAACTCGAACAAAACGCCGGGCACAATTCGTAATCTTAGATGAAGGCGAAAATGACAATCCGTTCACCACTCCGAGCAAGAAAACCCTTGGCCGCGGCGATGCCATGGATGTCGATGAGAAGGGGGAGGAGCTGTCTGGAAAGCGCGGAAGGAGGGCCGCAACAACGCCTGCTAAACACGGTCCACACGAGACGCGCATACCGCTGTCCTCTACCAAAGTAAATTCCCCAGCGAAAGCGCCAGTGAGGTCTCCAGAAAAGCCTGTTGCAACTCCCTCAACCCCGAGGCATCGAGACGCCCTTGCCAGCAAGGTTGCGGTAACGCCAAGACATCGCCTCATTGTCGCTGGACGACCATTGACGCCGCGAACTCCACACACGCCCACCACTCCTCGCAACGCTGCTCCCACCGTCTATAATGACGCCCGTCAACTCTTCGCCAGGGGTTCCGCGCCTGCTGCACTCTTCGGACGTGAGGAAGAGCGAAAAGAGCTTCAGGACTTCATCTCGACGCGCACCAAGACGAAGAAATCAGGGTGCATCTATGTTTCCGGTCCCCCTGGCACTGGCAAGAGCGCCTTCGTCAACGATGTCTGCCGTGGAATCACATCAGACGCCCCTATCAAAACGGGATACATCAATTGCATGAGCGTCAAGAATCCGGTCGACTTATACCGAACGCTGCTGGAAGAATTTGTGGACATCACTGAGATCGAAGAAGGCGAGGAAATGGACGCTTTGAAGACCCTTTTCATGCAGCGCAAGACGTCATATGTGGTCACGCTCGATGAAGTGGATCATCTCCTAGAGCTCGATGTCGACTTACTTTACAGCATCTTCGAGTGGTCGCTTCAAAAGTCTTCCAGTCTGGTCCTCGTGGGTATTGCGAATGCGCTAGACTTCACAGATCGGTTCCTGCCTCGCCTCAAGGCTCGCGGTCTGAAGCCTCATTTACTACCGTTCCTCCCGTACACAGCCGCACAGATCTCTTCCGTCATCACATCGAAGCTCAAGTCACTTGTCTCCGATGATACAGATTACGTCCCTTTCGTCCACCCCACAGCGATCATGTTCCTCTCAAACAAGGTTGCGAAACAATCAGGCGATCTACGCAAGGCTCTTGACATCTGTCGACGGGCTATTGATTTGATCGAGGCAGACACGCGCGACCAGCACGCAAGGAAGGTTGATGAAGTCACCCCAGCTCCGACACCTTCGCCATCCAAGACCCCGTTAGTGGACAACATGAACCTTTCCTCTCCCGCTGTCCGATCACCTTCGAAGAGCAAAGCAAAGAGCGCGTTAGCCGCATCATTGGCTCAACTCACCGTGATGACCGCTCCGCGAGCCACGATTGCTCACGTAGCTCGCATCACCGCCACAGTATTCAGCAACGGCACAACACAACGCTTGTTGAATCTCAACCTCCAACAAAAGGCGGTCCTGTGTTCGCTCTCAGCTATAGAGAAGAAGAAACGCGCTTCGACCGCGGACAATGTCTTCGCTACTCCTTCCAAGGCTCAGAGCATAGCGCCTACCATCAAAGAACTTTTCGAAGCCTACACTGCTTTGTGTAGGCGTGAGGATACCAAGTTGCATCCGCTCACGAGCACTGAGTTCCGCGATATCGTGGGTAGTCTTGAGACACTGTCTCTTGTCTCTGCGGCAGAGGGAAAGGCTGGATCACTTGTTGCCGTTGGAACTCCGAGCAGAAAAGGCAGAAATGGAGGGTTTGGTGGAGTGTCTGTGGAGGATCGTCGAGTGGCAAGCTCTGTTGGTGCAAAAGAGTTGGCCGAAGCTCTTACGGGCCCTGGCAGTAATCTTCTGAAAGGTATTCTGGGGGGCGATGAAGCGTTTTAGGTATGTTGTACGGATTTTGTCTGCATTTGAGCGGTTGGATGTGCTTGTTTTGGCATAGCATGGCGTTTTTTGGGCAAAGGTTGTCGGACCTAGGTTCTTTATCTGCATCGATTGCATAGCGTGGCATAGCATGAAAGTATGGTCGTTCAACGAAGCACAGTTTCGATTTCGAATCAAAAACACTTGAAACAAAACCTATCATTAGACTCTCTTCAGCCTCATCGTCCCTATATCGCTGTATATGAGTACTGCTCCAACTTGACTTGAAAGGCATGTTAAAGGTGGTGACTGAAGGTGCATCATCTTTATTTTAGATAGGCTTGCGATAGTAGGCAATGTAGGGAATACTGGGTGCTTCCCTTTGGCCATTGCTTCATGTCTCTATGAGCGATGGAGGTAGTAGGGGGAAGCTCGTGCTGCGCGGAGGCTTGTCGAGATTAGACCATTACCCCGGGTGAAACTGGTGTCTGCGCCCTGGGTGGAACTAGTGTCAAATTATGAGATAAGCCTGTACAAGGGCTCTGGGGATTGGCGGATGGCGGACTGCGTCTGGTGGTGTTGCCGAGCTCATACGCGTCTTGGTGCAAATGAGATGCGGTCATTCAATGACTGTAAACTGTAACTGGTAATATTCAAGAATCCACTAGGGGGAAAATGAGCTGATAACCATTATATTATATTACAAGTACCAGCATAGAACGGTACCTACGGACTTCGTATGCAGCAAGCCGAAATCTCTTCGGAAGAAGAACATTATCCAGTCATCATGACAATAGCGCAATTCATGCAGGTAGTGACTGTAGGCGCAGGTTGTGTATCTTGCCTAGGTTTACCATTCAAGCCCTGTCATACTTTCCCAGCCCTTGACCAAAGATGATGATCGCAGCTCAGGGAACTTGTGTTTGTGTGCAAAGGCTAGCTCGCGCAGAAGCTTCTCAAGGAGACCGCGTTTTTTGGTAATGTTGCTGTAATTTGCGCTTAAGATTGTGCACAATCGTTCTACTTGAGTCTGGGATATATGTCCACAACAAGGGCTCTGACTTAGTTAGATGAGGTCGCGTTGGAATAATTGGTCTATTAACCTACCATGCGCATTCCTCGTCGTTCCAAGTTGTGTTCAATATACACCTTTGTTTCTTTCGAAAACACCTGCGGCAAAGCTTTATCTGGACCATATACAAGATCAGTCACTGGTGTGCTATGCTCCATGAAATGTATAAAGAATATTGAATGGGAAAGTAGCTCAGGGAAAGAGGAGGGATTGGTAATCGCCCAAGGGATGAGCAATCCTTCCATCCTAATCATGACCCGACTCTGAGACCATGCTTGGTCCTTTTGAGGCATGCTAGCATATAAGTCCTTTCTCAGTAAGCTCTTTGACCTAGCAAATATCTGACCATGGAATTGCAATGGCTAGATGAGTCAGCACCATGCACACCTTAAAATGAAGCTTGCACTTACTGTTGCTGAGATGCGGCTATGAAGATTATTCATGATTTTCTTAACCACAAGATGACGTTCCGTACGATTGAACTTCTGAGGTCCCCAAAGAAGGTCTAACAACGGTGTTTGGGAGGACGATTGCGACGTCTGTATGTCGTCAGCACATCATGTGAATGCATTATCAATACGACTCGATCTTTTACCGGATGAGAGTGGATCTTGGAGGCATTGTGGTTGAGATAGCCTGCATATGATTGCTCACGCGGCCCACTATGAGTCTCGCGTGCTGTTTCGCCACTGTCAGCTGCAGTCTCTCGTTTGATATCGATCGGGGCGCTAGCCCGGGGCACCAATTCTATCCTAATCGTTTCGGCGCCAATGGGAAATGCCCCATCAAATACGCTTGAACGTCTTTCAGGTGATTGTTGGACGGTGGACGGTGCTGGAGTCGCGCGCGCAATGTCTCCTGCTGCTGAGGGTTCCATAGATGAGACTCGCTCAAGCATCGTCATGTCCCCAGATTTTAGCTTCTTCAGTGCCATGATCCACCCCTGGTATTGATCACTCGATAGACTGTCTATCAAGGACTGTATCTTGGCTCTAATCGGTTTCTTCAATGCAGGCGACCCGATCTCGGGCCTCACGATCGGGAGCGCATGGTAAGCAAATAGATCTGCAGTGCGTTTGAAGATATCCGAGATGGCCAGCGGATCGATTTCTCTCGCATCGATATTCCAACGCCAGGATCTTGACACTCTGTTGTCATTTTTGACAGAGTTCTTCAAGTCGTCTGCAATTTTATCGACGATGCCACCTTGCTGCTCCAGGTCCGTCCCGGTTATTGATCGTATGTGCTTATCCTTAGTTTTCTTTTTCGCCGGGACAGTCAATGGACCATCTTCGCGGGTGTTGTCTTCGTCGCCAGCTTTGGTTTCTTGGCTTGTGTGTTCTCCGTGTAGCCGTTGAGCAGCATGAACGACTGCATTTATGGCGATGTTCCGTCTTTCGGGAGTATTAAGATATCTTGCCAGCATTTGCGCGACGTGATCAATCATAGAGTCGTGGAACATGCTTCGCATTCTGTCGATATTGTCTTGGGTAGCTCTTTGCTCTTGCATGTGCGCTTCGACGATGTCTACACCCAGCTCGTCCAGAACGCCGTCAGGGAAGCAGATCTTAATTAGTCCTTGCACAGCGTCTCTCAGGACGCCTTCGTCTAGGTCAGCGGACGAAGACAGTACTTTGAGACGGAACTTCCAGTCGTCACCAGTGGGTAATACCGTCGGCGTCTCCGCCGTACGTGTCCGTTTCAAAGTCGCTTCTGCGCGAGAAGGACCCAGCGGCTCCTTTAAGATCTCGTCAGTCGGTTCGCAATATGAGTACATATTGCATACCTTCCGCTTCGCCATCTGAGCTAGTGGTTCTCGCCTCGGACGATTGGAACTCAGTGGTGTGGGATGAAGTGCAGTGTCATATGTGAGATGGTGTTGGTCGCTAGACGTTTGTGCAGTATGTTTGGGCCAAACGCGGCGGGCAGATTTCCGGCCATTCGCGCTAGTGAGAGTTGCTAGATGAGGCAGTCACGAGGCGGAGTGGAAGATGCCGCACATGCTCGCTGAGTAGCACACAAGCGCTCTACTAGTCTATTGGTATACCAATTAACAGAAAGAAAAGGGCACGCCGTCGATGCTGTAGGAATCTCGTAACGCCTTGTAGCAGATTTCACCCTCACTTGATCACAACGAGAGTGCTCCGGGAGTGGGGCAAATGCGCCAGTGTCGGTGGGCAGTCGTGAAACGGACAGGGAAGCTCCTCCACCACAATCTATGCTGCAATCATATTACCTAGGTTCTCCTGCTATCTTATAGGGGAGATTAAGGTGCCTATCTATTATCGCCATAGCTAGTAGTGTCATAGCTAGTAGTGTCATAGCAAGTAGTCTCATAGCTTAAAGGGGCGGGGGTTAGACTTAACCGGTCCCAGATATCTAGCTTCTCTTCCTATTGAGAGCAAAGTCTACTGGTAAGAGCACCTGGATGGTGTGGTCGCGTCTAGTGTCGTGATGCTTTGGGTAAGAGAGTCACTTTCGGAAGACGTGGTGATATTGAGAACTTTGACATGCGCCTATACGATTCCTTAAACGGTGTGTAACATCAATACGTACGTTTCTATCATCAATGTGCAGCGGTTCTTCTTGTTTTGGGTGAAATTTTCGGGGACGAGCGTCCACGCATAGCCCACCGTGCCTAGCATCGTGACACGTCGTATTGAATGATTTAAAGGTCACCTTTTATTATTACATACTGTCCACTGCCCTGAGGCCATTCATACAGTCGTTGACATGTAGCAATTCAAGCCGTTTTGGGTCCAATCCACGAGGCACAGTGCAAGCTATATCGTCGTGAAGCTCGTGGCGAAGACCTACCTCCGGAAAATGCACTATTCTGGAAGATTTCCTGAGGCTCTCGGTTGCTGTTTTAGCCCTGTGCTAACCCGGAATGCATAATACAAAAGACCAGGGTGTATGCCTAGAGAGTATTGCTTGCATTGTCGTCATGGTGGGCGCGCCGCGCTAGTACTAGCGCTACAAGAGTAACACGCGCGACTCCACTAGAAGGCTGAACGCGCCGCACACCAGCGCGCCCACTACCTCTCCTTCCCTACCGTCACCGCCGCCAACATGCGCTTGACCGTCAACGTGCTCGCCTTAACGGCCGAAAACGCGCAGGGACCGTACCAAGCGGAGGCGCTCGCTGCATTCAAACAGCGCAACTTCGCAATTCCTGTTCGCCCAGACGACACCTTCGAGCAGGTATGGCACAAAATCGAGGAGAGATACACGAAGAATTATCTGGAACCGCAGCAAGCTGCGTGAGTAGTCGCATTCCCTGGCAATATGTCACGGCTATTGACCGCGCGCAGCTTCTTCACCATCAAGAAACTGCAGGATGGCTGGGATTGCGACCTCGACCTCACAGACACCGTTGGCTCCATTTTTAGCGAGAAAGATGATCAAAAGGATCGCGTTATCAAAGTTATTCCCAGCTTCGTGAACCGCGTCTATTCCATGCCCGTCACTTCGAATCTCCGACCCAATTCGCACAAACGCGCAAGAGAATCCAGTGAGCATGAGGCCAACAAGAGGATGCGCCAGGAGGCAGAGCTACAACAGCTAGGAGATGTTGACCCTGCTCGCGATAGACCCGTCGGGTCTATCGAGTCACATCGGCGTGTGAATGAGCATGGCGTGGGCAGCCACAGTCCCGGAGCCCACAGTACGCACCGGTCGATTAGGTCACAGTCAGGCGCCTCTCTCATCGTCGTGCGAGAAACACAACACGGTGTGCCGGAGTTCGGCGCTCATTTAAAGGAGGAGTCCCCTGAGCTTGGTATGCCGGCCCCTCGTGCAATTCCCGAAAGCCCTGCGATATCGTTCAAAAAACCTTCCGTACCAGCTTCGAAAGCAGCTTCTTCTCGACGCGAACGCACTTCGTCTCATCAAGAGCCAATCGAGGACGGTTCAGACCTAAGCGCCCCTCCCACTGTGCGCGATCCAGTCTTGCTGCTCAACAGTAATCGTTCTGGTGGTCGAAGAACATATGGACGAAGGTCTGCGCGGACCAATGGGCACTCGTACCAATGGACTGAGTCTGATGAGAGCCAGTCCAAGACACCCGAAACTGCTAGAAAGCGTGGTGGTGGCAAATCAGACAAGAGCCGGTCTAAAGTTAAGGCTCTGGACGATGGCCCGTTCGAGCTGCCTTCCGAGGATGAGGTCACGTCTGAAGGTAAAAAGCGACACGAATACATCTTAAAGAAAATGTTCCCTAATGGCATAGAAGGATCGATAGAAGAGCAAGACCAAACCGTAAGGCTAAACGGGCCAACTACGCCTGTCACGGCAAGGAAGTCCGCCAAGCAGGTTTCTACTAAGAGGCCTGCAGAGCAGCTCCCTACCGACACCAATTCCGTCGACTTATACGCAAAATTGAAGAAGTTGAAGATGCAAGAGCTCGCACCATTCCTCGCGGCCCGCCACTTAACGCCCAAGCACAATGGCAAGAGAACAAAGGAGGACCAAATCAGACGCATCATTGAGTACGACCAGCAACATGCACGTGATGTCAATGATACCCAGTCATCCCCCGATGAGCCATCACGTTCACCAAATGGTGAATCTCCAATACGTAAGCGGAGAGGTTCGAGTGAAGAGGACGAGCGAGCAGAAGAACAAGCCGTTGAGGAAATATTAGGCGCGGATACAGACTCAGAAATGAGGGACAAGATCGAGACGAGGTCTAAATCGGCAAGTGTTGCTCATTCAGCAAGATCATCACCGGTTGAGTCACGACAGCCAGCACGATGGCTGAGTCCGCAAACCGAAAGTGATGAAGAATCTGTAGCTTCACGGTCTCGTTCTCGCTCTCGAGCTGGCTCTGACAAGGATGCAAGTTCTAAGGATTCCTCCGACGGATCCAGCGATGAGTCAGAAGTTGAAGACGAAAATCTCAACAAGGATGTAGACACGGTGGAGGTGAATGACACAGCGCCTGCCGCAGCCACCGACGTTCCTCCTTCGTCGCCCCCGGTTCCCCATTCAAGTCATTCCACTGCTGTAGTCCCAGCAACTCAAGGATCGCCAGTGGGAGGCTCGCAACCATTACCACAACAGGAACCTGTCAATTTCGCTGGCTGGCTGTCTGCTACACAACCAACACCCCCCACAATGGGGTCAGATGGGCGCGCCGCACGTGCCTCTGCCTCCAGGATAGGCTATAAGTCTCTGCGAACGCAGCTCAAGGATGTGAAGGGACAGTCGAGTGGTGGCGCGAATGCCAACAGGACCCAGCATGCCGTGTTTTTCAAAACGGGAAACCTAGCAAACTTGGGCAAGAATTTGCCGAATGGGATGGTGATTGTTAGTGACGATGATGATGAAAGTAGTAGTAGCAGTAGTAGCGAGGATGGTTAATTATTGATATCAAATTATCCCATGACACGAATTACACCAATATTGAAACCCGCTAACTTTGCTAAGTAACATATCGTAGATTAAGTTAGCTTAGGATAGATAAGACGTTAGTAAAGCTCTCTATAAACGTTTGCCTGCGCCTGTACCTTTGTGTATGAACTTACGAATTGCGTGCTGAGTTACCCTAGAATACTTTATAGACACGGTGATTCATCTGCAAAATGTCGATTGAGTGACGTCCGCATGCACTATTATCTCGTTGATCATGTAGAACGTGCGTATAACTGGTTTTTTTTTTTAGCGTGCAAGGCGCGAAGTGATTCCCGGACCTGGGACATTCATACCCACGACAACCATCGACTAGATTGTGTCCCAGAGATATCTTCCTATTATATGCTTCAATCACTTTCCATATAGTGTTGCATAGGAGCAAGAACAATATTTGAGATAAAAAGTATTCATGAAATAGACACTGTTTATCCCGAACAACATTGCTTGACGACGTGGCTGGATCTGGGGTACTTCTGGTCCCTTGGACCACACAAATCAAACATTCAAGGAGCTTGTGTGCCGGACGGTAGGATAGACTGGATGGTTCATCCCGCAAAAGTAGCCGCAGAGGAGGACATGATCGACGGAAGAAGTTTGAAAGAGAGAGTATTTCCGAATAGCAACTTTCGGCTATCGAACGGAAAGGCTCAAAAGACTGTCTACAATATCTCAAACTCGTTCTTGTTTATAGTAGTAGAACTTCATTGTCCAGATATAACCCAAGCAACAAATCACGGCCGGTGTCTAGAGGCCCATCGAGCCCAATATGCCAGTCATCGTCTAGATTCGAGGACGTCAAACTCGATCAATGTTCAAAGAGGTCCAAGACTATTGACTCCTATGTTTGGCGTTGTATCATAGCCTTGCTCGAGGGACCTAGGTCTATCACCCAATACCTAGAGGCTTAGCCCGCAAGGCACAGAAGTTTCTACGACAGAAATTGCCTTCTCCTACATTGTGGATGTGTCTCTACTGGATCTATTTTCGTCTCAATCGTGCCTGAGGATGATGAAATTTCAGATTAAGATAAACTGACGAACTATAGGTGCCAAAAGAGAGACGAAACATTTGAAAGCATCATGAGATTCATATAGCGAAAGCTGGTCTTGATGTTGGAATGAGTATTATATAAATATCATTCTTTGCTTTAGACGGCCTAGCTATTGTACTCTTATTAACAAATTGTAATTGATATTTACCCATGATCTGCCCTCTTCCTTCAAAACTGCCAGGTTTTGTTAGTTCGAATGTTGACCTCCGAGCGCTGGCTTTCGTAAGCTCGCAATGCGTGAGTAAGCTCATACACGAACGTAGAGGCGTACGTAAAAATTTACGGAGAGCTTCACTAAGGTAGTGTCCATTCTAGGGTAACTCGATCAATATTCCATTACTAAGCAACTATACAAATAGGTGCAGAGATACGGAAAAGATACTAAGAGCTTCACTATCGTATTATCTATCCTAGGATAACTCAATCCATAGTACGCTACTCAGTAGTTCTATCTAGGCGCGACAACCCTGACAGAAAAACCGAGACACAAGAATTTCTATATCCACAGTGAGTGGCGAGTGTGGATGATACCACTAGCCGCCACCACTTAAAGCTACCATTCAGACTCGCATTATGTATGGCGGCGAAGCACATAATATTGCTTCTTTGTACTTCAGTTACTACACAACTTGATAGTCCACGTCTTCTTCTGAAAGAACTCCATGGACACTTACACCTAGTTTACTACGCCTTTTTCGTAAACCCGCCCAGAGTCCAAGTGAAATCTCCTACTTCGAAATTTCTAGGCCAAGCTGCAACCAATACATGACCTGACACATGCTTGGAAGAACGCCCCCACGAGTTTGCCGCAAGCCCAGGTGTTTGCAGTCCAGTGTTCTAGAGACGGATAGCCAGCATAACATCTTAGAGCCGACAGGATCAAGGTGCAGCAAAAAGAAAAAAAAAGCATTCCACAAACTTAGCGCATCAAGACAGTACAATGCGAGGAGCATGGCTCTTCCATGCTATCGAGGCCAGTGCGGAAAATGCAGGGTGAGTACTTGTTCTGGCCCCAAGCCATCCGACACACACCTCCGAACTGCCCTGGGTTGTGACCGAGCATAATCGTACGATGTAGGTCGACGGTAACTATTTGCGGGTAGCACGTACTCCGGAGCAACTCGAGCCACAATGTGTCGCCTAGACATCTTTCTAGACCTATGGCTAGAACTTTGGACGGGTAGTATTCTTAATACGTCGAGTGACTTGCTATGCATGTAGTCGAAGTTGTTTTTACGTAGAATCAGTCACAGCGGGACGTATGCATAGATCTAGATGCGTATATTGAGAGGAGTGTATTATACAGTGGAGCAAGGAGCCAGCCAGCCTCTGATCATGTTTCCTTTAAGCTTCGCTATTGTCCTAGAGGAAAGCTATAGAACAACACAGGCTCTCGCGACTAAAATCCAGGCTGAGTGATGACTAGTGTGAGAAACAACTACAAGTCGATACGGACGTAAACCAAGAGTTGATAAACAGCAAGGCAAAACACCTCTAGCGAAACGATACTGCTACATCCCGTGCAAGACTTGTCAGCGTATAGTCTCTTGTGATCTAGATCTACTCAGCATATTTGATGAGCCATCATCGTACGTTGCAGGGCGCTCTATTACACTATTACAACCTAGGGTGTATTGTCGAGCGCATTTTATCCGCGTAGGGATGTTAGCCGGTCTAGACCTTTGAGCCCCTTTATCCTCAAACTTTCAGTTTCTCAGACTACTAGAAAACAGAGCGTTGGTGGCTTGGTTAGCCACACATAATGCTATATGTGTATCAAAATGATGTGGAAATTATCGTGACCACATTGCCATTGATGGCGGCCCAGACCATCGTACGAGGCTATTTTGATAGGTGCAGCGTTACAGAGGGATGAGTTGATATCGTTTCCGCAGATATAGCTTCCGCGGCAACACAAGTCAGCAGATAGCACTCGGCAAGCGCTAGACTGTGTTCAGTCCGTGTGAGCTTGTTATAACTGCGATTTGACGCCAAATGATGCGAAGAACCTGCTCAAACCTACTGAGCTGCTGTAGCACGGTTGCCTTCAAATTCCAGCGTCTTCCGTATCCAAGATCGTGCAGTGTAGAGGATGCGCGTTCTTCCTTCAAAGGCTTTCGGAGGCCTAGACTTCTGCTGTCCGCCGCTTCGACACCATATGCCAGGCTCCAAAACGCCGCTGTGCAGCAAACGATCTGGCCTGTCATGTCGGCGTTGGTGGGAAGAGTAAGCGCCAAAGAAAGTGTAGTTGTCAATATCGGCGTCGGTCCAGACCGTTGCCAAGACAAATCGAACGTGACAGCGCATGCGTTTTACAGCGGATATAAGCGTCTATGCCGTCATAGATTAGTGCGCGGGTCTCCGAAAGTTGTCAAATGTTGGATGAGCCAGGTATGGCAGATATGATCATAAATGTGTAGTCATTCGAACACATTAGGTAGTCGTAGGCTCTACCAGCGTATATTGTAAGAGGCCACCTGTCACTGCGGCGCCAAAGCCCACAGTCCGGGCAAGGCTTTGCTGGGGCCTTGCTGCAGCTGATCTGAAACGAGGGAATTCTTGAGTCCGTGAACCGCTGTTCAGGTTTGACGAGGCCAGATTGCCGGAAATAGACGTTGTGGCACCCCGGTCTGGGAGCGAGGTGGTTCGACGGGTATTATAGTTGGGGGTCGTAGCTCGCGGCGCACTCATTTTGAGATATTGTGTTCGAGGAAGCTCCCAGGGCGGACCATGGGGCCACAAATTTGGTGTAGTCGTGGCCGGAACGGTCTAGATGCTGAACCGAACGGTTACCGCAACACGCGCTCGAGAAAGCTTCGGCCGAGACACAGATGCATCGAGTTCTCGATATGCATGGTAAAGAATAGCGATATCTGTTGAAGGAGGTTAGCCGTGGTGCTTTCTAACAAGGGTTTTGACGTCTCGTAGAAGTTGCGGTGGTCTGGGTCTTGACAGTCGCGGAGGGAGCTGGAGTCTCGGAACATTGGAAGTCCGAGCTCCTTTGTTGGTTGGGGTGGCAGGGGGAGAGGGGCCGTGCGGTCGTCTCCAATTTCCAGCTTGGAGCCCCTGGCCGTGTGTTTCGAGTAGAGATCGACATCAATGTGCCGAGAACGTGCGCAAAACGTGCATCCTTTCTGTTTGGGGATGATGAGCGTGCAGAGCACGATAAGGAGATCTCAGCTTAGCTAGATGGAGTAAAAATCCTTCACCCGCAATCCTGGCCATGAGCATCGCTATGCAAAGGTGATCTACGGAAGGTTAGCGCATGCTGAAGGCACGATGAAGACTGGGAGGGTCTATGGACACACACACACAGCAGCCTCAACGCCTCACGGAAACGCTATGTGACGTTACTTGAGCCAAGCTCCAGAAGGCTGCAGCGGCTGAGGAGGCCCTCCACCGTTTTTGAGGACTAGCTTAGCGTTCAGACGAGACGGGAGAACTGCATGTTAGGTGCGGATGCGCGGACGGACGGTGGGATGCTATTCGCTAGCTAAGTCACCGCTGCTTGGCTTCTGTTGATGAAGTACCCGAAATGTTCGGTCTGCTGTATGATATGATAGGCGCAGCTGGCATTGTTTGCGTAATGTAGCTGAGGTGAGAATTCACACAGTCGAATGGATTGGATGATGCAGCTTCTTTGGGAGGAAAAGGTCATGATAGTCGAGCGTGTAGGTGGTAATATGTAGGCCGCATACATCCGGCACGCCAAAAGTATTGCCTAGGCTTGTGTTGCCGGTAGGACACACCTGATATCGGACGATGAACAGTTTGTGCTTGCAAATGAAGCCACAATGTTCTGCCTTGCCCGCAGTGTTGATCAGGCTGGAGGAGTGTGCGGCACGCATGTACCACAACACAGATGCGGCCGTATTGCCATTGGGTACATGTGCCCATCGACCTCTATTCTCTGGTGGGATAGCGCCAGACATTGCGGTAGCAGGCTGGCGCCACTGACGTCAGCCTAGTTGTATTCAATTGCGGATGGAAATGCTCCGAACAGCCATCACGGTGCTGGCACAGGTGCCGGGCGAGCTTTTGTAAGCTGTGCGCGTTGCGTGGAGCTCTGGCGGCGAACTGCTCGACGCCCCAGCAGCGGCAGCTCATCTCCACCACGCATGCTGAGACGCTGAAACAAGGCAGTTCTCGTCGTGGAGTCATGGACGGCGGCACTGCACGGCACTGTCGCGGGCGGCTTTGGAGGCGTACTGGCGCAGAGGAGGGCGGTCTAGGTGTACAGAGGTTGGCTTAAGGGGCCGCGTAGAGATTGTTAGCGCCGCAAATCGAGCAGGGGCCACGCATTCTAGACTGGCCGCTGGCGAGGTCCACCTGCAGCTCCGGTGTCCGCGTGGAAGGGCCCGTGTTGCCCGCAGCTCAGCCCCAGGCCGCCGATCCAGCAATGCGCGCGACACTGCTGAAGGGCGGCACAGCGGCCTGCAGAACAGCAACAACAACAACCAAACACGTTGCGCTGCCGCGTCGGGAACAGCGTGCTGGCCGGGTGTGCGCATTTGTACAATGCTTTTTTGTGTGAAAGACGGTCGCTGCTCTTTGTTCTCGTCCCCCCTCCCCAGCGCTTTGGGAATCGGAGTTGCAAGGCGACGCTGAGGCCTCTCAGCATCGGCGCGCGTTCTAGATCGACCTGGGGGCGCATCTTGCGGCCAGCCCTCTCATGTGTGCAACTCTTGCAGTCGGTCTTCGCTGCCAGCCTTAACGCCGCGCCTTTCTCCCATCCCTCGCGTCTCCGACACGCTGCATTCCACCCCCGCCATCTTTCATCTGCACCACCACCACCACCCAGGCCGGAGCCCAGTCCGCATGCGACTGTGCCGGACCCGCCAGCCAAGTCGACGACCCCAAAACACACGCCTAACCATATCCCTTGCGTCCCCACTGCGGGCAGCTTTGGATCTTATCAGCCTGCGATCCCTGCACTGCCTGGGCCACTCGTCCCCAGGAGCCTCTTCTCGCCCACCGTCCCGCATGAGCTTTCAAAATGGGAGAGATGGCCCTCGACCCTAGCACTGTACCTCCCGATTTAATCGAGCGCCAGTCCCTCTGCTTCTCCAAACCAATGCCAGGGATGGTCGTTCACAGTGGAGAGGAGGGTTTCAAAGAAGAACTGCTACGACGCTACAGCCCCGTCGAAAGCAACGCAGCGGAAGAGTTGGTGCGGCTCAAGGACAGCCTACGCAAGGCCGACATAGAGAGCTTCTGGCGCCTGCTCACCGAGGGACTGGCCGCCATTGCCGGAGCACAGTATGCCTTTGTATCCAAGAGGATCCTCAAAGACGATCGAAATGTTGCCGTCGAGATGCCGCCGATCGGGGAACCTGGAGCCTGTCTCATGGGAGCGGCATTCTATGTCAACGACGGACACGGCATCGACGCTCACATGAACAACTTCAAGTACCACGCCTACCAATGTCCATGCGCGTACATGAAGCACGACAAGATCTTCATCATTCCGGAAAAGCTCAACGACTTCATCGTCAACAACCCGAACGAACTCGTGGTTCCCGGCGAGGCCTACCTGGGAATCCCGTTGTTCGCCGACGGCAAATGTTTCGCGCACTTTGGCGTCATGTGGAGTCCGGAGGGAGCCGCACGGCGGCGGCTGAGCTGGGGTTATCTGGAGATGCTGTTCCACGGCCTGGAAGACCTCATCCTGCAGCGGGTTCTGGAGGGAAGGAGCTTCGCAAAAACGGCCGAGGTGGTGAAGAAAGAGGCGAAAGTGGTACCGCACGAGGCTGTGTCCATGGCGCAGTCGCTCAAGCCGTATGCGAGGAGTCTTTCGCATGAGCTGCGCACGCCGATGCAGGGTGTTGTGGGCATGCTGGACGTCATGATGGCCAACATCAAGGAAGTCGCAGAGGACACGCACCATGATCCCCGGATACGGAAGCTGCTCGACTCGCTGAAGGAAAACATTGAGACGGTCCAAGGTGAGTGAGCCCCCTTTTCCCATTCTTCCCTCCACCATTCTGCAGTCGCGGGACAAGGCTTTATTGGCTGACTCGTGCAGACTCCTCTAGACGCGCAGTGGAAGCTGCCGACAACGTTGTGCACGCCTACGACATGAACATGGGAGTCCCAGAAACGCCCACAACGCCGCTAGATAACGGAATCTCAAAACTCAACGTCTTGCTGCGAGAGGGCAAGCCCGAGATACCCGTCACCGGTGACACCCTTCCCTTCACCCAGTACCGGGGCATCAAACGAAAGAGGGAAGAGGTATTAGCCTGGTCGGGGCAGGTGCGGGTGGCAAGGAGCGCTCGCCGAAGGATTCGCCACTCCCCCTCAGAGGAGCCTCCGAGCAGCGCACCCAAGACAGCACGATTGTTGACGACCCGTAGCGCTTTCGAACCACGGGAAGAGACATGTTCGCGTGCTGCGACGGGAGATCGTTGCGAGCGTGAGTCTGCCCTGTCACCCATGTTCGCTTCCGAGCATTCGACGGATCCAGGGCTGCGATACACGAACCTACGCGAAGTAATCCAGTACGTTATCAATGACGCACTCAAGGTCGGAGGTCGGCCGGACTCTGCCATTGCCGAAGAGACGGAGCTTGGAGAGAAGATCGAAGTGCGGACGCGGAGCTCTAACGGGGAAGCCCACTCAAAGCTGATCGAGTGGACCGTCTCGTTAGATGTCCCGGATACGATTGTGATCGACGAGAAGGACCTTGCAAAGATGATTTCTTGCTTAGCGCTGAACGCTATCAAATTCACAGAAAACGGCTCTATCAGCCTGAAGGCTTCGCTGAGTGTCAATGCTCGGTACATCGTCATCAATGTCAAAGACACAGGATCTGGAATTCCCGCAGCCTTTTTGCCCAATCTCTTCAAACCCTTTTCACGGGAAGACGTCTCCACCACGCGCGAGAGCGAAGGGCTTGGTCTGGGTCTGATGGTCGCAAAAGGACTCGCACGGAAACTTGGTGGTGATCTGTTCTGCCTTCGATCGCATGTGTCTGGGCCGGAGAAGGGCTCGGAATTTGAGCTGAGAGTTCCACTTACACCAGGCGAGATATGCAGCCGCCCGGGATCTCCTTTTGGTTCGCCGACTCCGTCTGTGAAGTCCCGCTTGTCGGTAGAGACAGATGTAACCCCATCGAACGTCGTACGTCATCCTAGCACCCCGCCTCCCACCTCTGAGCCACTCAAACTCGTGCCTCGAGCTTCCAACAGCCAGGCTCCCTTCAGGTCTGGACTTGGATTACACTCGCTTGGCCTACCATCTCCTCGCTCTGCATCACCAGCCCGGATCCGCGCTACATCGAAAGGCAGAAACGTCTCATATCATGATACCCATGGCAAGAAGCTTGCAGAAGCCTACCCCCCTCAATTTCTTGATTGTAGACGATAACCGCATCAATCGAAATGTGCTTCGACACATGCTTAAAAACCTTGGATATACTAATGTCTATGAAGCGTACGACGGCAACGATGCCGTCCAGCAAGTGCGTAACACCTTGCAACGCCCCTCACATGAGGCCATCAACGTTATACTCATGGACCTCTGGATGCCGCGTTTAGACGGCTTCCAGGCCACCGAAGCAATTCTCCAGATGGAAGGGATAATCGAAGAGCCAATAGTCCTCGCCGTAAGCGCAGATGTCACCGACGCCGCAGTCAACCGCGCAGGCAAAGTGGGCATGAAAGGCTTCCTCACGAAACCCTTTGTCATCCGCGATGTGGAGAAATTGATTCTACAACATTGCATACCAGTCAATGGCGCCCCGGAAGTTGTCCACTGATTATAACTTTCTTTCTCCTGGTTGGCGCACCGGGTTCATTGGATGCACACACACACACACACACATATATATATATTTATTTAATTATCAGCATATAGCTGAGGAGTTTAGAGGCTCGGCCCGGTAGCAGTTTAGGTGACGATATGGATGGTCACGATAGCATAGCATTGGCGTTTATACCTTTTTGTCGGTTTGCATCTGCCTTCGAGGAGGAAACCTTTGATACCCTATTCATTCGACGAGTGGACCGACGGACAGTGTGGATAGGGTTTACATGCGATGAGTCAATAACACTTTTAATATTGTATCCAACACGCTCAATAACAAGTTATTCTTGCATCCTCTGCATGACACCTATTCGAGTGCACTAAATACTCTCTTCTAGACAAAGTACACCTTAATGCACTTTCCCCTGGGTCAGGACCTTATATTCAATACTCCTGCGCGTGCACTGTAGGTACAAAGCAAGTTCTCTGGGTCTTGTATTCATGTATGAACACTTTGTCAGCAACACCATGATCCGCGTATGACTGTTATACCTTGTTCCTCTTGCATCTGCCTCAGCACGGAACGTGTGTGATTTAGTAATATACTCTGTGACCTCAACATCTGTTTTCTGCCTTTGCGAATAACAGCCGATTGAGAGAAGATGCTGAGACATGGTTCACCACAAAACTCTTATTTCGTAAATTGGAAAGCGGATGACGCTGGAGTTCTAAATGTGAAGTCTTGGAATTTTGAGGACACAAGTGACAACAAAACGTCCATCATATATTGACCGGAATCGATTATAGGCTTAGGACGTAAGACTAATCGTGAGCATCGAGTCCAAACGCATAGTGTGAGCCAGATTATATTGACTTCTCATAGTCTTGATCTTTAGACTACAGTGAGGGCAGCTCGGCTAAGTTGTCCCAACAGCCCGGGGGTCGGAGCCAGATCTAGGAGCTTGCCTTCTTATCGTGCCGTGGTGCCGTGGCGCATAGTTGTGGCGTATCACATGTGGCGCATGAGTCCAGTAAATGCTTAACGTTCTCGAAAAAGTGGAATCTACGCGGGGCACAAGTTCCGAAAACGGCGACCGCTTCGGAATCGTGCCGCGGTGTCATCCACAGCGAGCATCTGCTTCGAGCGCATTCCACAGCCGCATTTCGAGATGCAAGTAGTGCTAGAGTGAGAATAAGACCCGGACAAAGAAACAAAGGACAAACGCTGGCCAACGAGATTCGCATGCAGTGCCCAGGCAGGCGTGGCTGGGTGATAGTTTCCCGTCTCGGCTAGTGTCATCAAGTTCGCTACAAGTGGTTGATGTGGGTCCAAGCTCTCTTCAGGACAGATTTCTGAGCTTCAACGCCTCTTTGCGCAGACCCAGCACAAGCCGCGCTATATAACCGCCCGGGCCTCCCTCGTTCATTGCGACATTTCCGCCAACTATTCGTCGTAGTTAAACGCCCTGCAGCCCTGCCCGCCCGCAATTTCACCCTCGCTTCCGATTCCTCATTGTGTACCCCCGCCGTCGCAGTTACATAATCGAGGCCTCGCCGCGACTAGACGGGAAGAGCATGGAGAATGCCTTCATAAAATCGCCTGCCGAGGCGCTGAAGCAGTTTGGCGTCACTGAGGCGAAGGGCTTGTCGGACCAGCAGGTGCAGAGCGCGAGGCAGAAGTATGGCAAGAATGGTACGTCGGGCTGGATAATGTACTAAGGTGGGAATTGTTGCTGATGCAAGGAACAGCACTGCCAGAGGACCCTCCGACGCCCATATGGGAGCTTATACTGGAACAATTCAAAGACCAGCTGGTTATCATTCTCTTAGGGAGTGCGGCTGTGAGCTTTGTGCTTGCGCTTTTTGAAGGGGGCGACGACTGGACTGCGTTTGTAGATCCTGCAGTTGTAAGTTGCCACCACGCCTTCGACGGCATATCGAATATGCACTGACTTGTTTCTTTCATTGTAGATTCTCACCATTCTGGTATTAAACGCTGTCGTGGGCGTGTCGCAAGAAACGAGCGCCGAAAAGGCCATCGCCGCCCTCCAAGAATACTCTGCGAATGAAGCGAAGGTAGTCCGCGATGGAAAGATTACGCGCATAAAGGCAGACGATTTGGTACCGGGAGATATCATCTCAGTCGCAATTGGTGACAGGATCCCTGCAGATTGCAGGATATTGTCCATCCAAAGCAACAGCTTCAACATTGATCAGTCAATTCTCACGGGCGAGAGCGAGAGTGTTTCCAAGGACACCAAACCCATCAAGGATGAAAATGCTGTCAAGCAGGATCAGGTCAATATGTTATTTTCTGGAACTACGGTTGTTACTGGACACGCCACTGCGCTTGTCGTTCTAACGGGCGGAAGCACAGCGATTGGAGACATCCACGAGAGCATCACATCGCAGATTTCGCAGCCCACGCCTCTCAAAGAGAAGTTGAACGACTTTGGAGATACGTTGGCCAAGGTCATTACAGCTATCTGCGTTCTGGTGTGGCTCATCAACATTCGCAACTTCAGCGACCCATCTCACGGAGGCTTCACCAAAGGCGCCATCTACTACCTCAAGATCGCGGTTTCTCTGGGTGTTGCTGCTATTCCAGAAGGTCTTGCAGTCGTCATCACTACCTGTCTCGCTCTCGGCACGCGTAAAATGGCAGCGAAGAACGCTGTCGTCCGAAGCCTTCCGTCTGTTGAAACTCTCGGAAGCTGCAGCGTAATTTGCTCGGACAAGACTGGTACATTGACGACTAACCAAATGAGCGTCAACAAGATCGTTTTTATCACTGAAGATGGCAGGGGCTTGGAAGAATTCGATGTTGAGGGAACTAGCTTTGCTCCCGAAGGTCGAGTTTCAATTCAAGGGCAGACGAGAGAGGATCTTGCTGCCACTTCCGAGACTGTTCGCCAGATTTGCGAAGTTACCGCGCTCTGCAATGACTCGGCTATTACTCTGGATTCTAAGAGTGGACAACATGCTTTAATCGGTGAGCCCACCGAAGGAGCGCTTCGTGTCTTGGTCGAGAAGGTCGGCACTCCTGACCGCCAGTACAACGTTACCCGTGCTTCTATTTCACCGGCTGAGCGTCTCCATCACGCAAGCAAGTATTACGAAAATCGTTATCCTCGCCAGGCAACCTACGAGTTCTCACGAGACCGCAAGAGTATGTCTGTTTTGGTCCAGAACTCAACCTCCCAGAGGCTATTAGTGAAAGGAGCGCCGGAATCTATCCTCGACCGATGCACCCATGTTATCGTTGGTGAAAATGGAAAGAAGGTTCAGCTCAACAAGCAACTAGCTGGTCTCCTCGCCAAAGAGGTCGTAGACTACGGCAAAAAGGGCCTACGTATTCTAGCCCTAGCCTCCGTGGACAACATCGGTTCGAACCCCCTCTTAAAAGGCGCTAAAACCACGAAAGACTATGCGAAATTGGAGCAAAACATGACCCTCATTGGCCTTGTTGGCATGTTGGATCCTCCTCGCCCAGAAGTCAGGGCTTCAATCGCGAAGTGTCGCTCAGCTGGTATTCGTGTTATTGTAATCACCGGAGATAACCAGAACACTGCAGAGACTATCTGCCGCCAGATTGGTGTTTTCGGCCCCAATGAAGATACTACCGGGAAGAGCTACACTGGTCGCGAGTTTGATGACCTGAGCGAGTCCGAGAAGATGGAAGCCGCTAAGCGAGCATCCCTTTTCTCTCGCGTTGAGCCTACCCATAAGCAGAAATTGGTTGATCTCCTTCAAAAAGCCGGTGAGGTCGTCGCTATGACTGGTGACGGCGTCAACGATGCTCCTGCCTTGAAAAAAGCCGACATCGGTGTTGCCATGGGCTCTGGTACTGATGTTGCTAAGCTCGCTGCCGACATGGTCCTTGTGGATGACAACTTCGCTACCATTGAAGGCGCCGTCGAGGAAGGTCGTTCCATCTACAACAACACCCAGCAATTCATCCGATACCTTATCTCTTCAAACATCGGCGAAGTTGTCTCCATCTTTCTCACAGCTGCCGCCGGCATGCCCGAAGCGCTGATCCCCGTCCAGCTCCTTTGGGTCAACTTGGTCACTGATGGTCTTCCCGCTACCGCGCTCTCTTTCAACCCGCCGGATCACGACGTCATGAAAAGGCAACCCCGCAAGCGTGATGAAGCGCTCGTAGACGGCTGGTTATTCTTCCGCTATATGGTCATTGGCACTTACGTCGGAGCGGCAACCGTTTTCGGCTACGCATGGTGGTTCATGTTCAACAGCGCCGGTCCTCAGATCTCCTTCTACCAGCTTACCCACTTCCACAGCTGCTCTGCCAAATTCCCGGAAATAGGATGTGAAATGTTCGCCAACGAGTCGTCCCGCGCGGCTTCCACAGTCTCACTCTCTATCCTCGTCGTCATCGAGATGCTCAACGCCATGAACGCACTTTCGTCATCGGAGTCGCTGCTTACATTGCCTTTATGGGAGAATATGATGCTGGTGTATGCGATTTGCTTGTCAATGGCGCTGCACTTCGTCCTCCTCTATGTGCCATTCCTTCAAGGCTTGTTTAGCGTTACACCGCTTGATTGGAGCGAGTGGCAGGCGGTTTTGGCTATTAGTGCGCCCATTATGTGAGTAATCCCCAACTCGGGCTTGTTTCTAGAGTGTCTTAGCATGCTAACAATTGCTCCAGTCTCATCGATGAAGGCCTCAAGTTCCTCGAGCGCAAGCTCTACATGCAGAAATCATCCGACGCTACACTCTACGAGCAGAACGGCAGCGCAAAACCAAAGGCGGAATGAAGTCCTAATTTACCATAGCAACATCATGCTCGGAGTTGCGACCACTGTATCATACGGGATAGAAGGCACCCGTGCCAATGCATTTACAGGTGCATCATAGAAGATATGCATAGCAGTGCGCGAAGGTGGACGTATGGAGTGATTGTCTGGTGGTTCAGTGCTGCATTACATGGCGTTTGGAAGAAGTCATATGTGTCTGATGTAGATATGTAAAGGAATTATATAGGAGATGAATGGATAAGCCGATAGCGTGCAGTATTTCTTGCGCTTGTTGTGATGATGTGTCAGGAATTAAGAACGCGACGATCAGGGACAGCATCCTTTCACTTGCGTGATGATGGCGAAGAAAAACTAGAAGCATACTCATCTGTCAAGATGATTGGTTCAACTTCTAGTGTAGGTGCATCGCTCATGAATCTCTACCTTGGCGTTTATTTCACGAGAAGATTTGATCAGGACCTAGTGTTTCTTTAGTCTCGTCGTGAGATTTAATCTTGTCTCCTCATCACGTCACGCAAAGTCAACAATGCAGGATGTTTTTCTCACATTCCTCGTGCGAACTTGGTCTTTCCTTCATGGTGGGACCACGACTCCAGGAACTGACGTTCACCCCACCTCGTTTGCATTTGGCACGACGTGCAATGTCTCCCAATATCGTTTACCCCACAATTAATAAAACCGGATCATTTACGTAATATGGCAATGTGCTGCTTCCCTGCGTATAGGACCATTTATAGGATCAACACTACCGATGGTTTGTTGATTATACTCCGACAAGCCTTTTACATACCGAGTGTTGTTGCCCTTGCATTCGATCGAATCTACACTACTCTTTCCACGGGCTTGGGTTGCAGATATCACTTTTTGGCACACGCAAGACAGGGAATAGGTCCGCTTCACAATAATATTTTCATTGGCAGTTCATGTGCCATAGTGCTCCATCTCAGACCTCGGCATGCTGTCGTGACACGCGGGACCCATATGTAAGCATGTGTTTCTCAATGCTCGGTGACCAGCGGAGGATCAAACTCTGTACCAGCAATCGGGCCCAGACAGTATGGCGCTCTACGAGTTTCTAGTCATCATTGTATACTGCCTGTCCGCGTGTCTCGCCTCAGCTTTCCACGTCAAACGTCACGTTTCCGAACTTTCCACGCATTATGACTATATTGTAGCCGGTGGCGGCACTTCAGGCCTCACCGTCGCCGATCGTCTCACCGCAGCTTTCCCCTCGCGCTCCGTCCTTGTCGTCGAATACGGCCAACTCGCGAACGGCACAGACGTCCAACGACCAGCTGCCGGTGTGCAAAACCCCGCCTACGCTTTCGATATCCAATCACTTCCGGAACCAGGGCTCAATGGGAAGAAGTTTCAAGTGACGGTGGGTAAAGTGGTGGGTGGATGTTCGGCCATCAATGCACAAATGTTTGATCGTGGAAGCGCGGCGGACTACGATGCCTGGGCAAATGTGACGGGGGAGGAGTACAGGGAGGCGGGGTGGGATTGGAAGGGCTTATTGCCGTATTTTAAAAAAGTGAGTAGATTTGAAAGCCAGGAATGCGAGAGCTGATCTGGATAGAGTGTCACCTTCACTCCTCCTTCGAAGGGTGATGTTGATAAGTATGAGTACACGTACGATGAGAACGCAGCATACGGCGGCAATGGCGGTATACAGGCAAGCTATCCGCCATTCCAATGGCCGAGCGAGAGTAAGTGAATGTATTTGACCATCAAATCTTGGAATGGACAACGGACTCTTATAGAAGTTTAAGTTTGGATTAGATTGGGGGTCTAGCACTCGCTCATTAATAGATAACTAATATTATGTAGAGATTATGCGAAGCGCCTGGAAAGAGCTTGGTGCACCAGCACCAAAAGAAGCTGCTGCCGGCCCCGCCGTCGGCGTCATATGGCTTCCGAGCTCCCAAGATCCAAAGACTCAGACACGCTCATATGCCCGAACCGGCCACTACGACCCTGCCGCAAATCGCTCCAACTATCATTTGCTTGTAGGCCATAAGGTTACGGAAGTTGTACTACGTAAACTCAGCCAAGGTGGTCGAGACTTTGCAGCACAGGGTGTCAAGATCCAGCCTGTTGTCGGGACAAATGTGACAACTATCGATGTGACGAGTGATAAAGAGGTAATTCTTGCTGCGGGCGCGATTCATACACCCGGTATCCTGCAACGGAGCGGCATTGGACCAAAGGATATTCTGCAAGCGGCGAATATCACGGTGAATGTAGAGCTGCCGGGCGTCGGTCAAAATTTCCAAGATCATGCTATCTCAAGCCTATTCTACAATCGTAGGTTTCCCAAGTTGTAACAGGCTTATTTCCTTTACTGATAGGGTTAGTGACCTCGAACGTACCAGGACCGATGGACTTATTCCTGAATCAGACTCTAATGCAGGAGGCAATCGAGCAATATGAGAAGGAGCGCAAAGGTAAGTCAGCTCTGCGATAGCTCCAAAGGCTCACCGACCAACGTTTCCTTAGGCCCCTTGACACTCAGCGGTGGTAACAGCGGCGCCTTTTTACCGCTCTCCCTCTTGACGAATAGCTCTGCTGCATTGTTGGCAAACCTCACCTCTGCAGATCCGGGCCGTTATCTGCCTAACACTACACACTCTTCCGTTCTCGAAGGCTATGCACGCCAAATAGATTCGCTCAGGAACCTCCTATCTTCCCGTGAAGCGGCAGTATTCGAATATCCTATCAGTGTTGGCGGCTTGATCGCCTTCCTCAAGCCCCTCTCGCGGGGTGCTGTAAACATCGATGCCAAAGATCCCCTTGCTGAGCCCTTGGTCAACTATCGCACACTGACTCACCCACTTGATGCAAAACTTTTCATCCAGGGCGTCAAGATATTCCGCCGTCTCTATGCCACACCTTCTGCAAAGACGCTCGGACCTGTCGAGCTCATGCCGGGCCAATCGGTACAGACCGATGAAGAGTGGGAGAAGTGGCTGAAGACCAGCATCACCCCAAGCTTTTACCATCCCGTTGGAACGGCGAGTCTAGGGCCGAAGAGTAGAGGCGGGGTTCTGGATCAAGATCTAAGGGTTCATGGCGTGGGTGCGTTGAGAGTTGTGGATGCGAGTGTGATGCCGTTGATCCCAGGAACGCACACAAGTTCGACTGTTTACGCGGTGGCGGAAAAGGCCGCTGATCTGATCATACGGTCATAGAATAGGTTTTGGAGACAATATGTGTGTGTATGTTATGTCATAGGAGAGTTGGACTCAGGTTCTCTGAGCTTTGTCTTGGAATTGAATAAGAAAGGGGAGGAGTACTAGGGAAGTTTTATGGCAATCAGCACTTTGCGAATGCAATGCACCACCTTCCCGTGATCTGATCAGCTTCTGAACCACAGATTCTGAATCTTGTATATCCTAGTATCAGTTGGAAGACCCATATGGTAGTGTTATGCGTCAAAGTACTGTCAACTAAATTCACTTCAGCTAATAATATGATATATATAAGAGACAATCATGGAAGGGTGGCGCATTACTATTGCGAACGATAATGTGAAAGGTGTATCGCAATTACGTATGGAACACCTATCACTTCAAACTTATCGGAGAACCATTGTTCTGTACGGAAACGCCTGTTCCGCCATGTCTTGCTAACGACTTTGGCAAGGACGAAAAATTGCAGAGACGATACGGTGGATAGACAATATATGCAGTCAAATTTTTAGCCATAATCCGACTATTAATATTTGTAGGATCGGATGCAAACTAGTCGCAGTACTCGGCATCATACTCGCGTTTGCTGTGTGGTGCGGCTGAAGGTTATGGACGCGAGCGCTTTCCTATCTCGGCACACTACTAGCTGCCGTCAGAATCACGCTGCGCCAAGTCACCTTAGAATGTGTTCTGGCGGATATGGACAGCTTGTAGGTAGGTAGCAAACAAAAAGACCTCTCCTCCCACTCAAATAAATAAAACATCGCTGCACGTGTCCGCGTCTTTAGCGTGATTCCCGTATTGTCAGCTTTGGCTTCGTAGTCCCTTCTACAGGTTCCGACACGCACGTTCTCATACGAAATAAGCGCATCGAAACAGTTTCGTTCCTCCGATGCCTAGTTCCTGCTGCCTCCAGGCCACTGTAGGATAGCGTATCATGCTCACTCTATCGTCTTGGCAGAAGCTGCCGCCTGTGCCCCCCTGTTCCTTAGGGTCCAAGCTTTGATGCAAAGCACCATAAAGCAGTCGCTCGTCCTCCAGCATGAAATCCAGAAGCTTCAATCTTCTCGATATTGCACTTGGCTGTATGAACAATGGCAACGGATAATGCTGTCGCAAGTGATCAAGTTATAGAGAATGCGAGCGAAGTTTCTGGTCTGGACAGTGATCATGGCCGCATCAAGGTATGTTGACTCCGTTCGACTTGAACCAGGAGTAACGTGAAGTTAGCTCCCAGGGTTCGGTATCGATTATCAGAAGCTGCAAGAACAGACAGCGCGATTTTCTGCCCTTGAGGAATGGAACCACCCATTCCCTACATTACGCGAGCGATGGATGCTCACTTTCATAAACCAAGTTACAGACAAACCAAACTGGGAACGGAAAGTTTTTGATGAAGGTATTGTTGCTCGCTGGAAGAAGGAGGCAACTGAAAAGCGGTGGAACCAGGACTGGGGAATGATGGGAGGGCGCTATGTGTATGGGGAGGATGATGATGATGAGGAGGAGGAGCATAATGAACCCTGCGATGATTTCACCGAGACCATGTTTCAACAGGTGAGTCTTGATAAGCGATTCTATATGTTATTACGCCTATCTCTCAAGCTATACTCATAGTCACAGTCGATTGAGGAGCTCCGAGACAAAGCTGCCCTGTACGAGGAGCACTCTATCATCCCGGTCCTGGACGCTGGCTCTTGTGTGCTGAAGTCTGATAAAGCCATCCCTGTTGAACTAAAAGAGGCTTTGAAACAGGCAGTCGCCCGCCTCGAAAATGTGCCTGAGAAAGAAAGAGACTGGCATCCTGGCTCGGATGGGAAAGTGCTCGACCTCGTCCATCCGTCTCTATTTCCGCTGGTCTATCGTCGATCCCGGGTTTTGCCCACTTCGACGATCAATTTAGACAACTGTCTTCGGTTCGCCGGTTGTGGCGAGATCATTCCAGACCCAGATGAACAATCTAGCGAAGCTGACATCTGGTCACCAAACTTTCAGTGGCTCCCTTGCAACGTGGCATTCCCCGATAGGGAACATGCAGAAATCATTTCCTACATCAACAATCTTCATCCGTACGACCATAAAGACCTGTACCTTGTCCTAGAGAAGATCATCGATCATGCAGTGCCGTTCTGGAACATCATAGCGCAAAGCCACCCGGTTTGGGGCCCCTTGATGCAAATTGGGCGGTTTGAAGATTCCATAATAGACTACGTAAACGAAGAGGAATATGACGGGAATAGCGACGAAGGAGAGGAAGAAAAACCAAAAAAGGTCTACAATCGGGGTTCCCCTATCACATACGAGCCTCGCGTGAGAAGTGAGCATATCAAAAAGAGGTTCGCTTTCCTCGGCGATGGTGAGAAGAAGATCCAACTGATTATCAAACTTGCGAATATCGTCTTGACTCCAGATAAGCCTGAGTACGAGGTACGTTCATAACCAATGCGAGGCGACTCCCAGCACGGCTGACGGCTCTGATCTTCTTATAGGGCGGCAATTGGCACGTTGAGGGTCAACTGAACGAGCACATTATTTCTACTGGGATTTACTACTATGATAATCACAACATCACCGAATCTCATCTTGCTTTTAGCACCAAAGTCGACCATGAAGATTTGACGATGGAAAACTACAGACACGAAAATGTGTACGTAAATCCCAGGTACAGAGTGAATGTTTCTTAGCTAAGAGAGAAAGACCTCTTTGTCACTTGGCTAAATACATGCGAAACTTGTCACCTTTCTACTGACTTACACTGACTTCTCTTTCAGAGACTATGACGGCCTTGAACAGGTCTTCGGACTTGGTTACGATGACCAATACAAAATCGAGCTAGGCTCTATAAAAACTCGAGAAGACCGCTTCATAGCTTTTCCCAACGGATTCCAGCACCAAGTGGGCAGCTTCAAGCTGCAAGATCCGACAAAACCTGGCCACCGTAAGATCTTGGCTATGTTTTTGGTTGCACCCCAGGACCCTATATTGTCGACTGCCAACATTCCGCCGCAACGCCGCGATTGGTGGATGAGGGAGTTGGCCGCTCCAGGTACGAGACTAGGCGATTTGCCTAAAGAGTTGTTGGATATGGTTGGTGAGCAAGTAGAAGGATTTCCAATCAGCTTAGAAGAAGCTCGAGAGATACGTGTGAAACTTATGGCAGAACGCAGTAGGATGGACGAGAATGCCCAATCATGGATGGAAGGTGAGTCGTTCAATTTGTGTGAGCATTGAGCTACGTCAAATAGGGCCATGAAGAATTTGACGGTGTTTTCAATTGTTGCTATCATGCTAAATTCCATTTCTGTCTTCACGCGAGCACTATCTTGCCAGTCTGGTCGTGCCTTCTTCACCACAGCGAGCCACGTGTGCCAAGCCAAACACCTTCCTCGAAAGCAATCATAACAAATACAGCCTCAACAGTCAACCGAGGAACCTTTCTCTCACTCACCCACTCACAAACCATCTTTCCCGCACACACAAAGCGTTTTCGTTATAGATAGCCAGATAATCATTCTATAGATCGCACACTCGTCCTCTCTTATCGACGATGACCCGCCTAAGCCGAGGTGGAACGCAGCCCTACCACGACATAGCCAGTATATCTGCTATCCTAGCAAAGAGAAATGGTGAGTCTCAGCCTCAACGACGGGCGCGTGTCAAGGCTGAGGCAATCGGTCACCCGCTCCTAAAGCAATTCAAGGAGTATCTGGAAGCTGGCAAATTAGAGCTGGGAAAACACACGACGCTTGGGAAGCTAGCTTCGTCACCGACGTGGCTCCTCCAAATGGCGCACATGACTTTCATAAAACCCCCAAAGAAGAACAAGGTCGTTGTTCTGCGTCGCTCACGCGAAGACAAGAAGAAGGTTTTTGTGGACTTCCTAGCAACTAAAAAGGCAATTACGCAAGAAGCGAGGAAGGTGGCTAAGAATGCTATGAAAAAGAAGTCTAGGTCAATTGATTGTGCACAGAAGAGGGAATACACAATCAAGCGAGAACCATTAGGGCTAGAGACAGAAGCTTTGGAGGGTTCCACTGGTCTTGAGCCGAGGGGCTTCAAAATCAAACGAGAACCACAGAAACCAGCTGGCAAAGCTTCCGAGAACTACATCAGGCTGAGTCCTACACTAGAGAAAGAGCCTAAGTTCCCGAAGATGGGTGTCAATCTAAAGCCAGGAGTGAACAAGCCAGTCCGCGATGAGCTTGATCGCCACCAAAATGGTCGCAGCTTCAGGCTCAGGTCAATTAGGGGTCGCACTAGCACAATTAATCAGGAGCTCAGGGGATCGGTCAGCGAAGCATCTGGAAATTACATCAACTATAGGCCGATAGCAGAGGAAGATTGGCAGAGCCAGGAGGTTGTCAAGCGTGGGCCGCAGATTGATGTGTTCAGCCACAAGGCCAAGCAGACTTTTGGTAGACTGTCAAAGTTCAGGCAGAAGCAGGGTGCACTGCAAGGAAAGCATATCGAGTGCGCGCCTAAGATTGATAAGACCGACCAGATGTTCCAAAAGAGCGAGAGCAGCCAGCGCAAAGAGGATGTTCTATTAGATGAGGCAGTGTGCCTAAGTATTGAGGAATATGAAAACAGGATTCTAGAGGGTCGAGAGTGTGTAGAGAAGTGGTCACTTGAAGAGAAGAAAGAGCTGGAGGTATATCAGAGGGAACGCTTGAGGTCCGAGTTGTTGAGTAGGAAGGGGTCGAAATGTGGAGGACTGACAAGGAATCAGGCAACCAATGGAGTGACATCAAAAGTGGAAATGGGAAAGGCAACAAATGCGAAGGGTATTACTGAAGATGGAGATATGGCTGATGACGTATATGAGCAATATGGCATCATGGGAGCCTTGATGAGAGAGTTGACTAGTGCAGCTGAGGCTGAGATGAGAGAGTGCGTAGCTGTGAAGAGTGCTACGAAGGAAGTGAATATTGTGGACAGTGACGTAGATGTTCAGTACAGCATCGTGGAGGAATTGGCGAACATGTTGGCTGATTGACGTCGTCGACGTGGTATGACGGACAAAGTCGAGGCGGGACATTCCGCAAATTATTGTGTATTACTCTGGTCAAGCACTTTGGATTCACTTGCTGACACAAGGTCCTAAAATGAGGCCTCTTTCCATCATATTATGGAGACTGGCTTAGCGTGGGGGTCCTGTTATGTAAAATTACTGGGAAGGATGTTTGGTTCATACAAAGGATCTCACTCTAGGAACGCTCACGCCCTTCCTACAGCGAGATTCA
The DNA here is from genome assembly GCA_027946365.1 of Kalmusia sp. IMI 367209. Taxonomy (NCBI): domain Eukaryota; kingdom Fungi; phylum Ascomycota; class Dothideomycetes; order Pleosporales; family Didymosphaeriaceae; genus Kalmusia; species Kalmusia sp. IMI 367209. Next base: position 991,964 of record JAPEUQ010000003.1, on the reverse strand, counting down.
AATGATCATAGTGTTATATGATCTTTGGGTATACAGAGAGAAGTCACTCAAAACTTTGGCCCATGATAAAATCATACATACATTGTGTCAGATTATTAGTCACAAACTCAACAGCAATTTTGTGTACCCTGTGACTTCACTAACTAATTTTATTAGATGGTCGTACATCACATACATATCAAATGATGCGTGATATATTAGATTTTGACCATTGCAAGTTATAGCAACTCGAAATTGCCATCAAGTTCTATGACCATGTCTCTCTACTGATTGCGTCTTAATTTTCTATGTCTTCAAAAGTATTTACTAGAACAGAACCTCGCCTTCAATTCAAACAGACACAACAGACAGCCTGATCTCTCTTAAACGTCCGCCTTGGTCGTCGCACCAATGGCCTCACCACTCTTCGGCACTAGAAAGTCACTCGCCGGCACCCTCCCATCGGTCCCCCTCGCCTTCTTCAGCGTCGCCGGATCCACACTCACGAACGAGCTGTTCGACCATGTACCCGATTGCCACGAGTTCCCGGTCGCCTTGACAGTCGATACAAGCGTGACCTGGGCACTCCCCACATTGACCGCCGCAATATTCGCCTTCAAGCTGGAGCTCGAGCTGCGGAAGTTGAAACCGACGTCGCCATTGTTCCACGCCGTGTTGCGCTCCACGGTCAACGCGCCGGGGTTTCCGTTGTCGATGAAGCCCTTCTTGGCGTTGGCGAAGGCAATCGAGTTCCGGACAATGTGGTTCGCGGGCGGGTTGTCCGTGATGCCTAATTTGAAGCCGTTTCCATCGCCGTTGAAGTTGCTGAAGCCCCAGCGATTGAACCCATTGCCCCACGCATACACCTCCTCGATCGTGACTGGCGATCCGAACATGAACAAGTCCAGTCCGTCGTCGACGTTGTCCCAGAGACGTGCGTTGCGCAGGACGTTGCCCTCGCCGGTACCATCTTTGCATGCGAAGCCGTCGGCGGACTCGCCGTTCTTGCGCGGGTCACGGTTGCGGTAAGAGTCAAGATAGAGCACTGTGTTGTTGGCGGAGGCGCCTTCGAGCTGGAAGCCTGTTTCGTAGTTGTCGTGGGTGATTATGAGCTCATAGTAATTGTGCGAGGCATCGCGAGCATAGATGCCATAGGGACCGTTTATTAGCCTAACTCACTGCTTAGTATGCATATACAGGATATCTTCTTCGGTACGAACGGCACTCACTCTAGGTTGTAAAATTTCCAGTAGTTGGCATATTGGATGTGGAAGATGCCACGCTCCTTGTTGGGAAGCGATTCGTCGAGCCCATAAGGCGTACCCGGTAAACCCTCTCCGTCGATGATGACCTTCTCGTTCTGGTACGATCGTACGGTGATTGGGGATGTGCGTGTGCCGTTCGTCTTGAATTGGATATTCGTTGTTGGCTTGTAGGTACCAGCACGTAGGTAGATGGTGTCTCCTGCAACTGCAGCGTTGACTGCAGACTGAATGGAACCATATGGTGCGGTGGAAGACCCACTCCCGGTTCCTGTAGGTGAAACATATATTTCTTTTGCTTGAGCAAGGCCACTCAGAACTGAGAAGGCAACAAGACCAACATTATGTATACTAGGCATGATGTTGGACTAAAGATGATGATTAATTATCCTACGAAGAAGAGAGATGTAAATGCCATTGACTGAGGAAATCGTAAAGTCTTATACTATTATAACATTACACCGAACCGAGCTTTGATATTTTGAAATTTGTCCGACGGACGCATCAGAATCCTACTTTTGGTCTCCTAGCCCTTGAAAACGTTCTGAAAGCCAAGGGTTGGAGTTCGGTATTTAGATTAGGTGCCGCACAAGTCGTGGTGAAACGGGCTCCACCAATCGGATTAGGGCTTGGTGGATAGTTTCGCCGTTTTACTAGGATTGCAGGACAGTCTTGGCAAGTTGCGCAATAGTCATAGTAAGTGCAAATGTGGGCTCATCATGTACCTTTCATGTTAATTGAGATGAGACAATAGTACATTTAGGAGAGGAGACGTAGCTGTGAGCACCCAACGACACGAAACCTACTCACTCATTGTATGTGCTAGACAAAGGCATTTCTTCGTACTTCATGTCCCAACCTTTACGCCTCTCGAAAATCATCGGGATCTCCACATTAGCACTGCTTCAAGCATGATCATGCTTCTCTAAAGCCTTCCTCAACTGCTCATCAGCCTTCAGTTCTTTCTCTGCACCCTCAATCACCTCCCTCAGCCCTTGTGCACAATCGTCCAACAACCTCTGTTCTGCCTCATCCAACTGAATCGGCATCGCACGCAATATTCCTTTCCGCCCAATGACCGCAGGCATAGAGAGACAGCAGCCAAGTTGCGGTTGGTAGAACGACAACGGACGCACCGTTCGGCTATCGAAGAGAATGTACTTGCAGATGCTGGCCGCTACGTTCCCAATACCATACGCGGTACATCCTTTCGCAGCGATGATGGCTCCAGCTGCACCACGTGTATGATCCTCGATGTCATTTTTGAATTCTTCGGTCAGCGTATCCGGCAATGCCAGATGCAATGGTGTCGATCCGATGCTTGCATTGCTCCATGCAACAAACTGGCTGTCACCGTGCTCTCCCAAAACGTACGCATCTATGCTACTTGGACTGACTTCTGCTTTCTGTGCAAGAATACCGCGAAGACGTGCGGAGTCTAGGCTCGTGCCCGTGCCAAGCACCTGCGATTCAGGAAGACCGGAAAGTTTGCGGGCGAAATGGGTAAGAATGTCGACGGGATTAGCGACAAGAAGTAGGATGGTTGTGGGTGAGATGGGAGACATTGATGAGAAGATGGAAGAAAGGATGTGCAGGTTGCGGCTGAGAAGGGATAGACGAGATTCCCCTGCTTTCTGTTAGAAGGCTTTATTCTATTCCAGGTTCAACGAAACGCAATTATGCATCGCTCAATAATGTTGTGACTCTCAAGAGCGCAGGTATCGGGGAAACATGAGCGTCATCTCGCACTTACCAGGCTTTTGCTTCGCTCCCGCAGTTATAACGACAACATCGGCCTGTCCCGCTTCTTGATGAGTTCCAGCTCTAATTCTGGTCGCGGCACGTCCACCGTACGTCGCGTCGCCCAAGTCGCGTACCTGCGCATCCAATAGTTCTTTCTTAGGGTCGACTAGCATGACCTCGCTGCAAATGGGATTCTGAAGTAGTGTATAGGCCAGAGTCGCACCCACTTCGCCGCAGCCAAGAATGGCGATGCTGGTCTTCAAACGATGCTCTGCCATGACGGGGTAAAATGGGTCTTATCGATTGGGCGTGAGCCTGTGTGAAGTGTATTGAAGCTAAAGATGTTTTTGTCGTGATGTTGTGCGGTTGTACAGTTGCACAAAGGTGGGTCGTGCTTTCTTTGTCTCGAGGGAGGCAACTGCGTTTGTGAGACATTGAAGTAGCGAAGCTACACGTTCTTATACTTGAGCTCACGCACACGAATGTTCGTGAGTAGCACAGCCCAGAGGAATCAGGAGATTCACGCATGATTCCGTCCTTTGCGCCAAGGGCTAGGCGTGGATCTCGAGTTCAGCCTCATGCACCCCGCTGATCGCTGATTGCCGACGATCCGCCCACCTGGTTGGCCAGCTTCTATCAATCTACAGCATCGGTGTAATGGGTCGTAATTCAAGATGCCCTAATGTATGCAATTCAAACGCAAGACACCTAAAAAAAGAAGGATGCCCAGTGACAGTACGGTGTGTTTGACTCCTACGTGCTGCGTATATTCACATGATTCAATATCTCAACTCGCTCGTCGTGACATCCTCAACGAAATGTGCTTCCCGGTACGCCCTTGTCCACCACAGATACCATGGTACAATGGTGAGCTTGATCATATGCCCCAACCACCCTGCATCATTCACCGTTTTCACCACACTCTGGCTCTCGTTGAATGCAATATCGATTCTCTGTCGTCGCAACCGCTCATATGCATCGAAGGCTTCCTTGACAGGTGCCCCATCGTCCTTCTCCATCCATCGGCCAATACATCGTGCAAACAACACGCCGTCTTCGAACACGATCCCTGTAGATTCGCCCTGAGGTGGCATCGCGTGTGCAGAGTCGCCGATCAGCATGACGCGGTTCGTTGCCCATTTGCCGCCTTTGCTGAGTGTGAAGACGGGCCAGAGGAAGAGGTCTTGGGCATCTTCGATGACATGGTTTATGAGAGAGTTTGCGGCCCCAGAGTAGCGATCTAAGATTTCTTGCCGTGTCTTTTCTGCATCTGCACCTCGAGCTTTCCAACCATCCCGCGAGGCAATTTCGGGAACCTGCATAAGCGCACCGACGTAAATAGAATCCTTCTTTTCGTCATGGAATGAAGTGAGTAGCATGCCTCGGCGACCAAAGTTCATACCGGACGTTTCGAAATGCGTTTCTTCATATGCGCCCGTAGGCGTTTTGCGACGAGGTGCGAAGCCGAACGCATTACAAATACCCGAGTATATGCTCTTTCGCTCGGGTTCAACGTGTGTGAGGCGGGTGATGGAGTGGATCCCATCGCAGCCGACCAGGATATCGGCGCTAACGGTCTCGCCGTCTTCGAAGGTGAGCGTGACACCACTTGCGTCTTCCTTGATACTGGTCGTTTTCTTGCCACAAATGAGTTTAATGTTGGGGTGCTTCTCGATGGCGGCTAATACACCTTTCAAGCTCTCGCCTCTGGTGATTCTGAGAGCTGTAAATGGTGGGTTGCCGAGACCTTTGCCTTCTGGACCACGAAAACTACTCTCGGAGAGCTTCGAGCCGCTATACAAGTCAAAGACTTCGACGGCGCCGCATTCCTTACCATAGTTCTTCCCACACGTATCTCCTGGAGCGCACCAAGATGCGATAACAAGCGGAGAGCGTTGGGGGTGAGGTTGACGGCACCACCGATGGTTGCAGGTTCAGGCCGAACTTCATAGACCGTTATATTGGGACAAGGTTGCGAAGGCGGAGAGTATTTTGTGAGAGCTAAAGCGGTGGTCAAGCCAGCGATACCGCCACCAAGAATGATGATGTTGAGGGGTGTGCGTCTGTTAGACATTGCTGCGTGGGTGATGTATTGTGTTGTGGCTGAAGGTAGGGTACATAAGGGCTTTGAGGCCCGTCGCGACCCCACAATATATCTTTATTACGCATCCGATATGGAAGCGGTATACAACTCGAGAATTCCGGTCCGATGCAGTAAGGCTGATTGTATAACCTATGAGCGCGTAGGGTCCCCAGGAGGAGTCTCGGCAAACGTTGGGGAACCGATGGGCCGATCCGAACCAGCTCGGAAATGCTAGTCTTCGGCACCATTGGCGCGAGTAAGGAGTCAAATGAGCCCTTTCTGCTTTGGTATTCCCCGAGAGAGAGTTTCCACGATAATTGCAACGTTTCTTTAGATCACTGTAATGCGAGAGAAAGGACAGTTAGAGGATCGGAATTGTGATACAACGGAAATGTCCTTGCGGGACAGTCGTTCATTCAAGGCTATCACAACATGTCCTGCTCTGCTCTCCTCTTCTCCATCAAGCGAACAGCTCTCTGCCGCCGTTCGTCGCGCAACGAGATGAAAATCTGCGCACTGTTAGTGTCCAGCCACAGCAGATCAAAGCACCGATTTTTACGCACCCAAAACCAGACGGTGAGCTCCACGAACCCAAACGCAAATACAACGCTGTTCTTCAAATGATCACCAGCACTGGCTGTATAGTTCCGCCCGCTGCTCGCAAACATGCCTCCTTGCTTGAACGCGTAGGAGTATCCGGTCAGCCCAAACAGAAACGCAAGCCTCACAGGCGTCTGTGTACCCCAGTAGGACTCGGTAGCTTCTTCTGACATGGAAAGCGCGGTGAGGTCGCTGACTCCGAGGAATGCGAAGAGAACTGCGATGAAGGCCGTCGTTGCCGAAGGTTTAAGGAATTCGCGAGGCGTTGGCTAGATGGAGTCAGTCTAGAATTACATGTCGAGCACGTCTATCTGAAGACACGCACCAGCTGCATGGCTTCTCCCAGTAAAAACACCATATTCTGCTCTGCAATCATTTTCGGGTTCCTCAGGATAAGCACGGCGAGGGTGACGTGGAAGAGCGACAAAGCACGTATAATGGTATACGCTGAGAGCAGAGCCATACTGTCGGAGTGAGAATAAGAGAAGCGTGCGGATGAGATCAATTCGTGAAGCTTGATATGGGCGGAAAGCGTCCTTTAGTGCTGTGGGCTCGGAGGAGAGATCGACCTCCGCAAGAACAGCCAAGCCACCTTCCAAAACGGGACTAGGATCACGATTGATAATGCCATATTGCCCTCGCATGTCGTTGTCCGCTGCTGTGCTCTGTCTACACACTTGCCTTTTCTGCCGTTTAAAACAAATATGGAGAAGCACCTAGAATCACTTGATGATGTAGAGCATTTGCCTCTCCGGCCTGTCGCAAACCCGAAGAGAACGAGCATTGCAGTGGGCAAGCGCTTCACCATCACAGTTCTCATCTCAATCTTGGTCCAACTCGTGTATTACTTTCGCCACCCGCTATTCGACTTTTACTGGGGGACTACTTCATGTGGTCCCAAATCTAGACAACTCACAGTTGAAGAGCGTGCTCAAAAGATATTGAAGGAGAATCCGCTGATCGGTTCGAGAGACTACGTGCACTTGCCAAGCTGATAGGGCTGACTGCTCCTAGATGGTCATAATGATCTCTTGATATCAATACGCATGCAGTATCAAAATCACATTTACAGCCAAGAGTTTAAAGACAAATTCGAAAATGGCGGCTTTCCGCAACATGTTGATCTGCCTCGATTAGATGAAGGCATGCAGGGTGGAGCCTTCTGGAGCGCTTTCATGCCTTGCCCGTTTGGAAATGGAACTGACTTCTCTGATGAGAAATACGCACCAGGTATGCTTGCCTCTCTGATTTCGAGGAGGATGTTCATGCTGAGAAGGACAGTCGTGAAGAAGACCCTCGAAGCCCTCGACACGTTCAATCGTTTAGGCCAAGCCTATCCTAGATACTTCACACTGACTCCAGATAGCCATGCAGCTGAAACAGCATTCAAGGAGGGTCGCCTTATCTCGCCTGTGATCATCGAGGGCCTTCACCAAATTGGCAATTCCATCTCCACGCTCCGGCTGTATCATCAGCTCGGAGTTCGATACGCTACATTGACTTGGAATTGCCACAACAAGTATGCTGATGCCGCGCTGGAGTCGGGTTCTGATTACCAAACCAGGATCGCGAAACCATACTGGAAAGGCCTGAGCCCCGCAGGTCGCGACCTAGTGAAAGAGATGAATCGCTTGGGCATGCTGGTCGACCTCGCGCACGTCAGCACCGATACGATGCGCGATGTACTAATTGGCAACGGCACAGAAGAGTGGAAAGGCAGTCTCGCGCCTCCCATCTTCAGCCACAGCTCCGCCTACGCTATCTGTCCTCATCCTCGCAATGTGCCAGACGATATTTTACACCTCGTGAAGAAGCGCAATTCTATTGTCATGGTCAATTTTAGCCCTGGTTTTATCTCTTGTAAACCTGGAGACACGCCCAATGATCTTCCTGAGTTCGATCCCGAGCATTCTACGCTGGATCAGGTCGTGCGTCACATCAAACATATCGGAGAGCTCATTGGGTACGACCATGTTGGTCTTGGGACTGACTACGACGGTATCGACTCGACGCCGGAAGGTCTTGACGATGTGACAAAATTCCCTGTCCTGGTGGCAGAGCTACTTCGACAGGGTGTCCGTGATGAGGATGTAGGAAAGCTCGTGGGTAGAAACATCCTACGAGTTTGGAAGGAGGCAGACGAGGTGGCTAAGAAATTGCGAGCAACTACAGAGCCACTCGAGGACGATGTACAGAACAAGTGGTAGTTTTAGATATGGACGACATGTGTGCTGGGAGACTGAGGATACTATCGTTAGCATAACATATCCCGAAATGATTTTCGCCAAGAAATGTGCCATGAAACCCCATCGAGATTACTAGAATGGAACTGTAACTTTGCGTATAAGATGCTATAAAAATATCAAATCGTTCAATAAGATCAATCGAAATTGTAGCTTTTCCATTAGTCATTATGTTGGCGGCCAGCTAAGGCATCACCACAACAAAAGAGAAGTAGTCTATATCACCGCACCACACAGATAACTCCTCAAATCTTCGCCTGCAACTGGAACACCTCTTCCGCCTCCCACGTCTGCACTGGCTTCTGCTCTACTACGACCTCCGGCATCTCCTCGGGCACCTCCTTATCCCTCTCCTCCTTCATCACCATCGGCTCCTCCAAATAAGCATATTCCCTCCTCCACTCCGCCAACATGTCAACCGTCACATTACTGCCACCACAAAGCACAATGACAACCTTCTCATCGGGCCTCACTTTGCGCCCCAGCGCCTTCTCCAGCCGGCCGTCGTAACAAAGCGCTACATTCACACCGCACGCCAACTCTACCATGATTCGCTCATCATCGGCCAACCGCCAGCATCCCATCGCTGCCTCGGCGTCGGGCAGCACGACGCCACGAAAGGTCTCTCTCTGCGCAACATCAAGAGTCATCTGCGTGACGCGCGCACACCCCAGGCTTGTAGCCTGGGACGTTATCCTAGGCAAGGTGATGAGTTGACCTGCGCGCACGGCAGCAGCGAGGGATTCCGCGCCAGCAGTTTCGACGCCGACGACGGTGGTGCTGGAAGAGAGCGAGAGCGAGTCAAGCGCGAGGGCGACGCCGTTGAGGAGGCCGCCCCCGCCGACGCTGCAGATGATGATGTCGGCTGGGGAGTCGGGCATTTGTGTGGCGATTTCGTGCATGACGGTGGAGTTGCCAGCCCAGATGTCGGGGTGGTCGAAGGGTGGGGCATAGATGGCTGCTTCGCCGGCCTATGATGAGTGTCAGCGAGGTGTACCGTGGTTGGAAAGGGGAGTCGGGATGTACCTGCGGCATCAATTCCTTTCTCATGTATGCGTCAGCGTCTGCCCAGGCATCGCCGTACTGCAGCACTTCATATGCACCGGCTGCTTTGATCTTTGTCACCATCAATGACTTCACGGTTGAGGGCACTACGACTGTGCATGGTAGGCCCAGTGTTCGAGAGGCGTGCACTGCAGCAAGGCCGGCATTCCCGCCGCTGGAGCAGAAGATGTGCGGGCTCGTGATGTGAGCGGGCAGCTCCTCGACCCTCCTTAGAAGATAATTTCCTATTCCACTGTATGATATTAGCACATGACATCTTCTGTGAGAGTTGCAGGGGACTTACCGAGACTTGAATGAACCCGACGGTTGAAGTGTCTCGAGCTTGAGGAAGATTCTGCTTCTACGATTTAGAATTCTCTAATCACAAGGAGTTGAATCAAATAGCGACAGTGAGGGATGATAGATGGAATGAGGAAGCGAAGTGTGACCGTACCATCCCGCAGCCTGAGAGAGCGCGTACGACTCCCGCAACGGCGTCTTTACCCACGGCTTCGATTGTTCCTGCGACGACTGGAGGAAGTCCTTCACAGCCATGATAGCTTGAGTGTGTCAACTCGAAGTTGAGGTGTTATCGACGCTACGGAACCCTTCCCGAATGCTTGATATGAGAATAAAGCGGATGAAAGAAGCAAAAGTGTTTAGACCCGAAGTGGAGATCAAGCGGAACACAACGAGAAATACTACCAGACAATACCACTGCCCCAGGAACTTCTTATATCTACACAGATCCGGATCCCTCCGCATTCACGGGTGCCATATCACCTACCCCTCCCACCCCTGTATCCATTACCCTATAAAAGCGCCAAATTACCCTATAGAAATCCCCTAGGAATCTCCGATAAGACGAACCCAATGAGAACACCCCAAAATAGGGTCGCTCATGACGAACCAACCCGTGGAGTGCCATCGCTCTGGTAGGACGCAGCGGGTCCATGGTCCAAACATGGTTTGGGTTTCCTAACTCGGTTATTCACGGCGGCGTAGAGTGGATTCTGCCGAGCCTCACCGCCCGCAGTTATCGCTTGGCTGGGAACGAGCTAATGTGTGCTGACGATAGAGGAAGCGCATGTGGTAAACACTCGGTAGGCTAGAGGCGGATGTCAGAGGGCGGCGGTGTGTTTTCGGGATCTAGACTGCGCGAGTTTGTGCGATTGACTGTTGCTATCTGCCTTCAGGGTTAGGTGTGATAATAAACCTGGAGCACGTCAAACTGCCTGGCAATCAGTCGTTGGTACAAGTGATATTCAATTGCGCTGTTTTCCCGTCGGAAAAGAAAGGCGAATTCTGTATGCGCCTGGAAATGCGAAGTAACCTTTTGCCAACTCCAAACACCCGCCCGGGTATCAATGCTTATCTGGCGTTCTGCCGTGTCTGTTTCTGCGCAGCTCCTAGGCCACAGCTGGCCCAGTTCCCTCCAACAAGCCCTTCCTGTAATTCCAATAGTGCGCCCTGATTGGGTCAAATCTGGTAGACAGTAAATCCAATGCCTTCTTGGCTTCTTCCTCGTTGTTTTCTTCTGCGTATATATCTGCGAGCAGATCTAATGCGTGGCTGGAGTATATATCATCCGGTTGGCGCATGTCAGCGAATTCGAGGGCAAAGTCTTTGAGGCTCGACGTTGGAAGGTTGGCAGCGCGAACGATACCCTTCAGATAGTTCCACGGACTCTGATTTTGGGGCGCCTTTCGAATCGCATATTTCGCATACCTGCAAACGGTCAACCCTGTGCTATACATTCGTGATAACTGCACCACCCACTCCAGTTCTCTCTTGACGATGTCCTCGCTCTGAAGCTTTCCGTCTCTGCCACCAACGACCAAGTACCAGCGGTGATTCCACGCCGAGTTGTTCCGTACGTCGTCTTCGATCATGCTCTCGGTCCATCTCAGCTCATCCTCCTTGTTAAAGAGGTCAAACCGCTTGACCAGCCATTGCCGATAACTCCAGACGTGATAATTCTTCGAATCCTGCTCGAGCATGGAAGCGATGAAGTCAGCCTCGCCTTCGGGCGAATCGAGAGCGTCGATGATGGTTTGGCGGTGGTGCCAGATCTGATAGTTCTTCAGATGCTGCAATGCGGTCGGGTTGAGCCATTCAATCTCGTCGCGGAGGGAAGCTTTCAGTTCGCGGAGGGTTTTAGCGCGATAGAGCCTGGGCAAATGAGTATATTTCACTATAATGACGAAGTATGTGTGTGTTGCGAAGAATGTTTGCGGTCGTCGACTCACCACACAGTGTAATGTGCTGGGTTCATGGAGATGATATGCTCGGTAAGCTCTAGCACTCTCGCACTATACTCATTCTTCGCCATGACGGCGCGCAGGTAGCCCATGGCTTCGCTATACTCGTCCGTGTACGCAATGGCCGCAAGCGGGTGCAGGCCCCCATCGTCCTGTTCGAGAGGCTCGATGTCCTTCCATTCAGGGTCGTCGTGGTAATATTTTGCGTCCTCGTTAGACATCTTGAGGGTGTGCAAACGCGTTTGAATGAAAAGGGCAACGGTGAGCAGGCAGTGGTACGGGAAGAGGAGGGTAGCGGAGACAAGCGCGATGATGCTGGTCATCTTGGTGGGGTTCGCGTTTGGAGTGGAGGGCTGCGCTTGGCGCGGCCTGCACCTCCTCTTTCTACCTCGTTTGAACAACAATACTAAGCATATCTGAAAGACATACAAATAATTGCTACGCCGGAAGAGGCTTTCGCTCGACAACGAGTACGCATGCTTTCTTTGACCCTGCCACATACTCCCGTAGGAGTCCCCATCTTACCAACCATGGAAGCCTCATGGTTCACAACACAATTGCAAATGTCTCATTATCTCCTCACCAACTATGTAAGCTTGAACGATGTTGCCGTTGCATATGATAGGGCTTCAAGCAAGTGTGGGGGCCATTTTATGTATAGTCTAGATATCAACTCAGCCTAGCAGCCTGACCGTCAATTCCTGTCCACTTCCGCAATTTTTCTTTGGCCTTTTACTCCCGTCATAGTTCCCACAAGACGTACCGATCCTATGGAGTCTAGCTTTGTCGGGACTGAACTACGTGAGTTGGATCAGACATCGGTCCTGAGCCATCGCCATGCCATAGCAGCGCAACAGCATCGTTCCGACCAAGATCCTCGTCCTCCTTGGCCTCCTAGTCACGACGACACTCAGTGTACTGCTATTATTTTCAAGCCAGAAACAGTGGACGTTTCCTCAAAACTCTTACCGAACCATCACCGCGAACAGAGCATCCGTCCAGCTGGTCGTGCAGCTATTGTCCAATACGCTTGCACTCATCTGGATAAGTATCATATGCACGGTAGTCAACCTTGGAACTCGGATCTACCTACAAGGACATCCTGTGCAATTGAACACGTTCAGACTATGGAGTTCGCTTTGTTCTCGGCGTGTGGCGTGGAATCTTCCCTTTGGCCTGCTATGTGGCGTTATTACGTTTGTGCTACTCACGGCGATTTCATCAGCTATTTGGGCCGGTGCGCTTACCCCAGTACCTACGACTATGATGCAGCCAGGATCTATTCTTTTGCCTGGCTATCATAACACAAGCGACATCAGAGAATTGGGAGGGGATGTCGACGGATCAGGACCAATATTGAGGAACGCGTACGGCCTATTCACATACTCTGTCGGATTCCAGATGCAAGGTAACCTGCTTACGGGTGCCGCTGCTGCCACTCCTGTTGATGGAAGCCCCCGACAGCATGCAAAATTGGACTATACACGCTACAATTTTTACGGTAGGTCGTATGGTGTAGGAGCTTCCGTGGGCCTGAGCGACGGTAGTATCCATGCCAATCCCCAAAATCGCAACTACTCCTTCGTGGAACCCGGTCTGAGAACAGCTGTCAGCTGCATCGTGAATAAGACATCTGATTTCACTATCACTAAGTCACCGTACAATGAGTTTTTGTACGTAGCAGCTGGCGAACTACCGAACAGCACGCCAGGAGATGGCGAAACATCCAGATACTTTGCCGATAGTCGGACGTGATTGTTGCTATCGGTGTAGGCCGCAACATGCTCAGTCCAGACCGAATATTAGCCATTGCTGCTGGCAAATGGTACAAGCATCTCGACAAGATCCAATGTACCCTCGATTTCCAGCCCGAAAGATTAAATGTCTCCGTCGACATCAACAGTAGAAACATCACTGTGATACCACTCAATTTGACCAACGTCGAATTCGATCCGGGAAATCTGACACAGGTAACAACGCGGCAATTTGAACTTATCGCCAATGATCAAACCAACTTATACACCTCACTCGTCGGCAACTCTCTCAACTCCAGCATCAGCGACTACATCACCTCTCAGTCACCGAGAAAATTATCCCTCGAGGAAGCTAGTCCTTTCGGCGTCGCGAACGCCGTAGAAGCCATGGTCGACGACATGCTCTTAGCCTACGCCAGCGCTCAACTAATGATCAGCAATCAATCAGAGTCGACAAACGTAACAATCACTGGCGCCGCAATGCGGGTCGGCGATGACGTCTATATCCGCGCCGCCTTCGGGATCAATCTCGTCGTCTTCATTCTGTTGATAATTGAGGCGGTGCGGACTAGACTCTGGCACAGATTGGGAACATTCGACTACATGGACCCCGTGGACGTTATTCTCGGGGCTCTACGAAAGAAGGAACGGTATAATAGTAGCGATACGCACGCGGAGGTACCATGGCGGAAAAGCAAGTCCATTGTTGCTTTGCGGAGCGGGACAACACTAGACATAGTGCAAGACGGACCGCGAGACTACCGCCCTCTTGCAACATGATTGTACGTCTGGAACCGGCATCTATTTCGCCAAATTGCAAACGAAGCCCATGATAAGAACACGAGCAGGTTTTCTCTGCCGCGACCCCTCATAGCACGATTTTAGCCTTGAGCTTATCCCCCTCTACGATCTCGTCCCTCATCTCCTCCAACCTCTCCACGTCCCACGGCGCTGCCACATACCTCCCACTCAACCATTTCCTCTCAGCCGCACTCAGCCAAACACAAACGCCGCCCGGCAGCTCCACCGTATCGATTAGAACTACCCCTCGTCAGTACGCGTCCACATCCCTCGACACGGCAGCAACAAAAGAAAATAACAACTCACGCCCTTCCAGCCCTTTGATAAAAGTCTCATCCAACTTCGTCATATCCGTCTCAATGCCCCCCGGGTGCAGCGCAAAAGCCTGCACCCCCTTGTCGCCATACTCTGCGTCGACGAACTGCGTCAGCGTGTTCAGCGCCACCTTGCCGATGCAGTAGTTGCTCAGCCCGGGATAGATAGTGTGCGCGCCGATGCTCGTCATGTTGACGACGGAGCTGGTGGTCCCGTGCTGCGCCGCCGTGGCCTGCAGCAGCGGCAGCAAGTAGTGCAGCATCAAGTACGGACCTTGCACGTTGACGGCGATGCTGCCCCAGTACGCGGACGGGCTGCCGTCTGCGATGGGCACCAAGGGGGCGCCGGTGCCCGCGTTGTTGATGAGGACGTCCAGGCGGCCTTCCGTTTCGGCCACTGCAGAGGCGCATTGCTTCACTGCTGCGTCGTCTGTCACGTCGAGCGGGAACTTGTGGACGCGGGTCGTGGGCTTGATTTTCTTGATTTCCGCTTCTACCACGTCGAGCTGCGAGGCGGTGCGGGCGCAGAGAACGATGCTGGCGACGTCCGCAAAGGCGTATTGTAGGGCGGTAGCGCGTCCGATGCCGCGACCAGCGCCGGTGATGAGTACGACACTGCCAGGCTGCTTGAGCGAGGGGCTCTGGGAAGCGGAGATGGCAGGATAAATGTCGTGGTGGAGGTATTCCCTTCCCGGGAAGAGGAAACCGGTGTAAGCTGGGGGCTCGGGCATCGTAACGGTAAGAGGAGATATATAGAGCGTCTAGTGTATTGGGGAAAAGTGACTGAGCGATTTTCGACATGGAAGAATGATCAGTCCCATTTATAACCCGTCAGATGCTATTACACGCCATCGTAGCCAAGTACATCACCATTCATATCGGCACTCCTATCTCCGCCCGCACCCTATACCGTTACAAATCCACACGCCCTCCTTCCAAAATCTCACCATACTACGCCCAGATAGCCCAGCACAGCCAAACAATGCTCCAAAGCAAGCCCACTCCTTGACCCAAGTGCGCAATTACCTCCCATTCGTCGAAATTCACCCCACGTGATTGTATATACACCACACCGCCTCTTACCTTTTGCTCAACATTTCCCTAATCAGCTCTGGTTCTACACGGATTCCTACTACGACATTTCTAAGCAGGAGGTCGTTCGCTGTGGGTGGAGGTTGCGTGCGCAATTAGCGCTGATTGGTCGGGTGGCGCTAAACTACGTAGTGATACGATCGATATACAGTGAACTTCTTCGGGCCCGAAAGTCATGGAAGCTAGACAAAGACTGGATCCAACACGGGCCGTGAGGTAATAGAGGTTATTCTTGCGCTCTGAGGCGTTCGATTACCTTGGCTTTTGGTATAGGATCAAGCCATGGACTTGGTATATGTGAATCAACGCAATCGATTATTTGAGATCAAATACATGTACATGAAAGATTTGGACAGAGACTTTTCCACGGCCGAGCCATGATGCTTGTAAATGGCATGTTTTTGTTGCGACCAAAGATTATAGGCAAAGATTTACAGACTCGGAGTCTCAATTACACTATGTATCAAACAAGCTCGCTTGTTCATGCAGCCACACTGACGTCCTCTCATACCATCGACCCCGACCCCGACCCCTGCCTTGGCAGAGCCTCATCCATCATCTACTCTACCACAAAATAGATGGAAATGATACAGTATTAATGTCACTAAGCTAAACGCACCAAAAGACGGCTGGGCTTTGATCGAATGAAGCCTCTTCCGTCAATTGACAATCCCAAGCGAGCTGACGCCCCAGCTTTAGGGGACAATAGCCTGCCCGAACCAATATGAAGCGCTGATGTAAATGGACATGAAACTGTGCAAAAAACGCCGATACATGCAGGGTGAGCCGGGCGGCTTTTGAGCCAACGCCTTTTTTGGTGCCTAAGCAAACCAGTTGATGAGAGCAGATTTTGCTTCGAAGAAATGATGTTGAAACAGCGTGTGCTGAAGAGCGACAGAGCTATTAGGTCCAGATGTTGAAAAATTGAAGGCCGAAGAAAAGTCGCGCGTAGGACGGCTCAGTTGAGGAAGCCCTTGCAGCCTACGGAACCGCAAAGACACGGAATACGGTCGGTGGCGTCGAGCTCGCGCTCGAATTTGTAGTCGTAGGTGAGCTCCTCGTCTGTACTTAATCAGCATCCTATCACGTTTAGAACAAGAAGAGTGTGGGGACGTACCTTGACCTATGTCTCGTAAAGCGTAGATGACGATTCGCTTTGTGCCTTCGACACGAATGATTTTAGCCGTACAATTCGGCGTGCAACTGTGGTTGATGAAGCGTGCGATGCCGCCCATCTTCGTCGCATCAATGACTGTGTCCTCGTCGATACGGAACAGATAGCTGGACCCTACGCCCTGTTGGTCGTATCTAGCCTCGCGCAAGTCTGCAACGCGCTGCCGCACCTTTTCACCAACGTATTCGATGATCATATCGTTGGCAGCTATATTTTCTTGAGCATATAGTCCCCAGTTGTGGATGGCAGATCGGTCAAACTTGACAAGCTTCTTCCGCTTCTTAAGCTGATTGAAGCGCAGTGCATCACCTTCTGCACCTGTCATATTCTTGGAGATGCTGATGTCGTTCACCAAACGACGGTTATTGGCACGGTTGGCACGTGAGTTAACCGTTGTGGATGATTTCGAGCCAGCATGGAATCTAAAGCCTTCGACAACTGTAGTTGTACGCTCTTCTTGCTTGGCACGGCGTTGGCGTTCTTCGCGTTCCTGCTGCACACGGATGCGGTGCGGCAAGTATTTCGACTTCTCCGACTCGCGGATCTTTTTGACGCCTTCGGTTCTGGCGGAGCCCGTCGCATTCGGTACGTAGTATCCGTTGATTTTGGTCTCAGTGCGAGACACGCCTTCTTCGCCTGGTCGATTGAGATGTTTGATGGATTTCTGTTTCCACGCCCAGGTATGTGCGTCCCCAATGTGTGCAGCTATCACTGTATCCATGGCAGCCTTGAGGTGCACCAAGTCTTCTTCGTCCTTGAGCAGGTGTTGCCAACCATCAATGTCCATGACCACGCTAAGATCATCTTCGACGGTGCGGCGTGGTTCGATGGTGGAGACACCCCAGTAGACAGAATCGCGCTCGTCTTCTTCGGGTGTTCCTTCTACTATGGGTTCTGAAATGGCAGGCTTGGGCTCCTCAACTTCAGGGAGCTCTTCGATCTCATCTTCAGCACGCTCGATAGCTTCAGGAGCCGTGACCTCAGCGGCCTTCGCTTCTTCCTCCAATTGCTTCTTCGTCTTTTTCTTAGGCTTCGCGACACTCTGCTTTTTCTTTGCCGGTGCCTTGACTGGTTCGAGGATTTCTGTAGTCTGAATCGGCTTGGAATCTTCATCTTCATGTGTGATGATGACTTCCGGTTCGAATTTCTCATCCAGACCTGGTTCAACACCAAAGATGGCATCCGCTTCCTGCTCGATTTTCCGCAATCGTTTGAAGCCTCTAAGAGCCTTGTCTGCCTTCTTCCAGATAGGTGACGAGCGAGGGAGGATCGCAAGCACCTGCTCGAGCTCTTTCTCTGCCATTTGCTCGGGGTCTTTGTGAATGCAGTGTGCAAGTAGACTGCGAGCATGGCTATCGTCCATCATCTCCTCATCACTATCGTCCAAGCCCCAGCCAGCTTCGGTACGACGACGCTTGAAGCGACGGCTTCTAGCGGAATCCTCTTCTTCATCGTCTTCGATATCTGAAGTCTCAGCACGGCTGATAGGTCGGCTTTCCTGTTCCTCGGTTCCGCGGTTGAGAGAGCTCCGTCCTTCATCATCTGACTCTTCGTCTTGCATGTCTATCAGCTTCCGGAACATATCGGTTCGGCGGGGCTTGTGTGGTGCCTTTCGACGCTCATCCACAAATGCATTGACTGGCTTAAATGGCTTCTTCACACCCCGGATACGATTGAGATCGTGTGGGCCAAGAGCTGTCCGACCACGCCCCGCAACCCGAGACTTTTGATTGAGCGCAGAGGCTTCCATGGCTGGAAGCAACATCGAAGATGGCCGAATTGTCTCTTCTTTAGAACGGGGGTCTGGAATGTCGAGCTTTCGTCGCTTAGCTGCATGTCTCTCGGGCGCCATGAGGTTCGATAATTCAGGTCCTGCAATCCTGGTTTTGACCTCCCCGAAGAGTTTCTCCTGCAGTTCTTGCTTCAAAATCTCCAAGGCAGCAGCAACTGGATCCAAAGCTTCCGCTCGTTGCTGCTTCTCGTATTCTAAATCATCTGCCTCTTCACGAGCAATTCTTTCTTCTTCAGCTTTTCGTTTCTTCTGTGCTATGACGCGTTCCGGACTTGGACTCCTTTCATAGTTGGGGTCGCCATATTGGTTGCATTCCATATTCATGACATATGTGAATAGTGGTGTCATGTGGTACATGTTATAGCACCTGACTGCCTCTTCCTCGCCCCGCTTTGATTCTTCAAAGACCACAAAATATCCTGTCAGGTCGCATCGTACTTCTTGTATACGGAACATCTTTAGACGTTTCCTCAAGTGCTCGATTGTCGTACTCAGGACAGGTACATATTGATGCGCAATGAAAAGGTATGGCTTCCGCTTCATCTTCGGTTTGATAGGTTCCTTTTCAATAAGGTGAGACATTTGTGCCTTTCGAGATAGCGTTTCGCGCGGCGGCGGTGGGCGGGCGCCTTTTCCAGATGGACCTTTAGGAACATTTGCTGGTAAATCGAACGCTATAGGCGTTGACGGAGTCGCGGGTTTCGCAATCAGAGCTGCCCTTCGTTTTTTCCTCATCTTTGCGGCTTTGACTGACCGCTATGTTGATAAGCCGTTTGCAACGCAAACCCTCTCGATCGCGGAGCACCCTAACACGCTTCGTTCCAAACCGTTCATTATTCCCCTTTTCCTCTGCCTTTCTGGCTGAGTCTGAAGCAGAGGCGGAGAGTCCGCCCCGAGGCGCTATGGTGTCTCGAAATTTGACCAGACATATTCCAAGAGGACTTCCAGTCAACGGATGAACCTGATTAGTCACAGACTCTACATCGCCGAAAGACGAGCAAAATGCTCGTAGTTGAGAATCGGTGGTCAACTGATCGAATCCGGTAATTACAACTTGAGTAGCGGGGCCGGGACCGCATGAATTCTTCGGGTCGTGCACGTAGGGTTTGAGAATTTTAGGGGCCATGCGGAGCTTGGATTTGGGGGACAAGCCATCTTCTCGGGCACTCTTGATACGGTATTGCCCAACGGCATAGCCGGCGATGACCAGACGGGGATCTGGTATTTGAGATGGGTCGTCCTGCAACACAAGTCACGTTAGCCTTAGCGTCACAGGACGACCCATCTCTGGGGTATATGTATAGTATAACCTTCACGTACCGATTTGTTCTTTATGTTCGCGTATTTCGGCTTGTAATGGTGTTTGCCCTTCCGATCTAGCTTGGGGTCTAGCCACGGATCGTAAAGCACCTTCAGACCCAGGTTTCCATCGCCTGGCCATATCGACTTTCTCGTGTCTGGCGGCGTGTGCACGGGGGTTATGGTGTCGGTACCGTTCTTGGCGGAAGCGCTGGACAGCGCGTTTTGTGGGGTAGAGGTCGCGTGCATCGTCTCATACGAGGGCTTCGCGGACCGCGGACTGGGCAGTTTGCCCGGCGGAGAAGAGTCTGAGCTGGTCAAGGGTGTGAGGGCATGTAGGGATGCGGTGCGACCAGGATACGACATTGTGCCAGAGACTGAAAATACCGGCGAGGCAACGCTGGAAGCCGACGTGTCAGACCGGGTGCTGGCTAGCAGGTCGACCCGGCGCGCGCCATGGCTGTCGGGTGAAGACGTGGTTTTTTCCTGTGTTGTGATTTCTTCGCGGGTTGTCGACGGAGCGCTCTTCTCAGCACCGCGGCGGGGTCGGGCGGCCGAGTCCGCGCAGTGCGAACCGGACGGTCGCGCTGGCCTTTCTTTGCCCTCGCTGCGTGTGCCGTCGACTGAAGTCGGTATATTAGTGCTGGATCTGGAAGGGTTGGCCGCAGAGGTTTGCGACATAACCTAGCCGATCGTATCAGCAGTATCGCGCGCGCTTCATCACCGTGCGGATGTGCGATGGGCGGCCGTGGGGCTGGGAGCGCAGCTGGAGTGCCTCGATGCTGCTGCTGCTGCGAGCGGCAGGCAGGATGTGGAGAACGCGCACTGGACGCGGTGCAGCGTGTCGGGGCGCTGGCGGCGATGCAGGCGCCGGAGGGCCACGTAAAGAAGGATAGCGAGAGGGGATGGGCAGGCGCTGCAGTCGGCGGCAGACAGCACGCGCGAACAGAGCGGTGATGGAGGCGTGAGGTGGAATGCGTCAAAGAGATGAGGTTGCGAGGTTGCGGTTTGCCAAGGCCGGCGGTTTGCAAGGAAAGGGGAGAGTGGACAAGCGGCGCGCCGTCGACAACCACTTCTTCGCCCGCGCAGCCCGACTCTGTAACAACCCTCTGTCCGCCTGCGTCAATGCCGTCGCGCAGCCCTCCTGGACACAGCACGCTGTTCGCCCTCTCGTCAGCTGGACTCGACGACACCCCTTATCCCTCAGCGCCTCGTCAGCCTGCAGCACGCTGCATGTCTGCATGCTTGCCAGCCGCAGCGTCATCGCCCCTCGCTTCCAGCCTCCCGCGCTTGCGCTCGACCACAGTGTTGCACCGCAGACCGCCTTCAAACAATCATTGGAGTTCACGAGCGTACGGGAGCAATCACACAATATTTATATATGGCAAAGTAAGGTTTCCAAAGTAGTAGAGTGCGCACGTGAGCGCGTAGATTAAAGCGACTCAAATTGAGGGGCACACGACATTACAGGTATCGCTCGATGCGCATCGCGAGGGGGTGGTGTAGATCGCTGCATCGTAGAACATCTAGAAAAACAGAGATTGACAGTAGTTCAGCAATGGCAGGAGGCATGCTTCCGGATTTGGAGACACTGTTGTCGGGGACAAGCGCACGCAAGAGTCATCGCGGAAACCGAGGGCCTAGGATGTGCCATCCACGCTCTGTAGTCGCGCAGGATTCCATTCGCGGCTTTTGCCGTGTCTATTCAGATCCACTCTCGCATTATCGTGCAGTCTCCGAAGCATTTTCCACCATCAATCAGCTTTGTTCTTTTCTATCCACCCTGCCCACTGTGACCTTCCTTGTGGCTCAGTCCACGTACTTGCCCTCAAGCCAGCCCTTCTTCTTGATCCCCAACTCCACCGCCGCGCTTCCCCAATCCTCTCCGTGATTATGCCCCTCGTTCCCGCTCGCACCCCCAATTCCCGCCCTCTGCAACCCCTGCTCGTCGTTCAACAGCGTCAACAGCCCGAAGATGACCGGCACGTTGCCGTCCAGTTGCAGTCGCATGAGTCCGTGACTAACCGCATCCGCAATGTACTCGAAGTGCATGGTCTCGCCCTTGATGAGCACGCCAATGGCGATGATAGCATCGAAGGGGGATTGTAGCGCGGAGGTTGTGGAGGCAGAGGTCGAAGGCTCGGCGGTGAGGTCCGTTACGGAGCCAAGGAGGTCGGCGGCGGCGCCTATGACGGTCGTGCTGGAGGATTGGACTTGTGAGGCGGAGTAGAGTCTTGAGCTTATGTGAGTGTTTGTAGGCACGGGTGCGAATGTTGGAGAGAGAAAGAGAGAGAGAGGACACTTGTTAGGCGGGAAACGTGGAAGGGACGTAGACATACTGCTTCACGGCGTATGGCAGCTCGTAGCTCCCTGGCACACTCTGGATGACAATGTTCTCTTCTTTCACGCCCGCTTGCGCCAGCGCCTTCTTCGTTCCGTCCAGCAACGCGTCAATTATCTTGGTGTTCCACCGCGCATGTACGATGCCAATCCTCAGACCAGATCCTAGCTTCTTGTCAGTCAAGCTGTTACTCGTTCCAGGGAGCCGCCCTTGAGCTGCGCGGTGGGGTGAGCGCGCGAGCGAGCCGAGTTCCTCGTACCATCGTAAGTCTTGGGCGCGCCGGGTCCCTTGAGTGTGGTCATTATGCTGCACGGAGTAGAGTTTGCGAAGATGGTCAGGATTCAAAAGTTGGCGGTTGTCAAGGGTGAGCGAGCGGTTGTTGCGGAGAGGCAACAGCAGAATGCAGGAACGGGAACACACCCCACCAAGACCCAGCCAACGCCGCCCCGCGCGTCGACAGGGATTACCTGCATTGCGACATCAGCCAAGCGACGTCCAACGATCCCATCTCACCCTTAATTCACACATCACTCATGTGGCAACGTGAAGTTATTTTATACGTGATTCTCATTTCCATCTGCTCAGAACCAAGGCAAGCTTGCAACGTGGAGCTCATACTCGTACTTCATAACACGCATCCATCCAAGTCGGACAGATACACACCCTTTTGGTCGCAGGTTATTTTCAAATACCAGATCATTCAATCAATTCCCAGACATAGCCAGCCAAGGTGCGCGCAACCTCTAAAGACGCCAATACCAATGTTTCCATGACAAACATGCTCTACTCCACGGTAACCGACTTGGCCAAGTTACGGGGCATGTCGACGTTGACACCCTCAGCAACCGCCATCCAGTACGACATGAGCTGCAGCGGGATGACGTTGATGAGACCTTGCAGGCAGTCGACCTGCTGGGGCACCTCAATCTTGTCGGTCTTGTCAGCCGGGAATTCGGGGTCGTTCTCGTTGCAGATGATGATGGGTCGGCCTGCACGAGCAATGACCTGCTGGTAGGCGTTTAGCGACTTGGCGAAGATGTCGTCGCGGGTAAGAATCATAACAATGGGCAAGTTCTCATCGACGAGAGCGAGCACACCGTGCTTCAGCTCACCCGACATGACAGCCTCGCAATGAAGGTAGGAAATTTCCTTAATCTTCAGAGCACCCTCAAGAGCAGTGGCGTGCTGAGAGCCACGTCCAAGGAGCAGCAAGCTCTTCTGGTCCTTGAACCTCTCGCAGAGCTTCTTGATGGGCTGGTCGAGCTTGAGCACCTCCTTGAACTGGTCTGAGATCTTGGTAAGACCGTCGATGATCTCCTCGCGCCTCTTCTGCTTGGATGCGCGGTCCTCGGACAAGGAGAGAGCGAACATGACCATGCAAACGAATTGCGAGGTGTAGGCCTTGGTGGAGGCAACACCGATTTCGGGGCCGGCGTTGATGTGGACACCGCAGTGGGTAAGGAGCGAGATGGAGGAACCGACAGTGTTGACAATACCAACAGTGAGGGCACCACGCTCCAAGCAGTATCGGAGAGCCATCAACGAATCAGCAGTCTCACCGGACTGAGAGACGAACACGCAGGTGTCGTCACGGAAGACAGGGGCAGAGCGATCCAAGAAATCAGAGGCAAGCTCAACGGCAATGGGGATCTCCGTGAGCTCCTCAAAGATACCACGGACAGCCATGCAAGAGTGGTACGAGGTACCACAGGCAATGAATATGATCCTTCGGCATCGCCTGATGGTGGTGATGTACTGACGGAGACCACCAAGCGTGACGGTCTTGTTCTCTGCATCGAGACGTCCACGCATAGCGTTGACGACGGACTCGGGCTGCTCGAAAATCTCCTTCTGCATAAAGTGGTCGAATCGGCCCTTCATGATTTCCTGGAGCTCGATCTCCAGGGTCTGGATCGCACGGACGTTGGACTGGCCGTCCTCCTTGGTGAGACGGTGGATGTTGAGCGAGCCCTCGTGGATGTGGGCAATGTCGTCGTCCTCGAGGTAAAGCACCTTCTTGGTGTGCTCGACGATGGAAGATGGGTCGGAAGAGAGGAAGAACTCGGTGGGCATGGGGACGCCATCATCCGAGAGGAAGGCGCGCGACTGCGAACGGTGGAGGAGCGACTTGTCCGGGGGCGCAAGCAGGTTGTTTGCCTTCTTCAGAGCCACGTTCTGCGAAGCTCGCTCGGCAGGGAGAGCCGCGTTCTCGTCCTGGTATTCGACGTCGACGAAGTCGACCTTCATCTTCTTCTGTGTCCGCACGCCAACGACGAGAGGCGAACCCTTGCGGGCAGCAATGACCTCGTGAGGGAAGTGCACCGACTTCATGAGCAGACCAAAGGCGCCCTGGAGCTCCTTGATGACCGTCTTCGCCAGCTGGACGAAGCTGAGCTCCGGGTGCTCATCGTAGACATATTTGGCGAGCTTCGCAATGGCCTCGGTATCGGTCTCGGTCTCGAACTTGAAGCCCTTGCCCTCGAGCAGCACCTTCAACTCCTTGTAGTTTGTGATGATACCGTTGTGGACGACGGAGAACTCCCAGTTGGGATCCGACCTAGAGTGATGACGCGTGTTAGCGCTACGCACAATATATGACGGAATATTGGGTGACAAGGGCTGCCGATCAACGGACCCGTGGTTTCAGAAAGCGGACCAGGACGGCCCTAAGGAAGAAGTGGCAGCACTTACCGGTGCGGGTGGCAGTTGACGCGCGAGGGAGGACCGTGGGTGGCCCATCGCGTGTGAGCAATGCCGGCGTGCGAGTCGAAGACCTTGGACTCGTCGAACTTGTTCTCCTCGACCAGCTTCTTCAGCGCGGCGACCTTGCCGACCTCCTTCACCGCAAAGACCTCATTCTTCTTGTCGCCGTCGATGGCGAGGCCGGCCGAGTCGTAACCACGGTACTCTAGACGCTGGAGGCCTGCAGCGGAGGGACAGCTGTTAGCGGGGTTTCGTGGTGGAACGGGTCGGAGTGTAGGTGGAAGCTACACGACCCAGGCAGGGGGGCGCGGGACTTGCCATTGATGAGTGTGTTGAGGATGTACTTCCTGTCCTTCTCGACCAGGTAGTTGATGTAGCCAAAGATTCCGCTGTAACGATGGGCGGTCAGTGGGATGTGTTTTTGTGGGCAGCCGCGCGGAGGTGCGGCGGCGGGGCAGCTTAGCTCGCGTTGCAACAACTTACCACATAGTGCTGCCAGCAAAGAATGGGGGAGGGTATCAAGCAGAAGCGATGGTGTGCAGTGCAGTCAATTGGGTGCACGGAGCAGACAGGTGGATGGCAGGTGCAATGGAGAGGGGAGAGGAGCAAAAGGCGGTGTTGATTGTTTGGCTTTATAGTGGTGGGCCAAGCAGCCTTCTCTCCACATAAACGCTTTTCAGCTTGCTAGCGGTGCATTTCTGCGGGCTCGCCCCTGCACCGGTGGCGTAGGCTCAAACTGGTCGACCATCCTTCAATAGACTCCTTTTTCCAGGGCGCGGTGACACTGGCGGGCTCGTCGCCGTGTCAGCGTTGGCCGTTGTGCGCTCTCCCTGTTCCGTTCTTTCGTCATATCGCGGGAGGATGCTGGGCTGATCGGAGCCCCATGCTGGGCCCAAGCCAATCGCCTGCGCCTCAGGCCCGGTCAGTGCCTGATCGGCCGCTATCGCGCCGTCAGGGCCCTCTGGGGGCGCAGCGACACTCAGAATAGCAACGCTAGGTGGTGGCCGTCAATGAAATTTCTCCTCGACGATGCTGCTTCCAAAGGGGCCTCGTCCGCGCTCGATAGCTCTGGTGCCGGGAAGGGGGGAAACTGTGGCTAGTAACTGCCTGTTTGCGTTTGCTTATGGACAAGCTGCTATTCCTGCCGGCGCCAGGGAAGCTCAACACCAAGCTCAAGACGTCAGCAGCATGCCTGCTCCGACGACGTGCTACCGCCAATCAATACATTGGAGCCGATCACCCTGCTGGCACCCGTTCGCAAGACCAGCCCGTGCATCTACCGTACATCGTACTGCGTGCTCGCTTGCTCGCACTACGCATAGCAACTTCATGCCTTCACGCTCCACTTCGCGAGACACGTCGAAGGGGGACCCACAAGCCGGCCTGTCTGTCTCTCCGCGTACCCAGCAAAAGCCGTAGCCGAGCCCAACTGTGTTGTTAGCTGTCTCGCCTGGAACCGTTATCAGACGGTGAGCAACGACTCGCACGTGTCCCCCTTCCACGCCGCCCGTCCAGATGCTCAAAGTAGCGGTGCCGTCAAACTGTCTCTGCCAGGGTGGCGTCTGGCGGACCCCATTCAGCGGGCCTATCGCGCACAGCAGCCACCGAACGTGAATACCTCAATGTCTCAGCCGCACAAGAAAAACCCCCTCACCAACCTCAGGGAATTTTTCCACACTACCCGCGCTGCCTATGCATCTCCAAAAGCTTGATCTCGCTCGTGCTTGTGCCCTAGCGTTGCCTCAAAACACGCTTCCGTAACCTGCCAATAGACCGCCCCATAACAATCGCCTGAGCGTCTACCAAATGTATCAAATGTATATCTGGCATCTACATCGTAGGGCGTACCCTCGGCGTGAGATCCAACGAGCAGGCTGACTGTGCTTTTCCTCTCCTGCGAACCTCGCCGTTCCTACGGCCGACATGGTTTGCCCCGCGGGGTTTGCTTTCTGCTTTCTCAGCCGCGCTCCAGCCTCACTTTGGTGGCGAGTATCGCGGCATCGTGCAGATGGCGCTGCTGACAGGGGATTATGGATATCTTGGAAACGCACGACATGTTGTGTTTTTCTTTCCTTTTTTTTTTCTTCGAATAGGTTGTTCTTCGGAGCGCGCGATCCTGATTGCGTGGCGAGAACACAATATGGAGGACGTGCCCATGAATCGGTTCCAGCCTAACCTAATACTAAATATACATCCTTCAGCATAGCGCAAGTAATGTAGTCATTGTATATGATGAATAATTCTGCCCTTTCTAAACACCCATCTTGCGTTTGTTAGTGCTTCATACGGTGGACAGGAAGCCACTCTGGGCCTACATTCGCTCAGCACGTCGACTTGCCTCGCTTCTCGAATTATCCACGAAGAATATTCTATAGTTTCCTACCCTCTTATCAACAACAAGTATGTACTACTACCTGGTAACATAGCATCGGACATGGATTTATTTGTGAATATATATGTGCCACTTGTGTACGGTGAATGCACAAGAACGCATAGCCAAGAGTCTCTCCTTGACCAGGCTCCTTTTGCTCATAACTGCATCACCCTCATATACAGACTTAGTGCATCATACTCTACATGCATCCATATCTCCTTTGACCTTGCAAGGTATCAAATCCTTCGCCTCACCCCTACAGCCCTCTCAATCACAAATTCATTGTCACAGTCATGGAATTACTATGCACCAGCAAGCACGGCGGCAAGCCTTGACACAGCACCTCCAGATCGCTGATGTACTTGACACTCTCGGCTTCACTCTCGCTAGTGCCCTCCACCGGACTCGGTAGCGTCGTAAACACCACTGCAGTGTCATCAGACTGCTGTCGGATGAGCTCATTGAGGATGAGATGTTGCGCCCGACAGGGAAGGTCGTTGAAGGAGAGTGGAATGGATTGGCGAAGCGGATAGCCTGAAGCTTGCGGCACCGCGGTAGAGTGCGGGAGGATTGGCCTAGGAAGCGTAGCTGAAGAAGTGGCGGTGTTCTGCTGTGATGGCCCGGCAACGGCGGAGGCGATGGGGTCCTTCCTCCTCGTCGTAGATGGTGAAGGGGTGTCGACGAACATGATGGAAGGCCCGGGTGCTTCTTCTGGTACGACGACTGTTCGTGGAGTAGGCTTGGACGTGAATTTCGGCAATGATTGGTGTCGAATGGGAGGAGGTCGTACGGCATCCGTCTCGAGCGGAGGATCTCGTCTGCTCGACGAGTTTTCCTGTACTCTGCCCGTCGTCAGGAGGGCAGTATCCGAGGTTGCAGCATCAGGGTGGGGCTTCAGCGGAGTCACAGAGTCTGCTGTTGGTCTTTCTTCTTGGGATGATGTTTTCCAAATTGCTCTCCTAAATGAACGGTTCTATATTAGCTTTTGTTTCTTATGTGCACCACGGTGGATCACGTAATATCTCAAATGTCTTCGCAAGTCCCTTAGGATATAGTATACGGAGTTAGCTTCTCCCAAAACTGATATCCGAAGGCTACTCAATGTCCGGCATCACATACCAGGGGCTTACATTGTAAGTCCTGAGTAGCACACCATAGGCATCAATTACGAAGAACAAGAATTACTCACCGTATGTTCAGCTTCCTCGAGATAAAAGGTATACCTCCCGCTGCGCTTGTAGTCTTCGCTCGCTGCAATGAACTCGACGGACGCTCATCATCAGAAGCATCTAAGTCGTACTCGTCAAAGTCGTTTTCGCTGGTCGCTATATCGCTCTCGGTAGCAACAGCCTCCTCATGGTATTCGTCTTCGTCGTTAGAGGAGTCCGAAGAAGATTGTTCGCTGTCGCTGTTTGAAAGTAGCTCTGCAGGTAGTCGCTGTGTACGCATGGCGATTGTTGCGCCTATTCCATCAAGATTTTTAACAGATGTCTTGCGCTTTGTGCGACGTAGCAGTTTCTTGAGTTCAGCGAATCGCTTGGGCTTAGATTCTCTTCTGCCATGCTGGAAAGACGAGGTCGGCCAGTTGACAACAGCTTCCAGTAGATCGCTTGCTTGCGTCAGCTCTTGGCTGGCGCTCATATCTTGCGGCTTCCGTAGTTTTTGGACATCAGCCCACCACTCTTCATCCTCTAAGGTATCGTCAATGTCTTGGGCAGCCTCCGCGAAGTCACCATCATTTTTTCCATTTACGATGACCTCGTACATCTTCAAGCTACCGCTCGCTAACCAGAATACTAGTACTTCGGCTTTAATTCTAAGATTTCTTAGCAACGTAGTAACCCTGCCTCGTTCCTCATCGACATCGCTTTCGTATTCCACGAAAACAGCGACTCGCAGTTTGTATGTTCGCTTCCACGATGGCACGGTGTGTAAGATACATCCAAGTTGAAGAATGAGAGTGTAAGTGTCGAAGTTTGTAGTGAGCACGTTCTTCCTCGAAGGTTCCTCTCCTGTAACTTTGTGTGAGCCTCTCATACGTGCAAATGTACTGCTCACCGTGGGGTAATTTGGCAAACGATACATCTGTAACTATTTACGATAGTTGACTTACCTGCGGTGGCAATTTCTGCTGCCATCTGGATCGGCCATAGATCAATGTACTTCTTACTCGATTCGCTTTCACTGTCATCCTCAGCAAGCCCCAGTAGACTCGATAGCTGTTGCTTCCTTGTAGGCTTTGGCGTCGGAACTTCTAGCTCGTGGAATCCCTTCGCAAGCGCTACGTTGATCTGGAGCCGAAGCACGAGATCCTCCACAATTGTGACATAGTTCTGTATTCCGATTGAGCTTTCTGGCTTCATGGCATCCGTTGGCAATATTCCCGACAGCCTATCAGTATTTTGCTTTCGCTTTGCGAGCGCTTGGATTGCCTGTCGAGACAAGTTATGATTCGCTGCTTTACTTGCAGGGCGCGATGGTTGTGGAGAGGGAATGTCGATCAGTGGTTTCGATTGCCGGAGTTCGCCCAGGTTATAGAAGCCCATTACGACGACATTGGGCCTCATGCCGCCAAGTCCGGCACTCAATACCAGATTTCTTGCGCCCCATTCTACGACGGGTGAAATAGTGATGTTCACGAAAGCTTTGATCTTCGAAAAGTCGATATACTTCGTCCACGACTGTTGCTGTCGGCGCGCTTCAGGCACCGCTGCACCAAAATCTTGCGAAAGAATGACGTGCCCAAGCACAAACAGACCTCCTTTCTTCAAAGAATTGCAGAACTGGATCAGCTTGTATTGCCGTCGTGGGTCATTGACAAGGAGGAGTATCTGAGGTCTCCAGAATTTGACGTGCTCTTGCCGTAGACGAAGGAGGTACTTCCGGACTTGATGGTAGATTAAACTCTGACTGACGTCGCCCCAAGGTTTTGGAGGCGTGGTGTAGTGAATGAGCAGGAAAATGACTATCAACAACGCAACACACCCGGACGCATACACGCCATCCACGAAGAACATTGTCGCTCCAGACACTATGGTCCCGATGGCCGCTGTTTGCTGTATAGTACATAAAAATCAGCAAATGAGCGATAAAGATCCACGGTAATTCGGAGCATAATGCATCTCTAGATTTATGGGCTAGAAAAATCGTAGGGTCACTTACCCAGTTGAAGAAATGGAAAGAAGGACGGAAATTTGGTGCGCTTCCAATTTTCAGGGCGAAAGTTGCTAGATTCGTCACAAGGAAAGTCATCAGGTACTGTGTCCAGGTCAGTCTAGAATGAGTAAAGTATAGTATAGCAACATACGGTCATTGTGACGAATGATGCAATCTGATTAATATCCTGTAAAGTAGAGATGCTAACTTAGCGTACAAACTACATCAAGGTTAGGTTGCCACACTTACCGATAGCATCGTCAATTGGGTCAGTACATAGGTTATAATGATCGCATATGTTGGGTCATCGGACTTTGCTGTGCCTTGACCAAATATGGAAAGACCGGGTAGTAAATGATCTCTTGCAAGAGCTTGCAATAATTTCGCTGATCCAATAACACCCATCAAGACAGAAAATGCTGCTGTCGAGAACTCTCCGAGTAAGATTACAACGCCAGAGATGTTGGTCTGTAGAGAATTAGCAAATGTGCCCAATAAGAAAATATGTCGTTTGGCAATTCGTGACAGTATAAAAGTACGCAGAGGTCTATCTTAGATGAGAGAGCTGAGCTGGATATCACAAAGGTCTAGTGCAGCAATCAAAAGGCTAAAAGCCTAGAGATGCACTCTAGGTCAAGTTGCAACATGGTACGTAACACACGCAACACTCCCCAACTTTGACCAACGATTGTAGATTGGAACCCGGGATGATTGTGTTGTGACGCGCCTAGACTAGCGTAACTTACCAGCTGAATCACATTGGTATTGGCAATGAACGAATCACGAGTGATCGTCCCTGCCATAGATAGAATAACAACCGTGTACGAAATAAAGGTCAACGCCAAACCGTAAAGGGTTCCTTTGGGAATGGCCTTGCTTGGGTGCTTAAGATCACCCGACATGCTAGCACCCCTTGAAATTGTCAACAAGAGACGGATGAGGGTAAAACCGTCTGTACTCACGCAAAGATACCGCCTGTAGCGGGAAACAAGATTCCAAAAAGATTGCTCCAATTTTCGTAATGGTGCTTATTCTGACTTCCAGCTGCCCCTTTGGAAAATCGTGGCAGAAGGTTCGCCTGAAGGGTTTGCAAGCTCAAGCCAGTGAATTCGATGCCTTCCTTTGCATCAGAGAAAGGTTGTTGAATGGCTGCCGAGAGCGGAATGCTGATGATGGCAACGATCAAGATGAAGAGCAAGCCATTGCTGCATCGCGCAAAGATGCCGCTGCCGGCAAGGCAAATGGCCGTACAAGTCACCAACACTATAGTCGACCACAGAAACTGCCATTGGAAGCCCTCTAGCATCCATTGGGACCAACTGCCAGAGTTAATACCGAAGTTCTCAATGAAGCAGTCTATAAGACCGACAGCATTCATGCTGGTATTGAAAACAAGGCCTAGGTAGAACACGATGCCTATTGATCCTCCAAATTCAGGACCCAAAGATCTTGAAATAAGGTAATACGCGCCGCCGCCACGGACAGTGCCATTGGTGGCGATTGCAGAAATGGACATGGTGGTGAGGAGATTGATAGCATAGCAAGCGATGAGCATACCTACCTTTGGGTTAAAGACTGTGCTACAGCAAGAGTGACGACTCACCCATCATTCCAACAACGCCCGCCTGTCCTAGGATGAAGCCAAATCGCAAAAACATAAGAATCGACAGTACGTTGAGTGTCGTCGGGACAAACACGCCAGCGAAGGTCCCGAGCTTGCCAGTACCACCCACAGGCCTTGGGAAAGCTCCAGGTCTCGGCTTCGTAGTTTCTGCTGTTGGATGCTGTTTCCTCTCGGATTCATTCGGGCCAGCTTTAGGAGATTTGGAACGCAACAGGCGCAGGGGATTGGAAAACCAGTCCCGCATAGAGTCCAGTCCGTGGTCTCTTTCAGCCTCTAGCCCCTCATTTTGCGTAGGTGCAGTCACAGAAGCACGCAGTCCAGCCAACAGGGGAGTTTCTTCGCCTGGCGACGGGGACGCGAGAATAGACGACCGTCTGTTCAATCGCTCCGCATCGTCAGTCGCAGTACGAGTGGCGAAGCTCGAATGGGTCCTCGTCGGCATCCGTCTACGGGTAAAAGCTGTATCGGTCATATTCGGTGCCTTGTGCCATACCCTGTCATGGGATGTAACCAGATGCACGGACGATTACGCAAAATTCGGACACTTCCTAAAGGTCTCTTCTGCTGTTTTGAGCAGCGTGTTACTCCAGGATTCACGATACAAAGGTGGATTGTACGGAAAATGCAGGTTGCTGGGGTGTCCGTTTTGGTTCACCTATCTCGGCGATAGAAGTCCAAGCGCCTAGATATGGATATACTTGAAGCCAGATGAGAAGCTGTTTACGGACTCGAATTCTGGATTCTACCGAGCAGTCTTGCTTGTTGTAGAGGCATTTGCGATAGCTTGAACAATGGAATGAGGCGGTAAGGTCGCGAAGATTGATACGACGTCAGTCAAGCATGGTGCAGAGCTGTTGCCGATGCTAGCGCGGTCTGCCAACGTTTGAGGTCTGCAGGGCCCGCCATGTGACCGCGTGGCGACAGGTCAACCGGACCTGACTTTTACCTCGGCCGACCTGGAAATTAGCTAGAGCGGCTCTGCCAGCGCAATAGGTTAGCGTGTAAATAGGGGCGAAACCCCACTTTAGAACGCGTTCTATTTAGAGTTTTCTCTCTCTCTCTCTCTCTCTCTAATCCTACTTTTAGAATAGCGGCTTCCCTCTAGAATTTTATAAGTTTCACACCTTAGGCACCCTTAAAACACGCTTAAACTACGCTCTAAATATATTCTAGGGTCTATACCACCATTACCTCGAAGTCCTAGGCCTCCCTAAGGGTATAGCTAAGTTTAAGTAAATTATAGATGATAAGAGAATTATACGATTTAGGGAGGTAAAATATAGAGAGAATTTAGGGGGGGGGATACTCTATTAGGTATATTTAAGGGATAATTCTGCTTTTTCAAAGCTAATTTTTCTAGTAATATATTTAGATAAGAGGGTACTCTAGTTATCTATATTAAGAAAAACATAGCGTTAAGGTTGCTAGCAGTAATAATAAGAATAGACCTTCTCTCTAGTATATAGAGCAGGTAAAGGGTAAATATTTAAATATACTTAGAATGTATTCTAATTATATTTCAGCATTC
This sequence comes from Kalmusia sp. IMI 367209, assembly GCA_027946365.1. Taxonomy (NCBI): domain Eukaryota; kingdom Fungi; phylum Ascomycota; class Dothideomycetes; order Pleosporales; family Didymosphaeriaceae; genus Kalmusia; species Kalmusia sp. IMI 367209. Next base: position 958,797 of record JAPEUQ010000003.1, on the reverse strand, counting down.
TATTATAAAATTATAGTAGAATATAATTACTTAATCACTCTAGAATAGGAGACTACTACTATTTATACTAATTATGCCCGGGTCAAATTGCAGAGCTCCTAAAGATAGCACCTATATATCTTAATAAAGGGAATTAAGGGGAGAGGTATATTTAAACATAATCTAATTACGCTTAGAATATATTTCACTAATATATATAGTATAATCTTAAGGAGATAAGTAAGATTACTTATACTATAGACTATTATGCTTCTTATAAATTTGCAAGAAGCATTATAGTAAAAATACCTTAGATAAGACTCTTAAAATATATTATTTATTTATTCTAAACATATTCTAGATTGCTAATTTAATTAGGATATTAATAGGGTTAGTAGAATTAAGCTAAATGGGGAACACTATCTTAATATTAATATATTTAATCTGAAATTATAGATTTCTAATATACCTACTATGTAATTCTATATATAATTCTATTTTCTGAGACCTACTACTTTAAGAGATTAAAATTTAAGACCTACTACTTTGAAAAATTGAAATAGGACCTAGAAAGACAGTTTTCCTAGAATAAACATCCTATAAATATATTAGGAACACGTTCTAATTACGTTTTAGTAGCCTACCTTTTATCCCCTAACTCTAGTAATATCTATACGGAATCTCTTTACTATTTATCTTTAGTAATCTTTAGTATTCGTTTAAATTTAGCTAGAAATATTAGCTATAATAGATAAGTTTATATATATATATTTACTTACCTAACCTTTCTCCTATCCTTTTTTTTGGATTACTTACCTTATAAAGGGGTATAGATAGTAAATCCTCTTTTAATAAGAAAGCTTCATACTTCATTTAGATCTAAGTATTAACCTAATTCTTAATACTACTACTTTAAGTAGGAAGACCTTATTAGGTAGTAATTATAGGATTTATAGAAGATGATTGTGTTAAGAGTATATTTAGAATATGTTCTCCCTTATATCTCTTTATAACCTTCTCGTAGAATGTCTTTACAGCATATTTACGAAGAAGAGAGGATCTACCTATCTATATAGGAGATAGTTTATACTATGGGTGATACTTTTTAACATGGTGAATTAGAGCACCCTATCTATAAACTTTCTCTATAAATATGATTAAAGCGTGTTCTAAACGTACTTAGCTAGCTTATACTATAGAGATAGGTATTATCTCTAGTAAAGTATGCTTAACAGAAGAACTCTCCTTAGTATATAATATAACACCCTTCATTATCCTTTAAGGAGAACTTAGTAGAACTAATAGGTAGTTCTAATAGCTTACTATATCGTTAGTAATTAGCCTAGAATCTAATAAGAACGCGTTTAGAATATTAAATCTTATTATATACATTTTTAAGAAGTTACTTTAAGTCTATAGTAAATTTTGATTAGAATATAGGATATAAGGAGGGAGGAAGATAGAAAGTTTATTTATAACGTCTAAAAATTTTTCTACGCTAGGTAAGAATGGGTTTAGAACACGTTTAGATTAGATTTTAATAATATTTACCCTATCTTTATTCAAATTTATATATCTCTTTATTAAGCTTAAATCTTACCTTCGCTACTTCTAATCTCTACCTCTCTAAATTAAGCTATACTTTCTCAGTTTCAATCTTTTGATTAGAGAGTAGAGTTTATTATTAAAGCGATATTTAATCTATACTATAAAAATATAATTAAAATATATTTATAACTACTTCTAGTACTTACCTTTATACTAGGGATAATAGAATAATACTAGATTATACTATTAATCTTAATTAAGATTATAAGGCTCCTCTAGGCTTTAAGCTACCTCTCCTTCCACGTTGTGATTGTGTATTATAACCAGATAAACTTATAGGTAGAAGTAACTTATCCTTATTATTAAAAATAATTATAGTATTATAAATCTTCTTTCGTTTACATTCTAAATATATTTAGCTTAAGTATAACTAAATTCCTATCTATACTTACTTATCTCCCTTACCCGGTTTTTAAAGAAGTGTTAACTAATAGTAGATACTACGCAGTAGATATATTAAATCCCATATTTATTATAAGCGTTAAACTCTTTTATATCTTATAGATCTATTTTTCTTAAACTAGATTATATTTAGAACGCGTTTAGAATAAACATAGATGTCTTACGTAATTATTATAGTAAGGAGAGTAAGTCTTTGTCCAGTTTAGTATCCCTTCTAACCAGCTTACTTAGTAGTATTAGAATGTGACTCTAATATATTCTAATCTTATAGAGGGATGCTACTATAACACTATATAAGGCTAGATAAAGTAATAGCACTCCTTTTATCCTCTACCTAATTTTAAACGCTCTACCTTTCTTCCATACCTATGTATACTCGTTATAAACACGTTCCGAACATATTATAGAGGCCTTATAAAGTAGATTAATAAGCTATATATACTCTACCTATATTAAGGCGTTAAGAAGACTCATCATATAGCCCTACGCTAAGTCCTATACTTACTTATCTCTAATAGTTGCTTTTGTTATACTACGCTAAAAATGGATGTGACAGAATTATATAGTATATCTTATATACTAGGTCCAGTATCGTCTTTAAGGGTTAAATGATTAAAGATATTAATAGAATTCTAAAAATATAATTAGAATACATTTAGAACATGTTTAGGTAATTATACCTATAGCCTACATCTAGTCCATATTAATAGTAACACCCTTAAAGCCTATACCATTTATATACTTCTACTAGATTAGCCTTTAAACATATTTAGAATATTCATTAAAGAAAGCTCTTATTATAAGTTAATATATATCACGCGTTTTAGTATCTATTATAATCCTTCTAAGTATAAGAACTATAGATATTAGAATATCCCTTAAATATATTTAGAATATATTTACGTACGCTTTTCTCTTTGGAATAAAATACAATAATTAAAACTTTAAACTATAGTTATTAAAGACGTTTATAGGATATATCTATCTAGAAGGTCTCTTACTCTAAGAGAATCTTAGCCCCTTTGTTATAGAAACAGATAATGATATTACCAGATACTAATAAAATAATATAATAGATATACATCTAGTATTATTTATAAGTCTATTCTAAATATATTTAGAATCTATTCCTACTTATAGTTTCTAGGATTTAATTATAAGTCTTCTAATCAAAGATTACACCTTTAAGTCTATTTCTATATAAAAATTATATAAGCTTTTCTTATTTAATTAGTCTTGAAATTTAATCCTTATTAGCAAAAGTAATACTAAGGTTCTTAATACTTCTAAACCCTTTTAATATAAGGTAGGCTACTAGTTATAGAGAGTTTAGGAATTAGGCTAGAATATGTTAGAATCCTATTCTAAACGTGTTCTAACATTTATATATATACTATATAAGGCTAGGCGTTAGTATTAGATAGAGAATATTCTTAATAGTCTAAAGCTACTACTCTTCTAGTATATAAGATAGAGGAGGATATAAAAATATATTTCAAACATGATTAGAATAATATAAGGAATAGCCTTAATATTAATTAGACTAAAATATCCTAAATTACTAGATAAGTGCCGCTCTTAATCATTATACCTTATCCTTAAGGGTAATTAACTCCTATATTATAGTTAGAATCCATTCTAAACGTATTCTAGTAATCTTATTATACTTCTTTATCCTATAAACTCTAGGCTCAACCATATTATAATACTATTTAGTAGCTTCTTAATTAGGAGACTATTAATAAAAGGTACTATAGGTGCTAAATATTAACCTTTGGATATACTAGTTATATAAGGTGACTCTTAGTATACTAAGTAGACTAGTATTAGCTTATATAGCTAATATACCATTAACGCTCACCAATGATAGGCTAGAATACGTTAGGAGGCTATTCTAAATATATTTAATTCTATATCTACTAATTATTAACGTTATGGAGCATAGAAATATATATATTTTTTAATTTATATATACACCTACTCTAAATCTTTATAGAGCACTAAGATATACGTTATAAGTATAAGTAAGTTTAGAATAAGCTTTAAACGTGTTCTTACCCAATAGCCTCTTCTTTTCTATAGTTTTCTTCCCTATAGTTAACCGCTTAGAGCCCCTTAGCTTTTTATATAAAGTATTATCTATCTTATTATAATAATATATTTGTAACTCATTCTAAAGGTATTTATAGTAATTAATCCTAGAATAATTATACTTAGATTTTATTACTATTCCACCTAGAAATGGGGATACTATATAATGGTACTTATAGATGTACTACTTTAAATACTAAAACTAAAACATGTTAGGAACGTGTTATAGATATATTCTAGTAGCCTAGTAGCCTTACCTTAATAGTAAGTTTAAATATATCTTCTCTTAATGGTGTTTAACTATTATCATTACTTAGTATTTAAATAACGTAGGTGTAGCTATTTAGTATACCCTTTAGATATATTAGAATAACTAACGTATATTCTACATCCTATATAGTAAGTGGTGGTGTATAACTATTGCTAATAGTAAATACTACTAGTTCTTTTCCTAGAATAAGTTATAAACACGCTTTAAACATGTTCTAGTTTTACTAACCTCCCTAATATCATGCCTAGGTTCTTCCTTAGGCTCTAGCTCAACATAGGAGCTAAAATTATTATCCTTAATTAATTGAAAGATTGGAAAGGGGTTGAAGACTACTAGGGGTTAACTTGCGCTTATATCTACGTGTTTAAACGTGTTTGTAGCTAAGCTTTCATAAATTTAAATTTATTAACATTTTATTAGGTAATAGGTATAAGTACTTTGTCAGCTATTTAACCGACTGACCTGACTTGACTATTAAGTCTAGTCGCTTGGCGGCTCCACTTCTTACCTTTTCTAGTATAGTCAGGTCGGCCGAGGTAAAAGCCAGGTCCGGTTGACCTGCGGCCTCTGTGACCGCCGCACCCCACGTCCCACGCTTTGCTAGGCTAGCATCTGCAGCGAATGACCTCAGCCGCGGCACAAGCCTGTGAGCACTCGCACCTGCCTTCGACCTCTCCTCCTCAGCTTGCTCAGCACCGCCTCTCCATGGCCGAGCATTCTATATAGACGGAGCAGCACCCGCCAGAGTTGCCTTCTACAACACGAGAAAGCATCTCGACCAGCAGCTCGCTTGGATCCGCGGGTTGTTTTCATCGGCACAGATATCTCAAGCTCCAACACCTGTGAGTGCAACTAGTCGACTATCGTCACACAGCGGAAATGGCAAACGACCGCCCTGAATCGACAAGGCCGCGGCCTGTTCCTTCCTCGTCGCGAGCCTCCGACCGTAGCTCGCCCTCAGCGTCCATCCCCCGCGAACACTCAACAGCCCGTCTAGGCTCTCCGGTGCCTTCCATCCCGATCGGCTCTGCACCAGTACGGCAGATTCCTACGCCGGCTCAGCTGGCGTCTGAGGAGCCATCGGTAGAACAGACCCCGCTGCCCGGGCGTGAAGGTGCCCAGTCATCTCTCCCAGGGCCCGGCGAGTCAGCGTTGTCCTCAGCGTTACGGGAATCGTTTGGCAGGAGCCCGCCACGCTTTGGCACGCCACCGATACGGCCACTCTCGCCTGCGCAAGAACCGTCCAACCTACGCGATACGCTCAGTAATTATGGATCTTTTGACGCGAGGAGTCGATCCCCGACCGTGCCTTACGAAGACCCCGAAATCATTCGCCGTCACTTAGCAGGACCCCAGAAACCGTCTATATCGAACCTTTCGGCTAGATACGGCTCCCCGGCGAGATCGCAAGCAGGTCTCGTGGCAGATGCGGATTCGGTCAGCCGGGGCAGGCGAGGCTCATCGGATTCTGAAGAAGAGTTTTCGAGCTTGCAGCTGCAGGGCGGAGATATCACACGCCAGATATACAGGTGGTCCGCGCAGCAGGAGGCTGAGGAACGACAGAAGATGAAGCGCAGCCAGAGCTTCTCGGCCGACCGCGCCCGGCCTCACGAGCCTGTGCTGGATATTGATTCAATACGACAACCCGGTGGCTTTCGCCGTAACTTCATACACAGGGCTGCTGACTCCTCGCCAGCGCCAGGGCCCTCGGGCTATGGTACTGTAAATCAACGATCGCAACCCGTTGTCTTCACCAACAATTTCCTCGAGTTCCTGACGCTCTATGGGCACTTCGCTGGTGAATCCCTGGAAGAAGATGATGAGGATCTGGGTCCAGACGAGTACTTCTCTTCCGACGCTCTGACTTCTGGGGAGCACACTGAAGACGAGCGAGAATACGGCGAGAACAGCGCGCTGCTTACACCGGGCAAACGGCGTAAGCGCAAAACCAAGGTGGCAGGCAAGGGAAGTCCCACTGGAGCCGCTATGCTGCTGCTTAAAAGCTTCGTTGGCACCGGCGTCCTCTTCCTTCCTCGCGCTTTTCTGAATGGAGGTATGCTGTTTTCGAACGTAGTGCTCCTCAGTGTTGCTGGCCTCTCCTACTTCTGCTTCGTCCTCCTGGTCTCGACTCGTCTTGTCGTAGAGCATTCCTTTGGTGACATGGGATTTCACCTCTACGGAAAGTGGATGCGCAACATGATCAACTTTTCGCTCGTCATTTCACAACTTGGATTCTCCTCTGCATACATAGTCTTTGTCTCCGAAAACCTGCAGGCTTTTGTACTCGCTGTATCAGACTGCAAAACGCACATCAGCATCGGGCTCATGATCCTGATGCAGATGATAATCTTCCTGCCGCTCTCACTTTACCGTAACATCAACCACATCCAGAAGCTTGCCCTTGTCGCGGACCTTTTCATCGTTCTTGGTCTTGTATACCTGTATTACTACGACATCCTTACCATTGTTGGCCAAGGTGGTATCTCCGATATCGCCAACTTCAACAAGAATGATTGGACACTGTTCATCGGAACGGCCATTTTTACATTCGAAGGAATTGGGCTTATTATTCCGATCCAGACTGGCATGAAGAACCCGAAGAAGTTTCCTAATGTACTCGGCCTGGTCATGATCATTATCACTGTCATATTCCTGAGCATGGGTGCTCTTTCATATGCAGCATTCGGCTCGAAGACCAAGACCGTGATTATTCTGAACATGCCACAAGACAACAAGTTCGTCAATGGCGTCCAGTTCATATATTCCTTGGCTATCCTTCTTTCGACTCCACTGCAGATATACCCAGCCATCGAAATCACTAGCCAGCAGCTTTTTAGCAGGTAAGTGTTCTCAGGATGCGTTGAATGCTCTTCCTGTGCTGATGTCACTAACTTTCTTTCGTAGGACTGGCAAGTACAACCCATATATCAAGTGGAAGAAAAATTTCTTCCGTTTCTTCATGGTCGGCGTTTGCGCCACCCTCGCTTGGGTAGGCGCAAACGATCTAGATAAGTTTGTGGCACTCGTCGGAAGCTTTGCCTGCATCCCGTTGGTTTACATATACCCGGTAAGCTTGTACCACTCCCCAGGATGACGCATTTGGCTAATCATGCTCAGCCTATGCTTCACTACCGAGCCGTCGCACGTACGTCTACAGCGCGCTTAATAGACATTGTTGTTTGTATCATAGGCTTCGTTGGTATGGCGTACACAACTGCGCTCACCATCAGCAGCTGGGTGCACGGCGACAACAAGAAGCCTCCGGGTTACTGCGATAGCAGGATGCCTTGAGAACGTCCTTGACGTCCTTGGTGCCTTGCATCGTGGCTGCTATTTCTTCTTTGTATCATTGCATCGTATTTTAGCGATATAGCATTGGGGTAGAGTTGTCATTTTTGCATGAATACTGCTGAACTTAGTTGAATGTAGATGAGGTTGTGGTTTTGTAAGGAGACGTCATAGATTACCGTAGCTAAAGGCTCACGCCTAAGAAAATCATTGCGCATAGAGGAATGATGCAGCGTTTCATCATGCTAGCAAAGCGAATTAAATTGGTATATCATTGTGTACCATGTCATTGACAGGGGTAGTGCAGCTTGAACGACGCTGCGTTACATGCTCGGAACGCGTTGTGTGGTATATTGAACACTAGACTATTCGCTATCATCATCACTGCTGGAATCATCACCATTCTCCTCGGCAGGCTCCTCTTCCTCCTCCGCATCTTCAGGTGTCCCCGTCATGATGAAAGCTTTCATACACGTTATTCGCGTCCCTGTGGTATACGTGCCTAACAGCTGTCCAACTTGCTTCGCAGTAAACCCCTTGCCTTTGTCTGTATCCGCGCCTGCCCCGAGCTCATTCGAATTCAGATTCCATAATCTGACTGTGCCATCGCTGCTCCCGGAGATGATGAGAAAAACACCATCTGCCAGCTGTAAAATCTCGAAGTCTTTCACTCGGCCCGAGATACCAGCCGCTGGACCACCTATGACTGCAATTAAGTTACTTTGAGGGATATCATCCTCTTTCTCGCTGGTGGTTGCCGGCTCGGTCGTGGAATTCGTGTCGTAGAGCATGATGCGGCCGTCCTCGGTCGAGACAAGCAAAGTGCCCGGACCCGCGTCCGAGGGCAGATAGTGCATCTGATGTATCTTCGTCCGCGGAGTAGGTAAGATCTTCGCTTTGGGTTTGCAGTCGATGCCGAAGATGACGACGCCGCGCTCAAACGCAACGGCGAACTCCTCGCCCTCACCATCCCATACGACTTTCCTGCCTTCGCCGCTGCCGAAGCGGCCCTCGCCTACCGAGGCGAGAATGTCTCTGCTGAAGCTGAGCACGCCGGCCTTCTTTCCTGTCACAAGATTCCATAGGCGCATGCATTTCTCGCCTTTGCCGACGCTGACCATCAACTTCATGCTGGGGTGCACGGCGAAGTCGTTGACGCCAGCGGGAACTTCGCCGGGGGCTGCGGTATCGCCGGAAGGCCGGCCCTGGGCTTTGGGAATAGGTGCTTTGATCGTTGATAACGGGGCCCAGTCGCGCGTCCGCGTGATGGTAATTGTGCTATCTTCCGACGAACTTAAGAGTTTACTCCTAGAAGGGAAGTATAATGCAGTGACGCTGGATGAGTGGTGCAGCAAAGCGCCGAGCTCCTTGTTCTTGGAGTTCTCAGAGACAGTGGTGCCATTGAGTGAGGGTAGATGCGGTTTTGATTTCGAGGGTGCTGGCGGTGCGGTGGATAGAGAATACAAGTTTATGCGCTCGTCGGTGCTGCCTGTGGCCAGAGTGACTTTTGAAGACTCGTCTGTCGGAGGTGTGAGCGCCAGGCAGCGGATGGCCGAGGTGTGTGCGTTGAACAGGAAGGTGTCCGAGAAATTAACCTTGGGCCGATCTTCCTCTCCGGCGGTGGCTTGTCCCGTGACGAGGCCATGAGGAATGGCTGCGGTGAAGCCATGCAAAACTCTTTCGTATGAGCCAGTGATGATTTGAACCGTTCTAATGTCTTCTCCTTCTCCTGATGGTGCTGTCGCTGTTGTTGCCTTGCTCTCTGCGCCTGCAGCCTGGCCGCCGTTCACTGCAGCTTCCTTGCTTCTGCGTGCTGGAGATTCCGTCCGTACCGTCCGTTTTGGCGCCGATACGACACTCTCCTTCCCCCTCTTCACCTGCTTTGCCGGATTTGCTCCGTCCACGACCTCTCTCTTCCTTTTAGCCATTCTGGGTGTTCAAGGCGAAAAGTTGTAGTCGTCGAACGCGTGCAGCAGCAACACGAAATTTTGAGATTCTGCCGGAACGCGCTAGCCCCGTGCAGCTAAGCGGACGCTTATCGCTGCGGGCGGTGAGGCCCCCAGAAGGTGCGAGCGAGCCGTCTCCTTCTCTCACGACTCTCGCGCCCAAGCCGTCCCCATCAGTCTGAGTACTGCCACCGACATTTCCATCAACGCTCACTCTCTAAACGATCCGAAATCCATCACATTGGCGGCACTCGTGGAAAACGGATGTCGGCCACCGATTGTCGGTTCTCATATGTCCCTCGACAGCCTTCGTGATGCGCATTTCCGGGAGAAAAAGAACGAGATCGCGTAAGTAACTCGCGATTTTAATATCGAATCGCGGTTCATTCGAACTGCACCGGCTATGCGACACGGAAAAATCGCTCAGATTTAATTATTATCGAGTGGTGGTGCTAATATCGCCGTGCATAGGCATTGCGAGCTGTCGCGGAAGCGCAAGCTGCGGGAGCTTTACAACTACACAGCGCTGCTGAATGCGGGCCACCTACCCCAGGTTCACGACTGGTCCATCAGCGACGAGCCAAATGAAAATGAGGCCCACTTCCTCGACGAAAACGATATCACGAAGTAAGCTTGCCCTCGCTTTGCCTAGTTTTATCTTGCACTATTCTCAGAGTTGTGTTCGCGTCAATCGTCGCCGTCGCGCGATTGCTGTTGATGCATTCCACTGACGGTTGCCCACAGAGGTCGACGCTTCAACGATGCAACTCTCCCCTTTCCCACCCAATATGCATCTCTTCCTGCATTACCGTTTCAGTCGCCTGCCAAAGTCCCTTTTGCTGCTCTTTCGAAGTCATCTCCATCTTCCACTATCGGCGCCAAACTAGAGGAACAGTTGCATGCCGCATCTGCATCACCTTCCGTCGCGGCCCAGCCGTCACCATCCGTGGAAAAGTCAGCCCTGAGCGAACCTATCATTGTCGCGGAATCCTCACCAGTCCAGTCCCAGGCTACCGTATCTCCAGTTGATGCACTAGCTATAGACAAGGCTACCGGCGAGACTCCACTGCTACCCTCTGTTGAACTCTCAGAATCAACCACAATCCAGGACTTACGGCAAGAGGAAGCCATCACCGATGGACCGTCTGTTGATCCAAAAGATGCAATCCCACCGTCTACAGAGGATATGGCTGCACTACCAGATGGCGCTCTGTTGGACAAGCGAAAAGTTGACACGCCCAAAGCCCCACAGGTAGTGCATCTACCATCAAAGGAAGTGCAAGAGTCAAGGTTGCAAGAGACGGAGCGGAAGTTGGAAAAGGCGGCAGAGAAGGAACGAAAAGAGGATGAGAGGCTGACAATACCAAACGCGAACGCAGCAGTCGATCCAGTATCATCACCTTCGTCTACCGTCGGCCCGTACTCGCAAACGACGCCGCATGCGCCGCATCACTCGCCCGATACCAGTCCAGAAACCGAGTCTTTCCGCGAACGACGGCAGTCGCAAGTCGAAGTTGGCTTATTGGATCCTGTGGCCCAGCAGGCTAAAGATGACCATGAACACTTGTTGCAGGAGCAGATGCATTTGGCTAGAGAACGCGCCCGCGCGGACAGTACCGCTGAGGATGATGTTGAAAGACAGATCGAGGATGAACAGGCGATCCGCCTGGCGCGTGATGGCAAGGCACGTTTGAGTGAATCAGAAGGAGCTCCTGCTGCTGGATCAGAAGCGCTGACAGAGCATGCCGAAGCTGTTGTGCGCGAAGTCGAGGTTGAGGAGACGGGTCCAGCTACTGATGAGCCGGCGGCTGACTCATTACCTACACCTACGACTACCGCTCCAGAACCCTCGACGGTGGAACCTGAGAATAATAGTGAAGAGCCACAGCAACCTTCATCATTGGGTTTGGAACATCCCACCCCGCCTGCGGATGTCGATGTAGAGATGGAGGAAGCGTCTCTTCCACCGAAGGGACCACGGCCTGCCCAGGCATCTCCTCAATCTCATCCTACGACAGTACCAGTCTGCTCTGACTCATTACCCCAGAAGTCTGTTTCTGAGGTTGTTGACGAGCGGACCGAAAAGTCGCCCTCGAAGGCTGTTCTTACACCACACTCTGATAATATCTCGCATTCGGTGAACACTACACGATTTCCCAAGGATCAGAAGCGAAAGGCGGTATCAACTGTCATTTTCGCTAAACCAGACATGAGTCGCACTACAAAGACGCTGCAATTGTACAACGAGGACTATGCATCCCTTCAAGGCGCATCACAAGATTCCAGCAGGGACTACCTCCAAGGACTTTTCCAGTATCAAGCTCACCACCCCCCTCGATCATTACCACTTTCGGACCTGGTGGCTTCTGCACGGAAGACTCTGTCCACAGCTGGTACGCTTGCAGTGATCCGAGAAGCCCATGACTACAAGATCCTAAAGAGGGTCTATCAGTTACAAAATGCAAACAGGTGGTCACTACGACAGCTGAAGAAGTCTGCTGAACCAGAGCGACCTATCACCCATCAAGACCACCTCCTAGCCGAGATGAAATGGATGCAGACCGACTTCAAAGAGGAGAGGAACTGGAAGAAATCGCTTGCTGCTACTTTCGCTGAGTGGTGTGCTGAATACGTGAATAGCAGCCCTGAAGGACGAATGTTGCTACGAGTGAAAGCGCAGATCCCGACATCGAAACCTGTTGATGAGGATATGGGTGATGCACCTACCCCAGACCTCATTCACTCCGGCGCCAACGAAACGGAAAGCGAGTCTTTCGCTGATGACGAGGAGCTCCTGTCTCCACTTTACTCCAGCCCACCCACCGGCCTCTTCTCTTTGGGATTCAATGATGTAGTAATGAAAATCGACCGAACGCCCGCTAGCGACGCTATGTTACGTGAGCTCCCACTATACGAACCGGTGCTTGAAGGAGCAAGTGACATTACTCCGCTATCGTTTGTGGACCCTCCCATTCTCCCTGTGTCGAAATTCGTCAGTGGCAAACTTGTATCACAAATACGCGGTCCTCCACGTAAGCGCAGCCGCTACGAATACGATTCTGAGGACGAGCCTTCCACCCCGCCCAGCAGATCCGGAACCTCTGCTGAGCATTCGATGCCCTCTACTCCCGGCAGGAGGCTATTTCATCGCAATGATCTACCGCCAGAATATACAGATGTGGCCTTGTTCAACGCAGAGAATAGGCACATTCGCGACCGACTACATGCTTCTCATCAGTTTAGGCCACCTACCGAGTTCCCGATGCCGTCAGTGTCTTTCTTCGAGAACCGACAGTCGTCACAATGGCTCTGGGAAGAAGATCAAAAGCTGCGTGCTTTAGTGAAGGAATATACTTTCAACTGGTCATTAGTTGCGCAGCAGCTTGCCTTGCCCTCTCTGTTCAAAGCTGGGTCTGGTCGACGCACCCCTTGGGAGTGCTTTGAGCGTTGGGTGCAGTTGGAAGGGCTGCCGTCAGAGATGTCCAAAACGCAGTATTTCCGCACCTATCAAAGTCGCCTTGAACAGGCGCAGAGGACCGTTGCTGCGCAACATCAAGCACAGCAACAGCTCATCCAGCAACAAGCCCAAAATGGCCAGAGTATTCCAACTCAGACACCCAGGAGGCGAACAAACCAGCCCATACGTGTTGAGAGGCGAAGAGAGAATAGGCATCTTGCCATCATCGATGGTATGCGGAAATTAGCTCGTAAGCGCGAGTCCATTGCACATAAGCAAGCCGAGTCCCAGAAAGCTGCCGCGTTACGCAAATTACACGAACCTGTGCAGCCAAAGAGCAACGTGCATACTCCCCAAGAATTTTCCCGACTGAAATGGGAACGCGAGGAGAGAATGAAGCAGAAAATGCTTCAACAGCAACAGGAGTTGCACGCAAGGGTATGTAGACTTGGTTTTACTACGTTCGTGAAGCTAACATTGGCCAGCAATTGGCACAACGTACAGCCCAGATGCAGGGACAAGGCATGGCTAACGGAGTTGGCCAACAGCAACGAAATGGAACGCCCGGCAATATGCCAAATGCTACCCCACAAATGGCGAACGCTTCTCAGCAAGGTCCTAATTCCGCTGCGGCTAATGCTGCCATGGCAGCACGAGCACAGCAACATCAAGCGATGCAACCGAATTTTCCAAATGCCAACATGAACGGTGGGATGCCCATGGGCTCGTCTGGTGTTCCTCAGGCGCAGATGCAGGCCAATATGCCGAACTCCCAACGGATGGCTCCTCCGGACCAGGCTCGGCTGGCCATGCAGAGAGGCCAGTTTCCTAATGCTAACCAGCAACACCAGTTTCAGCTCCAACAACAGCAGATCAACATGGCTAGCAACATGACCCAGAACATGGGAATGAACAATATGCCGAATGCGAACATGATGGCATCTATGGCGGCCCAGAACATGAACGGGAATATGACAGCTTCTTTGAATGGAATGTCGAACAATGCTGGATCTCCGCGGATCAATCAGGCTACTGCAAATATGCAGAACCCTGCTCGACCATTGTCAAGTGGACATATGCCGCAATTATTGCAAATCCAAAATAATCTAAAGGTACAGCATCCGGAATGGTCCCAAGAACAGGTCCAGAAAATGGCGTCTGATCATCTTGCCCGGTTCCTAACAAAACAACGCGCACAGGCAATGAATGCAGCCGCAGGCTCTCCCGGCATGGCCCAGTCTCCCCAAATCGGAAACAACATGTACATCCACAACGGCAACATGACTGCGAATAGCCCATCTCCCAACGCAGTCCAGCAGTACCAGCAACAACTGGTTAGACAGCAGCAGATGATGAGTCGGCAGAATGGACAAGCAGGCAGCCCAGGCATGGGCCCAAGACCCTCGAGCCGGAGTGCGACACCGCAGAATCCTCAGCTGCAGCAGAGTCCAAGTCTTCAGCAAGCCCAAATGTAGGCTCGAGGCAAAACCTTTAGCTGATGCTGCCGGACAGGCATCGCTTCATGATTTCGAACTGTATATGATTATTTAATGAACCCAATTCTTTCGATTCTTTGAGCGCAGACATGACGAGCGATGAGGGCGTTCGTGGGCCACACAGGCCACTCTATCACTAGGGGACACGAACAACAGCATGGTGTTTGGCGTTTACAGCGCGACTCGGATGGGAGGAAATGCGATGAGCAGGTTGCTCAGATAGGCTCGGATGGGTGGGTGGACATAGTGTTTAGGCTTTCTGGCTCGCTCGAGCCGATGCGAAGCCTTTCTGAATATCTGAATTCATAAGGTAGTTCGACTGTGGAAGTCGATACAACGAATCAACATTAGCACTTTTGCTTAAAGTCGCCGAAGCTCGGATCTGGTTCTCATGGATGTGTCATTTGTTAATGTGCATTATGTGAGACTACAGTACTCTTAAAATTTATGTCCATGTCTCCCACTCTTCGCTAAGTGCAGTAAGATATATTAAAACTAGGGCTATACCGAAGGGACCAAGTAAGGCTGAGGTCCAATTCGTCTGTTTCCTCGCTTATTGAAATCGCATTCATGCCATAGTCCACTTCATGTTACTCCATATAATTTTGATGTATTCGGTCTCTTACACATAGCCTTTTCCCGCGACCAGCAAGAAAGTTCCGATTTGCCTTACGTAACCTGGGGCCACGCAGATTGCAGTGCGCCCTTGGACGTTTGTTCCTCCTGTGAATCATTGACTGCCCTTGTCCTAATCAGCGAACCCACTGCGGAAGAGACGAACGATGCCTAAAGGGAGATGTTGATCGAATTGATATGCTGGTGTTCAATCCTTTTATTTTGAGATCTATTTAGTCTGTGGCTCACGACAGACTATGTTGGTCAAAGGCCAGCTACACTACGCAGCCCAATCACTATCGTCCTGAGCAATATTGATACCCGTGATATCAAGGCCTTGTGCTTCGCCAATCGCACCCTCAGCATCGCTATTGACCCCGCTCGTCTCCGCACTGACGCCCCTCTCTCGCTCTTCCTCCTTCTCTTCCTCCACCTCCCAGTCATCAGCCACCTCAACCTTCTCCTTCTTCGTCTTCCTCGGCAGGCTCAACACCGCGAACCCGCTTTTCGTCCCGATCGGCGCGCTCTGCAGAACGCGGCGGACTGGCGCCCCCTTGGCGATCTGGCTCCATCCCGCACCAGGCGCATCGTCGCTCTCCCTACGCTGCACATTGAGCGAGGCATCTGTGCGGACGAGTTGGAGTTTGCCCATGGAGTTGGACGCGAGAGCGGCCGAGAGCGCGGGTTTGATGGACTGAAGCATACTTTCGATCTCGCGTTCGGTAACGCTAACGCGGGCAGCGATGGGCGGCTTGAGAGAGACTTCCTCAGACGGGAGGAAGTTAATCTCCAGTTCCAGGGGGTAGCCTGTTTTGGGCATTGTGCTTCTCAACACTGTAGTGATCTCTTCAACTGTGAGAGCAAAGCGAGGATTCGTGAGTAGGAAGCCGTTGTACGGATCTACAGGTTGGCTATTAGGCTTAGGATGCGATGCAAGGGTGTAAGAATTTGTTGTTCTCGCTGTGGTTGCTGCGGTTGCACGCTCACGCTGCCGGATCCGCACACAGTCAGCCAGGGTCTTCATGGGCGCCATTACGAAGCGCGGCGTCTTGAAAAGGGCGACGTGACGATGCGGCTCGGGATCCATGCTCTCCGAATCGAGGCCAAAATCTTCTGCAAGCGAGTGGATAAAGGCGCGTTGCTGACGTTGCATTGGTTTAAATCGCATACGCTTTTCGTCCGGGTTTGCTGCAAAAAGCCTGAGGATCTTCTCTTGTGCAGCCGCCCAAGTCGAGTTACGCTGATACATGTTCAAAGTATCAGCTTGGTAAGGAACGTGATCGTCCTGACGATCTGGGTCGATATTCAATGCCGAAGCCAGGATCTGGTTCCTCTGTAACCGGGAACACTCGTCGTCGCACTTCAATACTTTCTTGTTGTTGCCCTCGCTGTTATTTGAGGCGTTGCATTTGGCTTCTTGTTTGATCCGCTGGCATCCGCAGGTTATCAAGATTTTGTGCTGGCAAGGCTTCTCTTCCTTGCAAGGCGTTGGAAAGTGGCAAGGAGCCATACAAGGATGACCGCAGACGCCCAGTTCCTTGTCGCAAGCCTGTATGCATGGCTCTTCGCACTCTCCAGGTCGATGACATTGCTTTCGACATCGATGTGACCCGCATGCCAGTTGCCTTCCACAAATTTCCGCGCAACGGACTTCGTTGAGGTGGCAAGGCTGGTTTTTGAGTTTATTTTTTCCACAAAGGCAGGATTTCGTTGTGAGAAACGGACATATAGGGCAGTTCTCGTCGCCCTCATGGCAATTGTGTGATACTTGAGGATGACCACAATCCTTTGATCGTTCGCACTCGTATCGGCAAGGTGGAGGCTTCGTACCGCATGGCAAAGGTGGTTGGAGTACAGTGCGGCCGCAATGACAGCTAATTTCCTCGAATATGGCCTGCACAGTTAGTACCAGGTGTATCAAAAGAAAATTAGATATTTTGTTTTACTTACATCACGACAAGTGCCACACGCACCCTTGTGGCACAGTTCCTGGCAACGATGGTCGGGATTACCACACCTTAGCTGACGACCGCAAGGTCGGGTGCAAATATGCTCTGCCTCGATGCCATCATCACGAGGATACCGCACAGAGTCGATGGGTCGGTGCTTGCGACGTGTCGACTGCCGCTCGCTAGCTTTTCGTTCCCCCGAGCAGCAGCGTTCCCCACATTCATGTCGGCCGCAATTAAGTGATGTGCGGCAAATCCGCATGCAATGGGGCGGCTCCTCGACACCCTGATGGCATACAGTTTTCGAGGTAGTTCTCCCGCAACGGCAGCTGATCTCCATGGTTAGTAGGCATGATGGACAATTGCCTTGGTGACATCTCTGCTGGCATGCGTGCCCGCAGTTGAGCGTCGTTCCACATGGTTTTGAGCAATCCGGTATTGGATCCTCACACGTCGACCGCGCAATGTCCGAGATCTCGCGTAGAGGTGTCTTTCCACATGGGCAGTGAGAGACGACATCGGGCGAACGTGGGCAATGAGCTGGATTGGTGTCTTGTCGGTGGCAGGTCTTTCGACAAAAATGCTTCCCACAATCGAAGGGTCGTTCACACGCGTTCGGGCATTCGAAGACGCCCACCCAGCTCTCAACTGTTGATGATCCGTCATCAGCCAAGTGTAAGAGATTACTGTCCCTTTCTGGCCCTCGCTCGCAGCATAGAATGTCCTTCTCTTCTTGCCCGCAGTAACACCTCGCGGGTATACGCACCTCACAAACACCACAAGACCCTTCATGACATGGCTGCAAACAGTAATGCTCGCCACAAGGCATCAATTGCCCGCAGACGGTACCGCAGCTCCACCCGTGCTCATAGTCTGTGTCCAAGCAACGTCGCGTGCTTGACTTCTTGCCGCAGAAGCAATGCTGCGTAGGTCCCATTAAGGAGCAAGGAGGGCAGGGTCCAGCATGGCATGTCGTTGGACAAGGGTGAGGACACTTCTTAGGTAAGGCTCGCGGCCGGGCGCATGTCTGTCCACAGGAGAACGGCGGCAGGCCTGGGAGGGACTTTGGATCCATTTCCTTTTCACACCAGCACGAAGGTACCCTCGGCAGCTCATCTTTGGGATAGTTGCAGCCTGGACACCGCCATTGCCTCGGAGGTGGTAGCTCACCGTCAGGCGCCTGCTGTCGCGCAGCGGCTGAGCCCTCGTTGGTGGACCATTTTTTGATACAGCTCAAGTGGAACACCATCCAACACGTCCTACATGACCATATGCCCTTTGTTGTCCTCCTGACTTCCTCTGTACAAATAGCGCACTCATAATGTCCATTGTCTATATCTTCATGGGTGCGAGTGGGAATATCGGGTGCGGTCGACTTTGGCGCTTGCGGCTTCTTCTGACGTGGTGGGCGTGTTCGTTGGGGGGGCGGCTGGTCCACCAGGAGTGAATTCTGGTGCGTCGGCTTGCAAACCAGAGGCTGGGACAGGAGAATCCTCATGCTCAACTGCCAATTGCGCCGCCGCTCGTGGTGGGACCCTAGGGTGGTGCTGGAAACCGCCTCTTCCTCTCCGATTCTGCGATCGAGGCTCTGAAGGACCTCCTGCTTCAATGTCTGCGTTCACAATGGGTGATTGTCCGCGGCCCCTTCCTCTACCCCGCCCTCTGCCATTTCGTCCTCCTCGTGGCGCTGTGGGTGTGGGTGCGTGTGCTCCCCTGCGGTTGCACCACCTCTTGCTGCTGCGTTGTCTCTTGCTGTTGTGGGCCTGCAGACGGCCGGTCTGCGTGTCGGTTTCGAAATCGCGGGCGGCGTCGACGCGGCTCATTGCTCTCTGAAGCGCCTGCAGTGACTGCTGCGGCACCACTGGCGGCCGACATGCTGCGTTCAATTAGGTGTGAATGCAGAGCGCTCTTTGAAAAATCCAGTATGGCAATGGGATTGCGTAACAATGGTGCAGCACTGAGCGAAGGTTGCTGCAGTCCGGTCTGTGTCGCCTGTGCTGGGACTATGGGAAAGATGCTACAAAATGAGGGCTACAAAGTTAGGCGGAGGTTAGTGGCGAGCAACCAGACAGTAGACGACAGAATATATCACAGCGCCTTGGGTTAGCGACTGCCGGCACAAATGAGTCAACATGAGTCCCACTTGCCTTGCGGCTCGCGTGGCGCAGGCCCATATGATTTTTGGGTGACTGTTCGATGGTCCAAAGTGTATGTGCTCATGGACTGCGCGCGTCATAGCCTCCCGGCAAAACCCCGGTCACTTTGAAGCAACTAGCATCGCGGAGCTATCGCATCGCCAACCTCAAGCGTTCTTCCATCACAGCTCCATCGTCACCATGGCAAAGTCATTGCTCGGCGCCCTTGCACTGGCCTCCCTGCCGTCTGCTTTCGCCTTTCGCAATACGTCGCCCTACTTCCTCTACTCCACCGCCGAGTGCGTGCCAGAGCCCCTCGGGAGCGACTTCTCCAGGCTAACAGCTACAGCTTGAACCTCCCCGCCGACGATGCCGACGTCGCGCAGGCGAACAGTGTTGTCGACCAGATGACCTCGGCCCTTCAAGGATGCCCTACTAAGACGTACTTTGTCGTGCGACAAAACGGCGTCTCCTCCGCCGACTTCGTTGACACAAGCCGCGCTGCACCGCGGTTAGCCAGACATTTGGGCGGCGAGACCGAATATGTGAAGAGCACCATGATCGTTCCAGAGGTCATTGAACACGACTCCGCGGGCTCGGCGGTTGCTGACTATCTTCGGCGCACATGCGGGGCTGAAGTGCTGGCTGGAGGCAAGACCGCATCCGATGACGACAGGCAGCGCGTCGTAGAAGTCTCATTTGCATCGCCCCCAGCAGACCGGGAGCTTCGACCAGCCCAACTGGGACAATGGGGTAAGCAGTTATAGCAGAAATGAGCTGGACCCTGGCTCACTCTACTCAGATTGGGAGCTCCAGCAGCTCATCTCCAAATACGCTGATTTCGAGGACTTCACTGTCATTTATACCTCTACGCCCCAGACCGAGTACCAAGCAGAGCATCCGCCATACGAAATGGATGACCCCTTCGGTGGAGCAGTGCAGATGGAGCTCAAGCGCGACCTCTCTGTTCACAAGCGTGCTGCGTCCAATCAGACTGATGCGTACAATCGGTCTGGTCTTTTCGAGAGGTATCAGTACTTCACACCGGGGCTCTTCATGGCCTTCTCCGCCATTATCCCGCTGTTCCTCATCGTTGTCGTCGGTGTTAAGGCACTCTTGAGTCTGGAGGTGTCGTATTTCGCTTTTAGCAAGGAGATGGGTCCGGCTGCTCAGAGGAAGCAGTAATCTCGTTGGTAATATCATCGAGAAAGGACAATTGTACATTTTGTAACATGTATGAGAGCATCGGCATCAGGCGTTGTATAGGTCTGGTTTGTAGCGGCTATGGCATGTTCACCATTCTAGCTTCTTTTCGTCTCCTTCAAGTCGCTTGTGTTTTGAAATGCGCATTCACTCTAGGAAGCACGCTATCGCATACTATTGCTACTGTTGAGCTTGGTGTTCGAAATTTATCCGAGAGGCAGTCGCATCATCAGCGGTACGCGTGTGCAGTATTTTCGTCGCGGTACTTTCGTCCGTTTATTCACCCGCCAGGTGCATACGAGTCACACCAGTCTGTCGCCACGCCTAATTTCCGGTACTACCATTGGACCTACGTGGACACTGTATCTTTTAGTCCGATTTTCTTCCCACGGGGAGAAGAGAAGAACGGGTCACAATTCCTCCGCTTTCCCCCGGACCTTCATAGAGCTGTCGCCAGTACCACCCTCAACCCTCAACTCCCTTTCAGTAGCACAATCGTGAAGCTGAATGTTGATGTGCAAAATGATATTAATTCCGCTAACCCCACATACACCCAGCCGAAGGTGTGATGATCATCCGATTGGCGAATTCAGGTCAGAATTAGAAATGCTTGCACGTCAGATTTGCACTTGTAGCCTCGTATATATGAGGAAGCGAACTATACATCAAAGGACACAGAACAAAAGTGTTGAATACATCGATTGCGTGAACAACAATGGTAAAGCAGAAGATCCTCCTACTTGGCGCACACGGCGAAACAGGCGGCGATATCCTCGAAGGACTCCTTGAAGACGGGAACTTTGTATGTGACCCCCTTCATACCAGAACTTATCATCTTGAACAAAAGCTCATAGACAACCCGTGAGCGAAGTTGGTTCAGAACACATAGTCCCATAAGGATATTGTGCTCCGATCCCGTCTTGTCGCCGTATTCCCCTTCCAAACGATATCTAACGTGCATCACTAGGAAGTATCCTGTCTCGTGCAACCGTCCTCTGCCGAGAAGCCCGCCGTCAAAGCTCTCAAGAAGCGCGGCCTGCCCGTCATCCTCGGCGACCTTTCCGGCCCCGTGAACGTTCTAGCGAAGGCGATCAAAGGCTTCGATACCCTCATCAGCACCATCAGTGCCCAGTATACCCTTGTGCAGCTCCAGCTCGTCGACGCCGCCGCTGCCGCGGGCATCAAACGATTCGTGCCCTGCATGTTTTCAAGCGTCATTCCACCGGGCGGCATCATGCATCTGCGCGACGAGAAGGAGCAGGTGCACTACCGGATCTGTACGTGCGCTTAGCTAGACTCTATGAACAACAAATAGTCACACATATACTGACTTTTCCCAGGGAAACATCACTTGCCGTATACCATCATCGACGTGGGCTACTGGCACCAGTTGAGCTGGTTCCGCGTCCCGAGCGGGAGACTGGATTACGCGCTGATATTCGATAGACCGGAGGTATACGGTGACGGAGAAGGGAAAACGCTCATCTCAGACAAGCGCGACATTGGGCGCTTCGTTGCGCGGATCGTGCAAGACGAAAGGACTCTAAACCAGAAGGTAGTTGCGTGGGCCGACGAGATCAGCCAGAACGAAGCGATTGCTCTTATTGAGAAGAAGACAGGGGAGAAGGTCGAGGTGGACCATGTAAGATGCCCACTGCGCCCACTTCATCTGGCAGCTTTTTTAGTGTGTTACTATGGCTTATCGTCATTCATAGGTGTCTAAAGAACAGCTCGAAGCTGCCCTCCAACGCGTCAACGAGACTCTCCAGTCCGACCCCACGAATCCCATGGCTTGGATATCCCGCACTGGCGCCGAGTATAACATCTCGAAATTCATTCGGGAGGACGGCACCCTGGCCAACGCAAAGTACCTGGGCTATCTGGATGCGCGGGAGTTGTACCCGGAGTTGAACCCCATTTCTTTTGAGGCGTTCTTGGATGAATTGGTGGGGGGCGGGGCGAAGAGGCCTTATGAGGAGACCGTGTATCAGAGTTTGAAGGGCCTGATGAAGGAGGGAGAGGATAGGTTGGTGCTGAGGACGGGGTGAGGTGGGTCATGGGTGAGGCAGTGCGTAGGGGAGAGGAGGATCGTGGAAGGTCTGGTACATTGAAAGCATGAGTAACAAGATCTTTGGAGAGGTAGAACTTGACTTTTGCACATCAACTGATGAGCTTGATGGTTCGAAAGCTCATTTTCCAGATTGATTGTATCTGTTGGTGGTACTTTGTTCTCACTGCATCAGGCTCCAACCTTTGAGAAGGCTTACATGGATGTTTCTCAAATCGTAAGAACTATCGAATTCCGTTTTTAACACGGTCACTCGGCCCACAATACATATTCAGGTTTTTCTTCTATGACTAGTAGCGGCCGCCTGCGGGGAAGATCTGGGTCTATGTCGGAACAAGCAACTTAGATCAAGTCAAGGTCCTCCCATGCTGCGTTGGTGGCAGTGCCCACCAGAGACAATGTGTATAAGATCGGCGTGTTGATCGGTGGGATCGACGTTCCGGATCGGCATAAAGAGTACATCAGAACGGAATGGTCAAGATGGTAGGGTCAACTGGGATATTACGATTGCACTATTACATGAGATTTAGGGGAAAAGGCGCGGGTAGCCTGAAGGACAATAGACGCGAAGGGTAACAATGACATCTCTCGTGCTCTATGGAAATAAAGGGCAGATGTGACTTTGCATCCTCTGGGGTATAATGTTGGAAATCTCGAGGTCTTGTAGCTCTTACATCGGAGCAGTTATCTAATTCCGAATAGGTCTATCGGTGGAACTAGGTTTTGAATGTAGGCACCGGGTTAAACACCTTTACATTAAAGCCGATGTCTAAAGCATATTTAGTCCCAAAACTGTGGTTCGGCCAGCTGCCGTGCTTTAAAGTAGTTCCATCATTGGCTGCGAACATCTCACTATAGACAGCGAAGTAGTGATATAGATACCTTTGTGGTTAGCTTTTCTATGTTATTGAAGTATCCTTAAAGTAATAAGCCCGACTTCACTGACATTAGTATAAGTGTACTGCCTAGGGTCTCCGCTCCCCTACTCTGCGCGAACATGGATTCTAGCAAGGTGCACTTGAGAGCAACCGTGTCCTATGTGGACCCGTTAATTTCCGAAGAGTGTCCCAGTATTCAGGGTCCAAAACAGTTGGTGGTGTCGTGACTGTCAGCAACAGTGGACACGAGCAACTCCGGTTTCGCAAGCCGACCTCCTCTACACATACTCGCGTTCTAAAATGCCATCCTTCAGCTCTTCCGCTACGATCCGCATGGCTAACTGAGAAGCCCCCAACCGGGTCCAAGTCCGCCCCGTGTGGCTGCCCTGCCTACCGTACAAGCTGAGCCCACAGGCCGTACTCGCCATGTTCGTGTTCGCTATCGTCCCCAAGTGCAACTCCGCGCACGTGTCTTGCCGTCATGCACGCTCTTGTGACCATGTTTAGAAACCATGTCGCATCCAGGTTTGCGTTCCCGCATGCATTCGTGTATATGTCCCCTAATAGCTTCCCATAGTGCCGAAACTAGCACTCGCCTCTGCATGTCCCATAGTATTGGTATGCATACGCGGAATCCTGCTCCGCGTTTTAGTTTGCCAAGACTCACTTGGTCCGGAGACAGAAAGAATGGTGATCACTTGTACGGCGTTGGGATTGGTAGGTGAGGTTATCACCGGAGCTGGCGGGACGCGCGTGGAATACGAGCGTGTGGCGTTGGCGCAGGAACATGGGATCTTTCGTGGTAACGACCCGAAGGAACGGATGGCGATACTTGGCGGAGCACTGCCGACAACCACCTGGGAACGTGGAAGGACAATGTCCGCTGCTTGTTGATGCTTTGCAATCCGTGTCATCTGAGACGGGTCAAGGTTCTTCTACTGGGATCCGAGTGCGTGTTCGTGCATTGCGAACGCTGCATAGGCCGATGCCAGGAGATGCGGTTTAGGCGTATTTCCTAGTATGCCACCCGTGCCTGCACACCGGTATTTGCGGCTGGCTCGCCTTCGTTGCTTGCGAGGTCTTAAGCTAGATAAGCGTGTGATGAGAAGCACAGGTACGGCCTGAGGAGTATCATGTGGCTTTCTCGTCGTGTTCGCCTCTGCCGTATCCCAAGTCTGCCCTTACATCTCACACCCACGAAACCAATCTCGTGAAACTACCGATCTAGATTCCGTCAACTGTTATTTGAGTTATACAGCAGGTCCCTACCTATTCGGTCCGCCACTACCCTGAAGCGAATCCGCCAGCCTGGGTTTTTTCATCACTAGTTCTGTGCAGTGCATGCCGCCTGATACTAATCCATCAGCGGCAGCGGGCCGTTCCCAGGTTCGCCTTACTCCCCGTCTTCCCCGCGTCACTGGTCAAGGAGTTTCATGACACTGAGAAATTGCATCTCCAGGGTCGAGACTCGTGGTATCCCCGTTAGTGAAGCTTGGCCATCGCAAGGTCAGTGTTGCCCTAATCGGCGCTTTAGTCGACTGGGTCAACTATAGGCTTGTCAGCTTATCCTATTCAGCTTTGGGGCGCAGTGGCGACGTATTTCCAGGCAGAAGAGCTCCTTGCCTGGATCCGAAACTTAGAGGGCCTCTTGTACCGAGGCGTAGTCTACCCATAGGATCAAAGTTCGGAGACAGTTTTCAGGTGTATTGTGTGGCCTGCGTTTACTCAATTTCGAATGCATCTCCAGAATGTTGTTCGAGGACTGCAGGTATCAAGGCGGTTGAGGAGTCTGGGGATTCCTCTTCACCACCAACAAGGCTGCTGTCTGCCTGTCTAGTGGCTGTGCCACTAGCACATCGACTTCTTCAAGCCTCTTTCTTGGCTACGAGGTCTGACGAACCGTTCCCCTATCACGTCCGGTGCTGCCAAGCTCTACATCGTGCAGCAGCACGCGAAAGCAACAAGGACTTTCCGTCAGGAGATAGCTTCTTCAGGGTCCGGAGGCTTGTGATGGCTCCACCTGCTGGTCGATGCTCAGCCAGATTCGCTCGTTCACCGAACTCGTTGAGACATAAGTCCGATTCTACTTGGCGGTGGAATCAACATCCAATCCGATGGTAGGCCAAGAGAGACAAGAACTTGCCGCAGTTGTACGGCGCGTGGCAAACGAGCTTATGCCCACGGCACTCCGTAGCCTCTAACATAGGTATTGAACTGGTAGTATGGAGATTCTCATATCTTTTGCTTCAATGAAGGTTACCAACTTCAACACAGGCTGATGAAGAACCGACGACGTTCTCACCCTCATGGACGTAATAGACACTCAGTTGTATGTGAGGGTGCAGCACCGGGTATGACTCTCCCCAAACGGCATGAACTCCTAGATGTGTTGACCCAGCTGTCTGGAAGCCTCAAGCTCCTCCTGCATTTCGCGTCTTGGCCTTCTGAAGGTTGCCTCGCGTGGTCCCTGTACACGAGAAGTCTTGGACAGTTTAGTCACGATCCCTCAACACCGTGAGGCGCTCGGAATTCAGCACATGTCCAATAGCATGTCTGAACCATGATGCCGTAGGCCACGAGGGTCGAAAAATAGATGTTGGCTCTACCTCCGCCCTCAAGCGCCTGGGTAGCGAGGTCAGGGCTTGCTCGACTAGAACGCCGTGCAGGCAGAATCAATAGTACGATGCAGTGTGACTCCCTTAACCCTGGGAGAGTTGGAAGGACACAGCGGCAAGAGCGGGCGAGACTCGGATATCGAAGCTCGTGAGGGGAGGGGACGACTATCCAGGGTCAGTGAATAGAACATAAATACTAATACGATGGCCTCTTTCAAGGTCATCAAGCCTCAACTTCTCGGCTGTGGTCGAATATCCTCTCACTTTATTATTATCAATATTCTTATCCAACATGTTATCCAAACTCGCACGAGCTACACTGGCTCTTACACTCGCCTCGTCTTGTCTGGTCCAGGGACAATTTGCGACCGAGATTCCAGCCGCCGAGTCTTCTGCTCTTGCGCAGATTGTCGAAGACGATCCTGCTGATTCTTTCCAAGCAAAGAAGGATTCTGGCAGTCCTGCGTATACGCTCTATCAGAAAGCTCTTCCAATTCCCGATGTTGCTGTTCCGAAGCAGTAAGCGTTCTGACACTCCTTAGCCCGTCTGTCAATACACTAACTCCTCGTAGGAAGATCACTAATCCGGTCACCGGGAAGGAGATCTGGTACTATGAGTTCGAGATCAAGCCGTTGACTCAGCAAGTTTATCCAAACCTTGGGCCCGCTCGGCTCGTAGGGTATGATGGAAAATCTCCTGGACCGACTATCATCGTTCCGAAGGGCACGGAGAGTGTGGTGCGGTTCGTAAACAATGCGTAAGTCTTTTTAGAGACCCAGTGCATGTGAGCATCAGCTGACCCATAATCGGTAGTGACCGCGAAAACTCGGTTCATTTGCACGGGTCTCCCTCTCGTGCTCCATTCGACGGGTGGGCAGCTGATGTAAGTCACTCAAAAACCCCAGCTATCACTTTCCGTGCAGTCCGTCTTTGTCAAATTGATCTTGACATGACATACTGTAAGGATAACATGACCTGAAGCTGTACCATCCGCTAGACTTTAGCTCACCACACCCTTCCATTGTAGATTACCAACCCTGGGCAATACAAAGACTACTACTATCCCAACTTCCAATCCGCTCGGATGTTGTGGTACCACGACCATGCTTTGCATTTCACGGTACGTAAGACCTGTGTGTGAAGTATGTTTCTTAGTTAGGAAAGAAAGACTTTTCTCGCTTGACTGAGACACATATGCGGCACCTATACCTACTTCCTTGAACTACACTAACTCCGTGACCGCTATTTTAGGCAGAAAATGCGTACTTCGGCCAGGCTGGTGTATACCTCATCACTGATTCTGCCGAGGATGCGCTCGGACTTCCTTCCGGTTATGGCCAACAGGATATCCCGCTTGTGCTGACTTCCAAGCAATACAACTCGGACGGTACGCTGAAGAGCACCGCTGGAGAAGACACTAGCTTGTGAGTATCTATCGCAACCTTTGTTGAATCATACTAACTTATTTCTGCGTAGTTGGGGTGATGTAATCCATGTCAACGGTCAGCCTTGGCCATTCTTCAATGTCCAGCCTCGCAAGTACCGATTTCGCTTCCTTAACGCTGCCGTATCTCGCAATTTCGATGTGTTCTTTGTAAAATCTACAGCAACAAACACCAAGATTCCTTTCAAGGTTATTGCGTCCGATGCCGGACTCCTACAAGCTCCAGTCCAGACCAGTGACCTCAAAGTGGCGGTTGCTGAACGCTATGAGGTCGTTTTCGATTTCTCGCAGTACGCGGGTCAGACCATCTTTCTCCGAAACATTCAGGATGCCGGTGGTAGTGAGTACTCCTAAAGTTTACGATCCTTGCGATGACTGTGTTACTAATGGTGCATCCTTTCAGTCGCCGTCGATGAGGAATACGAGAACACCGATAAGATCATGAAGTTCGTCGTTAGCAGTACTCCTGTGAGCGACGCTTCTACCGTTCCAGCGTCTTTGCGCAATGTACCGTTCCCGCCCGCTTCTTCAGGCATAGACCATCACTTCCGCTTCCATCGCTCGAATGGCGAATGGCAAATCAATAATGTTGGATTTGCCGATGCAGCTAACAGAGTGCTCGCCTCCGTTCCACGTGGCAAGGTCGAGATTTGGGAACTTGAGAACTCATCTGGTGGCTGGACCCATCCCATTCACGTCCATCTTGTCGACTTCAAGGTGCTCCAACGCAATGGACGTGGAGTGGAAGCGTATGAATCTGCTGGTCTTAAAGACGTTGTCTGGCTCGGAAAGAACGAGGTCGTACTTGTCGAAGCCCACTACGCTCCCTGGAACGGCGTATACATGTTCCACTGCCACAATCTTATCCATGAGGATCAGGATATGATGGCCGCTTTTAACGTCACGAAGCTGCAAGACTTTGGCTACACCGAGGAGACGGACTTTGGTGATCCTGAGGACCCCCGCTGGTCGGCGAGGCCATATCTTCGTACCGACGTGGACAACCGATCTGGACCGTTCACGCAGCAGGCCATCACCGCTAGAGTCCAAGAGATTGCGCGACAGCAGCCTTATAGCGAATTGGCCCAGGTTGAAGCCGCTCTTGAAGAGGCCTGGGCGGATGGATCAGCGCAGAAGCGAAGCGCGCCAGGCCCAATTCCCCGCTTCAGGCGCTTCATGATGTGAAGAGCATCATCTCACTCCTCACTCATGTCCATATCCCAACGTCCCCCCATATCCCTGGTTGGCTCGTCACCCTACTTCGATCAGCAATTCCACTCGTTTATCTATCATTGTTTCGTAAGCTTCTCTTGTACATAATTTTCCTTTCTTTGGCAGTTACAAGTACATACTTCAGGTATTGTCGGGTGTCACGTTGGTGGTTTGATTTAGTTTAAGCAATGAAGCAGTTGTTTTGTCACAATACTCTGAGCAGTGTGATGATGTGTTGTTGGTGGAAGAACAGACGCGATTACAAGTCGCGAGTGGGGTTACACGCTACGCTATATATGAATTAGCGTTGTTTAGAAAGGAAGGTGAGCAACTAAGCTGATCTGCACTCATTGTTATCGTCACTCTTTTTTGGACCTCTTCGAAAGCCACTGTTGCTCATTCTATACCCTCGATTGGCATCTCCGTATCCTATTCTACGTCTCAAAGCCCCCAAAGCCGCACTCGCGAAGTGTATCGCATCGCGTTACTTGTCGTCTAGCGCTAGCTCACTGATAAGCTCTTGAAAAGATGCGCGATCCAACTTTGGCCCAAAGCCAGCTGCGTCCACTGAGACAATCATCCTCTTACGAGTCGTCACCTAGCGGAGGCCGCCTGCCAGACCAAGGTACTACTTCATCAAGAGTCAGAGGCGGAGAAATCTCTGAGAAGATTGCCGACCGTATTGTGCGAGTGCAATGGGATTTGACCAACCTGAAGGCTTTCTGGAAGGTTCGCAGCTCGCCCCACCGCTCTGAAGTATTGCACAACTTCTTGGATGCCGAGCTCAAAGTACTTGAGTGGATGCCCTTCGATGACTATGATCAGGATGAGAAAATCGATTTTCTATTACTCAAGAACTTCCTCCTGGATCAATTAAGCCAACTTCATAGAAATGCTGAGCAGGACTCTAAGGTATTGGCTTTTCTGGGTGGATTTTTCCCCGCTCCGATTGGCTTGGATGATAGAGGCAAGGCAGAGGGCTGATGATCTCGATGGGAAACAAGCCGCTGCGTCGCTTGTGGACTGTACGAAACGCATTGCAATAGCGAAAGAGCAAATCGTACAAAAGAAAGAGACAGCCGAGCCCACCATTGCACTACGAGCTACTAAGACTCTGGATGAGCTAAAGTCCCATTGGCAGGAATGGTATGCATTCTACAACGGATACGACCCATTGTTCACATACTGGGTTTCTGAGCCTTACCCCAAACTTGTAGAGGCTCTGCAAGATTTGAGCGACACCATCAAAAAGGTATCGCTCGGTCTGGAGACAGATGATGAGGATACCATTATTGGAGAACCTATAGGTCGTGCTAGTATACTTGATGCCCTCGACGTCGAACTGATTCCATATACACCAGAGGAACTCATCGGGATTGGACGAAAGGAATACGCGTGGTGCGAAGCTGAGATGCAGAAGGCCGCCGGCGAACTTGGTTTCCAAGACTGGCGCAATGCCCTTGAACACGTCAAGAACTTATATGTTGAACCAGGCAAACAACCACAGCTCGTTCGCGATCTTACTAAAGAAGCGACCGCATACGTCAAGAAACATGATTCAGTGACCGTTCCACCAATTTGTGAACAAACGATCCGCACCTTTATGATGAGTACGTAATTTTTCAACTGCATTATCTCATTTGCATTATCTACAGTCGAAGGAGGAAAGTTCACAAACAGTTAGCCTCCGTATTATGCACCCTGGGATATTTCCATCTAAATTTCATCTCGAAAATTATGGCCTAGCATTGTACCTTGAAGGAACTTAAGCTTAATTTGCTGACTTATGCACGAATCGTCAGGCCCAAAAGCGCAGAAGATGAACCCATTTTTTCTCGGCGGCGATGAGGTATGTACCAGGAGGACTATCCGGCTTGCTTCTATTGACCTATCTGTCGAACAGATAATCGTTTCATACCCAACCTCTACAATGAGCCACGAACAGAAACTCATGAGCTTACGCGGCAATAACATACATTTCTCGCGCGCAACTGTGTTCCACGAGATGATACCAGGGCACCATCTGCACATGCACTACATGGCGCGCCATCGCCCCTACCGCCAACTCTTCGAGACGCCTTTCTGCATCGAGGGCTGGGCATTCTATTGGGAGATGGTGCTCTGGGACTCGCCGACCTGGCACAAGACCCCGGAGAACCGCATCGGCATGCTCTTCTGGCGCATGCATCGTTGTGCGCGCATCATCTTCTCGCTGAAGTACCACCTCGGCGAGATGAGCGCGGAGGAGTGCGTGCAGTTGTTGGTCGACTGGGTGGGCCACGAGAGGGCCACCGCAGAGGGTGAGGTCAGGAGAAGTGTCATGGGGGATTATGGCCCGCTGTATCAGGCTGGTTATATGTTGGGAGGGCTGCAGATATATGCATTGAGACATGAGGTGGTTGAGAAGGGTGGCTGGTCGGAAAAGGAGTTCCATGATACCTTTTTGAAGGCGAATCAGATGCCTATCGAGCTGTTCCGAGCACTGGTGCTAGGGGAGGAGGGCGTGAAGCTGGATAAGTACTATAAGAGCCAGTGGAAGTTTTATTCGGAGATCAAGCGGGATTAGAAAGAATATTACTTCTGCTTCGTCCTATAAAATTTTTTGAATTTCCTAGTCAAAGATCCGTGTATTCGGATTGTTTTCGAACCCATAAGACGAAGGCACTTTTTGGATAAAGGGTGTTGATGATCACGGAATTCAAGGAAGTATTTGACGACTTTACAATTTACAAATTCGACCTTTCCAGCCGTTTCCCGCTTTGGTCGAAATGTATCTGCTTTCCGGTGACCAGCGCCTCCTGCAACCAACTCCCGATCTGCACGGCCTTGACCGCATTCTCTATGGGCATGGGCAGCGCAGTATCGTCCAAACACGCGGCAGCAAAGTCATTGGCCTCCTTCACAAACGCCATTTCGAAACGGCCATAGTAGTGGGCCGGTACTTCCCTCGTGATGCCCTGCCCGCTGTATACCTGCACCAGGTTGTTCTGCGGGTTGAGGTTCACGCTGAGCTTGCCTTCGGTGCCGATGACCTCGGTGACGTCTTCTTGGCCGTGGGCCATCATCCGCGAACAGTAATAATATGCAATCTGACCGCCCCAGAATTCGACGATTCCGACCGCGTTGTCGACGTCTTTGTGCTGCGCAAGTCCCGGCTGGACGGCGATGCAGCCGTGGGCCGAAATCGACTTGGGCTGGATCTGGTTACCGAAGAACCATAGCGTGAGGTCGATGTCGTGGACGGACATGTCGACGAAGACGCCGCCGGACCAGGCCGCGTACTCGACGAAGAACCCGGACGGATCGTGCTTGTCGCACGTCTGCGAGCGCAGAATGGTCGGCCGCCCAATTTGGCCTTGTTCGACTTTGCCGTATGCGCTCTGGTAGCTGTCGTCGAAGCGGCGCGAGAAGCCGCACATGACCTTCAGGTGCGGCCGCTTCTTCGCTTCCTCGACAACCTGTCTGCACACGTCTACGCTGGTGCTAAGCGGCTTCTCGCACAGTACGTGGAGGTTTTTCTGCATCGCCTTGATCGCCTCTTCCGCATGCACTGACGTCGCAGTTCCGATGACGACAGCATCGAGGCCTTGCTGTTCGAGCATCTTGTCGTAGTTAGAGTACAGAGTTACGCCATGGGGCTCCAGATGCTCGCGCGCCCATTCGTGTTCTTTCGGATCGGGAGAAAACGCGGCGACGAGCTGGGCGCGAGGTGTGCGGTTGAGAAAGTTCAGCGCATGGCGATGGCCCATGCGGCCCAAGCCTGCGGCGGCGATTTGAAGCTTGCGCGGGGCCA
Source organism: Kalmusia sp. IMI 367209 (assembly GCA_027946365.1). Classification (NCBI taxonomy): domain Eukaryota; kingdom Fungi; phylum Ascomycota; class Dothideomycetes; order Pleosporales; family Didymosphaeriaceae; genus Kalmusia; species Kalmusia sp. IMI 367209. The sequence continues at coordinate 926,346 of JAPEUQ010000003.1, read as the reverse complement.
TTTTGTGAGGAATCAAGCGGTGATGATCAAGTTAGAACGAAGTTTCATCCAAATGAGTGTATGGCTTTGGGCAAGATCGATGATTGGAAATTCTGCGAGCTCAAAAGTTTCATTTTTATATGTGTAGCGAGTTGACTATGGAGATTTTCGTGCATGTTCGGAGGAGGTTTTGGTATGTGAATAATACCAGCAGGCTCACTGCGAATGGCCAAGGATACGTCTCGGAGGAGGTTTTCGAGTTCGGAGGAGGTTTTCGCAAGTGCACACAATACGCGGGCGGGGCGGAGGTGTGCTTAGATAGGTGAGGTGGAAGGTGACTCCGGCCCTTTTGCGGGGAAGGTGTGCCCGAGGACAAGGCGGCGCTGTTTCCTGGAAGCGGCGCTGTTGAGTCAGCCACCATGGCCACTTATCTCGCGTGTCTCCCTTCTGAGCGATCTCGGCCTTGACTACTAGTCGTAGTGCGGAAAAACTTGCTACGACAAGCCCCCAGAGCCTCGTCTAAGATTCCCCTTGCGACGTGTCCAGCATCCGACGTCATGCAAGGCCCTACCAGACCCACTTCCGAACAGTGCTACCAATGCGGAGACGAAATGCGGGGTAACATAGCCCCGGCATCCCCAGGCCAAACCAAAAAGGCTGTATTTCCCGCACCTCGACGTAGCATCATTCTATCCTCACACCACGTCGAACAGCAAGAACCATGCGGCAGAGGAGTGGCTGGTATGTCTTCCCCGGATCCACACTTCACCTTGACCCGACCCGCTAAACCTGGTGCAGCAAGGCCTGTCGTGAACGGTATGTAACTTCAAGACACTTATGTGCATTTCCTATTCTAGGATCGATTATATACACGAGCACTACTGACTTGCACTCGACGCTTAGACATATCAAATGTAGGATCTCCGATTGACGCCTTACCCCGGATTCCATTATCCCTGCGTCGAAGGGTGAGAGTGGTTTCAATTTCCTCGCTGAGCCTCACTAGGCGTCAAGATTCGTGACTCGGATAAATGCAAGTACTGCACGGAGCGCAAGCGACCGTGTATCCGGGGCAATGCATTTCGCTTTCGACCAGTCACTGCAGTGAAGTTTAATGCTGGAGAAGACGTCGGCTCTGCGGAACAGTCGCTGGAATTTGGCGGAAGCCAGACATGGGTGCAGATTCCGCCCTCCTGTGGGTCCTACCCTATGGCGAAATAATAAATCTTGCTGACTTGCATTTTACAGTACGATTCGTAGCTCCAAACACCGATGGCAACGACGAGGCTGTTGAAGATGAACCAGAAGCAGAGCCCGAGTCGGCGTCTGAAAGTTCTGACCCGACCGTTCGGCAATTGCTAGATGGGGGCTTTGGGGCGAGGAGTCCCGTTGACCCCCTCCTGCCATTCCATCAGAGAACCTCGTCACAGACGTTACACAGATCAAACTCACAAGGATCACAAGATCTCGGATCCATCATTGACTATCACGCCAACCCTCCATTTCTCCCTCCAATATCCGATGTGCTGAGTACGCACACGCCTTCAAATCGAGATGTAACCAGTGACGCACCATCCCAACCTCTCCCTGTCCCACCCTTCGATAGAGCAGACTCAGGGACCCTGTTGCGCGGTTCGGTGGACTGGTCTGTGGTTTCGCCTGGGAACAAGCATAGTTCACCGTCCGTGTCGAAGAGGAGTCCAAACGAAGTCAACCACATATCACCTTTCTCAAACTCGGCCTTTTCTCCAACTTCGTCGCTCTCACCGAGTTGGCCAGTGAGCAATCCATTCGAAGCGCGTCTCCTTCACCACTACATTGTAGCTTGTAGTGATTGGATCGACGTGGCTGATTCGCGACGCCATTTCACTCGGGAGGTCCCCAAACGCGCTGCTCAGTTCCCCGTCATCCTGAACGCAATTCTAGGCCTGGCGTCGCGGCATCTATGGCTGATGGAGAAGATGGATGAGGATCTCTCACAGCCCTACGTTGACCAATGCCTTCAATCACTTATCGTTGCATTAGAGGACCCTCTTGCTCACTGGGACGAGAATTTCCTGGTTGCCGTAATTCTCCTCCGCCTCCATGAAGAGATAGGTGAGGATGACGAGCAATGTCACCACTTTGGTACTGCTCGCATTCTTAACTCCATATCTTCCTTTGCCGCAGACGGAGGCTTGCGTGAGTCCGCGAGTTGGGTGTCGCTACGTCAACACATCTACATTTCTTTAACGAAACAGCAGCCGTTCAACCTCAGTCTTGAGAATTACCGCCACTCAGCCGTGTTCCGTGAGTATGACGACGAGGCATGGGCCAACCGCATCTTTTATCAGTTCGCACTGATACTGCAACACGTTTTCGAAGACGCAGACCAGGCAAATTCGCTCACGCGCGAAAAGTGGACAGAGCTAAATGTGGATGTGGACGAGTGGTATCGGACAAAGCCATGGTCCTTCGCCCCTCTGTATCACGATCCAAAAGCTGGCGACGCATTCAACGGAACGTGGCCCGTCCTACCCACTCCTCAAGGCGTTGTCGCGATCGGCCTGCAGTACTACCACCTCTGCAAGATACTGCTCACCATATACTCTCCCAATGCATCGCTCGTCGGACTCGCTGGGGTCCGCGCGCGAAAAACGACCGATGCAGCAATACGGAAGCACATACGAATTGTCATTGGCTACGGCGTCAGCAATAGTCATTGTAGCAATGTCATGTTCCAGGGGAGTCATATCCTAAGCGCGTGTGGGGCGTACATTATCGATAAAGCGGAGCAAAACGCTTGCGTCGAGTACTTGAAGAGTTGTCAAAGGACCATGGGGTGGAGGACAGATAAAGTAATAGCAGACCTGCATGAGCAGTGGGCAAGTTGAAACTAATGTTTTGCTTGAGATGATTATCGCTACAGTGCCAAGATTAAACGTGTTCGACTGTGATGCCAAGGATAAGTGATACGAATGCGAGCAGTATAGAGACTTTTTCTCTGGAAAATATGTCCTCTTGACGTCGAGAACGCATGGTAAGCCGAGAAATTTCAGGCTACATACTACGGAAGCGAAAAAGTCTTCGAACGTTGAAACTCTGACTGGAAGGGCTGCTCGTACAACACCTAGTCATTCATCCTCGTAAAACATGCTTCTTCACAATGCAAGCAATGGCAAGTTCAGAACATGCTGACCTGATGATCTGATCATAAAGCCTTTGAAGGTATTTCCTGCGGCGAAGAAGGTCATCGATCAGGGTAGAACTGTTGACGAACAAGGGTATCAATAGCAAAGTGGGGATTAAATGACTTGCAAATGATCCTTCACACTTGATCGCGATCCAGGCGGCCTGGGGAGAAACACAGTCTGAAGTCAAAATTCAGTACATGTGCTCTGATCACAATGTGCCTTCGGTCGACACAGCGCCTCCGGATCATCGATATAGTGCTGTGAGCATATTTTAAGAGGAGATAACGTACTTAGTTATCGCTTACACTTTATTGGCTGGAGCTGATAGATTTTTCGGTGTGTATATTATTATTCGTGTAGAGACGGCGCTTCTGCAAAACACTGGTCAATTTTATGGCAGTAACATTTCTATGTGTCTCTCGGACAATGCAATTTCAATATTCTCCACGAAAAGGTGAAAATAAAAGTACAATACTATAGTACACTTGCCATTTGGCTCCACTGATGTGGGTCCAAGAAGTAAGAAACCTGCAACGAACTGCCTTCCTGAGCAGCAGCCCCACCGTGAAAAGCGACATATGCATCTCGATATTGACAATCTGCATGGGGGATTTTCATAAATGAAAAAAAAAACCCCGCCGCCATATTGTGAAAGTATTGCAAAGCATGACAAGTTCCATCAGGAACCTTCTACAACCACCTGCGCACAAACGACTGTGCCGCAAGTAAAAAAAATCAAACGCCCAACGGACATCTGACATGGTCAAAGGGCCACGCAAAGCAAGTTCAGAGGGTGAAGGCACGAGGCTGACAGTCACGATGGAGAAGGCGAGTCCGTAACGCCTCACCCACGGAGCGCCAGTACTGCCTATTCAGGCAAGTCGGACCTCGTTCAGGACTAGCGCGCATGCGAATCAGGCTGTGGAGTGTGGACTTGGAGCAGGTTGAAGGTTCTGATGCAATGACCAAGTATCTGAGCTTCACCGCTGAGGGGCGTATGACCGCGTTCGCGGGTCCGAGTAGAGAGGTACATAAGAGTCTGTCGCGCGAGGAAAGAAAGTAGACCTCCCAAACGACCTTTTCGTTCGACTTCCAAATAACACTGCAACCGGGCTGTCCGCGACCGAACTCGGCATGGGAATTCAACCCTTCGAACATCTGCACTACCCTGCCATACAACTGCCTTGTGTGATTTGAAGCCAGAGCAAAAACCCCCTTCCGCGCCAGCAATGCGAGTCTCATGGCTTCCGATGATCAGACGACTTGACAAAGACACTCTACGTCGAAGCCGAGGACTGGTCTATCTCGGCCCTACCACGGCGAGAACCACTCGTTCGTTTCGGAATGCGAAATCATGAAGCCGTCCAAGTCTGAATGCCTCGTCGCATTGACCCGGCGTGCGCGCCTTGGGGCCGAGTTTTGGAACTTCCCGAAAAGCGGAAACAAGCGTACGCGCCGACAACAGTACACGACGACGACGGCGACGACGAAACGGCCGGGCGAGCGTCGACGCTTCAAAATGCCCGACACTATGTAGTGGCGGTGTCGAGCGCGACGCCGCAGAGGCACGTGCGTGACGAGGTGTTCCTCGAATATCCTGTCATGCTGTCAGCCTGTCATGAAAATATGACGTCATAGTCACCACGAAAACAAATGAAACGGTCAGATATTGAAAACGCACTCGGTGAGTAATCTCTGGTAAAATTATCTCTGGTATGAACTATTGTTGGGGCTGATATTGTTCTTCAGCCAGTGCAAAAAAAAGAACCGGTGGATGCCTTTTACGCCGCCGTAGCAGCAAAACCGCGATGCATGCTTCCAATCCGTTTAGCCCGCCAAATATCGTGAACGACGTTATGCCTTGTGTCTCGTCAACGTCCGACCAAGCCAAAGAGTACGGTTACACGATATACATACTACGTTGTTTTTCGTCAAAGTCATCAGTCTTGGGCAAAGCCGCAAATGAAGTTTCCATTGCTCCCCCCCCGTAGTCACTGCTCTAGCGCATAGGCCCAAACCCAATCAAAACCTGCACCGCCGAAAGCACCACCTTGGACGAGTACGGCTGCTCCAGCCCAGACGTAGCTACGATCTGCGTCAACAGCGACCACAGGTCCGGCAGAAGCTCTTGGAAGAAGGCGGCTTGGGCCTGCGGGCTGCTTTCCATCTCTTTCATGCCCTCGACGTTGCCGTTGCGCATCGCCTCGAGGAGCCGCTGGACCTCGATGGTGAGGAATTCTTCGGCCGCCGCGACAATCTCCTCGGTCCAGCCCCGTCGTTCCCGGGCTCCCCACGATTGGGCGTTCGATTTTACTGACGATAGGAAAGTCCGCAGATGCCGAAGCCGGCTCTGTCGTTGCATGTCGTATGCGGCTGAGGAGCGGGCGAAGTCCGTCGTGTAGTAGGCTGCTGCCATCTCGTCGAAGTTGTTGAAGCCGGCGGCCGTCATGGCTTTGAATATGTGGTTGAACCGTACGCCGTCGGTTTGCGACCCTGTCGCCTGGATAGGTGGTCCCGCCAAGTTTTCTCTTAATCTTGAGATGCGATTGTGGGCATCCTGAAGCCCTTCGGCCGAAGGAAACCCTTGTCGGCTAGTCTGTGAAATGGAATCTGGCGTGATGTAACCTTCTGCTATTGATTTTGCTTGGTGATGTGATGCTGGTGACGGATTCGATGATGCCATGAAATTGTTGAAGTCTGAGATAGGAAATGGGTACGACTCAGGTGAGCCATGTGGGAAAAGTGAAGGGTCGACCAGCGCGTCCAGGTCTAGGTCCGGTGACATGAAGAATCGGTCGCCATCCTGCATGGTCCATTGATCGTGTGGGGCTTGTTCTACCTTGGGCTGCTGCAGTGGTGACTGGGGACTGGTCCACATGGTGAGTTTCCGGAATTGAAACGAGTGTAAAGAAGCGACGACTGACCTCCTACTTGACTCACTCATTGTGAGACTGGGTGCTTGAGTAGATGTACCCTCCTCCATAGCACCTTCTGTCATCTTTAAACGTTGCCCTACAATGATCAGCTTTGCGCTGACAAGTGGGGTCCTATTACCATGACTTTGACTTACGGCGCCTTCGTTGTGCTAATCGATTCTGAATCTTCTTCCTATCCTGTGAATCGCTCACATCTCGCCATGCGTCGGCGTCTATGGCATGCATCTCGAAGGTGAGCGCAATGTGTGTTTTTGGGACGAGAACGGGGTGGTGTTGGCTGGCTATGCAGTGCGTTATGCTACTAGCGCGGATCTCTTCTCGTGGTGGTCTTTAAGATATAACGGCTTGCATCAGCTCGCAAGAGGAAGCAAGTTCAGCGGGCGCAATGGCTATGCATATGTCACTTTGCTGGACCAGCTTGTCAGAACCGAAGCCTTAGCCGGTTAGCTAGTGGCGCATGCCCATGAGCTCAGATCATGACTTGTGCAGAGCGCAGAGCCGTTTTGTGGTCTTCGGATTCCGGGCTCCTCGGCGCTCCCCGAAACTGGAGCAAGCAGTCGCGGTATGCATCCCATTCGTGCGTCGAGGAAAGGAACAAAGTAGCCCCGGTGGAGAGCTCCATCGTGTAGGATCGCGCGACTGACGCATCTCAAAGTGATGTGACCGTCCTACCGCCTTTCTCGCGCCTGCGCCCTGTAAGAAAGCTCTGGATCCAAAGTGGCGGCCCGCCCCGATGCTGCATCCGTCCTAGCTTGCTGCAAGGCTTAAGTACACTGCAGAAGACGTTACAGACACGAGCGATGCGGGAGCACGAAGAGCATGCTGGGGAAGCAAGCGAGCCATGATTCAACCTGCCCTATACGATCCCAGGCGCAAGACGGTGTACTACCCGAAGCGAGACGGCGATCAATCTCCAGTCGCGCCTTGCATATAAAGCTGCATCTTGTAGTGCTGATTGCAGATGGATCGACGATCCAGCTCCTCTTCTTTCTGGGATACCATACCTACACCACAGCAGCTGGTACACCGCAGCTACCTGTATCGCAAGACGAAGTGAAGGCTTCGGATGCAGAGCTCCCAACGATGAACCGTTCGAAAATCGTTGTCCGGCTGACCCAGGATTAAGGCGCGGCTAGCGCCAGTACTCCACCTCTCCAGGAATGAGGCTCAACTCTAGTACATTCGCACATGCTTTTGCATGGAGCCTGAACTGCAGGCTGCATAACACGAAACATTTTTTGCGGCATCGCGCTGTTCGTGTTCGGTTCGTCCTCGACTCCTCCGCCTGGATTCCTCAACGTTGAGGGGAGGGAGGATTGGAGAGGAGCTGAATCCCGGCGGAGCGTGGCTTGCGCGGCACATGCGGTAAGGATCCTTCTAGAATATTCGGTGCATAATAAGTGTTCGGGAACTGGCATTGGCAAGGCGTGCCTAATCAGCAGGCGCGTATATTAGCACACGATACAATGAGCCAAAGCCGACGATTCACGACCTGTTGGAGCCTTTGAGTACGTAAAGGTAGTCTCGCGAGCCCTCCTAGTCCATTATTCTACAGACTATTGGGTAGCACCTGGTCTTCCAGGCTCGGCAGGGGTGGTTAGGCGATTGCTGCATCATGTGGAGTTTTGATGTTTCCCGCACATGAATCCCGAGCTCCCTTGTCGTCGTCAATTTACTGGATTCTGATCTCCTCAACTTACAAAGCGATTACATATGAGATCATCGATCGTGGCGCACCCCTGGTTCAATTCATGTACGAGCTATATGCACGCCCTCTTTTGCGATAAAGGATGTGGAGCGCTTTCAGGGCAACCCATCGAAGCGCAAAAGCCAATAAGTCTCGCAACCTCGGAAGCCAACAGTCGTGCACAGTGACGTATTGCATATGCCCAGCTGCGCGTGCGGCGCGCCAGCGCAGAGCCTCATGATCCCGGCGTGCATAGGAGCATTTTGGAGGTTGCTAGGCGTTCGCTTGGGGCTGGCGCTACCGGTCCCCGAAAGATCCTTCCGAACGTAATACACATACAAATACAAAGTCGTGTTCAAGATGCCATGCGGTGTGGTGATCATCTCTTGACCGAGATCGAGACACACTACTTCAATCGCTGCTGACCCCGTATCTCTAGTCGACGTTGGAGAATGCTACGCTGTGGAGTGAGAGGACGCAGCCTGTTCCAAGTCCGCGAAAATACCCGCATGCTGCAAGGCGCTCTGGGACAGGCCGAACTCGGCATGAGCTATCTCCATCATGTAAGCGAAAGCCGGTATCTGAGGTGGCCGTGTCGGTATGCTGAGTTCATCTCATCGTAACCGCGGTATGCGAGTATTCAATATCCCCAGACGCATGGGCGTAACAGGGAACGAGAACACGAAACCGATCCTGATTAGCTGAATCCTACCAAATGACATTGGTGCGGGGAAATCCGCAAGATAAGGACTGGTCGCACGTAGCTACGTTACTGGATTTCGCTGCCTACAGTGCGACGCGGTCGCCTTTCGGGAGAATCGTTGCGCATGGCGCCTGCGAGGTGCCGTCACTTACGCCAACACCTGTCGTGAAACCAAGATTTCCTTTATCCTAATTGCCTTCGTTATCTCTATGCCTCGCGAAAATGAGCTGCATGATCCTCCTGCATCTGGAGATCGTTCATGTGACATCTTTGAAATTGTTTTTTGAAGCGTCCTTCGTCGAGCCGTTGGTGGTGCATCGCGTAGTCTGAGCGAAGGATTCGAGCGGTCGCGGAACTCAAGCCGGGGGCCGCGTGGAAGCATTGAGCCTAGCGTGTACATGTTGCATACATGGATTAGGCGGAGTGAGATATGCTTCGCTGAGGCGACCAGTGTGGCCCGTGAACGGCAAGTTCTGGCAGTGTGTTAGCAGTGTCAAATTCTGGAGTAGCTGTGCAGGAGTTCCCGAATGCGGCTGAGAGAGGCGGGAGGATTCATGTCTTAGCTGCTGCCGGCAGTGTTGTTATGGTCCTGGCGGCATGACGGTCAGAGACGTTGGCGGGTAATAAGGAGCGCGTCAGTAACTGTCACCTTCTTTTGTGGAGAAGCGTATTGTACGTCATGTCACGCGTAGACTGTAGCACATCTCCTTTTTTGTCGTCTTAATTAAAGATAAATAACACTGGTGTCCTAAAACGTGCTCATCAATGGGATACTCTCAGTGAGTTCTCGTCATCATCTGTCAACTTTTTGAATTTAATATTTCCCTTCTATTTGACTGATTGTCCGCCACCTGCCTTGAGGTGAAGACGGCAGTACGTACTATTGTCTGTTTCTACTTTGACTACCACCACGCCACTCCGTTGAACACAGATAACAGGGAATCATCGGGTAATGAGTTAGCGAGGGATGCAAAAAAGATTCTCCGAATAATGACCTAGTGCTGTGTTAACCTCTTTGGTTCTCGTGAGAGGAGACAATATCCTACGTGGGATTGAGATTAGTCGGAATACTTGCGGAATACTCCAATGTGAATGGGATAACATCATCTATCTCAAAATCGGTATTCGCTTCCGCGGGCTGGATCACTCCTCGGATTTTAGAGGCTGTGGTGCGCACAAAGATATGGACAATGAGGCGTCACCCTTGTAGTCAATCATCCCATCCTGTATAGGCAAGCAGTACAGGGTATGTGCCCTTGCAGTGATGACTGTCGATCGATCAAAAAAACCTCTTCACTAAAGGTGATACAAGGTTCAGAGACTACCAGATGCCCGTAGAACAAGACTCGAGGCAAGTCAGATAGATCAGTTCACAATGAGTTAATCACGCTGGCAATGTGGCGGGAATGCATACGCACATTAGATGCGAGATACACTGAATCGGAAGCGAATCATATCTACTCCGTCAAAAGCTACATGTCCCGAAAAACCCCAAAAGAGTGAAAGGTGACCCCAGAGCCCGGTAATATCCTTCTCTCATAAACACCTGAACCCGGAACCAGCTGCAGTGGCTCTTGAAAAATCACCAAGAGATGCATGAGGTGCCCAATACGGGAAATCTTCAGGACGCACGTGGAGAAGCTGGTCCAAGCTTAGTCCCCGTACCATGTAATTCAGCCTTGACCATGATCTGCATGCCCACTGGGCCTGAAACGCAGGGACTTTCGACCCGTCTGGCTTCCCATCAGATTAGCTCCGGGATCTGGAACTTCCTTAATGCAAGTCTCGGCTTCAGCAAAGCTTGTGCTGGACGTTGCTACCCACTGATATGAGTTATGCAGGCTTGCAGTGCGTCAGAAAGGTGTCCGTCACCTTCCTATCCTAGTGACCACATGACTTCTGAAACGACTGCCACGAGGCATTTCTGCAGGTCTCCTGCATCCATATTATTTAGACCACGAACGGTACTCTCATCCATCCAACCAATTCCTACATATTGACGTAGATGGCAATGAGCCGATCATAGCTCACAGAATCTTTTCCCGGGAAATACATGTGGAGTGATGGGAAGAGAAGAGAAGAGGCCGAGGAAGAGAAGTCCGTCGACGGAAGAGATAATACCTCGGAATGATGGCAACAGCCAAAGAAATGTCGATTAGCAACCCCCGGTTCATTGATCCAGCCAGCTCCAAACCTTTCAGGTATCTCCGCGATGGTCTCCTTCTGGTGGGCTCACCAAACCCTGGAAAATTCTCAATGTCTTTCTAGGACAGACAGTCCGCAGAAGGAGTCCGTACGCCATAAACAATATGGCTGAATTATCGACCCACCAAGTTACATCTTGCCGTAACCAATCGAACGACTGCCACGCTATCGATTTCAGACCTCTGGTTGGTCTCAAAAACCCGACGTCGAGCTTGGTAATCTAATGCTCTCACGGAGTCGAGATATGCACGGCGTCGCGATCAGAGAGGCGAAACGACAAAATGTTGGGCGTTGCAGATGCCCCCCACATAGAATGCATACATACTCCAGAGTTCGAACCACCCACTTGGATATGTCCGGTGGCGGAGAACCACCTACGTAAATGCACACGTGTATATATGCAGCCGCGAGCCGAGCTGCAGCAAGCTACGGGATGGACGGAGCTTAACAAAGGGATACGAGCGGGCGTCTTCTGGTTAGCAAACGGGTTATGCTGGGTAGGAGCGAAGTGCCAATAAGTTGGTTTCATCAAGCACACAACCACGACTCACATGGAATCTTAGACGAATAATAATCAAGTTGAACGATGTAGTAATGTGGTCGTTTGAAAGTATGAATGTAAGCTCAAATGCTCAAAAATTCTATAGAAAAGCTAGAATGCAGACATTGTCAATGCGCCCCGATTCTCGTAAGTCAGGCTCCAACATTGATGACGTCACTCGGCCTCTCAACCACTCGAGACCGACTTCCGTTCTCTCCTCCACACCTTGACCGGCATTTCTCCCAATATCCAGTTCATCGTCTCCAGTCTCTGAAGCTGCCAATCAGGTGTGCTCAATGCGAAGCCGTATCTCCTAAGCAGACTCGCCACGACCACAGCTTGCTCCAAATATGAGATGTTACGGCCTATGCAACCCCTAGCGCCCGCAGAAAAGGAGAGGAAGTACGGCTGTAACGCTTTGCCTTCTTCGCCAAGGAATCGCTCTGGAATGAACTTCTCGGCTTGCGGGAACACCGATTCCTGTCGGTGTGCGACCAGAGCAGACATCGATACCGTGACCCCTCCGGGAATATAATCGCCAAGGATGTTTGTACCGTCTGCAGGCGTTTCGCGCGGCAGACCGTGAGGAGTAGGTGGAAAGAGGCGGAGAGATTCATCCAGGCATGCGCGAAGGTACGGAAGGTGTTTCACCTTGTCGTATGCAAGCACTCCGCTTTCGTTCTCATCCTCATCGTCTTCTACAGCGGCATCGATTTCGTCAACTACCTTTTGCATTATAGCGGGATTCTTGATGAGCTGGTAGATGATGTTTGTGATGGCGATGGCAGTAGTCGCAGAGCCAGCGTTCATCATGATGCTAATCTCGGCCACAATCTCGCCCCACTCTAGGTTGTTCTGGTGGCCATTCTTGTCTTCCATCAGTGCCTGGAAGAAGTCGTCGAGCTTCTCTCCAGCTCGATACCTTTGTAGACGTCGATGTGCGAGCTCTACTGGAATACCCTCCCAGTCTTTCGAGAATTTCCCCATACGGCCATAGAACGGGATGATATTCGAAACTTTGTCAATGAACGGGTACCACTCGTAATTCCAAATGAGCAGAGATTGTTTGCGAGCAGTCTGATACAAGGAGTCCCGGAGGTTGCACTCATACGTGGTGCCATCAGTGCGCCTTCCAGTGACACGATCGTGACCGCGATTCAAGAAACCAAGCTTTTCAGAGAGACCAATATCAGCAATAGCATCGAGGGTGAAGAAGTTGCTCCACTTTCGAAAGTCAACATTGACGTCTTCTGGTTTGACAGCTTCCCTAGGCTTCAGCGGCGCAGTGCAGCATGTGTCGAGGTGCTTGAGCAACTTGTACGTTTTGTCGGCAACTTTGTGCTCCCAACCCTCGAGATTTTTGAGGGCATAAGCGGAGCTCAACGTTTTCCTCTTCCGGGCATGGTCGTGTTTGTCGACAACATCGGCAAGATGATAGTGAGACCCGGCTCCAACAATGTACTGGCCATCCTTTGTACAAGGGGTGTTGTGCCCGTAGATGTCTTTGATGGCGCGCAGGTCACCGTATGAAAGCGCATTTGGTCCAATACGAATGACCGGGTATTTCTGGTGAAGCTTCGAGAGGTACAATGATCGTTGACCACCGTGTGAAAGTATTATGAATGGTAACGAGGATATGCCCGACAAGGGGTGCATGTTCGGATAGCGACGAAGTCCTGCACGAGTCAGTCGAAATCGCTTTAGGAAAGCTTGCCGAACGTACCATTAACATCGCGAAAATAAACAACCACAGGGTATATAACAAAGTACAAGAAAGCCAAAGTGCCCAGAGCAAGCGCGTATGGCAACGATGTCATCGTGGAAGACATTGTGTGAAGCGAAGAGTTGAAGACACCACAATCGTATGGGCTCTGTGTAATGCGAGAAGCTGTCTTCATCTTCACAAAGGCGTCGCCGTCATCTCTTTAAAACTGTAGTTGAGCGCACTCACATAGATACTCTCTGCGGAGTCTGGGCAGCCGATCCAAATGCAGAATGACCAACATCTCACTGACATAGAAGTGTACGGAGAACATTCCCATATCGAGTAATCACACTAGTCGGAAAGCTCTACTGTGCGTGGAGAAACGCGGGGTTTAAACCATCGCGGGGTTCACGCGAGCGGCGAAACATTGACCTACCTCCAGTCTATTGCGGAGCTTCCAGCCCCCCACAGCGTCCACATGAAGCCGTATTTCCCCTTTCAAACAGTCGAATTACTTTAGAGATTGCGCACGATGAGCGGCATGGTGGGACATGCCCAGGATTGCATAGGTGTCCGGTTCACTCTAGCCTGCTCTTTACAAACGCCGATTTCCTAGAAAAGGACTGTTGGTATGAATTCGCCATCATAAGGTCCACGTGATGGATGCCCTCGTTCCTTTCTGCCTAGGTATAGTAGGCAAATCCGAACGCCTCCAAACGCCTCCAAACGCGTCGCGGGGAAGCACTCAAAGAGTGTCAAGCAGTCTAGTCGTATAATATTACGTGCTCGAGCACTCAGTGCTGTCAATCGACAAACTCACAATTCATGATGGAGTCGTTCAATTTTCCTCTCGACATTAGCGAGCTCCAGTCATCGCTCAATCCGCTGCTGCGAGCACTGCAATCCTCTCCCATATTCGAGACGCTCAAACCGTCAAGCACAGCAGATGGTGTCGCCGTTGTACTTTTTCTTCTTTCGGCCCTTGGGTTCATAACGCGAGGGCGCGTTTGGGACAAGCCGGATCCTTACTACAAGGTCTGGTTCGAGCGCCCCCAACTCGCAGACGGTGCTTCTAGTAGCAAGACAGCTGCTACTCGGAATGTTGCTCAACGGTTGGGAGAGGGTGACTACCAGATGGTCATTTTCTGGGGTTCGCAGTCTGGGACTGCGGAGCGCTTTGCAGAGACACTGGGGCGTGAGTGTCACACAAGATTCGGCATTAATGCGCTGGTAGCAGTAAGTCGCCCCAGGTCAATCATTGTCTGATAGTGTATTGTGTTGCCTCTGAATTTGTAACACACTCGGAGAATATGCGCAAAAGAAAAATTTGAAATTGTGTCTTTCAGTAATGTAAGGCTCACACTCTACAGGACTTGTCTGATTACGATGCCGATTCGATTGCGGAGATCCAACAAACACACTTCGCCGTCTTCATTCTTAGCACGTACGGCGAGGGAGATCCTAGTGATAATGCTGCGGGGCTGTGGGATTGGATCAAACGGATCAAAGACCAAAATACGAAGTTGGAGAAGCTGAAATACCTTGCTTTCGGCCTTGGAAACAGCAACTACAAATACTATAACCGCGTCCTCGATGTTGTGGTGGAAGCACTTGACAACGCTGGTGCTACCACACTTATGCCTCCGCAGAGAGCAGACGATGCTGAAGGTGCTACTGAGGAAGATTTCCAGTCGTGGAAGGATGATATGTTTGCCTTGCTCCGAGGCATGGGTTACGAGCAGAAGACCGTTGCGTACCAACCCACTGTGAGTGTCGAACTCGTCGAGAAGGTTGATGGTGAGAAGGAGGACTCGGTTCACCAAGTTTCGGTGCACCATCAACAATCCACAATGAACTCGGCTATCTTTCCGCTGCCGATTCGAAGTTCTCGCGAGTTATTCTCTGCTGGCGATCGGAATTGTATTCACATGGAGCTCGACCTTGGAAACAGCGATCTCGTCTACAAGACAGGCGATCACATCGGAATATGGCCGTGCAATCCGGATGAAGAGGTTGAGAGACTCTTGAAGACTCTAGGACTCAATGATCGTAAGGCATATGCACTTACAGTCTCAGCTCTGGACGATTCGTCTAAACCAAAAGTACCTTCAGGCAGCACGCTTGAGGCTGCGCTACGACATCATCTGGAAATCTGCGGCTCAATCTCACGAAAAATGATTGCAGAACTGGCCCAATTCGCTCCCACACCTGCTGCAAAGACCATGATGGCCGAGATCGGCCAAGACCGTACCCGCTACGAACACTTCACTTCGTCTACACACATTACTCTCGCACGTCTGCTCCAGCTCGCCAGTCCTAACGAGCCGTGGACTGCTCTGCCTCTCTCCTTTGTGGTGGAACATTTACTTCCGCTGCAACCACGATACTACTCTATCTCTTCAAGCTCCGTTATCTCGCCGCGACGCATCGCTATCACAGCCCTTGTCGTCAACAAGGCCATCGCAGGTGAAAACAGCAGCACCATCCACGGCCTGACATCGAACTACCTCCTTTCCGCTTCCAAACTCCCTTCGAACGCTACAGTATCCACCCCTTCATTCCAACATATCACATCTGGAGACGTCGAAGGCGGACGAGTTTTCGCACACGTCCGAAAATCGAAATTCAAGCTCCCAATCACCTCTTCGACGCCGCTCATCCTCATCGCCGCCGGTACGGGCTTTGCGCCTTTCCGTGCTTTCCTTGCCGAACGAGCCAAACTCCACGGTCTTGGTAAATCTGTAGGCCGGATGCTCCTTATCTTCGGTTGCCGCGGCCCTAGCTCTGATTACATCTACCGCACAGAACTGGAAAAGCTGCAGGAGACGCTCGGCGATAAGCTTCGGATAATCACTGCTTTCTCAAGGGAAGGCGGTAAGCGCGTCTACGTGCAGGACCGAGTGGCCGATGAGAGCGAGACGGTGCTGGAGATGCTAGACGCAGGGGCAAACATGTACATTTGTGGCAAGGCAAGTATGGCGAGGGAGGTTGATGGGAAAATGGAGGAGGCTGCTAGCAAGCTAAAGGGGCTGAGTGAAAGCGAGGTGAAGAGCTGGACTGATGGTTTGAAGAAGCGAGGAAAGTGGAAGGCGGACGTTTGGGGTTAAGCAGACTGGCATGGGTCACGATGCGTTAGACATAGACATGAAATTTACGAAGTATTGCCATAAATCTGTCTTAGTCTCATCGCTATGTGCTATCGTGAGGTGTGCGGTCGTAAGGGGATAGCCGTAGCTATTCACTGACTCGGGGGAGCTAGACCCCGGATCCCAGACTGGACTTTGAGACGCTCTAGGGTTCGTGCTTCCAGATACCAGGCTGGCATTGGGCTGCATGGCAGTGGAGTTTAGTTCCCCAGACGCGCAATGTGATGTCATGTTGGGATCGCACTGGGGTTGGACTGTAATTCGATGAAGTTCGTTAGCATTCTGCGGGCCCTTTCAATTTCCGCCCAGCTCCACTTGGTGAGGCCACCTGACTTTGTCCAAGTGTCGCTCCCCTTGACATGCTGAAAAAGAAGAAGCCCCACGCTACGTCATTCGTCAGTGTCTCAAGCACGTGACCCCGGGTGAGGACGGATGGAACTTGTTTCGGCCGGCAAGTAGCTGGATAGTTCGCATCGAAGTGAGGCTCAGCTTGGTGTTGCAGCAAATTTGAGAGTGCTGCGGAATAAACTTCCATGCTGTGTAGTGTGCAAAGTTCGTGGGCTGGACCGTGCCCACACTAGCTTAATAGAACTGAACATGGCAATGAGTTCCGCGCCTAGATCTGGGTTGCACACCGAGCCCTCAACAGCGTCTGATACACGAGTCCTGCCCAATCATCGTCGGTCTATAATTCTTGGGCAAGTACGGCAGTCTCCCATCCAATCGCAATTGCCCCAATCCCGATGATCTAGGCTATCTGGGCGTTCGGCTTCACGTTCGGCACCACGCGAGTAGCGATGACACCGTCTGATCGGGCCTACAACCGACACCCCGCTCATGCACCCCAAGTCCTGCTAGTCTAGCTTCCGACCGCAGAATGTGCGGAGAGAGGGCTAAGCCCCTTGTGACGGGCTGAAGCGGGTCCCAACGTAGCAATCGTCGAAATCCCTCAATTCCTGGCAACCTTGGTCTTACTGGAGAGGTTGGCATCATCGTTACTGAACGCCGCCGGGATCAACATATATAGACCACTTGGGTCCACCAATTCACCTCCATCATAGCAGCCTTCACTGGCATTGCGACCAAGCCTAAATTCTTCATCACCTGAAAGGACGAATTAGTCCCGTTGGCTCTTATTTCGACTTCATTGTTCTTTTCGTCTTAGCATTGCTCTAATCCTGACGATGGCGACATACGACAGCAAAGATTTGGAGAAGAAAGTCCACCATGATGAGGACTTTGTCTCCTCGTCGGAAAAGATCGAGAAAATCGATACTTCGGGAACCGTCGATGCAGCGCAACTGCACGAACTCTCCGCCATCGAACAGACCGCCGCATCTAAAGCAGCATGGCTCATCTCCATCGTCATTTCTTTAGGGGGTCTTCTCTTCGGTTATGATACAGGTTACATTTCGTCGGTTCTGGTCACCATTGGCAACTCGCTCGGTCATGAACTCACCTCCTCCGAGCAGGAGCTCGTCACGTCGCTCACCTCTGGCGGTGCATTCGTCGGTGCCATCTGTGCCGGTCTGACAGCCGACAAGTTTGGCCGTAAAATGCCTATCTGGGCCGCCTGTATAGTCTTCGTCATTGGAACTGTCCTCCAAACTGCCGCCTACCATGTGCCACAGTTTGCCGTCGGTCGCTTCGTTGTCGGATTGGGAGTTGGTAGTGCCGCCATGATTTGCCCGCTCTACATCTCCGAGCTCGCTCCCGCGAAATATCGCGGCCGTATGGTTGCGTTCAACGTATGCAAAGCCCCCTTCACCTGATTCATCTGCTCATGCTGACTTTGCTATCAGAACATGAGTGTTACCTTCGGACAATTCTTCGCCTCTTCTCTTGGCGCAGCCTTCGCTGAAGTCAAAGGCGAAGCCTGGCGCGCAACCGTCGGCATCGGTGCCGTGCCTGCCATTCTCCTCGCCGGTCTCCTGTTGACCTGCCCCGAATCTCCCCGCCAGCTCGTTGCCCATGACAAGGCAGATCAAGCCGACAAGGTGCTCCTTCGACTTTATCCAAGTTCCACCGAAGCACAACGTAGAGCGAAGATCGCTAGCATCGAGCTCAGCATTCATGAAGCTACACAAACAATGGTCGATGATTCTCTTTGGAAGACCTTTAAATCCATCTTCAAGAACGCTGCTACCTTGCGCGCCGTGGCTACTGCCTGTATTATCATGGCTCTGTCGCAGTTCTCAGGCTTTAACACCCTCATGTACTATAGTGCTACGCTGTTCAAGATCGTCGGTTTCAATAACCCCACTGCGGTTGCTATCACTGTCTCAGGCGCCAACTTTATTTTCAGCGGCGTCCTCCTACTCGTGGTGGACCGCTTCGGTCGCCGCAGCATCCTACTCGTCACCGTCTTCGCCATGTTCTGCTGCCTCACTATCGCCGCCGTTGCATTCTCTTACATCCCCATTGACACGCACACGCTAGAAGTACAATCTGACGAGATCGGCTGGCCTGGCTACCTCCTTATTGCCATCATCATCGCTTTTGTCGGCTTCTACGCCTCCGGCATTGCAACCATCGCTTGGATCGGCACCGAATTCATCCCTATGGAGGTCCGCGCGGTCGGCACCATGCTTAACACCGCAACCTGCTGGTCGACTAACATCATAGTTGCGTCTACTTTCCTGTCTATGATGAAGGGCATCACACCCTCCGGTGCCTTCGGATTCTACGGCGGACTCATGTTCATTGGCTGGATTTTCATCATCTTCTGCTTCCCCGAGGTCAAGGGTATGCCGCTTGAGGCTGTGCGCGAGGTGTTCAGCGATGGCTTCGGTGTCAAGTACGCGAATAAGTGGCAGAAGGAGAACAAGGAGTTTGCGAAGATGAATGCGCAGGGCCCTGCTTTTGGGCACTGAGCTGGAGTCCCAGTTCGCTCTTGTAGATATCTTATTCAATTCTTCACATTTTCAAGCTGCCTGTGCCTCATTATTCCTCTTTCAGTCGTGAAGTAACATGCACCTCCCTCTTCAGTAAAGGAGTTGTTCGAAGAGAAAAGGGATAGACCGCGTGGATTTCATGTCTAAATAGAAAATACGCAGCAGAGAAAAACGCTGTGCGAAAGTCCGTGCAAACATTGTATGACAAGCTCGACGAGGGTGAAGATCCAGCTTCATTTAGAACTGAAGATACCGACCCCGGGAGCTGAAGATGTAAGTGACAGCAGCATGGCTGTCAACAGCCCCGCTGTAAAGAGAGGGCCTGCCGAGGACAATCACGCGACACAAGTCACCAGCTTGTTCTCACAAAAGCTAGAGACACGTCTCAGGCTGCTACTGGAGCCTAACGCGAAAGGATTTCTGATGTCAACTTGACGCCACCAAAGCGAGTCCACCCAGATGATGGTGTCGCTCAAACTCCATATCAAGCCACTATCCGCAACCGTATTATCAAGTTAGAGGCGCAATTGACCAGATCACATGATGATGCGGCTCGCGCCAACGAACCATCAGAATTGCAGCTTTCGAGAGATCCACTTATCAGAATATCAATGGAGAAGGCCTTTTTAGCGATTAAGAAAGACGATCTGAATCGCGCATTGGAGACCAGGAGTGCCGAAATAAGCGGAGCTCTAAACGAGCAAAAGAAACCTTCGCGAACTGCACTAGCCGAGAAAAGGGCGGCTGAGGGAGAGAAGCAGATACTCTATGCAGACAAAGAGGTTCTGCAGCAAGAGTTAGCACACTGGAGAACTACACGCACGATACACCATGAAGATTGCAACCATAAGGAATAATCATTTCCATACCTGCGTCAAAGACCAAGCAGGGTACCAGAAGAAGATCGATGCCGCCAATAAGCAAGCATCTCAGCTCCAGACGCAGCTCAAGCAGCAGAAAGACTCTGCCCAGAGATCAATGCGATGGTCGCAGCAGAAGCTAGAAAAGGTCGGGTTCTCTCCTTAAAGATCACGACAATCTCCAGCAGATGGGGCATCCTAACCAAGGATTTGGATGAAAAAACGGACGTTATACTCGCCGATGAGAAAAAGAACGCGAAGGAAATTACCATGGATAGAGATGATTGGAAGGCCTCTGCTGAGGGCATGTACACACAGTACAAAGATCTTTATAAGAAAAACTTAAAGTTTGCTCCGAAAGTGGACCAAATGATGCAGGCAGGTACTTTCGGACAAAAGAGCAAGAAAGACCGCAGGAACCGGGGTGAGCTTACGGGCAGTCCGCTTGAAGACTTGCCTGAGTACCAAGAGTGCTAGTTGGGAGCGCATTGCCTGGTGGTAACATAGTGATGTTATGAAAGTTTTTGGGTCCTCAATAGTGAAGTGTAGCATGAGCATGCGTCGGGCTAGGTGGATAACATGATCTACATGTTGGAGGAAAATTGGATGGCTTGCATTTGGATCATCTTTGAATTTCCATGTCGCATAATGTATCTCTGTATAGAATAGAGTTGCTGTTTTGTGAAAAGTAACTTAATGGACATTTTCCATGAGATTTGCATTGCAGAGAGCTGCTAAACCTCCAGAGGTTGTTGTATCATTCGTAATGTCCAACACGACGCCAGTACTAATCAAATCTATCCTTGACCATGACAAAAGGAAGAAGGTAGCAATACAGGGCCCGAAACAAGTATATCAACACCATACAAGCCGCTCACCGAGCGACTGGACTCTCCTAGGCACAATTACTCAATGATCTTGAGCTCCTCCGTCCGCTCCTTGGCAAATTGGTCCTTGTGGTCGTTCCATATGCGTAGAAGCTCTTTGATATAGTCTTCATGCACCTTTTCCACGTAGTCTTTCTCAGGATGCTGTTGCTGCACCACGCGAATGGGTCTGCCGACAACAATATTCAGCGGCCGTCGGTAAGGCATCATGCCAACGTCGTAATTGAAGATGCCGCGAGCATGAAATAGAGGGATAGTCCAGCCCATGACCGCCTTCACGAAGAGTTGAAACTTGTTGACGTATGGATGTGCGTGCGGATCTAGCTGTTCGTAGATTTCGTTCTCGCCGAAGCCGATGACGGGGACGAGATCGGCACCTTTGCGGATGGCCAGTTTGACGAAGCCCTGGCGACGACGGACGACGAGACGGAGGCTACCTGGCTTCGACTCAAGAGACTCGCGCGCACCTCCAATGACGATGGTGATGGCGCGGCCCATACCCTCGCCATTCTTCCCGCCCTTGCTGAGTATGTTTTCGCACGACTCGCGAGAGACTGAAGCCAGCCCCATGCGCAGAGCATATTCGCGGTAAAGAGGGAGCTTGAAGTTGCCATCTAGGGTCAACAATGTGTTCGTGATACCGGGGAACAGCTGGGAGAAGCCGAGTGCTTCGGTCGCAAAGGCGGCGAAGGCACCGTGGGAGATGATGCCATGTGGGTGGTATCCAAAGACGTATTTACGTGTGGGCTCTAGCTCCTGCGAGCGATGAAGGCGAGCGGGGAAGTATGAGGCGAAGAGGGACCACAGCTTGGAACGGCGTGCCCACTCGCTGCGGAACGAGAGCTCTCCGGAGTGGCCGGCATTGGAGAAGAGAACATAAAGGACGTAGGGGAGCAATATGGGCCACAGTATGGGAATCGCGCAGAGGAAGAAGAAGATGGAAACGAGACCGGCGATGCTAAGCGTATGGGTGAGGACGGCGAGCGTTTGCAGGCGGCGTTGGAGCGGGACGTTGAGCGGAGCGAAGCGTATCCTATGTCCGTTAGCTGCGAAATACTGTAGGGAGACGTGTGCGACGTACTTGCTCCTATGCCATCCCTCGCCCGCCTGGCGTCCCGACTTGAGCTGTGAGTTCCTGCGCATGGGCTTCCTGTCTGTCCGCGTTTCAAGCTCGAACTCGGCGGATGGTTTGACACTGGTCAAGGGCTCGCCGTTGCCGTCGGGGTGCTTCTCGTACAGCTCGTTGCGCAGCTGCTCACCGTGCTTGCGGCCAATGGAGCCATTGGACTTCAGCGACGACTTGCGACGGTGGCTGCCTCTTGCAGGGCTCTTGGGGCTGCTGTCCTGACCCTCACCCTCGAACTCCTCTGCCGGCACGATCCGGATCGCTTTGGTGCCATTGGCTTTGAAATCGTGTGTCTTCTTGGCGAGGGCCTGCTTTGCGTCGTCCACCGCGCCGTCCGTGTGGCCATCATGTGATTGTGGCTCGTTCTCCAGCGCCTCTTCGGCGGCGGCGGCGTACGACTTGGGCGGGAGGTCGTTGGCAGCGCGCTCCTCGGGCTGCGAGGGCTCAGCATTGAGCGACATGGCGAACGATCGATTGCGGCGGAGAGGGATGCGAGGCAGGGAGTAAGGCTAAGGTGCGCGGCTCATGGCGTGTTTCGTTGCTTGTGGATCAGGGTTGAGCTTGCCAGAGCTTCCGTCGCACTTTCACAAGCAATGACGTCTTACGTGGCCGTGCGCTGCTACAAATTACGAACATAGAAAGCAACTCAAGCATCTATTTGTGCAGGCAGCCTAAGATAAACATGTTTCAGTCAGATCCTTGCGAAGTAAATCAGTAGTATGATGTTGGGTTTCCCTCACGTCCCTTGAAGATATAGCAGGTACAATGCTCGTTGTGGCGCTGTGGCGAATGCCGCGGTTTCTTCAAAGAGCCGAACGCCCACTCTTTCAACACCAATGACTACCGAGTTCTGTATCGCTTCCTGATTTGTCACTTCTAGATCATGTCTTCTCTTCAATAACTTCCTTGACATGGTTGCCTACACCGCTCTCACACTTTGTTCAGTAATACTGTGGCCGCCTGATTGAGTCGTTGTTGCCTCGTGGTATTACTACATAGCAGCGCACGATCCACGGCCTCACCCAACTTCATTTCATTAAGCACTGCTGAAGAGGAGGGAGGAAGTCTGTTCCAAGGAGCATGTCATTTCAGACCACGCCCGCACGCTCTTCACGCATTACAAAGTCAAAAAAACCGAGTGCCGCGTCAGCACTCGGTCTTCGACGGTCCATATCCTCGCTGTCGTCTGCTAGCCCTCGAAGGAAGTCCTCGCAATCCGCGAAAATAGAAGAATTTGATGATGACGAGAAGCTCGATGATACGGGCGAGATTGCCTCTCTTGCAGCCGATCTTAACTTTCGCGATGTGCCTCAGTACATGGAATATATCTGCAATAGGATGTTCAGCGATATTCCGGAAAAGAACGCGGGCATGAACTCGACGCGAATTGCCGAAGTTTTGAATTATCGGAAAGCGTTGCCGCCAATTGTGACGATGGCTCACATTGATGCTTTGGGTGCCTCTTCTACGAGAACCGAGCGCGAAATCGTTGAACTTGCACAGGCTGGTATCATTCGAAAGGTCACGATACCAAATCGTGGAGTAGGTGTTAATGCAGTGGGAGATGGTGTCGCTTCTATGCAGGAATGGGAACGATTAGTCCGGTCGCATTCCAGTATTGCATTAGACCTCCAAGGTAACAATATTATACGGGGGTTGAGACCAACATGCTGACGTGAAAACAGATAAATATCTCTCCAGCTTGAAAGCCAACCCAACTTCTACGACCATAACGAGCACCGCCTTCACGCCAGCTGAAATCTCCAGCCTAACAACCGCTGGCTTTCTCACTACTGCCACAGCGCTGGATTACAAATCGTCGTTGTTCTCAATGCCCGGAGCTGGCAGTCTTTCATTTCTCTCATCATCGGGATCACGTCACGCAGCAGGTTCTCTGGAGGCAGTCGGAGGACCTTCAGCGATGCAGCACAGCCATGGTGGGACTGGTCAACGCACAGCTACGAAGTCTTACTATACTTTCTCACTTCCTAACACCGGCTCCCACATCAAGCTCCTCATTGACGCCCGGACGCACTTTATTGGTCTATTAAAGAAATCGAAATATAAGGAAGCGCCATTGGATGTTTTGAGAGAGCGGTGGGATGGTGGCATTTTGGGCAAGGAAGACATCGCTGATAAAAAGAAAGCGCGCGGGGAATTCGCAGGTATTCTTCTCGGGCGAACAAAAAAGTGGAAGCAATTCTATGGTTTGCGGTTTGAATGGATTTTGGAAGAGTGTGTTGGAGCTGGTTTGGTAGAGCTTTTCGAAACCGGTAGTGTTGGCACAGCCGCGAGAGCTACTTGATATATCCAAGGCATGGAGACCCACCATGGGCAGAGTTACCCGAAGATACATGATACACATGGCGGAATTCGATTTTTTGACCTGCATCATAAGCCAAGAAGACTGCTGAAGGCAAAGGGCGCACTGCCTTACTCGTTCGAGGAAATTCTTACTTGCAAGGATTGAGTCAGCGGCGAGCTCCGGGGTTGATAGGTGCGCTCCGCGGATTACATATGCGCTAGCGGTGAATGCGGGGGTCTCAGCCCTTTGCCGTCCAAAGCTGACGAATGGCGTCTTCCTTTCGCTTGGCGCGAAAAGAGTCACAGACGTCAAACATCTCCATAAAATGTTTGATGTCACCCTTTGTGTGTAATGATACTAAAAATTTGAAAAATCTGTAAAAAAGAGATGGATCGCGAAAGAGAAATGGATGTTATCGAGCCTGCCAGCGAGACGACGCTTGCTTCACAGAGTCAAAAGGAGGACAGCGATGTTGGTCCTGATTTGGAGAGAAACATGTCTATGCTTTCGAGCGACGGGAAGAAGAGAGGGAAATGGCAAATGGTCGCTATTTTGATCGCGCTTTTTGTACGTCTATTTAAGCCCAACACAGACACATCGAAAGATGTTCCTCGAAGCGATGTCTTCATCACGTAATTCATCGCGCTCACCATTTCACAGCTCTCCCTCTTCGTAGCAGCACTAGATGCGACCATCATAGCCACTGCCGCTCCCACTATCTCTGCAGACTTGTCTTCCGCCGCAGGATACACCTGGGTTGGTGCAGCGTTCCTCCTCGCCAATGCAGCCGCCGGGCCCATATGGGCCAAGTTGTCCGACATTTGGGGGAGGAAATTGATTCTTTTAATTGCGTTGGGAGTCTTCTTCGCAAGTTCGGTAGTGTGCGCCACAGCAAAGACGATGATGGCTTTGATCGTTGGCAGGGCATTCCAGGGTATGACTAGCGGAGGCCTGATTCTACTAGTGCATGTTTGTATCAGCGATTTGTTCAGCTTGAGGTACGTTTCAAAATATTGGTATATCGAAGGAGATACCCTCTGACAGTAATCATAGGCTCCGTGGTCTCGTCATGGGTCTAACCGAGGGCATTTGGGCTCTGGCGGGCGGCATTGGTCCCATTTTGGGAGGCGTTTTCGCGTCCTTGGTCTCCTGGCGCTGGTGTTGTAAGTGCCTCATTCATCTCCTCTGCTGCGCATACCTTCTAATACATGTTGACAGTCTACATAAATCTCCCTATCTCCGGCATAGCCGCCATTCTTATTGTCCTCTTCCTTGATATCCGCCACGAGCACACCTCATTCCTCGATGGAGTTCGCGCTATTGACTGGACTGGCATCACTACGTTCCTTGGTTTCACCCTCATGGTACTGCTCGGCCTCAATTTCGGTGGTGCCATATTCCCGTGGGATTCAGTCAAGGTCATTGTACTGCTGGTCATTGGCAGCCTTATGGTCGGTGCGTTTGTGTATAGCGAGGCTAAAGTCGCAAAGTACCCTCTCATACCCATGAACCTATTTAAGAACCGATCCGCGGTAGCTGCTCTGGGCGTCGTGTTTTTCCACGGCTTCGTTTTCATTTCGGCCGAATATTACATGCCGCTCTTCTTGCAGTCGGTGCTCGAGCTCAACCCTCTCAAATCTGGACTGCTCCTGCTACCTTTTATCGTTCCCGGGGCAATAGCAGGTGTCATATGCGGCATCTTAATACATCGGACTGGCCACTTCCGTGGCATTATGTGGGTCGGCACGATCTTCCTATGTCTCGGCTTCGGGCTCTTCATCTCCCTCGATGCATCTACAACGATCGGTAGGATGGTCGGCTTCCTCGTCATCGGGGGTCTCGGCTCAGGCGTTCTTTTCGAAGCTCCGCTCATCGCGGTGCAGTCACAAGTCGAGCAGAAAGACGTCGCGACGGCGACATCGACGCTGTCCTTCATCCGCAACATGAGCCTTACCATCTCTGTCGTCATCGGCGGAACCATCTTCCAAAACTCCATGGACAGTCGCGCTGGGTTCCTCGAAGCGGCTGGCCTGCCCCAAGATTTGTTGGAGAAACTGGCCGGCGAGAGTGCGATGGCCAATGTTATGTTGCCCAGCACGCTGGATAACCCGGCGTGGGAACTTGCGGCGAAGGAAGCGTTCTCGTATGCGACCCGTAATATGTGGATTACGTATACTGCATTCGCTGCTTGTGGTGTGGTTGCCTCTATTTTTGTGAAGAAGGCGCATTTGGGAACAGAGCATGTGGAGACTGTGACAGGGTTGAGGAAGGAGAAGAAGTCTTTGGATACAGGTGCTGCTGTAAAGACTGGGCAAGTGAGGATCAACTAAGTATTTCAACCTAGAACACGAATATAATCATTCAACATCCATACAAGTCCGAATTGAAAGCCGTGATTGAAGGTCGATGTCAGATTGTCGGCACTGTGTTGAACATTCTTGTCATGCTACATCCACACTACTGCGACCGTCTCTTCAGATCTAGTACTGGTACCAACCGTGAAGACGCATTAGAAGCTGAGTTACCCTAGGCTACACAATACTAGCGATGACTGTCTCTGGACTTCTGTTCTTTGTTGTACGATCGACAGTAATGACATTGCATGTGGTTTAGTGATCAATAATCAGCCAATCGCGATGTTGGCATGATCTTGATCAAAATACAAAGAGAGCCTTATATGCATGCACGAATATTGAGTTAGTAATCCACCCTTCACTCAATGTACTTCACCGAGGTTATGATCTTCCTTGAAGCTCGCCATGCATAAAGCCCGAAAACAGCATTAAATCGGACGTCATACAACGCCTAGTCTCACCTTGAGACCATGTATAAGAAGGCTCTTGACCGAACAGGGTACAACGTTACTCATCGCTGCTGCACGCCCTATTCGAAGTTTAGTGATCTTGTAAAGGGGGATGCATTATGGAAGACTGACTCAGTACTATAGAAAGGGCCTCAGACACTAGAGAAATGTTAGAAAATCAAACTAAACCTCAAATAACCATTACCAGTATTCGCCCAACTCAATATGCCATTCCCACCCTTTACCAAAGTTTTCATCATCGGCGGCACCGGAGCCCAAGGCATCCCCATCATCCGCAACCTCGTGCGTTCTTCTCATTTCATCCATACACTCTCCTTCCTAACCCCCACCTAGGTCACAGACGGAAAATACACTGTCCGCGTCCTAACCCGCAACCCGACCTCCCCCCGCGCGCAAGCCCTCCAAGCACTCTTCCCAACCGGCGTCGAACTCTTCAAAGGCACCTTCACCTCGGAAGCCTCGCTTCGTGAGGGCTTCAACGGCTGTGGCGCCGCCTTCGTCAATCTCGACGGCTTCAATGTCGGCGAAAAGGACGAAATATACTGGGGCCTTCGCTGCTACGAGCTTGCCATCGAAGACGGCGGGATTCACTTCTTTGTCTACAGTAACCTGGAATTTACATACAAGACGAGTGGGTACAAGAAAGAATTGCGAGCCGGGCACCTTGACGGCAAAGGTAGGGTGGGAGAATGGATTCGCTTCCAGGCTGCGGAGGCGAAGGAGTCGGGTGCGCCGGGGGCAGACATGGGCGTCGCGCTGTTCACGACAGGCCCGTATATCGATATGTGCATTGCGGCTGGGACACCCATGAGTCCGGTCGTGGAGAAAGATGAAGGGGGTGAGGACGTGGTTACTTGGCGGTTGCCGCTTACGAAGGAGGGCAGCGTGGTCCATGTTTCCTTGGACGACTGTGGATACTATGTCAGATGGCTTTTCGATCATCCTGATAGGGCCGAGGGGATGGATTTGCAGACATGCATTGAGCACATTAGGTATGCTGATCTCGCGGCGGCTTTTACTCAGGTTACTGGTAAGCCTGCGCGCTTCGTTGATGTCGAAATGGGGACGTGGTGGGAAGAAGGCCCTATGAGCAAGATGGCAAATAAGCCAGCTGGTTACTCGACCGATATTCGCGACCCGGGAACGATGTCAATCAAGGAAAATTTCACCGGGTTCTGGAACGTGTATAGAAATGTGCGTCCGGACGAGCAGTTTTTTAAGCGCGATTATGCGTTGCTGGATGAGATTCATCCTACGCGTATTCGGTCGGCGGAAGATTTCTTCCGAAGGGAGGAGGAAAGGGGTAAAGCGGAGGGATTAGGCGGGCTGTGGGAGAGAGTGCAGCCGGGGAACTTGAAGCTGGTTCTGAAGATTCATGAAGATGGGGCCAGAGATATCAAGATAGAGTGAAGTGCGACCCGACAGACATGAACAAAGATAGGTATAAGCTAAAGGGGTTCTCGAGCACTATCTTTGTACATTATTACCTCGGCATGATTAATCGCTCTTCCCTCGTTAAGTATCGTACATGTTGTCCTCAGCTGCAAAGTTCATATCACGAGGCATGCAATCATCTACGTGTAGTCTACCTTAGTAGAAGGCAGCACCCATCGCAACTGCTCCGAGCAATGCCACCACGTTGTGCAACTGAGCACTTCCAGCCGCGTTAGTAGGCGCGGTAAGGGGAGCAGAAGCAGTCTGTCTCGTCGTTAGCGCAAGTGCAATGATCGTTCGGTTTCAACATACGGGAGCAGTTCCGTTGCTCGTTCCATTCCCAGTGGGATATGGCGAGCCAGAAACGGTAGGGAGAGGCACAGCAGTAGCTCCAGCACCTGTCTCGTAGGCGGAAGAAACCGCAGAGGACACGGCAGAAGCAACGACGGAACTGAGGCTCGCCGCAGCAGAAGACTCGACCTCACTTACAGCGTCAGTTGCAGTAGCCTCAGGCGCCGAAGAAGACGATGCATCGGTCACGACACCCGCACTTGAAGTCGGCTCAGCAGGCGTCGTTGGCTCAGGAGTCGAAGATGCCTCAGCAGAGGAAGCCGGCGGCTCGCTCACTGCGTCCGCGGTCGAGGTCGGGACAGAAGAAGAAGACGCAGCAGAGCTCGTACCCGCGCTATCGCCAGGGTGCTTCGCCTCGCCCACATCAGCTTGCTTTCCGCTCAGGGGCTCAGTGTCTAGCCCACACTTCCCCGCATTGCTGGTCAAGGTGCCGCCGTAGTACTTCCAGATATCGACGTTGTCGGGCCCAGCGCACTGGAGACAGTTCTTGTAGTCGTACAGGAAAACCTCATTGGTGCAGTAATCACCACCAGCTTTGGAGACTGTGATTGCAGTTCCTGAACGGAGTCAGTGGGGTTTTACGGGGGTTGGGTCAGGTGGGGCGTACCGCAGTTGTCGTGGCAGTTGTACTCCGGGGTACCAGGGTCCTGGCGCTTGAGGAGAGTAGCATAGAAGTGATCCTCAGCAATGAGGGATGCAGAAGCTGCGGCGATGAAGCCCGCAAGGACGATGCGCTGAGTGAACATTGTAACGAAGTGCGATGGAACGAATGTACAAATCGACAAAGCGAATGTGTTGACAGCTCTCTTAGACTACAACTGAAGTGCAGATGTCCCAAGGATGCAAGTGGGTGAGGCCAATCCAGTGCGCCGGTCGATGCATCTTATACGGCGGTCAAACCAGCTCAACACGACCTGCATGTACCGTCGCAAATTGCGCAGCGCCACTAACTCACATCGTACAACGGCATGTACATGGGCAGCTTGGAACACACCCTGCATCGCTCCACGACATGGCCTGACAGCGGAGCCAATACGGCCGGCCGACATTCGGAGATGGAAAACTTTTATCTGATGGATTGATTAGATGCATCCTTTGGGTGAATGAGTGGAGTCATGTGGCGGGGTCTCGCCACCATGATTGGCCGTGAAAGCTCGGCATGGGCTAGGCGCAGAAGTTAGCGCCATCAGATAACTCAAAATACCGGCGGAATGTTCGAGCTCGCATCTGACAGCGATGCTACCTTCCAATTGGACGCATGCCTAGAGCCGCTCATGCCGATGTATCTCGACGAGTCCAATCGCTTCGTGTTTGGAGGTGCGGGAAGGCTTTTCTATTCGACTAGCTAAAGGATCAATAACTCGAGAGCTTGGCGTACCGAGACTTTGGACAACGAATTCATCCGTGCCGTTGAGGAAGCGTACCAGTGAATGCAGGCTACCCTCGGCACTGCGAGCCCATATTAGTGACAGGTGAACTGCACCACATGCTTGAAGAACCCCACCTGGAACGCCTCAGGACTATCAACCGTTGTGTCTATCTCACCTCAGCGTCACGATGCGTTTCTCTACGTCTTCGCTCCTCGCGATCCTATCCGTTTGTGTAGGCGCACAGAAACATGGCGAGGGCGCAGAAGGCACAGAGATGGGCCCCGTCGCCTTTCTCTGGCCCGCGGACCGCAACTGGACAGCCGCTGCAGATAACATAGCGCCCTGCGGCAGCGCGGATGGCCCCAAAAACCGCACGCAGTTTCCGCTCTCTCAGGGAGCAGTGGCTTTGACTATTGCAGATGAAGCGTGGAATGTTGCGATCCGTCTGGCGACAGGAAATGGTAAGCTAACACTCCCTTATAGGCACTGTGACGGCATATAAGTTTAGTTGTGTTTTGTGTATCCCAGGGTAACTTGGCACACAATACATCCCTAGACTTTTGCCCTCGTACTGTCGGTGACACACCACTGACATCGAGTTCTTAGATCCTCGCTCACAGGAAGACTTCGTCGACGACCAGGTCGTGAGCAACGTCTCCGAAGTCGATCCCGGCCATCAGTGTTATAAGTTACAAAACCTCGACGGCATTACTGCTGGCACAAATGCCACTATTCAAATGGAATACTGGGGCGAGTTCGAGGGAGAGAACAATGGAAACAACCAGTCATTCTTTGCGTGTGCAGACATCGTACGTAACCAGCATTCCGTAGATCTTCTCCTCCTAGCGGGTATAAAGTAGGGAGAGATTATGTTGTTCTATACGCCGATCACTTCCTGGTTTCGCTGACATCCTAATAGACCTTCGTCGCGCCCTCGGACTTCAAGATAAATGCGCCCTGCTTCAACGTCACCGCCGACGAATTTGATGACCCTTCCTCGACCTCATCTCCCACTTCTTCCTCCTCCTCCTCGCCGACTTCCGGCTCTTCCTCTTCAGATACTTCTGGCACTGCTCAGCCATCCAACTCTGGTTCTGGAGGTCTTTCACCAGGCGCGAAAGCAGGAATCGCAGTTGGAGCTGTGATTGGAGGTCTAGCTATTATTGGCATCGTGGCATTCTTCATGTGGCGAAGGGGAAAGATGACAGGTCTGCAGGGCAAGGAGCAATATGAGCTGCGTGCGAAGAATTTGGAGGGTGAACCCACGGCGACACCGGAGAGAAGATCAGGTGTTTGAGAACGAGTGCTAATGTTTGATCTGACGGCCCTAAAGTGCTGGGGTAGGATCTCCAAATGATTTGATGCCAGCTTAACTGCGTAATATAATGTATTGACTTATGATGCGTTGCGCTTCAACGTGCTGAAGCTTACACGTTCCAGTATATTTTGCAGCTCATTTACGATGTCTCATAGCGCTATTTAATATTTGATCAAGGTTTTCTTTAAAGAGGCGATCTCGTGCCGTGTCAGCGAATGGTACAGTTATCGGCTCAGCAAGATTGGGGAAGGTCTTTCTGCGCATTGTGTACTCCGTGGCAGTGCCGCGTACAATTGATCCTTGGACCCGTCTCCCAATATTGTAGCCCGATTAAGACTACTGCAGGAAAGATCCTAGATCTTTGGTGGTTTTATAGTACATGTACATGTAAATCAAGGTCATTCACTACTATATAGAGTTTTTGCCCTATATGATGATGATACAGAAGGAGGGTCTGGACTTGTATCGTAGCTGACTCTAACAATTGTGGAAGGGCCTGGGCAAACTTGGACCTGAAGGCACCCCTCAACTTTGCAAAGGCCCGTTTGGGTAAAACAACGCTATCCCAGAGAAATCGACACTACAAATATTCAGGTTTGGATATCTACTAGCCGAAAGCGAAAAAGGCGAGTGCGTGTCCGCAACCCGACATATGCGCCCCTAAGTCCGACAATCGGCGCCGACACGAGGTCCACGGAAATCCCGCGGCCGGTGCTCAACTGCATATACATCGACAAGTAGCACCTTTTCACCGATTTTTTCCACATTATTCATTTATCGACATGATCTCAGACATAATTCGACTTGCTCTCCAGATTCTTGGCTTCTTGCCCTCTTACGCTTTTACTGCATTGCGCCAACGTATCTCGGCTATCATTCACAAGCGGATCTACAAGACCCTTCCAGTTGATCAGCTCAAGAATGTGGTCATTATTGGCGGATCTTTCGGAGGGTATCAAGTGGTGAAACGTTTAACAGAGACGCTGCCTACGGGATATAGGGTGGTACTCGTGGAGAAGAACTCACACTTGAACTATGTATTTGCTTTCCCGCGCTTTAGTGTGGTTAGCGGGTATGAACCTTATGCATTCATCCCTTACAGTGGCCTCGCGAAAGGCGCTCCAGAAGGAGTATTCCAACATGTTCGAGACACGGCTATACAAGTTACGGATCGGCATGTCGAGCTATTAAGCGGAGAGAAGCTGGACTACTCGTATCTGGTTATCGCTACTGGAACATCCTCCGCCCTCCCAAACAAGGTGCTTTCAACGGACAGTGTAGGCGCACAAGAAGAATTGCGAGGAATGCAAGCCAAAATCGCGCGAGCGGAGAGAATCGCTATTGTCGGCGGAGGCGCAGTGGGCGTGGAACTTGCTGGCGACATCAAAGACGTCTACCCTACCAAAGAAGTCACACTCATTCACTCGAGAGAGCAATTGCTGCCTAGTTTCGGGAAGCGGCTGCATGACCATGTTGTGAAGACATTGTCAGACATGAATGTCACCCTGCGTTTGAACGAGCGGCCTAGTCTGACAGGCGAGTCAAGGACATTGCACTTCTCGACCGGAGAGGACAAGGAGTTCGATCTTATTGTAAGTGCAATTTCAAAATTACAAGGTAGATGCGGTATTTTGTGTAAGCGGGGCGGCGCGGCAATTCAATACACACAACGACAGGCTTCGAAAGTGTGCCCTGTGATTGTTCTAACATGTAATCTAGATACCTTGCACTGGTCAACGACCTAATTCTACCATACTTTCCACACTCTCTCCGACCTCGATCTCGAAAGCATCCTCACATATTGAAGTCAAACCCTCATTACAAATTCGAGATGATAAATTCCCTCACATCTTCGCATTAGGCGACGTCGCAGCGACCGGAGGACCGAAAATGGCTCGCGCAGCTTTCTTTCAGGCAGAAATAATCGTGAAGAATGCTCTTAATTCCATAGGAAAGCGACCGCATCTGGAAACTTATAGACCAAACATCGCGCTCGAAGGCTCGATCAAGTTAACATTAGGACGGGTAAGTGAGAGATCTCCGAAGAATTTCATTCACAAGGATCAAGCGGCTGATAACTTAGTAGACCCGGTTAGTGATGTATACTAGGGAGAAGAGTGGACGAGAAGTGCTTCTTCCGTTCAATATTGGACACGAAGACTTTGATGTGAAGAGGCAATGGTCCTTCTTTGGAGCAGACATAAAGGAACTCGAAAGTAGCATGAGTAAAATAAAACACTAGGAGTATAGAGAGAGCCCATTTGGGCTTGTCCGCTTCTATGTTGAAAGCTTGTTGATGCTTTGGCGCAGGTGCGCGAAGAAGCAGTGTATTGATTAGCATTTTGGTGCACGTATCCATATGTATTGTATATCTAGGGCAATGTAGCCCACAAAGAATCTCCAATAAACCTCGATGGCTTTTCACATCTTGATTCTACTCGTATCTATCATTGAAGGTGGGCGCACTACTGCTGGCATTGAACTACTGTGAGTTATTTCCGCAAACAACCCCGCATAATGCCATACATCTCCAATTACGTACAGGATATTGTAGGCGAGGCCTGGGCGCGGCTGAATGCTTCTTTGATTTGAGGCATCGTGAAGCGCATGGCATGATCGTTTCGCGGTGCGGTGCGGGAGCGGACTTAGAGACAAACACTATGCACATCTGCATCGAGCATTGAGAAACAGTAAATCCCATATTCTAGTGTCAAGTCAGCCTGGATCGCATCAGACGCTCACGCGACGCAAGATTACCTGCAAGTGAAGCCAAGGAAGTCCGAAAACCCGAGAGTAGCGCAACGAATATGGGACGGGGCTAGCTTCAGAGTCGCTCGGAAGCCGGATATTCCCTGACCGTTCGCACAAAATTGTTTTGAGCTTAAGGTTGAAGTTTTGAAGCTAAGGCTTTTGTTTTGAGCTTAAGGCGCTTTGTTTCGAACACAAGGCGATCACGATTTCTCGGCGCAAGACTGGGCATGAAACATTTGACTGATCAGGCTCCCCAACTCCGATGAGACTACTCCACTTCGTCTAGCAGGTAAGAGAGGCGTTTGTGATCAGCGCCAGTCTCCGCTTAAGCTAATGTGCATGATGAGCAATGCGCGTGACGACCGCTCCAACAAGTATATATTCAGGCTGGACGGGCACTACCTTAGGATCATCAGCTTGCAGGTCAATCGCATCTTCCTTACTCAGTACATAATTCTGTTCTTTCTCATTAATTCGTTGTTGACCAACAAACAAACACACCATTCATTTTAATACTTGTCAATAATTTGAATCTCGCATCCAATTTTTCATCATGATGTACTCCAGTATTGTCCTTGCGGCCCTTGCCCACAGCTTGGCAGTCTCAGCTGCCACCATGCAAGTCACCGTCGGCACGAACAATCAGTTCGTTTTCACTCCGGATACCGTTGTTGCTCAGCCCGGAGACATGATCGCTTTCAACTTCGTCACTCAAAATCACAGTGTCGCCTCATCAAACGCCAACTCTCCTTGCCAACCTCAAAGAAATGCTATATTCTCCGATTTCCAGCCCGTCGCCGCCCCCGCTGGTGCCAACAACAATGCCGCCACCGCCGCCACTGCGGGGAATGGTAAAGGCAAAGGCAAAGGAAAGAAAGGAAAGAACAACAAGCGCCAGACTCAGACTGGCGCCACGGGCAATAATCCCATGTTCATGGTGCCCGTCGTAGACAACCAGCCCATCTACATCTACTGCTCTCAGGCACAGCATTGCCAACAAGGCATGGTCATGGTTGTCAACCCTCCTGCAGCTGGTATGGGCGTCGCAGCGTACCGACAGTTGGCTGCAAATGCAAAGACAAATAAGAGCCCCAAGGGTGGCGTCTCCGGAGGACAGATTATAAACAATGCCGCGGGCACGAACCCGCCCAATGGTGTACTTGGCGCTACCGCGGCACAAACTACCACCGGTAACGGCAAGGGAAAGGGCAAGGGCAAAGGAAAGGGAAAGGGTAACAACTAAGTAATAATGTGATGGGAAAAAGTTAGTCATTCATTGGAGGTTGGTGTATATATGGAAGCTGGACATTCTCTATCAATTAATTAGCATTAGCACTCATAGCATTCATTAATTTCATTTTCCGCATATGATCAGGCACTGTGCGAATGAAATATCCCAAAACGAAGAAAAAGGTGCCGATTCCAGAATTCGAGCCTAGAGAAATGTGAAGTGATTCGCCGAAAAGTCCAACAAGCGAGTCACGGACCCAGAGATCTGGCGCCGCAACGATCTGCACCCGAAAAGCTTAAAACGCTGTCGAAACGATCTGAACCTAACAAAAATAAAGAAGGCCGAATAGCACGTTGTTGCGGGGTTCGTTCCGAGTTTTAAGATTTGAGATTGGTGAAACGACCCTAGATACGTGGGGCGGCCTCTTCACGACTAAATATGATAGATTCACACCTGCCCCATCCACAACAGATGGATGCGATCTAGACTATCATAACGTATTTTGCCTATTTCGCGTGTACTAGCGTCACAAATGCTGTTTGTGTCTGTGCCTCTGCATTTCACCTGTGTGATCTGCCTTACTCAAACCGGAAAAGACCTAAAACTCTCATCCTCCAAATGTGGGTCTTCCCATGATGATATTTGGCATATCAATCGAAGGAGCAATCAATTAATCTCCCACGCTGGGGATGAAGCATGAGGCAAGACTATGTTACGCTTTAGCATGTTCACACGATGCAAGCATATGGAAACGTAGCACATACCTAATAATCACGTAGCCCGCCAGAAGAGAAGCGCCCTTCAAGCTGCTGCATTTATTATCGAAGATGAGCGAGACAAACAGCACTGTACTAGCCACGAGTGCAACAGCTTCGAATGTGGTGAAGTGCAAGCTCTATCGCGAGCCATACCCCATCCCAAAAGCACCACAAGCGGCGCAACGAACAATGCTATCTGTATAGCACTACCAATACACACAGCAAAGGCGAGATCCAGCTGCTTGCGGTACCCAAACATGATGCCAGAAATGAGTTCTGCGGCATTTCCCACGAGCGGCAGTATGATGAGACCAACCATCGTCTTAGATATAGGCGAATGATCGACGAAGTGATCGATGCTGGTGACAAGTAGCTCTCCGCTGATCGATATCAGCCCGGTCGACACCATAATCAAGAAGCCCGGTATGGCTTTGCGAACCCACGGCAGACTCTTGATAAGATTGAGAGCTGTTGCGAGTTTTGCCGCAAATGATTCTGGGAGCGATGGATCGGGTAAGTCTCGGAGATCGAGGGAAGCTATTTGTGTTTGTCTGTCCAATTGAGGGAATGGTGGACATGTCCATGGATAAGTCAACATATGTCGATGAACGCTAGCTCGGTCGAGTTCGGCATTCTCTTGTGTTTCTGGTATGATGAATTCTTCATTAAGCCCAATCAGAGGCTTATACGAAAATTTGCTGGAATTGATCTGCGTCCAGAGGTATATGAAATACACGAGTATGAGGACAGTAGAAGTTGCTCGGCTTAGATCAAGGATGTTGCGCTTTTGTGAAGTATCATCAGGAGAGGTCTCGAGGGAAGACTAACAACAATGTCAACGGTGCTCGAGAGACGTTTGAAGATGGGGATGAAGAATGCGAAAACTGACTGGTACTAGCAGACTGACAGTAGTAAGGCAAAGCAAGCCTGCAGCGGCTCTGGTAGCGAGGATGTTATAAGCCTGACCACGCATCTGGATCTCTCCAGCTAAAATTGAAAGGCCCAGCGCAAGTAGCATGTTGACAATTATGAAACCGAGCAGAGATGTTCGCACTATTGTATACTGGCGCTGTAGTAACGCGTGACTGTTTTGGTCAATGTTTGTTCTTCTGTGAATGGTGTCTGAAGTGCGTACACACTACTTAAATTTAGCATTTGCAGTATTAAGAGATGAAGTGCACATACAATATTGCTAGCTCAGCTAAATTGCCTACAGTCACATTTAAAAGAGCCCCCATCGTTTGCCCAAGGAAGCTGGCAGCATCGTCCGTAGCGCGGCAGAGCAGATTCGCTAGAGGGATGATGGCGAGGCAGTTCAATACGAAAACTGCCGAGTCACCGCAGCCCAACTCAGGCGCGATAATGCCTATTGGTACAAAGATCAGGAGTAGGTTGCTCCAATTCTTGACTAGGTATTTACCAGCCAACGCGAATGTGTTCCTATACCAATTGTGCCCACTGTCGTCGAAACCGGCCGACCTGAAGGATATGTAGCTGTGATTTCGATCGCAAGGTGGCTGTAGATCAAGGTGAGCCAGTGCATAGTGGAGCACTCAGTCATTACTTACCTTCACAGGCTGCGTCAGGGTTGGGGTCGCGTCCAGAATGCGATACCCCTCGAAAGGTAGGAGATGAAGGACTGGGTCTGAAAGTGCCTCGTCATCTATGGAAGTATCCTCGGACCATAAGATAGTGTCAATGTTGGCATTGAGATTCACGTGTTCTCTTTCTTCGTCAGTTTCAAGGCAGGAAACAGTTTCCATACCTCGATGCTAGAGAAGGTAGAGAAGGAGGGCGGACTGCATCATCTGTTATACATCCAGCACAGGTATATAGCAGCTTTAGAGCGTCCTCTATTAGCTTCTTGATGAGAAACGAGGAGCCACCCGCTGAATTGCGTTTGGTCCAGTCAAGTGTTAGAGCCACCCGCGATTCGCGTCATTCGTCCCTAGGGCATTCCTAATCTACGCCGAAAAGGATGCGTGGTTTTCTTCTAGATCATGTACCAGCCAAATTGTCTGAATTGCCGACGAGTGCCATGCTTCGCACTGAGATCAATCGATAAGGTTGCGATTGCGTTGTGTAATTACCTTGTCGCTACCCAGTGTTTCCATACCCGACGAAGTCTGGCGCTCTACTATTCTAGCTAGAAAGTGACAACAAGATGTGGAGGAAACCTGTGGAGTGTGGCGGAGTAGATAGGCAAATGTATTTTTCTGCTCATTTCGTTGTTGCTCCGCTCGTTCAAAATCCCTCATAGAAAGGAGTCAGCGTTTGAGCGCGCATCGCGCGGGCTAGACATAGCAAAGTGCTTCCGAGGTTGCATGTGAGAACATGAGGTACTTTTGTGACACAAGATTCATCATACATTTTGAATCAAGAGAGCTCGAAAGACTGACGAGACGCAAACAAGAAGAAGCAACCGCACAAGCCTCGCAAAGATGTTCGGCTAGGACAAAACGAGCAGGCCGGCGGACTCTTCACAGTCTGTGCAGGCTAGGCCTGATTTAGCTTTGACAGGGTCAACTAGCGTTGGCGCTGGAAAGAGCCATATTCTACAGGATCCTCACAATACAGGTTCGTATACAAATTTACCGCCTAGTTTATGTTCAGTTTACTATCATGACTACTCGAGGCGGTCGTTGAAGGGATCTCAGTTGAGTTGTGATGCACTTTCATTTTGCCACAGGACCATTTCGGCGGAAGAGTTACCCCAGTCAGTCTTCGAAATGATAAACCAGACAATTTTACAAAATATGAAGCTGACGGATCGTTCGCAAACAACGAAATTTCCGCGATGGACGAAGAGATACACGGACAGCGCTCCTTCCAAGGAAATTGATCTCGTCGCAAAGGGCTCATAATCTTGATTCTTCAAAGCACATGGTAGAAGCGCCCTCATCATTACCTGTTTTTCGTTTCCCTTGCTCCTCCTGGCTAAGCCTCCCTAGCTCAACCATCTTTCCACTCTACTACGCGTAAACAATCCCCTCAAAGCTCACAAAGGGACTCGTCTGCGGTCTCCACACCCATTCCTGCGTACAATACCCATCCTGGACTGGACTGTAATCTCTATCTCCTCCTGTCTTCACACAGCCCTTTCCGGGGTATACCGTGCCCTCGACACGCATGCTAGATTCGCCGTCCCACTCGATGATGCAGTATTTGTAGGGCTGCGGGAAGTCGAAGCAGTCAACCAATTCGGTCGTGGTGCCAGCACCGTGGAGGATGGGGTTGCTGCGGTCGGTGCAGGAGGTGTTGCTGCAGTAGAGGGTCCAAGGGTGAGCAGCGAGAGCAAGCGCTGGGAAAAGAGAGGAGACAGTGAGGAATCTCATCGTGAAGATGTCGGCGCGAGGTATTTGCTTGACGGAAGGTTATTGGGAGGCTTGTTTCGTAGATAACGGAATTGATCGAAGGGCCACAGGCCAACTTATATACATTGAGAAGACTATTAGTAGATAAATAGTAGTGCTTCTATGCTGGCGTGAGTGTAGAGTAACACCTACTTTTTGCGGTAGTCGATGACACTCTGCAACTTTCTGCCAAGCACGGAGGTCAACCCGTTTGCAGATCATATTCATTACACTGTTCTGTTTACTTCTACATCTCTATAATGATAATGTGAGCAAAGGATATGACAAAACACGAAATCTTACATCCGGACTAACACCTACCTAATCGAGTAGTCGGTAGAGCTCGGAGGAAATCACCGTGCTCACCCCATTTATGTACCTCAACATGTCATGCTACTCAAGCATCAGCATATTGTCCGTCATCAGCTCTTGCAACTTTCGGAAGTCAAGCGGGTTACCGGGAGCTCACTTGTCAACTCCTCAATTAATTTGTGTTCTTTGCAGGCTGTGAACGATTAAACGATACCGGGAACGTGCAGTGGCGCAACTTCGAACGGAAGCATGCCTGAAACCGAATGCGATCTCTTGTGGATTACATTTCGCGAAGTGCAAATAGTATGGTATTGCTACTCGGTCGGTACATAAGTCTCGAACGTAGCCTGATGGAGAAGCTGAGGCTGATGTGATTGGTAATCACTAACTATATATGCCACACTCATGATTCGCATGTATAGTCGACCATGTCTTTCGTAGGTAAGACCGTAACCTCTTCGCAAATATTACCTGTATGACTAATCCTCCATATACTTCGGTGGAAAGTATTCATAGTCGTGACTTGAACACGTATGCTCATTCTGCAGCGCCGAGTGTTCGTAAAGACCAACGCTGTCACATCAGACGCGGATACCTATTGACGAGTAGCCAAGACACTGTCTAGACTTGCGCTGGGTCGCACAGCTTCTTGTGCACCTTCCAATGTTTCTTCTGGCACTCAACCCCACAGTACATCCGATCCTTGCACCTCGCGCACTGCATCAGCGCCTTGTCGCCCTTTCCTTTCTGAACGCCGCAGCCTCCACAAGCATCTGGATGGACATGCTTTGCTCGAAGCTCTTTGATGACAACGGAGGTAGACGAATCGCCCATTCCGGTATTGAAGAGACCACCCGGGCTCATGACGTTCATTCCGACGAAGCCGAAGCGATTGGGCTGACGCTCCTCGTCATCCATAGAGTTAGCGGTCTCAATGAGACTCTTCGACTCGAAGTTGTACGGGACCCCATTGATGAAG
The DNA here is from genome assembly GCA_027946365.1 of Kalmusia sp. IMI 367209. NCBI lineage: Eukaryota > Fungi > Ascomycota > Dothideomycetes > Pleosporales > Didymosphaeriaceae > Kalmusia > Kalmusia sp. IMI 367209. The sequence continues at coordinate 885,518 of JAPEUQ010000003.1, read as the reverse complement.
CCGTCCGGGCCGAAGAGAGCCTTGCGCATCTGCTTCAGCGCGTCCGGCATCAAACCACCCTCAGTGTAGACTTTCTTTAGCATGTTGAGATAGGTGTCAGGGAGCTCGCAGCCCAGGGTCATGAAGCAAGCGCCGAGAAGGACGTAGGCGTAGCATGGATCTCGTATGAAATCGAGTGGATTCGGGGGCGCAAGCATAGCGGCCCACTTTTTCTCGATGAGATCGACGAGGACGCCGGAGTCAAGGTGTTGACGGACGACTTCGGGATCAGAAGGCTGATACAGAGAGTAATAGAAATGCTCCTCAGCGTCCGTATCTCCGCTCGCTTTGGCTTTGGCGACTGCCTCTTCCTCGAGTTTGTAGAGGCCTGCTTCGCTCGTCATCTCACTGACCATGTCGAAGTCGTTGTCCGATTGGAAAAGGCCTAAGGATCTGTTAGTATTGCTCGCTTGAAGGGACATGCATTTTTACTAACCATATCCCCAAGCACCCATATTTGCGGTCGTGATTGAGAAGTGAACGTGTGTATTGATTAGCACCCAAGGGAGAGCAGTGAACGCCGTGCGAAAAACCCGCACACAGAACGAGTCAGGTTGTTGGCAGACAAGTCGAATAACGAAGGATGAGAGGGTATTTTGGGCAATGCTCTGCGCGTTGCCTGCTCGAAGGGAAGGCGCAATGACGCGCCGACGCGTTTGTCATACCCGTCACCACGTGACAAACCCTCTGGCATTGGCGGCTCGACCACGAACCTCATTGTCACTGGCCGGTAGCTATGGTTGTAGCCTCGATCTGAGTTCAGGTGCGAAGTAATGGAGTGTTGAAATGGATCGCTGGCACAGAGCCTGATCAGGTGCCGGGTAAGCGTCTACATGAACGACTCTTCCAGGCTAAATGCCACATGATATCGTGCAACCAAAAAGGCGCCACTATACCCGGTCAAGCTCACGGCATTTTGAGTGATTCCCCTCGCGACCCGCTCTAAGCGAACACATTTTGCTGCAACCATTGCTATTCTAGGCCGAGAATCAATATGGGAGATACTGGAACCGCGTATTCGTGTCATCCTTAAGCGAGAGATCGGCCTTCTAGAAGAGAAGGACTGTTCGAGAAGTCATGTACAATTGTGGCATCTGTACCTTTTGTAAGAGCTTTTCTGTGTGTGGGGCCGGGGCCGAAACCCAGAGCGCGTACAGTATAAAGTCCTGTGTGGAGTTCCACTACCGGTACCATTTCAATCTTTCTCCATTTCAATATCTTTTGCTCATTTCAATGGCATCTCCGCTCATACTGTTACTCATCGTGCTACTGTCATGCATCAGCCTGGTAACGGCTGTCCCCGCTTCTGCTGCGACGAGCACGCTGCCTCCCAAAGGCGCGGCTACGGTTGGCGCAGTCAATGTTGACGACCCCGATGTGGACAGCGAAGGCAACGGCTGTAGAGCTGGGTCGGTTGGTGTCGCCTTCGCAACCGATAATTCGGCCCTAACACTTATCTTCGATGGCTTCCAGGCCGCCGTCGGGCCGGCTGCAGGAAGTTTGAAGAAGCGCGCTTTCTGTCGTGTCAACGTGACGTTAGCTTCACCAGGCTGGGCGTTCGATGTCAGCTCGGTAGATTTCCGCTCTTATGTCAGTATTGCAAAGGGAGTCGATGTGAGCCTCGTTAGCCGATGGAAATGGATCGATAGTAAGGGGGTGGACATGAAAGGCAAGGTAAGCAGATGCATTCTTTGGATTCAATGAGTCGAAGATCTTACGAGCGTAGGGCAACGTGAAGAAGGTCCTGACGGGACCATACGAAGAAGACTTCCTTCTCCACAAAGACGGCGAGATATCAGACAGCCAGCAATCAATATGTCAGAAAGCATCCGCAATGTTCCAACTGAGTCTATCCGCCACTCTGTCGGCGACTAGTTCAGCCTTGTCGGGTCTTGTTCAAGGGAGTGCCGCCGATGCTAAGTTTGGTCAAGTGCTGAACCTAGCTTGGAGGAAATGTTAACCATAGAGCCTCGAATCAAAAGTTTGGAGTTTCGTAAAATGAGTTCGAGAGTTATATGAATAGGTCAGACTGTACGGATACTTAAACAATACAGTTTATGCCTCCCGAAGGCTAGGGATCTTCGAGGGGCCGTACCAAATTTCATCCCGTACTGCCTGTTCATGGCCACAATGGCTTAGCGTTTTGTATGACGGAACAATTGTTCTGGGATAATCTTCTGTAGACATCGTGTAATCCAAATTAGCCTAGAACACTGTACCTGAGGAGGTCAACAAGCGCATGAGCTGTATATGAGACATACTTACTATTCAAACCCCGAAGCGAGCATTACGCCACACGCGTCAGCTTCAAAGCGAACAATTTACCGCTCCACCCGGCATTTTCGCCTCCAACTTGGCTCAAAGGTGCTTCGATCGCTATGGGACCCCACTCGAAACGCTCCCCATTAATACCCATCTTCGTTAGGAATTCTTCTTCCGTTGCATTGTTGACCTTTGCGAACGTTTGGTTCCCCCGTCCAATGATGTCAAGATCGACCCTTTGATTCAGGGGTAAAGAAGTGTTTAGCCGATAGTAGTTACCTCCTTGGAATAGGGTGATGTTAGATGTGAGCATAAGCGTGGAGTCGTGACCGGAGATAAGCGTTGCGTTGGTGGGGCTATCGAGCGAGGAGATGAGCAAAGAAAGAGTGAGTGTATAGTCTCTCCCTTTAGAAGACAAAGGCGTGGTAAGCGAGCATGCATCAATGAGAAGAGGCCCATCTTCGGCGTGGGAACAATCGCTGGTACCATGATACTCGTTGCCTGATTCATCAGAGACTTTAGTCTGCGAGGATTCCTTCGTATCGAACGTATAATCCAATATAGTCGACGTGGCGGAGGGTATACTACGTTCGAGATTCTGGCCTGGAATGAAATATTGGAGGGTTTGTAGAACGGTGTCGAACTCGGCTGCCGTCAAATTGCCACCCCACTGTTTGTCAGCTAATGCAGGAATACCTCTTTTCCACGCGTAAAAGGTCTCTGAGTAAACAGTGGCGTTTGGACCGTAATCGTTCCACAGCGGCGCGACTTCTCCAAGCACGAGGCTCTCATTGGGAGATGGGTTATTCGAGCTGTTCTTCGAGTCAAATACATAAGGGTACCAAAGACCTCCGCCGGTATTGGGATTGCCAATAAAGGTTGCGGAGACGTTCACTTGCGGAGGGTAGCTGCCAGACCACTTGTTTACCACGTAGAAAGTGTCATCAGAATTCAGGACCGTGTAGTTGTTCAAGATGTAATCGTATAGAGGATTGTCTTCAAAGAACTCCCAATGTTGGATTGTCACGTTCTTATAAATGTTGATATAATCAGGATCGGTGTATTTTGGTGGAAAGGTCCCCCATATCCGAATGGACTTGTTTGCCACGTTATGGATGTGGTCTGCCATGCTATTCACGAAGATGTTATAGTCGTTAACCTCAGCTGTATATTCATCCGCTCCGATATGAACGGTTTTTGAATGAAACCACGGTAGGAAGGTGCTCCAGATAGTCTTCATGGTAGGGATGGTCTCTGGATGCGATATATTTAACAGGCTGAGATCATCTTCTAAACCAAGTTCTGGTTTCCATTGAACAAACGGTAAGGCATGCCCAGGAGCCTCGATCTCCGGGATGATAGTGACGCCTCGCGATGCACATGCTGACTGAACATCATCGAATTGTTGTCTAGTGTAAGATTCGTTCTTGTGTTCATTTAGGCCAGCGACTGCTTCGTCATCTGACCATAAACGAAAGCGAGCATAGAGATCTAGTGATCGCTCCCGGCTGTATATCTTCACGTTGTTATAAAGGTTATCACTTAGGTGGACGTGGAACGTGTTCTGCTTGAAGAAGGACATGTACGCGCACATCTCAATCAAGAAGTCTGGCGGATAGTAGTGTCGAGCAGCGTCGAGCATCATGCCTCTCGTTCCCCATCCTGGTGTGTCGGTCAGGGAGCCGTACGGGATGGAACCATTACCCAGGATGGCCTACTCAATCAGTGACCCTTCTCTCGCAGTAGGTGCTGAGTGAACTCACTTGCTGAAGGATAGTCCGTGTTCCCCACCAAGTCCCAAGAGCACTGGCACCGGTGATTTTTATCCCCGCGCTCGAGACAGAAAGGGAGTAGCCCTCGGCGGATTCTCGACCAGCAATGTCAAGATAGTCGCCAGGGTCACCAAGGGTAAGAAAGATAGAGCCACTGGATGGAGAAGCACCAGTCTTGCGACTAGCGTTCACATGTAGGACCTTAAGATCTTGCACAAAAGTATCGGCAAAATCTTGTAGTGAGGGGGGTATCAGGGTCTCGCCATGGACATTCACAGACTTAGCGTATTGGCTGTCGACGATTATGCTGTTGACTTCGCTCAAACGTAATTGCCCATCAGTTCCCAAGAAAGCGACTGTCGGGATCCCGCGAGCATGAACTGCACACGTCAGTATGCCTTTTATCTGTTTTTTCGGCTAAAAGCATACTTTGTATTGAAGCGAGTAACAAGGAGGTGCCCAGACGGAGGAGAATGTGCATTTTGGAGGAAGATACAAGCACCCATACCGTGCGCGGTTTTTCCGAGGACTATTTGTGTTTTGTACCAAGGTTCTCGCTGCAGCTTCAAGCTGTGCTATCTTGAGATCGCCATGCGCAACTGCTAGTCCATGTAACCTTCCGGGTTGCTAGGAGTGGGGCAATCAATACTGCGGGGATCCCCGCCACGAGAGCAACCTGGGAGAATGCCCGTCTCAATAGAGCATTTTGGAGACAAAGTCATCATGCCGCAGTCATTTACAATCGCAATGTAGACTTAGTAGTGACTTCTTAGGTTGCGAGTGCGGAAAGCAAAGGTACCAACGAATGGTGGCGTTGGATTATGGCTGGCTGGTATTGGAGCAGAGTCATCGACCGCATATCTTAGCCGGTTTAATACACAGCCGGCGCCATCGCCTTATCACCCATCGAACAACGGGCCGCGGGTGAATCGTGCACCCAGTAGCGTGCCTAGGTTCACTTTCCATACAATCCACTTTTGTTTCTCACATCATGAGATAACCCGCAACGCGATACAGCGGAGCAACAACGTGTTTGTAAGGTGTGTCCACCGTATCCACGAGTGTCAGAGATTACCGCATCTCATGCACAATGCCGGCGCTAGCTGCAACCGGTTAGACTTATGCTGCCCCCTCCCCTCATTTTGAGTCGCATCCGAGGTCGCCTGCATCATCGTATTGCCATCACTCTGAAAGCCTTGTATATTGCCTTCCTGCAATGGACTCGCTTCCGAACGAGCTGCTGGATCATATTATCGCTCATGTTGCGCCCGCAAACGACGCCAGAGTCAATCAGGATGCGACCAGCCTCAACAGTTGTTGTCTGGTATCACGACGCTTCTGTGAAGCTGCCCAGCCTTTGCTTTATACCGCGATCCATGTCGAAGTCATGTCAGATGCATCAACTCTTTTACTGGGCACGTTTAGGTCGAATCCGCAGCTTGCAAAATATGTGCAAGAGCTATTTATTCAATGCGACGCACCCTGTTCCACTCCTACACAACAAGTGTACCGGCTTCGCGATTTCCTCGAAGGGGCGCTTTCTTTGTGTGTAAATCTTAAGACATTCCGTAGCGATCATCGCATCGTGACGGTAAAACTTGTCGAGACAGCCCTCTACAACAAAACGGGCTACTCTATGAGTGTTCCGACCAACCTAGAAAACATAAGAACCCTCGAATTGTTCGCCGCCGACTACATATACAAGTACAACTATATCCTTCGCCTACCTCGCGTCGAGCGGGTAGTGCTATACTCGATGAAGATTACCGATCTTGATGGCGAAGATAGAGCCTTGCCTGCTGACTGGGGCTGGACATCGCAATCAATCAAAGAATTAGAAATACATCAAGGCTTCAGAAGTCACGTTTCTGCACCATACAGATTAAGGTCGAACTCGCTTCAGGCACTCGCCCGAAGTGTGCCCAGCTTGGAGTACCTGAGGCTCTACCATTACGAGTGCACGCTTTATCCAAGGCAGTCTCGTCATCTTCTAGCATTCTTTACCTCTCAGCTGCGCAATTCTTTGCACACGCTGAGCATTCAGGATGGCCGAGTTGATGCCCGACACCCTTCACTTGGTCACAATTACCTCGCCGATGATGGATCAGTCGTGCTTGGCGCCATAAAGTCATCAAATCTTCAGGCACTTTCCATTGACCTGCATACTTTGTGCACCACTGTATATCACCTGAGTCTCACCGAAGCTATCGATGCTGTGAATTTGCCGGCCTCACTTCAGCACCTCCATCTTCGGCATGTTGAGATCAACGATATGTCTAGTGTGGGCGACACTACTGCACTTCTCAGTTGGGATCGTGAGCTCGTGGTGCAACAAATTGCTCAGAAATGCCCAGCGCTTACAAAATTAAATCTCGAACTCCGCTTGCTCCGGAAACCTGATTATTCTATTATAAAAGAATATGAGGAAGCTTTTGCATCTATTGGAGTTGTATTGGATGTCTTAGTGCACGAGTGCCCAGCTTCACGACGGAGCTCCATAATATGCTCTGGGTCGACGTAAACAGTAATAGACTAGAAAACTCGAGATTGAATGTGAATCGAGATTACCGGTGCGATTACCGACGATACACGATGCAAGTTACTACATGTTTCATTAGTGGAACTAGGGATCCCGCAGGTAAATATGCGGCCCGACATCGTCTAATTAAAACTTTGTCCTCCCCGGAACCTCAAATCGCACCAACGAACAGAATTCCCGTCTATTCAAATAGAGTAGATCCCGCTTAATTTCAATCGAGCACATTGCAGGCTATCAAATACCTCCACTTGACGCGACATTACACACAGGATGCCTTCCTTATTCTCAAAACTATGCCTCGGTGAAGAGTATATAAGATCTTGGAAATCCGTGGTTTGGTTACGAATCTACCAGTAACGTTGACATTGCGACGTAAAAGCTCATTATGGTTAATTCTATGATATTGTCGTTCGGGCTCGTGGCGCTAGCGACGAGCGTTACACATGCCAAACCACTCGCTCCGCGTGCATGCGAGCTTCCATCAAAATATACGTGGACATCGACCGGAGCACTCGCGCAACCGAAATCAGGGTAAGTTGCGATAGGGAACACAACACCAAATAGTATGTGTTAATAAGCCATGTATCACGTAGATGGGTGTCACTCAAAGATTTCACTACCGCCCCCTACAACGGAAAGCATATCGTGTATGCAACAACCCACGATTCTGGTAGTACATGGGGATCGATGGCCTTTGGAGCCGTCACAAGCTGGTCGGAATTGGGTTCCGCGAGCCAGACAAAGATGTCGTCCAGCGCCGTCGCCCCGACCCTGTTTTATTTCGCCCCTAAAAGTGTATGGGTATTGGCACACCAGTGGGGCCCTACTGCGTTCTCGTATCGAACATCGACCGACCCCACGAATGCCAACGGATGGAGTGCTGCACAGCCACTCTTTACCGGCTCGATCTCAGGGAGCAGCACTGGCCCAATTGATCAAACAGTCATCGGCGACAGCACCAACATGTATCTCTTCTTCGCTGGCGATAACGGCAAGATCTACCGTTCTAGCATGCCCATCGGCAACTTTCCTGGAAGCTTCGGCAGCGCATCCACCGTAGTCCTCAGCGATACGACCAACAACCTTTTCGAAGCAGTGCAAGTTTACTCTCTGACCGGTCTCAACAAATACATCATGATCGTCGAAGCGATCGGTGCCAATGGGAGATATTTTAGGTCGTTCACGGCGACAAGTCTAGGTGGCACGTGGACGGCGCAGGCCGCTACCGAGAGCAACCCTTTCGCTGGAAAAGCGAACAGTGGCGCTACATGGACCAATGATATCAGCCATGGTGAGCTGGTGAGGAGTGGAAATGATCAGACTTTCCCTGTGGATCCGTGCAACCTGCAGTTGTTGTACCAGGGACGAGCACCTAGTTCAGGCGGTGACTATGGACTGCTGCCCTACCGGCCCGGTGTATTGACGCTATCGAAGTAGCGCAGAATCGAAACAGAGATATCAGCAGGCTATTGAATGTACTTTTGTCTTTCTGTGATGCTCCGCAAAATGGTGTATTTCGACGTGGTGAATGATGATAACATTTTGCGATGTTCTTCATGACTACACTTCCTTTTCATCAAAACCTCAAAACTCTAGTGACTTGGAGCTATCCACCTGATTCTGTCCCACAACCGTCCGCTAGGCTAGGTTTGCACCTGGCAAAAATTGGCAGAATTTCGCGACAGATCAAGCTTGAACGATTTACTCCTCCTCAATTCTCGTGCAGTATTAGTTGGTGTGAGTTTTGCCATACAACACTCTTCGGGCTCTCTCTGAAAGTTTGGTACGGACTGAATTCATGCTCTCCTAAGCCTCCAAGCCCAACCCTTACGATATAAAGCGAACACTGCTGCGATTCCGCCTATTTCGTCGATAAAGTCTAGTAGAATAAACACCCAGCCTGTTCCAATACTACTTTCTATCGGCCAAAGGAGAGCGACTAACAATGCCGACAAAGCACATCGCTTTATGTTATTCGTGGCTCCCGCGGCGCCGGTTTTCGGGGAAAGATGCCAATCATCAGAGTACTCAACTTTTGTAGTAGAATACTACATTTCGCCCCAATGACGAATTAAAGCATCAATGGGACACTTACATGTACCTCATACACAAGCGTCCATCCGTAGCTGGCGAGTGTGCCGATTGAGAGAACATGTAAAATGTATGAACCGTGATATCTTACAATAAGTCTGGGGCGTCATTATTCTTGAAGGTGATTTCATCTTACATTCGATGATTTCCAACGTCTCACTAGCTATGGTCCAGGTGTCGCAAGGCGAAGAAGGCAAAGAGATGCTTTCTGGGGAATTTCATTCAATGACGTGACTGCATGATGCCTTGCCGTCTTAACACCACAGCCGATTGCCTGGGGTGGGTATGCAACGGAACCGGAGATCCACTTCTCCCTATGCGTATTTTCATGATCTGACGGTAGTGCATTTAGAAATGTATCCTTTCTTCTTCTAATGTCGCAATTCGATGTTATATATGTTCTCTACATATTGTGGCTCGGAGTCCGCTCGGGTCTTAGGTATCACAAGCCTATCGGAATAATATCAGGTTATTCTTATACCAGGCTTCCAGTTAGATTATCCTAAATTCTTAAAATGCCTCTTGATCCAATATAACGCTAAAATTATTGCCTAATCAACCATAATCTACATAAGGTCCTAGATGCACGTAAAAGCAAGTTTGAAGCACTCTATATACCTCACATGATGGACAGCAAGCTATGCTCATTAACAAATAAAAGCTCCGACAACAACGATAATGTACTTGAATTGTGAGTGTACCTGGTTGACTTCAACAGCCTGATCAAGGAGCTTCGTCGCATAAACGCCACCTCATGCGCTATTAGTGAGCACAAGGGACCAAAAAGGCCGCAAGAGTTTCATATATCGAACAAGTGCGTAAGATTGGTACCAACAGTGCAATGCTGGGGTCATGGGGCAGGCCCCCAAGACAGGCGTGCGCGATGATACGAGTGCGACGCTTTTTACGATAGTATAGCTGGACCCAAGAGAGGCGAATTAGACATAGCACTGCAGCTAGGCTAATGAGAAGTATATGTACTTTCTGTAGCTCCTCTTGGCCCTCGAAAGAAAGGAACACAAATGAAACCGTGGAGGAGCAGATAACCGCAATGATTTTAACATAGTCAAGGTGTTACCAAACGCCTTTATGGGGGTGACTTGCGAGTATATGATACGTTGTTGAACACCAAAAGCATAAAGCGGAGGCCATAAGGTACAGTAGAACTATGATGTCATGGAGTGAAGCTGTATTATTACTGACGAATGGGGCTATGCTAGTGGAAAATCAGATTGTGCTTAAGAGATGTGACTAGATGTTGACCGTCTCGTTATGGCAGCTAGCAGTGGAGGCTACACATTGAGCTAGGGTGTAGGTATTGTGACGTTTTCGATTAAGAATAATTTAGACTTATAGTTCTAGTCATGGAAAATAAGATGCAATGCGATGGTGGCCGAGTTTGGGAGATTTTGGTGCTTATATGGATATTCCTTACTTGATCATTTAAGATTACATGTCAGGAGGGTAGTCCTGCGGACTAAACTCACAACGCCGCAGCGCGACCACGGATCTCGAATACCTAACCCTCTTGTTGTCTGGTCCTAAAATGGGGCTTTCTTATGGTGGGCGCTATGATTGGCGATTCAGCCGTCGCAGATTCACGGTTAGGATCAATTTTGGGACTCGGCTACAATTACTTAGTCGCTTCCCCGCGATCTTAGAAAGCGTGACCCTGTTCAAAGATTAATAAGTTAGATTCTCCTCTTAACAATATTGACTTAACAATTTTCGAAGACGGGAACTAAAGTTGTCGGTTGGCGCCGCCTTAACGGAAAGGGATCGAATCCTATTGACTCGTTTTGGGATTTGAGATTGAACATACTATACATCGGCTCCGTGTCTGAATGAGTAAGCCGACCAGAGAAATCAAAAAAGAAATCTACGATACTGCGCGGTGATTCAGCCTCTCTAATTCACTCTCCTTATTCCAAGGAATAGCACTCATACTTTCTGATTATCGCGCTACTCGTTTTGTTCTTCCACATCTTGTGAGGGTGATAAAACCACTGGCCTGACCAACCAAACATAAGCTTCCGGTTCTAATCCTATGCGAGCAGCCAGTGACCCGCTCCGTTTAGACTTCTGGAGTCTTACTCCTAATGGTGGATTTATTGTGCTGGTGTACAAATATGTGGTGTACCATTGAGCGCATAGACGTAATAAGTTAAGCGATAATCAAAAATCCTCCAATACATTACTGGGAACAATAATAAGGAAATACGAGATGGTCTTAATTAAGGTCGTAATTACGACCAGAGCAATTCCCTGGACGTAAGGTTTTTTTTAATCTTGAGGCTAATTATTTTTAGTTTTTTATAACTACTTATATGGAAAGAAGATATTAAGAGGATTTACCTTCTACTAGGCGGGTAACGATTCGAGTTGCGAAAGCCTCAAATTAATGACTATAAAAATTTTCAACTCTATTGAAAATACTGAGCCGTAGAGATTTTACCATGAGAATTTTAGACGATAACGAAAGCACTATTTTAAATAGATCTATTTAATAACGTTATGATAGGCTAGGGCTACGGGGATTAGTAAGAGGAGAGTACATCCTTTATGGAGAGAATTCTCTCTTTTCTTCCCTTCCTTGCTCTGGTTAGAATTAATACCTTCCTGTGTCTTATTCATCGATCATTTGTCTCGCATTGGGGCTGAAAGAAGGAGATGCAAGAATAGATCATTTTGCTCTGCGTAATATGACGTCAGAATACGTTGCCTTTTTCCAAGCCACGAGTGATATAAGCACGACGATTCTACATATTACACGCTTAAATTCACGACTTCTATGAAATAAATTCCACGGATAGTTCGACCGCCCAAACTTCGACATGAGCAACAAGACCAAATTCGATAAGGATGATATTTTATACAATCCATCTCGCCCTGTTGTTTATTCAAGAATAAGGGAACTGGCCAAGGAACTCGCCGTTCTGGGTAAAATCGACATCGCATCCAAAATTACAGATCTTCTCCTTTCGCAAAATTGTACAGAGCATGGGTTCCATGAAATGCAGTTCTTGAATTTTGCCTTCGAACAAACAGGCGACTGGCCATCTAACATTCCTAAATCAGCACGAAGTAAGAACGCCCTAGATGAGCTCGATGTTTCGCCATCAGGTTCAATCGATGAGGAAAGATACGATGAACTTATCAATCGGACGGAATTATCTCAACGAGATCCCGCTCTTTGTCTCACCATTGCAGTTGTATTATGCGAGAAAAGGGGCAAAACAGATGTAGAAGAAGTCCAACAAGATGAGAGAGTCGTCAGAGCACTCGAACAGATCACGGACCATTTCCACGGCTATATCGACGCCTTGATACAGCACCGTAAACTCTGGCCTCTCCTAGCCAGTGGCGTATTTGCGCAAAAGTTAGGGGTGGACGATGCAAAATTGTGTGTGACAGGGGAAGACATCGTAGAGACGGTTCGTATACGACTCCAAGAAGGCCGACAGAAGGGCGGTTATGAAGGGAAACCAATCAAAGAGCTGCTCGATATACTCGTAGAGAATACGAAGAAGAACGCAGGTACTCTCTACGAAGAGTCATGTCAAGATCCGCCAGAGAGCTATTTGCACACACCTGCAACAGAAAAGGAGACTGAAGATATAGAGAAGCGGCTCAAGATATCTCCTTTGCCAGATGACTACAAAGAATTTCTCTTCGCCTCTAACGGTCTTGAATCGGTTTACGATGGCCAAATGATGATACCACCATTATCCAATACTCAAGATGTTGTGTTCTACAACCTACCAAGTACCGTCGAGGTTCCATTGGAATTGGTCGAAGATTCGTCAGGAACAGCCCAATTGATTCGCGAAGCCGGATACGATGCATGGCCGTCAGCTACCAAGCAAATCGAGATTGGACGAATGAACGAGTATGTGTTACTTCTAACCAGTCCCTCTGACATGAAGGCGACCATCAAGGCCTACAAGAAGGCACTAGCCAGCGACAAAGTCACCGATGCTATAAAAGCAGAGACTACTCGTGCAATTGAGGATCTGTACGGCTCCATGGAAGCTTTCGAGAAGATGGAATGGGCTATGATAGTTAACATGGAATATCAACCAATTTATCCTGTTGGTACCTTCCGGAATTGGTTGGAGGATACTGTTCGCCTATCCGGAAAGCCGTGTAATAGTGATAACGGTAACCCCTGTCTTGCATACGAGTGTAGGGCAAAATAGGCGAGGCGTGGCTAGAAAATCACATATAGACTATAAAGTTAAAGAGCTATTACATAATTACTAGTGGCATCGCATAGCCCTTGATGGAAATGTGTGTTTCTGTTAGTGTCATCTTGGGAGGTGGACTGAGTTGCTGCGAAACCCTAGATGCAGAAGACCTTCCAAGAATATCAGCACAGCTCCACTACAACAGCGTGTCGCCAAAGGGCAAATTCGGTTTTCCAGTTACAACCTACTATCAGGGAAGACTTCCACAGGGCACGTCCGAATGTGATAGTTGGGAAGTAAGCTATTCTAGAGGGATACAAAAATTCTTTGATCTAGAAGAGGAAGCGTAAGGATAGGATGAGGAGATGTCGCAAATGCGCAAGGCAATAAATGAGAAGGTCGTCCCCAGCTTCTGCGTCCCCTTAAAGCAGATGGTCGATCTGTCATTCCCCGGCTAGTGCATGGCGATCTGTGGGGTGGCAATGCATCCGTGAACGGATCATTGAGTTACCAGTCATCTTCGATGCCTGCTCCTCCTATGCGCACAAAGGATGTGAGAAAATCTCGAGTCGAGGATGGTCATGATTTTATTAACGATCCATTGCTAGATGAGCTGGCACCTTGGAGACCAACACGACACAAAATGGACAGTGATCATATCGCCGAATACCTAACATATTTCCCGCCTTCAGAGCCTACCGAAGATTTCGACGACAGGAACGCCTTATATTGCGTGTATGTAGCGCTTTTGCAGATGACTGTGCGTTTGATGCCTTGTTGTTAACCATCAAACGCAGGCATTTCGATTTGTGTTCCTCTTCGCTCGATCCAGGAAACTTGCGGTTCCGCAACATGTGAGTCTATTATCATTCGGAGGATATGTGGCGTCCTGACGAAGGGGCAGCTTGAAAGAGGAACTAAGAGCGTTGGTCAAGAAATTCTCAAGAGGCTGTGAAGGCAAAAAAACGGGATTAGAGATATAGTAGAGGATACAATATTGCTTAACTATTCGGTGGAAATGAAGCCTGGTTATGGCTGATGCCCAGGCGGTGATAGTGACATTTATACATATAGACATGGAAGGCCGACAGTGAGATGTGCACTAGATGACGTCATCACCATCTTCTGCGCGCACTCTATCGATTTGTAGAATACATCGTGCGTTAAATAAATGCTCTCCTCTGCTCGGTAGGTCCTAGACATTGCGCTTTGCGACCAGGTAGGAAACTGCTTCCGCGCATGCGTGGCGATTGTGTCGATGGGCCAACACATCCTGGTAATGAGGTGCTTCGCAGCTCCCCGCACTCACACACAGAAAACCACTGATAAGGTCCGTGTACCACGGACATGTATCCACAAAGAGCTGCATTGCAGCAGATTAGTGTCTATTACGACAAGAAGCCAAGATAGCACTTAACAACCGTATCCCAACATTGATATGAACCTTCCTTCACTTTATTACGACTGAGGACGACACGATCGTAAGGTATCGTGTCTTCGAATTAGGGCTACGAGCGAGGGGGAACTTCATCAAGAGTGATCATGGCGCCCAGTATTCTGAGAAACGTGAGCATAATCTTGTCTTGTCTCAACTCATCATTTCAGCAGCAATCTGATCAAATATATTCGCAGTTTCGCTCCTTCATTTGGGACTCGGACACCCATTTAAAATCCCACGAAGAGCGGAAACTCCTCCGCAAACTGGACTTCTCTATCCTCACCATCGGCTGCCTAGGTTTCTTTCTAAAATATCTCGATCAAGGCAATTTGGCAAACGCCTACGTCTCGGGCATGCAAGAAGATCTGCACATGCTCGGCAATGAGTACACTTACGCCGTTACCTGCTATACTGTAGCCTATGCTATCATGCAAATACCCTCCAACATTATCATTCAATACATACGTCCATCGTATTGGCTTGCGGCTATGGAAATTTGCTGGGGCACATTCACCTTTGCGCAAGCGGGTGTTAAGAACGTAAAAATGTTGTATGCGTTTCGATTCCTAGTTGGCTTCTTCGAGAGTAGCTTCTTTCCGGCACTATTGTTCGTGCTAGGAAGCTGGTATACGAAGACGGAGTTGGCTAAGAGGGATTGCCATCTTCCATATGACAGCGCCTGTCGGAACAGCTTTCGGAGGCTATCTGCAAGCTGCAGTGTATAAAAGCCTCGATGGACATCATGGGCTCGCGGGTTGGAGATGGCTTTATATCGTTTGTGGCGTAAGTTTTCACCTCGAATCATATCCCAGCATGGTATTACGTGGAAGGCTTGGAGACGTATTGTGGATCAAGGTGTCGTAGGATACGCAATTCAATTGCCAAACTTATGATGTGGGACTGCAGGTATCCGGATTGCTGACGAAAGGGATAGTGTATGACGGTACCAGTAGGGTTCGCGACATGGTGGATCCTTCCAGATACCCCGTACACCACCAAATCGTGGTTTCTTAATGCCAATGAGAAGGAATTAGCTATTGCGCGCGTCCGCGAGGCGGGTAAAGCCGCACCATCACCCCTTACCTTCGCCTCCTTCAAAGTCATCCTCACGCGCTGGCGATGGTACGCTTTCGTCCTAGGCTACGTCCTGTACGGTTCTTCATGTGGCTCCGGCGACTACTTTGGGATCTGGCTCAAATCAGAGGGTTTCTCGGTTGTAGACCGTAACTTGATACCGACAGGCGCGAAGTTGATATCCGGTTTCTGCATCGTGCTTTGGGGTTTTCTGTCGGACTATACAGGCAGTCGGTTTGCGCTTGTTTTATGTCCCTTGGCGTATGGCTTGCTTCCAAATGGTATACTTGCTTTTTGGCCAGAAGGGCAGAGGGTGAAAATTTTTGCCTTTATGACTACAGGCGTTCAGCTGATGACAGCCATTTTGCAAGTTCCAAATCATTATTCTCTTAGGATGGCAAACTAATGTGCTTAGCTACTCTTGGGCGAACGAAGTCTGCGCCGACAACAACGAGGAAAGAGCAATAGTCATCAGCAGTATGAACGGCTTCCAGTACGCCGTGGCAGCGTGGCTACCTATTGTCATCTTTCCACAAACGGCAGCACCGACGTTCAGACGCGGCTTCCCCTCAACTTGGGGATTGGTGATTGCTGCTTTGATTGCGATTGTAGGAATACAATTGCTGCATACGAGAGAGCTCCGGAACAAGAGGTCGAACGCATCATCCGACGACGAGAGAGGCTCCGAGGATAGTGTAGAGGACAATTTAAACGAAGCGGGAAGTAAGGGTGGGGCAAGCAAAGTCCTTGAAAGTAAATTAGCATAGTTAGCTAACATCGATGATTGATCATCTTTGTTGATGTTTGGCCGTTCGGTAGATGTTAGAGCTGACCGCTCGGCAGTTGGCGACCGCAACGTGCAGACGAGTCGCGATGATTGAATATAGCGGTATCATGAAGAAGCACCGAAGTGAAATGTGCAGCACGAAGCTCCCACCAAGTTGTATGTAGTTGGCTTTGCTCGCCTCGTTGAGCAAGGTCTTAAGGCAAGCATTGCAGCACCGGCAACGGCAGTCAAGAAATCGACTGACGGTGTGTAGATAGAACATCTGTCCATGTATATTATATGAAGAGCGAACTTCGTATTTATGCTGCAATCCGTTCAATTCGATGTCGCGCGTTTAAAGCGTAAAGCCGAGAGGGGAGTTGGTGGGAACGGTGAATACTCGCGTAGTGATCGTACTGGCTGAGCGGGCACACCGCAAAGGCTAGCTGACCGTGTCATACAAATTCAATCCTTTACATTTCTGTGGTCATTTTTTCTCGGGCGCCGAATATATACACAAAGTGGATCCACAAGACAGATATGGCAATGAGAATGGCCTGCACAAGCACTGTTACAGCCAATCCTCTTGTCGTCTTTGTATCCGGATACGCCAAAACGTGAACTACATCATCTACCAGCGCAAGGTATGTAGCCCGAAACATTGTTCTGTCGACCATCCCTACCAGTGACCACAAAAGTGGCCATGATGGGGGCACAATGTAGTTGAACAGCAAGCTACTTGCAGCTGTCCATAGAGCATGCACCAAGAACTCTGACGCTCTAGGTACCTCCCCCGCATCGATGAGTGCATCCACTGCATAATTGCCGACCATATCGGCGATATAAAACGCTAGCTTGAAAGGGGTGCCCATGATGCGTCCATACGTGAACAAGACGGCTGCGCGGTGTAGATCGGACCTATGCGTAAAGCGAACAGGTGGCTGAGTTCGAGGATGATGAGCGAAGGAGCCGAGGAGGTATGTGGGGATTGCGCTGGCTAGGAGGAGCGCACGGTGTTCGAACGGATTGCGAATGAAGAGGATAAGGAGGATGCTAGTGAAAACGGGGAGGTAAAGGTGGATGAAAGCGCGCCATGCTGGGGCAGGCGAGACCGAAGGGGCGTCGGATGGCATTGAGCCTCGTGACGATGGTCTGTCTGAAGGCTGTTAAGTTAACGTTGCGGCAGGACGCAAGTTTGTATCGCGTTCTTGCGAAGAGGGCTTTCGTGTTGGACGTTGGCGCGGATTCACGTGTTAGCGTGATTCTATTGAATTACATAAGCAGCACATTTCGTTCCACGGTCAATATTCACAATCACGTGAATGAACCATACTTTCATTTCCTTCTCCTCATGTTCACTACGATGTGAATTATACCAGTAACGGCAAGGTATAACTACATAGGATTACCGCAGCATTCGTGATGCCATGCTGGTATTGCTTTTCACACCTCTCTTTATTACTGCTCGCTATTGGATTATGTTGAGAAACTCTGAGAAACATAATCAATGTCGCGGACAAACTCAAAGGCAGACTTTCCGGGAAGAACTACGTTATGCAGGCACTTGGACAATTGATCATCGTTTACTACACGGCGGGGGCCAAGTATTACAATTCCAACTCTCTATTAGTCCTTATCTCCTGCGTCATTACCTATAAGGCTACACCGATCGGAGCGTTCTTGGCCTGATGTTGTGTCACACACAACCGACGAGTGGCGTGGGCCAGACCTCACTTGCGCACATGAAAAATACTTCATGCATCTCTTTAGGGGAGCAGATGCGCACATACCAAGACTCGGAAATACACCATCGGAAGAATTATTGGAGATGATGTCTCGGATAGGCGGCTATCAAAACGCTGTGCTGCAAAGCTGCAGGTCTGTACTACTGATGCACATTCAGCAAAACAAATTCTTGCTCTGCAGCCCACATTAAAAAAAACCTGTATTTTGTGATGCTCAAAGAGAGGCGGCCCGAAGATTGGTTGTTCAAAGCCCAGCCCTTCGCTCATTCTCTCTTTTGTGAAATCTAAGCATCCCCAGATTATGACCCTTCACTAAAACCTTCCGGGTCGTTACCGAGATTGAGTATCTTTAATCGAGATTACTCATCATCAACAGAATATGATTTCAACACGACAAGAACGGCTCGTCAGTCTGGACACTGAATTACGGTCCGAAGTTGCATGTTGTACGAGTAAATCGTTGCAATATTATATTGACCTACTTGGACTGCCAAATCGTGCCCGGAGAAATCGGCTAGTGTTTGACTCTCCGATCCTCCGAGATCTCAACGATGCTGCCGAGTCAAAGATAGTAATCTTCTTGGGCATGTATCCTCATCCTCAACATTGGAGACAGGATCTACACAAGCCAGAGCTTATGCGAAATATGACAGACTCTCTTATTGAAGAATTCGCGCACCAAATTTGGGGCGCCCACGAAGTGGATGGACATACTAGGCTGTGTACGAATGACCTCGACTGTATGGTTGAAGCAGATCGCAAACGGTAAGTAGACACAGACGTAAGTCGTTATATTAGTGCGCTGACCCCTACCCCAGCATCATCACATACCTGTTTTGCTGGATCATAATGCGCGTGCGAAATATAAAACGACGCCAAGTAAAAAGTACTGAGGGTTCTCTCTGGGTACCACATGATGGTCGTCGTCAATCGATGGACCAAGGACCTAATGATAAAGAGCTGTTCTTGGGAGCTGCAGTACCCAGTACCGTTGGAAGCTTTCCGGTAGATGATGGTGGACGTCTCAGGAATCTACCCTTCAACGGATATGAGAGCATGACACGCATCGATGGAACAAAGACACAGTATTCATCGCATCATAGATCTGGTGACGACTATCAAGAGACGAGTGGAATAAGACCGATATCAACCAAGCGTAAGAGAGCAACTGAAGCAGTTGGGAGCGCTAGCATACTACAAGAGATGCCAGAAGAGCCAAGTAAGAAGACGCAAGGAGGCATGGGGGAGCATAAGGCTATGATCGCAGATGTTTTGGTATCGCCATCTTGCGCATCGTCAGCTACCGATGAGCTATACGACGATAGAGCCGCGGCACCTCCCTGGATTGCAAATCCACCATCTGACTTTCTGTATTCTACAAATGGCCTTCCGGGTTCTCTGAAGAAGTCCACACATACTGTATTACTAGGGCACGATGCTAGTCAAGCTATAGTCATCGATGACTCGCCAGAGCCTTCCACACCTACATCGAGAGGGTCAACCGTTGTTTCTCCTCGACAAGAACATATGCTTGACCGTGAGAAAGTCCTCAGAAAAGAGGAGTTGACACGCCTAGCCAATGTTGAATCATCGCTAGAGGAACATAGGCTAAGCCTAGCGTGTAAGCTGGTAGCCATCTTCGAGCAAGGCAGCCCACAGTCCGCCGATTTCGACAAGATGAACCATTCACTCGAGCGTTTACTTGGTTCTGCCAAGTTTAGTTTCCTTCTCGCCAATTGCATGAGCAACACGCTTGACCAAGATGACCAGGCTCTGAGCATCTGGATGGCCATGACGCGAGCATGCAGCGAGTTTTATCTTGGCACCGACTTCATTGGAAAACGCGAAGCCTGGGCTGATGGTATTGCTGCTTTGCCTAAGGAGAAGCAACTTGCTGCTATATCGAGCTGCACAAAACTGGATCTCTTCATGATGCAGGTCCGGGGTGTGTATGCCGAGGCGAGATTTCTGGCACGGCGTGTGGCACCTGTACTTCTTCGTCTGTGTGGCTCGCCGGTTTATATTTCGTTGCAAGTTTTCTTGAAGGGTATTGAAAAGTTTTGTCATGTCTTATATATGGGTGGACAGAGTATCAGGGATGGGACAGCAAGGGTCGCGTCAACAGGGGAGGCGAACGATGAATGGTAGGCATTCAGGTAGTCGAGCGTGATGTCATCTCTTTCGATTTTGAACTCTTCTGATGATGTCAGCGCGCTAAAGCCTACGGGTATGAGGTTCAGTGTTTTCGTCAACATTTTCGAACTATTCAACTTCGTGCATTCACTTGGAGCACGGACGATCTGCAGAAACTTGTTTTGTATGCTGTATATACATGAATTAAATAGTAAAATAGATTACAGCTTAGGCCCAGGCTAGTCTTCAATCCTAAAGCATAGTGAAAACTAAATGATTAGTGATGAAGCATTGTGCGCCGAACGTGGGTCGGAAGGACTTTACGAAACACGACATCCATATGCCAAGTTAGCTGCGGTCAACCAGCGCAAGCCGTGATACAGTATCGGGTTCGAAAATTTTATAGATTAAAATTACGGAGCATTTAAGACCAGTGATTTTGATATAGTCGCGCCTATCAGTTCTACATCTAGAGTATCTTAAGCAGTCATAGCCTGCAGCTCAATAACCTCGCCACACGGTTCAACCAGAGGCACCAAAGAAAATTTATGTGCTAGTGCTTTCCTCGCTTGATTTGCGCAAATCGCATCGCTTTTTGTGGCATCATCCTGTGGTTCGATGTGCTCAGAGTTTTGCTCACTGCTGGAAATTCTGTGAAGGTCTTTAATGCTCGCAGACACACTGTTCACAACATTGCGATGTTTGGCTTCTTCGTGTTCCAGACGTGTCATGCGAATCTCCTCGCCAGCGACCTCGTCATGATGCTCGCGCAACTGTCCGAATATTGACGGCGTCGAGGAGGTAAAGAAGTTTTTGAGGAAACGGAAAATATAAGTTAGCATGTTGACGATGTATGTAACATGCGAAGATCGTTTCTAGAGTTTTGCGTATCTAGTCCTGGATTTACAAATCACTTTAAGTGCGCTCATGGGTATTGTGCACCAAGAACGTTTCGCGTATGGCGAGTATGAACACTGTTAATGCGTTGTTCGGCCTCATATGTAAAGGGAAGCTGCCCTATCGAACCCTTGAAGTACCCTTCGTGAATAGACGCAATATGTCATATCAACCACTTAGCCTATACATAGCCAGTATTGATTCGTAAACCACTCGCTCATGATACCAATTCACCACTCCAATCGAAACATCTTTGTTACAGACAGACCGATATCCCTCTGAATATGACTTCTACGACTCGCATACTGTAATACTGCACCATGCAGCGTACAGAATCTCTCTAAATCCCTCAGGCGCCTTGCCAGCAGCGTCCCTTCCAGCGTTCCATCTCAGCTTCCGCACGCTTCAACTTGATAGCCAACTCATTGTTCTCCTCATTCAATTTCTTATTCTTAGCCTTCTCTTCCTTCAGCTCATTCCACACCTCCTTCAACCGCTTCTCCGACACCATCCTCGGCGGCTTCCGAGCCTCTTTCTCGGCGAGCGTCGGCTCCGGCGCGACAACCATGTCCTCGAAGGCCTTGATGACGAAGTCCATATCGACGCCTTGCTCTAGCGCCTCCTTGATAGCATCGCGCAACTCGTCCAGGCAAGACTGCATCTTGGGAGGAATGCCCTTCTTGGCTTTGAGGTCGTGTGGGCGCTTGCGCAGTGTCTCCTCGAGCTTTTGCAGCTCCTTGTACTGCTTTGCGGGGTCCTTGCCTTGCTCGGCGTTGTCGAGACAGCCCTTCATAAGGCCGAAGGTGGTGTGGATCCGCATGTAAGCAATGTTTGAGGTGTTTTCCGGAGGGAGGACGTCGACCATGTCCTCAGTAATGGTGCGGATGCCGAGGTGGCCGCGGCGCGGGGCTGGTTGGTTCGCCATGTTTGAGTATCGGTTGATGCAGTAAATGAGCAAAGTCTGGTCGATATAGGGCGTAGGAGAGACCAGTGCTGGCGTCGGTGCTTTGAAGCCGAAGGCTGTAAATTTATGTAAGTGAATGACAATTGACACGTGCCTTGTGCGGCGTGCCTTTAGTAGGGTGTGCCGTGGGAGGTGGGTCGAGATTTACGAGCACTTTCTCATACAAGTGCCGGTTGTACAACATATGCACCCTGTATCGAGATGCACACTCGCTCATCAAATCGAATTTTAAATGTCAGTGAGCAGTCATTTTCTAACCACCTGAACCACACTGTGAAGAACCCACCCTCAAAACGCATGGCAGAGCACCTAATAGTAATAGAGCTGCGCTGTCATGCTGTTGAGCAACTTTTTATGGTAGTGCACTACGATCCATGGTTTGAACAATTACCTATGACCACAACTCGCTCCGCATTTGAACATGTCGATAGTAAGAAATTATTAAAACCAGCATAGAAGGCTTGCGTAGTGTATAGAAATAATGGGAGTATTAGTGGATCCATATTAAGAAGGCGAAAGTAAGCTCCAACCCAGGAACCCCCCAAAATAATCTACAAGCATTGGGAATAGTAGTCGTTCGTCTTCTGGCACGTCGAGCCACTAGCACAAGTACTGCACCCAGTATATCCGCTGCCACCACACTGTCCATACTTGGCAATGGGCGTTGCACAAGCCCCACCCGCCGCACTCGTCGCTGTCGCCTGTGCCGAAGTGGCCAACGTGCTTGAAGCCTTAGCCGTTGTAGTGACTGCTGCTGCCGTACTCGAAGCCCCGCCGCCCGTCACAGTCGCGATCGATCCGACTTTTCCAGCCGTAGCGACGGTTCCACCAGCGATGACAGAGGGTCCGGGTGCGATATAGGTGCTGAGCTGCTGGTAAATATTGATCTGAATGCCGGGGTCGGTGGCCTTGTATGCGCCAGGAAGCGAGACGCCGGCGGGATTGGTAGAGCCACTGCCAGTTACGGTGAGCTGGAAGCACGTAATGTAGAATTGAGCGCCGTTGAGACCAGAAGCACTGTGTAGCGCTATGGCCTCGGCACGGAGAAGGTAGTCGCCGGCCGCGAGACCGGCAGGGATTTTGACGTCCATCTTTCCGCAGTTGGTGTTGAGGTCTTTGGTTCCCCAGTAATCGTCGGACCCAGAGGAAGTAGAGCTCAGCTTGCCCCAGGTGTCTTGGAAAATCTTGAACCACGAACTTGAGCCATCGGCGGTCTTTGAGTCGCTAACCTTGGTCATATAGACTTGGACGGGCCCGTAGCTAAACGATGGACACGGATTAGCATAGTTCATTCAGCTAGGTCACCCCAGGGCATGCCATATTCATGTGTGTTGATACATGCGGAGCTGCACAGTCGCATCGAATGCTAAGAACTTGCATGGGATGTGTGTAGATGTACACTAGGGCTACTCACTGTGCGCCGCCGATAGCTTCATTGGTGCAAGAGCGATCGTTTGGCTGCTGGTGCATTTCAACAGTGACCTGCATGAAGAATAAAAGTTAGTATAGTCCGACAGGTACGCATGCTGCAGCAGTTGCCTTAGCATCGTGAAAGGAGTCCATTCTTTCACGACGTAAGACGCATCTGATTTCTGCACAAAGTTCACGTACGGTATCACCCGGAGCGACCGAGCATTTTGAAGCTGCAGCGCCAGAGTTCACATTACCTGCAATGCGTCAGTGAGAAAGTTAACGTAAAAGCCAAGGAGTACTTACACCGAATATCATTGCTTGTTACATCTGTCACAGGGCTATTGCTAGTCGGTAATCTAGCGCAGACGCCTCCGTGGGTCAATCAGCTACATGCGTGGCTCTCGAAAGGTCTTGACTTATCTGATCCTTGCCGTTGATCCAAAACTCTTGAAAAGTAGCGTGGCCGGCTACAGTACCTGCTAAAGCGGTCACGCCCGTCAAGACGGATGCAGTCCTCATGTTGAATATATCAATATCAGAAAACGAAGAGATGAAGCCAAGGACAATTTGGACGCGGATCTAATCAATGCATTTATGGTACTGGATCATCGCTTTATATTCCCGGGCTTTTGGCAAAGAGAAAAGCCTGGTTCGACTATACAGTTTTGTGCCAGTCCTCTTTGGTAAGTGGATTATTCCAGAGTTGACGCTAAGGGCGTACTATCCTCGCATGACCTCTAGGTTAGATTAAGGAATGAGCATTATTCCGCAATCGAGCCGGGATGCTTACCCCACAGTCCCTTCCTACGGGACTCAAGGCTTACAGTACCGGTTACCGGAAGCCTAGCTACGCATGCTTAGACGCGTCATGTCCCTGAGGATGGTTGGCAAGCCGTTCATGGCTTGCTATTCAACGTTACCGCATTTCAGAGCGCTAGATTCATTGCTTTACTAGCACACAGCACCGAATAGTACTAGGAACGAAATAAAAATTTGCCATGTGCGATGGTTGCGAAGCGGTTAATCTGGACACACGAAAAGCAAAGATTGATAACTAATTTTCCCTAGTAGTGGTGTCCAGCGGGCAATCTGAGTTGACATTTCCGTGAACCGATGTTTTTGTTTTCCATTCGCAGGATGTGCGCTGGTCGTCACTGAGTGGTGGAAATGCCTGAATGTTTCGCATGTTTGGGGTTGTGGTACTTGGAGACGGACCCATGCACGGTACTGGCTGCACCGCCTTGGGCATCAGGCTCGGAGCCGAGCATGTGTGACCGGGTGCTAGGGCAGTTTGAAATTGCGGTTCAATATCAATAGATTGAGTTGATGGGTGCTATACTGGGGTGCATTAGGACAAAGCTTGACCTCGGTAGAAAGCGAATGGAAATCAGGCTGAATAGTGAATTATGCGGCAGCTGTTACATTATGTCGAGGCTACCCATAGTATTAAATAGCTAATCCGACCAAAGCTACCACGAACACAAACGGAATTAGGACGTAGCAAGACGAGGGGTTGCACTAGTAAAAAAGCCTGGAGAAATGTTGCTGTGATGAGAATATGGCCACTTGTGCAGACAGGATGTATCGAACATATAGAATTCTTGACACGGTAATCGCGTCTTATTTGGCTGCGTTCATTCGGTCTAATTGCAAATTACCTTAGCGACTTCAAAGCTGTGTAGGGTACTTTGTCGTCTCTATCTTCTCGGGATATGTAAGACCGCCTTGCTTTCTCGTCTCGTCCATGACCTCCATGATGAGGATACTTTCGTCAAGGCCTTCGTATCTGCCCTCTTTGCGACCATTTATGAAGGCATCAGCAGCTTCGTCTGCCTCCCAGAACATGCCGTGACCCTCACCTTCGGCGTTAGTGCTTCCTCCGAAGCCGTTGCGCCACCCGCTTCCTTCGCCAGGTCCAGGTTGCGGCCAGTTCTTCTCCTCTACAGTGCCATCCTTGAGGATAATCCTAGTGCGAGTAGGACGGAAAGCGGGTGGGAATACCTGAATTTCACCCTCGGGGCCTTGAATACGAATGCCCGGAACATCTTGTTTGCCAGCCGGGGAGGTAGCGATGCGGATTGAAGTAGTTGCAATAGCATGTGCCTCGCCGCCAGCTTCTTCAGAGCGGGGGAAGCTTAGCACGATAGTGGTAGTTTCGTCGGCATTTTTGGTAGGCCCATAGTTCTTCATAGCCGCGAGCACCTTTGGTGGTTGGCGTGCATTTTCTGGCTGGGTGTGGTACAGCGTCTGGAATACCCAGGTCAAACTGTAGATGCCGAGATCGAGCAGTGCGCCGCCAGCTAGGTCTGGGTTTACCATACGATTGGTGCCATCCTTCCATTGCACCTCCGGGTCGCAAGCCATGCTGTTGTCGGCGAAAACACGGGCGACGGGCCCAATGCGGCCTGACGTGATCTGCTCACGCACATAAACAGAGAGCGGGAAGTAGCGCGTCCATACAGCCTCCATGAGGAAGAGGTTCTTCTCCTTGGCTTTCTCGGCTAGTTTGCGCAGTTGCTCAGCGTTTACGGTGAAGGCCTTCTCGCACAATACAGGCTTGCCGGCCTCGAGGGCGAGCATGGCATTCTGATAGTGGTGCGAGTGCGGGGTGGCAATGTAGATGATGTCGACGTTGGGATCGTTGACCAGCTCCTGGTAGGAGCCATAGGCTTTCGCATCGGCGGGGGCGCCTGTGTCCTTGAGGAAGTCCTGAGCGCGAGACGCGGACGACGAGGAGGCGGCAGCGACAACAGTGTGCTTGAGATGCTTGACACCACGCGTGGCAGGGTCTACCAGCAAGTCTATGGTGCTGCAGAGGGCAGCATGTCAGCAAGAGCTCGCGCGGGGCTGCGGGGTACGTACAAGGTTTTGGCGATGCCACCTGTTGCCAGAATGCCCCAGCGGACTGTCTTGGGAGCGGACATGTTGGATGGATGGATGGATGGATGGATGAATGAATGAATGCAGACGTCGGTGAAGCTTCGCAGAAAGAGGCAGGAGCACCGCGGCAAGTAGTCGAACAGGAAGGACGGTAGAAAGTAACGGTGCCGCGAGAAGGTCGTAGCAGATATTAGCTCATGGGTACAAGCAGCTTCACGTCACTGCAACGCCAGCTTGCCGACGTCGGGCTAGATTGCCCCGCCTGGAACCCCACTCTTGTCTGCCGATGGGTGTTGCGCCGCCATCGCTACTTAAAGTGGTGGGTGTGCTGAACAGTAGATGGGAGACGCGTGGGCTGCAGTGGTGGAAACCGACGGGCTCGGCACTCGGGACGGGACGAAGAGCCTCCTATGAGCACGTGTACATACAAAGATGGCTGTGTCGACTTTCTTGGGATGCTTCGCGGTGAAGAGAGCGAGCCACGAAAGAGGCGAATTCAAATGGGTGACTAATCCACTCCCAAAGAGGTTAAGGCTAGGCCGTGGTCGTGCCTTCTCAACGCCAGTGGCTCGGGACTTTCTTCCTGCTTTGCTTCTCGGAACTTGCTTCCTGCTTTGCTTCTTTCCCATCTCTTTTGACTTCCCAACTCAGAACTGCACGGTCTGTTTCATCAACTGGTACTCACCTCTCAATTGCTCCGGGGTGTGCTTTGTATGGCCTCGCCGTCGGCGCTTTTTCGTCGCGAGTACTGCACATTCCGGGGTATTTTCCCATGAACTGCATGCCCAGGGCGCGGAACAGGACCGCTCGCCTTCTGCTCGCGCCCGAAGATTTGTAAGTGCTTCGTCGCAAGGTTGCAGAGGGCCTGTATGCCACACCCTTCCTCCAAATTCTTTCCACTTCGCACCTTCCTACCTTGTATGCCGGTATTGGCTGCCATCCTGCGTCTCGCAGACGTCAGGCTACTAGAGCTGACACTGAGACAAGGACATGTAGTCCTCCCGACCTATACGAAGGGGAAGCAATATATTTCCAGAGGCGTTATGATCGACACGTGATCATTTGGCGGCTAAATTTTCATCAGGTGTCTTACACATCGACCAATATGCCCAAGTAGCACTATACACTCGCAGAGACCTGATATTCTGCTCGATTACGACGCGCCCCAAAATAGGAAGTTGGCTTCATTGCGTCTGCAGACCTTCCATGAGTACCAGTCAACCTTTGTAGTCGAAATGACGATAAGTCCGAGCTCCAGTGTCTCCTCAATCACGAAAAGTATAAATCCCACCCCTACGACAAGGGGTTCTCTGGCATCCCTCGTTTGATGATCTTTTGTTACCACGGTGCATATCAGCACATGACCTCCACCTGCCTCGTCATCGACATCCAGTATGAAGCAGGCTTTTATCTTCACCACCCTCGTCTGCGTTTCCGTGTCGCATGCTGCACCAATGGGTGTAGATGCAATTTCAAGTGGCAAAATAGGCGAGCGGTGCACGAATGCCCGTCTTGATGGGAACTGGCTAGTTGGTGACTGCTTGACTGAAGATGACCCAACTGGGACCACCATCACCAGTGGCACGTTTTTGAGGAATAAGATCACGAACAATAATGGCATGTTAGAGTGGAAAAAAGAGTTTGCTCCCCTGCAACGCTTGAATGGTTTCCGTATCTTATGCACTTTAGTGGCCGATATGACCTTACCTGCTTCGATTGCAAACTGGTAGACCAAGGCTCTGGCTTGAATTGTCAATGCAGGCCCAATGCGGGTGCGAGACAAAATACCACACTAGACCTCGGTATGCATCCATCTGCAATTGTACGAATGGAGATTTTCTGATCATTCAGACCAACACATCGGCGTCTTTTCTGGCCACCTCCTCTCTGATCTTAAAGGCCCCCCAGAAGTTCCCAGCAAGCCTTCCAAATATCCATGGCCCTCCAGCCTCATATACGGTGTTGGTGGCAACGCAACTTGCCCCAACAGTCCCCACAATGCTCCCAACACCGACTGGTGTGCATCGGTAGCAAACAAATGCACTGATACGGTCCCTCAAGACACGAGCGAGATCAACATTAGTTATGATGGACCGACAAGTGACTGCACCAGAGCCTTTGTATATTTCAATGATCCGCAGAGCTATTTCAGTTACTCTGCACTCAAATTAATTGGGCAAGGCGCATGGGAATTGGTGGGATATGCGGATGAAGATTGCTTGGAGGAGGTTGCAATCATCGGCCCCGAGGACATGGGCAAGTGCAGAGTCCAACATCCGTTGCTTCAAGCGTTCAGGGTGCGACCTGCCTTCAATGGCGATCCGAACTAGATGCATGAGACATGGTAAGCCTCTCACAGTCAGGCTGTCTGACCAACCAAGGATAGCCGAAAATGGCACTGCCTGGCTTGAAACATAGTCTATCATCATGGGCGGGTGTTACTCCTACCGCAGTGATCGGGTCCCCGGATGCACGACCGGGGCGATCGACCTTGCTTGTTTAGTTTGTGGTTCACATGGTCCCAATGACTGGCATATGCCCGCAATGTCAAACCGCAACTTTTGGGATTTCGGGCCTAAGCGAGGTTAGCCGGCAATAGCATGTTGGTGCCTCGGCAGCCGACGTGTACAGGCTTGACGCGTGCTATGCAAATCGATACAAATATAAACATCTACACACCACCACTTAGAATTTCCGGCCTCTCAAATATGTCCGTGGAACTTCGATCCCTCAGCCTCACTTTCATGCTACACAAGCAACAGGTACGTAAGTACCCTTCTGGACTAGCGCGGAGCAGAGCACTCTCAAGCGAGCTCCACGTCACTCGCCATGGCAAATTTAACGACCGTTCTCCAGCACCCTTGACAACGTCAACGATGCCAGCACATTGACAGCAAAGAGAGGGGAGGGGCACCCCACTTCTTCTGTACGGATCGTCTCAAATGGGGCGCCCATTCCGCCGAGGCCGACCTAGTATGCGTTCGAAAAAAAGCGGGGAGCTTCAGACTGCCTGAACAAGGCAACCACGTCATGAAGGCAAAGGGAGTGAACGGATGGCCAGAGCACGCGGTTGGCGTCTTGGGGACGCGGCGGCCCGAGTCAGGAACAACTTTGGGGTCAAGGGCATCGCGGGATCTTATGCCAGGACTGTCCCAGGCACGCATCGGTTCCTTGATGCCCTTCCCGAGCGATGCGCTGCCAAATCCCCTAGTGGTATTGGATGCCGTAGCGTGGCGTTGATGAACCTGGTTTGGCGCGGCAGCTCCAGCATGCAGTAAGGCCGCCATGCAGTTAAATCACGCGATGCAGGCGTTCAAGATGACGAGCTCCTCCCTCATAGTTTGGGTCGGAACACGGGTCGGGACGCAAGTCCATGCTGTCGAAGCGGGTCATACCCATAAAAGCGTTAGATTCGCAGCCACAGTACGCAATCTGGATGCGCCGGCATTTTCTAGCCCTACAACTTCTTTGCGCCAGCGCATCGTCCCATCTCAATCCGGTCAAGCATGACAACGACCCCATATGGCCTGGAAGAGCACATTGGTCCCACGGTCCCAATGCTCTGGGATTCGTTCTGCATATATTCCTTGCCCGCTCTGCCGCTGCCCATGTCGTTTTCCGTCTGCTTTGCGGCCACCCCGGTTTTTCCTGGAGCCCAATAAAAAAAATGCTGGCGGCAGCCAGCAGAAGCGTGGCTTTTGAAAGCCGTCGCCTCCTTTACCCGCAACACGATGCATAACAAGAAATCCAGCGTCCCAGTCCTTCGGTACTCAGCTCGAGTTTGCGGCATTTCGATTTCCGTGTAGCTTAGGTATGCGTTTTGGAACTATAAACAGACAGCCAGCATCCCTAGGTTTCACACTGTCCTACGTTCTTCGCCCAAAAGCTAGACCCCTGTCTGCGTTATTGAGACCGACAAGCTCCCTGCGAGCCTCCCGTCGTCGATCGCGGGTACTGTCATTTTGAAAAGAAACCAATCATGGCCGCCAACAGGCAGGAGACCTATGTGCAGAAACTTCAGAGTATGTTGCTAAAGTCATTCCTCCAGCCCACAATTGACGTATGTTATTATCAGATTGGTGCGCCACGCAACAGATAGCGCAACCTCAGTATCAGGACTACTCAGACCCCCGAGGTATGCTATTGTGCGTTTTAATAACTATATGTACTATTGTTCTATTTGGTTATCACTAACATGGCATGACATAGGTATCAGAACAGCCTGGTCGAGTGGAGTCATTGTTCAAGGACGTGAATACCGAGCTCACCTATGGCGCGACTACCGCTATCTTGAACAATCCCGCGAAGAGGCTGCCGAAATAGCGTGGAAGTCACTGAACGGTATACCTGTTACAAACGCCCCCCAGTACACCTACGGACGCAGCGGCTATGGTCCGTCGTCGCGATAGCCTAGCAGTAGCTCGCGATGCCTATTATTGAACGCTACCGCACCATCTCTCCCTCAACACCGATAATTCTTTCCGTCTACTCCGACCGAGAAGACTAGGACATCCGCGTACGGACGTACTTCTGTTCATTGATTTGTTCTTTCGTGTCTCTTTCAACCATGTCCTAACTACCAATACTCGGAGGATCTTCCAAGGCCCTGGGATACGATTTCCGCAAGACGTCGAGTGTTCGTTCTTTTCCATTCTTATTACCAGCCGACGTTATAGACGGCATGGTACAGCAGCATAGTGGTCGCATTGTGTTGGCTGCGTTGTCCTCTATGGGAATGTGTTCCTGGTAGGCATCTCAGAGTTTCCTTCCCTTGCGCCTGCATCTCTCTTTGCTCCATGTAAATTTTTCTTGCCTTTCTTCTCCGTTTTCATGTCATGTAATCCATGTCGATTTCCATTTATGTCTTCTAGGCTTCGGCCACCCTTCTCATGATCATTGGAATTCTTTTCTTCCTCCTCCATCGCGCATCTGAGCGCTACGATACGTCCTCAGTCTCAGTCCGTTCTGCGCTAGATATCCCGCGTGCTAGGAGGTTCCAGCATGGCGTTGCTTTTAGTCGGTCATTGTCACAGAATTCAATCATCTATCATTGGCACGACTATTTCATCATCGAAAATTGATGCTATTTCTTGGCAATCGCTCGAGCATATGTCGTAGAGCGTTCTTATGCGCCTTCTCAGCTCACTCAATCTATTCCACTCACAATCTGCCTTTAATTAGGTACAAAATTTTTCTAAAACAATTCTACCAGCCTTTTGACTTGTGCAAATTTGACTTCAGATGATTTAACAAAGTGAGCTCAAGGCTCTGCCTCACGTGGCCCTTGTTAGTATATACGTGTACGTATCATTATTGCCCAGATAACTACTAATCTCTAATATAAGCTACATTACGATCGTCATAGTAGAATAAAGTCAAAGCAGTACTGCTGAACCAGTGTTTATGACCGAGGCTTCAATCCTACCTCCACCTGCATCTTCCTCACATTGGTAAGCAAATTCTCCATATCCTCATCCACACTCTTGTACTCACTCTCGATCAGAGCTCTATGCGCCTCACTCCTTGGTTCAAATAACGCTCCGAACGGCTTCGGCACTGACACGAGACCACCTTCAAACATCCCATCATCAATTGACATCTTCTTCCCCTCTAGCGGGCGTACATCAAACACCGAAAGGATCCTGGCAACCCCAATAGTAATTGTATTCTTCGCGATATGCCTTCCAGCGCAGATTCTCCTGCCGTAGCCCCAATTATTCGGCTGCCCAGTCTTGCCAATCCACCGCTCCGGTCGGAATTCAAGCGGCGAGTCGAACCGCTTACTATCTTCGCGCATCGCTTTCCAGACAGGAATGACGGTCGAGCCTTTGGGGATGAAGAAGCCGTTGTACCAGTCATCCTTCAGGGTTGCATGTGCGATCCCAGCCGGTACGATATGCCGCCAGCGGAAGACCTCCTCAACAATGGCATGGATGTATGGGAGTCTTTCGAGGTCGCCAAAGTCTGGAAGTCGAATCTCATTCGCGCCGACCACGCCATCCAATTCCTTCTGCGCAGTGACTTGGAATTCGGGATATGCCACACAAGCCAAGATGAATACCTGCATATATGTGTTCGACGTCTCAACGCCGGCGTCGGCCAAGATGCCCAGATCCCAAGCGAGTTCCTCCTCCGACATTTCCTTTGCTTCTTTCGCTTTCACAAAGTCTTTGCACCAGTTCCAAGACTTCCTTTTGAGCGCGTCTCTCAGGTTCGTCACGTGGAGGTGTGTCTCCTGGCTGTAGAAGCTCTCTGCCTGTCTCTTGAACGGTGCCAGGAACTTGGGAAGGAATCTCATGAGCGGAAAAGCATCGACCAACCACGCGCCAGGCTGCGCTGCAAGCACAAAATTGTCTAGGACTTCGTGGGCAGCATGCACTTGCCACTCGTCGTTGGTTATGATGCGGAAGCCGTAGGTTAGGACGTATGCGATACTCGCTGCGTATATCTCACAGTTCTTCTTGATGTCATTGCTGAGCAGAAAATTGCGCAGCAAGACCTTGCTCTCCATATCCTGCACCGGGTAGTATGTCCCCGCCGCCCTTGGGCTCAAGACCGGCGCCTCAAGTCGCTGGTGCAGCACAAATCGCGCATCGGGTTGCCGAAGGAGTATGTGCTGTCCTCCACACGTCAACTCGGAGCCCATGACCAATCGTGGACGAGCGCTGTATATGGTGCCTCGCTTGTCAAGGAGGTCTTTCGCGATGTCGTAGTCGCCGATGAGAATCACGGTCGTGCCGCCGAAGTCTGCACTAACGAGAGGCCCGTATTCTTGGATCCATTTTTGAAAGGTTAGCCAAGGGGAGGACTTGGGTGCTTGGTGGAGGTTGCCGATTATAGGGAGACGAGGCGGACCAGGGGGTAACTTCGAGCGGACGCGACGACGGTAGAGAATGTAGAGGAAGAAGATGAACGTCGAGGCAAAAAGGATCTCCTTGGACAACATGGTATCTTCTTGTTCTCTCTATATCTTGTAAAGGCTCTCGTCGATTGTATTTTGATACTGAAAGACTGATAACCACGGAACAGCGTCGGGATGGGCTGTATATATAGTTGTATCGAGCTCCGATTGATTTGCCGTCGCCACATACTTGTCAGTCTATCTTACCCCCCTACGCTAGATACCATGTGCTCCATCAGCCTCACCGTTGTGAACGAGCGTTTGCATCTATCGGGAGCGGGGTCTACTAGGGTTTGACCTATGGAAGCACGACCGGTTGCAAGACTGCATTTCTTGTCCTTGTTCTCAACACACCGCACCAGTGCGTATCGTGGACATTTTCAGGGTTTTTCTCTGGGTTCTTGCTTAGAGATGTCATGGCGGTGCCTACGATCGGTGTGTCATTCTCTATGGATGGCCGCATCTGGTAGTCAAGGTGCCACGCTAATGCGCCTGCATATTGCCCTACAGGCTTCGCAAGGCTGGACTCGTCCATGTGTCTTCTACCTCTTGTTTGGGATGCGAAGTCGTGTCGTCAAAATTTGCTGGGATGGGAAATAGAGTTCGCCAATGAGACTCACCCTAGAATATGCGCAGACCGGCAGTGTGGGCCAATGATAATTTTTCAGGGTGTGGTTCAACTGCGGTTTTTGTCGGGCTGCCTGCATTATCAGGTTATTACCACCAGCCTAGCTGTGGTGTAACACTGTGGCACTGACTCTGTATACCGATTAGCTTATCATTACGAGCATTTACGCATGACCATCAGCGGAGTTGCTGCTGGGAATTGATGCAGCTGTAGAACACGAAAGACATCATGTGCGCCGACGTTGCATATCTTTCTTCAGGAAAAATAATTGACAGTACCTCGTAATGTATGGGGCTTCTGTGACAGCTTTTGTCATGTGGCATGTCTAAAAGTTAGGATCATCATCAATATGAGACCGACAGCGTGCAAAGTCAAATACATCTAACACTTTGAACAACAGGAAGTGAGTGGATGTGCTGTCGACTTCCCCAGTGTGAGGACGAATGGCGTGTAAGAATGCAAAGCGTGAGTTGAGTTAGGGGGGTTTAGAACTTCGCTGAGATTGCAATGTTGTGTCACGCAGAAGATTAATCCGTTATTGGACATGTGATGAGCTTGTCCTTGAGTTAATATAATTGTCATTTGCTAGCCAGTTCTCGGAAATCCACGTCTCCGAGATCATCCTGGAGGGCGGATACCCAAAGAGCAGGCAGATCCAGTTTTGACTGGTCTAGAAAAAGCGAGGTGCCGATCGGTACAGGATGCGAATGGTGCCTCTTTCCAATGGGTTGATCTTGGCGCCCCCGATGCAATTTGATGTGATCCCATGCAGTAACTTAAATGTTCCTTCTACGAACAAATCTTGTGGGATAGCCCCGACAGCCCGGTTTCCGAGAATACGGTACCGCATGTCAAACTGGAGGCATTAATAGGAGCTGGAATACGTATGAGCAAACACAAGAGCAGAAGTTTATTGTTGCCATAGTTCATATATTCTAAGTTTATTCGCTTATAGCAAATCAAGATTGATCATATTTCAGAAGCCTCCCCTCGCATACTCAACTTCAATGCCTTCTGTAAATCTTCATCTTCCTTATCCTCTGTCGCTGTGGCACGGCCCTTGCCTTTGTTCTGATGGTGCGCTTCCAAGAGGCTTTGCTTCTTGACGTATTCCAGCACAATCTCTTCTTCCGTCTTCTCTTGTGCTGTTTTCTCCCCCTGCTGTCCCTGTCGTTGCGCCTCGAATGCACTTTGCGTGGTGCCCTCGAGATGCCCCGGATCATACGAAGGAGTTCGCTGGACGCCCAGTGACCCGCCAGCCACGTCTACCGCTTTCTCTGCCATGTTTTCGGGTTTCACACTTGCCCGCTCGAACTTCTCATCTATCTTGTCATCGAGACCTATATCTGACTCCCATTTACTATCGATGCTACTCTGTTTCTGTTCCCGGAGACTCTGTGCCATGACTCGCTTCAGATGGTTCTCATATTCCAATGCTTCACTCGCGTGTCGCTGAGCTTCGGCTTCGCTGGCCGCCATTGCCTGTTGCAAATTATCCTGACCTTCCTGATGATCTGCAGCTTCTTGTCGTCGGCGCTGAAGCTGAGACACGTCTTCCTGGATCGTCCGCTCCACATCAGCATCCTCTTCTGCGTCTCTATGCGACGTCTCCTGGTCTGATAATCGGTTAGTTTCGTTGATTTCAGCCGCCTTTGGAGATTGTCCGGGGGTTTGTGAACCACTCATGGCGAGGATGACACTCTCGGGATCTTGGCTTGGAGTATCCGCACCGGTGGGAGCGGAACTCGTGGCATGCCTGCGGTTTTGTGGGGGCCCTGTCTCCTCTATTTTCTTCTTTCCCTGTGCATCTAGGATATCTTGCATCATTTCGTCAGGGTTGCGTTTTTTCTTTAGGTATTTCTGGATCAACCTCCACCGAACGATGACGTCTTCCTTTTCGGCATCGGAGCTCTGCAGCCAGTCCTCATACCCTTGAGCTGCCCTGGACGCGACAATGTAATTATGAACATTGCTGCCGAACAACTTCTGCACCTCTTTGCTGACCCCCTGCATCGTGTGACCGAGGATACCAAGCATGGCCGCGCCCGGCATGGCTAAAAATCCCCCGATCCCTTTGCCGACTCCTTTGACAAAGCCGCTGGCACCCTCTTTCTGAGCGCCTTTCCAGGGCTGGGTGACCAGCCCAGTAAGGCCATCGTACCAGCCAAAGCCAAACTCTCTTCCTACTGCCTTAACGCCTGATTTGAAATCGCTGACCCTTTCTTGAGGGCGCACGGTATCGTCTCCCCAAAGCTTAGGGATATTGTGAAACCCTCTCGTGAAATTCACTGAAAGATCTACAGGCGCCTGTACAACCGCCTTTACGAAACGTCCCGCACCTTTGCTCATGTGCACGCCAGTCGGGCGCAGCATATCAGGGTCTTTACCGGACCCAGATTCATTCCCACTGCGAGCTCGACTTCGGCTAGCATCATCTTGTTTGGGATTTAATTGGCCTTGCAATTGACCGGATATAGAGCTTGATGCAACGTTCGAACTGGGAGTTGACCGACCGGAGAGACTAGGAGGGCTCCTAACATGAGCAAGAGAGTCCTCAATCAAGCTCGTCTCACTTCTTCCAGGCGAATTTGCATGATTTGATCTTTCCCCCATATTCGAAGCCTCGCTTTTGCTCGCGACCGTCGGCAATGATGTTTGGGACTGCTGTCGGCTGCGTCCAGCCGGTATTTGCAAAGCTCTCCATGTCTCTGAAGGAACATCGGCTAGCCCTACCATCATGCCGCCAACTGCTCCCAAGAACGCCGTGAAACCTCCGGATATTGGATCCCAGGGACCTTCGTCGGTGTAATGTTCTTGTGGTCTGAAGAGCTTCAAATCATCAAAATCCAAAAGATTTGCATTCGCCAAAGTACAAGCAGCAAAAGCACTCAACCTGACATTGGTGCGCTTGACGCGCCACGCAGCGGATCGAGATGGTGCAAGGGTGCAACGGAGTCGGTCAGGCTCGAGAAATTGATGAATCAGCTGAGCACCCATGTCGCTGCCTCGTTCCGCCGCGATCTTACTTGCGAGATCTTTGGCGCGTTCCAGGCTTTCGGGTTTTAAACAGAAGTTGATGGCATCGGCTAATTTGTCCGCTGTGAGTTGTTTGTGAGGGATCGGATCGGGGCCTGCGCCTGCTCGCGCGATCATGGCGCCCCAGAAAGGCTGGTCTCCAAAAAAGGGAACGACTAGAGTCGGGCGGCCTGCGGTAATGCCTGCCGCCGTGGTTCCTGCGCCACCATGGTGCACGACACATGAGACGTGCTCAAAAAGCCAGTCATGCGGCACGTTGCCTAGCATGAAGACGCCATCAGGAATATGAAGTTCGTCTGCGCCCATGCCTCCCCAGCCTTTGGAAAGGAGGACACGCTGGCGAGTCTTCCTTACGGCCTCGAAAATGAGTTCTGTCATTGCATTCGGATTGTCCAAAACGATGCTCCCGAATCCTATGTAGACGGGAGGTGGACCGTCGTCGAGGAATGCCTGTAAGTCAGGGGCAGGGGTGTAATTAGAGGCCAGATTGAGAAAGTAGAACCCTGAGATACTTATGTGAGAGCCCCAGTCATTCGGTTTGGATATCAGGGCCGGAGACCAGCAGTAGGTGTGCGGTATTCTAAGACGCTGGAGCATCCCAGGGGCCCAGATCGTACTTATGGGGTCCAAACCGAGACATTTTGCGCGGAACCGGTTGATAATATCACCCAGGGCCTGCCAAGAGAGGAGTTCGATCATTGCGTAACTGATGTAATTAGTAAGTTGAGGGTCGGCATTTGAGGATTGGATGTTAGCCAGCGGATGGGGAAAGGCTTGTGTGGGAGAATATGGCATAGTGAACATGATATGGAGCGGGATGCCTAGCTTCTCTGCGCAATGGATATGAGCAAAGCTTGGGGGGTTGGCGATAATGCAGTCGGCGACGAAGGGTCTTGCTGCAGGCTCAGAGCCAGGGTCGTTCTCAGATGGCTCAGGAAGGTCATCGTTGGTAGCACGAGGACCCATGCCGTCACCGGCTTCGTAACACGATCGCCAGCAGCCTTGAATGTACTCAGCAACATCTTTTCTTCGCTGACCGATATCTCCACTCAGTAGACTGCCGAAGCCTGGCATAAGGCTAGGATTCTTGACCATGAAAGCCATGAGTCGGGAGGGGTCACCGCCGATGCTGAAAAATTCCAGGCCATTCTCCCCCACAAAGTCCTTGAAATTGGGATGAGTCGCCAAACGTACGCGATGGCCGTAGGTTTCTTTTAGAACTTTTCCTAAGGCAACGAAGGGTTGCACGTCCCCGCGCGAGCCCACGACCTGGATGACGATGTTCAAGGGCGGGGGTGGAGGAACTCCCTCCTGGCCTCCTAAGGAAGGGGAATGTAGGGGAGGCGGGTGACTATCTTGGACACTCTGAATCTGTTGACTTAAAGCAGGAGTGAAGATCTGGGACAAACGACGGTTGACCTGATTGATGCGGATGTTGACACGGCCGTCGTCGGTGATACGGGCGCTGGTACCCAGGCCGTTCTTTTCGCTGCGAATCTCGCCATAGATCTCGCCGTAAGCAGGAGGAGGCACGTCATCCTCGACCAGCTCAGAAGTGGTGAAGTCAGTCTGGTGCAGGAGGGCATCCTGTGTCGTCGATCTTATAGGATTAGTCTGGGCCGTAGCGGCAGCTTCTTCTTGCTGAAGGATGGAATGCTGCACTACGGTCTCTTGAATAGGTCGTGCCTTTTCCGAGGGAGTTTGGGTGTCCATGGTGTGAATGAGAGAAGGCAGGCTGGTTTCATCTCAGTCAGTCACGGCATCAGTATTATGTCGTGCGAGAGCGACTGACGCGAGTGGCTGAGTGACATGACGCAGCTGCAGGAAGAGCGCCTACAAGGACCTTGTCAATTGTCAATGCCAGACGTGTGTGAATTGACCAGTAAGCTGAACGGGATAGAGACGTCCGATGGCAGGCAGCATTAAAGACGGAGTTGGGTTTGGTATATTCTTAATCCCAAAGAGGGTCGAGTTGCGACTTGGCAGCGCACGGACTGAGTATGTCAAGACAGGCCAATGGGGGCGTAAGTAATCCACCCGCTTAAACCATAGGCATTGCACTATCCACAAGCTCATCACCTTATTCGTCTCAGTCTGAACATTGACAGATGCATCGGATTCGCGATCACCCAAGCCCTAGCCGAAATTTTCTGCCGTGGCGAATTCCGCCCCCACCACTTCGTCAGACGTAATCCATTTCCCGTCAGCCAGGCCATTGGTTACCTCTCTACATATTGCTACGAAGTCCCTTCAACACCGCTTCAATTAATGGCTAACCTACCTAGTGAGACGTGCTACCGCAAACACCGAGGAAGCTCTTTGGCGATGATGCGTTTGCAGATTCAAGACAGAACAACTCTAATCTAAGCGCGCTAGAAAATTAGCAATGACGCAACTTGAATAGCACACAGCCTTGGAATGCGCTCGAAATGGCAATTATTGTAATTGAATACCAGTATCTTGCGACGCTGCAATGGCAGCGGATGCCGCATCCTCCCTACTACTATGCGTTGCTATTCTTCTCCCAATCACCTTCTTTTCGACCCTCTCAATTCTCCAAAAGATCTGCCCAAAGCGCTTTGTGCTCCTCGTACGCCTCATCTTCGACCACCCCCCTCAACATTACCCTAGCCTCCAGTACTCCGCAGACATCCCTGCCATCTCCTTGAGCATCCTCATCTCCATCGTTGTCCTCCTCCATCTCAAGCGCGTCGAGCAACTTTTCACCCGCTCCCTCGAGCTCTTCGATACGCTGATTCGTCAATGCAAGAGCTTCTAGCAGCGTATCTTCTTTCTCCTTTCCCCCACAAACATGTGAGCCAATATGTGCCTTGAGTCTGAAATTGCGCTGCTGCATTCTACCCTTTGCGCGATCGCTCTTCTTCAACCGCATCATGACCCGACGGGCGTCTCCGAGCTCCTGGCGCAAAGCATCATTGTCGAATTTAATACCCCTAAACTTTCTCAGGATGTTATTGCCCGCTGCCAGAGCGTCAGTAAGGCGCGCCTCAAGATTGGCGTTTGTGGATGTCAAACTGGCTATCAAACGGGTGTTCTGCTCCGTAGCAGCTTTGAGCTTGGTGATATGGGCTTCTTGCTCGTGGGCTTTGGTGCGCCAGTAATCGCGCTCGGTGGAAAGGAAAGTTGTTTGAGAATGCTCAGATGCAAGGCCAGTCCATAGCCCTTTCGTTATGGGAGTCGGAAAGGTTGAGCTAGAGGTGTGAACTAGTGGTTGACCTTGGCTTTCACCAGATGCTGCTTTCGATGCGGAGGCTGACGACATAATGGAAGCGCGCCCTACAAAAGATCTTGTACGGCAACTGTCCATATTCGAGGAGTTGCTACGTTGAGTGGGCGTCGATATCTAGGCGATTGCCAAGATTAGGTTGATAACAAAGGGTCAGACAGGACCTGGTTATATGTGAGTCGCAAGTTGAATCTGTAAAGACTAGTTGAAGAGGGGAAGGCGTGTGCAGTTTACCAAGTGAATGAGACAAAACCCGTCACGTGGGCGACGAGGAAGACCCTTTGTGACTTGGCGACACGCGACCGGTAGCCGCGCAGGATAAGTTCTGAAATGGAAGGATGGAAACCCGAGGAAACAAAAGACCTGAGACTGTGTGTGTGTATGGTGCGTAAGTGAATCAGAACTAGGACAAGATTTATTTATATATATATATATATATATATATATATATATACATTTCTAAATGTTCGCATAACAAACAATGGTGAGAAATACTTCACAATGCAAGAGCAGCTGCGAAGATTCCAGCGACGCCGCCCATGATAGCTACACCACCTGTCGGCAGAGGCATTGGGGCGGCTAGGCCAGTACTTTCTGGCCCAGATTCTGTATTCGACTTCGTAGACGAGGATGCACTTGTAGGCTGCAAGCCGGTCGGGGCGCTGATGATGGTTGCTGATTGGAAGCCACCGATACTTGTGACTTCGCCGTTCGTAAAGGTCGTGGTGGAGCTCACATCCGCGTTCGTAGAATACAACCCGCCATCACTCGATCCCGTGCAAGTCCAGTCAGCGGTCTTCATTTGGCCACTCCAATTGCAATTTATATCAGCGGTCATGATTTCGCCTCGGGTCAAATGTATTTCCCACGTTGATGCTCCTTGAACGAGCGTATATGGTGCGCAAAGAGCGGCGGGGTCGGTTTGTTGGCGACGCAGACGTGCCTCTGCCGTTGGTAGAGGCAATTTTGATAAAGGTACGAGGTCGAGATCTTCTACGCCGCTAGTGATAGACTCTACGGTAGCTGCTGATGAAACAGGCTTCGTGCGCGACGCTTTTTATGTTAGCAGACCACAGTTACTCGGGCACAAATAGTCACCTCGAGATAGTGCGCTAGAAGATGGACTACACGCGCGTTCGTACGTGGTCGCTTTTGAATCCGAAGACTTGTAGGTGAGTGTACTATCCGGTTGCACATTGAAAACTTCAATAACCGACTGTGCTGCTACGGCTCCGACAAGCAACAAGATGATTTTAGACGCCATGGTGAACAAATAGAAAATAGACTCAGGTAAGTGCACAATAAGAAGAAAGACAGTGTACAATGCCAGAGGTTAGCAAATTATTCACAGAGGGCCCATCGCACGGCCTAGTTTCGGTTCAATAGGGGTCAATAACGGGCAGTCGAGCTCATTCCGCCTCACGGTAGATGACGAGAGAGGTGATTAGACCATGAAAGGTTGTCAGCTAACTGCAGCTGTCCGTGCATTCATCGGACGCCTAAAAATAGCCGTTTCCGGTTCCCAGCTAGCCTCATAGGGCCAGCTGCAGTTACTCATCAATCATTCGCAGTCCGGTCCTGGCGAGCGGATGA
Organism: Kalmusia sp. IMI 367209; assembly: GCA_027946365.1. Lineage (NCBI taxonomy): Eukaryota > Fungi > Ascomycota > Dothideomycetes > Pleosporales > Didymosphaeriaceae > Kalmusia > Kalmusia sp. IMI 367209. The sequence goes on along the minus strand of JAPEUQ010000003.1, from coordinate 843,913 downwards.
CTGAACGGTCAAAGATGCACGTATGATTTGATTTTGCTTCTACTTAGGGAAATGTGTTCAGCTGTGCTGTAGAGCAGCCTCGTAGTGGACAGCTCAGTGCAACAAAGTCCATGCCATCGGGTATCTCGTAACGGCAATATCAAGACGGGCACCATGTGGCATGCGAATGCATTGTTTCAGATTCGACGTATTCGGCTTTCACTAGGAGAAACAGGAGGCGGCGCGTGCCAACGATAGCGATAGAACGACGCCGGCCGTGCAACTTGACATACAGGTGGCAGACGGCAGACGCATGCCACGCTCGTCAAAGGATACATGGTCCTCGGCCACACAGTCATGGATTTTGCATCAATGTTCGGAGTTATCGTTATTGCTATTGTCGACATATGTGAAGAGCGCTGGTGGGCGAAGGTCAACCTATTTGTCGGCACCTCTGGATCCCTGCCAAGAGAAAGAAAGGTGGGGATTCAGGCGGCCTTGGCTTCGCCAGACCAACCCACCTTCACCCTTTCCGCCTCCCACATCGCCCATCGCTTTTACCGGATTTTGGCCGCTACGTTCTATAGATGCTCTTCGTGTTCACATGCAATTAGAAGCAGACCTCTTTGAGTCACCTGCTGTGTTTGTTCTTCGACTGCAGCTGGATTTTCTTGCAATGGGGGCCCCTGGCTCAATTTCCGCACTACGAGCAGCTGCGCCATCACTCAGAAATGCAACTCCATCACAACACACTTTACTCGAAGTATACGATGGTATTGTTCACTCCGTAGCCCGTGTGCGCTGCCACCGGTAGCTTTCACCGATATTGCTCGCCATAGAGGTGGCATCGGACATCGGGCAATTACATACACTATGTGCCTCCCGGTTATCCGATCATCGCTCAGCAAGCCACACAATCAGTCTTATCTAACGCTTCAGCACCTCTTCGCTTCTCACTAAACAATGCACTGGCCGCTGAGGGGCTTTATCATAGGCCGGTTCTCCATTCATTCTACTAAACTACTCGTAATGGCCTCGGCGCGTATGCTCTGCCCACCTCTCTAGCCGCATGTACTATTATCAAGGCAAACTTATCCGCAATGTTAGTCGCCATGTAGGCGAGAGGGCAATCTCCCGCGCTGGGCGTTCGGTACATGGCACCAAGCACATCGGACCAGTATGCTGATGCGCCTGTTGGTAGATGCGTAGCACCTTCAGCGTGCCCTCGGAGTTCGCATACAAATGCGATCGATGTTCACACTCAAGTTCTTGGTCCCATCGAGCCACTCTTTACTTTTAACGCTATTGACCTGTCTTTCGTTTCTTTACTTTCAAGTCGTTCATTACCGAGTCATTATTTGACTCTTGCATTCTTTTCAGACCCACTTTCATTTACGTGATTAACCCACTTGTTCGTGGCCATGTTAGTTCATTCTTGTAGCTTGTTTAGAGCTGCTATCATCTCCCTATTTGTATTCGAAGCCGGCGCTGTGGTACTGAAGCCATTAACTACCGTTCCAACAAACCCATCAAAACCGCCACAGAAGCGCGACAATGCGCCACCTGGGGTTCAATTCGTTCCAATCAGGGATCCCGGAGAGATAACTGGAAAATTTAGGAAGCGAGAGAAGAAAGGGAACAGTTGCTACGACCCTGCCAGTGAGAATGAGTTCCTATGGGGCGCCTATGGTCAGTTGAACATTCCCTAGTACTAGATCATGAACGTCTGTAGTATGCCGTCGCATAACTTAAACAAGAGGCACCGCACGGCACTCATGTCCATGATTAGGTGCTACAAAACAATCGTAGCATGCTAATAGTTCATAGCGGGCGATAATCTCTATATGGCTAATTTCACGCTCCGAGCGCCTCAAGATGAAGAGCTTATCCTCCCAATAGAGAACTTTGCGAAAGAGCTCAAGTCTATCAGATGTGGCAAGCCGGGGGAAGGCATGACTCTAACCTTCCAGGACGAGTCATCTTTCGACTATGCACAGAAGCAGTGGAAATGGGTTGACGATGAGGATATCAACCATTTCGTTCTTGTCACCGAACCCGATCAATGCTATCAAGGCGATGACCGCTCTCCGTATCTAGTCAAAACGATCAACTTTGACAAGTCGAAACTCACAGCTTGCCTCAATGCTGAGGAGGTGGAATGGAAAGACGTAGCGCAAAACTTCCATCTCAGTACTAGCCACGAATACGTAAACCCCGGCACCGCCAACGTCACGCACCCCCATCTTGTCAAGAAAGATGATGCCAAGTTCGACTTGAGCATGAACTACAATCAACCTCTCTTCAATTTCGGCAAGGACGCTAGCGAGACTTCGGGTCTAAGCCTCAGCGCCAACGCTCAGATCACCACTGGTGGATCCATGGTTGCCGACTTCGATATTGAGACATCTTGGGGATTTCCCTCCGAAGTCAGTCTTAAGGTGCACCCACAGGGTGTATATGGCCAGATCATGCTCGAATTGAACGCCGATGGCACCCTCGGCAAGCCACTGGACTGGGCTATGACACCTGAGATCGAAATTCCTGTCGGCGCTCTCAACATCAAGGGCATTCTCGAACTAGGACCTTACATTACTATGGGTGTGCATCTTGGTTCTTCCGCTCTTACGGGTACCGCCACGTGGTCCGCTGGTGCCAAAGCCTCATTGAAGGACTCAGCTGAAGTCAAAGCCGTACTTTTAGGCGGTGGTGATAACACTATCAAGGACTGGGACCCGGTCTTTGAGAAAGTCGATCCAACCTTCAGTGCTGAAATTAGCGGCGATGTTCGCGCCTGGGGCGAACTCGGTGTCCAATTCAAGGCTGAGGTTCTGAGTCGTAAGTAATTCAATCAAGGCTATCTACATCTAAAACGAGCTGACAAGATCAACAGTGTGGGGCTACCAAGCCAGTGTCGACGCCGAACTTCCCTACTTTGAAGCCAAATTAGCCGCCAAAGCCGACTCCCAAGGCGTCTGCGGTACCCAGAAGACCTTGGGTGTCGAGGTAGATGCTGGTGTTGGGATTAACGTGCACCTCGACATGGGCAAGGTCGACAAAAGTCCCGATTTTTCAACCGATCTCTTCGATACCAGATGGCCGCTGTTCAGTACCTGCATGGGCTTTGGGCCTGATGTCCAGACACCTATACCTACATCTACACCAGAGCCGACGCCGACCGGGGAGCCGGAGCCTACTACTCCCACCCTTGTCGAATCGCCTATTAGCACAGATGCTGGGGGCTTAAGTACACCGGGAACGGAGCGTCCTACCATGGTGATTACCACAGGCCCGCCGTTGGCGACAGGGACAGGTGTCGTAGGGACAGGGACAATCAGCGGTGGTTTCCCGAATGCGGCTAATTCCACTTTCATCAAGATGGCTAAGAGGAAGCCGACTGTCGTGCATAATTGGTGGTAGAGAAGCTCTGGGACAGAGTTCTGGTAGTAACGGTTTTGCGTGGAGTCATGCTAGTTTTGTTTGTTTAGTGTATAATAAGAGAGATGCTGTTTTCTAGGTGTTGACTCACCAATGTATGCACTAGCACACACTAACCCCACAACTAATATGAGGCACAAAGAAAAATATCGTGAAAGGGGGCTTGAGCAGCCAAAAATTAATGCCCGCTATCAGAATTGAACTGATGACCTTATCATTACTAGTGATACGCTCTACCACTGAGCCAAGCGGGCGGAGAAATGGGTTGTGATCACGTGCATGTTCGCCACCAATAATAAATATATGTAGATGAACATAAACTTGTGGCAGCACGAGATGTGTGTGTCTCTGAGAAGAGGTGTTATTCCCGTTTTTCGCGTTTTCGTACTCATATGGTAGCCCCACAGTAGTGGATCTAAAGAGTTTCCAATACCTAGTGGGGCTTCATGAACAAACGACTACTATGTTTTGCAGATTAGTCATAAAGCATCGCGCAGGGGATAACACTCTACTGTCGATTTAAACAATTGAACAGTCTTAACATTCGCGGACTAAAAAAAAAAAAGGTTGGACGAGAGCCGACGCAGATCCATTGCATTGTCGCGGGGCAATGTGTCTTCTCAAGCCTGCATCCATACAAATCCTTACACGTACTTCACAGACGATCGCTACACAAAGTGCAGCTTCAACGTCACAAGTTTCCACTCTTTCTTAGTATCAAGGAGCATCCTTTCTCTCGACGTCCGCCTGACCCCTTGCCCTCTCCTCCCATTGGTGGATCAGTCCACCAAGATCCCGTATCCCCAATCAGGAAATCCAATATCCTTACTCCATGGATGAACCCTTAAACGGTACAGCAATCGACGGAAGTCTCAGATAATTACTACAAAAGGTAATGAGTTCACGTGTGTGTGACATTTTGGGTAGGGGAGGTGATGAAACCATGGTTGAGGATGCTGTAGGGTTCTAGGTATCCTGGCTATCAGGCGGGTGGGGCCCACTGTTTGGGCTGCTGTTACTATATTTGGTGTACTGAGAAGTCAAGTAGGTTGTTTTCTTAATTAAAAAGGGTGCTAGGTAGAGTGTTGCCTGATAGAATACCCGTTCATCGTGTACTTTAGCTTGGGGGTGGGGGTAAGAATGTCTGAGATGCCAGTGCCAAAACCAGGAAATTGAAGTCGGCACATTCGTTCCTGTCTTCTTTTTCTTTCTTGATCGAGGGAAAGTATAATTGTGTATCGAGCATCGGATCGCAGGCTATGTCTAGTGGCTGAGCGAAGTGTAGATAGGAGTACGTCAGTAAAGCAGACGTTTGTGAGAGGGAAAGCATGGGGCGCAACCCCGCCCCGATATGCCACCAAAGCATGCGACAGACCACGACACGAGTCCTTTACGCTTTACGACCGATTTGCTTCAAAACACAATTTTTTTTAACCAGCTCGAGCCTTCAAGTTCGTTTCAAGTTGTATATCAAAGTTGTGCTCACACGGTCTTGCCCTTCACAATGCCGTCGAAATGCTCGAAGCAGAACTTGCCGCCGATAAAACACTCGACCATCCACTTCCACCACGTGCTGCTCAGCACGCTGACTCGATGGTCCATCAATTTCTTCGCGAAAATAGCGCTTTCGATTGTATGCGCACCGTAGAGGAACCAGAACAAGCCATTCTGAATCCACACTGCAGCTTTGATGGCAGCAGGTGACTGCGATAACAGCTGATCGTAGAGAATCGAGCCCGGAGAGATAAGACGCCTCGAAGCCGAAAGAGCCATGATTATACCGCAAATGACAATCGGCTTTGAAAGATGCGACGGCGGAAGCGAGTAGGGAACACCTTTGGCACTCATTGCGGCGATTGCGGATTTGAATGATTGGAACACTTTCGACGTTAGGACGGCGCGCGAAGAGAGCGGGAACACAAAGCGCCCTACCGGTACGGCGACTTAAGGTCTTCGCTTTATATATTGCTGTTGCTGAGTACGCATATTAATCAGCTCGCAGGAATAGTGTGCACATATTTTGCACTTGTATATGATGCGAGTCATGAGCCGAGATGAATGAAGATGATTGCCTCGGTACGCAAACTTGGCCGTGGACCCTGAACGACGCTTCCAATGAGGGGCACGAAGATCGCTCCCAATATCTGCCTTCGTCTTTATAGAGGCTCTTTCGGAGTTGAAGAATTTCTGCGACGGTGGCTGCGTCCTGGATGGCTTCCTGTTCGGTCGCATTCAACCCCTCGCGTTCACCAACCGTGCGCAACTTCCCACATCTGGCAATGTTGCTTGCCCATCGATAACTGGAACGACTGCGAACATTGGATAGTGCAGGGCTTATACATCGGATCACGATCACGTGAACGGTCAATGGCGCCTAAGGGGCGGTCTGATTGGTTCGGGGGGCGGTTCGTTCATTTCCGATAATGCACGCGGTCATGCAGGCGCCTTGCATAGCGGGGGTCGTATGTCGATTAGTATCGCTGGAGAGTTTCAAAAGGCTCCTTGATATTGACATTCGGGGGATGATTTGCTCGAACACCAGAGTTTCAACGATAGTACGCAAGAGTAGGAGGAGTGATATTTTGTAGAGTACCAAATATCTAATGTAGTGTAAAGATCAAGGGTATTGCGTATCGCCTTACGTGACAAACTGCAAGGCTATACCCTCTCTCTCATCTTGTTGACTTCGACAATAGCATCTACAAACGCCTCAGGTTTCTCTTGTGGGAGATTGTGGCCCACCCTCTCTGTCTGCCTATGCATCCTCTTTCCAGTGAGATACTTCGCCGTCGTACTTCCATTCGTCGCAGGAGAATTGCCTTCCGCCGTCCCATTAAGCGTCACTGTCGGCACGCTTATCGACGGCTGCTGCAGTAACCACCTCTCTATCTCTGCGTAATCAGAATCCCCAGGAGCATACAGAAGGCGGTGCTGACATACGTACCGTACGATATCGACGTAGTCAGGGATGCATATTTCAGCTGCGTGATCTAGCTCGCTTTCGGTGAAGTTCCATCGAGAGCGAAAAGTGTTTGAAGAAAGGAAAGTGAATGTGTCGCAGTAGCCCTTGGTGGCTATGTTGCCGGTGCAGGATTTCGTAGCTGTCGAATTGGAGATAACTCGCAGAGGTTTAGGCATGAGAACCGAAGATCTTAACAGCGGCGTAGGCGATGAAACCGACAGTTGCTGTAACAGCAAGAGTAACAGCAAGAGGAACGACAATGTACTCGCTCCATAGCTTAATCCTGGGCTCGACTTGTGTGGTAGCAGGGAACGGTAGTGTATTCTGGCTGTTGGTTTGGTCCATGGCTGCATACTTGTCATCAGCTGTAATGGTTGTGGATGTCGGTGTAGCAATCGTGGATGTTGCGTGATGCGAATGTGTATACGCAGAATGATACGGTGGTGGAGGAGTGAGAGACCGGTTGGAACTAGTGATATTTGTAAACAACATTATCACACTAGGTGAAGGTGCAGATGTGTAAGTTGGAAAGTAGAAGTTATGTGAAGAAGGTGAGAGGTTGTGTTGGGAAGTCACCGGCGCTCAGACGCCAAGACACGCTGAGGCTCGCCGGCGCTTTATTGTTGGGTGTGCCCTGACCATGGTTTCCGTCGGTGCAGGTAGGGCTATCCAATTTCACCAATCACTTGTAGTGTATTATCAAATCAAACTCTTGTTCTTGCTTACTCTGCCTGAAGGGTTTTATTTGAGTCGTGCACTGAACTCCAAGCTCAGATCTAGCCAAGGCGGATAACTTATCCTCACCAATCGCTCTTCCCAATGACGGTCACAGAACGAAAGACTGTAGACAGTTGGTCAAGTGTGTTGTGAATTTTGAATAGTCCGATTCACGTTGCAGCTCCAGATTTACGTCATAGTGATACCTCTTACACGCTATGCAATTCGTTCCCATCCAACAGATTTCATACCCCGTACGCAGAAACTCCTTCACTTTTAGCAGCACTTTGCATCAACCACGTATCAGCAAACTGTTCAAACTGCACAATCTTTCCCGCCTCCACCCTCCAAACATGCGACGCTCTAGCCTCAAAGCTCTTCCCGGTCTTCGCATGCGTTCCACGATAAGTACCGACCGCAACGATGTGCTCGCTACCATTGATCAAGTGCTCAAGCGTAAAATGAAAGTGAGACCAGTCCCTTTTGAGAACGGCGAAGACGTTGTCTACGATCTCTGTCTTGTTGTTGAACACGCCGGGCGTGGGAAATCCGTCGCTTTCTTTCCAGGTGATGTTGGGGGAGAGGTCGGCGTAGAAAGCTTCGAGATCACCTGTTTCGTTGGCGGAGTAGAGGTTGGCGATGACTTGAATATTTTTGTTGGCCATTGTTGATTACAGTTGAAACGGGGGGTTCAATATTGGTCCTGATGGGAAAAGTTCATTATTGTGACTTTCGGGTTTCTATAAAGGCTTTCATACACGAAGACGCATGCAGTGTCTGCAATACTGACCATGGTATGATTCGTCACAGAGCAGCAATTCACTAATCAGAGAATGTGTGCAACCCCATTCCACATACTTCGGAAGCTCTTCAACACATACTTTGGGCGTGCGCAATTCAAGCTAGCCCTCAAAAGGTATCATCCCCTTCCCTTATTTGGTTAGCCGTCGACACTACCGGTAGAGAAAGGTGGGGTCTGCTTCGCATTTTCTTCCTCACCTCTACGTCATAAATAACCCTACTTCGCGATCAACCGCTATAGTCATTGCTCATAGTACCTGTAGGGCAGCATTCGATTCGATCACAGCTCATGGGCACCGGGCGCCAGCTGTGCGGATCGGAAGAGGGCATTCAAACAAAGACGTGAACATTACTTAAAACAAAATTGACTCAGAATTCATCGCCTCATCAGAAGTATCGAAAGGTGTAATTTCCAAGTTAAGCTGAGCTTAGAGCTTCCCTCCTAGACTTGCTCTTCGGGTCAAGATATGGTCGTTCGCCAAGCGAAACAGCCCTCTGCCCTGTCCTAGACCCCAAGCCCTCATAATCGTAAGTAGCCGTGTGATACACACTTCGGTTATCCCAAATAGCGAGGTCATTGACGTTTTGCCAGCGATGACGCACCTGAAGGTCGTGATTTTCGGTAATCAATTGCACGAACCACTCCAAGGAGCGCTTGCTTTCCTCCTCTGTAAGCTCATTAATCCTCGCTACATGGTGTCCAACGCCAAAGATCGATTTCCAGCCTGTAACCGGATTTGTACGAATCACTGGGTGGATCGCTTTCAGCTCCGTTCCGACGTTTTCAGGTGCACCACGCGGCTTGCTATAAATCTCGAAGCCATTTTCTTTGGCGGCAGCATTGAAACCTGGCTGTGCGTATGTCGCTGTGAGTTGTTCGAAGAACTTTTGGTACGGTTCGGAAAGTCGATCATACAGTTCGTATCCAGAAGCCCAGAGGGTGTCTGTCATTGTCAATTCAACTAAGCTCGGCTTTTGATTGACATTTCGACTACTTACCACCTCCAGTCTTCGGCAGCTCGGTGAGCCTGAGAAGAGCGTAGTCACTGGGAACTGGCTCGAAAGTGATATCGCTGTGCCAACCCTCCTTTGCGCTTTGCTTTTTATTGCCGTTCAGAAACCGATTCTTGTATATCTCTTTTGCCTGTTCCGAGCTAATGACACTGATCTCATCGTCCTTCCCGCCTAGGCGGCGACCTGAGTTGCTGACAGGGTGAATGTGAAGTTTCGACGTCTCAGGCTTGCCAGAAAGCTCTCCAAGACGTTGTGTCAATTCCTTTTGCAGGTCATTGTCAAGATCATCTTGTTTGCGGAAAAAGACCACTCCGCGCTGGGAGACTAATCATCTTGTTAGGCATGGGTACTCCAAAAATCATTACACACATACTCGTGATAGCGAGATCCCGAAGTAGCTCATCCGAGTTCTCAGCACGCAGCCATTCCTTCAAGTTCACATCTTTAAATTCTCGGCCGATGACTGGAGTCACGTCAAAAGACTCGTACTGATCGAGAACACCCTTCAACTGAAGCGGCTCGCGGGGTGCGATCCTCGATGGTGAGTCCTCTTGGCCAACGGCGGTAATGGTTTGAGTAGACATGGCGTTTCTCTGCAAAAAGGGATCAAGTATATTCTGGATGAGTTCTACGGGATCTACATGGTCCTCTTTTCTTATAAACCACACTGCTTGCATCTGATTACGCTCCGCTAATGTGGAACGTCAGTTATCGTCACGCATAATCTTATCTCCGCGTATGACAACATTACAGGGTGGCTGCTCGCAAGGTCCACGCGAACCCCTTCTTCACACGCTGTTCGTCACCGGAACTCGGGCCATTGCCAATGGCGAGAGTTCAAGCCTTTGATGTTGGACACTCGTTGAGGGGTAAAAGCGACGAAATGTGGGGGGAAGATTGCGTGATTTCCCGCGAAATGAACTCTCAACCGACCGCGGCCATCATCAAAATACGAACACTTCACTTCGGTGGCTGATTTTAAGCTTGGTATCTCTGGCTAGTACAATGTTTTTGATGCAAGCCATTAAAAGATGTGATTTTCGGCAAATAGATTGTAGATGGAAGGAAGTCCGGGGTAAGCTACTGAACTAATGCTCGCGCCTCACAGATTGTGACCCAAGACGCGATGATACCATTCTCGCGTAATATCACACTCTGCTGCAGCAAGCACTCAGAAGTACTGGTTAGCAGTGGCAATTTGTCTCATTCTCGGCAATGCTACGCACTGTACCTTTGAAAAACGCTCTGCTAAGCCCGTCGATGCATCGGAACTCGGGCATATTTGATGGCTACTGGCCATGGCATCAACAAAACTCAAACACACGTGCTCTCGTATGTTGCTTCCGGCTTCACCCATCCTTTTCGCATCCCTGGATATCGGAGCATGCATTTACTGATACGTAGCCGATCTCGGTATCGAAGACACTCGGCGCTCTTGATTTCACACGCTTGATCTAGCCTCCGATGCCCAGAAACTGCCGTTCAAGACTTGAGTCTTGTGGAAGTCTAGCCAAAAAGCAATCGACCAGTACAAACCTCGGGAAGGGTCGCATTTTCATCGTTATCAGCTGGCTTTCCATAATCGCGTCTAGGTACGTACTTGGCTGAGGCTGGGCTATCATTTATCATCCTGGGCTGAAATTACGAAGACGCCTGAGGCTTTCAAGGCGTTATCTAGATCGCAGGTTTTGAGTGGCGTACGTTTTCAGAAAGTATAAGCTCTCGATGTCCCACGTACCAATTGTATGGTAACAGACCTTCGAGTTCTAGTTTGCACGTACTCATTATTTCAAGATGTCGGTGGCCTTTACAGGATCAGGAGGGCCTGCGTCGAAAAATTATGGAGGAACCAACATTTCGCGCGGTGTTTTAGAAAAAGATGGTTCCACCGAGACGATAGCAGAAGATATCCCACCGTTGGGTGTCCCAAAAGATGAGAAGCGCTTTTGGTTCCAGAGAGCGCGATCTTATGATCCAGATGCCATTGCAACATTAGTATGCGCGCTTTCCACTGTACTATCTACACTTTACTAATCCTCGACAGCCCAGCGTTTACGATAACCCCGATAGCGCGAAGCAGTACCAGCCTCGCTCCGATTGGTATGAACCTTACCAGTGCTCTTGGAGCATGCATTGATTGTTTCTTTAGGGAAAACTTGCATAGATTTAATCCGCTGGCAAGGTGGACTTGGGGTGAAGAGCATACACTCATTCGAAAAATCGATCTCCGTATCTTGGTCTTCACCTGCTTCTGCTTTATGGCGCTGGAGCTCGATCGCGCGAATATCCAGGTATGTGAGGCCTGGTAGCAAAGTTTTCGTGTCGCAAAGCTGCGATATGGTATATTTTCTTTTGCTGAATGATATTCACCTACCTTCGCTTTCCAGAGCTACACTAACACACCGTTCGACTAGCAAGCGAACACAGACAATTTCCTGAAGGATCTTGGTTTGACTACGAATGGTATGCGCTTATGTTCCATGGATCATGTTTTTGGCACACGTTCTAATTGGTTTAGACTACAATCTCGGTAACACTGTGTTCAAGCTCAGCTTCTTATGCGCAGAGCTCCCCTCGCAACTGGTCAGCAAGTGGATGGGACCAGACCGCTGGATTCCTTTACAAATGATGTTGTGGTCCATCGTTGCTACAAGCCAGTACTGGCTCTCCGGAAGGGAGAGCTTCCTGGCTTGCCGCGCTTTACTCGGTATTCTACAGGGTGGCTTCATTCCCGATGTGATCCTCTACCTTTCATACTTCTACAAACACCATGAGTTGTCTATTCGCTTAAGCTTTTTCTGGACTGCGATGAGTATTGCGGACATTATTGCAGGATTCTTGGCATACGGCTTGCTGCGTATGAGAGGTATAGAAGGGCAGGCAGGATGGCGATGGATGTTTCTTATCGAGGTGACTAGAAGCTCCGTTCTCTTCGAGAGACGTAACACTCACACGAACTAGGGACTCATCACTTTCGTTATCGGTCTTTCCGCAGTGTTTCTTATGCCGCCCGGCCCATGTCAAACGGCGAATTGGGCACGTGGCAAAAACGGCTGGTTCACACCACGCGAAGAAGAGATCATGGTCAACCGAGTGATCCGAGATGACCCTTCAAAAGGAACCATGCACAACCGGCAACCCGTCACTCCAAAGTTGCTCTTCAAGTCTCTACAAGACTATGATCTATGGCCTCTATACATCATAGGTCTTGTCTTTCAGATTCCGATGACACCACCTAACCAGTACCTTACGCTGTCCCTGCGAGGCCTCGGCTTTGATACCTTCCAATCCAATCTATTAGCTATACCTTGGACCGTGATTCATAGTGAGTGCCCTTAGTCAACTATTCAAGCTCTGCGCTAATTACCTGGCAGTTGTCCTTCTACTCGCTTTGGCTTATTCAGCAGAGGTTTTCGGTGAACTAACGTTCCACTCCCTTATCGGCCAAATATGGGCTTTACCGTTTTTGATATGGTTGGTCGTTGCCGACGTCGCTCACACAAATCGGTGGATAGTATGGACCGTGATCACGCTGCTGCTCAGTTACCCCTCTGGTCAGTCAAATACTCACTGCACCAAATACCATGCATATACTAATATTACACACAGCGCATGCCATACAGGTCGGTTGGAACAGCAGAAATTCAAATGCCGTACGCTCACGCACTGTGTCCGCCGCCGCCTACAACATGTTTGTGCAAGCTGGTGGTATCATCTCGTCCAATATCTACCGCAAAGACGACGCACCAAACTATAAGCGCGGTAACAGGACGCTGCTTGGTATCGCTACTATGAATATAGGGATTTATCTCTTAACGAAATTGTACTACATTTGGCGCAATAAATCAAGAGATAAGAAGTGGAATGCGATGACGACGGAACAGCAACTGGAGTACCTAGAGACCACTACGGACGAGGGAAACAAAAGGGTGAGCAAAAACGAGATCTTCCAAAGGAATTTTACTAACCAGTATAGCTGGACTTCCGCTTTGCGCATTAGAAAAGATCGAAGATCTGAGAAAAGCGGGAGAGGCGGCGAGAGCAACAAATGCTTTTTCCACCTTCGTGCTTCTGGTGCGTACATGGAAGGTTGCCTATGGTGGCCTACTCTGCGTGTTAACAAGTCGACTTTGGGGTCTTGAGGGCGTCGCTTCCCAAGTTATCGCCTTCATATCGCACTTCGAATCTAATTACAGGCACCAAATCAAGGATTCTGCAAATACTGGTAGCCAAAATACGGTCCGTGAATAACACTACATGAACCAGAAACTCTCTAAACGGAAAATCCTCGTGCAAATTAGGAAGCTAAGATTCATCTTTCCTTACTCATTATCTCACGAAGACGCTCCCTTCCGGGTCTACAACGGTTTGCCATCCCAATCGACTGAGTAAAAGATACACGCTAGGCACCAACAACAATGTTCCTGCCGTCGTGTAACATTCTTCATCTTTTTCTCTAGGCAACTCTGAGATAGAGGCTTAGTAATTCCTTCTTGTATCATAATCGATTCCGCTTTATTAGGACACTCGACGTATTTTGCTACAGGAAAGATGAACACAATTTCAAGCGAGTTAAATTCAAAGGATCACCTTTAACCAAAACCTACTCGAGACACTTTTCAGCGACTATGAAGCAAGCGTGATGCCGTTGAAGGCTGATGTCTTGCTCCCCGCCATAGTAAATATTAGTAGGGTATGTGTATCAGTGAAAGACGCACATGTCATGTGGAAAGTGAATTAGTGAATCGCCTTCGCCAGCATCACAACGTTGGGCAGGGGTCTCGGCAGAAGAGAAGATCTCGCCTACGTTGATGTTCTAAGAGTGTTTGATAAGAGACGAAACTTGGTGCCTGGAGTTAATGGATGCCTGAAACGGTGGGGAACGGACGCATACCGACACTAGCTCATGTGCTTGGTCACCGATTGTCTTTATCAGCGTAGACGTGTGTGCATATTACGTATCCTAGGGCAGGCTGTACACAAAAAATGCAGCTGCCTAAAGCATGCAAAAAGTATATGAAGAGTGATCAGACTGTACTTTTGTCTAACCCACAGAACAAATCGGACTTGCAGCTATGGCCTCATCTCATTCCATCATCGCGTCAACCGAGGCCGATATACCAGTCCTTGCTGCCTTCCTTCAGTCTTCAAAGCTCAATCTTGCCATCAATCGTTTTCTCTTCAAAGATTGGCCAAACGATGCTGCGCAGAAAGCGCAGTATACCAGCGCCATTGAAGGATCATTCAAGAATACAGCTGCTACATCGCTCAAAGTTATCGATGATACAACCGGAGATATAATTGCGTATCTCTTTCTCACTCGTCGAAAGCCTAATGAGCCACCGAAGACTCAGAATGATGCGGCAAACCAAGTGCAACCCGATGCTATGAACAAAGAGGTGGCATCGACGGTGCACAAGGCAGTCGAAGAAATCAATCGACAGTGGACCAATGTTGATTACCTTGGTAAGACAATCTTCCCACATTTGGCGGAAACGGCCACTAACTGCACTCCAGAGCTCACACACATCTTCGTGAGGCCTGAGTCCAGAAAGAAAGGTATCGGTGCGGAATTGATTCGACGTGCAATCAAGGAGGCAAGAGCCGCTAGTGTACCCCTCGTAACTTGTGCAGAGCCCCCTGCGTTCAAATTCTTTCAGAAACAAGGGTTCAAATCAGGGAATCACGTAGACATCGATCTGCGACAATGGGCACCAGAGAACTGCGGATGGGGTATCTTTCGAATCACGGGGATTTCTCTCGAATGAGAACTAAAAGAACTCAAATCACCGATATTTTGGCCACTTCTATTTATCGTGGATAATTAGGATCCAGGGATGCAATGCGCGAGCGGCAGGTTCTATGCGTGTATTGTAGTCTAGGTGCGCAGCTGTGAGCCCACCAATAAGTGGTGAATAGATTCAGTCTAACAGTTCCCCGCATTGCCTCATATAAATATGGGGCGTGATATGCTAAAGCTTGTTCAAATCCCTTGCAAATCCCAATTCATCATATGTACATTCAGCCAGCCATCCTTGTCGACCATGCGAATTCGGTATTGCAAAATTGCCCCACACGCCTTCCCAGATGAACACATCCTGTGGTACTCCAATGCCGAAGTCCAGTTACGTGCCATTGATATCTCCTCAGTGTGTGACTGGAGAATATTTGATATTTGCAATCAATGTTCTTGCGGATTCGATTGAGTTTTACCAGGGAAGAAACCCCCATACAAAAGGCCTGTTCCTCAAAATCTAGGGATCCATTTCTCAACCCTAAAATATCTTCACCTTTGTAAAAATGCGGAACTTTGCTGCAATCATCATCGGAGCGCTCGCTGCGCGTGCGTCCACCGCCTGCACTCGCGAACAACTCGTAGCCGCAACTACCGATCTTTTCACCGTCCAAACCGCAGGAAAGACTGACGGCGCTGCGTCCTTCGCCTCGACTATCAAATACACCGAGAATCGCAAAACGTCCGACATCACCAAGGGCATCCTTTCTCAAGCTCTCGTCATCGCCCACAACCGTAGCCAGCATGACGTCCCGCAATGCGCCGCTTTCAGCGAATTCATCGTTACCACGGCTGCAAAGCCTTATGTTATTGCGACGCAACTGCGCCTTGACAACACGACGCAAAAAGTCAGCCAGATAGATAACATTGTGACGACCAAAGGTGACTGGCTATTCAACGTGACTGGCACGTACTATTGGGCATCACGCGAAAAGTGGGATCCGATCCCCGCCGACAAGCGTGATACGCGCGAAGCTATCAAGGCAGCAGCTGATGCGTACTGCGATATTTTCAATGACA
The DNA here is from genome assembly GCA_027946365.1 of Kalmusia sp. IMI 367209. NCBI lineage: Eukaryota > Fungi > Ascomycota > Dothideomycetes > Pleosporales > Didymosphaeriaceae > Kalmusia > Kalmusia sp. IMI 367209. The sequence continues at coordinate 828,191 of JAPEUQ010000003.1, read as the reverse complement.
AGAACGTCAAGGTACCGTGGGGCCAGCCGTGTGCACGATTAGAGGGAGGCTCGTATACTGGAAAGGGTCAAGCGAGCGATAGATGTGACGTGGGCATTCCCAGCGGTGTGAAGCTGATCAACCGGCAGTATGTTATTGATGAAGAGTATGGTACTGTTGATATTCAGATGGACTTTGGTGGGGCTGGAGGACTGCCTGATAGCCATGAATTTAGGCTTGAAGGAGGGAAATTGCGGTACGTGCACACACTATCTTCGTGTGGCGGAAAATCATGTATGTAGAATCAAACTAGTTTCGTAGTGCCAAAGTACAATAGGTCAATAGTCGAGATACAATCGCAGTCATTCTTAGTTCTCTAGCAAATGTTTCAATCGCTCTTCTGTCTTGGACTCATTATTCGTATCAAATATATGAACGTTCCGATAATACCACAGAGAAGGCGATCAGTATGATAAAGCCCAGACTTCAGTTCAGTGATAATTGAACTTGATAATGGCCTTTGTGTATTTACAAGTCTGGGTTTGAGGCACAAAGACGGTAGTATACCTCCATAGCAAGAGTTGGGCACGTTCCAACCGGATCTCCAAGACCCCATTTTGGCCCTGGTTGATCAATATAGTATGCGCCCACACCATCACCTCTAGAACCATTGTTAGCTATCTACTAAATTTCACGAAATAGGAGGAAGGTGAGGCACTCACATGCACATCTCGTTGCCGTGACATTCCATCGTCCTGCAACCAAAGCCATTCTAGCCGTCAATTCGAATGCCCTGATCCTAAGCCGGACAGTTGGCAGCATCTCCAGTACGGTACCCCAAATTCTTTGCACAATCTACGAAGGAGATGTCGTAGTACAGAATACCAGCCCTTGAGCTATACTCGAATTGCACTTGGTTTCCGCCCTGTCCACCAGTGATAGGTAGCGATCTTGTCACTTTGTAGACGACACCACAGTTGTCGGTGCATCCTTCATAGCTAGTGATAAACTCTTTGCGGAATGGCGATCGGGCTGGTATTACGAACATGTTCGACTGGTATCTGTCATACGCTTCCCTAAGGCTATTGTCAGACACTTTTAGGCTTACGGCTAACGAAAAGATTGACTTACCATACGTAGACATCGTAGTTGCATTGATTGACGAGTACAAGATCTCCGTTTATTTGTGTGGATAGTGGGCCATCTGATGGCGAGGTAACATTCGCGGCAAATGCTTCAGCGTGGTTGTAATATTTCCCAGGAATAGCGCTTCCTTGGGCAACCCCGACTAAGAGAAGAAGAGGTGAGAATATAGGGAGCTGCATGATCAAGAAAGCGAGGAATCTTAATTATAGCAGTACTGTAAATGTTCTATGAATTGGAGCTCAATGTAGTTCTGGCTTTTAGCATACACATCTGTGACAGCGAGATAGATTTATAGAATTGCTCAAGTTGACGGAGATTTTCGAATTGGAAAACCCGCGCGAGACCAGAGTCGGGCAACGCCCATGCGGTTTGAGAGAAATTATACATGTGCGTGACTTCCGTTCTGGACAATTGACGAAATAATGGTTGCCTCGTAAGGTAGGTTCTTACTGGAGGCCAAAGTGTTTGCCTTCTCGCCCTTCACTCTTCTACGAGGCTCTCTTTGCCATGACACGAGATACTATTGGGGCTGACGGTTCCAGCACTGTCGTTAGATGGATAATACAAGCTAACTTCGATCGGTTGCTATGTGATGAATAAAGTGGCCTTTGCTAGGACCTTACAAGAAAAAAAAAAGACCCCCTGAGCTAACGACATAATGCTTAATCAATTAGAGCATCTCATCTCAGAGATCATGATGATGAGCCCAATATCAGAAAGGGGAAAACGTTACATCCGAAAACACGTTCAAAACGGCTTTTGTGCGTAAGATTCTAGATTCCTTAGTGACCGGCTCGATTTCCGTGATACGAATATTTGGTGAGGCACCTTCCCAAAGCTCTCCACTGCTGCGAAACATCGGACTAGTCCCAAGGATTGCCAGATTTACACGGACCACGTATATTATACTATGACCACGTTCCTACCACGTGCATGGTTCATTTGCCTAATCCTCATTCATAGGGATCTCTTATAAACTTTGCAAAACGGAAATTCACTCCAACGGGAGTAGGATCGTAGTAAGAAAAGATGACGAGAGTCACGTCCGCTGCCAATCTTGCACCTGAATTTGTCTGATCAATTGATTCTGCAAATTATATATTTTCTTCTACTATTTTCAGCTAGTCGTCGAGCCTGCTGGACCTGTTCGACGCTCAAGCTTTTTGCGCACGTACGCCCAATTCATAGACCACATAACAATCTCTGCATGAGGAAATGAGTACCGAAAGCGTTCAGAGAATATCCGAACCAACTTTCAAACATTCAAACTACTAGGCTTAAGTAAGAGCATCAGTAGACCACAAGTCCCAGAATCAACCGTAATTTTAAGACCGATACAGAAATTGGGCAATGTCTAAGTCCTCGAGCCTTCCTGGGTTCTCCATCAGCTGATGGCAATAGGTGCAAAACTCAGGTACTCCACAGTATGATCCAATACTCACGTCAGCTGAAAGGTGACATGGAAGATATAAGGCAACGAGGCGCTGAGATACTCGGCAACCTTTTAGCTAATATAATTGGAAGCGCATCTCGTGACGAGTCGAATTAAACCTGATGATAAAAAGGATGCCCTCGAAGGGAAAAGTTGTTTAGATTCTGTACTAGTACCAAAGAGAATCTCATACGAAATGGAATATAGGCACCTCGCGGGACTGAAGCGAGTTGGTGGCGCAGCATGCGAACCAAATGAAGAAGCTCAAATAAAAAATAAAATCGGCTATTGAGGATATGTGAGACTGGCCTCCCTATTTCCTTCGCCTCTTTGGGTTTTGTAAACATGCCTGCGTTTACGTACCAGCTACAACGGGTTCCCCGTAAAATTGGTCGTCGTCAAGTCCTTGTTTCCAGGGACAATAAACGGCTTGACCTTGGGCAGCGTATCCAAAAAGGCATCCTCGACCTTCAGATGATCCTTGACAATCTGTTTCGGCGTGATGCCCAACCATTGATTTACGCTAATATCAGCATATCGTGGGGCCTGTAGCACCTCGAGGAAGATGAGCGTTTCGTTACCTGTATTCTCAAGGTAATGCGCGTTGGGAACGGGGACGTAGCCGACGTCGCCGGCTGTGAAGTCAAACGTGCGAGACGAGGAGGGGGCTTTGTATACGGTCAAGCGTGCTTGGCCTTGAAGGAAGTACGTCTAGTTGTGGCGGCAAAGGTTAGTGGTACAATCTATAGTGAGATTTGGGACTGCATACCCATTCGTCAGACGTTGTGTGCCAGTGCATCTCCCTCATTGCTCCAGGCTCGACAGTGATTAGCGCTGCGGAGAATCCGCTTGCGATGGGGAAGGTTTCCGGGTCCAGTATCTTGATTGAACCACCCGGCACTTTGTAGGGCTAGTATAATCAATATTAGCACGAGTGCTTAAGTAGAACAAGGTGGATTCTGCATATCCTTACCTTTTGCTCAGACCAGTGAAAGCTATAGGAGACGTCTTTAGGGATGATTCCAGCAGGACCAGTTTGGTTTTGCTTCTCAATATCCGTTGGTGCTTCAGTACCAGGAAAGATCCACAGCTGTTGGTCTGGCGCATTCTTGAAGGTATCGACCGATGTGCGGAAGTTCTTCGCGACAACAGACTCGGGCGTACGTGCGATGAGCTCGGAGAGCAAAAACGTGTTCTCTTCACTAAACGCACCGTCGTCGAAAACAAGGAGGAACTCGACACCATTCTCGAAAGCTTGGATTGAATGCGGAACGCCGGCTGGGAAAAACCAGACATCACCAACAGTAACGTCATCAATGAAGTTTTGTCCGTCCTCGTTGACCGCTGCGATGCGAGCACTACCGTTGAGCATCAAGGCCCATTCGGCAGATTTGTGCCAATGCAGCTCACGATACGCGTGAGGGGACAGACGCATGTCCACACCGGCCATAGCGGTAGCGATGGGCAGTTGATCCTGGTTCTGGTTGCGAGCCCAACCTGCACCGGCGAGTCCATGGCGGTTGTGGGAGAGTCCAAACGGCCATTTGGCGTTACCCACGTCACCAGAGTCGGTACCCGGGGGAATAAAGAGATCACTGTTCAAGCGATCGTACGCTTCTTCTCTGTGCTAGAGTTTAGGTCCAATCTCCCATATTGCTATTGAAATTGTATTGACTCACCTTGGACCAGGATCAGTAGGACCAGTTGTGCCACCTCGGATTGGTTGCGGGTTCTTGACTTGCGAGAGATCAATGTAAAATCCAAGGTTCTTATCTTCAGATTGGCCAGGTGCCAACTCGAACTGGTCCGGTGGAATCTCAGTCGAAGGCGAAGTAGGTATGCGGTTCGAGGATGCATATCCAGCCAGGTCTGAAGAGCCTCGTAAACTTCCAGAAGCCCCAGGAGGACCTGGGGGATCAACAGTGTCGGAGGGAGCTGCCTGGGGAGCTGGAAGACTCCATGCCTGACCAATCAGGCCGAGTAGCAATACCTGAGGAACCTTCATGGTGTAGAAGATGGTAAAAGCTACACTAAACGAGTGTGAAAAGAGGTGGCTTGCTGAAGAAGCTGCCGAACAATAATCCCTAGTGATGTTCACTGTATTTATATGGTCTTTGCAACGATGAGGAACAAACTTTGGTGAATGTCGGCGCCGAATTTCGCCCTTTCTCACTCAATCTCGGTCAATGCCATTTTTTTAATGTCCGAGGAGACCAGGAAGGTTGCTGATCATGATTATTGTCGCGAAAAGAATGCCCAAGTAAGCTCTAACGCAGGTGGCATGTGGACCACATCGGCCGGATGCGTCATCGGGTTCTGTTTATTCGTCGCGATGGTCGTACCAGGATGGAGTCCAACGAGTGAGCAAGTCGAACGCAAGAAACGAAAGTTTCAAATAAGATAACGACACTAGCTAGGGTAAGTTAGGGAAATGATGTACAGGTCAAGTCGTAAGCCTATTCGAAGTTACTATGACTTAAGAGCCGTGTTTCTCCGCATGATCAAGGCGCAGTAGTAGCATGGGCCACCGATGCTCCTCGCGATGAACAGGCCAATGCTAGCAGCAATGATTGCAAACGTGGGTCTTTGTCGATCTTTGTACTGGCTGATCAAGGTTGGTTGACAGATCCTCGACGTACGACCAACTTGTCCCAGGACAATGATCGTCCCGAAAAATGTTGAATAGCCAATGGCTATAACGTGAGCCCTCATGTCCATCATAATCCTGGCATAGCTCTCGATGGCAAGGCCAAAAAATTGAAAAGAACTCTGGGTTGGGCCCACGGTGCAACCTTACAAGACTGCGGTGACTGTTGTGGGTCAGTACATGCATCTGGTACCAGGATCTAGGCCAGGGTATTTAAAGCATCGGCACTAGAGCGGGACGCGGCTCTGACCGTTCCTTGCCTATTCCATATGTACCATGGCAAAAGGAACGGCAAGATTGTTCCGGGCGTTAAGCTTTGTAACAAGCTACTCAAGCTTTTTTAATTGCTGCGCACCCTAGTCCCCCACCCTAAAGATCCGTAGTGGCCCAGTACTCTCGAGGAGCTACGAACCCATGGAGTGATGTTTCACGACGTGATCATGGGTTCTTGAGGAGGGGCGCACTGCACAAAGTATTCATGCATCCAAGTCATGAAGAATATAATGAGGTAGGTCTCCCAAGATCCCATTAGAGCCTCATCAGTGTCAACGTTGCTTACCGGACAATCCGGCAACTTGCTCGGATTGGGCATTGGCGTTGGATCAGAAGGAACAATGACCGTTGTACATAGTTGGTATCAATCGCGTGGATGGTTTGCAATCTGGTCGGGGAATCGTTGAAGCCCCACATTTAGTGCCACCTCCACGGACGCCACGGCACATGAAACTGGATTGAGTGTGGCGCGCATTCTCGGAGCAAAATATAGGCACCGAACATCGCGACCCCCATGACAATTGTTTCTACCTTCTACGTCATTACCTAGTTCGTTGGACCGATAATAATAGCACTCCGCGAATTCCGACGAGGTAATGAATGCTCGTCAAGGGTGAGCCAAAGGACTGGAAAGCGTGTCCAGACAAGGATGCAACATTAAGGAGAAGCAGAAAGAAGAGTCTAAGCAAATATGGCGCGGCGTTAGAAAAGGTGCGAAAGGCGAGAAATCCCCCCTCGGCGTAGGGGTATAATATTTGAACAAATCATCCAGCTGGTAAGCTCTCGCAGAAAATGAATAGGAGAGCTGAAATATACGACCACTTTTGGACAACCCGCCTATCTTTGCTGTTTGCAGCTTGTTGGTGCTACCACTCTTCATTGAATACATCTCATGAAATGCGTCAGTATAATGTGCCGCTAGGCCAAGCTGTCAAAAATAGAGAATTCCAGACTCAAGGCTGCAATGCTGGTAGAGGATGTAAAACACACACATCCACATACATTCGCATCCCGGTCACCACACATATTTCCCATCCTACTTTCATTTAATAGGAAAGAGTGAGCGATAGTCTCGAAGCAGAAATGTACCCCCAAACTTAGTCCGCCAGGAGAAGAGTCTCGCTCATGGCAGTTCTGAAATTGGTTGCCTCTGCGCCTCCCTGCGCCTCCTCGGAAGGCGGATGGCAACAGAGTTTCTCTCGCGCATTACATGCCCCCGAGGGCTCAGACCGTACCAGCCATGAAGGAGAGGCGATGACACGTCTGCGGATCTGTTCTACTGCGCTTTGGGACGAAGGAGTTGAACAGAACGGGGCGGTGCGCTTTTATAGAAGGGCAGTACGGGGCGGAGAAATGTAAGGCCGAAAGAAAGAGCAACTCGGTGAAATGGAAAAGGGAAACAGAGGGTACGTAATTGGATAGGTGAAAGAAAAAGCAAATACTGAATTGTATTCCTACACTTACCGTGGTATATGCCTGCGCCGCCTATGCTTGAGTTGAGTAGTGTACAAATGCTATATAAGATTACAATCGTCTTAAGAGCTGCATTCATGTCGAAAGGTTAATTAGCAGCAATAGCCTCATCAGGCATCTGCTGCGCAATCTCTTCCATCTTCTCCGCCATATGCAGATCGCGCACGTCCCAGCCATTTGCAGACGTGACCCAATCTTTGTTTTCGCCGAGGATAGCAACACTGCTCTCAGAAGCCCGCTGCACGAGGAACTCGTCCGCAACACGCTGGACCTGTTCAGCAGTGACATCCAACAGGCGCTCTCTCCGCGTCTGCAGCATGTCGTCTGTAATGCCTGATAGAAATAACCTCATCCCCTCCTGACTGACGCTCTGTGGTGCATCATAGCCCTGAAAGACGCTGAGCTTGGCTTCTTCGAGATCCTGTGGAGTCCAGGTGCGGTCACGTGCCCATTGACCCGCTTCAGCCATGATCTTCATGGTATTTTGTGGGTTAGGATCGCGGTAGCTGTACATGCCGAACAAGCCACCTAGAGAACGCGAGTAAGCGCCGCCACCATATGCACCACCCTTTTCTCGAATTTCATGATGGAGATGTTTGTGAGTGAGCAATTGTGCAAGTATTTCCAGCGGAGCGCCAGATGCGTCAACGTAAGGAACTGTCCGCATAGCCCTTGCTGAATAGTAGACTTGGTACGGGAGTGGAAAGAAGGACTTGGCATTTCGAGGGTAGTCCGCTTGATTCGATGTAGCAGGTGGGGTGATGTTTTTAGGTAGGGAGCTGAGGAATTGACCTAGTGCTTTTTGGTTGGGTGTCGAACTCTCTGGACCACAGGTGAGGGCAACACGTAGTTGGTTGCCGTTCGCGATAGTAAAAGACTGAATGGCCTTCAGCTTCTCAATAACATCGTTTAACGATTCCGCGGCCGGACGTGATGCGAGGCCTGTTGTGAGCTTAATTTGGGACAAGCCACCCGTTTGCTCGTTCAATCTACCAACAGGTGTGAGCCCGGCTTCTGCAAATGTTCGCGCGAAAGAATGCCCTGATTCGGCAATCGAATTTATTGCACCACTCGCAGAGCTTTGCAGCAGTTCGCGTATCTTCTTCTCAGCTTCGGGGCCATCAAAATCGGTCTCGATGATGATGGTACGGAGAAGCTCGTACATGTCGGGTATGTTACGATCTAATGCGAATCCTGTGAAAGAGAAGCCTTCCTCAAATTGATCTAGGGCAAGAGGGGATGGCGAGGCGTGATGACCAACTGAGATGCCACCCGTCTTCAACTTGATGAGTTCCTCAAGCTGTTCCATCGTCTTGGTACGTGTTCCCAGCCGCATGATTGCGCTCGTAAACAGTGGAATCATCTCTCTTAGCTCATCCGGTAAGTTCTCAAGCCGATGAACCGCACGGAAATAGGTCAAGCCGTTTGTGGGGGCTTCACGCCACTGCACCTTCACGCCTTCAATATAATTGTGTCGAAGCGGTTTACGTTCCTTCTCACGAGGGATGTCCTTTACGTGGACAGATGGCAAACAGCTGAGATCCTGGTTCCTTGCGTTTTCTTGCACCTCGAGCAGCTTGAGTTCCCGTTGTTCCAGATATTGCTGGGCCTCCTTCTCATTGGGAAACTGCTTGGTCGCCTCCAGAATCTTCTCTGCGAGGCGCGTGTTCTCCTCGTCGACAAGTTCTTGGCTGAAAGTCTCAGATGGAGTCATTGTGAAGGCCAATGTGTTGTCGTTGAGAAGGTATTTTTCGAGCAAACTTTCCAAATAATCGCCCTGGGCATATTTCTCTTGGAACGCATTCACGGTTCCTTGCCACGCAAGGGCGTCCATGGGGTCCACGCCGTTGAACCAACCGGGCTTTAATCTCTGCATCATGTTCATGCCAAAATGAGCAGTCTTGTGTTTCAGTGACAACTCAAGCTGGTGGAGGATACCGTCCACCTTGATCTTGTCGAATCCAGTTTTCCGAGCGTTTAACAGGGTATTTGCAATGGCTTCCCGAACCTTTGGTACATCATCTTCTTTGACTGCGTTCAACCCTACAGAGAACACACCAACTTTACCAGCACTATCGTAGCCAGTGTTAGGGCTAAAGTCCGCGCCCAGACCAGATTCAATAAGATTCCGATATAGAGGGGAGCCGTAACCATCCATCAACAAGCTACTTAGTATGCCAAGCGAGAAGTTCTCCAGGATGTCCGCGGTATCACCCATCAGCCAAGTCACTGACGTCTTGTGCTGCCTATCGGCCGGTACGAGGGGATCTAATGGTCCAGGTACCGTAACATATTTGGGCCCGTCAAGCTTAATTGGTAACTTGGTATCGTGATCCACGGCAATCCGGTCGAACCCGCGCAGTCGCTGATCAATCTCGTGTAAATGCTCGGCCAAAGGCATATTTCCATACGTCAGAAGCTTCGCATTGCTGGGATGATAGTGGTCTGCATGAAATTGCCTCAGTTGCTCCCAAGTCAGATCAGTGATCTTCTGTGGATCGCCGCCGGAATTGTTAATGGCGGGAAACAGGTGGTCCTGGAACCTGACATAGAACAGGTAGCTGGCATCCGACATCTGGCCCTTCATCTCGTTGTACACCACACCTTTGAATACCAGCCGCTTTGCCTCCTCGGCGCCGTCGCCTTCTGTAGCTAGTGGGTTCTCCGGCCCTATCCTCCACCCTTCTTGAGTGAAGTCATTCTCTTGCAGCAGCGGGTGTAGCGTCGCATCAAGGTACACGGACATAAGGTTTTTGAAGTCCTGTGCGTTGGTAGTAGCAAAGGGGTAGGTAGTATGGTCGGAGGAGGTGAAGGCGTTCATGAAGTTGGAGAGGGACCGCGGTAGCATCTTGAAGAAGGGATCGCGTACTGGGTACCTGCCACTGTCAGCGAGTGTTTTTTCAGGCAGAACAAGAAACGTACTTCTCACTGCCGCACAACGTGGTGTGCTCGAGGATGTGCGGTACGCCAGTATCGTCGGGCGGATTCGTCTTGAAGCCGATGGAGAAGACATTGTTCGCATCGTCGCGTGCAATGTGGAGGTATTCGGCGCCCGTCTTGTCGTGCTGTAGCTCGAGGGCGGTCAGCTCCAACTCGGGGACCTGCTTTATGCGCTTGAGCGTGAAGCCGTGCAGCTGCTCTCCGACCTGGGGGAAACTCGAAGGATCTGTGACAGCCGCATAGGCGCGTCGAAAGCGAGGCGTGGGTGGCGCATAGGAAGAGTTGAGGGACCTATGAGTCCGCAGCTGGCAGCGAGCGGATCGCAGCATGGCGGGCGGTAGCGACGAGGAAGGGAGCAGTAGCGACAGCGGTCAACTGTCCTGGAAGGCGACAGAGGGAAAAAGTATGGTATGACGCCTGCTGCGCCGATTGGCCGGGGGCGGCGTGCACCCATTGGGGCATAGTCCTGCACCTGACTAATCGACTCGATGATGGACAGCCTGCAGGCCCATGTTGCCTCTGCGCTATATCGGAGCCCTGGCAAGTCGATTGGAGTCGTGTTGGCCTGCAAATCCCGGACACTGAAGCTGGCGCGCGGCGTTGAGCGAGCATACAAAGCGTCGTGCCACCTGCGCCCTCGGCCACGACGAAACTGCACCCACTAGAAGACCTTTGCTCCCCTCCCGACATCACCACGCGACCTCGCCCATCCGCCGAACCGCTCCCGTCCAGTCCTACTCGACCCGCTTCCGCCTCCCCATCACGATACGCGTCGAGTATCGCCCCTCTGATTGCCCGGAAACGCCTCGACCCGTACTCGAAGCGACCGCATCTGCGAGACGTCAGCGCCCGGCAACCCCACGGCGCTTTGCGACCCAGCTCGCCCCACTGGCACCGTTTGCTCGTTGCTGTATGTGAAGAGTGAAAGGATATCTTCCGTGCTCTCAAGGTCAGCTCGACAGAGCTGCACGCTGTGCCGAGTCGAGGCAGCCGAAGCGCCGTGTCGAGGAAGGCAGTCACGGTTCCATACATGGCAACCGTGGCCCAACAACACTACCCGACCTCGACCCCGGCTCAATCTCGATCGAACCACCGGAGCATGGACACCAGCCGCAGCGCATCCACGTCCACCTCTGCATCCATGGCGCCCGCTCAGCCCGCGCCGCCCATGGCGAAGAAGACCAAGGGGAAGAAATCTGCAGACCCGACCGAACAACAGAAGCAGATTCAGGCAAAAATTGCGCAGTTAGAACAGGATGCCGCTGGAGACAAAGAGCAGGAGCTTGAGATCGGTGCGTTACCCCTCCATACATTAGAGTTGGCAAGAGGAGGGCAGGCATAGGGCATACGTGGGGTAGGCAACCGAAGGTCAATGCGCTCATCCATCAATGTTAGCAAGGAGGCATGCGTGTCCTGCGCGACACTGCCGTCCTATACTAGAAGGAGACGCACATTGAGTTTCGGTGGCCTACCCCATGGCTCAACCATGGTATGAGGTCTGACTTCGGAATCAAAGTCTTCATTAGCCATTGGTCTGAAGGGTACTGACAGTGATACACACAGAACGGGAAGTTAAGAAGGCAAACCGAGAGCTTTCTTCGCTCCTCAACAGCATGGATGGCCCACTGACCCGTGTTGAGGTTGTCCAGAAACGATACACAGAGCTCTTGTCGGAGATGAAGCGAACCGAGCGGGAACATCAAAAGTCTAAAAAGCGCGGTGACCAGCTTCAGAAAGAGAAGGATGCGCAAAGGTCCGAACTCAACAAGGTTACTACTATGAAGGACAAGCTTGACAAGTTATCTCGCGACTTTGCTAAAGAGAACAAGAAGCTGAAAGATGAATTGCACAAGATGGAATCAACCGAGTCTGCCGCCCGAGAAGAATTACACCATCGCCTCGAGGAGCTAGCCTACGATGTCGATAATTGCATCGCCTCGCAACATCAACCAGAACCGCAAAACCAAGCCGATGTGGAGCTGGATGAGCTGTACGTATCATGTACCAATCTCCTCCCTTCAAACTGACGCTCTACAGATTTCGTCAGAAATTTAAATCGTTCATCGATCAATACGAATTACGCGAACTGCAGTTTCATTCTCTTCTTCGGACTAAGGAACTCGAAATACAGTACCAAATGGCCCGGCTTGAGCAGCAGCGAAAACAGCAAGAAGCAGAATCATCCAAATCGCATCAACTTACCAGACAAGTGTCGACCTTCTCACAGACCGAAACTGAACTCCGCACCCAGTTAAACATATATGTAGAAAAGTTCAAACAGGTATGTTTCCATTACTATTTCAGCGTACACCATTGGTTAATACTGACCAGATGCAGGTGGAAGAAACGCTCAATAACTCTAACGACCTGTTCCTCACGTTCCGCAAGGAAATGGAAGAAATGTCGAAGAAGACCAAGCGCCTTGAAAAAGAGAACCAGAACCTACAAAGAAATAAAGAGGTCACCAACCGCAACATTGCCGAGATGGTTCAGGAACGGGAGAAAATGCAGGACGATCTTGCGAGGAAAACCAAGGAGGTTGAAGAGCAGCGCAAGAAGATTGCGCGCTTGGAAACACTCTGCCGAGGTATGCAAGCGCAAGGGCGCGGTCAGGTTCCCATGACAGAATTGGAGGAAGATGAAGAGATAACGGAGAGTGAATACGACTACGAGGACGACGATGAGGAAGGCAGTGCCGAATACGACGATGATACGGAAGACGATGCTTCAGAACCCCCACCAGAACGCCGGCCTTTCGGCCCAGTACCACCGCCTCCGCCTCCACCGCAGAATCCTATCAACACGAAAGTCAATGGTCACAGACAGGCCAATGGACAAGTCAACGGAGTCAAGCGCTAATATAGTCATTTGCTAGATGGTTCCACGTCCTTTGTGCAGCCCTCACCAACGTCGATACACGCAGGCGAAATTGCCTGGGTCTTGCGGGGTCATCAGCGCTCAGGGCATAAAGCATGCCTCTTATAAGCCTGTTGATGCTATGTGTAACGGTCGAGGGGCTTCTTAGAGTCCTTCGAAAGTGCATGCGGCGTATGTTGTTGGAGCTTTCTAGCAAGTGTACATTATACCTCCAAGCAATGACATACGGCCATTCCTCGTTCAAGTTCAAGCATCTTTACCCTCCCGCATGTTGTACGCCCCTGGGTCATATCTAACCACGACGATAAATGTAGCGCCTGTGATTAATACGCCTCAAAATTTGGGGCTTTTGTGCTTTCTAAGGTGACAGACAGCCGTAACATCCGACGAGGAGACACATCAAATGAATCAATATCACTCAACAGTGATGATCCAACCATCGAACCTAAACTACAATGCGCAAATGGCTCCGCTCGCGTGCGTTGACTCGCATAGACTTTTACGGCAGAAACGTGCCTCGGCTCAGGATTCCGTCCCCCGCGTTTAAACATGGGCCCTGGCTAACCTCGCCGCTATTTAGCATCCTTCCCCAGACTCACGAGAATGGCTCGAATACGCATTTCATCGCCTAATTACATATCTCCTTACTCTCCTTCTACTCCCCAGCATCAACTTCGTCCCTGAACCGAACCGTCCTCATCTCCAAACGTACCCTACCCACCCCGCCGACACCTCACCATGGCTCCGCCGGCCCTCCAAACCCCCCTCTCAAAGCTGCTCGGAATCCAATACCCCATCATCCTCGCCGGCATGGCGCGCACATCGGGTGGACCCCTCGCAGCAGCCGTCTCTAACGCTGGCGGTCTCGGCGTCATAGGTGGATTGGGCTATACACCAGAGCAGCTCCAGGCCATAATCGACGAGCTTAAAGCAAACTTGAGCGACAAGTCGCTTCCGTTCGGCGTCGACCTCGCGCTCCCACAGGTCGGCGGGTCGGCGCGCAAGACCAACCACGATTACACCCACGGACAGCTAGACGAATTGATCGAGGTCACGATCAAGAACGGGGCGAAGCTGTTCGTCAGCGCGGTGGGAGTGCCGCCCGCCAGGACGATCAAGAGGCTGCACGAGGCGGGCATTCTGATCATGAACATGGTGGGGCACCCGAAGCACGCTGTCAAGGCGCTGGAGGCGGGCGTGGACATTGTGTGCGCGCAGGGTGGCGAGGGCGGCGGACACACGGGCGACATTGCGAATTCGATCCTCATCCCCTCGGTGGTGGATGTGGCGCGGAGGTATAAGAGTCCGCTTACGGGCGAGCCGGCGATGGTGGTGGCTGCCGGGGGTATATACAATGGGCGCAGTCTGGCGAGCAGTCTGATGCAGGGCGCGCAGGGGGTGTGGGTTGGTACGCGGTTCGTGGCTAGCACGGAAGCTGGGTGTTCGCAGCAGCATAAGGAGAATGTGGTTTCGGCGAGGTTTGAAGATACGGATCGGACGCTGGTGGTTAGCGGAAGGCCGTTGAGGGTTAAGCTGAACGACTATATCAAGGACTGGCATTCGCGGCCAGAGGAGGTCAAGAAGTTGACTGATGCGGGCATTGTGCCCTTGGCGAAAGATATGGAGGATGAGAAGGAGTTCGACATTCCGTTCCTGATGGGTCAGGTTTCTGGGGTAATTCAGGATATCAAGCCGGCGAAGCAGATTGTGGATGAAATGGTAAGGGAGGCGATTGATATGCTAAACTTGGGGCAGACGTACATTGGAGGACCGAGTAGTAAGCTATGATTTGATTGTCTATAACATTTTTTATATACCCCAGCATTGCAATCCAGCTATCATCCTGTCTAGCCAAGCGATTTGCTAGGCCTTCAAACCTGAACCAATAGTCATTACGAACTTCAAAAACTGCTAAACTTCTTGTTGAGCTAGATAGATTAATTGCAGACCCTGACCATTGTGAGCTTGATGTTGCTCTTAGTGCAGAGAGAGATCGTATGCTATAGCTTGTTTCTTCGATGGGACTCTTGCAGGCAGTGAAAGAGTCTCAATCGCACTTGACGTTCCAATAATAATAATATTTCGAAGGTATCTGTCAATATCTGAGATGGAAAGACGATATACAAATGGAAACGTGGTGCTCTGACTCCAAATGTCATTTGTTGCGGTAAATGCATAGAAACATGGCTCTTAATCGCAAAGAGTTCCCATATCAACGCGCTTCAGCGAGTTGTTGTCGCGTACCAGGCGTAACGTGCATCGTATAGTGGGGAACAAACTACGCTCAAGGGGGAAGGTGGATTAGCACTGTCACTACCGACTCTAGCCCCGCAATTCGTATCTCACGTATCTACGGCCGCTTTGTTGTTCAATCTGATAATGACTTGCCTCTCCACAGCCAATGCTGAAGTACCTACGTGGAAATCGGGCACGCGACTCCCCGAGAGGATAAGCTCTGCCCCCCTGCCATTCCGATATCGACTTCGCTATCTATGACCAGCCGAGAGCATATCAGACTATCTCGGCGTACAAAAAGCACCAGCGGCATCTTCCACAATGATGCAATCCCCGCCCCCGACGTTCGTGCTCCGCATTGACTCCGAACCGCCATTCACCGGCCGCCGGGTGGTGGCCATAGCTCCCGAGCTTCCCAAAGGGCGGCGAAAATCGCACCGCTTGCGCAAGTAGTACAAAGGCTGTCTGTGCCACAGGCGCAATCTGCGTAATCGTGCCTGATTACCACGAGGGGCCGGCAGGGGTCCGCGCGGTCCTTGTTGTCGTCTGGTGAGATCATGGACGCTTTTTTCGACCTGCTTTGCTCTTTCCTTCCACTCCACGCTTTTCCTGTGACCATGGCGCCCAGTCTCTACCAGACCCTCACCGGTCTCTTGACGCTGCAGACCGTCTTTGGGAACCCAATTGCGAGTCCGCAGTATGGTACCCCGCCAGCCTTGGAACCTGGTCATCTTGGAGCTGTCGCGTCCGAGAGCGAGATTTGCAGTCGCATTGGCACGGAGCTGCTGAAGGCGGGAGGAAATGCGGCGGATGCCCTGGTCGGGACGGTAGCTTGTGTCGGTGTCATTGGCATGTACCATTCGCGTAAGTCTTCATCTGTCAATTGGGCTTGCAACTTGATCATAGGAGCTGGTATGGGATAGAAAGAGCAAAATCAAAATACTAACCTTCGGCCCAGGCATTGGCGGAGGTGGTTTCATGATCGTCCGCGCACCCAATGGCACATACGAATTCATCGATTTCCGAGAGACGGCCCCAGCTGCCGCTTTCGAAAACATGTACAAGGACAACGAGGCGGCAAGCCTGACTGGTGGTCTCGCAGCAGGAGTACCAGGCGAACTTCGAGGTCTCCAACATCTTCACAACAACTACGGTGTCCTACCTTGGTCCACTGTTTTGCTTCCTGCAGTTAAGGTTGCCCGCGAAGGATGGACAGTCAATCAAGATCTCGTCAATTATCAAAATTCAGCCATTGCCTCAGCGGGCCAAAATGCAACATCGAACTTTCTGGTCAATGACTTGGAATTCGCGCTTGACTTTGCCCCTCATGGACGGCTCTTGAAGCTCAATGAGACAATTACGAGAAAGAGATATGCGGATACCTTAGAGACAATTGCGCTGGAGGGCCCAGATGTCTTCTACGAGGGTCCGATAGCAGAGGCTACTATTCGAGCTCTGCAGGCCCGTAATGGCACCATGACTACAGCCGACCTCAAAAATTACACGGTCGCGATCCGCAAACCCTCGACAATCACCTATCGCGACTACAAACTCACGGCCTGCAGCGCCCCCTCAGGCGGCGAGGTTACCCTCTCCGTCCTCAAGATTCTTGAAGGCTACTCAGGGATAGGTGATCCTGCCAACATCAACCTGACTACCCACCGTCTGGACGAAGCTATGAAATTTGCCTACGGCATGCGTGCCGAGCTGGGTGATCCCCTTTACCTAGAAGGCATCGACGAATACCAGGAGGACATGATATCCGCCGCCACGGCCGCAGAGATCCGCTCCAAAATCAGTGACACCCGCACATTCAACACGTCGTACTACGATCCCAAGGGCCTAGAATCCCTCGAAACACCAGGGACCTCGCACATCGTGACTGCCGACCATACCGGCCTCTCCATCAGTCTCACCACAACCATCAACACGCTCTTCGGCGCCAAAGTGGTGGTGCCCGAGACAGGCGTGATGCTGAACAACGAAATGAACGACTTCTCCATCCCCAACGTAACAAACGCATTCGGCTACATCCCCTCTCCCGCGAACTTCGTCCGCCCGGGTAAACGCCCCCTCTCATCCATCGCCCCCGTCATCGTCGAGCACCTCAACGCCACCTCCCTCGCCTCCGCTCTCTACGTCGCCATCGGCGCTGCAGGCGGCAGCCGCATCATCACCGCCACCATCCAAAACCTACTCCACATCCTGGACGGCGAATTGACCACGGCCGAGGCCCTCGCGAGCCCACGCATACACGACCAGCTCGTGCCCGCCCAGGTCAGCTTCGAGTACGCCTTCAACAACGAGACGACGGCCTTCCTCAAGGAGCTGGGCGCCAACGTGACGTGGGTCGCGCCGGGGCAGAGCACAGCGCAGGGCCTGCGGAGACTGAGCAATGGCACCTTCGAGGCGGCGGGGGAGCCGCGCCAGAAGAATTCCGCAGGTTTCGTCGTATGAGGAAGTGATGATGTGGTGGTAGACTGGATCGAGGACCTACACTTACACGGGAGCCCCTACCATGGTTTGGCGGGCCCACTTCGCGGGAGGTTGTAGGCCGATGGATGAAGGCGCTGTTGTATATGTCAGATATATATCAATGTACATAACGTTTAATGAAGACGATATACGCTTCCGTTACCCCACGAAGTCTACGTATCCAGCACGCATGCAGACTGCATAGACCCGTATCCTGCCACTATGGAGAGGGCAACTCGCCAGCTCACTCAAGCGTACATTCACAAGCATTTCACGCAAAGTCCCAGGAGCCAATTCGATAATCACACAACAGTGCACACATTCATCTACATAAGCCCCAGCCGTGCCCCTACCAAAACAGAAAACGACACGAACGCCTCACCCAGCGCATGAACCCGAACGAGCCCCTCCCATGCCGAAAACGCTCCAAGTCCACCTCCTGCAATACTGTAGAAGAGAAGAAGTAGACTACAGGCCGAAGAAAAGAGATCATCCGCCTTATAGTCAGAGCACGAGCCAGATATACAATTACTAAGGAGAAGGGGAGGGAAGGGGGGAGGGGAATGAGTGCGGTTTTGACGGAGATTTTTTTTTTTACACACGCCCAAAAGACATGGATTATGGTGGTTGGTTGCCCCTATACGCGTCGACGGGAAACGCGCGTAGGCTTAACATTACGACGTCTCGAGAATGACGCCTTTGGTACCGCGGGGAGAGTAATTTTTTTATGTCCCGGAGAATGTGCCTTGGGATCGTAGGCGTGAGCGGCTTGAAACAGAGCATCTGCCACTGGGACGTCAGCGCCGGACCACCGAGGGTCGGGAAGTGGGCGCGACTCACCATATACATCGCTAAGACTTGTTCTTGCGCGCCTTCTTCGCAGACGGCTGAGTGCTGCTGGTAACATCCGCGGGCCTCGCATTCTCCTTACTGGGATACGAACTGCAGACACAAATTCCAAGTCAGCAAAACTTTCCAGGAAGAAGAACAGGTTCTTTACATTTACTGTCTACCATGCAAAGCAGAGAAGATAACTAACGACATAAGTGTGCAAGAGTGAAACGTGCTAGGATGAGATACGATGGTGCATGCATATAGCCAAGCGGGCGGAGGGCCTCCCATTCGAACATTAAGAAGGTTATGGCGCTACTGCCGCTGCCGCTGCTGCTTTGTTCTTGTTTTTTCGCTTCTTCGCTGTCGAGTGAGGTTTCGCGTTGCCGGACGGAGGAAGGGAGATATTCTTGGACGATACATACCCGTTCACCTCTCGGTCGAGTTTCATGAACTCATCGGCGGCGTTTTTGCCTCCGTGGTCCATCAGATACTCCATGTAGTGATGTGACAGCGCCTTTGCTGCATCCTCAGCGAAGCGGCCCTTGGTACGGATGATCTCGTGGATCTCCTTGACTCGCGAATGCGCTTCATCCTCGTCGCCTGATGGCTGGGCAATTTCAAAGTTCATGTACTTCAGCCAGAACTCCTTCGAATCTAAGAACTTTTCCGACTTCTCCTTGAAGAGTTGACGAGCTTCTTCAATCGCGCCCTTAGATTGCCACAGAATGCGGGCTTGCTCTGCAGCCAACACGCCACCTACCTGGGCATTGCGCTGGCCGATATACTTTTCCAGTGTATTGACTGCAGCGTCAGCGCCTTCGTGACGACGGTCTACACCAGCAAGTGAAATGATAGTCTCAACGTGATCAGGGTTCTGATCCAGAATAGCCTCATGAATGTCATGTGCAACTGATGTTCGACCAAGCTTCTCTTCGAATCGAGCCCAGTTGAGGCGTACTGTCGGCTGGGAGATCGGGACAAAGATGCAGCTCGCTCGGATATATATCTGTCGGCAATCTTCATCCTTATTGTCCTGCGAGAACATCCAACGCGCATAGCGGAGCCAAAATTCTTCATACAATGCGCAAGCAACCAGACAACGTTCATATAGAAAGCATGTCCGCTGGAAGTCACCTTGGGCCTCTTCGAAGTCGAGATACTTGCGCCAATTGTCGAGCTCGGTCTCTTTCAGGTCGGTCACATGGAAGTAGCCTCTCTCGATCTTCTCCTCGAATTGCCAACGAGATGTGACGTCTGCCTGAGTACGGGTATAGACTTCGTAGTACCAGTGGTCGAGTTTGCCGCGAAGTTGTCGATCGAGCTCAAGTGGTGCTCTTTCAAAGCCCTGATTTTCGGAAGCGACAGCTGCTTGCAGCGTTGCTAGTGTCTCGGCTTCGGCAAGCTCCTCTACCGGGCGATTGCTGTTGATGAAACCACGAAATTTCTCGTAGTATCGGGCAAATTGGTACATTGGAATTTGTGAGACGCGGCGGTAGAGCTGAGTGACTCTCGATGGTTCGTTATTTCGGTCCTCGAACTCAATGTACTTGTCCCAGAAAGGATGACTCTGGAAGTCAAGACCAACGAAGTGGGCACCACGCTCGAACAAGCTAGATAGTTAGCAGTTGTTAGCCAAGTCAACAAGAGGAACGGGATGGGAGGGAGGACAGGGGGTGAGCTTGCAGTAGACAAAGTGCGATGCCTTCTAACAGGACCAAGACAACCCTTCCGGTGCGAAAAACATGTCCGTGATTCGTCGTGCTCAAGTGAGAAGGGCAGAGGGCAGTGAACGGCGCAATAAACGGCGCAAAATGTGGCTTATCAGCCGCTGAGTGCGCATGAAGCTAGCCAGCTGCTGCATTGTCGTCGGCTACGGGTGCGGTTGAGTTCCCGAATCAAGGAAGGAAGCCAAACTTACTCTCGAATGATGTCGTTGTCATGGCTCGTGTCCATTTTGAAAGCACAGTAATGAGCCCATAGATCGACAGAGCTAGGTATGCACGATACTCCGCGCTCGTAAACCTGCGAACAAGGTCAGCGCGAGCCTTTCGAGAAGGCTAAGCAGCACTTGCCATCTCAGCTGTCTCAGTGCCACCGATCGCAAACTCGAGGTCGGCATATTTCTTCCAGTATCCGAAAAAGAGAGGGAATTTGGCGAGGAAGCAGTCGTAGGCGTTGCGCACCAGCTCGATGGTGGACGGGCTGGAGTTGCGGGTGACACCGCCTTCTAGCTCTGTTGCGCGGGAAACCAAGGCTTCCCAGCGTTCGAACTCATCTTCATTTTCGACCTGGACATATGTTAGCGCGTTTTGATGTTAGAGAGGTCGATGAAGAGACGTACCACGGCGTCGAGCAACTTCTTAATCTCAGCGGCCGCTTCGTCGCCGGTGTAATGCACTTGCGCAATGCTGCCGCGCCCGTTGACAAACATGACGGTTGACTCAAGTCTATATATTCTGCGGTTAGGGCGACAGGTCCGAATAGATCAAATAGAACGCGCAGGGGAGAGGGGGGGCCACAGTGGGCGGTGGTGAAGGTTTGATGACGGCCTTGTTCAGTCCGTATCGGAACTTGAGTAACAGAGCCGCGCTAATGGCTAGCGTGCTCGATAGCCAAGACTGCCACGTGATATCACCACGCGCGTGTTTTCACGCGCTGAGAGGCAGCTGGCATGCTTCTGCTGGTAGACTTCACAAAACGAACGAGAAAGCGGATTACGCACCCTTCAGACCATAAATGACAATGCTTTCGTTATGTTGTTATCGGGTCCCCTCACAACTTCGAGTCACTGAAAGCCTAACACACTACTTATAAAACAAGTCCATTTCTTCGTAAGCAAGCCTCAGCTATTCGAGGCTTTAACGGGGCCGAAGCTATTCCGCATCGTCATACAAGACGTTTTCCAATCATCACTACATACTCTCTAGGTATCATCAAAGCCAGCACAGAAGCCACCGCAGCAAGCTGTCCAATCCAAACAAAGCAACAATGACCAAAACTCCAGGACACGCCGCTCCGCTCATGTCTTTTCTCATGAGGCACGCTCACCGGTGACATATTTTGCTGTCTCGTTTCCAGCGAATGAGAATGGGCTCTTACCCATCTCGGGGCTGCGGGGACTGATTGGCAGGGCAAAGAGCCCGTCATCGTGGTCGTCGTCCGGTAAGGGGGCGCCTCGGGACTCAAACGTGGGCACATCGGGTGCGGCAAAGGCGTTGAGGGACGCCATACCAGCCCTCTGCTGCTGTGTCACCGTGTCCGGGGGCTCGATGCGCGCTGCAACCTTTCGGGTGGGCTGCTGCGGGGGCTGCGGGGGTTTCGCAGCGAGTGTTGCGGGGTTGTTCCCCTTGAAGGCTGCAAACGACGAGACGGCTACGTCGGAAGATTCGGGCGACAGAGGGTTCGCGAAGGGGGCTTCGCCAGGCTCAGTCTTTGCCGTGAGGTCTTTCTCGCTGGTGCCCAACTTGAGGCCGCGCAGTTTCTCCATGAGACGGCTGCCGCCCGGTGATCGGGGACTTGCAGGGCCCAGAGGTGCAACTGTTGGCTCGGCAAGCTGGATACTGAGGCCTGCAGGCTTTGCGTTGACGCCGAAGGTCTGCTCAATCCACTCCTTCTCTTGCACTGCCATGAGGAACCCGATGCCCTCGACGTTGTTTTTCGATTCCGCCTCAATCTCCCTCTGCAGCACCTGTAGCCGCTTCTTTGCCCAGATTGTGTGTAGGATGCCCTTCCTCCCCGTTGCACGCGCCGATGCGCCCAGCTCGGGAGGAAATATGGCTGGCAGCGGGTTCGTGTGCCATACTACGGTCTTCTTGTCGCCATCCTGTGGCCGGTGTGTCAGCGTTACGCTGGAGGGCACCGCGACGCCGGGGGCGAGCATGAAGTAGATGCGGTTCACGTCGTTGCTTGGCTGGTCCTCGGCCGGCAGCACCGTGGTCTTTCCCTTGCCCTCCCATGAGATATGCCACTCGCCGCGGATGCCGCGTGTTGTGTCGTCGTCCTCCCATTCTACCATGAGAATCTTGGTGCCCTCCCTGCCATGGCCAGCCTCAAACTCGAAGCGGGCGAGAGCGTTGGTGCTCGATATGCTAGGCGACTCTACCTCGTCCGTCGACACGCCCGGGCGGTTCGTTGTGTCTACTGCAGGAAACGGTGGGTACGCGGCCGAAGACGACATTTGAGCGGCGAGTACGAAGTGTGCGGCGGAAGCGCGTTACTGACGGGCGTTGTATACACGGTGGGGGCCAGATACCCTTTAAAGTGCTACGTTAATGAAAACGGGAAATTGCAGTCTAGGGCCGTATTCGCAGTCGACAATGCGAGACGGTCAGGTGATGGCGAGCTTATCTGCACAGAGGTGCGATCTCCGCGTTTCTAAAGCGTATGAGCATGTGCCGCGCGTAGTCGTCTTTCCGTTGATGTGCAGCTTCGAAATCTTCCCGGCAGTCTCGTCCTATATTTAGCAACGTATCCTGTTGACGCCACTTGCGGAAGAGGGGACACAAATGTGGCAACCAATCACAGAGCATCAGGATACTTGGAGCGGCATTTCGCACGATGCAAGTCGCGAGCTTTCATTCACTACTAATCGTGGGGCCCCTTTGAGTTTACCTTCTAGCTGCTGCAGGCCCCCTTTAACTATGATACACCTTGTACGCGCAAAAGCTGCACTAGCTCCTGCTTGCATATTCTACCCCATCCCCAGACCCGATTGCCTGCAAGTGTTTGCAGGACATCAAGTCAGCCGTTAAATCATCAACCATAAAAATGCCCCCAACGCCATGCATGCCGTTGCACAAAGCCACCATTTCCCTATATGCTGTTCCGGCTCCTCCAGAAGTCCGCCCGGTATAAAAATTACAGTGTGGGTATAAAGCGTGGTCAAGGTAATATATGCAGAAAAGAGCGATGCGACGTCGCGGTGGTGCCGAGGTGCCGGGCGCAAGCGATCGCAACAAGAAGAGAATGGATGAGAGGGGGCTGACAGTACAGACCGGGATGCCGTCCAGCAGTAGGGCCAAGATTTCTAGATCAACAGGAAATCCCAGCTCTTCTGTCGCATCGTGTCCCGCCAGTGGACACTCTGTTTGTCGCCATTTGCGAGCGCATCATCGTTGATGCGCCACACGTCTTTGAGGAGCTCTTTTATCCTACCAAACGAACCAAAGTTCGAGGCCTCGCCTAATCGGTTAGCTCGTTCCGTGAACATCTTGCGGAACGGCGAGTTGGGGAGCGAAACAGAGCCGGCAATCAAAAGCGGCCAGACCAAAGAACTATCGAAACCGTCTGGACCCGCAGGGACATATTCCATACTATCGCTCAAGGCGTTGACCAGATTAGCGATGCTCGCTTGGGTGCGATCAAAGTCGGGAACTAGGCTGCAGAGGTAAATTCGGGCGGCTAGACGGAATACCGCAGTTAGATTACTGCTGAGTTGCTTTGGTCGGATTGCACCCGTGGAAGAGTAGGGGTTCTTCACAGTCCCTGGTGGGGGCTCAGACAGGCTGATCTGGTCACCTAGGAGGTGAATGTGAGCGCACAGCTGCACCTCGTCCATCTTGTCGAGCTTGAGCGCCTCGAGACATGCAATTTCGGAGATCAAGTACATGATTCGATCATCGCATCCCATGAGTTCGGCGAGGCCAGATGGTGAATCTGCGATGAGTTTTTCGCGATAGGTGTCCGCAAACACTGGGGTTCTACCAAGCATAGTCGCTCCAAGGATATCAATCCATGATGTAAGAGTCATGTTGAATGGTGGCTGTGAATGTGGTTGGCCATTCAAGGCGACAAGATGCGCTGGGAGATCCAGTCTCTGAGCCAACTGCGTAGCGGCTACGAAATGTTGATGCCATGGGACGTCTTGGACGTTGTCATCTGCGCGACCCACTGAACACTCGAAGAAGATCATGCCAAGGGTAGCCTCGAGGATCTGCGCGTGCTCGGTATCACGTTTGAAAGCATCGCATAGTTCTTTGATTGTGGCGTAGCGATGTCGGATGATGTCCTGGTCAATTTGTTCACCTTGAATTCGTTCGGTAGCCTTGAGGTGCCACGCAGCGATGCTCAAACAACAGTGGAGGTAAGTCTTATTAGACGCCAGTGCAGGGAGAATCACGTCTGAGCCTGCTGAACCGTGCTGATTTACTTCAAGGATGGGGAATATGAGTCGAAGAACATTTTCGATGAAGTGGTTGAGCAGATACTGGTCGCACTCGTCGACTTGGATCATTGACTGATGCGACGGGCTGAAGGATCCGTGATGGAAGTCAAATACCTGGAAATCCAGAGGCTCCTCGGCGTAAGACTCTCGTCGGCTTTCAAAGTAGTCCTGCTGTATCCAGTTTTCTGTGGGAAAGGGATGACCGGTGACAGGTGGTGTTTGATATGTGCTGAAGGTCGAAATTGTGGAGTCTCTTCGGGTCGGAATATCATCAATGAATAGCTGGCTTTCGGTTTTGATGTCGACCTCGTAAGGTGCAAACTGCCCAGCGTGGTGGAACGAAGGAGCGAACATGGGCGGCGGCATGGCGATAGAGTCGTAAAGACCAGGTGTTGAAACGGCGTTGAAGTTGTAATCCAAGGAAATTTGTGAGTCGACGGACGGTGCACGTGTGCACCCGATGCCGTCTGAATAGGTATCAGATGTCGGCAGAGAGTGGCAGAGGCCCGGCGGTGTTGTTGCGCTCATCGCAACACCTTGCGCATTCTTCTCCTGGAGCTTTGTGCGCTTGATAATGTTCTTAATGTGTTCTTTCTGCTGTTTCCGCGAATCAGCACTGCCCCACCACATTGGTCTCTTGTATTCGCATTTCAGTCCGAGGTGCTTGCATGCGCGACACGAGGGCTTTGCTTCGTCGCACTTCTTTCTTCGTAAGCGACATGTGAAGCATCCTGCGGAGCTGTCGTTAGCAAGTGTAAAGCGCGGGGATCCCTGCCAAAGGAGCGGAGAAGCATGACTTACCTGTCCGCGAGCGACGGTGCATCTTCGTGGCAGCTTGCTTGGCCGCATTGGCAGCGTTTGTTGTTCCCACCATGTTTGCAGTCTGTTTGCCAGCGGACGATGGCACTGAAGAGGAGGACATGGACAGCTCATGTACTTCGGGACCGGTAAGGTGGTTTATGAAAGGCTAGTAAACAATGCGGCAATAAGGACTAACGCGGCGCGCAGCGGGAGGGATCGTAAGGGACAGGCTAGCAAAGCTCGACCAGGGTTGCTCTTAATTAAAGATTGGTATTTCGAAGCCAGCTTCGAAGGAGAGAGGAGCGGGAGCAAATTATGGTGGTCTACCTCTTCTGGAGAAGGACGATGAAGGTTATGTACCCTAAGAGTGCCACAAAGAGTACAATGATAGCAAAATCAACCGAATCTATTCTTGGAGCTGGCCAGGCGGTCAAATGTGATCCTCCAACGGGATGAAGTGTTCAACTACGTGTTGCGTGAGCGTACAGACTGCTGATTGGTTAATGGTGGGTTACCTGCAGATTGAGCTCGAAATTTGGGGCATTTCTTGGTGGGTGCAGCTATTTTTGCCTCCAAAATACCCGCCAGCTCAGACCTCCTGCCACTCTGTGCGCTCCTGCATGGGGCCATATTGAGGATAGCAGCCCCCGCATGGCGTTTTTAGCACTAAATAACCCATTTCGGGAAAATTGAGGGCAAGGCTGCTTACCGGGACTTTCACACTTGGCCCCTTCGTGATCCCAACCACCCCCAGCATAACTGACCAGTGCGTCCGAATGCGGCGTGGGTAGCAGATCGAACACTTGCAGCGGATGCGATAACTGGCCGGCCCGAAGACGTTGCTCTTCCTGGCCAGTGTCGATCCGCAATATTGCCAAGCTACACAGGTAGAGCCTGCATTTGTGAGCAATTGGAATCCAGTGTACTGGGACTACGAGCATGAACTCCGCTTCGACGTGGGCACCGAAGGATGCGCAGCGCTCGTGATGCTGTGCCCTCGCTCGTTGCGCATCTCCAGCCAATGGGCGGCAGAGAAGATGGATGCTCCAAATGGGATGCTTCGCTTCGCATGGATAACGTGCAATGTATCGTAGATGTGGTCACACGCTGTGCTCTCCTTCTCCGCACCATTGGAGATGACTAAAAGGACGTATGTAGACTTCGACCAATTCATTCTCATATCTGCCGTGGTCATTTCCACAGCGAGGTGATCGCATAAGGATCACCGAACAGGGCAGGTCGGTCGAGGACGAGCTCTTCCGAGTGGTAGTCCGTGCGACATGGATGAGCCAGGGTGCGACATGCAGAAGCGACGGGACCAAAGGCACGACGACCATCTTTGCGCGGGATTGCAGTGTGAGTGGTACGAGCTATGTCGATGGAGTCGGATTTTGCATGACAAGCTTTAGATTAACTCCACACCCCGTCCAATCGTAGGGCTTATCAAGCTCGGACAAGGTTCTGGGTGGCAGGGACCATGTCGGTTGGATTTCGTGCATCCGTTTCCTTCACCCGTAATCCGCGATAGCCTGGTGAAGCTAATTAGCTCAAAATAAAGTCCCATAATTAGCCAAGCTGGGTCGAGGTCTTGGACGGCTGGACTATTTTCCCGTTCAGACGACATACGGCCTCTACGGCACGCGATTGGTTACCGACAACTGCAGTCAATACTTGATCGCTCCGCGAATGGACCTCAAGTAGCAGGTACATGCTTGGCTACTCTACGCGTAGGAAGCTCACCTGACAGCGCGGATCTTACTCTGGGATGCATGGTATCCGCTACAACCCGCGATTCCTGTCGTTGCTCCAACCCGTACTCAGCAAGCCTGACGGCGACTTCAGGCGAACCCGGATTCTGGACGACGAAGGATGTGGTTCCTGGATGGCAAATCTGAGATGTTGCACCTGTGAGAGCCTCTTGCGGGTTCTGATCATGATTCAGGCAGGCCCGGGCGACCCGCATGCCGCTTTTGCGATTGGCAGGGTCGCTGGCAGGGCCGCTGGCAGGATGTACGCCTGGACAGCTTTGATACGAAATGTTGAGGCCCGAACGACCATTCTATCGGCTTCGTCCTCAGGGCGGACAGGTGTAGGACGGCTGCAAAGTTCAGCGAGGGCTTGGCGCGACGGTTGAAGACTCAAGCCGTGCCGACTAACGGCCGGCGTGCGAGCATTGGAGGCCATGTACACGGCCTGATTCGCCTCTCGCCACCACGCCTCGACGAGTCCATGATGGAGTAGCGGAGCACGAGGGACAAAAGTGCTCAAGCCCGCATGAGCATCCAGTCAGGTGAGAAGAGGGTTGGCGGTGTTCTGCACTGCGGTTGGCTCGGGGGCAGAACGACGGTGCCATCGCAGGCTCGCACAAGGCTCGCACCAGTCTCGCACCAGCATCCCTTGGAGCGAGGAGACTGACGACGGCAGCCGGGAGAGCGGTCTGAAGGGGCTCCAGACACGCGACGGAGCGGCGCGAGGTCACGCAGGGCGCTGCCCGACGGGATGAGTCAACGCTTTGGGGCTCCACGGGCGGGAGCAGAGAAGGTCGCACGGCGGGCGACGTGTTTTATGTGGGTTCTACGACGAAAAGCAGTCGTAGGCTTTGGGCAAGAGGCATGACGGAATGCGTCGCTGTGGCTCCGCGTGGCGTGCAGAATACCTAGGGAACTGCACGCAGCCGTCCGTCTGCAGAGTGGGTGGAGGAGCTGCCGAGGATCCTTGCGATACAACATGTTCCAATATTTGATCGGTGCAGAGTGGCTGGCAAATGCTGGCAAATGCTGGCGATGAGGGGGAGGGGTTCGAGTCGTCGTCGGAGGCGCCGTGCAGCGCGGACGCGCCTTCCCCTTCCGAGTCGGCGCTCGTCTACCGTCGTCGTCGCGTCCTGCGAGAGCCGACATCGCCAGAGCCAGCCAAAGCACCAGCCAGCACCAGCCAGCGCCAGCCAGCCTCAACCCTCGAGCAGCGAGAGCCCAACCTCCATCCAACCACCATTCCCCCCGCGCCATGCTCGATTCAGGCCCTGCCGTCACTTGACCGCCGTCTCGTCATGCTCCCTCTTGCTCCGGCCCCCATTGGCTGCTGCCGCCCCGAGGTACGTACCTCGTGGGGCTGCGCAACGGCCGACACCTGCTCCGCACGCGACGGTAGCATGCGAACGAGTTGGCGGTGACAACTCAGATCTGCGGTGTACAAGGACACCGTCGGGCAGTAGCACACGCTATCCAGAGATCCACCAGAGCCTAGAGGGCGGAAGCCAGGGCCCAGCTCCTTCACGCCGTCGTCTACCCGCTCGAGCCTCCTCGTGCCGAAGCGAGCCATGATCCAGAGTGGGGCGCCCCTCCACGGGGCCCTGCCTCCACATGCGCCTAGGTCGCTGCGGGCTGTATTAACGGACTTACGATGCCCGAAAGAGCTATTTTAGCAGTGTTTCAAAGGAAACACCCTCAGCGAATGGGCCCCGTCAGCCCTCTCAACGTCCTCGTGTAAGCGCCCATTCCACCTCGCTGCATATGGGCGGGAAAACTTCGAGCGCGGATTGGCGGCCGAACCAGGCCCTGTCTAGCCTTCAGGTCCCTCACTGGGTGGAAGAAGCCAGCGCTGTGCTATCTCTGCAGGGTCGATATCCACCACGTCGAACCATCGTCCTCCCCTCCGAGACGACCTCAGGGAGCTTCTACATTAAGTCTACCGAATGCCCTCCACCCGAAGGGCTTTTCTCCCGATCTTCGACTGCTGTGCCTCGTTGTTGCGTATACCATGATCGGAATATCCGCTCGAAACCCCAGATAAAGCAGCACCTAGCACCATTCCCCAACAGTGAGCTTGTGTGCATGCTACCGTGATCATGGTAGGTAGATCCCCACATAATCTTCTCTCCAGCTCTGTTCTGACCCTCTCATAGCAGGCCATGACACCCATCACCCCGCTGGAGCCCAGCGAAATGTTCGAGCGAGGGAAGGCGCAATCGCTGTTCGTCGGCGCAGTGTCTGCGCGAACCTCGCTAGAACGACCAATCTCCCACATCAGCGAGACCTATACAGACTTTGAAGACGATTCAAGCGATTTTGAAGAGTACAGCCTCCGCTCTTCTGTGAGTTATGCACCCAATGCGTGTCAGAATGCCTTGTAACCCGCGCCAGAACGACAATCGCCGAAGTCAAACCACCATCTCCACCTTTGAGGAGGTGCAAACGCCAAGAGATCCCGATATCCGACCCCAGTTTGCGGAATGGTATCTGCCCAAGGCTGTAGAAGGACCGAAAGGCCCGCATCTATTTCGCTCATCGCAGTCTTCAAATGACTTCGACTTTGCTTTACAGCTTTCCCCGTTGTTTCCTAAAGAAACGCCTCCTCGGCTTCAGACTTCGTTCCGAGAAGCCACTCCTGAAACCGTCGTCCCAAGGAGAGAGTACAACAACATCGCATTTGCTGTTGCTCATCTCGACAGCGCAGAGGTTCGAGCTTGGTCGTCTAGCGAGGTCGCTACTTGGATGTACCAAAACGGCTTTGATGATGATGTGATCGACCGATTCGAAGCGCATGATATCACAGGAGCAATCTTACTCGACTTGCAATTCGATGATCTCAAGGAGCTAGAGATCCAATCGTTTGGGAAACGTCACGAATTGTGGAACCAGATAGACTCGTTACGCACAGCCGACGGACTGATCTCACCTGTGGCTGCCGCACCAACACCTTTCGAAGACACTGATCGACCTTGCACCGAGGCAAGGCAGAGGTCGAAGAGCAAGAACAGGGAACGACGCCACCGCGATAAATCTAGGGGTGTCGAATGCGACGGCGAGGATACGAAGACACCGATTACACCAGGGGGTGGTCGAAGAAGAAGGGGGCGGCGACACCGAAATCCAGGTGACGACGTAATCACACCAGCTGAGTCTGTCTCTATCGTCGCTATCGAGCAGCTACTACCCAAGCCCCACAAATGCGCCAAGGGCGAGCGGTGTGCCAAATGGAGAAAGCAACAAAGACAGCTTGCAAGACTACAGGAAGAGCATGGGTTTCCTATCTCCCCCGAGAACGGGGGCCACATCTTCATCGCTGGTGATCCTGGCAACGCGGATACAGCAGCTCGTGCTGTGGACGCCGTCTACCGTCCGACTTCAGACGCGATACCATCCGTCGTAGCGTCCTCCGACTTGCTGGGACCTGGTCAGCTACCCGAGTTTGATCTCAAGGAAGATGCACTACAGACACTACAGTCGCGCGATCCTCAAGACAATGTGCGACAATTTCTCACGCTGCAAGGTGTTCAGCAGCCGTACGCAACTGCAACACCCATTGAGGCCCCTCCAACGCCACCAGTAGACATGTTTCCTCCTCGCCCATCTACGGTACAACCATACTACTACTACCAACAGAACTCCGCCTTTTCAGCCTCTACATCAGCGCACACATCTACTTCGTTCGACCCCATGGCGCTTCCAAATCCGGCCCTTCACCCTCCCGAATTCACCCCTGCACCACACTTCAATCTCAAGTCTCTTCCTAAACTCAGCATCCCACCACCGCGCTCCATGTCTGCTGGTCCTCAATATAACAACTCTCGTAGTGCAGTTCCTTCTAGCCCACAGGTAGTACCAGACACCGCCTTCTCTCCCTGTAGGACAGCATCTCCAGCGGGCGTGTACCGATTCGGTACACCTTTCTCCGAAATGGATGCTCCTGTAACAGCAGTTCCAACGGGGCCAGTTTCGCGCGACACAAGCCAATCGGTGCCACCAAACATGCAGTACAGGGATCCGGTGCAACGAGCCGGGTCACGCGCCGACTGGCGTCGGCCCTCGCTACCTCTCCCAGCACTCAACGAGGACCAAGTTTTCAGCCCGACGGGTCCGTCCGACGGCGACTCAGATACCTTGCATGAAACACAGTTCTCTGGTGACGATAGTCCGGTATCAGATCCCACCTTGACCGCAAAACCAGGGCGTGCACCGCCCAGGGGGTTTGTGTATAATGGTGTGAATCACCATGGCTGGATGAAGAAGCGTCGCACCAAGCTGCTTCGCCATGAGTGGCAAGACCATCATTTCCGCTTGCAAGGCACAACCCTCGCTATGCATCCGAATGAGCTCCCGTCCTCCTCGGCCCTGCAGACTATCGATGTGGATGACTACGCTGTCGCTTGCTCGTCGCTTGCATCCAATAAGCTCTCTGCTAAGTTACGTGCTTTGAAGCTTACATCTGGCCACAAAGACAAGAACGGTGTTCCCGCCGCGTTCGAGTTCCAGCTTGTGCCCACCGCACCGGGCAAGGGCGAGATTAAGAAAGTCCTTCCCAATGGCAAGGTCCATCACTTCGCTGTCAAGTCGCGAGATGATCGCATTGACTGGATGCGTGAGCTTATGCTTGCAAAAGCTCTCAAGGCGAAGAGCGACGGCTATGCTGTAGTCGTGAACGGCGCTGCCGTCTAAAAGCTCACTTCAGTTTCCATTACTACCAGCAGACAGTCTGGTAACCCAAAATGTTCCGGCGGTCAACTGCAAATTCTTGTTCCAAATTGTGGTTTTCTTTTTCCTTTCCAGCTTGTTAGCGAGCGCGCACTTTGTTTGCTTTTATGTTTCCGCTTCCTATCAATACCCGATGCTCCCTTAGTGGAGTTGCGATGACGACTGTTTATACCCTTCATGATCGGTTCTTTCACTCCATCTTCTCCGCATTCTCCTCTCCTTTACATCAGCATCATCTATTCTATACGTTAAGACTTGGGACGCGGAACCGCGAGGTTATCCACGAAGGAGCGCACACATGATTGATTGATTGGTATGGCATTTGGTAATGAGGGTTTGTAGGACACATTTGCATAGGTAGTGCTTCGGCAATTTAGCTAGAAATTGCTCATCGCGAGCTGGTACTGGCGAATACTTAGGTAGCTATGAATGACACGTAATGACCATAAAAAAAACCTGTACTGAGTATGCATCGCATCGTACTTTGCGGCTTCAACCTACGCTATTCTGCGACACACAACACGATGAAGAAAATCCCACAGACGGACACATTCCCTATAGAAACAGCCAATATAATTCCCCTAATTTACCTCCCCATCTTCTGAATCCAGCACTAGGTTGCGACTCGCCTTCTCTGCCTTCGCATTACGCACGCGTGCATAGCATTAGTGACGACGTTTTAGCGCCTTGTGACGAGAAACATGCGCATAGCGTCACACCTGCCGCTCATTTCGACCGCGGCCTTGGTAACCTTTGCCGACGGAATGGCCGCTAAATACACGGCGATCCTATCTTAATGGTTTTGTCGTTTGCCTCTCTCTTTCTCTCGTACGTCCGTAATTTCGGCCGCTGGAAACAGCGTTCGTTTCGCGGCATGAATATGCCGGTGGGCGTTTTTGCGCATAACGGCGCGTTGAAACTTTGCGGCTGATTGACGAGGCGGACTCGGGGTGCGAGGCGGACTGCGGTTGTTTGGGAAAGGTGGATGGTGGAGGTGCGCGAGTACGATGAGATTGAGTCGTGAGCGGAGGTGTTGTCGTTGTGATTACTGCATTGCGAGTTTTCGTGCATCAATATGATGGTGAGAATGCGACGTGTATGGCCTCTGTTGTTGATGTCGTTGCTTCGGCATTGAGACTTCTTCCCAAGGTGGGTATCATCTAGACTAGAGAGGCTGCCGGCGCTTGGTCGACGCTTGTTGTTTTTATGAAGCGTAGGCTGCATGGGCGTTGGCCTCTGTCGGGGATGGTTCTCGAATGCTACCACCTATTTTCTAAGACAGATATTCAAGTACATGTAGTAACAAATAATCTTATGGTATTACTTTTCTATAAGGTGCGATTATGAATTCTGTACTCAGGCAAAGTCTTGGAGTTAGAATCTGATAGAAATTTGAATCCTTATGCTGTGTTTACTACATGAGTGGAATGGCTGAGCCGTGTATTCTTCAGGTATTTGGCGTAGGCGTTAGGGTTGCGTGGCGCTTTCCTTCATAACTACTTTGGCAGCAGAATTTGAGAAGATGCATTGAATTCCCATGCTCATAGGAAATGATCAACCGCTACTGGGTGAATATCAGCGGGCTATTAGTATCTTCAGATAATGAATTGTCTGTGCAACAGTCCCATAGGAGGCTCAAAATAGTATAAAAATATGTAAGGCATATATGATCTAGAACAATATTCGAAAACACATTTCAATATGCTCATAACTCATTTATCGACATGATTGATAGTGCCTCAGTTCTCCACCCCTACAAAACGTGCAATACAACACTCTACTGGAAGCCACAAACCCCCCAAAATAACCCCAATTTCCTCAATTTCTCTGCGTAATCATCTGCGATATTAAGCTACATGATCTTATTATCATGATATTCGGTCCTGTAACGTTCTGCAAGCGCTTTACTAGCACCATCGTACGTGTACCCCCCGATCCTGTAGACTGACCTGTCAAAGCCGATTTCGGAAGTGACAGCGGGAAGCTGCAGAAGGTCTAATTACATTAATACTGTGTGCGATATTACAAACATCGATGGAGCATCGTGTGATGTTCTAGAAGACATGGGTACGGGTGATGGTGTGATGCTTGACTGGATTTGTACGGAGAGAACATGTTTGATAGCACAGGCACAGTACGCTTCGGAGCACCGACTCGACTTGTGATGACAACGCAGAGCGTCGTATGTGATAGTAAGGGCAGAAGATTGAAAAGTGGGCATGTGCAAGTACAACTCGGAGCGCTAGAAGAAAGTGGAAGGTTACATTGCGCGACAGCAGAGCGAGCGTCACATCGCAGTATGACATGAGACCTGAAGAGCCCAAAGACATTTAGACTACGATTGGGCATATCTGATGCCCAACTCTCACTACATTCAGGATGATTTCATTAGTATTAAGGAAGAGTCACTACACACAGAAGCATTGATGGAGAGAACCATAAGTAAATTATGCTAGCTAAAGAAGATGGCAATAGACCAGCATGCACCCTCGTAAGATCCAGTCGGACAGCAGTGCGTTGCTGTGATAGCGTACGAGGTCTGGCCTGCTCGTGTACATACATCCATCGGGTCGATGTGCGGTAGATTCATGTAACTTGAGCCAGTACGATAAGGGTAATAATGGCAAAGTGTTGTATGTGCAAGGTGGTCCATGGTGATTGTTCCCAGGAGTCAGTGTCGGCGTTCCAAACGTATACATGTCGAAGAGGCAGGTCGAGAATCGAAGAATCAGAAGCATATCCGCATCAATCGTACACCGTGACTAAGACGAGATACTTAGCAGGGCTGGCCGGGGAAGCGACAGTTCGGTTCGGGCTCTGGCTCGGGGATGGGCTCAGGGAGAGCCTCACGCTTGCATGGCTGTCCAGGGAAGCGGCAATTAGGATCAGCTTCAGGCTCGGCCTCACGCTTGACCTCAGCATCGCGTTTGCACGGCTGCCCGGGGAAGCGACAATTAGGGTCAGCCTCAGGCTCGGCCTCACGCTTCACTTCAACATCGCGCTTGCATGGCTGGCCGGGGAAGCGACAGTTCGGGTCGGCCTCCGGTTCAGCTTCACGTTTGACTTCGACATCCCGTTTGCACGGCTGTCCTGGGAAGCGACAGTTAGGATCGGCTTCAGGCTTCGGCTCAGGCTCCGCCTCCGGTTGAGCCTCACGCTTGCATGGTTGGCCTGGGAAGCGGCAATTCGGGTCGGCCTCTGGCTCAGGGATGGGCTCCGGAAGAGCCTCACGCCTGCATGGCTGACCAGGGAAGCGGCAGTTGGGATCTGCCTCCGGCTCGGCCTCGCGCTTGCTGATGGGTTGACCTGGGAATGTGCGGTGACCAGAATGCCAGGCCGCCTTGGGCTCTGGAAGAGCTTCACGCTTGCAAGGCTGGCCCGGGAAGCGGCAGTTAGGGTCCGGAATAGCAACACCGTAGGCGGTGGCCGCTAGAATAGCAGCAGCAATTGTGATGGTAAACTTCATGTTGATGGATTGGGAGTAGAATGAGTGGTAGAGTTGGAGTTGCGTCGACTATCTGTAGAAGCTTGTCTGGAGTTGTCGATGTCGAGTCGTTGATGACTGGGGATGGATGAATATTTATGTTTCAACAAGAAGTAGAACTGAACAAAGGATTCCATGGCAGCCAGACCTGTGAGTATACCAGAGATGCTCAATAGATGCTCAATAGATGCTCAATAGAGCTCAATAGACGCGAGAGAGGACTAACTGGAGTGAATGGTGATGGCAATTGGCCAAAGGCAGCTCTGGCTTGCCCTATCGAGAACCCTATTGAGAGTTCCTTCTCACTCATGACCATGGAAAATCCGAGGCTAGGTATGTTGGCTTGCATGCTCGGCGGCGATAGCTGCCAACAAGCATTCCCCGCGTTCGAGAAGGACCGTAGAGGCTGCTAGTCGACCTGGATGTTCATCAATAACGGTAGACTACGTAATTTTCTCAGACTAGACATAGGTATAAACAAAGAGGGGTTGAGGGTGAAGCGTTGGCTATTACCCTTTTTGGGTCTGAATAGGTTCAATAGAAGTTGAGTCTTGGCAACGGAAAAACGACCAGCCACCGCCGCATCGACACCGACAACTCGGTCAAATGAGTCCAGATTGATGTTACAGTCTCGCCAAGAGGTTCGAGATCATTGAACTAATTATCGGCGCCTGAAGCTAGCCGGGGCGTCTGCCAGTCGGTGATGTATACGGAAAATCGCCTTGGCCTGGCCCTTGGGCCTGCGAAACGAGTATACTACGCGTCTTGCGGTAGGGTAAGAAAGATTAGACTTTGGTCCACGATATGTCTCTTTCTTAATACGTAGAAGGTGGTCCCACCTCGTGTGCAGAAGTGTCAAGCCATGTAAATAGAGCAGCAGGCTTATTGCATAGAATAACGGGAACGGCACAAGCCGTCAACAGATACGATACCACAGTCCAGGAAAGGGAACAAGTAGCAGAGGGAAGGGCTCGCGTCAGTAACTTTTGAACTATTTCTGACACGAGAAGGCGGAGCAGTTCCAAGAAGGCTGGTTATGTGACCTGATCTTGCTCAGCGATGACGCAGGGTGAATTAGAACCGAGAAAAACATGTCAAGATGCTCTCAGAGCCGCGCATGCAGACTATAACGGCTATGAGCCGTGTGCGCAATATTGCGTGCTACAGGTGTGATGGACGAGAAACGATCTGGGAGCAATGAGTTGATAGATGAGTAAGCGACGAGGACCGTGCGTAAAAATGTCGCGGAGCTCTGGTAGTTCGCCGATGGAGCTTGAAGATGAGCTGCCGCTGAGAAAGGATGCGCACACTTCTATTGAGTTCGACGTTGCCTGGGATACGGAGCTTACGTTTGCATAAGTCTCCATGGATATGTAGTTCCTGCCAGGCGCGGAGCACCCGCACTCACCAATACACCACGCAGTCCACTCCCGACCAGAAGCCATACTACATCACTACGCCCATTTTCTACGTCAATGCTGGTCCGCATGCTCCAGTGCATCCCGAATCCATACAGGATAGCTGACCTTGCGCACAGCTCCCCACGTGGGCCATCTCTACACTTTGGTGCTCACTGATATCCTCAAGCGATGGAGGGTGCTGAAGGGGGAGAGAGCGCTGCTCTGCACAGGAACAGATGAGCATGGTTTGAAGGTCAATTGCACCCTCAGACGTCATCTGCGGCACTGACCATTCCTAGGTCCAGCGAGCGTCGGCAAAAGCGGGCATCGAACCCAAACTGTTCTGCGACAAGGGCGCCGCCATCTTCAAAGAGCTTGCCGCGAAGGCACTGATATCGAACGACCACTTCGTGCGGACAACGGACTCGGACCACAAGGACGCCGTTGCATATGCTTGGGTACGACTCAAGAACTGACATCGCTGCGAAGACACAGGCTGATGGTCGGCAGTTTTTGCTGAAAGAGAAGGGCCTCATATACACGGAGAAACACGAAGGATGGTACTCGGTGACGGACGAGGCCTTCTACCCGCAGTCGGCGGTGCAGCTGTATCTCGATCCACCAACTGGACGGAAGATCATGGTACGTGTTGTGGTTGCGTCCCCGCATGTAGGGTGGTGCTAACTTTAAGCAAGACATCGATAGAAACAGGCAGCGAGGTGGAGTGGTCCTCTGAGGAGAACTATCACTTTCGGCTGTCTCAATTCCGCGAACCGCTGCTACGATTTTACAAAGAGAATCCCGAGTGGATCACTCCTGCACACCGCATGAAGGAGGTTGTGCAAGCTGTCGAGTCTGGCCTAGAAGACTTGTCAGTATCTCGTCCATCCGAGCGCCTGACGTGGGGTATCCCAGTGCCGGAGGATAACTCACAGACCATATACGTTTGGCTCGATGCACTCATGAACTACGTTACGAAAGCTGGTTACCCGTGGGCTCCTGGTCGCGGTCACACGGGTGGCTGGCCTGCAGATTGCCATGTGATTGGCAAAGACATCGTTCGCTTTCACTGCATATACTGGCCTGCCTTTCTGATGGCTCTCGGCCTCCCCCTTCCAAAGAGGATCCTTACCCACGCGCACTGGACTCTGGGCGGCTCCAAGATGTCTAAGTCTACCGGCCGAGTCGTCGACCCTTTCCTCGCTCTCGACCGATTCGGCCCAGACGTAATGCGTTATTATCTAGCACATGATGGGGGGATTCAAGATGATGGTAATTACGATAACTTGCAGATCATCAAGATATACAACAATTTCTTGAATGGACAAATGGGTAACCTCACATCGCGCATCACACGAGGAAAGAAATGGAGCGTAAGAGGCGCCATCGAGCGCATCGGCCCCTTGCCAGCATCAGAATGGGTCGAAGGCTCTGGGTCTAGGTTTTATAACAACACCTTATCAAGAATACCATCAGAAGTTGCAGAGTGTCTCGATGCACACGACCCACGACAGGCAATCCGCCGCATCGCTGATCTTGTCAGAGGGGTAAGTCTGATTTCTTTGGCTACACTGGCACAGCCTAACCTATCTCCAGTCGAACCAGTTTGTCCAGATGTCGGAGCCGTGGGCCAAAATCCTTCCCCTACGGTCCGGGCGAGCCCGGAGAGGAGGTTGACAGAATTATATATTTGGCGGCGGAAGCTCTGCGCATGGCTGGCATCCTTCTACAGCCTTACATGCCTAACAAGGCGAAGATGATGCTTGATCAACTTGGAGTGCACGAGTCCCGACGAACATTCGAATACTGTAAGGTCGGGTGTGATCTCGAGTATGGTGTACCATCAATTGATTTGGGGGTGAAGTACGAAGGCGCATTATTTCCACCTCTGCCAAGTGAGCAGTAGGTGTTGAGTAGGAAGTGTATATATTATCGTGTATACTACCTTGTATGTACAACATGTGCAATAATGTAAATTTTAGCAAATTTCAAGTCTGCGAGCAAGACACAGGCACGACAGGACGGCCCAGACAAGGTGGGCATGTCGCAGAGTCATGTCGCTGTTGCCCTAAGAATCCGAAGGGAAAGCGCAGCCGAGCTCGCGACAAATTGCCTCGCGCGCGTCTCTTTCTACATTTCCGCCAACCCACATACACCCGTTACGGTCACCACAACGGGGCAGACCTCTTTATACCACTATCATTTTCATTTGCAATAAACATTTTCTTGCTCTATCTGCATGTCCTGCAAGGGCCCCGCGCAACTAGTATGGCCTTCAACTGGGACAAACTCTGCAAAGCGCAACGTGACTACCCGAAACCAAAATTCGCTCTGGATGCGATTGGCAAACTCCTGAAGAAACGGCCCAACGATCCATATGTCCTGGTAACTCGTACATCCGCAACGCACTGCTCAAATGGCTAATGGTGACAAGACCTGGAAAACTTCTGTTCTGCTCCAGCATGACGGCCGAGCGAAAGAGGTTCTGCCTATACTGATCGGTCTCTGTCAACAGCAGCCCCCGATCACTGACCTTCCTTTACTTTCGTTGATCTATAGAAATCTCTTGGAAGCGTCGCAAAAAGTCGAGACCCTGCATCCACACCAGTCTTCGGTGGGCACCGAAGGCCTGAAAGCATGGCAAAACGCCGCCAAAGTTCTTGCGACGCGGAGAGCAAAGATGAAATTATGGTCTGACCTTTTTGTCACTGCCATGAGGGTTGATTGTTGGGAAGATGCCAGATATGTGTGTCGTTCTCGCGCGTTCATTCCCCTCTCATGTACTTACTTGCTTCAGGCCATCGTGCAAGCAAATAAAGAGGGCCCCGATTCGAAGAGTAAGAAAGCCGTCTACTATGCTCTGGTCTTGGCGAATCAGTTAGCCGCCGAAAAGAAAGTCGAAGCCAGTAGAGTGTTAGGCAAAGTTGATCCCGGCAGCAAAATCCAATTCACCCTTGCCCTGCGGCAGATCAAAGACGCATATGATAATTCTCCGAAGCCTACAGTAACCATCATGCTCCAATCACTAAGATGTATTCTAAATCTCTACAGGATGAATCCATACAGATCTCGAGTATGAGTGACCTGCGTTTCATGGCTACTATTTATCAGCGCCAAAATCGTTGCACGGAGCTCTTCGAGCTTTGGGAGCATCCACCACCAGCCATTAAGAAAATCATCGACAGTCACATCCGAGATTTCGAACTCCTCAAAGTAGATGTCGCTCACGAACAAAAGGAATGGAAGCTTCTTGAAAAGACTTGCACGGCAATTATTAGCAGGATCTGGCAGCAGGGCGATCCTACAAGTGTCAGCGATCTTCTTTATGACGTGTGCACAGTTACTTGGAAGGTGTGGCAAAGCTTGCTTGATGCAGCTTCGCACCTCTATTCTCAAACAGAGTAAGTGACCACAACTACAATGATAGCCTTTCATAGCAGACTGACTGGTGTAGAGCCCGGAGGAAGGTTTTTCCGTTGTACGCCCGGATTCGCAAATTGCTTCCAGTAAAGCCCGAGACTCAGAGATCCGTAGGTCTTACGATCTTGTCCTTCGCTTCCTACCTTGACGAACCAAATCTCGAAAATATAAAGCAATTCTATTTTTCGAATTTTCGCGCACCAAGCTGTTTCAATGACCTCCGCCGCTTTGTAGCTCTGCTGCCAGTTGATGAGCAAAGAGATTTTCAATCCGCAATCAGCGAACATGCTCGAGGTTTGGCAATGGAAGGATTTCCCAAGGATGCCTCGGAGTCAAAGATTCTGGTATGATACTCGAAGCATTCCTGACTGTTGGCTTACTAACAGGCTCAGAATGATATGCGAACATGGCACGATGCCGAGGAGCGGGTACTCGAATTTGAGCTTCTCATGATAGTATCTATACCGTATAGTCCTGACCCGGCGTTGCTCGAAAAATTTGTTGGAAATGCACTTAGGCTTTGGCGCATCAAGATAAACACAAGCAAGGCCGATGCGCAATTGGCTTCCTCGTGTATTCGAATTGCACTTCAAGCGCTGATACATTTAATCAACGTCGAATCCCGACCGCGATACCTTTATCAAGCGGCAACGCTTGTTCGATATGCCATCTCTCTCGATCCACAACACCAAGGTAGATTTCTAGGTTTGATGTCAGCCCGGATACACCTAAAGCTCGGCCTGGGAAGCTTTGCGTTTGAACAGTACGGACTCGCTAAAGTCAAAGAGATGTTACATGACACCGTTTCGTGGGTGTTGCTAGCGCGGATCTCGCAATCACACCCATATAGCGTCACTGGTCCGAGAGGCTTCTCAGCCGATGCCGAGTTAGAAAAAGTCATTACGGCTATATCTCGTATGGAAGATCGCACCGATGATCTACTGTACGCGGGTATACAGCAGTTCCG
This sequence comes from Kalmusia sp. IMI 367209, assembly GCA_027946365.1. Lineage (NCBI taxonomy): Eukaryota > Fungi > Ascomycota > Dothideomycetes > Pleosporales > Didymosphaeriaceae > Kalmusia > Kalmusia sp. IMI 367209. The sequence goes on along the minus strand of JAPEUQ010000003.1, from coordinate 787,175 downwards.
TTACGACAAAGCTCTGGACCTACTTGATCTTAAAAACAAACTACGTCTGAGTCTGACAAAGCAATTTTGCATCACTGAAAGACGTCGTATAGCTCGTTTTAAGGGAGAACCAGTGGACAGGTCGCTAGACCTTCCTTTGAGGGGTAAGTTGACCATTATTGAATCTCTAGAGGCCGAAGGCGTTGCCTATCTTCATCAACTCATATGAATCTAATCACACTTTAGATCAAGACAACATATCGGACAATTGCGATTGGACCGCGATTCCATTTATAAATCACTTCCCACCAGGTGCAATGGGCCCCCTTCGTACTATGGACCGTATCACGAAGCTTTGGGTGTACAAGTACCGTATATTAGTCAATATCACAACCAAGGCAGTCTTCAAGGAGTTATCTTTGGATGAGGTAAATTAGACCATTGGATGTGTCATATAAACAATTGCTGACTGGATCCCGGCGTATCAGGCGCTCAATGCGAGTGCGCCTTATCTTACACAATGGAATCTGGAGAATCCTGCAACGCTAAACGATGATGCGGATACCCATGCTCATTTTCATCCTACAGAGCTTGGAATGTTTGAGAAAGTGTGGATGCCAATCTCATCTATACTCTACGCATTGACTCCCACAGGTAAGTGACTGACGCAACTCTTATGTGACTCATGCTTACTATACATGCACAATCAGGAGTTCCTATGATCAAATTCGAATCACTAGGAAACGCCTTCGAAGGTACGTGCCCTGAGTGTAAATATGCAGTGCCTCTACTGACTAATTTGTTTGTCTGTAGTCCTTTTTGCAAAGCTGAAACAGGAGGAAAAAGATCTTGGAGAGCTTTACCAAAAGTTCACTGACAGCAGTCTCAAATGTTTCCCATATTTCAGCGAAGAAAGACTTGCGGCCATGTATGGGCGCCTAGAAGCGCTCCGCGTTCTCAATCGCCTTACTGACTGGTTGCGCCCTATCTCCAAACAGCCCGCGCATCCACTGTACAGGGAAATCACCGTGTCGAAATGCAACCTTCTTCAAGAGAACATCAATGAAATCTACCGGCTCATCCAACTTAATGCGCAAGCAGCTGTTGATCGACTCAAACGGGATGGCGTGGATCATATCAGGGAGCAGATAGCCTGGGGTGAAACCGGCGCTGCAATATTTGAGTCGATCACGGACGAAACCTTGGATCAGTATTCAATGGAGTACGTCGATTCGGCGACTTTTGCGGTGGAGGGAATTTTAAAAGTCCGGCTGGGTTAGGCACTTCCGTCGCACATAACAACAGATGAAGAGGTAGATAACTTCCGGACTATCGAGAAGTCGATGTACAAGTCCGGACAGCTGATTAGTCCGTAAGTACACCATGACCTTAGGGCAGAAATCTTGTGCTTCGCCTTGGGCGATTCATACAGTCCCAGACCCAAGGTCTGTTGATACATTGTCGGCAAAAATTACTCCCTATAAGATAAGATGATACACCAAAAACCTCTCTATGTATTTTCGTCTTGCGATTGTGAACTCCAGTTCTCAAGCTTGTTTACCACAGGTCTGATAGTTTACTTCAAAAATGTCGGTCCCCACATGCGTTCGCACAAGCATGTCGGACCCACGCGGTACCCCGGATGTGTTCACCCGAGCTAAGTCGTTAGCGGCGGCGCGCTCCCCTTCCTCATCCCCACAGTACTTCATACTCCTTTCTTCGACAAGATTCTATGCTCACACGTTGGTTGATACCTTCAATCATGGACGAACATTCCTTCACATTTTCCGAGCTCCGCCCCGAGAACAACTCAAACAAGCAACCCTACATCCGCCTCCTCATCTTCATCAACAAACGCAAGGATATTTCACAGGAGAGATTCCACGCTTGGTGGCGCAGCGTCCATGCGGATCTCGCGGTGGCGGTGGAGGGGTTTGGAGGCCATTGTACGCGATATGTTCAGGTGTGTATCCTACATATATATTCATTGCTTTAGAAAACGAGGAGGCGACTGATTGTGTGACATATCAGTCACACACAACACCCGAGCATAAAGCGGAAATAAAGAAGTTCGGTATGGAACCCCTTCCTTTCGATGGCATGGGCGAGATGCACGTCAAGAGTTTGGAGGATTGGGTGAGTTTTCAGAGTAGTCCTGCGTTCGCGGAGAAGCTTGTTAGTAAGTGTACCCCCCGTAATATAGTCACAAGGTTGATGAAATGATAAGGCGACGGAGCAAATTTCATGGAAGGGCCTATTCAGGTCATGGTAGGGTATGATCATTTGATCTATGGGAGCAAGAACGTGGAAAGTGGAGGGACGGATGGGATTCTGCCAAGTGATAAGAGGTTCAAGGGCGTGAAGGAGTCGAAACTTTAAACGAGGATGTTGGCTTGTGGAGTAGCTGTCTGTGTCTTCTCGTTTCTGTCCTTCGCTTGACGTGGGCTAACCTTCCGCCGGTGCTGCACTAGCTCGATGCGGAGATCATGATGCAAGGCCAAATTAATACTCAGAGTCATCTTAATACTCGTGGACATGAATATGCTCATAGGAAGAGGATTCCAGAGTCTCAGGGCGTTTCTTATGTTCCTGTATGTGAATGCTTCGCGTGGGCGCCATGCTATCATCAAAGCGTACCATCTACAGGCATCACGTGACGCACTCCCTTGGCTCCATTCATGATGTAATCCATAAATCGTCTCAAAGCATCATAGTTACAAGTACCTTGCTGCCATGAAATCGTAGACCATTCCATTCTCATAACACCTTTACACCACGAGTTTGCTCAATTTCTACAAAACATTACGGAACTCCACGTCTACCTCGAGCAGAATGGTCAAAGACAACGACACCGTCATTGAGTATGTTAAATTTAAACTATGCATGACCCCATAGCTAAGATGCGGGCAAAGGGAGTTCAACGACCTCGTCAACATGTCCGCATCCGAGCTCAAAGACTGGCTCGGAAGCGACGAGTCCACTGGTTCAGGATGGTAAATGTTTCCCTCCTTAGTCCTCCTTGCCTCCACCCTTACACCCATAGGTCCAAAGATGACGGCAGCGGGGAGACTATCGGTCATGAAAGTGGGCGCAAGATCATCGCCATCTTGGAGAAGAATCCCAAGAAAGATCCGCAGAAGTATGATCAAGATGATATCGATCATATGAGGAAGGTGGCGGCGTATTGCAAGAGGCACCTCGCGCAGGAGGAGAAGGCGAAGCAGGATACGAATAGTAAGAGTTATAAGAGTTTGAAGAATTGGGGCCACGATGCACAGAAGACGTAGGGTAGGGTTATGTTCAGAACTATCCGTGTGTATCTCGTAAAAGTGTAGCGGGCTCATAACTTAAGATGATGGGCTTAGCTGTGGAGGACGTACCGATTATCAAGAAGTGAGCTGTAATAGCCGTAATCGTATTCTACATCACTTGTAAAGGTTTTCATGTCGCTCGCCTCTTGTCATCTTCCAAGATATCGTGGGGGCTATTGCTCAGCACGAGACGCATCAGCAAATAAGCAGCCCAATTATCGTAAGCTCCATAGACCGACAACAAGTGCCAGCCACATCTTCCTATCTCGTATAGATCGAACCATTGAGAAAGCTAGCCAGTACAACGTTGTTCCAGATCGCATACGCTTGCTCAAAAGATGAGCTAGGTTTGGTACCTTGCATAAATCAACGTCTGTCATATACCCAAGATAGGAATAAACTAGGAGATGCAGCAGAGCATCGTGAGTTTTCTTCAAGACTGCTGATGAGCCCATAAGCTTATGTGCTCGTGATATGCACTTCCGTCACACTGAAGGCTGCCGCGAGCTTCACGAATTGACCTGCTGAAGATTGTATTCGCCAGGTCAAACCCGTGGCGCGAACGAGGCTTCGCAAAGACGGCTAAGGTATCTTCTGATTCGAGAAAATGGATGCTCGGGGTCCATCAGACGGTCCGCGATCCGGTACCTGGAGCACGACCATCGCAAGGCTGCGTGAAGCATAAATTCACCGCTCCTCTCTCTACCAGTATTCTTCCGCATCCCCAGCATTAATACCAACGAGGGCTTCATACAGTTGCTTGTTTCTGCTAGTCATCACTCGGATCCCATTCCATCATGCGCTTCACACTCCCCACCCTCGCCGCTCTCGTGGCTATGACCACCGCGGCCCCATCTTCGTCCATAAACCCCCGACAGGTCGAGTGGCATGCTGTCGGCGAGCTCTACAGCGCCGGCGGCTGCACGCCCCAGTCCCTCATCTTCGGAGACCCCATTTTCGGCGCTGCAAATACGTGCCACCCACTGGACCGCAACGGCAATGTGCCACCCATTGTATCGTACAAGACCATCTCTGTAAGCGCTGGGTGCACAGGTGAGCTGATCCGGAAGTTGGGGGGAGGGTGATATCTGTGTGGAGAAGGCTGATTAGGCATGTAGTGAGCTTGTTCTACGACGATCAGTGTTCGCAGCCCGCTGGAGGGTTCTCCGCGGGGCTGAATGGGTGTGTGCAGGGTTCGCAGCCGTTTGAGAGTGCGATTGTAAATTGTCCTGCCTGAAAGAATTGTGGTTCGAGAGGAAAGGGAGTCTGCAGGATAGGCAGCCGTCGATTTTAGTAGATCTGGAGTGCACAAAAGCTACCCATTCATTGTAGTAATACACTCTGTAAAAGCAATAGCTCTGATATCGATTCATGGCTTGATTCGAATTCTATCCTGCTCCAAAGATAAATCTCCAATAGGCATAATGCTCGCAAGTGCTACACTAATCCCGTCGCTGAAAGATAGCTCAGACACCCTACGCCAATATTGCTCCACAAACGTAAGAATGCTAGTATACCCTTCAAGTTTCCTCGTTTCACTTTCGCCTTGAGCTCCTCCATTAGTCGTTGCCCCAACAGCAAAATGATCAACGAATTGCGAGAACGTATTGCCTTAGCTAAAAGGAAGTAATGATCATTCGATGAAGGAATAGAAGTTGATTGCTCGGATTGTAATTGTACAGAACCACGAGTTGGCCACAAGGGCTCCTGAGCTAAATGTGGCCACTGAGGTAAGGTCTGTGGATCGTACATAGAAGACGGGAAGGGACAAGGGATAGCTAATACATGAACAAGGCCACTGGACAGTAGTGCAGGCTGATTTTTAGGTCGTCTCGATGCCTAGTCCATTTGGGTCGGCTGTGGCAAGGTATGTGGATCATACACGCGCTCATCCTCGTCTTCGTCTTCATCGCTGTCGTCTCGCCTCTCCATATCATCTGCATCTTGCATTTCTTCATCTTCATCGGCGAAATCATCTTCCCCGTTCGCTCGCGCGCTGCCATTCTCTAGCTGCCGGTTAGAGCCCTTTGGTCTGGTGCGAACCACGCCCTTATTCTCTTCCCATCGGTCCATTCGTCGCATGGCGCGATTCAACATCTTAGCACGGTAGTATGCCTCCTCGCCATGATCATCAACTTCACCGCCATAGTCGAGGGGTACTAAACCTGCAAGTAGGGGAGGTTGTGATCTGTTCCCAACCTCACCATCTTGCTGGTATGAACTATTTGCTTCTTCTTCCGAGTCGTATCCATCTTGAACACCCTTGCATCTTATCCAAGCTCGTAATAGTGGGGATTGTGCCTTTCGACGTTGAGCGGCAATCTTGTACTCTTTCCGAATTCCACGGTCAAGGATGACGTCGACGCGTCGACGACGGTACTGTTCGACAGCGAGTTGGTGCTGTGTTAGCGGCCGCGTGCGCTTGTGCGTCGGGTCTGAGCCATTTAGGGGTAGATAAAATCCGTGGGGTCCGGAGAAGGTAGATGCATTACCGGAAGGTGATTGCCCGTCTTGAGAGTTCGCAGCGTCCAACTTGGATTTGAAGCCTCGAGCGGTAGAAGCAGCTTTGCGAGACCAGTTGCCACGCCCTGGTCCCTTGGGTGCAGGTGTGGAGGCAGGTCCTTCTTCATTCAAAAGTGTGTTGATGCGCATGTTTGGCGTAGCTTTCTTCCCCGTATTGTAAACGCTTCCAGGGGGCGAAGCTGAGCGTGTACGATCCGTGTCTGAACCGTAGTCTCGTTCTATGAGCGACCGTGCGAGCTTGCTTCCTCGTCCTCTTGCGGAGCCTTGGACTAATTAGACTCAATATTCTAGTGGTATTGGCGGAATAGGCTTACCGTGTGAAGGCGACTGTCGCTCCCGCCCAGGAGTAGATGCGCCGTCATCAGCCACTACCGAAAAAACTGGGTTCTGGTTGAATGCTTTCTTGTTGGTGCGTTTAGGGCCGGTCACTACAGGGGCCATATCACTGGCTAGTATGACTAGGTACTGTCAGTATAGTATCATGCTTGGAGTTGAAATGTCGTACCGGTTCTCTCTTTCCGCTTCTGCTCGCCAAATTCCTGCTCCTCGATTGTATCAACATTCTCCAGGGCTTCGGCTTCCGGTGTAAGGAATTCGAAGGGCGGGCATTTGATAGGCAGGTTGTTCTTCACATTCTCCTCGGAAGATGCATACTGCCCCGGTCCAAAAGGATTGCTCAACGCGTCCTCCTTAGAGAAGTCGCTCTCAAGGTACCACCACATGAGCCATAGGAAGGCGGTCGCTCTGCTCCGACTGCTGAGATTGGGTCGCATTACGAGGTCGAAGAAGTCTCGTGGCGGCGCGAAGTGAACTTCGGAGATCTTGGGTGCATATTGTGAGAGGACGAAGATGAGGTTGACGGGGTTCGTTCGCGGAACTGGCTTGTCCATGATGTCTTCAATTGTGCTCGGCTGCTCAGTATCCTCTGTGGCGCCCTTGAGTATAGACTTCAGCCGCGGGGCGTCCTGAAGCTGCTTGTATGCGTTCGGGTCTTGGTGGGCTTGGAGGGAGGGGATCGAATGGTAGGTACGCAGTTGGGCTCGCATTTCCGGAAAGACTGCAGATAGTTAGTGGAATGCATGGCTTGAAGCGCTGCTATACTCACAGTTCAGCGTGGTGTTCATCCTTCCCACGTTCACCAGGAGGCACACCATGGCCATGTTGACAGCGGCCGGCCGCTCTGTCAACAGCTTGTCCTTCAGAATCTTGCTGCACTTGCTGCTCTTGGCCATAGCATCCAGGTAGATATCCGCGAACGTAAAGCCCTTCTCGCCGTCCATCTTGGAGAAGACCTTCTGCTCATCGTCAAATACGTATTTGAGAAAGTCGTATTGGATGTCCTTGCGCCAGAGCGGAATGCCGTCGTCCTTCTTCAGATGTCGAATCTTGTTACCCGAGTATACCGAGGAGACGCTCCCGTTGGCATTGCGCCGCATTGTTGTGGGATTCGCCGTGTAGTACGGGCGCTGCGACTTGGGCGCATCTTCGGAGTCGCCTTGGCCAGTCTCGCTCTCGTCGGGGCCAGGCGTGTTCGGCAGCGAAGGAGGCGTGGGTTTTGACTCTTCCATGGCGGATGGGTCGGCTGCGAGGATGTGTCGGAGGCTGTTGCGCGAGTCGGGCTCGTCGCGGGCGGTTGCCGCTGATGAAGTCGCATCCATGCTGAGCTCGGTCGTCTTTGTGTAAGGGTTCGGGGGCGCAAGGGTGCCGTGCGAGCCTGAGCACCTTTCAGACCAGGCGCATAGAAATTGAGGCAATGGACCTCACAAATGAAAGCTAGAAAACGGCACAAGCACCCTGTGCTCGTAGATCGACTCAACGAAGCTCTCATCCATGATCACCAGCTTGCGGAATAACATAAATCCGGTGAGGTTCTAGACGCACATGCCTCATTGAATTCACGTGCAAGCACCAATGGCCCACTACCCTGCGAGACTAAAAAATCGCCACCAACCACGTCGCATTGGTTTATGGTTCTGCTGAGGAAGCACATACACGAAATAGACACGTTTCGTTTGTTGAGTCCAGTGCATATCATTCACCTATACATGAAGCATCTGAAAGCCAGCTCAAGCATCACGATTACAAACGCACGTGTAGAGAAGTACTCGCATTTGGAGCAGCATAGTAAGCTCCGCAGACTAATCTATAAATCCATAACTGTCCAACTCATGCTTTTTGATGATTCCCGCCTCCCTGTCATGAGAGGGTCGCTGTTAATGCAAACCAAAGCCTTTCCACCGCGAGCTGGCTCACGCAGCCGTAATAGCCGCCGCAAATTGGGGTATCTCCTTGCAAAGCCTCCATGAAGCTCATTATAGAAAGGATTAACCCAGGTGAACGCCATCTATGTGCGATGAACCAGCAAACTTTTCCGTCGTCCAAAAAGATCCACGCTGAGAGCTCTCCGACTTGAGAGAGACGACGAAAAAGACGCTCGTCGAGGGGTATGACAGGGAAAGGAATCGCTTTTAAGTTAAAACCAAAATGAAAACAAGTCGCTGGCATCGTTCGAAAGCCCGAAATTGGAAATCTATCTGGAGGCCCCAAGCAGCATGAAGACCAGGGAGGGCGACGGCATAAAATGTTCGTAATGCGTTCCTAGAAGAGGTAGACACCTCCGTCGTCTAAGGATCGAACTCCAGTGGAGGTCGACCGCGTGTGTCCTGGGTATGCAGCAGAGCTCGAAAGACGCATGTTTGCAAAGAAACAAGTCTATATGCTGGTTGGGGTATGAGTTTCCGAACTTCCGAAGGATGGCCGGATTGATCGCAAAATAAAACAGAGAACCGATAGAAGAAAAAGGAAATGTTCGTCCAGGGCATCTAGCATGAATGGTTCATGCGTAAGCGCCTCTACCGCTATGAGCGGCGAGAGGCCCAGGTATCGATTGCGAGAAGATAGGAGATCCAGGGCCTCGTGTTTCCATGGACAGAAGGTGTTTACCACCAAGAGTTGCCGCCAGGGCCGGACGGGTTGCCGTAGCTTCCGCCGTAACCACCACCTCCACCTCCGCTGTAGCCACCAGCAGGAGGACCATAGTTGCTAGGTGGAGCGTAGCCGCCTCCACCAGAGAAGCCTCCTTGCGGTGCGCCACCCCAACCTCCTCCCCCGAAGCCGGAGTTGCCTCCGCCACCACCTCCGTTGTAGCGACGGACATCACGAGTGGCAGCAGAACCGCGACCGCGACCTCCGCCGCGACCTCCTCGTCCGCCGCCGAAGCCAGAGCCCTCGCGAGCGATGCTCTCCAAGAAAGTCGGAACTTCCTGGTTGGCCTCCTTCAAGAGTTCGATAAGATCACGGACAACCCCGCGGTTGCCACGATTGAAGAAAGCAGTTGAGATACCGGTGTTTCCGGCACGGCCAGTACGACCAATACGGTGAACGTAGTCGTCAATATCAGTCGGGAGATCATAGTTGACGACGTGCGTGACATTCGGTATGTCAAGTCCTCGAGCTGCAACAGCAGTGGCAACAAGGATAGGGCAACGACCAGTACGGAACATCTCCAATGCCTTCTCACGCTCGCGCTGCGTACGATCTCCGTGAATAGAGGTAGCGGGGAAGCCCTGGTTGATGAGGAAGTCGGAAAGCGAGTCGGCCATGCGCTTCGTCTCGACGAAAATCAAAGTCAAACCAGCACCATGCGTGTGCAAGATATCGAGGAGAACCGAGCGCTTGTCGACGTCCTCAACATACTCGACCTTCTGGGTGATGTTCTCTGAAGTGGAACCAACACGACCGACTGAAAGGAAAATGTACTCCTTCAAGAAGTCGCGAGCGAGCATCTGGATATCTCGCGGGAAAGTAGCGGAAAACATTAGGGTTTGACGCCCAGCGGTAGGGGGCATATCCTCGCCCTCGACAATACGACGGATCTGGGGCTCGAAACCCATGTCCAGCATACGATCGGCCTCGTCGAGAACAAGGTATTTGATGTTATGAAGAGAAATACGGCCACGCTCAATCAAATCGATCATGCGGCCAGGAGTCGCAACGAGCAAGTCACAGCCCCGCTCGATCTGGCGAAGCTGAGAGCCAATGTCGGCACCACCGTAGACAACGCACGGGCGGACCCAAGAGCGGTACGCGAACTTGCGTGCCTCGTCGTAAATCTGAGACACCAGCTCACGCGTCGGAGCGAGGATGAGAGATGTGGGGTAAGCCTTGCGCTGACGACCATAACCATAGCCTCCAGACTGAGGTGCGGGGGTAGCGCTAGGGCCTGTCTGATAAGCCTGGGACAAGATGGGGAACAAGAAACCACCAGTCTTTCCGGAACCGGTCTGGGCACAAGCCATCAGATCACGACCACCCATGACGATGGGGATCGAGTACTTCTGCACTGGTGTCGGGACCTTGTAGCCAGCAAGTTCGATGTTGCCGATGAGGAGGTCGTCGAGTGGGGGGTTTGTGAAGGTGGTGACGGGTTCAGGGACGCCCTGACCGGAGGCTTCGACGGGGATATCGTCGTACTTTTCGAAGTTGATACCGGTATGCTGCTTCGACGGGTCATTGGGGACACCGTAAAGCTCACGCTCCACGCGCGGGTTGGAAGGACCTGGGATGTGCTTGCCGTCCCTCCACTGTCCATCGCCAGACCCACGTGCAGAACCGCCGGAACCGCCTGCACCTGGTTTGCCGTAAGCATTAGGATCGAATTTGCCCGGGCCGGCGCCGTTCCAACCGCCGTTACCGCCACGGGCTTGGGGAGGTGCATCGCTACCTCGAGGAGTGAAGCTCTGAGCATTCGCATTCGCCCAGTTGCCGCCACCGCCGTTCATACGCTGGGGAGGAGGACCTCCATATCCGCCGCGCCTACGTGCTGTTAGCAATGCTAGGTTTTTAATCGATGTGTGGAGTACTGACTCTGGGCCCCAGGCGCTGCCGTTCATGGCGGCACCGCCACCGTTCATCATGGGCGGGGGTCCGTCCATCTGAGGTGGCGGGCCAGCCTGCTGCTGACGGCGCAGGTGAGGGGGGATGTAGGCAGAGCGCTCAGCTTGGAAACCGCCGGGAGCGTGCTGGGAGTCGTGCATAGAGAGACGACCGATATCGAGTTGATCAGCCATGCTGGGTCGAGGGTTTGGTATTGACGCTTGGGGGGGGTGTAAAATTTCTAGATCGGCGGGTTCGTAATCGGTCGATATTATATGCTCCGGCACTCGTATGGCGAGTAACAGAGAATTACGGAGAGTCTTCGTGAAGACGAGAGTCGTCAAGAGGCAGCCAGAAACGCGCCTGAAACTCTTCGTGAGAGGAAAAAGGGAGAACCTCTTTCCTTTAAAAACGACCGAAGAAATGAGAGCGAAGACCAAAAGAGTGGACTTCACCGGGGATGTAGTGGTGAGTTGAAAGCGCACACAGGAGGGGTTTGTGTGAGAGAGTTTTGGAGAGAAGGAGTGACAGGGCAGGCTCGGGCAGACTGAGTGAAAAAGGTTCTCGTCTTCGCCACGGCCGCGCTAGTCCGCATTTGTCGCTTACCGGGCCCGAGCGGTGAGAAGCCGGGGCGCGATTTGCGGCGGTGAGCCTCAAAATCTCTTCGCGCACGATGTCACTGGCCGTCATTCGCACTGCGGCGCACTGCGTCACACAATTATTTTCGCTGTCGCGCCCGCCGGCTAGCGCGGTCGTGACACTGAGCTCTGGGGCGCACGGGACAGATCTACGTCCCGCAAACCAGGCAAGGGACCGTTGGTGAACGTGCTCGTATATTCTTACAGGTACTACATCACGATATCTACGCCTACGCCATGCTTTTCGGCTTGTAGCCAGACGACCTGCCCCCAACGCTACGTAGAAAGAGCGCACAGACTGCGACAATAGCACCTATGAAGAAAAACTTTTGCCCGAGCGATAGACCATCGTCAATGTCGCTGCTGGTTTGTGCTGGAACCGGAACGGAGTCATCCTCTAGCTTGATTGCTGGCTCTGCGACATCAGCAGCGTCTGCCAATGTTTGCTGTGAAGTAATATCGAGATTGTCGCCACTAATGGCAGGCTCCGCTTCGCCATATGTATCTTAAGAAAAGGGAAGTATCAGCGCCTCTCCATCTGGTCCGCAGCCACGGTAAGGGTCTATAGCTCATGCTGGATACCTTCTTCCGGAACCTCCAACTCGCCACTCTTAGCGATCTTGATCGTCTTCACCGGCTTGTCGCCTGCTCCCTTGGGCACGTTCTCGATGGCATCCACGACTTCGTAGCCCTCGAGGACCTCGCCAAAGACGACATGGCGGCCGTCGAGCCACCCGGTGACAACGGTGGTGATGAAAAACTGTGAACCGTTCGTGTCTGGTGCACATTAGTCAAAGGTAGCCTGGTGTACCCCATGATTACATACCCTTTCCAGAGTTGGCCATGCCTAGGTCTGTCAGCTACAATTGCATAGATAGCGGGGATGCGGGGTCACTCACTGAGCAGCCCCTTCTTGGAGTGCTTGAGCTTGAAGTTCTCATCGGGGAACTTCTGGCCGTAGATAGACTTGCCGCCAGTGCCATCACCGTTCGTGAAGTCACCGCCCTGGATCATGAAGGCTTTGATAACGCGGTGGAATGTGGACCCCTCGTAGCCGAAGCCCTTTTCACCGGTAGCTAGGGCGCTATACATCTGTAAGCTCGTACCCATGCACTCAAATCAGTGCATCATACCGGAAGTTTTCTGCTGTCTGTAGAGCTGTCAGCTTGGTTCTAGAGATAAGCAGAGTCAATGTACCTTCGGCACGGTCTTGCCGTACAGACCCATCACAATGCGACCAAGCTTCTCATCGCCATGCTCGATGTCGAAGTAGACCTTGTGGGTGATCTTGGGGCCTGTATAGATTTGTCAATGCCCTTCCTTGCCAGCTCATGCTTCATGGACTGCAGCGCTGTGTGCACTCACCCTTAGCAGCCTCTGAGCCCTGGGCAAAGAAGGCAAAGGTAATGGTAAGAATCAGCAGCGCTGACACAACGATGCGCTGAAGAGAAAACATAGTGCCTGGTTGACCTGGGTCCAATTGGGGTGGGTGGGGTTTTATGGACAGTTGGACCCTCGAGTAGCAATGGTGGCCGCTTCCTGAAACGTGGTGGCTCCCGCGATCGGCATTTCCTTTCTCCGTGCTTTACCGTTTCGCGACCCTGGTGAGGCGCTCCTCAAACTTATTCGAAGGGCCACACCAAGCAGCACAGCCTGCGCCTCGACGACATCATGGTAGGAAATCAATTGATTGAAGTCGAATCGCGCTAATGCATTGTAGCCTTTCATCTCTAATATCAACTTCACGGAGGGGACGCTTGTAAAAGTACGTGACCCATGCCAATCTTTGTCTACCAAGTTAACAATTGCACAGCGCTCCCTCGAGACCTTCTTCGGCATCGGTCCCAAAGTGTCGCAAAGCATCATGGCGCGCTTCCACATCCAGCCTTGGGCGAAGGTCGGCAGCTTGAAGAATAGCACCCTTCTAGACCTTACCGCAGAACTGTCAAACATGAAGATCGAGAACGACCTACGACGAGAGATCCAGGACAATATCAGGCGATTGAAGGATATGGGCACGTATCGGGGACGAAGGCATGCTATGGGACTGCCGGTGCGCGGACAGCGGACAAGGACACAGGTGAGCACATCGCTGCAATGTGAAGATGACCGGCAGCTGACCGCTACAGATCGCAACTGCAAGGCGGTTGAACAAGACGAACCGTGGCGGGGACGGGCGATTAGGGATGTAAAGAGAAGGGGGCAACTTTGTACAACACAAGTGTAATGAGAAAAAGAAGATCTGTACCATATCAACATACCCTTCGATCAAATATCTTGAATTCATCGTTCAACTAGGAATCCCAACGCTGCCTTGCCACATCGAAATATACGTTGCGTGCTTCAGAGTGCGGAAACTATGCGGTCACCTATGCGTATCGTGACAGGATACTAGTGAACTGGCCAAGTGCCCAAGAGTGCACGAGGAAGTGTGCTACTCCAGGATATGTGATTCGTACGAAGCCCATTCACGTATCCCAGATGCATTTTAATACACTACATATTGGCAAATGTATCGAGTTTGGTGATGGAGAAGGTCCGGTATCTATGTGAATCACGGGCACTGAGGGTGCTGTGCCAGGCCATACATGTATCGATAAATCAAATGAAATCTCTTTCATCACCAGATGAAGTGTACTACGAACCTCCAGACACACAAGCAACAAATTCTGCATATCAGCCTCAAGTTATTTCAGGAAAGACACTATGTAAAGTAATTGCACAGATCCATAGATGTTTTCCAGACATGTTCTGATATCGCGAACGTTCACTAGCCGTTTCCCCTACCTAATGTCTAGTAATTGATTGTCATTTCCTTACATCATAGAGTAGGAGCAGTCCACACTATTACCATCGACTTTAAGCAAAGACCTTAGCATTAGGCTCTGCCTAGGCTACCACAACGGAACGAATCACTCCGTTCGTTCGAGCTTAGGTATCAACATCAACTATGTATACCGATTACTAGCTAGCTACAAGCAATCACCGGTATACAAGTTGTCGGTGACAGAGCCTGACCATTGCGATCCTGCCAAAAGCTTGGTGTGAGGGGTAGTCCGGAGACCGTCATCGAACTCGAAATATGATTGGGTTGTGCCTTCGGGACTCATGATTGTATTTGGCTGTTCGGTGGCGAGGCTGCTTATCTCGGCGATGTTGATCAGTTTCAAAGGAAGTGGAGCTATGAATGGTCTCTTGCGGGGAGTTCAACTGGAGGTTGGTACCCAGTAGAGAGAGCTATGCATTGGTATCAGGTCTAGATTTAGTGTCAAGAGGCTTCTTCCAGTCTACCAAAGAACTGGAATACAGCCTTTAGTCCATCGTTCTGTTTCTTCAAGATGCCGAGTGGCCCCGAGCACAGACGCCGTCGAATCGGGAAGCTCCTATCCAAGTCGTATACGCTCGGCTGGCGGTGACACGGAGGCGCTATTGGGTTTGCGCAAGGGCCCCCCCTCCACACATGTGCACCGCAAGGATCGTTGGATCGTTGGTTCGCTTTTGTTCGTAAGGGGCGGTTATCGAAAGCAGCGTCGAGTGTACGTTTGTAGATGTTCCCTGCCCGATCGGGTAGGTACGCCGTGTACCTGCGTCTGCTGTTGCCAACGGCGATCCTGGGATCTCTAACGCTTCCTCCTCGGGTACCTGCAAGCAGCTCGTCAGCACGACTGGAACCAACTCGATAGGCTGTTTCAGTGTGGAAAAAGGGTCTCATGGAATGGGTTTCGTGAGAACACGAGCGCTTCGGCTGGTCCAAGACTTGCAGAATCTGGGAGGTTCTTGGAAGTTTTGAGTTTGGCTCGGATCCAGCTTGGTCCAGATCTTCCCGCCGTGTGTTGCTTTCCGCTGGGCGCAGCGGTTTGGGGATCGCAATTACTTTCTGCTGTGACAGGCTCGGCAGCAATGCATCCCGGGTGAAGTGCGCGTGGGCCGGAAGAAGCGACACCATCTCGGATCCTGGGCGTGTCCGCCAGGACAGCGAGCAATCACTCCGTAATGAGGTCAAGACCATCGAAATAGCATCCTGCTGCATCTAGAAGGACATGCGGTGGTTATCATCTGCAAGCCCCCAGGCGCCGGCGAGGGACACCTCATCTCCACGCAGCGGCGTTTATGTCGTACCGCACCAAAGGTTTCCCTAGGCCGCTGTCTCTCTGTCCTTCAACTTCGCCTGGCGCTGGTCTGCTGTCGTGAGCGGCCCCAAAGGGTAACGGACACTCTGGACGTTGTTAGACGACGTCGGATGCAGCAACTTGCAGCTTCGCACTGCATACCGGCCGTCAAGTTGCGGCGGCTAGACGGCGCGCATGAGGGATGCGGGAGTTGGCAACTGAACACAAACCCCCCCCCCTTCTTCAACCCAGCGGCTGCAGTGTCTTGCGCAAAGGTGTTATAGTGACTGCTGGACATCGTACGACTTTGGCGCACTAAGTTGTTTCCACAATGCGATTACCAGATCAGCCGTCGACGCCAGAGCCCGCTGTGTGGCTGCACAGGCCGTCTCAAACATCAAGTGTCGTGACATTCTCCACACTTGCAGAAGCACAGTCCCCTCGTTCTACTGTAGGACGGCAGATAAATTACATACAGAACGGCCGGCGACGAATGGGCCTTGGAGGATCACCCTGACTTCGAGGGCGGGGTCCACTTCTTGGAAAAGCTTCGCGCCATCCGCTGCGATTCCAGTGTGTGTGTGCGCCGCCACCAGACACTCGCAGCCATATCGCGCCCCGCCAATGAAGTTACAGAAGAGAATCAGACGTCTCCTTTCCGCTCACCGCCTGACGCGCTGGACTGCCTCCAAGAGAGTGGGCTCTCCTATCTGCTATAGCAGGGGGGCCAGAGCACTACTCGGCGCGCTGGCCAGTGATGTGTGCTCCACGCAGAGCCTTGGGCGGGTGCTATTCGACGGGCCTCTTCGCTGTCGGCCAGCAGCAGACGGCCACATGGGTCGGCTGTGATAGAGAGACGAGCAACCCAGCGATGGTGATGGCGGGCGGCGGGCGCGTCCAATTGCGGGCGCAGACGGGGTTTTGGCGCCCACGCAGTCGTAGGGCCGCTTTGGATACATGTTTCAGCTTTGTGTACGCGGAAGGGCGGACGCCATCTGCTTGCAGCCACGACATGGTCGCAAAGGTGGAGGAGCAGACAAAGCGAGCGCCTGGCGGCTCGTCAAGCACTCGGCTGCTCAGGGCTCGACGCAGGAACGTGGAGCAGGCCTGGTTCACTCGCCGGGCGGGCGCTGGAATGGGAAAAGGCCTTGGGGCTCTCATTAATCTCCCTGGCCGCCCGGCACATCGCCATATGTACAGTCCTTGCTCGTCCGGGCATTTCGCGTGGGCTGCGAGAGCCACCTGACTCCGGCGCACTCTTCTTGCATGCGTACGAAGCCCGCCGGCCTGGCCTCCCGACTGTATTCACTTTGCCAGTCGCCAGTCGCCAGTCGCCAGTCGCCCGTCTCCCGGAGGCCCGCCGTGGATTGTTCAATGCGCGGCACGCAACAGCTCCCAGACGGCAGCAAACATTACGAGACGCACTCCACTGTGTCAGTTCCAGTCTAGCGAGAGGCAGGCCCCATTTTAGAGGAGCCCATCCTTGTCTGTGCAGCTAGGCTGGTTTAAGCCAGCATTACAACCGAAGGTCATGCTTCAGCAACATGGAGAGCAGACAGAGGACTCCCAAACCACCTCGTCTTCGACGCCAGAACGTTGACCCTCCCGCCCCTCCGCCCCCGCCCCACGCTCTCCTCGCAGGCTGAGGGCATCCGCACGCTGCGCGAGCCGACGCGCCCGAACCTCCAACCACTCTCGCCTCTCGACTCGCGTTCCTCGCCGCGGCGGCCAACACCCAGCCCGCTACATCCAAGTCCCTTCTCAGCTGCTAGCAGCGGACCAGCAGCCCAGGCGCCACGCTCACTCCAGTCCTCACTGCCGTATCAGGACGGCCCCCGCTCGCCGCGAGAGAAGCTTGATGCTCTGATTGCGGAGGAGGACATTCACACATCAGCACCGGCGCCCGTCCAGGGAAGCCCACCTACTCCACCGCGAATCTCTCTCCGAGGCGGCACCCAGCCCGCCAAACCTTCCTCGTATGCGAAGCTACGGAACGTGTCTGCCCCAGTCCTGTCCTCGGCTGGCATTTCGCCTCCAGCATCTCCCGTCGCCATGCCTCCCCCTTCGCGACCGAACCGAGCAGAAAACCGCCCTGCACCCCCGCGCAATCCGTCAATAGACTCAGCTGCCTCTTCAGTGTCTTCGAGTGCCTCGCACGCGTTCAGGGGGAACCCTAACCATGCGCCGAAGCCGTCACAGGACACAAGCACATCGCACCCGCCGGATATGGCTGCGCTCATAGCAGCCGCCGGGTCGCCAGAGGCAGCGCTGCTGGCACTGTGGAAAGAAAAGCAGAGCGCATCTAGCCACAGCACACAACTCTGGCGGTTGGTTGAGAAACAGCGGTCCATGATCATTGGCCTGCAAAAAGACCTGGAGCGGTCATTGAAGGACAAAGACCGTTACCGGAAGAAGCTCAAAGAGTACACCAACCAAGTCCCACCGATACCCGGCGCACCCCAAAGATCCGACACATTCGATTCTGTCGTGGAACGTGACGAGAGCCAGTCGCCTGCTCCCAGCGAGAGACAGGAGGATCTTGCCAAGGCGAGCACGGTGACACGACCCGCTGAACACAAAGCATCACCGCTCACACAGGAAACATCCGCTGCGCAATTGCTCTCGGATTCGCAATTGGCACAGTCGCCGTCACAGTCCTCGGATGCTCACACCGCATCCGGTCCCTCGTCGGCCATAAACTCTCCAACCGACTATTCCGTAAAGCCGCTTGCTATTGCTAGCAAAGGTCTTGGTTTGAGCGCTCTCGTGAGCGAAAGCACGCCTACTGTAGAGCGGCCGACTGAGTCTCCAAAAGCAACCTTCCCCCTACGAAAAGCTTCAACAACCACCGAAAATAATTTGCAAGCGCCGCAGCTGTCTCTCACTCAGGCAACACCAGTCATAGGGGGAGATGGGTTTGAAGCACCCCCACCAAAACCTGCGCAAGCATTGCGGAAAGCGCCACCGGCTCCGCTCAACCTATCAAAGCCCGTGAAGACGAGTGCACACCTGCTGCAGGTCGATCCTGGAGAGAATGACGACTCTGATGATTACGACGATACTTTGGAGGTAGATGAGATCCCGATTGTTGAGCGGGGAAGGCGTAAAACGCGTGAGGAAGACGACCGTGTCCGAGAAGCTATGGCAATGAAGGAAGACGAGGCGCGAAGCAAGTCAACGAAGAAGAAGAAGAGCGAGAGCAAGAGCAAATCAAAGGTCTCTTCTCCGGAGTCTTCTGAAGATCATGAACACCCTCCTACGGCCAGTCTGTCGCCCCGTCAGTTCAGTCCTCTCCAGGCTGGGCTTCCTTTGTCTCCGCGACACCCACCTGCCAATTCCCTCAACGCTCTTCTCAGCCCCACCAACTCAGACAGCTCCATGGTAGCCCAGCGCAGCGTAGTCTCTTCACCTCTGATGAGCCCCGGTCTGCCAACGAGCCCTCGCCCAGGAGACAGACCGCTTGGATCGCCATTGCCAAGGAATCCGAAACAGAACATGGCTTCACCTCCACTGTCTCCAAGGACCATCCCTAATGGGATGCCCCCACCAGCAACACGGGCTCCGCGACAACCGGTTCCGCTACCACCAAACACACCTCAGTCCTACACGTCGCCCCAAACAACGCGGCCTGAAGCACCTAGCCAGCCAAAACAACAGACGCTGGGGTCAGATCTGTTGAAGCCGCCTTCGGCCCAACCAAGCCCAGAAGCGGATTCGAAAGATATGCAAAGCTCAGAATATGTGTATCGTGGACTTTTGTCTGATCAGTATCCTGGGCTTCTGCTCCCCCCTAATGCGTTACCATCGATCGAAGTGAAAGTGTCTTCATCCCGACTCCGGCCATCTCGCATGAGCTTCTTAGCACCCAAACCTCAGGAAGAGGACCCCGTCTTTCATCTGGCGATTTATGCACGGTCCGATGGGAAGCAGCTATGGCGCATGGAGAAGACCATTGTAGCACTACCCGCTTTGGATGCACAGTTGAAGTCACTCTGTGACTTTCCTGGCAAACTTCCTGACCGAGCCTTATTCAGTGGGCATGCACCTGCTAGGGTCGACGCGAGAAGAGCAGCTTTGAACCACTACTTTGACACCATCCTTGAGACTCCTATGAACGAACAAGCTGCCCTCGTTGTCTGCGAATTCTTTTCGACAGACGTGATCGGCGCCCAAAGTGGAGACACCTTGGCCCCTGAACCGGCGGCACCGCAGGCCGCGCCCGCGCCTAAGAGCAAGCAGTTGAAAGAAGGATACCTCACGAAACGAGGCAAGAATTTTGGTGGTTGGAAGGCACGCCATTTCGTACTCGACGGTCCTGAGTTCCGATACTATGAGGTGGCAGGCGGTGCGCATCTTGGCACAATCAAACTTTTGAACGCTCAGATTGGCAAACAATCTCAACAGCAGACGAACCAGTCTCCGCAACGCCGTGATGATTCGGAGGATAACCAATACCGACATGCTTTCCTGATTCTGGAGCCAAAACGCAAGGATTCTTCGAGTCTGGTACGTCACGTGCTTTGCGCGGAGAGTGACGAGGAAAGAGACGCCTGGGTTGAAGCTCTGCTGCAACACGTTGATTGGCAAGAAGAAACTTCACCCGTAGAAACGCAACCCCCAGCGAGTGCCCCTAAACCTGCAGTCCTCACCAAAACGCAAGGCAAAGATTCATCTCGTTCTAGAAGAAAAGACAGCCCGGAACTAGACAACAAGCCTAGTCGATTGCAAGGCCTGAGCTACGATGATACGATCGCCGCAGAAGCTCCTATGCGCGGCCCAACGCACAGGGAAGCCAAAGAAGCTCACGCACATTCCCCTAAGACTGGTTCGTTTTCCAGTGAAGGCTCCCGGAATTACCCCTCTATCTCTGGCCCCAGTAACGGTGCGCCTATCCAAAACTTGGAGATCTGGGGCAATAAATCACTGGCTGCTCCAACAACAATCAAGGATAAGAAGCGTAGCATCTTTGGCTTTGGGTCTAAGGGTCGTGGCTCAGATGCTTTGCCCGATCACTCCATGAGTCAGCAAACTCGTGCGCCAGAACGAGTTGTTGTGCAGAACCGGAATGTTTTCGGTATACCTTTGGCAGAAGCTGTGGAGTACACACAACCAATTGGGCTGAACGATCCGATCCCGTCTGTCGTTTACCGCAGCTTGGAATATCTGAGAGCAAAGAACGCTATCAGTGAGGAGGGCATTTTCCGTCTCAGTGGCTCTAACATTGTGATTCGGGCGCTCCGGGAGCGTTTCAATACTGAAGGAGACGTCAAACTTTTGGATGGTCAATATTATGACATCCATGCCGTTGCGTCCCTGCTCAAACTGTATCTGCGCGAACTCCCAGCATCAATCCTGACGAGAGAGTTGCACTTAGACTTTCTCAAGGTCCTCGGTATGTCGGTTCCTACCATATTTACACTTCTCTTACTAAAATATCATGCAGATCTAGACGAACGCTCGAAAAAGATTCAGGCATTCAACGTCCTCGTACACAAACTGCCGCGAGTAAACTTTGAGCTTCTACGACATATGTCGTCTTTCCTGATCGAAATTGTCGACAACGCCGCAATCAATAAGATGACTGTGCGAAACGTTGGGATCGTCTTCGCTCCTACGTTGAATATACCAGCACCATTGATATCGTTCTTTTTGACCGACTTCCAAGATATTTTCGGCACGCCTATCGATGAAGCCAACTCTCCAATTCAGGAAATTCGTACTACCACTCACCTTGGTGATGAGATTAGATCGCCCCGACATCAAATGTTCTCAGATATCCCGACGCCTGCTTACAATGAGACCTCTTTCCAGCCACAGGTACCTCTCAATCAACAACAGTGGAACGGGCGACCGCCTTCCGCCTTTCCAATGGGCAATGCTCCAAACTACCCACCGCCGCAGCCACCTCAGCAACAGCAACAGCAGCATACACAATATGCTGGCTACGACACCGGCTTCATTCCAGTTCGTCCTAGCTATGACTCGCCTGGCTATGAACAGCAATATCAGGGTGGGGAGGGCTATGGTAGCCTGAACAGCGCAAGGCAATCTGGCAACGCACGCGAGCAGAAACAGAAGCGACGTGAAAGCGGAATGCTTTTGATGAACATGGGCATGGGCCAACGAAAGGGCTCCAATGGCTCCAATCCACCTCGCCAGAGAGAGGAATACCGCGGGAACCCGATGCTGATTCGCGAGGAGACTGCCTTCGATTAGGCCAAATGCTAGACTGGATCTATTTTGCGAACACAAGATTCATCACTTTTCTCATGATAACGATGCCTGGCTACAAGGACTGGAACCCATCATCAGATTCACGACCCGTACACGGACAACCACGCACAACTTGGCCATCTATCCATATCTCCTTAATTTTTGATTCTAATTACGAGTCCCAGGACTGGATCCGTGGGCTCTCGGACGCGATCTTCCATGTACAGAATAATATCTGCAGCGGGCGGACGCATTTAAAAATACGACCTCGATCATTCCCGGCGTTTTAGAGGTTTTCCGCATACCCCAATTTCCATGCGCTTTTCTCTTTGGATTTTGCATACCAATTTACACCCCCTCCTTGCTCCTTTAAAAGCAAGCGTTTCTTGGCTTTGCGCCGCCCTTTTTTTTTTTTCGACTTCTTTACCGCATCTAAGCGCTCGTTGAGATTCCCCCCCAGCTTTGGTCTTTGCTTCTGCTACTGCTGCTGCACCGGTTCTGTGCTCTTTAATCCAGAGCGTGTTTGACGCTTCTTGTTGGGTTTTACGCGAGGAATATGGTATGAGTTTGTATGGCCTTTTTGGGGAAATGTGTTTGGATGAAGAGGGATGAGGTGTGTTGACTTCGATGGGGGAATAGCCTTGGCATGAAGGAAATTATAATCGATGCTCTTTCTAATGTCGGTGCTTCGTGTCTTGCGTCCAGTGAATCGTGACGAACTGCTTTGATGTTGTGTGATGGGGTAATGTCTGAGTGTAACAAGTCGCGGGCGGATCCAATAGCCGGGATCTCTATACCCATCTTGCTAACATTGTGTAGACGGACCCTTTTCTTGGGCTTGACTCCTCTTTGGACGTTTTGTACGGTCCCGTGGATCGGCTTCTCACGCAAACACTGCGCCCGAGTAAGACATGCTCGGTTTACTTGCATAACTCCTGCTTCATCAAAGCCTCTTTACTAAGTAAAATGTCAAACAAAGTTATGTCACATTACGAAGCCACAAATGGTTATCTCAGAACGTAAGAAAGTAAATAATATCGACACAACATCTCACGTCTAGAATGGCGAAGAAACAAACGTGGATGACTAGTTAGACAGACAGCCTGACTACATGCGAATGACTGTCCAGCGACCCAGCATGGTAAAGATCCATTCGCGCGCACTTCTACACCTTAGTACGAGCGCATGTCGAAGGACCAGACACCCTACACTGCAGCACTAGTCTCTCCTACGATGGCCCAACTCTCTCCAACGATGCTCGCGTCTCATCGATCCCAGCAGCCATCTGCGCATTCCCTAGCGCTACCAAGGCGCTCTTCTTCCCTCGCCGCGTGCAGAGCATCTCTCTCTCCCGTTACGCTGTGCCTACTAAACCACTCACTCTCATACTAGTCCCTTTCATCACGCATTCCTACTGCCCGTCCATCCCGACTCCACCGCCAACTCACCTCACATCTCCACCTACCCGCCCCCCAAGCAGCTCGCACAAAGCGAGGCCCTACACGCCCCCGCAAAATGCAACCATCCCAGCCAAACTTTCTTCCTTCCCCCAGAGACGCACAGCAACAGCCCAGTCAGCATACTTCCGCCTGCACGCCCATATCTCGCATCTCCCACATCGAACTCTTGTTTGAGCAAATACATCAAGAAAGCCGCAGGCCTACTCGCATTTGGCCGTCCTTGTGTGACGGCACGCGCGGCTGCCGCAACGGAGGGTGGAAAGAGAGCGCGAGGTATCGGGGTAGCACGGGGTTTTTCGTACCGCGGGGCGTTACTCGTGGGGCGTCTTGTGTTGTTGTCGTGGCTAAGATGGTGGTGGAGAAGTGTGGGGGATTGGTTTGGTCTAGGATGGAGGATGATCGAGGCGGGATGTCCGCGTTGAGGATGAGGCGTATGCTGGGGAGGAGAAGAGGGATTAGATGGCGTCGCGCTAGGGGACTGGGTATGTAGGGAAGGGGGCAGACGTGGGCGAGTGGTGTTGCGGTGGGATGAGACGGGTGGAATGATGGTCGCGCGGAAAGCAAGGGAGGAGAGAAGTGGTGGATGAGGAGGTCTCGGAATAGCCCCCCTGGAGATGATGCTACCTGTATTGCTTGGATATCTTTTATGAACGCTACGTCTTTGAATCATGTACAGAAAAAATTACAATGCTATGCTTCTCTATGCGGCATGGTGTCCTTGCACCTGCACGCTGCCCATCGGTATGTAACCGTTGCCTTTTGCCTCTTCGAACTTTATCTTCTCCACGAGCTTGTTCGTCATGCGCTCGCACCACGGATCCACGTACTGCGTCCACGCGTACGCGCTCCCGTACAGGATCGGGAACCAGAACAGCAGGCACACGAAGAGTGTTTGGTGCCCCGGATACTTCATCCGCGTCATCTGCGGCTGCCCCTTGTCGTCCTTGTGGTCTGCTGGTACAAATATTCCGTACACCATCCACGACAGTATCGTCTTCATGAGTGTGCCGTGCAGCAGATACACGGCGAAACCCATCTTTCCGAAGAACAGCAAAATCTTGCTGGCCAAGATTTCTTGCATACGCGGGCTAAGCACGATGCCGACCGCGGCAAGCATGAGCCCGATACCGCTGGAGAAGCGGGGCATGTCGGGGTTCTCAGGCAGGTTTGGCTTGAGAAATTGGGTGAGGTTTTCAGACCAGGGCATCCATTCGACGTGCGATTCGGGGTAGGACGCGATGTAGGAGCCGGTGAAGATGAGGACGGCGGAGAGCACGGGCGCGAGGATGCGTTGCTGGTCGATGAAGCGGGCGGTTGCGGGCTCGAATTGGAGCTCGGCGATGAGGACACCCCAGAAGCCTAGCATGCCAAA
This sequence comes from Kalmusia sp. IMI 367209, assembly GCA_027946365.1. Lineage (NCBI taxonomy): Eukaryota > Fungi > Ascomycota > Dothideomycetes > Pleosporales > Didymosphaeriaceae > Kalmusia > Kalmusia sp. IMI 367209. Next base: position 762,695 of record JAPEUQ010000003.1, on the reverse strand, counting down.
GACAGCTGAACACGCACTAAAGTCAGCAGAGCCCAGGAACTTGGTGGGGAAAAAGACTCACGATCTGAAGCCATCCAGAAGTAGGCGAACATGCCGAAGCTCGCCAGCATCCGATACCGAGGCTTGACGTATGCTACCGCGAGCAGATATCCGTAGATCTTGATGCTCTCCTGCAGGAGAGGCAGCATTGTCCACTGGTTGCGGTCGTACTCGTTGTTCCGCTTGATCCAAATGGCTCCGATCTCGTATATCAGATTCCCAATACCTGGGAACAAGCTGCCCTTCCGCGGGGGAATCTGGCTGATCCATCCCGAATCCGCATGTTCAGCTACAGAGTACAATCCCAACTCGCATATTAAGAAGGAGACGACGGTCGCCACCGCTGACGGCAGGAACAGACGGGGGAAGCGGCGGAGGGCCGACTTGGATATGGATATGAAGGCTGCTTCATGCTTGTCCTGTCGGTACAGCTTGAGCGGCTTCAATGCGCAGACGTAGCCCGTCACGAAGGCGAAGATGGACACGCCGAGGCGGCCCTGTATGAGAACGCGTAGAAACGGCAGCTGCAACAGCTTCGGGGCAGTATGTTCGGCGGTGGTGGCCCAGAAAAGGTGGCCGGCCCATGCGCGGGAAATGTGGGTGAGGACGACGAGTGCGGACGCGAAGCCTCGCAGGCCCTTTGGGAGGGGGAATTGGGTTAGCGAACGAACATCGTGGGGTTGTGTGCCACCAGCGGACGCGCACAGCAGTAGCAGCGCTGCAGAGGCTAAGGCGTCCTAACTGGACACCGCGGTGCCATCCGAACGGTAATGCCTGGGGGGCGCTGGAGATGACTTACATCCACCCACTTCACGTTACCCTCCTTTCCAATAGCCATCTCAGCGCTCTCGGGATCATAGGACGGTCACGAAGGGAGACTGCGCAGGGTGGAAATATGCGGAATGCGACGCGGAGGGTATACCTGCGAAGATTAGCATGTTTGCCATTGCCGCCTTGCCGTCTTCCGTCTTGTCATGTCTAGCCAGGAGATGCGCCGCAAGGTCTCTTCCAGGTTTAGGTACTTACGTATGCGCGGGAGACCCGAGCGCGCAAACTCGGAACGGCAGCGAGAGACTCCTCTGGAAGCGCCAACAAAAAAGAATGGACAGCTGAAGCACCTGCGTCTTCAGCCTTCTCCGGCTCGCAGAAATAGAAGAAACGGGCGGAAAGCGAATACGACGGCGGGCAATGCAACGCAAGCAGACGCGGACGGCTCGAAAGACAAAGAGACGAAAAGCACACCAACGTACAACGCCCGTCTCAGACCAGGGCAGCGAGAGAAAGCAGCAGCTTCAAGCAGAATGGTACCACGGGTATAACGGCATGATATAATTCGCGACGAAGACACTCGCACCGCCGCTACACATATGCGGCCACCACCGCAGGGGTCGCAATGGCAATGCCAAGGCTTGCCAAGCGTGCAGCTCGTTAACGAGAAGCGGACCGAAGGGGCACGCGACAGCCCTATCCCGACTCACATCACCGCGTTGGGCGTCGTGGTTGGCCGTTGCACGGCGAAGCACGCCTGGTTGCGCCGGGGTGGAGAGACGAGGTGACGAGTTCTGCTGATGTCTGGCGCAGGAGGGAGGCAGGGATGGGCATCGGGGATAGGCGCGTGCGGTGGGTCGGCCGGCGCGATTGGGATAAGGCGACGCGACGCCGTCTTGGCAGTCATCTGAAGGGGGGCGGAAAGACGGCCTACACTGGGGAAAAGGAGAGGGCTTGGCGGGGGTCCGAGACGGGAGGATAGTCTAGTGGGAGCGTGCAGCGTTGCGCACACTTGGAGGCTGGAAACGGGTGCCAGCTGATGAGGAGAGATTCGTATCTGCGCTGCGGGCTGTCTGCGTTCGACGTGATGGAAAAGCCACAAGAATAGCAATTGGCGTGCACAGTGCCCGTCTGCGGATATCGATGACCGTGCATGAAGTAGAGCGAACAGCTAGACCAGCGAGGTCCAAGCCGCATCGCAGGGGCTGAAGTCGCGGGTGCACCCGTACGTGTCGTTTGACATGAGGTAAGCCCCGAAAGAGCCAGCTGTCAAAGCGACCGTGGCCAATGTACATGTGCTGCACAGGAACCATGGTATTTGATGTCGTTTCTCTGCTCAGCCTGGCACGCTGAGACAAGCCGGGGAGGGTGCGGATTCCGCGAGGTGTTGCCCGTTCGGGGAATCGCAAGAAGCGTCCACCCGTCGGCCAGCAGGTGAGAGGGGCGTCGTCATCTGCGGGAATGCAGACCGGACTTGATGAGTCTACACGACGCAAATAGATGAACGGTGGAGCCAGAGAAGTTGCGATGGACTGCCCTGAAACAAACGAGGTTGCGCGTTTAAGCCGCGGAACACGGGCGGGCCTACTCATTCGCGCTTCCCTTCGTACAACGTGGCAAACGCCGCCACGCGAGATTGACGGCCATTGTTGAACTTGTCGTACCCGGCCTGCTTCACCGCAGACATTGGAGCAATACCTTGTACTTATGCTCGACAATCCTCATGATAATCCAAGCAACGGTGCGGTCCAATCGCGCTGCACAGTCCCCCTTGTTGCGAAAGCTTACCCCCTCTGCTTTGTATAGCTTGTTCTTTTGCACTGCTATACCCCTCCTCCAGAGCAACATTAGGCGATTTACTTTTTCCGGGTGCGTGTATGCGCCAAACGTGTGGTCAAGGGCCAGGATGCAAAAGCTTCGGATGCTTATCTGGCCCAGAGCCACGATCCGACTCCGGTCCTCTTGCGCAACTCTGGTCTGACCGTAACGAAAGAAATGGACTAGTGCCCTGTATTCCCCCAAGCTACACTTCTCCCAGATGCCAACACGGAAAAAAGGAAAAAAAAACGGTTACACCCGCAATGCATCCTCTGTGTTTTGCTACGTGAAACCGGCCCTGATGCTTTCTCCAATGCAAGGCGCCGCATGGGAGCCAGTCGTCCTGGACGCATGTAACCCCCTGATCGTCCGCGACACAAGAACTGCACATCCACCAGATAGATACACTGACCGAATTTCTCCCAATAAGACTGAATGCCCACCGATATCCGGCTTATTTATTATCCCCTAACCACGACGCCATGTGCAGCCATTTTCAATGACCCTACCACACAGCCCGCCTAGCCCATCTGACCACTCACACCCGCCCCACCAAAGCGTCTAGATCCCAGCTAACCCCAAAGCACACCCCACTCTAGCCCATTCCGTGAGCCGGACTTTTTGCCCCTCCCTCTCTGCTCAGCACGTAAGCGCACTAACGTCTGCTCGCTTTTTTTTCCCATCTCATGCTGCGTATATAGATTTGTAAAAAGTAAAATTTGCCATCAAACAAATCTCATCTCTTCTTTCAGAGAGATGCGCGGGGCATTGGCGCAAGTAAGGATCACCCTTCACAGCCAATTGGCACATCAGTTGCTAACAAACTCGCAGTGGTAGCGCGTCTGATTCCAGAATCTGACTTCGGGATATCCAGAAGGTTAGCTGTTCGAATCAGCTATGCCTCAGAGCAGAATCATCTTTTTTTTTTTTTCGTCGCCTTCTTATCCGGGTGAGGGGGTTTTTTTTTATCTCAAATGCGGGGCTGTAATAGATCCTAGACAGTGTAGCGAGAGGCTAATCAATTTTTTGGTTACGGTGGCCATGTGACTGACCATCGAGAGCTGGCTTATATGTCCGAATGGATTAACAGGTCAGAACTGCGGAGTTATGCTCACACAGCATCACCCCAGATCTATGGGAGAATGGAGTATGAGCATTTAAACAACAACAAACTACCTACACCACTCCTCACACTCTCTCCATCACCACCATCTAGAACGGAATCCCGTTGGTGATCAACTGGAACCGGTCATACCCACCTGTACTATAACTACTCGCGCTCTTCTTAATCAACTCCCGCATATAATCCGCTGCCTCCCGCTCACTCCTTTCCAGCACGAACCTCTCCCTGAAATGCTGGATGGTTTCTGGCTTGAAGCACGGCAAACCACTGTCCAACATCACCTCGACCACATGACACAGATGATCGCAGTGCTGTCGGCTCGCCAGGAAGGCCTTGATGGTGAGCTCCTCGAACCAACGGAACGGCTGTGACGTCTGGCTGCCACCCATGACGGCGATCATCTCGCCAGTGAGCTTGAAAGGCGCGCGCTCGAACTTCACACCGCCAGGCGCGATGTCGAAGCAGAAGCCGAAATCAATGTGGATGATGTGGCCAGCATCGTCGATCATGATATTCCCGTTGTGCCGGTCTTTGAACTGCAACAGGAAAGAGATTACGCTGTAGGCGGCCATGCTCTTTACGAAGTTGCTGCGCGCTTCTTGGAAGCGGATCGAATCCTCGTTCCCATATTTGCTGATGAAGTAATCGTCGAGCCGGTTGACGGCTTCGCGGCCAAGCATGTCGCGCGAGATGGAGTTGGGAAGTACGTCAATGACGCCGCAGCCAGGTGCCGTGGCAGTCACTCGGTACGGGAAAACCCAGACGTCCAGCCCGACATTGTTGAAAATGCCGCGGAAGGCAGCGATCATCTGCAGTGCCAGAACGTCCTGTCTGCAGTCATCGCCCACCTTGAAGATGGCGGACTGCCACACTTCGTACGAGTTTTGCTTGGACGATGACGCGCTGCTCGCGATTTCGTCTTTGGTAACCCCTTCTTCCTCTAGAGCATCGCTCTTGGACTTGCGGATGCGGAAGGTAGCCATGAATGGGGTCTTCGCGTGAGACTGCAACGGCTTACCAGACTTGCGATCAATACCGACCACGACACCGTCGGGGTTACTGGGTAGATAGACGCCAACATCGACTTGAATTTTGCGGAGCTCTTCCTCGATCATTTGTTTCTTTTCCTCTTTAGGTCTATCCAGGATCGACCGCAGTGTACCAGAGATACCAGTGACTTCATTGAAGAAGGCAAATTCGCGCTCGTAGAACTCTCGGTCGGCGCTGCTGAAACTAGATTCCAGGCTAGACATGACTTTATCCAGCGTAGGCTTCACGGGATCGGGCTAGACCGTGTTAATAAAAAGTATCGAGGCTACGAAGTGATTGCTTACCACTTGAGACGCCTCATCTTTGTACGCGTTCGCCTTGATATTCCAGATGATCTGATGGGCAAACAACTGCGAGAACTTCGCCGTCTCGATGATGTATCTTTCAACATAGCCAAGAACATCATAGCGTAGTGTCTGCACAATCTGTGACACGTAGAAGAACGTAACATCGACCGAGTGACTCTCGAGCGCCTTCATCGCATATTGGATGATGAATGGGTGGTTACCATACGCGGGTAGGAAATACGTGACCGCGCTAATGGGATTCAAAGATGCCCAGTACATGAGATACTATAGATGATCAATTAGGTACCATTGCAGAGAGGGATCGTCTACGAACCTTGAGTTGGAAGGTGACGTCGCTCGGGAGTTGCCTGCCTAGCAGTATTTCAAGGGCATCGGGTTCGTTGAGAACTCTTTGTGGGAAGTTGAGAACTTGGAAGCGCACTTCTGTAATCAGGCGCTGGTTTTGGAAGCGCTTAGGAAGGTGCACAGCAATAGCTGGGTTCTCTTCCCATGCTGTCTTAAGGTGTGAAGCTACGGCAGCCTAATAAATGTTGAGACCCTGTGTATTCTCACGAAAAGGTAAAACTTACGTCTGCTAGTGTCTTGCTGTGTTGACCGGATGTGAAGTGGTGTTTTTTGCCATAGTCAAGCGGAAATAGCCACACCATCAGGCGAGTTTGCTCGTTTGAGATAAGAAGCGACAACAAGTCTTGCTTGGCTTTGAGTGATCTCAAGGAGCCTTCTGGGGCAATGCCTATCTGCCCAATAACCTCGAGGTAGGCTTGGACATCAGATAGGACATGAGTCTCAGCCTTGATTTGAAGGCGATTTCCACCAAACGACCACCTACTCCATTAGCGAAGTACTTTAGTATACGTAAGGGGGTCTTACTCTGGCGCTTTGGCAAACCAAGCTAGCCCCGCGCTTAGAGTACGATCTTTCAGTCGCCATTTGATAGCGGAGGGTAGCGTGGTACAGTGGCGTACGATGCGTAAGCCAAGGAGAATAATGTGAAAGTAAGCTTCTCTAGCAAGCGGCTGAGCACACCCAGTAATTAAAGCATCGAGCGTCACGTGCATTAGTCGGTTATATACCAACTCGACATCTGGATTACCAAGGCGCGAGGCGTTGAAATGGCTGGACAAGAACTGCACAAGTCGGTAATGGGGAGCAATGACGTTGTAAATGTGTTGCTGCCGTTTCGCGAGGTATGGCTTGTCTGTGGGGGCGAATTCTTGTTTTCCATAGAATGGGTCAGGATGTCTTATATGTATTAGCAACGTAACGTAATCAAGCTTGAGGGCCTACAAACCTCAAAGCAGGACTGAAGATGCCTCTGCGTTTATGAACAGTATTTTCCCAGCACTCCGCAATCGACATTAGAATGCGAGACTCCATTCGAGGATTCTCCTTAATGACACTCATCCAGAGTGAGATACCAAGTTTTATGGACTGCTTTGTAAAAACTGCGAAGGGAATGCCCACTAGGTGGTGCACAATCGGTGACTGGTCCAGCTTCACCCGACAAAGAAGTGCTGCTGCTCGTCGGAGGATATCTCGGAGCTCAGCAATGGTGACGTGATTGTTGTTCAAGGTCCGACTTTCAAGATCGATGAGCAACTTGGTAGCATCGTCGATTCTGCGACGGAAGGCAGATCGACCCTCGCGAGACGATCCATCCAACCTGAGCCATTCGTCATCTTGTTCAGTCTGACCATCAACAAATCTATACTCTTGTCGTGTGGTATACTGCGCGATGAAGTCCGATGCAGTATTGATATTGATGCCTTGTCGCTCGATAGCACCTAAACGCTGATCGGTAGTGGGAATCACCGATCCCATCTCAAGTGCAAAGGAGCGCCCGAGGGATATGTGACCATAAGCGCCTTCGTCATCGTATTCAGAGAGGTAAGTTTGTAATAATCCCTTGATATCAAGTGGAGCAATGTCAAGGACTCCTTTCACCCAAGTGACAGCTCGTTTGTGGATGCTGTTCAGGGTCTCTCTTCGGAAAATGTAGTCGTCAGAAAGTTCAACGACAATGTTGGATTTTTCTGATACGAAGGTGGATGTCCAACCATACTCGTCGGTCTCGCCTTCTAGACAACTGGACCACATGATAGAAAGAAGTTCCAATAGAGCAAACAAAGCACTCTTCTGGCAAAGTGTGGAAGGTACATCGCGAATGATGATATCTGCGCATGTAGTCGCTGCCTGTTGAACTCGAGCAATACGATGACAACATCCGGAGAAGATGTTTGCAAGCTGTTGTGCGAGATACGGCGTTGAGAACGCGTGAAGCTTTCCAGATAGTGTCTTCGTCACGTATGTCCGAGTAGCTGCGGCTGCAATAGCGAGCATGCAGTTTCCCACAGCACCACTGCGCAGCTTAGGGTCAAGAAAATATGCAAGCGCCTTTGTGCAGTCACCTGCACTAGCTCGCAGATCCTCGACGAGGTAAGCAGTATTCAAGAAAACGGCCTCTGAGTAGCTGAGAGACCTAACGTCAGACTCGCACGACGGCAATAGCTTCGCGAGGCGTTTCTTCTGCTCGACCACATGTTCAGGAGATTTGCCTCTTCGTAGTACAGTATTCAGCTCTATGTCACTCTCTGCAAGAGAGGCTCGCTCTTCAGTAATCAAAGGCTGACTGAAGCGTGCTAGCGTCCGGAGCTCATTCACATGCTCTTTTGTAAGACTAGATGTAAGGTCGAAGCCGTGGATGACGATATTGAACCAAGCATCTCTCTGCAGACTGAGGACTGCATCGTCCAGCTGCGATGGATCTGCAAGTTCGGCATTCCGCGATAGAAGAAGGGCCAAAGGCGGAAGTAGTTGGGCAATCTCTTGTGCAGCCAACTCCGTGTCTCGAAGTTGACGATGGTGACTCTCTGGCGCATCTCCTTTGCTAACGATTGTATCAAGCAAATGGGTGAGATAGAGTTCAAAAGCATCGGACCCGGCATCAATCTCTCGGGAGAGGTGAAGGCGAGCATTTTTTATCTGGCTGAACGTCAGATTTGTATGGAGACTGTACGGAAGAAACTCACTGCTTCAAGAGTAAAATGGTCGTCCTTCACAAGAGCGTCGTGACAAAGCTTTGAGTACAGCTTGAGTAACGACCGAAACTCTCCAGGCCCACTGTGAATTCCTAGGAGCGCGGAATCAGTGACGATCTTGGCATCTATAACTTTGCTGATCCATCCCACTTTCTGTACTAGCATGGATAGCGCAAGTGCTATGATTTTCTCGTCTTTGCTTTTTCTTGCTATAGAAACAATTGTCTCTATCACGGTTGTGTGTACGTGATTTGGCGCCTCAACGTCGCTCGGTGTGAGCGAGATGGCACTCCCTTCATGTTGATGACTGTATATACCAGTAGCACGCGAAGTCTTCCCATGACCATTAGTTATGGTTGTCGCGGTAGAATTTCGATCACCGACTGGACCAGCACTAATGACATTCCCTAGACTATACAGGGTTGTGATGACTGCATCTTGCGGAAGGAGACTCAAAACCGAAGCAAGACACTCTGCAGCTACGGATGTGGTCTGCTGATCGAAGCCACCCTGTACGATGACACGCGGAAGAGAGCGTCCTAGGCTCGAGGCGATGGCTGGTGTCAGTTTGGCAAGAATTGCCATAGACTTCAGCACCGTGGATGCTAACGTCAAATCTGCCGCTTGCGCTGGGTCATTTAACGCATTGTCAAGCCACGACATGAGCAAGTCAGAGTCCGTTACGTCCTCATCATAAACTGCGCAGCACACGCAAGTTGTAATGACCTTTGCTTTGACTGCAGAAGCTTGACGTTGCTGCCATGCAGATCCAACACGTTGAAGATAGTCAAGATCATTGTCCAGTCGGTCCATCTCATCAACAGCAATGCGTGTCAATCCTTCAGCGAGTGCCTCGGTGGAAGCATCCCGTAATACATGGATATTGTTATGCGAGAACCGAAGTGAATCCAATATATCGACCTTGGATTCGCGATCAGATACTTTTACTAGCAGTGAAGCGCAAGCGACAGTGACTTTAAGGAAGGCATCGTGGAGTATCATAGCGCCCAATGGTCGTCCAATGGCGGCGTAGTGCTTGGTATGTTGCTTCCAATGTCTTAAACCATGCTGGTGAGAGCGCGCGTTGCGCACAATTGACAGCGCTGTCTCAAAAGCAATTAGGTATTTCTCAGATAACGCCTCTTGAATGCTCTCCACTAAGCGTAGCTGATCATATGCACTCCAAAATTTAGCATGTTCTGCAGCTGCATTCAAAAACCCCAAGAGCGACATGCTTTGTGTCATGACACGCCCGAGCTCGCTGTCGGCTGCGAAATCAATCTGATCGTCATGATCAAATTGCTCTGAAGATAGCTGAGCAGCAGCAACCGACCAGCCCTGTATGTATTGTGTAACGATCTCGAGGACGCGCGGTCGTAGGCGATCGTGACGGATACCGAGGACAAGGATCGCAGAGGTAAGGCGCTGAGTGAGGATTTCATAAGGTGACGGGTCTATAGCACGGAGCTGGGGAGAAGGTGATAATCTTTGCGCGAATGACTCCGGCAAGTAGGGCGCCAGGCGTTGCAATAGCTGTTCAGCGATGATAGGGGACTCTACGAAGGGAGCAGCCTTGGAGAGCGCGAGGACAGCCTCGAGCTCCGGCAGTTTCTAGCACACATCAGAATTGGCCTTCTGTATCGATCTTCGTATCCCACGAACTATAGCTATGTTGGTGATCGGAGCGCTATCTTCCCCCGTGGTACCATTATGCGCGAATGGTCCGCTAGAACACCTTTTGTATATCCTTTGTAGGTCATGGTTCGGTGACGAGGAAGGAGATGTCTGCGCAGAGAGCTTTGCGAGCTTCTCGAGGGCGTTGCTACGAATGGTGCGCCTGTGTCGCGATATTAGCTACCACATCACACCCTGAGTATATACTAAACTTACGTCATGTCGCCTTTGACTGAAGAAGGGGAGGGCAAGTAGCCCGCGACACTGATTGAAAGGTATCGGCGGCACGAGCAATATGGCGGTACCCCAGGTATCGCTCGTCGAGTGACGAAATGTTGTCTGGTTACCGACTGTGGCGCATGAAATGTGGCGGTGCGGTCACACTCATGAGTTATATGAAACCACCACGATACCAACCTCAGATACAGGTAGATGTAAGCGGGTCTCCTTTACAATTGAGACAATGTTATCATAGGTAATAATTTAAATTAATGGCTACAAACAGAAGTATGGAACTCATATGTCTCTATCGGCCATTGACATCTATCTGAGGTGGAACCTGTAGGGTACATACGCTCGAACCCTAAGACAACGTACATGGAGATCGCAGGTTCGTGAATAATTAGAACAAAAAGTTCCACGCTTGGGTGCTGGGTAGTAGATGAATACTACGTGCCCCGAATACATGGGCTTGATCTTGCCAAGACAAGCCTGCGCTTACCCAAAAGAGATCCAAGCTCCAACGCGCAACTCGCAACTGCCTGCACGGCGAACTCCATCAACACCCCAAAGACCGCCGCCTCGACGCCCTACTTGCTCTGTCATAGCTCCTTCGAAATCCACAGTCTACAGTCAAATTCTGTAACAACTCACCTCCTTCCGCGATCACTATGGTGGGTCCCAGCTGCTCTGTTGTGCAGCTCTAGCAGCTAACAGCTATGACAGACGTCCATAGGCACAGGTTACGACCTGTCCAACTCCGTCTTCTCGCCCGATGGCCGCAACTTCCAAGTACAAATCCGCGCTCCGCAATATACCCCACATTTGCTCACACGGCCAGGTCGAATATGCAGTCAAGGCGGTAGAGAATGGTGGGACGGCTATCGGGATACGGTGCAAGGATGGGATTGTCCTCGCTCTGGAGAAGCTCGTCACTAGCAAATTGCTCAAATCGGGAGCGAACAAGCGGATAGCGACGGTCGATCGAAATATGGGCATTGTAAGCAATGGACATCTGTTCCCGTGGTTATCCCAGACCCGTAAGAATGCCCCTAACAAGATACACGTTAGGTGTCTTCAGGTCTTCTTCCCGATGGTCGTCACTTCGTATCCCGAGCACGCGACGAGGCATCTTCGTGGCGCAATCTCTACAAAGCCCCGATTCCTACCTCCTCGCTTGCAGACCGCATGGGAAGTTACGTCCAGGCATACACTCTGTACTCCAGTGTGCGGCCTTTTGCTGTTACTGCCATCATAGGAGGATGGGATTCGGAGGCCGAGTTGCCCGTGGATGGTCAGGTTGGTTCTGGACCCAGTGTTGGCTCTGGTGGCAAGAAGGACGGTGCAAAACATGGCGGTCCGTACCTCTACATGATCGAGCCAAGCGGCCTCTACTGGGTAAGATGGACATGCGGAAATTGTACCATGGCACAAGCTAACATGGCAAAAGGGCTACTACGGCGCAGCCACAGGCAAGGGACGACAAATCGCAAAGTCTGAGCTAGAAAAGCTGAATCTCTCCGAGGGTGAACTCTCACTTGAAGAGGGAGTTAAGGAGGCTGCGCGCATCATCTACATTGCACATGACGACAACAAGGACAAGGAGTTTGAGTTGGAGATGACTTGGATAAGCTCCACGAGCGGGCCCACCAAGGGAAGGCACGAGGAGGTACCAAAGGAGTTGAGGGAGGAGGCCGAGAGACTAGCGAAGAAGGCATTGGAGGGTGACGATGAGGACGAGGAAGAAGAGAAGATGCAGGAGTAGACCACTGTGTCTGAACTATACCTGAGTGTCAGCGCAGCATAGATGGCGTTATCCTGTAACGACCGAATTATGAAAGGAAACAACAATGAATAGTCTACAGGTGCAACGGCCGACGGTCGAATACTGCATAGAATAGATGCTTTCGACTTGGACAGTAACAAGATGACGTCGGGCAAGCGCCCAATAAAATTCGCCCCACCATGCGTGGGTCGACTGCACCTTCCGAAATATGTTTTGAATAGAAACGGCCCGGTAATACATATACTTTTATTTTTCGCCAAACTCTCTCGAACACTTTCTACACAACTTATCATGGCCCCCACGTTGCTACTCATTCGTCATGCTCAAGCCCTTCATAACGTTGCAAGTGACTGGTCCATCCACGATCCGCCGTTATCTGAACTAGGTGAACAGCAATGCAAAGAGCTTCAGGAAAGCCTGAAAAACAGTAAAATTGGAAATGAGGTCGATCTGATAGTTGTCAGTTCGATGAGGCGGACGCTGCAGACCGCCAGCATTGGGCTGGAATGGCTCATCAAAGAGAAGAAGATCAAGGTGTTGCCAGACGCTGGCTGGCAAGGTAGGCTTCACGACATTCACCTCTGAGCTCTGTCGGCTGGAAGATCTAGAGGGTCGACGATCGCAGCCGTGATGATCCACCCTTTTGTGGCTTATTGTTCTGGGCCGTTCGTCCCTTCCCGCTGAGCACGTCGCACCTGCTGTCTGTGCTACGCTAACATGATCAGAAAATGCGGATAAGCCATGCGATACGGGCTCGCCCATCTCCACCATGGCCAAAGAATTTCCATTTGACTTTTCGATGGTGGATCCACTTTATCCCGACAAGACGTCAAACCTCGCATCGAATCCATATGCATTCACTCGAAAAGCCATTCTAGCCCGCGGCCAGGCTTGCTTACAATCGCTCTACTCCAGACCCGAGAAAGTGATTGCTGTGGTTTCGCACTCTGGTTTTTTGCGCGCGGCTGTCTGTAACAGACGCTTCTTCAATGCTGATTGGCGGGTTTTTGATTACGACGAGGCGAAAATGAAGGACAGCAAAAACAAGGGTGAGGGTTTGGACAGCCAGGGTTTGTATTTCCTCAAGGAGTGGGAAGAGACGGAAGAAAAGGGTGGCGGGATGGGAAGGAGTGAGATAGGAGTCTTTGGTCCCGATACTGCGGATTTTCCGCCAGAGGTGGAGGAGGAGACGACGAAGGAAGTTCCGGTGGAATCCGCAGCGTAATACTGTTCACATCTCAGCTGAGACCTACGAATAGACAGTCCAGGAGCGCCAAAAGCTTGATGCACGAGAGAAAACTTGCCCAGTTTAAATGCCTTTAGTACGGTCTCGACCCCCTCATAGGCCAGCAGCGCTATCGTGATGCTGGGGCGAACTTATATCGATCGTTTGTCGATTTAGGCCTAGACATCACTTTACAAGTCCGAGATGATGACAACACTACTTTGGCTCGAAAATCCTCCAATTTTGGAAGCTTGGCGACAGTGGCTGCTTATCGCCAAATTCACTTCCCACTATTCTTGTGTTCATCGACTGAGGGCAGAAGCGAACTCTGAATTCCAAACAGTCTGCTGTTTAGCTCACACATGTATCATCCGGAGAAGCACGTAGAACTCCGGTAAAAAAAATCGATCAGGCGCTTGGTGTGAAGCGTGCCCGAAATGGTCCATCGTTAAAATCCTACGCCATACAACCCCGGCATAGCCTAGCCACTCCTAGTATAATTCACTCGGTTCCCATCGCCTAATAACAATATACAGGGGCTCGTATGGCTTCATGCCCACGGAGACTGCCGTTATGATAGCGGACCCCAAGAGATGCTAACGGAAAGGAGACCAGAGTCACGGCATGAACGGCGTGCACGGCTAAAGCGTACTCGCGAAATGGCTCCCATTTCGATCTGTAGGAAGTTCCAGGTTTTGCCCTGGTAAGCGGGGGAGGCTCTTGTACTTGAGTCCTTGTCTCCCCTTTATATCCGTGGGCTTTCGTCTCCTTCCTATTTCTGACCCGCCTTCCACCTCGCGGTCTGCCTTACGCCTCGACGTGTTGCAGCTGTGAAAACACGGGTATGGTATAGATGGCGCCTACTCATGGTTCAGTCGCCCTTCTGACGTTCCTTTCCTTTATAATCAGCGCGGTCGGCCAGACATGTTACTACCCTGATGGTTCGTCGGATTCTGGTCATTTTGCTTGCAGTTCGGGGGGGACTAGTGTGTGCTGCGCGGAGGGCTTCGAGTGTTTGAGTAATGGACTTTGCAACGACTATCGCTATGATAATTACGAGAGAGTACTAAGAGGTGGCTGCACGGATAAGAATTGGGGCGATGGATGTCCAAAGACATGCACCTCGAGTGAGTCCTTTGCTCCTAACGCAGGCAAAGAGAAGACTAACAAAATAAAGTTTGGCCGCAAGGCGACGAAAAAGTCTACGTGTGCAGCGACGGGAAATTCTGCTGTGGCAGGTCAGCCGACTGTTGCAACGACAGCAGCGCGGAATCGTTCGATTTCGGAAGTCCCTCAGTTATCGCTACTGCTGGAAAGACTCAAGCGCAAGCGACGAGTGCACCAGAGCAAGATGACCCAGAGCCCACTAGTAAAGCAGAACAGCAGCAGTCAAATACACAGACACAGGAACAACAACAACAGACGAAGGCATCGTCGCAGCCCACGGAAGTGACGGCGCAAGACGAGCCACAGGAGACACAAAGTGGGCAGCAGGGAGAAGCTGCTGCGACTACTAAAGCAAAGGCTTCGTCCGCAGGAGAATCTGATCAACCGGCAGCCACAGACGCATCGGCCAACACATCTCAGAAAGACAACTCCGATGGCAGCAGCGTCAAAGCAGATGGCACGCAAGGATCGCAAACGGACGTCACGAAGACCACAGCACAAACCGCACCCCAATCCGATGCTACAAATTCCGCTTCTCCAGCTACAGGCTCCGGCGGCCCTGCAGCTACGAACACCGTCAACAACTACATCACCACCCCCTCTTCCAACAATAATACTGTTGCAATAGCCGTCGGAGTCGGCGTCAGCGTCGGCGTCCTCATCTTTCTTCTCGCGGTCGCCGGTTGCTGGTATATACGTCGTAAGCAGCGGGGGCCCAGCCTACGCTCGAGAAGTATCTTCGAGATAGGGGAGTCTGAGGTGCCGCCTGTGGAAGTTGGTGACGGTGCCAGTGCCGTTGGGTCAGAAAAGAGGAGACGCCCGTTTGGGAGGGGAAGCGGTATGGTGTTTGAGCTTGACGGGGCGAGAGGAGTCGAGTTGCCCGGTGGCAATGAGGCTAAGGAGGTCAGTGCGGAAAATAATAGAGAGGACAACGACGCTGGGGATAGAAAGTGGCCTAGTATGTTTAGAAGATAATGTAATGACCACGTTTTGAGCATATGGGCTTGATACTGGGGAATACCTTTTTTCTTTGATCCTTTACTTGTGCATCTGCTCGCTTTTCGTTATATCTGCATTGACAATGTGCACAGGTGACACTTCTGCTACTAAACGAATTCTTAGGCGCCAGGACTCGAGCTTTACCCCGATACCAGGTATATTCGTGGTGGTTTGGATCTTCTATATTGTCCTTTGATCTTGGTGCGAAGCAATCAAATGTCATTACCGGAGAATATCTCAAGTATCGTGTCGACCAATTCCATTCTATACCCCCATACAGGACAGGAAAATTACGAGACGGCTTCATGGCTATCGCTCCGATCTAGGCTAACTCAATGTCGCTCTTTCGGCCTTCCATATCTATCCCCCAAGTCCTCTACCCATTCTAAGTTGCTACCGGTGTTCGAACTGTTGGCTCTTGATTATCCTCCCAATCAAACTAGGACTATTAATCGATATGTCTATCAAGGATATACTCAGGCTTCCTTACCATCTGATGCGCATCGGGCGCTGGTTCTCTTTTTGATCGTGCGTCATGTTGAACTCCATGTATCTTTCGCTCATGGTCGTCTCTCTTGTCCTTGCGAGGGAACCCTCTAGTCGCCCTTCCACATCCTTGTTCTCGACAGACAAAGTCCATGCGTTTATGATGAACGCTTCTTTGATGGCGACGCAGTTCGTGAATCCTCCCAAAAGTCTTGTTACACTCCGCCATTGCACACACAAACACAGTTCTCTTCTCGATCCTATAAGATGAGCTAGATGAAGGTAAGTTTGACATAACTAGTGGCCCCTTAAGATCAACTCGTCCTTGTTGGACTAAGGCTACTTCTCGCGAAGCGGCTGCAAATTTCGTGTCGTGTCTGGTACCTATGGATGGGGAGAGGCATTCATCGTCGATGTTCGTCATTCCATCTTTCACCATGGGGCTATTCCCCGGGGGGGCAAGGAAATCAAGGAAACGGTTCATACATGTCGAGCTCACAACGTGACATACTCCCAGTATTATCAATGAGGCCATAGGCCACATCAACTTAGAGTATGCCGCCAGAAACGAGGAAACAGATAATAATAGAGATAATGGAGATCCTAGATTGTGGGCAAGGTATGTGTTGAAGGGGCCAAGGCCCACTACTAGGCTTACCGTACATATGATGTGGTTATTGTGCATCTCAAGCCCCATCCGGAAAGGTTAGCCTCGATATTCATGTAGAAGGAAATCGAACGGATCATAATTACTGCTGAATAGAGGGTTCAGGAGCGCCATCTAATGACAGCCATGGAGCGAAGTCAAGATCGATACCAAGATCGATGGGGTTGCTGGGAATATTGGAGAGAACATCGGATACGTTCGTAGGTTGTGATGCATGGTACACTCTCTCATTCGAACTCATGCTCGCAAAAGACTAGCAATTTTGTTAGCGTTAGATTGTCTTTCATTGTAATAACGCATAGCTTACATTGAATGTGAACCCGTCGAAGCTGTACGGGAAAGACTTATCAACGAGGGATTCTAAATTATGCATGTTGGGTGTAGCATTCTGTCCGTCAGATAGTGATATCCAGGTATCTTCAATGAAAGGACCGGAATCAGCAAGAGCAAGATCGAGCTCAAATTGGAATTGTTCAGTCGGGTTCATGATGCAAGTTGCTCGAGAGGTAAGGGTTCGATGAAGATGCCGACTGAAAGCTGTTGAAAATGATCTGAAGTTTCTGTGATAAAAAAAAGACTACGGATCTTTTCAAGCAGACCTAGCGGTTTATAAGTAGTTAAGAACAACTAAATCCATAGTTTTGCCCTTCGAGGCTGAATACGAACGACGAGATCGAATTATTCGTAGGCGCCGTGGCTGCCTCTTAGTCACCAACTGGATTCGCCAATCATTTTTGGCCAGATGTGCCACTACATTTTGCCCTTTAGATGCCTAGATGCGCTGGCATACACTTGGCAAGAGATACGGCTGAACGGTCACGCCTGTCTCAGAGATCGAGTAGATAAATCGGCGATAGAAACTTATTTGCGACATAGCGTCTCATCATATCAAGGGCACGGACCCAATGAGAAAAGTAAATGCTGTGGTTGACATGCAGCTCTTCGATGTTGGGTGCTTCGTCAGTCGTGCAGTCACAACATAGGCGCGCCTAGCGCCCTTTTCCTCCTCGCTGCATAAAAACTGTTACTCAATGGATTTCTTCTCAGTCCAATGACATGAGCAGTGAGTTACAATGCAACGACCACTTGCAGAGTCGCAAGGGCACGATGGAGGTGTTAGACGTAGGAACGCATCAATGTATGTCACGATCTACGAATGCGCGACTCTTTCAGGAGGATCAACGGGGCTAGTCGGTTTGTCACTTGCTTTGATCTTCCTAGGTATGTCTCGTGAGCCGAAGGAAATTGAGCTTTGCATTTGGGTTGCTTCCGCACTCTTTGCAGAAGGTGATCACCGCTGCGATTGCGGGGCATCATCGCCACGTTTTCCATGTCGATCGATCTCTCTCCCGTTCACGACCCCACCACAACGCCCCTCAACTCCCCTCAATTTTAAATCAATGTTGTCAGGACCAATGCATTTTTTTATTCCCTCTTTTATTAGAGTCTCTAGAAGATCTTCCGAGGTTTTCATATTGCTGTTAGTTGAAGAAGTTGAGAACAAGTGGAGATCCCATCTTCTTGGTACACATTTAGGGACTCAACCTCATGAAACATTGAGCCGATCTTCAGGTGACGTATGATATATGTTCCTAAGTTACGGAACGCTAGATGTCTTATCACCCATTCGCGTGTATGTAAAACATCCTAACAGACAAAATGCGCAATCGTCCCGGTGGAAACACCGCAAAAAGGGTCTCCCTTAAAGGCAACGAGCTGCAGCCGAAGAAGCTTGCCACCACGGTGGCAAGCAACTAATACTAAGATCTACGGTGAGTTCTTGGTTCAACCTCTCTGGGCCGACGACGAACGGAGTTTTGTTGCATGCAGCTTTGTTAATTCTCATATTAACCGGTATCTCATCCAATCGGGTTCTCTTCAAGATCACCACGACCAAGCTGTGTACCCTTGTTCTTCTCCAGGTTTTCGGCTGCCCTGACAGATGAGGGCAGCTGAGTGGCTCCAGATCTTCTCCAAGCTACGACCATGGTTCACTTGGGCAAGGGGTAATGCCCTGCGTCAAGCATGACAAGCCCGGGGAATTATCGCCACAACGTGGTCGAAAATGCTACTCGGCTCCTTTCCGGATCCCAGATTTAAAAAGCTAACCATTGTATCCTGAAGCTTTGACAGAAGCTTTGACATGAAGAAGGAGCGGACGATCTGAGCGAAAGTGTAAGGCTATCGTGCAGTATCATCAAGTGCATACGCGCACCATTGTTCCCACAGCTTTCTGAAGCACAGACTGACTTCAATACTGTAGATCAACTCTCTTCATACAATGTATGTAGCGAGTCAACTTACACAACCCTCATAATATACCGACGAGATTTCTCACAACAAAGAGATGCCTGAGAGCTATTCCAGAAGGGTTGGAGATGAATCAGACCCGATGTCTCCCATGTCTTTCTTTATTTCTAGTCTGTACACTATCACGGAGACTGGAGTAGGGTCTGTTTCATCGATTCATTCGCGTTCTCAAAGGATGAGCGTGAGTCTTTCAAAGATAAAGAAAGACGTGAAAGCTGACCTATTGTGAGCAGGTGGAAAACATTTCAGAAGACCATTCCTCAAATCGTAGTTCTGTCCTGACTGCATTGCCGAGGTGGGAAGGCATAAGAACTTCCAGTCGACCAAGGCTTCACGTGCCGCTACCAGTCATCCCGAAGCGAGCTCATGTTCGCAAGGACAGTGAAACCCCAATTCTTGAGAAAGATGTGTTCACGAAAGAATCAGGCGATATTGAGCGATCGATTAGTCGTTCGGAAAGAAGCAGGTCTCGTACTTCAACACCTATAAAGGGAGAGAAGAAGGCTCGTTATAGTCGAACGATTGTTTGGCTCGTTTCTATGCTACTCGTAGTCTTGATTTTGATAGTCATCCTTGGAGCAGTTCTTGGAATGTTAGCAAAGCCCGGACATTCGGCACCTCAACCTTCCGTCACTCAGATCCCTGCGGGTACAAGCCCGACGCCAACAGCTTCAACAGGAGGCGGAGAAAGCTCCCCATCACCAATTCCAACTCCACACATTGCGTCTCTGTCTGTAACTGGATGGAGCGTTCCAGATACTCAAGGCTATGACTCGGTATGGCTATTCTGGCAGAGCAGCCAAGGGTACTTGTCTCGAGCGGCGTACAACTCTAGCACTGGGAATTGGACAAGGGTTTCGAACTTCGTTGAAGCAAAAAAGGATACTCCACTTGCTGCTAGTGCGCTCAATGCGCAGTGGTATGAGGGAGATGAAGTTAGTATCGCCAGAGTCATCTGGCAACAGACCTAGGACACTAATGGCTCTCCTAGAATTATAGCTTTTCTGGCACACAGTATCAGTCAAATGTCGTGTATCTGGACGACAATGGTAAGTTGCCTTATTGAGAATGGTATCACAATCGACTTATAAACTTACCTAGACCGTTTGAGCGAGTGGATATTTCCCGACAATGGACCAGAAATTGGCCAGCCTGGTCCTCTCACGGCTCAAAAGTATGTCACTAATGCACAAACAAAAATTAGCTCATATTGGCCACACGTCATCTACCAAGGTATGTCAGGTGAAATTCGCGGAGCACACTATGCATGTCATGCGAAGAATGAGTGTTGGCACGAAAGGGTAATGCACACCACGGAGGCGAGGAATGGAACTCAACTAGTCGCCCTTCCCATGGCAAACAACATGTCAGCACTAGGCTTGTTTTATCAGGAAGAAGGGGGTCGCTTTCTGGAGTATGTAGAAAGTGACGAAGACGAAGCGGACCTCTGGGAAAATGGTGAGCCAAATACATTTTACTGTAGCGCAGAGACCTGCTCACTCAAAATTAGCTGCTTTCTCGCATCGCTTACCGACTGACACATCCGTTGCTGCCTTCTCAACAACGCGCTCCAATGAGGTTGGAACCGAGACGTTAAACACATATCTGCTCTGGCAAGATGAGTACGGGACGATCCAAATGAGTTGGACGGACAATAATAAAGGATGGAAAGGCCCGGTATCGTATCCGGCTTTCGCCGGAGCTGATGACCATACTGCACTGGCGTGCCTCACTGGCCTCACTTTCAAAACTTACCCATTGCAGGTCGGGACAGAACTCGCTCGGTGCTATTTTCAGACAGGGTTGGCCCTGCGCGAAGTCAGCTTCGATGGAGACAACTGGAATATTGTTGGTATCGTCCCCATCGATTTTTGAGCCAGTTGCAGCGAATTGGCGATGTCACAATACTTGTATTTTAATGTAATCATAATTCTAACACAACGCTGCGTGTCGATAGCAAATAGCAAGTTGTTGAATGTCGATCTACCCCAGATTACCTAGCGCGCCAGGTGGAGCACACAACGTCACTAGGGAGCCCCCTTGATCAAGCTTTTTCCGAGATGCTGGTTTCGGAC
Organism: Kalmusia sp. IMI 367209; assembly: GCA_027946365.1. Lineage (NCBI taxonomy): Eukaryota > Fungi > Ascomycota > Dothideomycetes > Pleosporales > Didymosphaeriaceae > Kalmusia > Kalmusia sp. IMI 367209. Next base: position 741,943 of record JAPEUQ010000003.1, on the reverse strand, counting down.
CTTCTCTACGCTAGTCAACCACACCGTCGTAATGTTTAAGTTCGAAAATTCTCCACCTTTCTAATTCGACACGCGCTCGTGGAGCGCGAAACACATTTTTTTCTATTACCTCCGGCCGTCGTGAGCTCAAGGCGCTGCGAGGCTGGCCGTTCAAAGGAAGAGTTAGTAAGACCTCGCCAGACAACGATAGATGCTGCCGAAGACATGACGGAGAGGAATTGAGCACCAGCTTCGGACGAAACCGGGGCAACGCGCAGCATGTCCTCGTCGTTCCCCCAAAGCAGTGCCATGGCGACGGCAACGTCTTCCATAGACCCTTTCGAAACGCCGGCCCAAGGCTCGTTCAACTCTGCAGGCGCAGGCGTTACCGGAGGTATGTACCAGCAATGTGTGCTTTATTTCATACGGTATTTGACCATGAACACTTAGGGTACACGGGCGACTCGCTGGATCTGAAAATAATTATCGCCTTCCTGATTGGACTTGCATTATACAATGCTATTGAACTTATCGTCTTGATTTTGGTCACATTTAACAAATATCGCGGACTATACTTCTGGTCCATGGTAATCTCAGGCGTTGGTATTATGCCATATGCTCTGGGATTTCTCATCAAGTTTTTCCAATTACTGGATCCTAATAGAACCCAAGGATATGTCGCTGTGGTAATGCTTGTAACAGGATGGTATATGATGGTCACTGGTAAGTTCGGCCAGCTCACAATCACGCCGTTCATTGATGTCTAACTCATGTCATTCTAGGCCAGTCGGTAGTTCTCTGGTCCCGGCTGCATCTCCTCACAAACTCCCGCCATGTGCTTCGATACTCGCTCGCCATGATATGCATCAATGTGGTCATTCTGGGCTTTCCCACGAGCGTCTTAACCTTTGGATCAAATTCAAATTCCCTCACCAATCGCACGCTGGGTCACTTCGTCGAAGGCTACAACGTCATGGAGAAGATACAAATGGTCGGCTTCTTTATACAGGAACTAATACTCTCACTCATCTACATAAAAGAGACATTGCGCATTCTCAAACTGTCGAAAAGCGCCCAGGGAGATATTATGAGCATCTCAGATGACACGGAAATGAAGGAGCCGATTGCGCGCAAGGTCATGTACCAGCTACTTGCGATCAACACGATTATCATTGCCATGGATGTCGCGCTCCTCGCCGTCGAATTCGCGAATCTGTATCTGATCGAAACCACGTTGAAGGGCGTCGTGTACTCCATCAAACTTAAACTCGAATTCGCCGTCCTCGGTAAACTCGTCCAGATCGTACACAGCAAATCAGAAAGCAGCGTTCATGGCTCTGGGGAGCGTCAAGGCACTGCTACAGGAATGGAGCTTGAAAAGATTCCTACAGCGAGGACTGCGAGTGGTAATGGAAGCGCGAGAGGAAATATAAGGAGAGGCAGTGCGATTGGAAGGGGATCATCAACTCTCCCGGACTTCGTAGATCCAGCTAGGATCAGCTGCGACGTTACGCATGCGCCCATTAGGACTCCTGGGAGGTCTGTCAGCGGACTTAGCACGACTGAAGAGGATGACGGGACCGGGTGGGAGAACGAGGGACTGCACAGGAAGAGATGGTATAAGACAAGCAGGAATAGTTGGATTGATGAGGAGATGGACAAACACAACATTACCTGAAGCTTTCGTACTCGAATTTCATAACCATCACCGGACTCTAGAGGCCATTCACGGAGATCTCCAAGCGCCAACCCGGACGAGACGAGACGGACGCGCATTTGCCCGCTTTAGCTTCCTGTTGTGCTCGGAACGCTAGTGACTCGCACGCTAAACCACGCGACAAGTCAACCCCGCATATCTTCCAACGTACGGGTATCCGTACAGAATGATCGGAGACGTCTCCGTATCATGTGATGTGTATTTGGGCATCAAGAACACATTGAAAACTTTGAAAAATCGTCACTGTCGGACCGAAGCTGATCCATCACGGCAAGCTGATATGACGAATTGGAAACGAGGAGTACAATTGATGGTGGGTGCCTGATAGGAAATACCTCATCCGGCACTTCCGCTCTTCGGCGCTTCGCAGATCCGATGAGGGTCCAGTCACGTGTACGCTGAATGTCAATGGTCCTTTTTGCCCGAAATACTCGAGTTTGGGAAGCCGGCCTGATCGCGAATCTTCCTATTCGTCGGAGATATCAGCGTAACGCCCATGCAGACGAGATACATCACCACGAAGCATAATGTGCAACGCCTCAGAGGGCCTTTTTCTCCGAGTCGAAGATCGAGAAGTCACCAAGATTGCTATCGTGCGTGATTAGAGGTATACTAGAGATGAGCATTTTTGGAGGAAGTGCGCCACAGGGGCGCACTGGATAGCACTTCCAAGTCCCACACAATGATGCGCAAGATAGCGACTCAGTATGGCATGGGCTTAGAAGAAGTGTGCATCCATATCATGGCGCAGATTGCGGCGAAGGAATTTTGGGTTGAGACGTAAACGGGAATGTCGAGTGAATCGGTGGACTCGCGCGCAGTGTATCTTTAAGTGAACCGTGAGCCAGACCTTGGCAGAACAGCACAACATTTGGTGGGTCAAAGTGCAATACTGAAAAATCACCACTTAGTGTAGCCAATGAAAAAAAAAATTGAATGAATTGTATCATTGAGCTGTAGCTGTCCTCGCACGAAGGCTCTAGAAGTCATAGAGAATACGCACTAGCGAATTTGCTATGATACATCTCACAATGAGGCAGGTGATTGAAGGAAATTTCTCGGGTCAAGGCTACTGGCGTCGGTACTGTGAGCCTTCCCTTCGAAGATCATCTCACTCATCAATAGCCCTGTGCCTGGTCCATTTTGAATCCCCCATTCATCGTGACCGGTTGCTACCCAGAGTCCCTTTACACCTACTGGACCCACCATTGGTCCGACTTCTTCGTCTTCCTTGTGGGGCCGGATCTGTGGCTTATAACATGCTTGTTTGAGGACGAGCTCACCGTTGTATATTTCCTCAGATACACTTCCTATTGCTGTAAGGACATCTTCTAGTTTCTTCTCAACGAGTTCAACGTCGTCGCTGTTCGCGGGTAACTTTTCTTCATAGTCGTCGGGCCCACTCGCGTATACTGTGTCGAAGGCATGAAGGTGATCAGCTGGACGTGGATAGATATCCGGGGACAAAAAGCTATCCACTGAGCTAGTTGGTGCCGGTTGAATGTCTGGAAACAATATGTACGGAGAAAGAGGCCTTGTGGGTTTGACGATGACACTATGACCACGAGGCGTATACAGCGAGACATTAGGGAGGATTGTGGGTGTCCAAGGTCCAGCAGCCACAAGAACGTCGGTTGCATTGATTGTTTCCCTGACTTCGTTTTTCGTGAAGCTCACAGACTTGACAACATTCTTATCTTGGTCTACAATGACCTCTTTGACCGACGCTCCAAGGCTGAAAGTGACACCTTTTTCCTCCGCTAGTTTGGCAAGTGTCCTTGTGAGCATGACAGGATTGACTTGGCCTGAGTTTGAACGAACGCCAATCTCGTCATATTGTTGTATGCTTCCAGGCCGAAGCCAATCCAAAGCTGCAGGAGCTTTACTTTCCATTTGTGATGTGATAGGGGTAGCAGTTTGAACATCTTGCCCATAGAGCTTGATCTCAGCGGCGAAGACGTTTCTGTGCCCCCATACCTTGTCGCCGTCATGTTCCTTGGCAAGCTCCTGGTGAAGCTGGAAACTAAGTGGTCCGAGGCATTTCGGAGTGGCCCACTCGGCAATGAACCCGCCACCCTTGCCACTTGATCCACTCGCAACTCTCGTTGCTTCGAGGACAGTGATAGTGTGTAGCTTTGGGTCATAGAGAGGGTGGCGGGTCAGGTAATAGGCAGTGGAGATACCGATGATTCCCCCTCCTAGGCACTTTATCAGTACGCGATCGAAATAGTTGATAGATTCAACAATGTTTTCCTACCAACGATCACGATGTTCTTGGGCTCTGTCATGTCTTGTTCTGGTCCCATCTTCTTAATATTGATCGGAGGTATGAAGCAAGAGAAGAATGAAGTCTAAATCAAGGAATACAAGACAGCGAGACGACCTAGTAATGGTTCGCACGCTCTGGAGAGAAGCATGCTGTTGTTGCAGGCTTTGTGCTTCCCCACCACGAGGCTGAACTGCGAGGTGATATTATCTCAGGTTTCAGGTCATGTCAATTGGGGTTTGAGAAGGTTCAAGGGATCAGATGTCCAGCTTCCCAAAGCTGTGCCAAGGAAAAGCGGGGCTGTATCCACTGCATCCAATCTTAAGGAAACAACCACCATAACAGAATAAAATATAGGTCCTTCGACTTCGGCGTGATAAAAAACCCCTAATATTTGAGATTTTTCATTATCTAATCAGGTAATATGCTAGATACCCTCTAGAGTCTTTAACAACCTACCTTCACGAGAGTTACGTTCGCTCAGACGCCTTTCCGCCTGATTACCAAAGGCTTCTTTACGTAGTGCAGCCTTGATTCATGCGCTACCAGAACACGATTAAGCTTATAGCTGTGTCATAAACCCCAGACCGCCCTTAAACGCAGCGGATCATTTCGCTTTCTTACACTCCTCACTCCCTAACATTACTTTTCCTTTACATTCCTCAGCAACAAAATACAACCTTTTATTTGCCTTTTCTTCAACTTCAATATCCTGCAATGGTCCACTAGCTTGCGCTAGCACCATCATTCCTGGCACTTCTGTCCAGTCTCCTGGCGCCATCCAATACCAGATCGTTTGCCATAAGCCAAAACAAAAGCTGCATAGGACAACGGCAAGGACGAACACTGCAACCCATTCCCATGCTAAGCGGGGCCCAGAGCCGTATAGTTGCCACTGTATGGGAAAACAAGTGATAATGTCGGCGGATTCTGAGGGGAGTTCTAAGGGTATTGCAGGACGAGTTTGATCGCTGTAGCTGATCAAATTCTGGAGTAATACAGCGACTACGACTGCGAGACCATGGGCGTCTGATTGGATGCCTGGATGACCTTGCTGGAGCTTACGGCTGATGGAAAGCAAATACTTTGCGATCCCTTTGCCCGTGGTCAGTTGATCCATGCGTGCTAGAACCCCCTGTGTTTGAATGGCTAGTGCGAGGGCGATCTTGTGATCCTGTTGCAACGATTTTTCGTAAGTCAATCTCTCGTCGTATTTGCTGGAGTAGTGATTTTGGGACACGTCGGCGCCTTTCATGTCCACAATCCACATTCCGAACGAATGAAGTGCTTGTCGAAATGTGATGGAACACTCGACCCCTCCTTTGTTTTGAGCACTTGTTGGACCGAATCTGACAGTAAAGTTGGAGTTGCCTGGAGTTTTGTCGTCCGGTGGAGTGACTGACATAGAACCTTCGCTAATGCCATTGGCGCCATTATCATCCTTGCAGACAGTATTCAATACAGGGACAATGAGACTGAGATTTCCTGTCCATCCAGTTGATGCAGTGGTCAGGCCATGACCTCTTTCCCGTAGCCAGTCGTAGACCTGCCAAACCTGCCTGTCGATTATAGATAGCGATTCCACCGGTTTTCTTGCGTTGAAATTGGTGTTCAAACCTGTCCATCGATTTGTTCCACCTAGATCGCGGCCATGTACAAGTTGCCATCCTTTCTCCTTGACCGAGCTAACCGGCACAATGTCGGATAGTCCGTCCAAAGAGCGTGAAGCAGACAGCGCAAATGCCCACTCAGGAGCTCCCTCGTTCCCTATGTTGTCCAGACCTGCTTTCATATGCATCGACCAATGTATCTCTTGCAAGAAGACTTTGGGGTACTTTATTGTCATCTCATTCCGGATCCTACTAGTCATAGAGAATCCATTCTGCGGAATCGGATTATTCGGATACCAACGACGCTTTGGAATGGCTATTGTGTTGAGGGCGAGACCTTGCAGAAGCACGCAGATCGAAATGCATAAGCACAATAGGAACCGGAACAAGCTCTTATAATTCCATTTGAACCGCCGAGACCTCCACACGAAAGCCCAAATGGTCATCCACGGCTTCGTCAACTCGTTCTTCAGCTCGAAATCGCCAAAGGTAGCCCCACGTTCAATGCGGGTCCTCTCGGCGGTCATCCACGTTGTGATTAATACCGACGCCGTATATTCGAGCGAACTGACTAGCAGCACATCCAACATCTTGTTGAAGAAGCCGAGTAGAGCTAGTTGTAAATCTGCGTCAACATCGTACCAGAAAACAGCGGTTGACTTCAAATAGACACGGAAGCCGGTCGCACCCCAGATAATGCCCGTAGTGATGAGGCCGATGGCAACGAATCGAACGGATAGAATCCAAAAATCGCTCCAACCAGGTTTTGGGCGGATCTGACGTTCTGAAATACGGGACGACAAGAAAGTGAGCAAGCGAGTTGTGTTAGCCTTGGTGTGGCGGATAAGAATGCACAGTCGATTGTACGATCTGCCCAGCGCATTTATTATCATTGTAAGGTAGGCTTACTGATGATATAAGGCAGCATCAAATTCAGGTACAACAGGGCGGCGTGTAGTTATCTTTTCTTCATAACACAAGTTACGCCAAGCCGTTGCCTTCTTTCAGGCAAGTAAAGCAAATTACCAGTGGGTTCGCCACACCCCAATTCTGAGAGGTCCTCCTGTCTGCCAAGAAATCATGGACCAAACAGAATACATTGGTGTCGGCTAATAAAACAAATGGTGTATGCGTGTAGTAAATTTGAAGCACCGATAGAGCCAGATTCAATGCTCTCCGCAGCCTCGCAAAATTGGACGATATGCGAAAAGAACAGAATAAGACAAAGTGAACAGTCTAAAAAGACGACGGTAGTCCGCTACGGTTAGATGGACATTATATCGATACTATCCCTCTGGCGAATAAGAACAGGCTAGGACATATATGCAGCGTATGGCGATATGCCAATCATGAAGTGCTACAACGATATGAGCATGCCACTGGCGGAGTGCTAGGTCCAGCTTGGCCATGATGTTTACAACTTCACTGCGTTGGTGCCACAGATGCATGATTAGACGAAGGTCTTTTCCTCGAACATGTAACTTGAAAGTGTAGAGATCCAATTCGAACCGAGAGCAGGCATTTGTAACTAAGAATATGTTAAACCCTTTGGTTCAGTACACGATGGTCGATGGAATAACTTGGTCGCTATATCAGCTCACGGTCTCGCACAAGCTTCTTTTAACCATACATGTCTTGGGAGTGCAGGCTACGCGGAATATTGGCAGCGCCACTCTCAATTTCTATGGGTTGAAAAGAAGTGTTGAACGCGTCAGAATCCCTGTGTTTGTACTTTCCCAATGGGGTAAGTTGAGTTGGTGTTAGCCTTCGACCACCGCAGTCCATCTCGGCTACGGACCGATTTCGCGGCGAAACATGATGTCGACACGAGAACCATGTCGCAGCCTTGAGAGCATGTCAACATTGTCATCATCTGTTCCCTGGACATTGGTCCATCTTGGTCGATCCCAATTAAGGAAGAGGATCGTCAGCTTGATTATTCTGAAAATTTGCATAAGTGATTAGAGAGACTGCAATGGACATGGAGCCGGAGATGGCTGCAGTCGAATCGAGACCAAGTCTTGGTCCAGCAGAATTAGGAAGCCGAGCACCTTCTTTGGGCGTGCGATAGGCTGGGGCGCACTGCCTAAGTGATGTACGGCCCATGCGTCCGATGGGTGGCGTTCCGAAAAGGGCGTGGCCCACATGCTCAGCTCGCCCAAGATGTGATGACAACGAACCAGGATCCACAACCTCACGGATCCCAAAGCCACAGACGGCTCGACGCGAACGCTGCGCTCCACAGCAAAAGCTGTGTACACGTCACATGCTTCACCGTGCAGCAGTATCCTTCTCTTTCTAACCGGTACGAGACCGATCAACAGTCTCAACAAAAGTCATGCGTTTTGCACGCGATCCCAGAGGTCTGTCGTGCACTCAGCTGCAGATGAATTCGCTTGCTATACGCCGACGATGTGTAGATCGTGGGAGGTTTGCAGCCTCCAGCAGTTCTAAGGTCACGCAAGAGGTGGGGAAGCTATTGTATGTGACCACTCATACGCACCTAGATAACGCCATGCTTCGTCCACTTTCCTCCATGAACAAGTACTACCCACACCTCGCTACGATTGCTCGGAAGTCGAAGTATCATAGAGGATCGTACTCTGGTTGCGGGCACAGATGTGGTATGCAATAGCGCCTATTACGACACTACGCCTAAGCTGGCGCTGTGGTCACGGTCGTGTATCGGCCCTCGGCGTGGTTATAGCAACTGTATTCCGAATTGATGGATCAGTCGGTGAGCGCCCCTACCCGGCCCTGAGGAGCCGATGAATCTGACTGCCTCGCTCCTGCCCCACGACGCCATGGTCTGTATTGTCCTCTATTGTTCTTGCCTAGCAACTATATAGCGTAGCCGCTGCCTTCGTCATGGCTTTTGATACACAACCTACAGATCGCTTGCAGGAACAGCTGGACCTCTACCGCGTCACCATGGACGCTGCAATGGCAGCTCAGCCGCAGAGCTCGAGACCTAGGAGGAAGTTCATCTTGTGCTTTGATGGTGAGAGCCCCGGACCACTCATGCTGGCTATTTGCTGACAGCGTTTCTTCTCAGGTACCGGAAATAAATTCTCGGGGACTGATGCAGACTCCAACATCCTCAAGATATACCGATTGCTGGACCGCAATGAAGACGACCAGTTCCATTACTACCAGCCGGGCATCGGAACATATGTCGTATCGAGCTCTAAGAAAGACGTTTCGCATTCCGGGAGGATCGAAAAGCTCAAGAGTTGGTACATAAAAGCAAAGGATAGCGCCGTTGGTAAATTGCCAGCACGACTGCAATTTGTAATCCAACTAATGTATTATCATATAGGTACTTCTTTCGCCGAGCATGTCATGGGAGGTTACAAGGTCAGTGCTATCACATATCCTTTTAAACGCATCGATAAATTAACTTCGCGATGGCTTTGATAGTTTCTAATGCGATATTACCATCCTGGGGACGATATCTTCTTCTTTGGCTTCTCGAGGGGCGCCTACACTGCACGTTTTCTGGCTGAAATGCTCGACCATGTTGGGCTTTTATCCGTCAGTTATTAGATAGGGCCCCTTCTGAGATTCGTCCGATCTAATACGGAATAGGCTGGCAATGAGGAGATGTGCCATTTTGCTTGGAAGTGGGTACCCTACAAATGCGGCCAGCATCTTCGTTAATCGTTTTGCAGAACGTTCCAGCGTTGGCAGTGCCGACAGGAGCGCAACGAAAAAGAGAAGCAACAGAAGCGATATCTGCTCGAATTCATGTGCGCTTTCCGGGAGACTTTCAGCAGACCCGTCAAGCCAATTCGCTTTTTGGGACTGTTCGACACCGTCAACAGTGTGCCTACGTTCGAGAACGCATGGATGCAACGCAGCAAATTTCCGTACACAGCGAGGAGCACCTCGAAAGTCATTCGTCATGCCGTTTCCATTGACGAACGCCGAGCCAAGTTCCGTCAGGATCTAATTTCCCAAGACAGGCCGAACAGATCAAACCTCTACAAGCGCCGCCGACGCAAGCATGCTCTTACCCTGCATACCCTGGACGTGGGCGGAAGTGAGCAACAACGAGGAAGAGCTCCATCTATGCAAGACGATCGGCGCGATACATTGGCAGTCCCCGGACGGTACCGCGAACCGTCTCAAACGAATGGAACACAGAATGCAAGTTCAGCATACACCGTATCTGACAGAACCGGGGCCAACTCAGCGGCAACGTCGGTCTCCAATCTGTCACTGGATGCAATTCACAACCATCACTATTCGGATTCGGAGGATGATGGAGAGCAAGACATACAAGAAGTCTGGTTCGCCGGTTGCCATGCGGTTCGTCTACCTTCAGTGGGATCGTACTATACTAATGCTTTACATAGGACATCGGTGGAGGTTGGCCGTTACACCCAGGCGAAGATGCTGCCCTCAGCCACGTTTCACTCGTCTGGATGGTTAGAGAAGCGCAGAAAGCGGGCCTGCAATTTGATGAGGTTAAGCTGAGGGCGCTGGATTGCGGTCACCCAGAGTCGATAGGTGTCTCTCCAACCAAGTTCCAGCAAGAATCCCCTGCTCCGGTGCCTACCATCGAGATCGATCCCGCTTCGCCGAGTCCTGTAGCCGATCGTGAGCTATCACCACTCGGTCGACAAGTTCTAGATACCAGCGAAGCTACTCAGAATCACCATCACCACCATCTTCCTAGCCCTCCGCCTGCGCATCGTTATCGCACAAAGTTTCACCAGCATCTTCACTCGGCTGCAACTCGCGGCAGGATTCACGACGTGCTCCAATTCAGGAATGGCGCTTCGCGATTCGGCACCATGTCCTGGAACGTCATGGAATATCTCCCCTTCCGTCGCATGGATCTGCAGGAAGACGGCAGCTGGAAGGCTATCACCTGGCCGCTGCCGAAAGGCGAGGTTCGAGACATTCCGGACAATGCTTTGATTCACGGTAGCGTCATCAAGCGCATGGGGGCGGATTCCACATACAGACCGGGAAATCTGATCGTCGGAGGTGGAGGTAGAGGTGTGCGGAAGGCGCCTCCTGAGATGGGGATGGGAAAATGGGTCGCTATGCACGAGGAGGGCCACGCTGTGGGAGAATTGCTCGTGCGGAAAGAGAAACCGGTGAGGAAGAAGACGGAGAACAATGCGAGGTCCTTGGCCGTGGCGCCAAATGGGCCTCAAGGTATGTTCCTCACGGGCCGGTAGGCTCTGGTGGAGGTTCGAAAATTGGAGTCAATGTCGTGTTGCTAAATTTATTTGGTAGGTAAGCCAGATCGAGAGTCGACTCCAGGGTCGTCACAATCTGGAGTGGATAAGGATGGGAAGATCGTTTTGTTCGCAGGAGATGAGATGGAGGATTATTAGAGTGGGATGGCATGTTAAGGAGGTCGAGCCGTAGTATCATGTCACTTCTTTGGGTAGCGTGCGAGTGCATTCCCTGCACAAAGAAGGTTTGCTTACGATGCACAGCTCCGCTCCTGCTTTTTGAAAGTTTATTTCAATCCTTAGATTATCTTTGGTTGTAAGGCTGAGTGAGATGGTCAATCCTTGAAAACTGATCGGGATGTCTCTGTTACCATGCATCCCTTGGGCATAGTGTAGGGATTTTGGATGTAGGGGTATCTACACATTACGTTACAAAAAAGTTGAACGAAAAGAAAAGCAACCACCAAGACTGTCACGAATAATTGAAGATCACAAGTATGAACATACATAGCATCTATCAACCAATGAGCTCGCGGGGGGCACCTGGCCTTCCCTTTGAAGCGGTAACGTGACCGACTTAGTCAGAAGGATAATCGAGTCACAGGGATCTGCGGGTGCTATCCATTGGCCAACCAGCGCACAGCGATTAGTTATGAACCTCGGAGTCGGACACATGATAAATAGTAGAAGGGAGAGGCAGGTGGACTAGAAGTTTTGTTTCAACACCATTCAAATTGAGCTGTCGTCCCCTACTATCTAATCATCGCGGTATCGTACAACCTCTAAGTAAAAAACAGTCTGGTATAGTACAAGAAAAAAATGAAACCCAAAGCGTGCCCATGTGTACCATAACCAGTGAAGTGCCTGCCCAAGCAGCCGGACTCTCAGAGCTCCCGTTGCCCCAGGGGTGTGATACCCACTTGGAACTCAAAGTCAAGAACCGTCTAGAAGCGCCGTCTATGCCATACAATACTGAATGATGAAAGCATGATCCGTAAGTCAAAACCCATAACCCGTAAGAGAGAACCGCGTTGCATTAGGGGTCCCAAAGGACAAAGAGTCGATTGCCGAGTCTAATGAAACGCCGATGATGATGCTGCTGCAGAATTGCCCGAGGAAAACCGATCCGATGGTGAGATGAGTCATGGAGTGAGGAGGAGCATGACTGTCGAAAGCGAAGCGAAGTATTAGGTGAACCGAAGATGACGCCGATGCTGATGCAATTGATTGTCCGTAGGCCATTGGCTTGATGCCCCTTGGACCCGACCGCTTGCTATCACTCCAGACGTAGCCAGTGAAGTAGCGCACGGTCGCTCGTGATGTTTGAACTTGTGAGAGACTTGAAGAGTCAGCTATGGTTCAAATCTTGAGAATGACGTGTGGACATACACATCAGGTAGGCATATTAGCCACCATCTCGCGTGTTGGTCTCGTCGTTGCGCATGAAGATCATTGCAGATGATGACCGGGGTAGGGAACTTGGTCGAGGGGCACCACCGTCACGGGTGTTTTTGTCGTCGGATCGGGCGAGCTTGAGGGTGTTGATGGCGATCCTCATAGTGAAGGTTGGGTGGGTTTAAAAGGTTATGATTTAGGTGCCTAGGGCTTGATTGTGGCTAAGCTGTTGCAGTTCGTGATTGATTGGTAGGCGTACTCGTAAGGTTGATAGTGTTTGGAAGTGGCTGTTTCTGAAATGTGGGAGGTATATGTATAAGTACTGATGCTCTGGAGCCTCTATTAAAGGACGGCACGATGAAGAATGCCTCACAAAAGTCATCCATTCGGTCAAGCACTCGCCTGCTTTCAGGCTATGACGCAGAAATTCTGAATGCATTTTTCGGTGAAGCTTTTCAGGTCAAACCTGAAGAAGAAAGGTTTAACTCCGCCACGGCCCGGATGAGGCGACAGTCATTGGGCTGAACATGGAAAAGAAGGCTGCAACAGGCGGAAGCCCCTTAGTGCGACTTTGAGAAGCATTCTGGACAAGGGAACCGGGGTGGAAACAAAGGTGACTGTTTTGGTTTACCGCTCCAAACGGCCTTGGGAACAGCCTAGGGGGTCATTTCGTCTTGCAGCGCCACGGCCACCTGCCGAAAACACGAGCGAGGCCGTGTCTTGAGGCTGCCATTAAACGACTGAGGCAAGGAATGTGGTGACCCGTGGGTCGTGAGTGGTGAACTAGCGTTCGCTGCCTAATAGCGCTGAGGACCGAGGTGTGACTTTGCGCACAGCCGCAGTGGCTTGTGGGCCGCCGGCGCACTCAAGGCACTTCAGGCCGCAGTTCAGGCGACCGGAAAATGAACCGTTTGGCGAGTGGTCGTTTGCTGATAAGAAGCAGCAGAAGTCCCTCAATCGCGTCTCGTTCTCTCGCAGCAATGGTGATGGGTTCTTCACCGGAAAGGAGCACAGCCCACGAGTCCTCCACGCCAAGCTGGCCTGAGGCTGGTGCGAAGTTGTGAGTCTTCATCCACCCCAGCACTAAGCCCGGATGAATCGAGCAGGCTCAATTGAACGCCAAATGGTAGATTTTTGAGACCGAAACGTGGGATTTGAGCAACGTTGTTGTTCAGGTGGCTTGACTGCGCCTCAGTTGCTCCGAGAACAGCTAGCGGTTCGCGTATTGCGTGCGGCGGAGCATGGACCTCTGGCGTCGGGACAAGGTATTGACAGTAAAACGTATGGTGGTTTCGTGGGTAGTGACAGTGGTGGAGCAGCGGTCTGTTGGAGGAAGGGGAAGGCGAAGGCGAAGGAGGAGAGGGGCTGGAATCCGAGGTGAGATGCTGGTCGATTTAATTTCTAGAAAGGCAGTCGTGATGCTGGGCCGGCAGGTACGTTGACATCGCGGGTGGGTTCCTCTGTGAACGACGATTAATAACCGACAGTGCTTCCCGAGCACAGGGAAGACCTACAATAAGTATTGTCACGTGGCGGGGCGTCTGGAGGAGGCTGAACAGGTCGGTTTCCACCGGAGCAGTCGAACGAGTTGGAGCTGGGCTTGTCGTTCAACATGTTGAAAGGTACAGAGCGTGTGGTAAGTACAGAGAGTTATGATATGGGTTTTGATTTTGGTAAGCTGAATGGACAGATGATGCACAGAAGACTTCAAGATGCGTTGCAGCAGTATCCTGTATTCCAAGTAGCCCTCAACCTCACGCACCGGGCCCGGTCTATTTAAACCTGAAGAGGCTCTTGCGACCTGAGGTGGTTTACACTCTTCACGGCCCATGGCAGCACGGGGCAATGCGAAGGCAAAGGGCAATGACGGTACGTGGCCCTACGTATCCCCGAGCTTTGTTCACCAAGTGAAGCTATCCCAAAGTACCGCGGTGACTCTTAGGGGAAGGGACGAAACAGACCCAGTCTTCCGGTGACGATGCCCAATCACGCCGGACCGCGCTGCTGCTTCATTTTTCGCCGTCTGAAACAGACGCATGGCAGCCGTGCTGACTTGCGCTCTCGTCGTGACTTTGCGATGGGAGAGCCCTGTGTGTAGCGGCCAAAGGGGGCAACGCGCTACGGAGCCTCACCATTTTGCACCCCTGCCACAGGCCCGCTTCGGTGCCGAACAGCGGCTTGCTTGTGGTGCTGCCACAACTCCTCCCAGCATCAACCATCCCTATGCATTTCCAGACGCCTTCTGCGTGCTACGGAGCGGGTGGAGCCTGGCGCGTCGCCATGCGCTGGCGGATAGCCCTATGCGCATATGGCAGATTGAGACCCTCTGTTTCGCCAGTAGTCGCCACGCACGAGGTCCAGCGCGCATGTCGTTGGGATAGCTCCGTGGTAGACGCAGGTACAGACGCTGCCGACAGCAAACAGGCTGCTGGCTCCTCGGTCCGAACTTTGTCGACCAGCGTGCCACCGTCTCACCCCTTCACATGACAAGCGCAAAGAAACGAGTGCTTCTGCTGAGACAGGAGGGCCACAGCAGACGACAACACTGCGCCCTTGCCCTTTGTCCTGCCCAACATCACACCACTCCGCCCCGGCGCCCTCTGGATCGTCGCCAATCTTCTGGCTTCTTACGCGAGGCAGGATATGCGATTTTGCCTGTATCAAGATGCCCTGCGAGTCGCCCCACGCTGCCTGGACCGATGCCACGGCCGTTGAATTGCTTTTTCTGTAAGGCATCTGTGAAGCGATCTTGATTCCTCTGCTGATGACAGATGAATGACGACGAATGATTCCATGCCATCCGGTGGCTGCTATGGAGGGGGGCTGCGCACCTGTTGGTCGGCAGGTCGTGAGGGCAACTCCAGCTATTGCCCAGCTGGGACAATCACGGCAACTTATCTACCGTATCGCCATTTGGTTGATGGGGCTCGCGCAAACCCCACGAGAGACCCTTGGGTAGGGCTGTCGCACCGCCGTCAGACGCCCACTTGCCACACATGCGCTCGGCAACCTTCTCTCGCCGTTTCCGGCTCCGGAGGGATTGTATGTTCTTGCGTACAAACGCGATATCGACTGCCGACCTGGGTCTCGGTTGAGTACTCTGGCAAGAGTCGGTGTCGCTCATCTGTCGCCTTTTCGATTCGAAGCATGCCATCGCCGCAACGTCAGTTTAAGGTTTGGCCTCCATGTAGAGTCTGTTTGCAGGCGTGCGTGGTGAGTACATGTAAGCTGCCGCCTAGGGCCTGCACGTCAGAACTACAGGCTCACTAACCTTGGAAATAGAATCGCGCGCTTCGAGGACTGTTCAAGCTGCTCTCAAATAGCTGTCGTGTCCATGTGAGCCCATGTTGCTTTTCTTCTACTGCAGTAGGGTCCCGCCTGCAGTGTGAGCGCTTTCGTTGCGCCGCTGTATATGAATCATGCGGGCCGCTGGTATCCATACAAAAGTTGAGTGGTGACCTGCACAAGGGAACTCTGCTCCTTCAACCTCAGGAGACATGCAGACGACCATCGCACGGGCTCCGGGGGTTCGTGATAGGCGCTGAGCATAAGTGCGCTAACCCTAAGCTCCCTTGCGATCGGCCGGTTATGCATGGGACCGAAGTGCGGGGAAAACAACGATTGTTTCTCGTGTTGACGACACTCCCGTCCCACGCTCGCAAGCTTCTGGAACTCTATGGCGTTCTCTCTTGCAGGACACAGTCGCGACGTGCAGGAGATGCGCCGTGCTGTAGTAGGCGCTATGTCAGCCGCAACGCGCTATCGTCAAGATGGCGTTGCTGGAGACGCTTCAGGAGGTAAAGCGCAGCCAAACCAATCACAGTTGCAGTGCACTTATCCCGTAATGATCCAGAGCGTCCACCACTAGGAGCCATTCCGTCCCTGTCGACCTACAGCTTGCTCCTGCCTATCCCATAAAGCATGGCTTCGCTCTTTGCGATCCTGTAGCGTCCCGTTAACCCTCCTCCTTGCCTCCGCCCACGCCGCATATAGACTTGCTTGCACCCATTCACTCTTCCATCCTATACAAATCCAAAATGCGTTTCTCAATCCTCACTGTTGTTGCTGCGCTCAGCTCAATGGCTGTTGCCCAAGACGTCCTTGGCTCACTGCCAAAGTGTGGCGTAAGTTGGCTGCCACTCTCTCCAATTGCTTGCTAACATCATCATAGCGGGATTGTTTTGGCAACAGCCTGGGCAACTGCGGGCAATTTGACTACAAATGTGTTTGTGGAAACACGACCCTTATCGCTGATTTGTCTTGCTGCGTCTCTAAAAACTGTAACAACGATGATCAAACCAGTGCGTGCGCAAGATCCCTCTCTTGATTTTACCCTGGCTTACGATCTGTCCCCAGCAATCATTAACCTCGCAAATGGTCTTTGCCACGCATATGGGATCGACACCCCGACAAAGGCTTCATGCGCCTCCAGCGCAGCATCCACGCCCGCGTCTACCGCTTCTTCCGGCTCTTCGAATTCGGCTTCGGGCTCTTCAGACTCGGCCTCGAGCTCTGGCGCATCTGTAACCTCGGCCCCTGCAACGACATCAGCGGCATCGACCGCATCGACGAGTGGGAGCCAGACTGCCGCCAGCGCGGGGACCCCTGGAGCAGCTGGACCCATTGCAACTGCTGGTGCTGGATTGGGATTGGCCATGGGCATGGCCGGACTACTCGTGGCATTGTAAACACTACTCGTGGCGTTGCAAACCAACGGAGACGGATAACTAATTTATCGAGATGTAATGGCAGGGAGACGCATACTTCTAGTAATCTGAATACATGATATCCATGGGTGTTATGGTCGATCCAAAGTCGCGCGTATTATGGTCGTGCGTGCGACTGCTTAGCCAATTGTTAGCACGTACCATGACACTGCTTCATGAAGCTTTTCGTGACATCCTAAGTGGATTCGCATCGGATGAGGACTATTTGACAATTGAAGCGTGATGTCAATGGACAAACGTGAAGTGGGTCGCATCGTTACCATAACACGGCCCGCTCGCTTCGCGCCGACCGTCATCCCTCCTCCACTGCACCTCCGAACAAGGCCGCACCGCACGTGTCTCCACTACGCCCAAGTTTCGATCGCGCCTCCACCTTGAACATGGCGCTTTAGCACTGGAAGATATAAGATTCATTTGAGCCGCACAACAATCGTACACCATGGCTGCCAGATCGAATTTCAAGCGGTCCCTCCCCGCGGGGCAAAATGTACTCAGCTCGCTGCGCACCACGCAGCTGCTCGAGGACTCGAAAGCTGTTTTGCCAGCGGGTACACTTTCTATACGCCTCCTGAAAGCTAGGGCTAACGATTGTAGAGCTCATCAACACAATTCTCGACTACCTCCCTGTTGCGGACATGTTTCGGTTCGCGCAGACCTCGAGACGGATGCAGGAAATGGTCTACGATGACACACGATGGATACAAAGGCTGAAAAGCATGGGCTGCTGGAATGAGGTCGAAGCACGGCAAAGGTTCGACGAAGCTATGCGGAGAAGAGTGGAGGCACAGAAGGCAGAAGAGACCCGTCGAGCAGGCGTTGCGCCCAACGGTACGGCAAATGGCCCTCCTGGAGAAGACAGTCAGCGGAAGGTTAGCACGACGCTCTTTGACGCTGGCCTAGAAGAGGAAATGCAACGCAAGTCGGTGGATACCAAAGTAAGGCCAAGAACAAGCACGTTGGACAAAGGCTTCGATGACATGACATTGTCGGCTGGTGGGGCGGCTGCTCCTGCACGATCGTACACAATGGACCCTAATCTAGCGCTGAAGGTCCTTTCACGCGTACGATCCATCAGAGGCATGGCACGACAAGAGTATGGCAAGATCTATGGAGCGTTGGCACCCTATTATTTTGATCTAGCAAGGTCGAAAAGCCACACAGACCCTGTACTTTTTCGAACATACCGCGACCCCGAACAGCAGGCTCACATGTTGGCGCAACTCAAAACATTCGCTAAGAGCGATTTCGCGCAAGGTTGGTACCAGCGGGAAGAGAAATTGACTACCATGATGGGCATCTTCGAAAATGCCGTCTTACGAGAATTCGAGCAAGGAGCCGAAGCACGAGATTTCGATGGCCGCATGAAAAGATACGCCCAGGTCCTGGTTGCGTTGAACGGAGGCACAGCCGGCATCGATTCCTTTATCCACAATCACCCTTTGATGCTAGATAAGGAAAAGCTGGGCAACCCTGCAGACTGCTTACGACACACTTCTTCTGGCCAAATATCCCTCCAGCCTTCGCATGATTTCTTCAGAGGCCTCGCTATCTCACTGAATGAAGAAGCCGCCGTAATCGATCGGGTCTTCCCAGCAACCGTAGACGTCTTTCAGCCTTTCTTAGAACGCGTTGTAGAGGATGTAGTTTCTGAGTACGTCACATCGTTGTTCGACGAAGCTCATGACGTCGGCACCGAAGTATACTTGAAGGCTGTTTCAGGTGTCTTCGAGCAGGCGCTCCAATTGGCAGTCTCCTTGAGGTCTACAAAAGGCTCTAAACCGGACTTTGCGGACGAGGCTATGACGATCGTATCGCGGTGCTTTGAACAACATGTGGATCTTTATCTGCAAGAGGAGCTGGACTTTTTCAAGCGCCAGTCTGAAGCGGAGGTTGAGGTTTGGGAAAAGCGGCTGACAGAGGAAGAGCAGACCGCAGAATCGTTCTTCATGTCGAATGTCAGCCGGCAGGCAGCGAAACGTGACTTTTTGACATCATTCAAGAAGGTGGTAATGGCACCTGTCAACGTCCTTCCAACATTTGGCGGTTCTGCTTCAACGAAGCCTGCATCAAGCGTCGCTACTGCGAACGGGCATGGCTTAGATCCAGTCTCGAGATCTACAACACCTAATCCAGAGCGCTCAGCGTCTCCTCGCCCAGAGGCACCGACTTCTGAGCTCGCGGCAAAGGCAGCTATTATGAACTCAAGGCTCGAGGGCATTCGGAGCCTGTTCAGCATTGAGGTCGCTTTGAACCTCACTCACACAGCCAAAGCGAGTTTGGAGAGAGCTGCGCGCTTTGTAAGACTTGGGGGACAGTCTGGTGAGGAAGCCAAGGAGCAGTGTGAAAGCATATTCATCAAGATGCTTCAAATCCTCGGTGGACGACACATGAAGCCTGGCTTTGACAAGGCGGTAAATCATTTGTCCAACTACAGACCTAGAGAGGTTGCTGATCACAGCAAAGAAGGCGTCGCACCTCTCGTTGCCTTCCTCGAGCTTGTCAATGTCGGAGATCTGATCCAGCAAATGATCGACGTTTTTTACATCCAAGAACTTGTCGCTGCGAAGCTAACAGACGCGGACGACTTCCTGAGTGCTGCCTGCAAAGAAAAGAAACGATTTGAACAGATGCTTGACGAGCGGGTAGCTGCAGGGCTAAACAAAGGCATCGACGTGTTGATGGATGAAGTGGAATACCTTTGTGGTACCACGCAGTCACCAACAGACTTCAATCCTCCTGTCGGGCCCAATGGATCGTCACAAGTGCTCGACATTGGGCCTAGCCATACAGCCAAGAAGATAGTTGACGTGGTGTCTTCGCACACCAGTATGTTGGTGGGTAGCACGGACAAGACCGTGCTAGACGTTTTCAACCAGGAGGTTGGATTGCGCCTGTTCACTGCACTTTGCAAGCACCTCAAGCGGCAGAGGGTCAGCGTGGACGGCGCGATCAAGCTCATTAGGTAAGCCCGGTCTCAGTTGCACAAGTGCTTTCATCCGACTAATGCCAGCCAGTGACATGAACGCATATAACACATACATTGTCTCACTCAGAAACAAATCCATAACGCAGTACTTTGCTGCACTGCGAGAACTCTCACAAATATATTTGATTGACCCGAATCACGCGAAAGAAATCGCTACCATTATTGCGGACACGGACCGGTATCACGGAATATTCAGGGCCGAGGAGGTCTACGAGTATGCGGAGCGCAGGGCCGATTGGTATCAGATCAAGGGCGCTGTGGAAAAACAAATGTATGGCGTAGGATGCTTAATTATGTGAATGCAACGGCGCACCGAAGCGCCAACGCAAGTGGGACAATGCGATGCACCGCAAATCTTGGTCACAAGCTGCCTCTCTTCATCTCTACATGTACGTGCGCACTGACCTGGGTCTTGACAGTTGTAGCCAGTGATGCGTGTTGGAAGTGAATTAATAGGCCGTC
The DNA here is from genome assembly GCA_027946365.1 of Kalmusia sp. IMI 367209. NCBI lineage: Eukaryota > Fungi > Ascomycota > Dothideomycetes > Pleosporales > Didymosphaeriaceae > Kalmusia > Kalmusia sp. IMI 367209. Next base: position 721,609 of record JAPEUQ010000003.1, on the reverse strand, counting down.
AGGTGCGAGACATGTTGGGCGCTGGCCCCGTCGGGTAGGTGTGGTGATGGTTCGGTGGCTGGGATCGGCTCTACTGGACCCTGGTTGGACCGTGTTCGGCGTCTGCAGTTGGAGCTCTTGCCTTTCACCTTCGCCTTTATCTTCATTTGTATCTTACTTCAAGTACATCCCAGCACGCACGTAAATCTCCAGCGTACATAAACGCTTGCCTGGACATCTTGCTAGTTCCGTACACTTGCAAACCCCGCCGATTCGCTTTCACGGGCCGCTGCCGGGCCCCACTACAGCACTACCGTTCTAAGACCGTCTGGTCGACTACAGCACATCTCTCGTTGCTCTCACCCGTCGCACTAGCTGCTCGAAGCCTGCCTGCTCAACAGTCGGTTGTGAGGCACGACGCTCGGTGCATTGCGCCTACCAACCGAGCGGAGACTTCGCTCCAAGCCACACAAAACGGCGCTCAATCGCCATCGTCACCCAGGAAGACGCGCTTGCGCTCCCCGAGCTGCGACGCGTCGCTGATATCCTAACACCCGCCACCACATTCATACTCGTACTTTGGGTTTGGAGAGACCACGAGATCCTCTTCCGCTGACCCTCGTCTCTTCCCCGCGACAGCTCTTACTCGCAAGCTGCCACCCAAGATGGCCGGTAAGCGCATCCGCCTACCCAATCAGGCACTGGAGCATTGTACTGACCCTCTTCGTCACAGCACTCCCCCCCAACATTGTGGAGAAGTATGCTTCCATCATTGACAGCATCCTTGCGAGAAGCGACTTGAACACCATCACCGCGAAGGCCATACGGAAGGGTCTGCAAGAAGAGCTGGGCCATGACATTTCGGGGGACAAGGTACACAAACGAAGGAAATATGATAGAAATGGCGCTGACCCCAGGCATAGAAAGCTGTGACTGACCTCATCATGGCGCGTTTCGACAAATTCAACGCAGAGCAGAACGGCGTTCCCGAGCCCGAGGAACCTGTCCCGAGCGTCGAAGCGCCTGCTACCAACGGTCACGCAGGCAAGCGCACCCCCGAAGATGACTCTGCGCTCTCTGAACCCGACGATTCTCCACCGAAGAAGAAACAGAAGAAGCAGAAGAGCATCGAGGACGACGATGCAGCATATGCGGCTCGACTGCAAGCAGAGGAGGACAGGACGTCACGGGCAAGAGCAACTAGGGGGGGTAATACTAAGCGAAAAGCGCCGGCACCGAAGAAAAAGAAGGAGAAGAAGAAGAGCTCGAACAAAGTCAAGGATGAAGATGATAGTGACATTGCGTCTGGGAGTGGAGGCGAGAAGAAGTCACCTAAGCGGACTGGAGGATTCCACGTAACTTACTCCTCCTAATCATCCGACAGCAACACCAACTGACCATCTTCACAGAAGCCGATGAACCTGTCACTTCCCCTCCAAGAACTCGTTGGCGAGACTCAGGTATGCTTTCAACCTCCCCTCATAGCCCCTTTCATTTGTCATCAACTTAAACCTAACCAACTACCATAGCTCTCAAGACCTCAGACCGTCAAGAAGATATGGGAGTACGTCAAAGCGCGCAACCTCCAAAACCCCGACGACAAGCGCCAGATCCTCTGCGACGACGCCATGCGCGCCGTCTTCAAGCAGGACAGCGTCCACATGTTCACCATGAACAAGATCCTCAGCACAAACATGTATCCCGTGGATGAAGAATAGCTCATCTGCGTCCACGGACGCAGGCTGACTTGCCCGACAAGAGGGCAGTCAGCCCAATATTACCACCCCCCAATATAGGCATCAACTCGAGTCATCCCAGAGTGCGTTATGCGAAACATTTACGGGTCATGCATCTATCTTTTTTTCTCTCCTTGATATCTACTAGCATGGCGACTACCGGCGTTTATTGGATCGCTGTTTTTGTCTGCATTCAACCAGGTTTTGCTTTTGCTTCTTGTTCTTCATGTGCGGCCTAGTCGTACTACGGCCTTTATGAGAGACGCTGAAAATGTGTATCGGGGGTGGGCGTAAAGCGCGGGTGGTTTGGATTGACAGGCAGCAGATTGGTCGTAGCAGCAGCATGGCAAAAAAAGCTTAGGCGATAAGCACATCATCACCTCACTTGCAAGCAAATCAAATCGAAGTAAAAAAAAGTATAACAAAGCCTTGTGATTCTTATGGTGTGAATCTGCCGTGGTGTTATTACATGCAGGTCTACAGAAAAAGGGTACTCGGATATATCCAATGCGCCAAACACCGCTTCGGTGGAAAAGAATGTCGAGACCCAACTACCTCTCCTCTCCCCACTAGACACGCTTACAAACCCTCGGGCAACTCGAGCTGGAAGCCATCTAGATCCTCGTCGAACGGATCGCCACCCCCCAATTGGCTACTGAAGCTATTTGCCCACGCTTCGTCGTCCTCGTCATCATCGCGGAGGAGCATGAGTTCAAGTTCGCGCTCGACGTCCTCGGCGGTGCGGTAGGGCTGCTCCTCCTGCGGCGCGACAAGCGTAGCGTTCGTAGACGTGGAGCTTGAGCGAGAGAAGGGGCCACGCGGCTTGGAGGCGATGGATGAGACGCTGGCATTGCGGTTGTGCGTAGAGGAGGCTGTGGGTGGAGGGCGGGAAGTGACGGAGAAAGGAGCGGGTTTGGTGACGTTGGAGAGGGGTTTGCGGGCTGCAATACGTGTAGCAGGGCTGCGGCCTTGAGCGTAGCCGATTGTGCTCTTGGAAGCCGCTGTTGCTGCGGCGTGGCGTGTAGCAGAGGGGTCGATGATGGGTTTCTTGCTTGAGACAACTTTGCTGGGAAGGCGGGATTTGGTGGCCGCGGTTGGAGCAGCGAAGGCATGCTTGCGGGGCTCGGCGAGTGCTGCTGCTGCAGACCTTGCTTTGAGTGTTGATGGGCCGGTCGTCCTCTTCTTAACGTCCGCCGCTTTTATAGTATTCTTTGGCGTAGCTTTCTTCGGTATCTCCGCACCCATGTACCTCGCCGCTTCGGCTTGGTCTCTCTCCCACTGCTGCTCGAATTGCTTGTCAAATTCCTCATTGTTCTTCTTCGTGTCGCGCTCTAAGCCCTCTTCGAATTCACGCTGAAGTTTCGTGCGGCCGTCATCCTCGAGCGGATTGTGGTATGCTTCCCAGACGCCACCGTTCTCGAGCTTGGGAATCTTCCAATCGCGCGGGAGGTAGTCGTCCATGTCGTTCAGCAGCGGTATCTCCTTTGGAGGCATGTACTCAATCTCCGGCACGTCATCTTCCTCCGTGTTCTGAACTTCCTGCTGTAGAACCTTGACTTTCGGGCGGCGGAGGCGAGGACTGGCTTTCTGCGTCTTTGCGGATCCAGAGAGGGGTGCGGGTGTTTGGAAGGCTTTGGCTTTGGCATTGGTCGTTTTCATGCCCAGTGGCGCACGAGTGCGAGGGCCTACAGCACACGTTAATCAATAATATGGTCTATTGCGAGCTTGAAGCATACCAGCTGGCGTAAGGAACGCATTGCTGTCCAGTTTCCCATCCTTCTTTACCGTCATCAGCAGATTCTCATTGCCCTTGCCCTTCGTCTGCAAGACCGACTTTCCGCCTTTTCCGAATGCATTTTCGTCGTTGAGGGGGACCTTGAACGGCGTCTTCGGGAGCTTGTTTCCTGGTGTTTTGGCGTGGAGCCCTTTTAGACCAGCATTGAGCGGCTTGCTGGCAGCGGCGGCTTGCAAATTGTGCACAAAGTTCTCCTGATCTTTGGCGGCGAGAGTGTCCATGATGTATGTTACATTGAGCGATTCGTGCGGTGTGCAGCGCGCAGTAAGGTGGTAGCGTCAAAGCTGCCGGCCGTCTGTTTACTCGCGGATCCCTAGCAACGGCTCGTTTACGAGGCCTGCTTGGCTTGCCACCCCTGCTCTTGCCGAAAGCACCCAAAGCGCTAGCGCGGCCCCTCGTCCGCATTTATCAGGGCGAGACAACAGAGACACTACTGAGAACAAACTACCCCAGGCACCACCGTCCGCAGCTTATACCTTCGCCTCCCACCTAAATCAGCTCTCTATATCCTACGAACCCATCTCAACTTATACGAAATCCGCACACACCGCCGCTATGGATCAGATCAAGCAGGCAAGTTGCTCTGACTACCCCACCATGGTTCTGTGTGGGTCTGCAGGTCCTTACAGGACTCAACAGGCTGCACCCACTGGAACCACACCTGCTGTGTCGCTGTAGCTAACACGAGGTCACTTATAGCGCATGAACGCCCCTCCGCATTGAGGCCGACGAGAGTGCCTCCAAGGCCGAGGAGTACAAGACGAAGCTCAAGACACTGGAGACGGAGAACACACAGAAGGAGCAGGAGATTACCTCGCTCACCCACAAGAACCAAGTGCTCGAGGCCGAAGTCGAGAAGCTCGAAGCGTCAGTCAAACTTCACAAAGACGAGGCCACAGGCGGCGCCGCAGCCAGCTCCCAAGTAGAAGCTATGCAGCGCAAGATCCAGGTGCTTGAAGAAGAGGCTGAGGAATCCGACAGGACCATCCGCGAGCTTAACGAGAAGTATGTCGTCCCGCTCATCCCAACTTTGCTGCATGTGTTGTTTGAAGGCAGCAATTATTGGGCAGCCCATGGTGAGATGCTGACGCGTTCCCAGGCTCCGTCAAACCGACGTCAAGTCCGGCCATTTCGAACGCAAAGTGCAAGCCCTCGAGCAGGCCCGTGACCAGTGGGAAACCAAATACGAAGAGATGGCTAAGAAATATGCCGACACCAAGAAGGAGTTGGATGAGTTCGCCGCCGAGATTGGTAACCTCTGATCTTGCGGTTCTCTCCCTCTTTCGAGGTTGTTGACAATTTAATAGTGAATTACCAGGGTTGAAGGGCATGGATGCGCTCGGATGTTGGCTGATATGAAAGGTGTGGTGTGAATGGAAGCTTTACTTTACTACCCCTTTACCTGCATAACTTGGTGTCGCCCTGGAATTGGCGGATGAGCTCGGACTGCGTTTCAAACTGTCTCTAAGCGTGGCAATACATTTCCTCTTCAAGATCAGACCTTACAGCACTGCGAACAAAGTGCGAATTGAATTTCATGCTGCCGTGAAATGCCGCCTCGATGTGACTGGCCAAAACGGCTCATGCTGAACTTGCCATACTCGGCCATGCATGTGACAACTCATCTTATAGTCATGGCGTTATATATCAACTCATGAGAATAGACTGAAGAAAGGTAGTACTTTCATAAACTGATGCCGCCTCCATATGCAGTGTCCCTCCCCAAAGTATGAACGCTTTGCATACGACGTTGACGTCTTCTCACTGAAGCAAAATAATGCTAGTAAAAGCGGCATCGCAGAAATGGGTATCAATAAGCATTCCTCTATCACACTCCTACCTAATCCGCCCTCCTCTTCTCTGCCATCTTCTTCTTCTTAACTCCCTGCTTCACCCGCTCTGCCTTCCTCTCCGTCTTCGTCTCATACCTGAACTTGATCTTCTTCTTCTTCGGCTTATTGCTCTTCGGTCGTTCCTTGGTCCACACTCTCTTCTCTTTCTCTTTCTCGCCCTCACCCTCCGCCTCCTCCTCGCCACCTCGCTTCTCAAACCCGTGCTTGGATATGCCGACACTCTCGATGGTCACGGTTGTGTACTTGTCTTCATCGATGTACTCGTCTTCTTGGTCTATGTCTTCGGGCTCTGCAATGCCGTTCCATTCCTCGGTTTCGGCCTCCTCGTCCCCAACCTCGTCTGGCTCGCTGAGATCGCCGTTCGCTTGTCTGACTAACCGATTCACTTCTTCGACGTGTTTTTCTAGATCCTCTTTGCGCTGCTTGCGTACCTATCCCCACGATTAGCTCCGCCGTGCAGCTGGGCCCTCGACCTCTCGTCGCTTTGCTGGAATTGCCTAGGCGAGACGTACCTCCGCTCTGAACCTCAGCTTCTCAGCTCTCTCCTTCTTTGCGTTTTCCTCCTCGGCGAGCTTCTGTCGCGCTAGCTTACGCTTATGGAAGCCAGTGAGGTATTCTTCGCGGGCGGCGGGGTCGAAGGATATTTCGGGGATGGCGGCAGTTTTGCGCTTTTTGGAGGGAGGCGGCATTATTGCTGTATGGAGTGGCTAGTTGGAAGAATTTGGAGGGAGACGCGGCTGGTTGTGAATTTAGAGTGCAGTAAGAGCTTGTTGCAGTTCTGAGGTCGAACTTTTTTGTGGAGATGGGATGGTTTTTGGAGGGGCAGGTTTTGCCGAGGTGGCTGGTGGTGTGGCGTGGAACACTTCAAGTAAGAAGTAGATAAAGATTCGTGAGAATGAAGCTGTGATATAGACTTCATATTCAACATTAAGTCTTACTCAATTGTTGCAATAATTTTAACAAAGCATGAAGGGTTCAACCTCTATCAATCGTAACTTAAGGCACCATATCCATACGAACACCGACAATTGAGAGGATTTTGTTATAGTAACACGTTTAACTTTACTCGTAGTCCCTGATTTCGCTAGAAGAAAGGAATTTAGGTGTTGAACTTGCTATAGGCTGCCAAGAAGTGGCGGGTCTGTGGGTATATCAGGGATTTGGTATTTTGGCTCGTATGCTCATCTGCAGCCTCGATTAAACAATGCGCGATTCAAACACTTAAGTCGCCGAAAATAACTCTCTTCGGCGGTATGAGATAAAAGAAATGTACGGACATATGATTCGCACTTGCGGTTACAGTCATGCCAATCATCTCAGCATACCAATTTATCCATCTTATCGTTGTACTTGCAGCATGCTTGAGTTCTGCCTTAATGTCTGGCAGGTTGCTACGTCTGGGAACTAGTTCATATCTTCGATTAATGAGGTCCCCCCTGTATGTCGCGAACACCATTTAAAAGATCCCATTCCCAGAAGCAAAGCTCTTGCATTACTATTTTGTTTCATTCCTTGATCAAATATGAAAGTCATTCAGTTGGTCAAGCCCAATATGTTCCGTGTACACGCGAGAACAGCTTAGAAATTGTAGAGTTGCTCTCTGTCGAGGAAATATTAGCCGTAGGAGGGTACTGAAAGTAGGCGTGAAGGTTTGCGTAGCTAAGTTGACGACCTATTTAATGAAAGGTTGTATAGCCTCGACGTCTTGCGAGTTTTCCAGCAGACGGTGTGACATATATAATCTCCTCTTACACTATCGAAATACTGATATCGACTCGCCTCTATAAATGCCATCTGGTACCGCGGTCGTACCTAGATTTATAAAGCTCAGGGTTCGGACATGGCGTGGCTGGTAGTGTGATTTCACTAGCACATAGGCCCCCTTGAAGACGGTTACAAGGCGCATCGCCCCTCAAACCAAGCCAGCTACTTTAAATTCACCATGATGGTGGCGGATCCGAGATTGTTCATGATCTTGAAGCAGGTCATATGAAGTGCACGTTGCAAGGCAGAGTCATCCAAGATAAGATTCTGATGGGCTTCATGCGATTGGGTCCTGTCGGATGTTGAGCTTGACTAGAAGACTCTCCCGGTGAAAAGCCCTCGTTAGGGCTGGACATTCGCGGTCGCTCATGATAGTTCACTGCCGTGATGTTGATAAAGGGAAAGCGGTAAGTGTAGCTCTAGGCACCCGTAAAGTATATGAAGCGCGCGGTGCTGCTGACAATAAGCTCGAAAAACCTACTTACCGTGCGCCACATGTTCGACTGAGTCTGGAATAGCGCACATAGCGAACGACTTACGGTCCGTGTAGCTTTAAATATATGTTATAGCGTAAGCAAATGAAAATCGTGATAATCACGAAGACGCCTGGCGTTTTATGCGCCTAGGACAAATTCGAGGGTATCGTTGGAGGATTCATAGATGGCATGGTAGATACATTGGGTAGATTCGTCATCGTAAATTTCTGCCCGTGGACGGACTTCATAGCATCTACACCTCAGGCTTCTCATCATTTAGCCCCAGTAGTTTTCTCCTCCAAGGCAGCGATTCCAAGTGGCGCTTCGCCTTATCCGTTATACACAGTGCTGTATCGACACTCTGCAATCCAGCTTCACCAAATATGGAAAGCACCATCAAACCCAAGAATGAGTGTTGAGGGTCCGGATGATCGCCCGGGAGCTTGCCGAATCCGCCTACCAGGTGCTGGGTCCTGTCAAGCAGCCAGCGTCGAATTGGCTTGCGGTCTATAATATGCAGATGGCCTAGAAGTTGAAGTGGTGCACACACCCAATATGCATAGCAGGTGTCTCCGATTTTGTTCTCCCTTCCGTTCACGCCCACCCACTTGAGCTCAGCGTGAGTCTTCGGTTGGGTATCGAACGATAGCTTGCCCCGTGCTGAGGGGAAGTTACGCAGCTTCAAAAAAGAATGTGAGTCATGACATGTCGCTGAGGAGTCAGTCTCATCCGCGTATGTGTTAGCAGCGTCCTCTTCATCTAAAGTCAGAGTCTGTCGTGCGGCGAGCCAGTGCAGGGTCATGGGTAGATTTCTGAGTCCTCGTATCCTGCCATCTGGCTTCTTCGATGGGAGCCGGTCGAGCAAGTAGAGCGCACTGATGGCGGTGCTTGTGAAGCCGCCATGGGCTTCATGATAAGGTGCTTCAGACAGTCCTCCATCGTACGTTTCCGCTTGCTGTACGCAATCTACGAACTTGTCGACGTCGATGTCAGGTACTCCTTCCACCGACCCCTCAAGATGCCCGCGAAGCATCCATCTTACAGCCGCCGCCATGAACCCAAAGCGTGAGTCATTGCCACCTTCTACACGGCCATTCTCGCCTATCGTCTCTCCAAACCCGCCGTTTGGCCGTTGCACCTTAGTCAGCCATAGTAGTATCTCTCTTCTCTTGACTTTTTCCAAGTCATCGCCTAGGTTAATGAGAATCAGAAGCGCAAAGAAGGTGCCCGCCAAATGGAAAGGATCCCATATTTGGTTTTCTTGGTCTGCTGAGCTGCCAAGGTCTGTTGCCGGTGCAGGTCTAAAGCCGCCTTCGGGCAGTTGGCACTTGTAGACCCAGTCTATGTAGCCCTGTCGTTCTTCTGACGAAAGCGCTGCTGGCAGATCACCCAGGATATCCAAGGCTGAGATGATGAAGGCAGCCAGCGTCATGCGATTGCAATCATTGCTGGTGTACTGGCGCGGAAGGTACGTCTTCAGGTTCCGGCGCCAGTACCGGATATGTGCGGCGTAGTTGAGCTTGCTCTCTTCGGCTTCAATAGCGAGCCCAGGGGCCATGCTGTGGAGCGGAGTTGCCCCGTGACCGGAGTGGGACCTGAGAGAAATGCGGCTTAGACTGTTGTTTTCGAACGACTATGCAGAGGCTGAGGCTGGCGAACGGATGACGGAAGCATTTGCACAGTGCGGACAGCGTGGACTGGCCGTTTCGCAATGAATATGCCCGAAGCAGGGAGGCGTGCAGTGAACAGGACAGGCAGCGGTCCTGCATCGACCAGGGGAGGTCGTGACATAAGACGGGCTAGCAGGCCGCAGCCAAGATCGCGTCCGACTGACAGCAGGGATGCGCCAGTCTTGACAACCAATTCTCAGCTCGCACCCGCGCGACGACGACAAAATAGCTCCCCTGAAGTCAGCAATTCTCCTATTCTCCGTTGATTTGGCCAGCGACACGTTCGTGTGTGCCTCTACCACGACTCTCCCCCATCTTACTGCCATTCTCGTCACCTACAGCTGACGTGCTGCGTGTGCGACTCTGCATCACCGGGCCTGCGCCATCCGTTCCCCAGACTTTCCTCTCCACGCTCGCTACCCTACGACTCGACACGACACGACACGCCCATCTGCACCGTAACTGATTATTCGACTACTAGCGAGGAGTTTTGTGGCCTTTTTCCTTGAGATACCCTGATCATGGCGTCGGGATTCGCTGGCTCGTTCTGGTCGAGCGACTATGCGGGCGGTGCGTTACAGGCATCAAGGCTTTGATAGGGACGAACTGACGTCAATAGGACTGGGAGTCCTTTTTGGAAAGCTACAACAGGGCGTGCAGGAAAACCAGCAGATCCTCACCATCGCTCGCTTGCGAGCTGACGCTGAAGAGGCATATGGGAACAGCCTCGCCAGCATCACACCGGCCACAGAGCGCGTGACTGGTGGCTTCAGTAGAGATGAGGGCGCAAGCGTGCGCAAGGTGAGTCTATGCTTTGGTGGCTTGGAGGTGTTGCGACTCACAGGGCGATAGGCTTATGAAGGTGTGCGAACTGAGATGGAGACGGCCGCCTCGAACCACCGCAAGATTGGGTCCAACATCCGCGAGCTCGTCGTAAATCCCTTTAGCCGCTGGTGCGAAGCACACGCTGCCCGTGTGCAGAACTCGCAGGATGACCTCCAATCTCGGATCAAGCTGCACGACCGACAAGCTGAGGCTGTGCGCAAGTTTCGCTCGCAATACTACAACAAGTGCAGGCTTGTAGAAGATCTCGAGGAAGAAGACAAGCTGGCATTCCAAGACCCGCAAAGCGAGGTAGCGCAGAGCCCGAAGATGAAAGTACCTACCATCAAGATGTCTGAGCCGGAAGACAATGAGGAGGAGCCAATCGACCTTGGTGATGAGACATATCAGCCCGACCAGGTCAAGAAGATATTGACCCACATGCTGGATCACATCAAACTTGGCGAAGTGAAGGTTCCTATTCTTGGTGTGTATCAGAATTGCTCCAACGGCGCAGACATTACCGAATATATCCAGAAGCATATGGCAGCCACTACCGTCAGCTATGCCGAGCGCATTGGTCAGGACTTAGTTAACAATGGATTCCTTCGACTTGTTGGGAACGTTGGCAACGCTTTCGCGAACAGCTCCAGGATGAACTATCAATGGAAACCAAAGGTGTTCCAAATCACGGGCGTACCAGAAAAGAAACAGCCTCTCGTTCGCGCAGGGACCGCCCAGTCCACGGATAGCTTCACTGTTGACTCGCCAGTAGGCACTGTTCAGGAATACCTCTCAGGCTGGAATCCGCTCAACAACCAGTATCCCAACGAGACCCCGTCGGAGAGGCTCCGACGAGAAGCGCGGGAAGCTGATGATCGCTACAAGCAATCCGTGAAGAAACTCGACTCTCTACGTTGCAACCTCGAAGAGGCCATGATCGATCATCTCAAGTTCATGGAGCGATGTGAATTGGATCGGTTGAAGGCGATCAAGGCTGTAATCCTAGACTTTTCCGGTGCTATCAGCAACGTGATCCCGAGCTTACAGAGCACTGTCGATAAGATGATGCTGTTCCAGGAAACTGTTCAGCCGCTAGGCGATCTCAGATACATGCTCGAAAACTACCGGACTGGTCCATTCATTCCCAGAGTCATGACTTATGAGAACTACTACAACTCCGTCGACGAGCAGACATTTGGTGTGGATCTGGAGGCACGCGCACGGTCAGACCGGAAGCGTGTCCCTATCATCGTCACCACCGTCCTGACCTTCCTTGACAACCATTACCCAGACCTCGAAGGTGACGAGGCTCGTCGTGGTATTTGGCTCGTTGACGTGCCTCTGGCACAGACGCATAATCTACGCGCCTCTATCAACACCGGCAAAAACTTCCCTCAAGAGGTCTTGGAGAAGTATGATATACCCATTGTCGCTAATGTTTTGAAGTTGTACCTGCTTGAATTGCCTGGTGAGCTCAATCCATTCGAACTCTGTATTCTACATATTGACTATCATAGACTCCCTCGTTTCTTCTCATGTGTATGAGATTGTGAAGACGATCTACAGCACAACGGCGGCTGAAACATCGGAAGAGACCCGAATCAATGTAATCCAGTCGACCCTTGGTCAACTACGCCTTGCAAACATCGCTACCCTGGATGCAATTTGCACCCATTTCACCCGTCTAATCGAGCTGACGTCCGCTGATGAAACCTATGTCACGGCTCTTGCCAACGCTCTGGCGCCTTGCATCCTACGACCACGACAAGAGTCAAGTTTGACGATGAATGAGCGTTACAGCTACCGCCTCATTCGCGATCTCTTTGCCCATAAAGACGCCATCTTTGGAGAGTTGAAGCGTGCTAGCTCTTTGACCCACTCGTCCTCGGGCGCTCAACGTCCGCGCGCCATCTCGACCGATGAGAGCAATCGACGCGCCAACTATGAAGAGCGCAACCGTGCTATTGCTGCTCAGCGTTCGCCTCGGGCCACATCACCCGCTCCTGGGCCCCGTGGAGGATCTCACCGCCGTGACCGCAGTCAGACTAGGTTCCCCGTCAACACGTCATCACCGACCGAGACGCGGCGCGGAACGCGAAACTCGCTTGAGGTACCTGGAAGCGTAGACAACAGCCCAGTAGTCGAGCCGGCCGAAACAAACGGGACGGCCGAGGGCGCATCGGCCCCGACTCCGACCGCAGATCATCCCGCTCCGTCCAGCACCCGAGTACCCTTCCCTAGGAAACACGCTGGCAGCTTGGCGAGGAGCAACAGGGACTCAACCGGTAGCTTGAGGGCAGCAGCTAGCGAGGACGCGGCGCCTAGAGGAGTACAACTAGAAGACAAACCGATGGATGACTAGTGGTGATCCTTGGTAGTCTTACTAGAGAGAAGTCGCCTTTTGTGTATGTTTTTGAGCTAGTCATCAGTCTATGAAGGCGTCTGGAGCGGAACAGAGACTTTGTGGCATAGCCTTGAGTCTGATGTTATGACCCTGGTTTAGGGATGTCATGTACTAAGTGGACATTGATATAGAGTGAGAACGTGTAACATACGTAGTATGTATAGGATAGGATCTAGTGTTTTTTTGTCAGTTTGGAATGTGATCATGAGTATACCTTGTTTGAGGGTGGATCGTAGGTTTGGGTGATGTTGCTGTGTTGAAGTTGCAATCGTTTCTGTGACAAGAAAGATTGAGGCTGAAGTACGAGACACATCTTGTATATTTATATCGCTCCTTTCAGGGTCATGAGCCCAACGAATCTCCTTCATTGATAATTCGCACTGCTTGCATTGATTCAGTGAGCAATCTAGGATGCGTTGCCGCATCTAGCTCCTTCGGGAAATACTTGCGACAGAGCAGTCATATTATCTTTCACGCTGGCGGGATTTCAGGGTTTACCACCTACAATTACTAGGTATTGTTTACTCAAACTTCCGCTGATTACACCCCAGATGTCAGAATCGCCGTCCCAAGATCGAATCAAAGCGAATGAAGAAGGTTACGATCATCCTATACCTCTCCTACTCACTATCGTCAGCACTGCTCCTAAATCAATAAATACGTTGATTCAATTGGATCAGAGACTGGAAATGCCTCTTTGAGTCTCTACATACACAGCACAACTCAAGCGATCCCTCGCCACCCTCCAATTCCCAATTTCAGACGCAGTATGAGCATAGAAAGACAATGCGTCGAAGATAAACGGCTCGCCTGTATTCCTATCCGTCGCTGTATCTCGGTCCGCAGGTCGTCGTGGCTGAGGCAGGATTTGACAAAATGACTGCCGGATTGCAACGGTTTAGTACAACCTTGTTGATAGCGAGCGTGCAGATAGACTAGATTCCGGGCCATACAACGTATTGTATTTTTCGTCTAGGTTTACTATGTGCACGAGCTACGTGCGTCGTCTATGGTTGGTGTCATTGGGGCCTTGCAGGTCGTCGGAACTGCAGGAGGCTGATGTTGTATCTGTGGCTGCGGTTCCGTTGATTACTGTACAAGTTGACCGTTCTTCAAACAGGGCGTGATGTTCAAAACCTTTAATGGCCCCTAATTGATCGAAGGCACCTCGGGCAACAATTGTGTCGTCTCGGAGTGCGATGATGTGATCTGCAGCGGGCAGAGGCCGCATGCGATGGGTGCACGATATCATTGTAGCCATCCGATTAGATTGATGTGCTAATAATACACAACTCCCAAATAGCAACGCGTCGCCTTCTTGAGCCCTTTTTACATACATGCCATGGTTTTATCTCTACCAAGGCCTTCTCCATTCAATATTCTTTTCCTTTTTCCACTCAGCTTCAAGCTTTCTGACCTCCTGAAGGAAAACCCTAATTTGCGCCTCCTCCGAGTTGGTGCTAGAGCTTCTACTAGAAAATTTGCTGGAATGTCTACTGGAACGTTTAACGGGAGCTTTACCTTTATCCTTGCTGCGACCTCTGTCGGGACTTGATCTCTTACGATGGCCTCTGCCGGCATTATTCCAGGTCGTGTGCATCAACTTGATGTACTTGTCCAGGTCCTTTGTCGTTCTGTCGTGTGCGAGTCTGAATCGCTCGTCCATGTATTCCATCCACAGCTTGCCCAAATCCTGCTTCACCCAGGCTCCCTCGCCCGGCCTGGGATGCTTAGGCAAACTTTCATCAATCCTTCTGATCACTTTCTCCATTTCTTTCACTTCCTTTCCAAGAGTCTTGGCAATCTTTGAACTCCTCATGTATTTCCGTGCACCCATAAGGGCTCTCAAGTCTAGATAAGCTGATTTGGCTTCGTCCAGAGACTTGGGCTTTGTCGTCCTACTGGTGTGTTTACCTGCGATTCTGGTGGTCATTTTATCAACGCCGAATATCCCGGATCCCATGCTGCCGGACTTGTATGCCCACATCTGCAAAGTATTCCATCAATGTTGTTTCGGGTCTCTGGAATGTACTTACCTGAGCCTTTATCCCGTTGATCGTCTTGTGTACAAAAGTGAATTCGTACGGACGATTTTGCAGGCCCGGGAATCCCCACTTCAAATGATCTCCGGCTGTCCTTTCAGGGCCACCGCTCACAATCGAGAATGACTCTGACTTTGTAAGGACCCAAGTCTCCTTCCAGAATTTGCAAAAGTCCACTTTCTTTTGGGTTTTAGGATCTTGGAAGCGGAGATCGGTAATCTTCTTATCCCTTACCCATGTAAAGAAGTTGGTCACCGTCTGCCACTCCAGTACATGCTCAACTTGGTAGTCCTTCGGGTCAATGTTTGCTTTCAGCATTCCTTGCTGTCTGAATGCGAAGCTTGTGCAAGTGGCTGGTTTAGTGTATCCGAAGTACCTCGAGGGTGTGTTCTGTTTCATCAAAAGTCAGCGCAGGTCAACCGACCCCATATTCTGCGCGATAACACGATACCATACCCTGCATACTGGGGGCTACGTACCAGCTTATCCATATCTTTCTTATTCGGATAATCTAAAGCACGCACATTGACTTCTGCTTTGTCATCGTATCCCTTTTCTGCAACAGCTGGTTTGTTTACGCTACACGCCTTGGCATATTTTCGAGTAGATCGCTTTTCGAGAGCGAATATGTCCCGTGATACTCTTCTAGAAGCTCTATCAGCAGCACTGACTTCCCTGAGCTGCTGTTGGTAGAGTTGTTTGCATGTCTTGGTGGATGTAGCCTTCGCCGCAGCCGAGGTTCTTGTATGCTTGCCCGGTGTTCGATTGGGTTTTGTGGGCTTTTTATGTTTCGGCTTCGATTTGGTATGTGTTGGCTTCTGCTTTGGTTTGGGTTTGAGCTTTGATTTAGGCTTGTTTTTCGTTTTGGGCTTGAACGCCTTGGGCCTGGTAGTGTGCGGTCTTGGACGCTTGGTTCTTCCACCCATCCTACCCTTAGACACAAGGCCATGACCATTTTGGAATGATTTAGAGCTCTTAGTCTGATAAGAGATCTCATATGTCACTCGGTCTGGGCTTTGAAGAGTCCCACCGGTGCATCCTTGTCTGCCAAAGCAATCGGAGACAATCTCACGCAACGCCCCTTCGCAAGAAGTCTGAGGATGTTCAACTGTCTCTCCAGAGATGCTGAACACGACGCCAATGTCTTTGAGAGCGAGAGAACGATTATTGGGAACATCAAGCGCTTGTCCACAGATATTGGAAATGAAGTGTTCAATGGTAGCTTGAATTTCGGCTTGTTGGTCAACAGACCACTTTGTTAAGGGATTTCCGTTATGTCAGGTTGGTTTTGTTGCCTCAGCGAGGACAAAGAGCTCCCGCAACGTTGCAAGGACAAACAGACCAGCCGTTCGCATGTCGAAGATGGGAACTCAATTCTCAGAACAAAAGTCGAGTGATAGAAGATGCTTGCGACAAAGAGCGACTATGAAGCAGAAGAATGTATAGAAATCAATGAGATATATGGATGCGGAAGTTGTGCAAGTAGATTGGTCTGAGATCACATCGCTAAGTCTCTCGTCAATTTATATCGTTTCTTGACTGAACCCGCCGGAGAGAGGTAACGCCCCATCGTTGCATACATCTGTCTACAACTCCGATACCTCAATATAAGTGCAAAGTGGCTGCTCATAAGCTTACTCGGCCAGTTGGAAAAAACATTAACGAGGTAGCTACAGCTATTTGATTTACCAATTATGCCATCCGTACCCGCCTACCATATCCCGCTTTCTTCTTTCGCCTTGGAAACAAGTAATTTATCTTCCAAATGTGCTCGAAATTGTGGCTTTTGAACGTGCATCTAAAGTCTGGGCCCCAGACAATTTTTCTATCATGCACGCTTTCAGTGCCCTGGGACGGACTTATTCCCGATCGGAGAGAGTTTCAAAGAAAGCCTATCAGAAAATATGTTGTTCCAAGGGCGGCGTGGGACTGTATCGATTCCCGAACGATACGCAACAGGATTCCGCCTGTTCACAGGAGGTACTGTTCCAGAAACAAATCTTTGGAACAACATCCGGAGTCCGAGGACCCAGTCTCATAGGCTTTAGGCATGTTAGGTCTCTGCATTTGGACTATATATGTATATATTAAAAACATGCAGATATCGACATGGTCCCTGAAAGGTTACAGCGCTTCGTGTGTGAGGATGCTAGATCTGTAAAAGTTTTTGTGGTGGATCTTGTCGCTTTGTCACGCAGCAATACCCTCTATTCTAAAATAACAGCTTCGGACACTCGGTATCTTAGTATGGGCAGATTTTTTGTGCAATATATGTCTTGCGGCACGGTTCGAGACAATGATGTATGTTTGGGGCGTAGAAGTTGCGTTTCCTCGGTACGCCCCCCACTAGTTTATTTTGGAGACCGACATTGCATGACCCTATTCTTGCACTTTGCTCGCATCTACTGGAAATGATTCGTGTACTGACGCTTTACCCTTAGGTTGAACACTCTCCCATACCCTTTTCTTTCTTTAAAAGAAAAAAAAAATCTTACTATGGACACATTACCGCAAGAATTGATTGATAAAATTAGTAGCCTCCTCAGCCGGAAGGACCTCAAAGCTACACTTGTACTTTCTCGCAAATTACAGTATGGCGCCGAGCGCCACTCTGGTGTGTTCTCTCACGCTAAGCTTAAACCTGACGTCGCCACGACAAGAAAGTTCCTCTCAACTTACAACAGCCATCGACTCCTGTATCTACGCGGTATATCCTTCGAGACGTCCATTCCTTGGATCGAGAGCGAGTACGACTCCAACGGAATACCAGAACGTTTCTGCCGCGAAACAGAAGATGAGCTTCAGATCATCAATGAGGAGTTTACAAAGCAGATTGGCATACTGTTTAGGACGCTCAGCACACTTGAGAGCCAAGCGGGCGCACAATACAGACCGGGGAAGATCCATCTCACCATCTACACGACGGAGCGTAGACTGTGGCAGGGAGAATGCTACCACCGCAAGTCCATGAGCTGGCGCGTACGTCTACTCTCGCCGTCTGAACTTCCTAAACTGTCGAGTATACGCACTCTCACACTCGAAGTACCATGTGATGACATGAGATGTCATGAAATAGGCGAAGTGTTCTCCTGCCACATCGAATACAAAGTCCTCTTAGACATTGCTCGCAGATGTCCTAACCTAGATACGCTTGAGTGTAGGCTTAGTGGTAGGGAATGGCTGGGAAGTTTCACGTCGCAAGCTATGAATCAGAGCTGCCAAGATTGGGCAGGACCTCGCCGGGACTCTCGCCATAGCCTTGAGAAAGCAATGCAGGGTATTAAGAAGTCGCTTCCTTATCTACGCCACGTGCGATTGGACTTCCTATACCCGCTCTGCTGGGCAGAAGACTTTAATCAATGTTTCCCTCTCCCGGACTTGATAAAACCTGCACTTTCCGACCCCTTTAGTTCAAGCCTTCGGGTTTTATCACACCAACTCCGCACCATGGATCTACGTGTTGTTGCCGACGAGACGCTATTCTGGCCGACCGAAAGCAGCAGGGATGTATGGCCGAATATGGAAAGCATACACATTATGTTCAATAATTCCCACCCTTCTGGTTCGTGGTACTTTAGTGGCCAGCCTAGTATTGGTACAGGTTACGTGATTACGCCTGAGCACTATCCACCCCTAGAAGAAACAGATCGAGACTTCGAGAATGATCTAGACGATGCGACTGTATATATGAATTGGCTCACGAACGACGCCTTTTCAACGTCTCACACACGTGTGTTTCCTCAGGAGACTAGGCTGGCGCGTTTTCTGGAGGCATTTGCAAGAGCGGCGGCGCACATGCCAGTACTGAAAGAATTCGTACTCTGGACTCCTATCAAACTCGACGTCTCTGATTTTGAAGACGAATTTCCGAACCTAGATCCAAAGACGATTTCAAAGAACGCAATGGAAGATGTGTGTCTAGAGTTGGCATGGGGGGATTGCATATACTTCTCCAAAAGAAAACAATCTTGCATCCTGGGGCGGACGGCATGATGCTTCGGTTCGAAATATCTGGTGGAAAGTGGGGAGTTGGCGACCCCAGGCTGAGCTACACAAGCTGTTTCAGGAGATTGGACAAAAGGAACACGGTGAGGAAGTAAGGGAGCACTGGAATGATGTCGAGAATCAGGACGATGGCTTGGATTATCGGGACTGGTTCGAGGACTGGTTCGGGGACTGGGCATATGAGGCATAGGATGCAGAGGGCTCCCGCCTCTCTATAGTACTTAGCTAGGGAGTCTTATATACCCATATGAAACTTGGTAGGGGCTAGATATTACTTCCTATAGATTAATCTACTTATTATCTCTTTTCACGTCATCTGAATAGCTAAATGACTCTTAGTCTATATATATATTCGAAAACCTTTACTGTCATCACCCTTCAGCACGCCTTTCAAGAAAAAAAGGTAGGAGGGGACCTCAAGGAACGTACTAAAGCGAGTCTTACACATGTTCCCAGTGGTCAGCTTGAAACTCACGTGCCTATCGCTGATTTGCTACATTCTACAATACATTGAGCAGGCAATCAGCATGGGGCTAGACCTTAGTTTAAGACACTGCTACTTCGCAGTTGCTTCCTTTTCTAGCCGTGCATATGCCTAGGTGTCTCTCTCCAACTGTAGGCTGCAGTTCACAATGCATATTACGACTGTCACGCATCTGTAAGAAGATCAAAACGTGCATCAACTGTTTCACTCCTATTCCTCAACCACATTACCACAATCAAGCATTCGCCCAATATCAATGATGCCGTTCACCATTTCTTTCCCGTCGAAGAATACGGATCTTTGCATACCCTTTCGCAGGCTCGGCATGTCCCAAGTCGACCCTAAGTACTATCCAGATGGTTTTTTCAAAGCGCCCGTGCTGCATGATCTGAACATTGGTTATTGTCACATTAATGCAGCACTCGCTTATGGGTAGAATGAATTGGAAGGAACAGGGCATTGGCGCAGCAATTCACGAGAGTGGTGTTCCCAGGCATGATCTATTCTAAAATGCAAGTCCTTCTCATCAAGATGAGAAACTTATTGAGTGAATTTAAGTCACAACTGCTTTGAACATTTGCTTACAGTGATGACTTGCTTGGACAGTGATCATACATTCGTTGTCAATGTTATGGGCGAGCGCGGTGAAAAGGGTGTCCGGGATGCGAAAATTAAAGAATTTCTTTGCTTCGATGACTTCAACAAAGATGTTGATTCAACAATGGTGTTGGGCCTGATTAGGGGGTCCCCACCGCCAACATAATGCAACCAACCTGCGACCTCTGACCATGTGCGACACACAAATATGACCATAGAACGAAATCACTAGGGTCAATCTTGTGCAAGTTCTCATCTAAATAGCTCCATGTTATGCTAACAAATTAAACAAACGGGCGCCGGCTATTGAATTTGCACCTGTCCTATTCTACCCGAATCACACGCTTTACGTTTACGAAATCACCTCCTCGCTCTCCTCAATGATCTCCTCGACGATCTCCTCAATCTCCTCAACCTCACCATCCTCTTCCCTGATCACCTTTCCATTGTTCAGCTCAATCTCCGCACCCTCCTCCTCTAACATCTCCCGCATGCTCTTCCTGAACTCGAGCCACTCGTTCAGCATCTGCTGGCGTGCTTCAATGACTGCCTTGTTGGCAGTGTTCTTCTTGGCCTGATCTGCCTCGTCGAAGATCTTAGAGTAGTTGCGCAGGTTCTTGCGGATCTCAGCTTGCTCCTCCTTAGAGAGTAGAGTCGGTGGGCGCGGGCGCCAGATGAGCTGCTTGAAGCGGTCGATGTGCTCTTCGCGGAGGAGCGTGCCTTTGAAATCGTACATGTGGTAGCCATTTTCCATCTGCCGTGGTGTCAATATATAATCGATTACGATTCGGATACACGATCAAAACTTACGTGGTGTCTGAATGCAGAGGCCACTGTCGCCACATAGCGACCTGAGGGGTCCCACTCGATATCGGTGATGCCATAGTGTTCGGCAGTATTCATGAGTTGCAGGTTAGCGTTCAGCTCCTTGTCGCCCTTCTCAGCTTCATCCTTGGGCTTATCGAAGTTGAGATCCCAGAAATCTAGATCGAATGACTGTTGCGACTGCAGAGTTGCGACGACGACAAAACGACCCTTGGGTGACCAGTAGATAGCGTTACTGTTCTTCTTGTCAACCGTCCTTATGTGACGGAAGTTGCCAGGGGCGCCACCCTTGAGCTTCTCTGGAGCGAAAAACGAGACGGCAGTCTTCGGAGGCACTGCGGCACCAACAGGAATTTCACCAGCGGTAATAAGGACGAATCGGTTACCTTTTGGTTCCCAGGCGAAGTTGATGACAGTATCTTTGAGAGAGTCAACGACTTCAACTGGAACGCCCTTCTCCTTAACGCGGAAGATTTCTAAGTTAGTAGCCATAGATTTCTTCGACTTGGAATGACGGTCGACCTTGACGCAAACGTACGCAGCCTCAGACTGCCAATGGAGCTTGGCGTCGGAGACATTGAAGAGATTTCGAGTTCGGACAATCTCCTTCGAGGGTACACTCATAAGACCGACCTTGGCTGGGTTGCTGCCAAGCTCGGGAGTCCAGTAGCAGAACAGTTGCTCGTAAGTCTTGATACCCTCGCGCTTCGGTGTGGCAGGAGCCCATTCAAAGTCGACGACACCTTCAATCTTGATCGACTGCTTATCCAGGAGGTTCATGCGAGGTAATTCGTACACGGAGATAGACTGGTTCGGCGTCATACGTGCGACGTATTTATCGTCAGATGACCATTTGAATGTCGGCCACTGCATCTTCTTCTTTACAGGGTTGCCGTCAGCATCAGTCGAAGTCGGTACGTCCAAGGTGGCGAAAGAGCGCAGAGGCTTGCCAGTCGCAATATCCCAAATGATATAGTTTTTGCCATCCTCCTCCAGCGAGAGCGACGGAACTGGGTGGTTCTCATCGACTTGGAGGGGCCGGTGTGACCAGGTAGTGACGTATTTCTCGCTGGGTGATAGATCAATCAGATTGACACCGGGATGCGCAAATCGCTTCTGCCTGCTCCACGCCTTGCCCCCCCACAATTGTACACCCTGTGCGTGCATCGAAATGAGATAGGTTCCTTGCGGCGACCACTGCACGAATGACTCGGTCCAGTTCTCACGGTCCACAACTGGCTCTGGCGCATCATCCTTGTTGTTCCAGAAAACACCGACTTTCTCGTTGCGGAACATGACCATCTGGTCGCGTCCTTCAGAGTCTCCGAGCCATGATCGCAGATGTTCCTTCTGCTGAAACGGCTCAATATGCGGTTCTTGGTACTCCTCGTCGATGCGGCCTTCCTTTCCATAGCGGTCGATGTCCGTGAGCTTGTTGACCTGCATCGTGTGCTTCTTGTCTAGCGGAGTAAGGTGGAGCTGCTTGACGGCTGCAACGGCCTCGCTAGGCGCATTATACTCGACAAAGGCATATCTGTCGCCGCGTAAGCTTGGTCTCCAGCGCAAGAATGATTGCGGACGCACCCCTCAGTTTTGCCATCGTCGCCTACTGGCATGTGAACACCATCCTCTTTAACCTTTCCCACCGAGTTCAGCTTTCTGAGCACGAACTTTACTAGCTTTGCTTTGCTGTCTTCGGGCACGACGGGCAGGCCATCAATGACCACGAAAGCGTCCAGTCCCTCATCCAGGCGCACTTGGTATTGGTCTTCGATATCGGTGAAGTCGATCTGAGATTCGTCGAACTCTTCATCGTCCAAAGGGAGGTTCTCATATCCGGAGGCCATCTTGTCTGCTGTTCTGCGTTGGAGGTGGGGTCGCGCGATGTTTTTATCGAGCGAAATTCAAAGTGTGCCGCAGTGGCGCCAAATCACGTGAAAAGTGGCGGTGCTTTACCCCAACCCAACTATGACTGTATGCTGCCTCGCTAATAGATGCGGTTATGACTGGTATCGCGTTGTTCACCATTCGCATTGCTCATATTCGAAGTCACAAGCATCGTAGAGGCCATTAACATGAGAATAGATGAGTCACTCGAATACACCATGACCATCCTAGTCAGATGATGATTATGATCAAGCCATTGAGTTTAATGCAAAATAATGAGTCAATTGATTTATCCTCGTGCCATCAAGATGGACACCTAATATCGACACGAAATCGAAACCCGAGCATGGCTATCTGTCCAGCGAATAAAGTCCAGCTCCTGCCATTACTCATTACACCTGCATCCAACATTCCCATCGACATACATGGAAGCGTAAGGATGACTCGATTCACACAACAAACTAAAACAGCCGATCCATCCAAAGCAGAGACACAGCAATGTATCGACGCAAATACACAAGACCTCCACTGCAAAGCCCTTGCAGAGCTTCCATGCTAGTATCCTAGAACAAAGTACCCCGAAACACTCAAACCGCATACAGCGGGGTTGTGTCGCTTTCTAATCTCGCAGAACGCCAACTGCGCAGCTCAGCGACTGCTAGCCTTCCGATGACCAAAAGGAAATGCTGCAAGCGGTCCAAGGGAAATAAGCACTAAATTATAAAAGATGTGAGCGAGGGCTCGAACTATGGGCCTCGCCTACCTTCAGTGTGGTCTGATAGGTTCTTGACCAACCTTCCACTGGCAGAGACACGTTTTTGCAACCTCGTGTCCCGGTCCTTCGCCCGTTCAGCGGGGGTACTGCCGTTGCCCGCAACAATGGATGGGAGAGCAGTGAGTATGTCTCCACTCGTATTGGGCTGGCTGCCCACCATAGCAATTGGCCTTCTCCCAGCTCGTTGATCAGCCTTGTGCTCAAGATAGAGCCGCGCTGATGAGCTCAACGGGATGGGTGCGGGTTGCGTTGGTAGTTCCGCACCATTCTGCAGAAGGAGCTCAGCTACCGGAAATGATTTGCGAGTGGGCGCACGGGGTGTAGTCGGCCGTGCTCCAGGCAGTGGCGAGGTCGCAGGTGAAGCAGAGGCCGAAGGCGAAGCAGGATCCGCCGCAGCTAAAGCTAAGAACACTGCATGCGTGCCGCGTGATCGATCTTTCGAATTAGGGTCTGCCTTCAGTGCTAGCGCGTAAAGGACATTCTGAATATCGTTTTTCTTGATCGACGCAAGCAGAGTCTCTTCGGGAGTCGAATAATGCGACAGTGATGGGGAAATTGGTGCGACAAAGGCTCGATCTGCGTACTTCGATGTAATAAAGTGCAACCTTTGCTCACGGGTCGAAGCGGCCGATGGTTTTAGTGACCCCAAAAGTCTTGCCTCCCATATCGCATTGCTGTGGCTGTTGCCAACCTTGAGGAGGATATCGACGATGTCCGGCGTGAATGAATTCGTGTCTAGTGTCAGGGAGCGCACTTTCGAAATATGTGTTCCTAGCGATCTATGGATACCACTGCATTCGATGCAAATGACTATGCCGAGGTTGATTGACACCCAGTCGACCTTGCTTTCGGATCCACAATCCGCGCAGACTTTGTTACTAGCATCTGCATCGCGAACTTGCTGGAGAAGTTTGCCATCGTCTCCAGCAGACTCTTCTCTCCGATAACCTGGACGCTCACCCACAGTCGCATGGCGAGCAGGAGTCTTGGAGCTATAGTTGTTCTTATGGCTCGACAAAGACGGGCTCTTACCCGTAAGTACGGACGCAATATCTCGTCTCGTTTGTCCTGGTAGCGAATCTGTCGAAGGACGGTCGCGTTTCCCTGCTGACTCTACGGCGGACTGTAAAGCGTTATTTACCGCGGCAATCCAAGACTTCATGTCATCCTCGTTCGTTGCTTGGTAGACACGCGTGAATTGAGGCGTGATGACCTCGAAGCAAAATCGCCGTTCTTGATTGCGAGCCTCCCTGACTGAAGCCATGCGGAGATCTATAGGCTCCATGTGTAATTCCAGACTTTGCTTCCAATTAGTGTATTCTGAGAGCTTCCCTTGGTCTAGCACGATCCAGAATCTAGACAATATTAGCAAGTGGGCAACACCATAGGCTAATAATACTCACTTGTGCCATGCCGTTTTGTTGAGCCCTTTAGGGTCGACGTGACTTCCTGGTCTACTAAGCGCCCATAAGAGACCTTCCTTGCGATGTGCACCAGTCCCTATGTCTAGACCACCAGGAGCGCTGTGGTTTTTGTCTTCCAAGTCTCGGATGCCCTTGAATTTATTTGGTTGCGGGCTTCCAGTTAAAGTTGACTGGTTGACTTCAGGGCTCTGCGGCGAGGTGATAGTCGGGACGCTAGCCATGGATGAACCAGTCGAAGCTGGACTGACCGTACTTGTGAAGACCGGAGCAACGCTCAACTTTCGTCCTGGAACGGCTGTTTCAGACGAAGGTGCCGTTCGAGCGATACTTCCATTTGCAGGCGTCGTGGGTGGCGCTTGAGACGCTGGAGGTTCATCGTACTGCTTCTTGCTCTTTTCCAGCGCTCTTCGCTTCTCCTCCCGCTCCGTTCTCTGCAATTGGAACTCCTTGTCCGCTTCCTTGACTTCTACAGACAGAGCCTCAAGTTGCGGCAACATAGTCTCGATCTTCTTGGCAGTGTCGAGGTAATTCCTCGCCTGTGTATCCGCATACCTGGTAAGGTGCGACAGCACTTCTTGGTCTTTTCGCCCGCCGTGAAGATCTTGCATGAAGGAAGAATAGTCGAATCGCTTCAGTTCGAAATTGCGACGCTTGAACTGGTACTTCGAATCCGTCTCGGCGCGCTTCTTCTCTTTCATAGAGTCGGAGCGTTGCCCTAAGTACCTACTAAGATAACCGTAATACTCTTTGCTTTCCTCTTCAAAGTCCTTGCGTTTTGTCTCGGCTTGCTTTATATCGATGTTGTACAATTTATAAATAGGATCAATAATGAGTTTCTGGATATTTGAGGAGTTTACCCGCTCGTAAGCAAGAATCTCCTTCGCGATCTTGTCGAAATAATGATCTATGGCTGGTTGAACAGCATTTGCATTCGACGTAGACGCCTCTCGAAGAGCTTCCATAAGGTCAGCCATAGCGTTGTTGCATGCTACTTGGGCTTCGTGTGCCGACTCGGCTCGCTTAAGCACCTTCTTCCATTTCGTGCGCATGTTGCTCGTCTTCTGCTCCAGCGATTTCATTGTAGCCCGAAAGAGCGGCCCGTCTTCCGTTTGGCTCAAGTCTTCACCAGGACGAGAGCAACTGACATCGACTTTGGCAACGCTACTGTTTGTGAGCGTCGTAGCCTGACTTGGCACTAAGCCAAGACCATATTCTGGGATCGGTTCAAAGGTTGGTGACTTTGGAGGCACGTCGAGTGGGTCTCGGTCGTTGTCAGAATCACTAACTCGCGATTCGATACTTTGAGCGGAGGGTACACGAAGCCTTGGAGGGACGCCTAGCTCAATGCGCGGAGATGGTGACTTGGGACTTTGGATGGGCCGAGTGTTATGGACCCAAAAGGCGAAGTTCGCAAGCGTCTCGAGCTTGTGGGCTCGCTGGTCATACTCCACAAAGCAGCAGCTGGTTCGCCAACCACCCCCTCTGTCTTCGGTCGTCTTTGGCGGTTTCCATTTCCACGACCATTGAAATTGGACCGAGCCAGTACCACCGGTCGTATAGTCACCGACAAGCTCAACATGCGGGTCTTTGTGAAGGTTGGGATTCGCGTGAAACTCCCTGGTTACCAGATTGTCCAGCTCTCTTGCATTGGAGCCAAATACGAATGTCAATCCGTTTATGACTGTATCGAGAAGGCCGGTCGGGGCGATTGTAGATGCGGTATTATTTACATTGTATATGCTGGGCGCGGCTTGGACCTGCCTAATTATAAATGTAAAATTGAACGTTAGCTCCTCATCGTTGGACAGGCGCAAGAGGAAGGACGGTGGCCCGCCAGCGAGTCCTGACTCGGGATCCTGGAGACATATTTTAGCAGCGGTTCCTCATGGCACGAGTTATGCAGCATACATGTATATAGTCAATCACACTGTCATCCCCGAGCTCTCGCTTCGCGGTATATCTGGTAGCTGGAAAGGCATTCGGTGTGATATTCAGGAGCGTGCGTGCGCGGCTGTTTGTGATGCTGAGGGCAGAGATAGAAACTGTAGCAAGTTAATTTGGGCGGCACAAAGCTTGCTGGAAAACATACAGCGGTTCTGGTCGCGGAGGAAGAGGGCGTTCTCCTCGGGTCTGCTATTGACGGCCCCCATGCCAACAACCAACTGCTGCAGCCAGCTTGAGGTGCAGTATGCGGGAGCGCTCTCAACGTGGCTCGAGACACGTCGTAGAGGAGGTCGCGGACAGGCGCGGGCATGTGCCCCCCAAAGAGGGAGGAGAAACGGTCGCTACGGGTTGCGTGCGGTGTCGGTCTCCAGGGTTGGGGGTGTAATTAATATGGCGTGCCTGAGCGCCGGGGGTGCTACACGGTATGGCGGGGGAACGACGGCGGCGTTGCTTGTCAGCGTCGCGGCCGGCGGGTGGATGGAGGGTCGAGTATGCTGCTGGTACTTGGGAATAAAGCTTGGGAGATAACACTGGAAAGCGTGGGGCGACGGGGGGAGGCGATGTATGTTGAATGGTGGTCGAAGAGGGGACTCTAGTGTCGAGGTCCGCAGTCCGTTGCACTGCGGGACAGCTCTGGCAGCCGTTGTCGATCACACACTGCGGCAGCGACGAGGCACAGCGCCACAGCACGAGTGAAACGGTGAACGGAAAGACGACGAGGGGTTCACGCATGCGCAAGGCTACAGTATATGCAGACCACTCACGATGCACGGCGCCGTGTCCCCGGCCATGGCTTGCGTTCGATGTACGCATCATCCTCGCCGCGCGCAGGCAGAAGTATTGATTTCTGGACACTGCAGTCTAACGTGATGCACCACAAGCTACCTATATGCCTCAGGAGCATCACTGGGCTATACGCGAATACGGAGCGTGCTGATCTGTGGGAGCCCCGCGACCAGGCACATGGCTTCGATGATGAGATGGATGCCCCTCGTGCCATGTGCAGCTCCACCAGCGCCCATTCCAGCCTCAAGCAAGGTACGGTTACGCTGCCAGACGCAGGAACAGACGCCTCCAGCCTACCATGGTCCTGCACTTGTCACGCAGCCCGTCACCGATTCCACGCCAACGCACCGGCGCTCAATAGGACAATGACATCGGCGGCACATGTGAACTCCTACGGCGATGGTTCGGATCTGTCTCGGCTGATCTTTTGACCTATTCATTGCCATCGAAAGTCCATCAACCGCTTCCGCTCCCCACGCACACAATGGCTTCGTTACGCATACCCGCCATACGGCACCTCGCTCGCCAACCGCTCGCCAATCCACGGATATGCCAACGCCGCTGGGCCCGCGTCCAGGACGTCCGCTTTCACGCGACGCACGGCGCCCAAGAGCGCATCCTCGCAAAGTACAAGGACAAGCTCGAGTCTAAAGCGAAACAGGAGGGCCTCAACGATGTCTCGGAGCTGAAGGAAGCCTACAAAGACAAGATACAAGAGCTCAGGAAGCAAGCCTCTGTCCCCGGCGCCACAGCACCCCTAACGCCTCCGCCGTCTCCGCAGTCGCCATCGTCGAGCGCATCGCACTCCCCGTCCTCACAACCTTCAAAGTCGCCATGGCCTGCACCTCCACCGCCGCCCACACCTCAGCCTGACGCTTCCACTTCATCTGCATCGAGACCGCCCCCGGGCGTCAAGACACTAGACTCTTTCCTCGACCTCGAAAAGATAACCACCCTCCCCTCCAAGGAAATTCAAGTCCTCTGGCGTCTCCGTCACGCCTCCAATCAGCAATCAGTCCACTTCTCTCTCCCCGCCTCGACCTTCAATGCCCTCCTCTCCACGGCAAAGCGCCATCCGTCCTTCGTTCTTCCCCTACCCCGCGAAGTCCCCGCCGAGCAGTCCCCGCGCCCGATACTCCACAAACGCAACAAGCCGCCGAACTACACTATCTCCAATTCGCACACCCGCACGCGAACACGACGACACTGTTGTTTACGAGCTTGGCCGAGTATAAGCTTCGGGGCGAGTTTGCGTCACCGCATACGACGATTACGTTCCACTCGGAGCTAGCCGAGTCGCATGATCTGGTGCTTGGACAGGGCATTGTTGTCGAAGGTCGAGGTGTGAGCGTAGACGAGGCGCGATTTCTAGTCATGTGCATGCAAAAGTTCTACGTCGTCAGTGAAGAGGGGAAGGGGAGAGGCGAGCTGTTGGAGATGTTCACGAGAGGGGATGGGGGTTTCAGGGTGGAAAGATTGCTTGAAGAAGCGGAGAAGATCGTATGAGATCCAGGAGAGGGTTCGGTGTGTATGAATATTTGCCCTGGGCTGTATGAACAGGTTTAGAACATTAGACATAAAATGTACAACACCTAGATCGAGTACGGGAGGACGTGTGATCCCCTGAGACTTTTATTCTATCTCTTCTAATTTCACGTCCTCATCACTGCCTGTGATCGCTGATAAAGAGATGCCTGACGTTATCAGTGGGATAGTACCGTGCTATGTTTGCTCTTGCATAGTGAGATGGTATGAGATTTTGGGCAGTTCCATACCGTATTACATGACTAGGACCCTCAAACTTTAGTCCTAGTGTTGTATCTTACATGTTGACATCACGAATAGCTTAGGACATGTCGACAAAGTCAAGCATGAAACACAGTAGTATCTGATGGGAGAAGAGACATGCCTATCGTGCGTACAGGTGAATCACCACTTCAATTCGGCATGAAGCCGCTACGAAACCGATATACTAATTATTTTAATGTCCTCCTCCGGCTTCTCCTTATAGGTCTTCGTGTTCTCGATCTTATGCACGACATCCAAGCCCTGAGCAGCCCGTCCAAATATCGTATGCTTATTATCAAGCCAAGGCTGTATATTGTTAGCACAAATGCACATAGCCACGAGAGGATAAAACGTACCGTCTTCTCGGTCGTGATGAAGAATTGCGATCCATTAGTGTTTGGACCAGCATTCGCCATGCTGAGCGTATACGGCTTGTCGTGTTTCAAGGTCGAGAACTCGTCCTCGAATTCCCGGCCCCAGATGGACTCGCCGCCTGTGCCATCGCCGAGTGGGTCGCCCGTCTGGATCATGAATTTGCGGATCACGCGGTGGAAGATGATGTTGTTATAGTACCCGTTCTTCGCGTGCGTGACGAAGTTTTCGACGGACTTGGGTGCTGCTTCAGGGAAGAGGCGTACGGTTATGTCGCCATATGTAGTGTGTATGACGGCGGAGGTGCCTGTGGCAGCAATCTTCTCTTCTGCTTTCTTGGAGGAGCCGGCGGTGCGGGGCTTCTCGTTTTGCACGTCGCGCTCGGATTTAGCAACTGTATTGTCATTTGTGAACATGTAGAAGCGGACTTTGCCTGAGCCAGTGGAGGCAAGCATGGCGTCGCGGGCCTCGGCTTCTTGTAGGAGAGGGTTCTCGCTGGCTGCCATTTCTACTGTAATTATGCCTTTCTTCTCTGGCTGGCCTTGGTAGAGGGAGAGCCACAGCGGCCGGAACGATTCTTCTTGGCCATATAGCTTGACGATACGATTTGTTGTAGTATTGAGGACTTTGACACCATACATTGAGCCATATAGTATGAAGTTTCCAGTCTCGTCGAATACAACGTTCATGCGGGAGCGTATAGTAGGCTGGTCAAGCTCGCGTTCGATGCCCAGTCTTCGCCCGAACTCAATGTCTTCGAGATGCTGAATTGCAGTACCGGCTTGCTGCATCTCTTGGATCGTCTCGATGGACTCATCATATGTCCGATGAAGCTTCCCAGTGGCAAAGTCGAAGATGCGAATCTTGCGGTCCGGAAACGAGAGGGTAGCAAATTGCTTGCCGGTTGGCGATATAGTCAATGATGAGGGTACGGATTTTGCCTTCTTGAACTCAAATAAGTTTGTGGAACTTTTCATGGAGAACACATTGTCCGGCTTCTCAAAGTTGCCACTTGGTTGCCAGTACTCCACCATACCACCCTGATCCACAGAAACGACGCAATCGAAATGGCTGTTGTACGCCATTAGTGCCACAGGCGCCTTATGTACGCTCTTCAGAGTATGCAATGGCTCCGAATTCTCTCCTCTTCCGTCATATATCCGTATCCATGAATTCTCTTCTGACGACACGGCCACCTGCGGGAACGACGCACCCCTTCCATGTACCCAACAAACCGCTTTAGGCGCATAATCCAAGCTCAGCATGGCCAAGAGGTCGAACGTGACGACATCAAATATCTTGACCGAGTTGTCCGCCCCGCAAGTCGCAAAGCTACGCCCATCCGCGCTGACACTCACGGATCGTATCTCACTATTGTGTGCCCGGAACTCCTTCACGAATTCGACACCCCCAAAATCCTTCTTCCAGAACTTCACCACGCCATCAATCGAGCTCGTTATCAGGAAGTCGGTGTGCGGTGTGAAGGTCGTAAAACATAGTTGCTCGCGGTGCATCAACGACTTGAAGTAGCGGCTTGCGGTCGGTAAGGCGGCGACGTAGAGTTTTTCGTATGGCAACTTGCGCTTTTTCTTCTTAGGCGCGGAAGAGGGGAGCGCGGGTCCGAAATCATCATCGGACGAGGTGTCATCTGCTCAGATGTTAGTTATAGCTCTGCGCATAGCATAGGAACTTAATCACCATCTTCTGCGTCAACTGCAGCTTTTGCCGTTTGGCGCTCTGCAGCCTCCATTTCGTCGCGAGACCTTTTGACTGGCGGCGACAACATCCTTCTATCAGCTTCCATATTACTGTAGTCCGTGGGAGGATATATTGTCAAGGCGCGCAAATGCAGGGCTCAGTGAGTTGAGGCGTGGCTTGAGCGCGGTGGCTGTCTAGGCGACGAACCTTGCGTCCATGAATGCAGGTTTACCTAGGTACGCGCGCTATCACGTGCATTTAGCTTCTTTCAAAGCTACATTCTTGCTATACAAGGAAATGAGGTGAGATTCCGGTGCAGATACAGTATATCATAAAAATGTCCCTCACATACAAAGTGGTATCATTTATGGTATCGACAACTAATCTTCATCATCCTGCACCCCATTTGTGCCATTTGCAATGGCTTTTCTGGACACTTCAAACACATATAAACTGTTCGAGACTTTGGCGGTCATCCATCGAGCCAACCTAGGTTCCCTCCCTACGGCTGCGACCACACATAGTCCATCCTTACCGCGTTCACCTCTCTCCTGCACAGACAACCCATTCACAATGCCACGAATAAGACAAGTCTCGTCGTTGGAATGCTCGCCTTGCACGGCCAGGTCATTCAATTCTTCGAGAGGAATGCGTCCAACTTTTCCTACTGATTCAATGCTGCGTTTGTCGGACCCCACACGCCATGCTCTTATCCACCCGTCCCAGCTGCCCGTAAGAATAAGGTCTGCGAATGGTACCGTTGCAAGAGCGGTGATATATCTTGGTAGCCTTGGTCCAGGTTGCGCTGATGTTTGGGCATCCGCATTAGCTGACATCTCTTCTGGTGAAAGCGGTGGGTCTCGTCCATGTGCAAGATGGATTGTTTGCAGAGGCTTCTTCCGGTTTACTGACCATAGTGACAGGGCTCCATTATCTGAGCCTGTCACGAAGAGACTTGCATCGAGCAAAGCAACACAGTCTACGGAGCCTTCAGCATACACAGTGGTGTCAGCGTCTCCGGGTAAACCGCCGTTCATCTTCGTGTCGTCCTCCGTTTTGCCTCCAAAGCGACCCTTTCGCAACTTATCCAGGCCCTTTTGCCTCGTGTTTGTCCCACTTCTGAATACCAGCTGGTTTTCTTCGACCACCTTCCATAATCTTGCCGACCGATCTCTCGAGCCCACGCTGACACAGGTTTCCTGATTCACTTCTAACCCCCCTGCTACGCCGATGACGGTATCTTCGTGTCCATGCAGTGTTTCAATGTAGGCAGACTCCGCAGCAGCCCAAACCAAAACTGCACGATCTGCGCCACCAGAAAAGAGCTGTTCCGTGCCTCGTCGGAATGATAATGCGGTGACAGCATCACGATGCCGCGTGAAGAGCTTTCGCGGTGTCAGTGTGTCCGCGTCCCAAATGATCAAGCGAGCATGCTTATCTCCCGTCGCGAGAAAGCGCCCCGAATCTGACACGGCGATTGATATTATTTCCCCAGTGTGACCTAGATAATCTTTATCGCCCTTCCTATTCTTGTTTCCCTTCTTCCAGAATAGCCTTTTAGGTGACCGTCTTGGAGTTATATTCGTTGGTCGATCAGCGTTCTGCGCATTATAGATGGAGGGATCCGCGATTTCCCACTTTTCCACAACTAAATCCTTGCTGATTGTCCATGCGTGGGGTAACCGAAGAACGCATCCGGTTATTGCCTTTTGGAGACCTGACTTTCCCAGGACGTGCGAAGCGTGTTCGAAATCTAGCTCTTCCGCAATGTTCCTGTAAATTTTGCCCTTTGTTTCCGCCACGTCTTCTTTGAGCCTCTCTGCAATCAAGTCGCGATCGACATCCGCAGCATCGAAACCTCCATCATCCTCTACTTCGTTGCGAATGTTCTCGAGGTATCGTTCTGCAAGTCTCAACCGCTTTTCTGCTGCCGTCTCATTCTCATCTTCCGATGTCTCCGATCCCTCAGGATCCTCGAAAAAACCGGTATCGCGCTCATCTTCTGAGTCGTCGCTTCCTGAGATCGACTCGTCTCGCTCGATGCGGCGGGGAGCTCTGTCGGATTGCGAGGTAGCTGATGCTGCAGTGCGTTTTTGGGAGCCCGCAGCAGCAGCTTCGGTCCGCTTCCTTTTTCGCTGCGAGGCGGGAACGGTGAAAAAGGAGGACATTGCTGTGTCGAATGCAAGTCGTCGAGGCGAAAGCTGCACCCAAAAGTTCTGGCGATCGGCGACACTTTTTTCTAACGCCGACAGGTGGCGGGTCCACGTTTCGCCGCGCCGGTCGTGCTTGGCTCATCGAGAGCTCCGGCCGCAACAGTGAACGAGAAGCTTCCCCATCGACCTCCGCTCCCAAGCCTATCGCTATCTATTAACCTTCTCCCGCGCCTGCCGATCATTCACGAAGCTCTGGTATATATCCGCTGCCAGCTACACCGCGCAACCTCGCTGCGGCAAACCCTACTGTTTACGCATTCTCGCCGGTCGCCGCTCGTCTCGGGAAACGCATCATCCACCAAACAACACCTTCTCACATTCGACTATGAGCGGCAGCAGTGATCCGGAGCGCGACCATGCTCTTGAAGAATACAAGGGGAAGCTGTTGGAATCACGAGAGTGGGAGGCGAAGCTGAAGGCGCTGCGATTGGAGATCAAGGGCCTCCAGCATGACTTTGACGTATCAGAAGACAACATCAAGGCACTGCAGAGCGTTGGTCAGATAATAGGCGAAGTTTTGAAGCAGTTGGACGAGGAGAGATGTAGGTCACCTATTTCAAAGGCGCACTGTAACGAAGGGTGTCGTGCTAATACAAGGCAGTCATTGTCAAGGCATCTTCAGGTCCCCGATACGTTGTCGGCTGCCGGTCAAAGGTCGACAAATTGAAGCTGAAGCAGGGAACTCGAGTTGCGCTTGATATGACCACCCTCACCATCATGCGCATGCTACCCCGCGAAGTCGATCCACTTGTCTACAACATGTCGCTGGAGGACCCCGGACAAGTCAGCTTCGGTGGCATCGGTGGTTTGAACGAGCAGATTCGTGAGCTTCGAGAAGTCATTGAGCTGCCGCTCAAGAACCCTGAACTATTCCTGCGAGTAGGCATCAAGCCACCTAAAGGTGTCCTACTATACGGCCCACCTGGTACTGGAAAGACCTTGCTAGCACGAGCTGTGGCAAGCAGCTTAGAAACCAATTTCCTGAAGGTCGTGTCATCAGCGATTGTCGACAAGTACATCGGAGAATCAGCACGTTTGATCCGCGAGATGTTCGGGTACGCGAAGGAACATGAGCCTTGCATCATCTTCATGGACGAAATTGACGCAATTGGTGGACGAAGATTCTCGGAGGGTACCTCGGCAGATCGAGAAATTCAGCGTACGCTTATGGAGCTACTCAACCAGCTCGACGGTTTCGACTACCTAGGACAGACCAAGATCATCATGGCAACGAATCGGCCGGATACACTGGATCCTGCCTTGTTGCGTGCAGGACGTCTGGATAGGAAGATTGAGATCCCTCTGCCGAACGAGGTCGGACGACTAGAGATTTTGAAGATCCACGCAAGCGGCGTACAGACGGAGGGTGAGATTGACTTCGAGAGTATCGTCAAGATGAGTGACCAGTTCAACGGAGCTGATCTGCGAAACGTCGTTACGGAAGCGTAAGTGCACGCATTGTGACCCCTTTGAATGAAGCTAACGTAATGTAGTGGTCTATTCGCGATCAAAGATTACAGAGACTCCATTAACCAGGACGATTTCAACAAAGCCGTACGCAAGATGGCCGAGTCGAAGAAGCTAGAGGGCAAGCTGGAATACCAGAAATTGTAGAAAGGATCACGTCATCCATGTCAACAGTTCTGGAACGCAATGACAGGCATGCATCATAGAATAAAGCCGTCATGTACAATAATGATATCTAGGTAGCAGAAACTACTTTCTGCTTCATGACTTGTATGCAACACTTCGTGGCACCGCCTCCATCCTCGCCTGAACCTCTTTCGTAGCGTTTACAGATATGGCCCATCGCAGTTCCAGCTCTCCGAAGTAATTCGGCGTCTCACTCGTCTTCTTAAACCCCGCGCTCTCAAATAATTTGATGCTCCGCAGGTTCTCTTTGTCGATCTTGACACGCAAGTATTTCATGTAGCTGCCTTTCTTCCCATTTGCATTGCTGCTATGATATTCGTTCATAATGGCCGCATACGAGTGCAGAATGTACCAGATGAATGTCAGAAGGATCTCCCGACCAAGACCTTTCCCCTGCTGCGCCTTCTCTGCAATCATGATCTCAATCTCGCCGATCAACACTTGCAGACCGTCCGCTCCCTCCTCATCTTCGTCATCTTCATCATCAGGGTTCAGAAATAGATTCACGTCGCCGATCATGTTCTGAGGTGCGTCTTCCTTCTCTGCCGTCACGTGCTCGAGATTCGAAGATGCAGACGGCGGGGGCTTGCATACGATGAAAGTTAGCTTGTCGGCGTCTGTGCGCCAAGAAGTTTGCATGGCGTATTCTTTTTCTAGGGTAAGCGGTTCGGAGGCGGTTGCGGCTTGAAGGGCAGGGTCTTGCATCCAGGAGTGGTAGGTAGGGACGTGGTGGGGACAGTAGGGGACTAGGAGGATCTTTGGTGTGAAGAGAGCTAAGGGGATCAGTAAGCTTAGGATTTATATAGAGGGGGAGATGAGTACCTAAGTGTTCGTTGAGCTTCATTTTGTAGAACAGAGGTGGGTTTGAGTTGAGGGTGGACCGTTTGGTCAAGCAGATATTCTAGAAGATGTCAACACTTGATAATCATGTGTCCGAGATACCTTCATACATTGTATGACTCGAGGTGCAAGATACAGTTTCACCTTGTCGAAGTCGCTATTTCCAGAGATCATAGGATCGGGTAGGCGACCAAATTTGTACGTTCACGGCAGCGAGCCGAAAATCTAGGCTCAAATGGGCTAGCTTGATCCTTGGTTCATCTTCACAACTACAGTCGTTGGCGAGTCTTTCCTCCTGCGTCTCCAAAAACACACAAATTAATTCTTCAATATCTTGTATCATACGGGCAAATACTTTCGAAGCATCTCGGCTACCAGATTGCGCATAAGAAAGAGTCGGACACGTAAACCAGGAAAGGAACACGACGTTGAACTGAGCAGGTTCAAGCTTTCCGAAGCTTAGTACCTTTACAACACCATGCCGTCCACCAAAATCTTGGTCACGGGCGGTACTGGCTTCCTAGGCTCTGAAATCGTCAAAGCGCTTGTGGAGGCGCAGAAATACTCCATCACGGCCCTAGATGTCAATCCCCCATCGCTCGGCACAGGATCGTATTCAGGGGTGAACTATATACGCTGTGATATTACCCGACCAGAAGAGCTTCGAAGAGTATTCAAAGAGGTGCAGCCTACTGTTGTGGTGCACACTGTCGCCGTTAACCTGCTTGGGGCAGCGAGGTATAGTATGAAAGGCAAAGAGGCAGTGTTTGCAGTCAATGTAGATGGAACGCGAAATGTAATCGAAGCGAGTCAAGACTGTGGAGTAAAAGCTCTGGTGTATACGAGTAGCGTAACGGTATTATTAGACCAGCTGGAGCAAGACTTCAGAAACGCGGATGAGACCTGGAGTACCGGGAGGGCAACAACAATTTATGGACAATCCAAGGTACGCGAGTTCTTCGCGGACATGTTTCTTTTCTACTATCGGATTACCCTCCTCTCTACAACATCGCTCTCCTTGTTATGGCCTTATCAAACAGAGTCTCATGAGTACGACAGACTATAGCAGAAGGCCTCGTCCTTGCCGCGAACACTCCAACATTCAAAACATGCGCTCTTCGCTCCGCACCCATATTTGGCCCACATGATCCAGTCACGATCCCCACGATCCACGGCTGCATTGCGAACGGTGAAACACCCTTCATCCTCGGCTCCGGGACCAACCTCCAGGATTACGTATACGTCTCCAATGTCGCAGACGCACACGTCCTCGCCGTACGGAACTTGCTTGGTTCCGGCACAGCCGCTGGCGAGGCTTTCTTCATCACCAACGATGAGCCGGTTACCGTGCGAGACCTATGTCTTGCCGTGTGGAAAGAATTCGATCACTACCCGCCGTTTGAGATTAGGATCCCGGATGGGCTGGCGTGGTGGTTGGGGTGGGGTGTAGAGTGGGTGAGTTGGGCCGCGGGTACGAAGGGGACGTTCAGCCGGGGTGTTATCTTGGATGCTACGAAGACGCGGTATGTGAGCATTGAGAAGGCGAGAAGTATACTTGGATATGAACCAAGGGTGGATCTACCAGAAGCATTAAGAATCAGTTGTCAGGTAAGTCGCGCGCAGCTCTATATTTGCTAGCTACCGTCGACGTAATTTTCTTGTGTATACTGACATCGTGCAGCAATATAAGCAGCAGCTTAAGGACCAGACAAAGAAATGAAGGTGTCGCGAGGAATCGTAGCCCTCCGACCAGACTAAGCACCACACGACATGTACCAGTTGAGATTAACGAGACACAGGGTACGTGAACATCACTCGATCCCTTCTTCCAATACAATTTGTCACATAGTAGGCATCGAGTCGAGTCACGCCTCTTCCATCTCAACGCACATCACGCGCCACCAACCCACCTCCAATCAGGCTTCCCACATCATTCTTCTTCATCCCTCCTCCAACGTCCCTCCTCCAACGTCCCCTTCCACCATGACATAGACTCCGTGCTCTTTGTGATGCGGTCCACCCCAACGCCCTCCTTATGAACATGTCGCAGCTGTGCTTCGACTCTCCTCTCAGCACGGGCATAAACTCCATGCCATTTTACTATGCCCTCCCAACCACGTCATATCTCTCACACTCATTTCAAAATGGTGCCCCTCGCCCCTCCTCGCTCCAGCACGAGCTGCTCCAGGCGCCCATTTTTAGACTTAGCCCTCCAAACCCAGCAGCCTGCACCGCTCTCCACCTCTTAAACTCCACCGCACAAAAGAGCCATCAATTTTATTTTTCGCTCTGCCGCTACACGCACACCATCGGAAAGTACCGGCAGTATCTCCAGCCCGCACTCAACCCTCCCCTTCACCGTAGCAGCAGAAAAAGAAGCCCATGAGCGGGGTGAACAGCGGACTATATACATCCCCAGCGGCCTCCGCGTCAACGACACAAGCTCGAGACACCACGGCGTCAACGCTACATTGCCGGACACGTTACAAGCTTCTACATATACCCGTTTGCCCATTGAGCGCGAAAAAAAAGCGGCAGAGAAGAATCAGGTACACACGTCCGAGTCTCAGAATCGCCTGGAACCGCTCGCTGGGTTGGATTTGCGTTTGAGCCGCGGAGACTCGGATGCCACATCGCTAATCGATCAACTGCCAACGCTCTAGGCACAGGCTCGACGTATTAGGAAGTGTGAAGCTCGAGCAGTCGTACGTAGCGTAGAACACCACGTGTATTACACCCCTCGGGATAGACGCGGGGAAGAGAGCGGGTAGCTAGCTCTCCAGAGTCGGCAAAGCGTAGGCTGGCTGGTGCTGAGTGGTATCTCACTGAGTATTCCGTTTTGTTTGGCGGATAAGCATTACGGAGGAGGTGAGAAAGTGAACAACTAGTACCACGCCTCGAAGCGAGAGAGATTTCTGAGCTACGAACAGAGAAGATGCTAAAGGCATTTGTGAATACCTTGGGATAACTTTCTGCTCTGGCCCGATGGAATGAAACAGTTGAACAGAAACGGTTGAGCAAGTGGATAGTTTCACACCAGTGCGAGACTAGAATGTACCTCCGTAACTTCGAGAAGCAACAGCCCGAAGGCAGCAGTGCAATCGTGTAGAAACACACCTTTGATGGCGAATACAACTTCTCTTATGCTACCGATCGGCGTCGACGACTGCCCATATGCGGATACATCCACTCACACACACACATATGTAAACGCACGCTCGAGCTTCGACATTGCGTTTCAAGCTCCGCACTCGCCTGACGTTAATCCATGGCAGCTTCTATCCCAAGCAGCTGGCGAAACAAGTCTGCGTTCGAAACGCTCGGCACGCTCAGACACGAAGCACAAGGGCAAGAGGAGGCACGATCAACGAGACACGTCATGAGCAGTGTACGCCCGCTGCAGGGCAATATTCGATTTTGTCGACGGAACAAGCTCTTGGAGAAGCGTGTATCCATGCCCATAGTGTGTCTCAGCTTGCACGCACCAAGTAATCCACTCCGTATATACGCCTTGCTCAACCACACGTAAAGAAAGCACAGAAAGAAAGAGGGAAAAAAAAGAGAGAAGAAACGAATATTTACAGGTACCAGAGAAAAAGAAACAGCAATATCGAGATTTCGCCATTCATTACAGTAGCACCAAAAAAGGGATATCAAACAATAGTCTAGCTTTCGAAATGCCAAGCGTGCGCGAAAGAGCTGAAAGAAAATCGTAACCGAGCCCGCCGTGTGTGTGTTGTTCCTCGAAGATGGGTATCTCGTTGAATCGACAGAATAGCAAGTGATGTATGCCTGAGACGATGGGCGTGGCCGAGGCGCTGATCAGATGTTTCGGTTGTGGGGAGGAGGGAGGTCGATCGGCGCTCGTGGGCCCAAAAATATGGTATTTGTATGGTTCACGTAGGAACGTGGGTGTGCGTGAGGAAGAGATCCGCAGATAGTATGCAGACTGGAAAACGTAGTATGCATATGCGAGGACGTCAATACTAGCCACTATGGATGTTTGGGCGGCCATGGCTGCATCAGAAGCCTATGGGTTGGACGGATGCGAAAGGTGCCTATGTGCGGTCAGTAGGTGCTTCGAGTTATGCAACGCGTTACGACGACACGTACCTGTAGGGCTCCTCCCTCTATTGAATAGGCTGGTGCTCGCCAGGTTTCTTCCAGACGCCTCCACCGACGGCCTTGGAGATACCAACGCCCGTGCCAGCCGCAGCAGCGATGAGGAACAAGGCGATCGCGATCTTGACCCACAGTCTCTGCTTGCTGCTCAAGCTGTGAAAGAAGCTGCAGCCCTTGGCCCGTTGGCTCAGCTTCTTCTTCTCCATGATGGCCTGCCGTGAGGGCCACATTGTGCACTCCTTGACGCGTCCGTCGACCGACACCTTGGGCTGCTGCGTCGTCGCAGCGGACAGAGGCACGCCGGCCTCTACGTCCCGGTCAAACACGTTGACTTCGAGATGGGTCTTGCTCTGGGGTGCTTGCTCGTCCATGGAACGGCGTGCGTCGGGGTGCTTGTAGAAGGCGGAGAAGGGGTTCGACGAGTCGAGGGCCATCTCCTTCTCTGTGGACGACATGTTGGATTCATTGGAAGGAGGGGAGCGGAGGGTGTGTTCGCCTTCGACCGTGGCACCGAAGGTGACGGGCTTCTCGACGTTTGCTGCCATTGTTGCTGAGGATCGCTCGCGTGCTG
The DNA here is from genome assembly GCA_027946365.1 of Kalmusia sp. IMI 367209. Taxonomy (NCBI): domain Eukaryota; kingdom Fungi; phylum Ascomycota; class Dothideomycetes; order Pleosporales; family Didymosphaeriaceae; genus Kalmusia; species Kalmusia sp. IMI 367209. The sequence goes on along the minus strand of JAPEUQ010000003.1, from coordinate 681,081 downwards.
GTGGAGGGAGTGTTTGCGTAGCCGACGGGTGTGACGGCGGAGGGCAGGGTCGGGCAGACCAGAGAGCAGTGAACAAGTGCAGCGGTCGGCTGGTGCTGGGGTGGTGGGCGTGGTGTGATTTTGAGTCGACTCCGGGATTCACAGGAGAGAGCAAAGTGCATGGAGCTGTGACGTTCTGCGGTGGTCCGTGGGCAGTTTCCCGGCGTGCAAAGAAGCAGGCTCGCCGAGAGTGCGTGGCAGGCGCAATCGATAGCAGCAGAGAGGAGGGTTCGTCAGGGGAGGAAGGAAAACAGGATAGCGGTAGCCAGTCGTCCAGCAATCAGCTACAGCAGGTGCAGTGAAAGAGCGAATTGGTAGAGGGATCCAAGAGCGAGTGGCGGCGGAGACCCCGAATAAGAAGAGGAAAGAAGAGAAACAGGCGTGGCACGACAGAAAGCAGCTTCGCGGGCGAGCGCAGAGAGGGAACGCGTGAATTGACTTGAATTGGAGGAGCTTCCCGCGGCCAGTGCTCGCCCACACGCGCCCCAGCATTCCAGCCAGGGCCCCGGCGATCCTCGTGACGCTAACCGCTTCGGCACCGCCGCCGCCGTTCCCCCAAAGCTGCTTGCCCCCCTCGAATCGATCCAACGTCGCGGCCCACGCTTGTTTCTGCCGTTTCTGCTGTTTCTGCTGTTTCTGCTGCTGATTCGAATGCTTGCATCCCGGCCGTTAAGCCGCACGCTTCTCGCCCACCGCCCGTCGCACCCTCTCCGCCCTGCGTTTGGCCTTTATTTGCCGTCTCGTCGTCGTCCTCGCCTCCCTCGCACCACCTGCCCGGCCAGCCTCGCGCCCAGCCCGCACGGCCAAGCTACTCTCGGGCCTGAGCTTGTTGCGTGCAAGCCAACAATGCAGCGGCCCTGACGTCGCTCTCGAAGCAGCAGCAAAGGGGCCCTGGCCCCATCTAGACTGGCAGCTCAGGCTCTCGTGCGCGCCTGGCCCAACTTGGCAGCGGGCGCCTAGCTGCCAGCGGAAAGGCGCTCCTGCACAAGCAGCATGGCTCGGGACGGGGCAGCGCGAAGAGGCTCGTATCAGCCCCAGCGTACTTGTAATAGGCGTACGAACGCGCCGTATGCACGTGCCGGCCCATGTCACCCGTCGCTCACGCCTCTCTCTCTCTCTCTCTCTCTCTCTTTCTCTCTTCTCAATACGGCGCGAATCGCCACGCGAATCACGACAATTGCACTTGTGAACAAAACCCCCTTTTTATTTTTACTACTACATGGTCTATGCAAGCGCTTGCTGAACGCAACACCCCAATCGATGCAGCAATATAATATATATGTGCGTCCTGCCCAGCGTCCCATTCGCCTGTCGGGCGCCACATAGCCTGCTCATGCGCCGCTATCGAAAAAACGCCAGTGATGCAAGCCCTCTCAAGTACACCCCGGTACCACGATTACACAGTAGATAGTATGCTAGAAAAAAACCAACCCGACTTTTTGCGCACCTAGGTATATACCCCCCTTCCCAAACAGATATGCATGTCCGCCCATGGAAATTGTCTGCCATGGCCGTAATCAAGCCGTGGAAAAATCCTCCCTGCGGATCCCGCTCCGATCGCACATGCTCCTGAAAATGCCCCCGGCGTCGTACAGTTTGATGGGCTTGTCGAGCTCCGCAATGGTGCCCGCGTCCATGACGCAGATGCGGTCGTACCCAATGATGGTCTTGAGCCGGTGCGCAATGCACAGCAGCGTCTTGCCCCGGAAGCCGTCGACAATGGTCTTTTGAATCTTCTGGTCCGTCTCGAAGTCGACGCTCGACGTCGCTTCGTCGCACACGATGATTTGGCTGCCGCGCACGAGCGCTCGAGCGAGGGCCATCAGCTGGCGCTGGCCTAGCGAGAAGTTCAAGCCTTCCTCCTCCACCACCGAGTCGAGGTGGATACGGCCCGACTTGTCGTCCATGGACGCTTCGTTGGAAACCAGATCCGCTTGCCGCAATGCGCCCCACAGCTCCAGGTCGCTGTGCTCGTTGAACGGGTCCAAGTTGGACCGGATCGTGCCCTTGAAGAGGGTCGGGTCCTGGGGGATGATGGCGAGCTTGGAGCGCAGGTCGTGCAGTCCAATCGTGCTGATGTCCACCCCGTCGATCGTGATGGATCCTCCGGACAGCTCGACGAGTCGGAACAGGGTGCTCATGATGCTGGACTTGCCCGCACCCGTGCGTCCCACGACACCAATGCGCTCGCCTGCCGCAACGTGCATGTCGAGGCCCTTGAGCACTAACGGCAGCCCATCCCTGTAGCGCATTTCAACATGGTTGAAGATGATTTCGCCATGCTCTGGCCACGTCTTCCTGACCTCGCCCATCGTCAGAGGTGCCTCTTCTTCGAGCATGGTGCCGTAGTGGTGGATGCGTTCCGTCGCGTTCATGTTGTTCTCGACCTCGGCGAGCTGCCGCACGGTAAACTGGATCATCTGGACAATGGTGAGAATGTAGGAAAGAACCAGACCCGCAATGCTAGGGTTGACAGAAAACCGAGACGTGACGACCAAAATGCCAGTCGTGAAGACGAGCAGAATGCCGATCACGTCGAGACGCACGCTGAGCCAACGCTGATTCGCAAATGTAAGATAATACGCGCTGTTCATGTCGTCGATGGCATCACGGACGGATCGTGAAAATTGTTGTTCCAAACCATACGCCCGGATGGTGGGTGTACCCATGACCGCCTCGCTGAAGCGAGCAAAAACGGTACTGCGAAGGACTGATTCGTGCCGCTTGACCTCACGAGCTGATGCTCTGTAGTAGGCCGCAGAGAATATGAAGACCACAAACAGCGGGCCCAACGCGATGGCGTAATAGTAGTAGTACGAGATGATGAGAATGAAGACCGAAATAATCATGGCCAACGTCATAAAGTACATACGAATGGCGTCGGTAAGTGTGTTGTCCATGACGTCGATATCTTTGGAGAAGCGATTGGTGATGCGACCTAGAGGTGTAGTATCGAAGAAGGACATTGGGGCTCGAAGGACGCGGTGAATGGCGCGGTGGAGCATGACCTTACCGGCCTCGGTGCCAAACACAGAGACGGCGATGGAGAAAGCGAACATCAGCAAAGCCTGGGAGAAACCAAGCGCAGCATAGGTACCAATCTAAGACAGTCAGCGAAGAACGATTGCTAGTCCGTGGACAACCTACATATGCTCCTTCACTGTAGCCAAACTTGTTCGATGTCCACCACGACAACCACAAGCTCGTTGCTATGTTGGCACCTTGCGAGAGAATCAGAGTCAGTACTACAACTGGCCCGACCCACAAGCCACCTCCTGCTCGCAGGTACGCTATCCAGACATCCCAACCCACGCTCTTCGTCGCTCGATCTTCCTCCTGCATGAGCGCAGCCTGGGGCTTCTTCTTTTTCTTCTTCTTGGCTGCTTTCTTCTCGTCCTCGATCTCATCTTGGACGGCGTTCTCTTGCTCTTCTTTCGCCTCTTCGGTAGCAGTCATGGTCATGAGCTGCTGGAAGTCCTTGTTGTCCGCCATCAGGTTGGCGAATGTATCAACGGCTTGGATTCGGCCTTCCTCGATCCAGACGATCCTGTCACATCGGTCGAGGACATGTAGCTGGTGAGTAGCCAGGATACGGCATTTGTCCTGCAAGAGGCCGCAAATGGCGTTGTCCATAATGTGACGCCCGACATGTGCATCCACGGCAGACAGTGGATCGTCCATCAACACGATATCCGCGTCAAAGTAGATGGCACGCGCAATGTTCATACGCTGTTTCTGGCCACCCGACACCGTGATGCCTCGCTCGCCAATCTCCGTCTTATCATGGTTGGGCAACATCTCGAGATCCGGTCGTAGCGCACACGCATCGACCACCGTGTTGTACCAGGCTTCCTTGAACTCTTTTCCAAAAACGATGTTTTCGCGAACGGAGGCATTCTGGATCCAAGCATACTGCGGGCAAAAGGCGCGAGAGGCTCCGATCATGACCTCGCCTCTAGTCCTCCGCATATCGCCCGCCAGCGCCGCAAGGAAGGAACTCTTGCCAGATCCGACGCCGCCTATGACGGCGATCAGCTCCTTCCGGCCAATGGAAAGATTGAGCTCCTTCAGCTCGAACGGCAGCTCTTCCTCTTCCGGCTTTTCTGCTGATGTGCCGGGCGGGGAAGCACTGCTCTCGCTCGATGTAGACAGTGTACTCTTTCGCTTGTCTTTTTTGTCCTTCTTGTCCTTCTTCGGCTTCTTGCCGGGGGGTCCCTTTTTGCCTGGAGGAGCATCTTCGTCGTCGCGCGTTGGGTGGCGCTCCCACGTGAAGTCTGCATCTTTCATGACGACGGCCTCCTTCGCTTCATAGTTCCACTCCGTGTCTTCTTGAGCTTCTTCTGCCAACAGGAACTCTTGGATTCTCTTAACGGAAGCGTTCGCATCGATGACCTGACCGATTACGAGAGGAAGGAAATTGAGGGGGATGCGAAGTGAGTTGAAGAGCGCAAGGGATGAAAAGATTGGCGCGGGATTGAGGCCATGGTCCGTAAGTGAGTAGGTGATAAATGCAAGCATGGACGCGAATACGGGCATCGACATGCCTACAGCCATGATACCGTTGCGGATGGCTAGTAGGACTTGAATACCTTTGATCTCCTTCCTTCTGATGGCATCCACTCGCTCGAGAAAGCTAGTCTCCCAACCGAAGTACTTGACGAAGCGGACTGCCTGCAAAATCTCTTGGGTCAAGCTTACGCGCTGGTCCGTGATTTTGTTGATTATCATTCTTCGGCGAAACAGAGAGCGGACGGCACGCCCAAGCAAGGGCATGGTGACAATCAGAAGGCCGATACCTGGTAGGGCGCTGTAAGTCAGGTTGACGAGGAGCAAAGCGACCGTGATCAAAATAGAAACCGGAGCAGTCCAGATCATATGGAAGAAGCCACTTGCTTGGTCCACTCGGTAGGTGTCCGTTGACATCAGGTTGATGATTCGCCCGTTGCCCCAACCTTGGCCGTCCCCTGATACTCCCTTCGGATCCTGCGCTACTTCCTTTCGCTTTTTCTTCAAGATCTTTTGGTACCACTTTTTCTCCGCTTCGCTGCCAGCTTTCACGTCGGGTGGCGGTGCTTCGAGTACTGCTTTACCGCCAGCCTTCGCACGCCCAGATAGCTTCATGGCCTTGTCGAAAATAACCGTTATGAGGACAGCTCTTGCTTCTCCGCCGATCATCATACCCCGGTACATGAAGTGGTTTGTTGCCATGCTCTGGCAGAACTGCATTGCGGTGATACCGATGACCAGACCGATCCCTTCACCTATAGCGGGGGCTGGCCCACCTCTGTGCTCGGCGATGTACGCTTTGAGTGCGAAGTTGATCAAGTATCGCAAGACAAACGGGGCAACCGACTGGACAACACTGGCAAGGAGCTGGCACAATCCACCTATTATGAATTCCCACTTGAACGTATCAAACAATGCGCCCAAAAGCGGTCTTTGGCCCCCTTGATCTCTTCGTCGCTTGAAAGAGACTTGCAGTCTCTCAGCCATGACATCGCAGCTTCGGTCCGGATTTACTGTCCAAAGGTCGTTCTTTTCGAGTGGTCGCTTGTAGCCAACCTATAAACAACCCTGCATTAGCTGTCGAATCAACGATCGGTCGCACTATACGTACCGTCATGAGGGGCGCCATCCATTGGAAAGTGAGTCGGCTGAAGAACCCCGCATTGTACTCTCTAGATGGAAGCCTGGTCTCCGGGACTGAAGGTTTTTCGCCCCATCTAAGCGGGTTCATGTTCTTGTACCATTTTTTCCTGGCGCTAGCAGAGCTTTTGGTATCAGATATCTCGCTGCTCCATTCAGAGGCACCGCTGGTTGCGCTCTGTAATCTCGAAAGCGGTCCTCGAGTGCTGCGCTTGTCGGCATTGGCCTCCAGATCCTTCTCAACCTTCGCCGTCTCCAAAGGCTCGCTGACGATAGGTTCGTACTTCTTGGGGTTCTCTGCCGCTGCCTCTTGGTCCTGCAACCGCCAATCTATCTCCTTCTCGTTGAAGGACGAAGACCCCGACATGGCGCGCTGTGGACGGCTCCTCCAGCGCGGCTTGCGCTGTGCCAAAACAAAAGCAGGTCGGGACGGATAAAGCCAAGCAGTTCGTTCGTGGACCGGTGTGCTAGATATTTATCGAATTAGAAGGGACGATTGTCAGGCAGTCAGAATACGAGAAAAGGGCGCCATGAGGACCAGGCAGGACTCGGGACTTGTCATATTCGTAGGTACCGGGGAAGCGAGATTCATATACCTCGGAGCCTCCCCGAATGGTGAGGTCAACAGAGCGAGCTAAACGACGGCTTCAACGGAGATAGTCCCTCGCCAATCAGCGGCACCCTGATGTGGCTTGCTCAGCTGCACCCGCAAAGAATGTTTTATGTTTTACGTCTGCGAATATGCGTCGGCGCATGTTTTGCCCCGATTTCCGAAAAATGCTGCAAGCGATGCGTGACCCACTGAGTCCTCCAAACGGACGAAAGCTTGCAGGCGTGGATTGATAAGCGCTACTTGGATGTACAGACGGGATTCGGCTGTTGACCGAGCCAAACGATGTCCTGTGGGTGATCTATGAACCGTGGGAGTCACAGCATCTGCAGTCGCATGGCATTTGGAACGACAGGCGTTAGGAACCGAATGATCGCTTGCTAGCGCGCGGGTCGCAAAGCTTGCCTTCTCTCTCCCCGCCTCCGAGCCCGAAAGGCCCGACAACGTACAGAGGATTGTGCAGCACTGTTGCCTGCCATTGCTGCTGCAAGTGCTGTGGAAAGCGCTGACGCGTATGTCCGCATTTGATGCCGGGTAGCTCACCGACTCTCGAGATGCTGCTAAGATGCTGTTCTCACCCAACGGCACGTCAGAACTGGCTAGCGTTGCGCCGTCCTGGAGGATGGATTTGTGATCGAATGTTGTCGGTGTGACAAGATCGCCGTAGGAATCGGGATTCATTACCGCGTTTTCGCGCATTCAATCTCAAGGTTATCCCTCACTAATTCTCTTGCGGCCTGTCTGCTCTGTTGCGTCCTCTGTGAAGGGATAATCAGTGTTACTCTTGATAGGCCCGTTCGTATTCTGCCCAGGACAGCTGTATGTGAAGCGAATCCGAGAGCGATGCGCGCTATACGACGATGTCGGAGACGACAGCGGCCCGCACCAGTGTGTTTCCCCGAACATGGTGTCCGAGACGGTAGCTCAACCAACAGGCAACCATCAGACTCGAGATGAGTTGCTGCCTGGAAGATGAATCCTAGATCGTCGTATCGCGTGAATGCAGCTACCCTGCGTACATGCGCAAATATCCTGAGTCATAATCGTTCATCGTTGCAAGTAACCTTAGCTTGCGAATTTGGGTGGGATCAGGCCATCGAAGGTTTGCGCTTGGAGGCAGGAAGGTGTAAGGGTGGAATACAGACGAAGTACACGGCAGGCAGCTGTCATATATCGAATACGGCTCTGGACTCTTCTAATACGACCCCCAAGCTCTCGAAGACCGATCACTCTATCATGCCCTGGCATGGCGACAGCTTCTCGGACGTCGCGCGGAACAGCATACATTCACTTTGTCAGCACTTTTCTGACGCACAACCAATCAGAACCTATAGATCAATCTCCACAGCGATGGAGCTTCCAATCACGATAAGTTGCATGAGACAGTGTTTCACATGTCCATTGCGCAGCTAAAGTCTACCAAGACCAGAAGTTGCAAGATTAGAAAAATGCGGCGTAAGATGGTCGTCTTGCCTGCATTTCCATGTGGGTATACTATTGGGTATAAAATCACCATGAATGGCCCTTTCACGCCTCGCTCTTTTGGCCTAGTTCCGGACGAAACACCAGCTGTTACGAAGAAGATCAGCAGCGCTGAAGGCGCTCAGTTGTCGACGCCAATATGCACGTTCTTCTCGCCAGCAGGAAGAACCTCCTCCTCCCTCTTACCCTTCAGGTTCGGCAGCTCCTCCATCGCCTCCTTGATAATCGCAAGTGCAGAGTCGATCTCCTGCTCTGTAATAACGAGCGGTGGAGCTAGACGAATGATGTTCTGGTGAGTAGGTTTGGCCTGTCCTCTAGTGTTAGTATCTTGCAAGGTTTGCACATGTGCGATCTTGAGGGCTCTTCCTACCAAAAGTCCCTTCTCTTTGAAGAGCATGCACAAGTCCCATGCGCTATGTCCGTTCGTCTTCTCTTCGTCGATGACAATCGCATTCAATAGACCTTTGCCACGGATAGTCGTGATCATGGGGTTGTTCAGGTTCTTCAATCCGTCTCGGAACCGTTTGCCTAGTGTCTCAGCACGCTCGACCATGTTCTCTTCCTGGATAAGCTCGAGAGCCCGGATCGCGACAGCAGAGCCCAGAGGATTGCCGCCGTAGGTCGAACCGTGGGTGCCAGGTTCGATTGTGAGCATAGCCTCTTTCGAGCCCAGCACACACGACACCGGGTACATACCGCCAGAGATAGCTTTGCCTAGCAAAACGAGATCTGGCTTGATTCCGCTCCACTCGTGACACAGCATCTTGCCGGTTCGCGCAATACCAGTCTGGATCTCGTCGCAGATCAAAAGCACATTGTGCTTCTCGCAGAGTGCCTTAACTTCTCGCAGATAGTTGTCGTCCGGTACTACGATACCCGCTTCTCCCTGAATGGGCTCTACGAGAAACGCAGCCGTGTTCTTGCCATGCGTCTCGAGAACTTCCCGCACGTCGTCGACGTTGTTGTACCTGATCGGATTTCCCGTAGAAGGGTTGAAGCTACCGATATTGGGAAGATATGGTCCATAGTTGTCTCGTGACTCAGGGTCGTTCGACATGGAAATGGCAGCGAATGTTCGTCCGTGAAAATTCTCTGTTACCGAGAAGACCAACGCCTCATTCTGCGGTATTCCCTTCACTTTGTATCCCCATTTGCGCGCAATCTTCACAGCGGTCTCCACGGCCTCAGCACCCGTGTTCATTGGCAGCACCATATCGAAGCCGAAGGTCTGCGTGACGAACTCTGCGAAGCGCGGGAAGACATCGTTGTAGAAGGCGCGACTGCTGAGGGTCAACCTCGAGGCCTGCTCCGTCAAGGCTTTGACAAGCTCGGGATGGCAATGGCCCTGGTTTACAGCGCTGTATGCGGAGAGAAAGTCAAGATAATGCTTGCCTTCGGGATCCCACACCGAGACGCCGCTTGCGCGCGAGAATACTACCATGCGTTAGTGTACGGAGCCTTGTAGCCGCAGACCAGAACCAAGAAATCTTCCTAGTGTGTGCATGATGCATCTTAGGATAACTCGACGCATAACGGGTGTATTACATGTAACGTACCAATGGGCAATGGATGGTAATTGTGAGCTGCGAACTTGGCCTCAGCAGCGATGGCAGCGTCCGACGATGCAGCGTGGTACTTGGCCGGATCAGGCGTGCCCGTTGGGTGGAACGCGCGCGCGGTAGGCTTCAGAGCCGTGCCATTGCCGGCTGGAGCTTGGGCGTCGTTCTGAATGGTACCGGGAGCCATTGTCGTGATGCAGTGTTGTGGAGTGTAGTGCGGGGTGGTGGGGTAATTCGTCTTTGCGAAGAGTTGAAGTTGGAAAGAGCGCTGCTGACCGACGAAAGAATTCAAGCCTTTAAGAATTTCTTTGTGGACCGCTGGAAGCCTATACCTGTACTTAGGGTGCTGCTTCGTGAAGACCTGCCTTTAGGGTTCAACCATGACGGCTCAGCGCGGCGAACGAACCGTAAATCGGAGTTTGTAACGGCATTGGACTCGCGCTGATTGGACTGAATCGCCACGCGCCCGCGCCGGATTCCATGAAGCGGAGGACGAACATTCGTAACCGTTCGTGTTGGCGGTGGTCACTGAGGTGTATTCTGCACGTAGGGGAGGATGCAGGACGGAGTATAGACGGCGGAGGTGAGTTTATAATCTACAGTCGGCAAAAGTTGTGACAGCCGATCAGCCATCCCTCCTATTCTTGCCTCCGTCGGTTGCGCCATTTGCCTATCGCTTGTAAATGTCTCAATTCACATGCACAACCGATTGGGAAGGCGGCAACTGGATACGAGTGGGTTCCCTTGAATACGAAGTCCATGGCTCGCGTGTGATCTCTGCAACTCCTAGGAACAGTGTGTCACTTCGGCACGTACGATAAACTCGGTCACTATATAGAGGCTTCGTCTTGCGCGATGTTACTCAAGTTCGCAGTGAAGGTATACCTACAGCAGATATCTTAAAGCGTGAAGCCGAGCGTCTGTGATTGTGAAAACATTTCCCATTTCGTAAATGTGCGATTGAGACTCGACTACGGTTTAAGCATGTCTAGACAGTACCCGAGTAGTTTTTGCGGCTGCTCCGAAGCTCGGCTTAGATCACGCTGCTTGGGAGGATGCTGCAGAACCTCCCCATCGACGGACAGCAACTGCACGCTGCGAAGGACTCCGGAAGACACGAGGCCGTCTCGTAACCTCCAAGTTGAGACATAAGTTGAGGATGTACGACCAATCATTGCGCTCTCTCCCACGGCTCGAAAGCAGAGAGAAACCGCACCCAAGATCAGCCGAGTCTGCTCTCCACTACACAGACGGTTTTCGTTCTCATGGAACCTCACACTGCCCGTAGGCAGCGGGTATCTCGAATCGAAAATGCTTTTAAGTGAGTGTTATAAATTTGCGTTGTTCATGAAGGAGAGAAGCTGCGGCCGCGCGCAGAACTTTTTGAGAAGGGGCGGCTCGGAAGCGGCGATTCTTTCTGCCGAAACACCCCGCCAATGGCCGCATTGAGTCATGGGCTTTTTCGCCTTTGCGTGGGCATTTCGAGCGCCCGCCTGATTGCAAACTTGCAACATTCACTCTCGCTATCCTCCGAGTCACCCCACAGTCGTGACCCGGCTCATCCAGAACAACTCTCCCAAAAAAAACTTCCACAGTCACAAGCCGCACACGAACCGCCCAACATGGATTCCGAGTCCGACCACGACCACCGCGATGACGAGAGCGTGTCCGAGGCCGAGGAGGTAGAAGAGACGAAACCCAAGTCCGCCCTCAAGAAATCGAGAGACGTCCTCCCGCCCATCGAGCGCCCACAGCTCCCCGAGCAGCCTGAACCCTCATCGATAGACTTCTCGACGCTCAACCCGTTGTCGCCCGAGATCATCTCCCGCCAGGCCACAATTAACATCGGTACCATCGGTCACGTCGCTCACGGAAAGAGTACAGTGGTGAAGGCTATCTCGGGAGTGCAGACTGTGCGTTTCAAGAACGAGCTCGAGCGCAACATCACCATCAAGCTTGGTTACGCGAACGCGAAAATCTACCAGTGCGACAACCCTGAGTGCCCGCGGCCAACTTGCTACCGGTCGTATAAGAGCGAGAAGGAAGTGGACCCTCCATGTGAGCGAGAAGGATGCGGGGGCAAGTACAGGTTGAAGCGCCATGTTTCGTTCGTAGACTGCCCTGGTCACGATATTCTCATGAGCACGATGTTGTCTGGAGCTGCAGTCATGGACGCCGCCCTGCTTCTCATCGCCGGAAACGAAACGTGCCCACAGCCCCAGACTAGCGAGCATCTTGCCGCGATCGAAATTATGAAGCTCAATCACATCATCATTCTTCAGAACAAGGTCGACCTGATGCGGGAGGACAATGCCGCAGCACACTACGACTCTATCTTGAAATTTATCCGAGGCACAGTCGCTGACGGCTCACCCATTATTCCCATATCCGCCCAGCTCAAGTTTAACATCGACGCCATCAATGAACACCTCATCACCAAGATTCCCGTGCCGGTACGGGACTTCAGCGCGAAGCCGCACATGATCGTCATTCGATCATTCGATGTCAATAAGCCTGGTGCAGAGATTGACGAGCTGAAGGGAGGTGTTGCTGGTGGCAGTATCCTGACTGGTGTGCTGAAATTGGGTGACGAGATTGAGATCAGGCCTGGTATTGTGTCGAAGGACAGCGCCGGCAAGATTCAATGCAAGCCCATCTTCTCCAGGGTTGTTTCGCTTTTCGCAGAACATAACGACCTGAAGTTTGCCGTGCCCGGTGGTCTTATCGGTATGTGTCACATTCGTTAGATCAGAAATGTCTTAGCTAACAGCATATAGGTGTTGGAACTCGAGTTGACCCTACACTTTGCCGTGCTGATCGTTTAGTCGGATTCGTCTTAGGTCTTCGCGGCCATCTCCCCAATATCTACACCGAGATCGAGGTCAATTACTTCTTGCTCCGACGGTTGCTCGGTGTCAAGACTGCCGATGGCAAGCAAGCTAAGGTTGCGAAATTGGCCAAGAACGAAGTGTTGATGGTCAATATCGGATCTACTGCTACCGGTGCCAAGGTCATCGCCGTGAGGGCTGACGCCGCCCGTCTCTCGCTTACCTCCCCCGCATGCACAGAGATTGGAGAAAAGGTTGCATTGTCGAGACGTATCGAGAAGCACTGGCGTCTCATCGGATGGGCAAACATTGTCGCGTAAGTCCACACATTGAGTTAAGTATATATAATCGCTAACATCCTGGCAGTGGAAACATTCTCGAGCCTCTCAAGGATTAAGAAAAACACTAAGCGCGAGATACGCAAGTGGAGGATATCGACCCAAAAGGCAATGTCAGAGTACATGCAACAAAAGATGGATTTAAGGGATGAGGGATGAGGGAAGGTCATCATGGGTCCGAGTATCAGGCCCTCGACGTTAGCATTTTGAGCATTTCTGGCGGGCATCTGGCTCGAGGAAGACAAATACATGGCGTGATCACTGGTTTTGGAAAACCACCGTCGACGATAGAAATAAAGTTCTAATTTCAGGGCTTTTCACCCAATGTGCGTTACACTTCCGTTCCTTGGGTAAACTAGTAAACCACAAGATCACTGCATTTGAGGACGAGGGACATGTGTATCTTTACCATAGGACGGAAAAGCTTGTTACTGCTATATTTCCGCCTTGCCTCAAGTGACCGCAGGCGCGATGAGGGACGGAATGAACATCATCCATACCGTACCCTACCATGGCCTAAGGCTCAGAGCCTGCACGAGCCGTCGAGCGTGGATATCGAACCGCGTAGATCAACTGATCTGCCAGACCATCACGAAAATATCTCTCCACCCGACCGAGCAGTCGCGACACGGTCTCCGCAGTTCCCCAACTCATACCTTCTCACCGTTCTCGCCGACCACTTTGATACCATACTCGTGATCCTCCACCTGCCGCTTCACGGCGCGGATGTTCTCCTCGAGCTGGCGGAGCCGCACATAGTACGTGATGAGCGCGCCCAATATGAAGAAGAGGGCCATGCAGATGAGAACATGCTCGTAGTTGTCGCCGAACTTGATGATGTCCTGCATGTCGCGCGGCGGGTGCTTGTGCGCGTCCGGATCGGTGCTGCAGTACATGACGCCGTCGGGACTCATCTGCTCGTACTCGCCGGGCTTGCAGTGTTTGTGGCCCATGGTGTACTAGGCAGATGGTGTCGGTGGGCGTTATGGGGTCAACAGTTGGATAGGAAACTTACCTTGAAGAGTCTGATTTGTGTTGGTTCGAAGGTTTGGTGATTGAAGAGGGGGGTGCGCTGAGTGGTTGTTGTTTTTGACTGACAAAAGTGAGGGACCGGAGCAATGTCCACTATGCAAATGGGGAGGCGCACGTGACGCGTACTTGCCTGGCAGGAGGTCTATTTGTTTGTTCCCGGGGGCAAACGGTACTGTTGTCGAGGAGTGATAGGCCGAGTCTTGATGAATTGGGAAAGCACGGTTAGGTTCAACGCGGGGATCAGTAAGTGATGATCGTATGTGTGATTGTATAGAACTTTTCCGCTCACCAGGATGTCTCTGGAATCTAGTGCTTTGCGCGACATAATGTTTGTACGTATAAGCTTGAGCATGAAGGGTGACTTGTGTGTCATCTAAGCTGCTCTTCTTAGAGCTTTGTTAGTTAGTGCCATCACTTTTCTCATTAACTGTTCAACTATTTATGTCTGCGAATACAAACTTGAAATTCGCTCGATCATGTCTGCACTTTTCCGCGTCTACTGTAGTTGGTGCATCGCGAAAAAAATTATTCAAGGTGCTTGTTTGCAGGAAGGTTGTTGTCAAGTCCCATTATCGGCGTTTCCATTGGATCGTTGCCGACCCTCGCGTTTGAATATTTGAGCGGTTCTACCTTGTCACTACATCCTCACATACATCATTTTCTATCCGATGGAGGCAACCCGGGACAATATTATGGCTACTCTCACGAAGCTACCTGCAGAGCTTCTAGATCTAATCCTGCTCGATCTGGATGCCTCTGACGTTGCTGCCTTGGCTCGCACTTGTAGAAGCATCCATCGTGCATCTTTACCATACCTTTACAATCACCTGACATTCTCGCACAATATGTGCCCACCAAACGGACTTTTGGAATCCTCATCACCATCTAGAATCGAGCTGTTGCATCGCACGCTATCTTCCAACACAAGTCTCAACTCTCTAGTCCGGAAAATGCACATCAACATTCCGAACCTTTCGAAATATACGCCGAACATTACAGTTGAAGGATATCAATACGGACAGAGTAGGTGGAATTCTATGCTAGTCGTTGAACTGCTCGTCAACCTGTGCCGTTGGCATGATTTACCTGGTGGAGGAACTGAAAAGCGTTGGGAGGATCCGAATCTCAGACTGTCTTCGGACGAGAGGATCGTACAGATTCTCAACAGCTGTGTAGCCTTATACGAATGGGATGTAGGAAATGCGAGTGCCTGGGGCGGGTTTTTGTACTCTGCTACGTTCCAGGACGATATCTATCCAACATCAGCAGTAGTGTTACCCCCATCATCTGAGTCAGGGTCTGCTCAAGTATCCCACGCCTGGAGGCGGTTAAAGCACATTACTATCAGCTCAGAAAGACGGGAATGGAAAACGCCTTCCTTGGCTGAATTTGAGTTTGATTTGCACACTTTTCTCGCCTTCTTGCACCTGCCTGGGCTGCAGGCTATCAGCGTGGATAGGCTTACAAAGCAACCCACCGGTCCGTATCCAATGTGTCGATTCCCGCTTCCCAAAAACTTGGAGATGAATTTGGAAAATACAAATGATACGGGTGGACTTGTGCTTGAACCTCTGAGGCCGCCCCGCCGGCTTTTGTTTGAAGGAGAAAAAGGAGAAGAAATAACACCCACGCTAATTACGACAATCACGAGATTGCTTATGAACGCGACTCTCATTCGGTCTTCTATTCTAGGTGCGATTTTAGAACGAACACCGCTCCTCACGCACTTAACATACGATTGCTGGATCGACTGCTTCGACCTCGGTCGTCAGCGGTTCGGTGCAACTCCATTCTCCTTGTCCTCGCTCACGACTGCACTGCAGAGCGTAAAAGGAACACTCAAATCCTTGAATGTGAGCGTCACACCGTTCTACAACGATAGGAAGAAAGACCTACATATGCTGCGATGGATCGAGGGAAGTCTAGGAAGCCTGAAAGGGTTCGTGGAGCTGGAAGAGCTGGCTGTGAAACCATGGGAATTGCTGTATGATGAACAGGAAATCAGCTCACCATTGATGGATCTTCTTCCTCCGAGCCTACAGATTTTGAGGATGAAGTGCGGGATTGGACGAGTAGTCAAGGACTCTCCTGTGCCACCTTTCAGGCCGTCAACATACCGGGCTGACAAGCTTCTATCTTTTGTTGCGGCATTTACGCCAAACTGGAAGCACTATACACCAGAATTGAGAGAGTTCGAAATTGATGCACAGGACTGCGCTGGTGTATGGGTCGCTCAACACACCGAAGCTGTAAGAGACTTGATCAAAAAAACGGGAATCGACTGTAAAATCGTCGAGGCAAGTTCGCGCACCGAGTAGCTCGATTTAGGTATCTTGCGTAGCTCGTAGACCAGCCGTATTGTTGTAAGAAATAGAGGTGTTTTCCTGCGGTTTATATCATAGAATTACAAGCTGTTAAGTGCTCGATACGCATAGAAGGTCTGTACGTTCAGCTCCGAATCTTGACCTCTATACCAATTATGTTCACATGAGTGAATCTGGCTGAGATGTCAACAATCAATCTCTCTTTTTTGGTAGAAACACAATTATGCCTTTGGTGATTGTAGAGCTCGATTGGGTAGCTTCGTCGATGATGTTCGCTAACGTAGGCAGCTGCTAAGCCTCCTGCTGCGCCTCACTACCGTACCTTCATGAACAACCAACCTCCAGTTCACCTCTCAATTTTGCACCTCTAACGCATTCCAATTTTCCTAGAAAAGAAGTTGGAACAGGGTACAAATCTTGCTCTCAGGCTTGCATTTTGACCTCATTTTGGTCTTAGGAGATCGCATAAACCTAGTCCAACGATCCACATCTGGCAAACAATGGATCCGTTGCCAATTTTAGAGCGAAACAGTAATATCTCTCATCGGGAGCTCAGATCACATGTACAGGAAATCACCTACATTTCTTTGCGTGATCGCTCATCATATATTTAGGCGTACAGACCAGTTCCGTCACAGGCTTCGATATCGTCTTCGGAAGCTTCTGAGTCTCATCCTCGTACGCCTTGTTCACTATCAAGTCCAATGAACCTTGGCACATCTACCACAGATACGGAATTTGAGGACACTGAAGCAGCAAGTAGTGCGAGAAAGAGGAAAAGGGGCGCTATTGAGCATGCATTGCCAGCACCAAAGAGGAATAAGACTGTTGTCAGAGAAAAGAACCTCCAAGTACTCTGCAAAGATTGTCAACAAATTGACTTTCAGAAGGTTCTTGATGCCGACGTTTTGTCTCTTCAAGAAGAAATGAATGGAATTTTACTGGCTGATCTCGGCACTCGTTGTAATGACCTGGCTCCCACTACAGAATGTCCTTTGTGCCATCTGTTTTTTCAATCTCGGCTCACGTCCAAGGACCCTTCTCCAAATTATCAGCTGCGGATATATTCGTACCTGAAAACAAGCAGAGCAATTACATTTGACCGATGTAGGGAATGGCATCTGGCAAAAGACATCCCTTGCCTTGGAGTCGTTCCGATTGAGGCGCGAGGCGAGACATTTCGACTTGAGGCTAGCAGCGCCGGACACATTTTCTGCTCCAAGGAAGATCCGCAAGACGATTTGCTCTTCAAACCAAGGGTCCTAGGGCAAAATGCTGATCTCTCTCAAGTCAAGGACTGGCTAAACTTCTGTGCCTCTCATCACCCACTTTGCCAGAATCGTGAGAGTCGGGTTACTGGTCTGAAACTCCTGGACTGTGAGACATTTGATGTGGTGCCTGCCCCAGCAAATGCATCTTATGTTGCGCTAAGCTATGTGTGGGGCACAGAAGTTACTCACAACGAGACGCCAGCAATGGAGTATGGTGAAGCCCAGGATCTTGATCCAAGGATTACTAAAACAATGCGCGATGCTGCCGTGGCGGCAAAGAGTCTTGGGTACAAATATTTATGGATTGATAAGCTTTGTATCGACCAGGGCAATGCCGATGAGAAGCATCATCAGATCAGTCACATGGACTTGATTTACGGATCCGCGGACCTGACAATCATAGCTGCTTGCGGGCAAGACTCCCACTACGGTCTTCCTGGCGTTAATGGAACACCTCGAACATCCCAGCGCCTTGCAAAATTCGGACAAACTAGCGTCTTCTCTTCTATGCTTCATCCGTACCACCACATTCAGTCTTCAAAATGGGCTGGAAGAGGCTGGACTTTGCAAGAAGCTGTCCTATCGACACGTCGTTTAGTCTTTACCGATGACCAACTCTACTTCGAGTGCGACACGATGCAATGCAGCGAGAATATCGTCCCTAACCTCAATCTGATCCATGATTTTCGAAAAGACAAAGAAGGTGTATTCTCCTGTTTCCAATCAGGAATTTTGTCCATAAATATGGGACGTCGTTTTGGTAAATCGAGACCTAAATATTGGTCCGAGCTAGAACGACCGTATATGGACCTCATTGTTCAGTATACTAAACGGACGCTTACCTTCGAAGAGGATAGACCAAATGCTTTCGCTGGCATCATGAGGCATTTCGCGAAAAAGAATATTTTCCAGATTTGGGGAGTCGCTTA
The DNA here is from genome assembly GCA_027946365.1 of Kalmusia sp. IMI 367209. NCBI lineage: Eukaryota > Fungi > Ascomycota > Dothideomycetes > Pleosporales > Didymosphaeriaceae > Kalmusia > Kalmusia sp. IMI 367209. The sequence goes on along the minus strand of JAPEUQ010000003.1, from coordinate 663,023 downwards.
TAAGACCGGCGCGTCCTGTATTCACGACAAATTCACACGTGGCCTGCTTTGGGCACACCGAAATCATGCTGATCAAACCCAAGACGCCAGATATGGAGAACACTTTTCCGTTGACATGACTCTAAGTCTACCAGATCCAGCTTCAATTCCGTCATGGTCTTGGATGGGATGGCGGGGCGAAATAACGTTCCCTTATTCGAGTAGTATGATGGATAGCAAGTTGCACAGGATAAGACTCGAGTTGGGACCGGATTCATGGGCCGAGCTCGACGACTATCACTCTACTACGTCGTCGACATCAGAGCAAGTCTTATCGTACCATATCACCCCGCCGAAAGTGTTACTCCTGGATGTAGATTGCGTAAATGCATCTAAGATCTCTATTGATGAGTTCGGCAGTCTTACAGTGTATGGACAAGAGGCCATCTGCTATATCTCTTGTGGCACATTGCAGCCAAAAGCTCTATCTAAGCTTTTTCGACAGGGGAAATTGGAGCTTCTGGAAATTACATACAACATGTTCACAGGCAATCACCATTTCATGATAGTAAGAAACCGTGCAGATTTTTTTGTTCGGATTGGGATATGTGTTGTGCGGATACCTCGTATTGCGAAGCAGCCTGGACAAAGGAAATCGATACGATTAGGATAGACTTTCAGGAATTCTCAAATAATAATGCGCTAGGAATACGACATTTGACGTGAATGGTTTAGTTGAATAGACACCCGAATGCACCAGCCCATGTTGTCCAAAACTGATAAGGAGTCTACAAACTGTGAAGGTTCCTGAAATCGGGAGTCTCGAATCGGTAGCGGCCCATCGAAAGTGATTTCACAAAGATCCACTTATCAAGGTTCATGGCACGTGCCATTTCGACGACGACCAAATGGGTGACTGCCCAACGACCCTTGCTCATAGGTAGTCATTTTTTGTACGGCTTGCTCTTCGTGAGCTATATTACGAGGGTGCTGGCAACATTTTGTACAACTCTGTCGATTTCTATGTCCAGAGCATCGAAAGCTGTATGACATCAGTAGCGACAGGGCTAACAAATTCTCGACCTACAAACCATGACTGCGACCCGGGAATGATCCCGTGACCCAAGCCCGCTCGTCAATGAACAATTAGTAAGTACTGCATTGATGGCACGATACACCAACAAGACACAGCCACACAAACAAGGGATAACACAAAAAGTTTCTATACGTCAAAGGAAATCTGAAGTCTCGTTCTTTTGAGCAAGATAGTTGTCACTGTACAAGTATTGAACACACTCATCGCTACTCCTCACGCCCTCATTCATATGCACCCTGTTCTATAACTTCTTCTCCGGCTTAGCAAGCTTGCTCAGGATAGGGCTCTTGATCGGCGGGTTGTATACGAGCTTTCTCGACTTGACCGTGGCCCACTTGTACCTGCATGATAGTTAGCTCTGGTGTGATGTAAATTGGCTTTTTTATGCTCACCTCTTAACCCAGATGCTCAACGCAGTGAGTACACTGGTGACGGCAAGTACCTTCCAGCCCATCTTCTTGCGATCGTCTGCCTCTGGCTCAGCAGCCCAGTTCAAGAATTCCGTGACGTCCTTGGCCATCTGTGATGTCGAAGCGGGAGTCTCGTCCTCGTACTCGACAAGGTCATCATAAAGCACACGTGCCATCGCAATTCCAGTACCGGGGAAGTACGGGTTGAAGTTGAGGCCCTCTGGCACGACCGCACCCGCGGGGGGTTCCTCTGGATAACCAGTCAACAAGCTGAAGATGTAGTTGCAGCCACCGTGGCGAGCCTTGACCATGAGCGATAGATCCGGGGGTAGAGCTCCGTTGTTTGCGGCGCGAGCAGCTTCATCGTTCTTGTATGGCGAAGGTAGGTAGTCAGAGAGCTTTCCGGGACGCTTCTCTATCTCACCCTCGTCATTTGGCTCGGTATCGTATTCATTTTCCTCGGCTAACGCCTTGGCTTCATCGACAGTCATGATCTTGCCGACGAGGGAGCGGTACGGAATACGGGAGAGGGAGTGGCAGGAGGCGCAGACTTCGCGGTAGACCTGGAAACCACGTCGGAGACTACAAAGTCTCTTTTAGCCCTGTTTGTGGGTGACTAGAGGGCACTTACGCTTGGCTGTCGAATGTCTTGTTCCATTTGGCATGTTCCCAAGGATATTGTGTCGGGTGAAGACTAATGAGAATCCGTTAGCCTCATGTCGTCCCCAATGCTTCGCTGTAAGATCTTTCTCCCGTCCATCCGGTCATCACTCACCCTTCTTCCGCTGGTGTCATGGCATCGACATCGCGTCCGGCGATGTGGGCATACCAGGCAACGGTGCCGATCGCGAAGGCCGTGGCGCCGACGGGGAGGGCGTTCGTCTTCCAGGACGATGCCGCTCCCTCGGCTGTCGAGCTGGATGTCGAGGCAGCGCGCTGTACCACCAATGCGTCAGCAGATATACCAATGGGAACAGGGGCGGCTCATGGCATCTCGAGCTGGCCTGAGATGGATTCGGAGGAGCTGGCGCGAGCTGTGGGCTGCAATTGGGATGACCGGGTGTCGTACCGAAGCTGTCTTGCTGGCGGCATTGCGGGCTGCCGCGCCGACCGAGCGCGCCGAGCGAAGAGCCGATCGAGCCAACATGATGAGCTGGAGCTGGCTCGGGGGCTGCGAGGAGGGGAGAGGGTCGGTTGGGGTGCTTGCGGGAGGAGTGGTGGTGCAGGAAGTCCTCGGGCAAGAGCCTCCCTCGCAAGTTCTTGACGATGCGCTAGCCCGATTAGTCACGTATTATCGCGAGCTCGCTGATTGGCCACGCTCCCGTTGCTGCGAGATGTACGCCATCATCAATCGAATCGCCCATCTTCAATTTTGTAGAAGTCTGCCAACGTTGTCTAAGCGAGTCGTTCACAATGTCTGACTAAATTCTCTGAGATAAATGTTTTTGTCGGCTACACAGAACCGCAGTGTCTGTCATATAACTTTACAGGTCTCTATACGGTGATTGCGTGAGGCTGCGCATCTAGATCTGCCACATTTCACGCGGCTTCTGTACTTTCGATCCAGGCACCCTTGAACTAATAGTGCGAGGGCTACCTCCCTCTCAAAGCTCCCTGTCTGCCGCCTTCAATGGCTTCTCCTCATCCGCTGACTTGTCTGCCGTGACCTTCTTGTCACCCTTCCAGCCCATAGCCTTTAGACGCTCCGTCAAAATGGGATGCGAATGATGGAAGCTAGAGTAGAACCAATCGGCATCCATGCTCGATAGATTTTGAATCTGGAGCTTGATCAACGAAGCCCCAAGCTCCCCGGCATAGCCCAATTTCACAGCGAAAGCATCTACAAGCAATTAGTCTAACATACGGGATCGACGAAGAAACAACTAACCTGCTTCGTACTCCATGGCACGTGTCCAGATGTTCAACAGAAGTTTGATGATGGCGTCCGTAGGTGAGAGAATCTCGTTGAAGAGGAGGAAGCCGATCATGACTGGCCTCTCCTTGTGGAAACCAAAGTCAGCATATAGTGACTTGTTGCTGATGAAGACAGAGAAAAGAGCGAAGATGTAGAACATGTGTGCCTGGCTGATAAACAAGAGCCTTGATGTGTGGTTCATCTTCCAATGACCAAGTTCGTGGGCCAGAACAGCTTCAACTTCTTTGTCGGAGCTCTTATCGAGAAGAGTGTCGTAGATGACGATCTTCTTCTTGCCGATCCATGGCAACCCGGTAAAGTATGCATTGCTGTGAGCACTGCGCTTGCTTCCGTCGATGACCTGGAGCTCGCTGAGGGGGAACTTGAGTTTGGAAGCAAGTGCTTCGACGGATTCTTTGAGTTTTCCGGGCTTGAGCGGCTCGAGCTTGTTGAACATGGGTACGATGAGAATTGGGTAGATAGTCATGGCCGAAATCTGTACCACGAGCATAAAGACCCAGAGGTAGTAGAAGAAACTCTGCCCTGTCTTCTTGATGATGGCCAAGAAGGCGCTGCCAATCGGAATACCGAACGCAACCGCGAGTGCCTGACCCTTGAGCATGTCCGTGATCCAAAGCTTGATCGTCATCTTGTTAAAGCCAAACTTCTCTTCGAGCACGAAGCTGTGATAGTATGCGAATGGGAGCCCGGTGACGAGGTCAACTAAGCTAAAGAGGTATACGAAGACCAGCGACTGCGAGATCTCGCCCGAGAAGCGAGCGGGAGCATAGCTAGCGAGGATGGAGCCAGCCAGGCCCCAGACGATTGGGTATACGTTGAAGTAGAGGACAGCGATAGACTTGATTTGGTTGTAGAGACCGGACACGAAGCTAAACTTCGCCTTCGCGCGACCATATGCCTGCACCACCCGTCAGCTAGGCGCGGGGTATCTGCCCGCATAGAGACTGACCTGAGATTTGTCAAACGTGTCCCTTTCGATCTCCTTCTCCAGAGCTTTAGGAACGTTATCCCTCTGCAGCACACGGTATTGACGGAATAGAAGCCAATTTTCGAGGGCAAACTCGGCGAGAGAGAAACCGACAACCAGCTTCTTCCATGGGAAGAGCGGCCTGTCGAGCCAGCGCGCGAGCCGCTACATAAGGTCAGTACTGATAAATTGCAGGGGAGACGACTTTACGTGCCTGCAAGAAAGCCTGGATCATGATGGGCGGGGGGGTTTGTCGAAGAGGAAGAAGCGACGCAGTCAGACACGATGAGGACACTTTGACTGACGCGCAGGGTCCGCAGCCAATCAGACACGGTGTCACGAGAGCTTCGATTCGACCAGGCTATGTGCCCGACTGGGGAACGTCGAGAGAATCAAGTAAAGTATCTTTCAAACCCCTGTTACATCTGTCTAAAAACCATGCAGCTATTACTAATTACTTGAATAGCGATCTCTACTTCTTTGGTGTTGAGCTTGGACTCGCTTACGTAACGACCGAGCCCAATTACCAAGTCCTCTACAGTGTAGGAAGGGTACTCAAGCTCACGATGAGACCGTACTTGTATCTGTTGCTCAGACATCGCTCGACGCCTTCGCTCGGTTTGTTGAAAAAATGAGCTACCTAAGGTGTACTCACACCCGAACGACCGGGGTAATTGGCCCTCCCTTTTCCTTCCTGGCGCCAGCGTCGCCGCAGGACTTGTGCAGCCGCCTTCGGTCTCCTATCGCGAGTGAATATGCCTTTCTTATTCCCATCAACCCGAAAAACAAGCTGGCTGGTCTGGAAATCCGCAAAGTTCCAGACCTGCTCACCGATCACGGCATCTACGCGATCAAATACTCGATGGTACAGATCTAGCAAATCTGCTTGGAACTCTTCGCTCCAGGGCGTTACGCTGGCCGAGTGAAGGCCTGCCATTGTGTCCGCACCGTATTCGGTTATAATCATCGGTTTGCCATACTTCTTCTGCCATCCTAAGAGATCCTCCTCCAGGTCTGTCTCCGCAAGGCGCATGTCTCCACAATTCTCGTACCAACCATAGTATCGGTTGAGACAGAGAACGTCGAACATGTCAGAAATACGGTCCTTTTCCGAGGTTGCCATGCCAATGTTCGCGAAACAAACTGGGCGTGAATCGAGCCGTCTGGTAACATCTACTAGGGGTTCGAAGTACTCTCGAGCACCCTCCTCTTGCGAAGCTGGCTCGTTGGCTATTGACCACATGACCACGCATGCATGGTTTTTATCGCGAGCGATTAGCTCGCGAATGCCTTGTTCGTGGGCGGCTTTTGTTTTCTCGTTGCACTGCTCTATGAATCTGTAAGCATACGATGGTATGCATGGCAAGGTACCGCATGTCACTCACCCCAGGTATTGGGAGCTTTGTGCCCGAAAAGACCAGATGCAACACCAAGATTTAATCCCACCGCTGCGGTCTCGTCTATCACCACAATACCTTGACGATCGGCATACTCCAATACTTCCTCCGCGTATGGGTAATGGGATGTGCGGAATGAATTTGCGCCAAGCCAATGCAAGAGCTCGAAGTCGTGCACCATATATGCGGCGTCGTGGCCTTTGCCTCGGATGGGGGTATCTTCGTGTTTACCAAATCCAGTAAAATAGAATGGCTTGTTGTTGATGAGAAAGTGAGCGTCGCGCACTGCAATTGTACGGATACCCGTGCTGACGTGGTAGACATCGATTATGGACTGGTTAATAGATGATCGCAATTCGATCGCGACATCGTAAAGGTATGCCGCGCCCGGCTGCCAGAGTCGGGGGGCTGTAATGTTGATGGCATTTTCGAACCCAGTGTTTTCTGCTACCACGTTCCCATCTTCATCTTTGACCACTGCCTTGGCGTACGTGTCGCTGCTAGCAGAGTCGAAGGAGGTCACAATACGATATTTGACGGCTCCCATATCTTGTTCCCAGTCAACGTCTGTGGTGATGGTTATATCAGCAATGTATTGTGTCGGCAGAGAATAGAGCCACACGGATCGCGCAAGACCAGAATAGTTGAAGAAGTCGTGCAAGTAAGTCTGCTTCTTTCGAGCATTCTTCAGGGTTTCAATTCTTCCAGGTGGAATTGTCTCGAATGATAGCTCATTACTGACGGCGACGGTCAGCTGCAGCTCGTCTCCTGCATTTACAAGCTCCGTAACCTCGGCATCGAAAGGTGTGTAACCGCCTTCATGGTCATTCGTTAATTTATCGTTCACGTATATTCTGCCGCGGTGTGTTGCAGCGTCGCACCGGACGAAGTACCGCCGTCCAGCCCAGGCAGAGGGAATGCGAACGCGGCGCTGATACTTCACCCAGCCAACGTGGTTTCGAATGTCGTCATCGAGGAAGATGTCGTTGTAACTTGCAGGAACCGGACACTGCTTCTTTGGAGAAATCGGCTGCGTCCAAGCACGTTCATCTTCTGGCAAATCATTGACAACTTCAAAATTCCAGAGTCCATCTAGCGATAACAACTCTCTGGATTCTGTTGATTGCGGCTTCAACATATTGGACGTTGATAACGAGGGAAATGCGAAGTTTGAAATTATCGAAGCATGAGGCTCATCGAACAATATACTCCAAATTACGGGGAAAGTCGTGGAGAAGCACCTCGGCTCAGCAATGTGGTCCAATATCTATACGACTCAAGAAGTATAAGTTCAAGCCCCACATTTGATTCATTTTCAGGGTGTGTGACCACATTGGTGCTTGTGCTGGTGTGCCGGACGAGGTGTCGCCCGATACATAGACCGAAGAATCGAAGCGCGCTACCATTTCAGGATACACTAAATGCTAGTAACGGCAGAATTGCGGCCTAACATCTGTCAAATTCACCTCCGAGGCGCTTCCAGATGTCTGGTCGTGGGGCAACAAGTGCGGAGAATGGGGAAGTCCTCGTGTGACCCCGGAATCTAACGATATCTAGGTGACCTGATCTCAAGTTGGCCAATGCCGCGCGATTCTCGGGACAGAAAATGCAATTGATTGCTTTGCCGCAAGCGGATATTGAAATCCTAGCGGACCTAGCTCCTTCATATCAATATATGTATTGAATGCTTCCTCGCAATTAGAAAAATCCTTTCTTGAACAGTCTTCAATGCCAATACCTCGACCTTATCTTGAAATGATGACGGACGAGAAACAAATACCTGCACAAATGGAAGAGAAGGATTACACAATCGTCGAGGATGTGCCTCCAGTCTCTGCCTTTGCGACATTGACTAGAGCGCAATGTGTCAGGAAATTTTGGCGTCTGTACTTGAGTGGACTGGGTGTCAGTGTTGCTGGCTTGTTCGTATAACCCTCATCTCAACGACACGTACTGTGCTGATATTTCTACAGATACGCTGGCTATGCGAATTCTGTCATTGGCAGTATCGTTGCAAATAAAGGATTCATTCAACAATACGGCACCGTCAGAGATCCTGCCACAGGGAAAATAGCGCTGAACGCACAACATATCTCTCTTTGGGGAGCCTTATACTTTGTTACTTGTATCCTTTGTCAGCTCTTTGCACCCATCACCGCAGACCGTTTTGGGCGAAAGTTCAATATGTGGGGGATCACATTCTTCATCACTGTGGTATGCCTTACCAACCGAAGTTCTATTCATCATTTTTGATTGACATCCACAGTCTGTTTTCATCCAAGCTTTCTCCAAAACCTGGTGGGAAATCCTAATCGCGCGTTTGGTAGCCGGATTCGCAGGTGGCTTGATGGGAACTTCTTCAATGCTCTATATGTCCGAGATCGCGCTGCCTCAATTCCGTGGTGCCTTGTTAGCTGCCTTCTCTTTAGCATTCGCGCTTGGTCAAGTTTTCTTGGCTGTTGGCTTGAAGGTCATCGAAGTGACATCTCCGATGGCGTTCCGGCGTATCTTTTACTCCGAATTTGTCTTTACAGGACTTTGGCTTATACCATTACTTTTGGTCCCCGAGTCACCAGGTACTCCGGCCTTTTCAAAGAACAAAAATTGCACATTAGCTAACTGATTGTATAGTATGGTACAGCTCCAAAGGGCGACACGATGATGCGAAGAAGGCTCTACGTCGGCTCGTTGGTAACGTCGAAGGCTATGACGTCGACCACGAATACCTTGTAATTCGATACGAATCTGAAAAGTCCAAGCAACTCGCGGAAGAAGCAGGCACTTCGGATTGGAAGGCAATCTGCACCAAGGTTAATTTCAAGCGATGCATCGTGGCAACACTTCCATTCACCTTCCAGAATGTTGTCGGCGTGCCGCTGATGTTTGGATATACCGTCTACTTCTTCCAACTTGCTGGTGTCAAAGACCCTTTCTTGGGTAACCTGGTCAAGCAATTGGTTCTTGTCGTCGGCATCATCACTTCGTTCTATACAGTCGATAAAGTTGGTCGCCGGTCTTTGGTCATCTATGGCGGCTCTGCGATGTGCGTTATCAACCTGTTGGTTGGGGGACTTGGTTTCATGAAGCAGAACAACGCCTCTGGAATTGCTCTTGTGTTCCTCTGTTGTCTCTGGGCCTTTGTCTATGCCAACTCTCTGGCGCCGATTGGTATGTCGCATCTATAGCGATATGATTCATTAGCCTATGATTGCTAAACAGAATAGGATGGGTCAGCTTGGTGGAGACATCCAGTCCACGCCTTCGCGCAAAGACTACCTCGATCGCAGTCACTATCCAGTACTGTACTGGTATCCTGTTCGTGAGTAGGCCCCTTAAATTATCTTATTTAAGGTTCGCTCACGATATCTTTTAGAATTACACGGTGCCTTTGATGCTCTCGAATCAAAACGCGGGCTGGGGACAGAAGACAGGATTGTTCTTTGCCGGTACCACGGCACTCTACCTCATCCCGTGCATATTACTATTCCCTGAGACCAAGGGACGCACGTACAACGAGCTCGATGAATTGTTTGAGCGCGGAGTGCCCGCATGGAAATTTGCGACCACAAAGACTGCACAAAATGCTGAGGTGGAGCGTCAGGAACAGAAGATGTAGATGATGTTATCAATATATACCTATAGTAGCTTTAGTGCTTAGACGACATGTGGAACGAGTCGAATGAGCCGAAAGTATCCAATCAACACGATATTTCTATGCCTTGGCCAACTCCCGCTCTGAACGTGTTTGTGAAGTTGAGAAGTGCGACTCCACCAGCCGGGTAATGAGTCTAGCACGATTCAGTCATTGCGTGATGTATGACTCGCATGACCCCACACCCCGCTTGACATAAAGAGCTGGCAACCGCTCGCGCAGGGTCCCGGCCGACACATGCGCCGAACACCCATGTCGAATGAAGCATCTGATTCACTACATCCGTCATGCGAAAGCTGCCGAAAACGCAAATTAAGATGTTCCAGGCAAGAGCCGACGTGCGCTAATTGTACCAAATTCGGTATGTACACATCAGCGCGCATTTGCGCTTGACAACTGAGCTTACTGGTCGATTCAAGAGGTACCTTGCGTATATGACTATGAGAGAAAGAAGCCAGGTTTCAAAGTTGGGGCGGTGGAAAGTCTAAGTCGAAGACTTGGTACGCATAGTCAATCATACGCGTCCTATCATTTGACCATGCTCTGAAGTCGATTAACGTAATGGAACAGAAGCTGTAGAGAAGGCCCTTGCTATCTCTCAAACACAGGATCAGTCACGGCCTACACCCGGCACATTCGATGCTTCTGAAAATTCCCCTACCGGTGCCAATGTGCATGACCAGCTAGCACCATTTGCTAGAGCAATGAGTTCTTTGACTAACGAGCTTCACAACCTCAGCTCCGTAATTGCCTCGCAACAGTACGCACACACTGGCGCTACCAGCTTGACTGGCCACGAAGCACAGCATCGTAAAAGAAAGCGAGCCGAGGACAACGGTAACGATATCGTGGAAAGGTACGCAAGCACATCGGTTATAGCTAATTCGATATCGGAGAGTCCTCTTAGGCACAAGGAGATTAATACCTTATCCGCTGAGATCTTCGAAGCCTATTTTCAGTTCATTCAACCATGGTTATCTGTACTACACGAGCCAAGCATCCGAAAGCACGGTTTCAAGGACCGCTCTGATGCGATCAATCAGGCAATCACATTTGCTGCGCTACGTTTTGTCAGGAAACATGATGAGAATCTGTCAAGAGAATTTGTCACAGAGCAGATGTCGAAAGCGAAGAAGACCGTCATCACACAAGCAATAGATAATATCTGTGTTGGCAATGTCCAAGCATTGCTCATATTGACATATATCGAACTAGTCGACGATAACATTCAGAAAGCATACTCGCTCATTGGAATCATCGCTCGACACATCGAGTACCTGCAACTGTACCAAGAGCTACTCACATCGAATGGTCTAGGTGGTGTGTTCGGAAAAATCCATCAACTCTTACCATCTGTTGATTGGATAGAAGAGGAGGAGAAGAGAAGGGCCTTCTGGATCGCGATCATGCTTGATCGATTTTGTGCTGCAATCACTGGGTGTAGACCAAGTATCTCGGGGCCAAACATCAAACGAAGACTGCCTGTGTGCGCTAGTTACTGGTTCACCAACCAGGCTCATGCCACACCGTATATGCATGTCTCGGATGTCTCGACAGGAGATCTAGGCCAGCCAATACCCCATCCGCAACCGTCGACTGCAGATAGTTTGCCTGACGATACGCGGAGTACCTTCGATGGAGAAGTTTCTTCCTCGTCTGGAATAGGCGCGCTCGCTTTCTACGTGGAAACAGTGGAGTCGATGAGCATGGTAGTAGGCCTGTTCCTACAATCACCAGTGAACTTCAGCGACAGAAACGATGTTTCTTTGTGGCTTATCCGCTTCAAGGAGTTGGACGCTTATTTGATGAGGTAAGTAGTGGATATTCACTTTTTCGTCGGATATGTTTCACGGTCCGTGACTGATCAACCTAGGTGGAAAACGCGTCTGCCACGGCAATGGGCGGACTCTGGGGTATCCCGCAGGTTGATGGCTGGTATCATGGACCCTGCTATGGCCGCCGCGAATGCCACTCATAACACCTGCTTGATCCTTCTACACAGTGAAATCGCCTATCCCGATACGAAGCTTCGATGGGTACAGCTCCCAAGTCTTTGTAGTGCGGAGATCTGCGTCAATGCAGCAGTAGAGGTATGCATCATAGTGCGAAAATTCATCGCACAAAGGAACGCTCGGTATCCTCTATCTCCCCAGCTAGGTTTATGCGCATTTGTGAGCGCTCGTAGTCTACTTTGTAAGTGCAATGTCAGGATTCAGGTTGTCCCAACAGGCTAACATCAACCAGTGCAATGGCGATATTACCTCACGCCAATAGCATCAGAGTTCTGGCTTCTGCTACAAAGTCTTGATGACATGGCACGTCGCTGGCAGCCATATACCACGTCTGACGAAATGCGCGCGGGCAATCTCTTCTCTCGGTTTGCAGAACGCCTTCGCACAATACATGCCAGATGCGAACTTGACCCCACTTTCCGCATCGACAGAACGGAGCCTTTATACCAAGACACTACAAATTCTGGTCCACAGTCTTCACGCCATTGGATACAACCTAGTGAGCTTGCTTTACATATTGAAAAGATGAGGTCGGCTATGAATCTAGCAGCAACGCCCCAAACAGTGGCCCGAAACACCACTTCCTCGCAAGATATCGATGCACACAATGATGGAAGTCAAGCTCGAATCTCTGTGCAGCCTGGCATGACATGGGATCCGATGGCCAGTATGGAGCCGAGCGTAGACGAAGACAATTTGCTAGCAATCTCTCAGGCGCTGATGGGACCAGACTTCACAGGCTTAGATCGCATTGTGAGCTTTGACGAGATGATGTTGGGCGGCATTTCAGAGACGCCAATGAACTGGGATTTCGGACAGACCTAAATTCCACTCAGAACTCTACCAAACACGGGCTTGGATTCCTCACTCCTCCATCTCCGGCCTGTCTTCGCCCGTCTTCTCCCCGACCAAGCACAAAAAGAAAGCCAGAATCTTACTACTCCCCGTGACGGCAAACCCTAGCCCCACCCAGACGACCAGCTCCGCAACCGTCACCGCCATGACGCTCGTAAAGATCAGCGTCCCAGCGATGTAGTACACGCCCCACGCCATCTGCACAGGCCAGTCCTCGTCCGCGCCCGGCACCGCACTCACAATCTTCTTCTTCTCCTCGGCGCCCTCCTCGGGGGTCTTGGGAAACAGCGGCTTGCTCAGATGCATCTGCAGCAAGCGCCGCTCATGCTTACGCCTCCTCACAGTCGCAAACACGGCGTGAATCCCCGCCGGCACAAGTGCAACGACGTACCACGAGGCGACGAAGACGGGGTACGTGCACCCCAGCGCGCTGCGCTTGCTATATATCTCCATGAAGACCAAGCCCGCGTAGCTCGCGAAGACGCCGATCCAGCACGCGACGATGACGCCCAAGATGGCGCCGTGGCTCAGCCGCCACGCCTTCTTGGCCAGCATGTTGTTCTCCCTGCTCTTGCGGCGCGTCTCGGCTGCGTTGCGCGTCTCGAGCGGGACGAGCCCCAGCGCCAGAACGAGCACCTCGACGAAGGCGTTCAGCCGCTTGGTCACGTGGATGATGCGCCGCTCCGGCCAGGCGATGTCCTTGAGCGTTAGCGGGATGAGCCCCATGACGAGCGCCGTCGCTGCGAACTGCTGCTTGCGCGATTCGCCCGCCGCTTCGAAGAGGCAGTCTGCTGCCACCCAGCACCTTTGCCGGTTGCCGCGGAAGAAGTCCCAGTGGAAGTAGGGCTTGAAAGGCGAGAAGACGAGCATGGATTCGGCGTCTTCCGGGCATTGGCCTGAGTCGATGCGGTTGCCGCCTGTGCTGCCTTGTGCCAGGGCGAGGAGAGGGAGGGAGAGGGCGAGCAGGAGCGTGTAGGTGAATGGGAGGGACCCTCGTGTCGACATCTTGAGTCTAGTTGAGTAGACGAAGTGTGAGTTGGTGTAGTATTCCGAGCAGCGTGGCCAGCAATGGGGCCCTCTTAAGTTTTTCCCAGCCAAGCAAGTGGACGAGCGTGATGATGTAGAGCTCAGCTCGAAGCTTCAAATCTCCAGACTTTTGCTTCAGCGTCAGAAGTAACGTCGAGATGCGAGTATCTTTCGCCCCGACGCAGTATACCAATCGAGCTCTTGAGTGAGACTTCTCCCTAGAAAGACATAAGTAATGATTCCGAACGAGATCTTACCCCCCAAAAAACCCACCGCCGGCCCATTGCGCATAAATACATAACCCAACTCCCCCTCCACCCATCCCATCCATCACGCAACACGTTTCCGCCCCTCTCTACCGGCGCCTGACCAATTCCTCCCAACACGCACTCATCCCAACACTGTTTGCCGGATCAGGCTTCGCAAGCGCTCTTGGTAGCCCTCTCTCCCGAGCGCTGCGCCCCCTCCGAGTAGGATTCAACGTCGTTGATGGGCGGTCGTCATGCGCAGCCGTGTCGTCCATGCTCGTTTAGGCAAAAGGTGGGTGCAAATGTATGAGGTGTGGCCAAGCTTTGGCCCCACACTGAAATGGGTCTGAAACGGAGCGAAAACGCATTTCGACATGTGCACGACGCGCGTTGGGGGAAAATCTGATGGTATTAAGAGGACAGCATGAGAGGTGTGTCTGAGTGTACCTATTGTGTCGCGGGAACTATGCGGTTCAAGCTACTATGGAAAACGTGATGGGCAGTTCGAGTCGCCTGGCGAGCTGGATGTGTAACCGACATTCGACGACTCGATGGCTTAGAGAGCTGAGTGGGGAAAGATTAGAGCCATACCAGCGGTTCGGGTAGCGCCCGTGTCATCTGAACCGATAGTACGGCGAGCGCGCTGCATTGACTCCATGAATCCTCCACGTCGCCAACGAACGAGAAAAAAGAAGTACCCACAGCAATCAAAAACGGACCAGAATAGACTACCCAGGCTTAACAAGGCTCTCTCTCACTCATCACTAGAGCCTCCGTCATACTTGGCAAACAACTTCCTGCCCTCTTCCTCCAGCTCGTCTTTTTCCCGGAACCACTGCGTAGCCTTCTCGTGCACGCCGATGAACTCCATGACGATCTTCTTGCCTGCGACCTCGTCGGTCGGCTTGCCTGTCAGAAGCAACCTCAAGTCGACGCGCAGCTGCAGGTACCCATTGCCCAAGAAGATGATTTCCATCTGGTAGCGCTCTGCAGCCAACGTGACAGTCGTGGCGCGGAACGAGGCATGCGGCGGCGTCTGGAACGCGAGGAGCGTGTACGACATTGTGCGAGGGGGAAGTTGCAAACGGGCAGTGTACGAGTTCTTGTGCTTGAAGCCCGCGATCGAGGATATCACGAGGCTACGCTTGCCATAACCGTACTTGTCGACATGTGCTTCAGCGTATTTGGGGCAGTACAAGGCCCACGTGCCCTCGAGGCGTCCGATGGGAACGGGGACCTTTGCTCGAACAGCTAGCATAAGCAGATCTTCGGCCCGCTCCGCTTGTAAAGTAGCGTTAGCAAGTGCTGCCGGGTCGCCGCCATCGGTCTCCAAGTGAGTCAGAATGGTCATGTTCTCCTCTCTGCTGAGACGAAGTATCTCCTCTTTCTTGCTAGAGCAACCAGTCACGTTGCCCATGCAAGGTAAGGGGCCCTGATTGTTCTGCAAGACCCATTCCAGGAAGTCTTCGAGATAGGCGTTCTCTTCAGTGAAGTTAACCGTCTTTCTAAGCTCCAGGTAAACCTCATTGAAGACATCCTCGGGTGCTTCGTCGTGCGTCTCGCGTGTCTTCTTAGGCTTACCACCTTGTGTGATGAACGGGTCATTCTCTGCGGCCGAACGCTCATAGGGTTTGCCAATCCGAGCAAACGCTTCTTGAATGCTCATTGAAGCGGCGGAGGAGTCTGGAATCGAAGTGGCTGTGGACGCGCCTCCTTTTGTACGAGGTCGTGGTTTGTTTCCGTTACTCAGAGGCTCTTTGAAGCTTCGTAGATTGGCATCTGTGAGCGCATTCGGTACGGTTGGTAGCATAACGGTAGTGTGCGAGGCTGCAGGAGCAGTCGCGAAGGTCTCTGCATTACCGGTAGACACTGGCGTGAAGTCGATGGGTCTGCGCACCTTCTGCGAACCTTGACGCTCTGTTGCTGCCGAATCGAATTTCCTGATCTGTTGGAATGGTACGGGTGTCACCACTTTGGTCCGCTGTACGGATTTTGAGGGCGGGGTCTCTGGAACAAGTATGGCAGGCTCTACGGGCTTCTCTCTGATGATCCTGCCTTGAAACTTGCTTGTCGGACTGGAAGTAGATAACTGGGCGGAAACCTCAGGGAGTGGGACGGGTGTCTTCTTCGGCATGCGAGTGGCACTTTGTGTGGCCGCAGTCTTGATCTGGTCCATAGCAGCCTCATTCTTTTTGTGCTGCTTCACCTTTGGCTGAGCAGAGTTCTCAGTATGACCGGCTTGCACTTGCTCGGCTGGGTCATGCTGGGCACCCGAGCCATTGACCTGGCTCTTTCTCTTAATCTTTTTCTTGGAAGGCTGTTCTGTCGTCTGCGCTGTCTCCCGCGGCTGCGTTGTCGGAGTATCGAAGCTACCCAGAGAAGCCATCACGTTTTCAGAAAGATCCTGGCCAACGACGAAGCCTTCGTTGATCGAGCGGCTGCTCTTCACTGGCTCGGTATGTCCCTTGCTATCCCTCTTACGTTTCTTTGCCGAGTGGTGCGCTTGCCCATCTCCGTTCCTCTCGGCCCTCTCCTCTTTCTTGTCTTGCTTTTTCGAACGACGCACCTCAGGAGTGCCGTTCTCGGACATGCGCTTCTTCTTTTTCTTCTCTTTCTTCGACTCGTTCTCAGCCTTGGCGATATCGCTCTTGATCTTAGCACCCTCTCCGTCATTTAGCGAGTCCCTCATCTTCACCTTCTTTTTCATTTCCTTCTCAGCCGGAACAGGATCCGGGTTGGCAGGCTGGTCCCCATCCTCAATGAAGTCATTAGAATTATAAGTGCGGCGCACCATCTTGCCGCTGTAAAGGTGATTTCGCGGAAGCTCGTAGAGACCAAACGGCGGCATAACTACAGTCGTTAGCTCGCTGCGTCAGCTCCCTTCTCGCCACTCCCCACTTACTGCTCTAGGAGAAAGGCGCTGGCGTGTCGCGAGTTACTTTGCACTCTCGAGCGGCAGGAGCGGCAAGAAAGGGTTCCTCTGGGAGCGTTAGAGGAGGCGTTTCGACAGATTCGGACAACCAGGCCGACGTACCTCGCGCTGTTTGTACGTTCAAGGCTTGTGATTGAAGATGAGATACAGCTACGGTGATAACAAGCGTGAGCAGTAGGAAACTGGACTCAATTGAGGTAATTCCAAGCGTAAACAGACTTGGGCGGAGCGCAGATGAAGAGCAAACAGAGTAGGTTGTCGCGTCAACGACGCGTGCACATATTCACCGTGAGGCCGCGTCTCTGACGTCGTAACGTCCGCCAGCGCTGTGCGCCAACAAGAGAGCGCCATCTTGCTATGCAGGCCAATAAGCATCCGACGCAACTGCAGCGCAGGGCAAGGTTCGATCGTAAAGGTGAAGATAGAAGTGAGAACTCATCGCGACTGCGATCGATGTAATGAATGCTACATATGCACGCACGGGCCCTCCACTCGTACAACATGGATAAGGAGACAGGGTTTAAAATCGGGAGTATGCAGAAATCTGTAAATCGTACATACGGAGCACCTCAACGATTATAAATGTGCCTTCAACTTTGCATCCTCGCGAAACCGCTTGGGCCAGATACCTTGTTTGCCCGGTGACAAAATGCCATTGGGGTCGAGTGCGTCTTTAATGGTCTCTACGAACCGTTGGTACGCGTGGTCGTTGAAGTCGTACAGCGACGCCACGAGGTCTGTAACACATGAGCCTGTCACACGTTTCCCTGGCCTCGTCACTTACCCATTGTATTGATGTGACTCCGATATTTGCTGTAACCCCTTTTTTTACCCTCTTCGAAAAGATTGGTGAAAATTGTTTGTACAGCTTGCCGATGCGCAGTATTCGTTTTGTCAAATGTCATCATATTGACGAAGATAACGTGGCGTTCGTGCATGAAGAAGTCGCAGAAGAGATCGAAGCCTTCATTCTCACATATCCTGCAATGCCATTCGCATCAGCTCCACTCACACTTCGGAAAAGAAAAATGCAACATACCCTTTCGCAGTCTTCACCCACTCCAGCACCGTCTTTCCACTAGATGGAATGATTGGACTGTAGTCATAATGCGCCCCAATCCCACCCCCCTCTTTCGGCAATCTAAATTTCACCATCGGTAAGCTCCACAAGCTCGGTACACCCACGAAGAACCCTCCGTGCGGCTCCGGAACAGAAGCAGGATCCAAAGTCTCCCCTTCCTCGGCGGAAAAAATTTCGCCGCTGAGGCGCCCCTTCGGAGCTTTTTTGGTGACGATTTTCTTCAACTCGTTGAAGTGCGCTTGTACCACCTCTTTCGCGCCGTACAACCCAAATTTCGCATTCCAGTATCCGATGCCAAGCTGTTCCTGCAGTTCCTTGAGACGCCATTCGGGAATGGGGCCGGGTTCGGGCCAGAGATCTTCGCGTTTCCCCATCATACCTAGCCATTCGACCAGATTGGACACGTAGACTGTGTTAGGCAGAAGACCGTCGCGTCGAAGCGGCCCAAACATATCGACGATGGTCTCCACATCTTCGAAATCAGGCATGTCAAACGAGCATGACATGAATGCCTGCGGTGCGGGCGTGAGCCATATTCCCAGCTTCGTCACAATTCCCAAATTAGACTGCAAGAACAGACCCTCGATGCTAGGTCCGAACGTAAACTTTGAAAGGTGCGATGACGGCGATCCGGAGACGGCGAATTGGCCTGTTCGGACGAGCTCACCGCTGGCGAGCATGGCTTCCACACCGCAAATGTGTTGGTGATGTGTCGCCGTGGGCGTGAACCCTGTGCCGCGATCTAGTGTGTTCCCGACGACGGAGCCCCACCCTAGCGACGGCACGGAAGGCCAGACGTTGAGCTTGTGTGCGACACAGTAATCGTATAGCTCGGTAAAGGTTACACCAGGTTCGACCACAGCGTAGGCATAGGCCCCATTGACTTCTATGATTTTGTTCATGCGATGTAGATCCAATGCTACCGAGCCATTTACGCGCGGTGCTGGGCCTCCATACCTGTCCTCTAACGTCAGTGCTCAGGGATCAGACAATCGTAAACAAGACTGACCCAAGATTCTTCCCCCTCGAGAAAGTCCACACGGGGATCGCATATTCGTTTGAAACTGCCAGAATCCGCTTGAGTTCCTCTGTATTCTTGGGCCGGACTGCCGCGCTGGGCATCTTGCGCTTGCCTTCAGCCTCCCATAGCTCGTATGGATCGATGTACTCGGTCAACGCGTCGCCTTGTAGGACTTGCTCGTGTCCAACGATAGCCATGTACTGCAAGATGGCTGCGTCGAATGCATATTGCGTGACCCCGGGGGGAAGCACACGCTGAAGCGGAACCGTTATCGAGTCCTTGAAAAGATCATAGTGCGTGGATTGGTATTCTGTATTTATGTACGCAGGAGACGGCATAGTGAGGAAGGACGGCGGTACGTAGGTACGAAACCTGGGGAGCAGACGATTTGTATAATATGTTCATTTTGAATTGGGGATTGCGGATCGAAGTGAGGTGTTTCGGGGTGTCGCCGCGACTAGAGCTTCCCCACAATGCGGAGAAGGAGCGACCCCACATCCCCAATCTGGCATCATGCCAGGAAGTTTTCATGGTTCGTGAGCCTCCTCCCTTTCTCTACGTATATACTGTGTAGTGCGTATTAAGGACTGAGGAGACTCTCCCTAGCCATACTCCATAGTAGATCAGCAAACTGTACCATTGCGTTAAGATGGTGCCAAAATTACGCTCTAGTATAGGCAAATTTTGGAACTGCACTTTGATACAACCATTTGCTAGAAGGAAGAGCTCGAGTGTTGCTGTAGTATTGTCTTGGACGTCGATGGCGGTACACTCATCGCATCATTACTCTAGGCAGCAACTTTCTCAAGTAGGGTAGCCTTGGATCGAAGGCACGCCCTACGCAGCCGAGTATCAGCCTGAACGAACCAACTCGACGGTCACGAGAAGAAGACCCTAGCTCAACTTGCCCAAGGCTCGTCGCTATCGGCTACTACAAGCGGGCATGATACTCGAGTGTTGGGTGACCAATACGCTCTGCCGCGCCCTTGTGCTGCTCCTCGCCTCGCATCTGCCTGCCATGGTTGCTGCGCCGCGTCATCCTCTGCGGCTGCTTCTACGCCCGACTCGATCGACTGTGCCATTGCAGTCGGTGAAGGAGAAGATCGTACCTGATCTGGTCTATCCTGTTTCAGGTCACCTGTGTCAGGCGCTGTCGACTGGAAGAAGCCGTATGTCTAGCATGCCTAAATAGAGACGAGTGGCGCCGTTGAAAAGGACGAAGAAGAATATCAGGACAAGCAAAGCGGAAGGGACAAACAGGAGCAAAACACGCAAGACACCAGCTAGATAGGGATGAAGGATAAGTCACTGTCGAGAAAGTTGCGACGAACAGGTCAACAATAGGACAAAGAAGAGGACACAAACAAACTGACTCGACAAGCACAAACATTTCCGTGCACAAGATGATTACATTGATCAGCACCCACAGCAGTACAGGTACCTATGAAGTTTGTGAGACGATGCTCCTGCCGCACGGCCACGCCTGTACAAACCTGGCATGATCAGCCGAATATCAAGGAGGGACAGCAAAAGCTTCCATACGCCTAAACGCAGGCCTCGTACGCCTGACTACTTTGTCCCATCTACTGCACAATGCAGGAACTGTAATTTGGAGATACGAGCACTCGAGACGCCAGATCACAGTGTGCATCGCGGTAATTAAAGGAAGCTGTTATAGGTGGGTTGACCAGTAGGCCTTACTGGGCGTACGCATAGCTGCAGTCAGACTGAACTGGCATTGGAAGGCCTCATGCCAGGTGGGTATAGAGTTAGACAAGATGCGAGAATCGATGGATCTGATACAATCGAGCCTTGCTTTTTCCCGCGTGCGTGTGACTGCAAGCTCGGATGTCTACAAATGTTCGTACACGTGCTGTTTTGTTGAGTTTCCTCGGTCGGCGACATAGAAGACCGACTCGGGCCGTAAGATCCTCCTTGACCACAGCGACCGAAGTAGGACCGTCAGCAATAGCGGGCAATGATAAAACATAGCAAAGATGAGCAGGAGCTGCCACCTCAGCATGCAGGTAAGGGCATGTCATAAGCTGAGGTCTGCCCCCCCTGCCCCCATTATCCACGCGGTAAGCTCCCATTCCTGGGCACTTGCAGAGCAGGTGGCATAGCGTCTGACGCTGCTCGAGCGGACGATGCTCAGGCGTCGTGGAATGCTCGGAGATAGCGAGGACTGTTGAGTAAACGAAGCAGCGAACAGGGCCGTGCTGATGAGGATGCTCGCGTGGTGTCAGACACGAAGGCGATCGACGAGTTGGTGTTGGAAGGAGCGGTCGAGCTAGAAGGCCTGGTACGAGAACTGGCGGGGCCCAGACGCAGCCTTACGGGGCAATGGCAACAATGTCAAACGTGTGGCGATGGGGATCTGGTGTTGACACTCGGGGTCGCGGATGGCCTCCCGTTCACGGCCCAGGAGCAAGAGTACGAGCAGGAGCGGGCGGGGGTGGGCGAGCCGGCTACTTATTGGACTGTGCCGGTCAAAGCGCTCGCCCAGTCTGACCGAGTGAGTAAAAAGCGTCAGCCGTGGTGGTTGAGGGTGACGTTTCCCCACGACCAAGGGAAAGAGGGCTGATACACCGGTCCACGCATTGCATGCTGATAGGCGGCGCGCAGCCCTATCTGAGGGCGAGACAATCTGGTCTGAGTAAGCTGCGTGGCTGGTCGTAGGCAAGAAACCTTATGTGGACGACGAGCGTCTTTTCAAGTTTGCGATGCTGCGCGTTTGCCGGTGTCAGACGCCCTTTTGGCGTGGTCATCATGCAGCTCCCAGCCTGATGCAGGAGCGCTGTTCGGCTATTGCTCTGCCGACATGCTTGAAGTCCGATGCCATGGGTCGCGGGCGTCGCGACGCGCGTGATGTCGAGGTGAGGCGGGTGTAAGCTGAGCTGTGTGCGCTGTGGTTGATGATGATGATGATGGGGGGAGGTGGGCTCTCTATGTATGAACGGGCCGAGGGGGGTCACCTGGGAGCGCAGGCATGGCGTGGTCCCCGGGCCGGCTCGGGACAGCATTGCGCGGGCGGGCCAATTACAGCGGATCGGCTTCGGGCTCGTATTGGAGCCGGCATCCAGGAGCGCGAGGCCTGAGGTGCATGCATGCACGAGCGCGGAGGAGAGCGCGCCTCTTCGCCTGAGGTACTGTGTTGTGCAGACTCCTACGGGCGTAGGAAGGGGAGAGAGAGGACGCGGGCGGGCAGCCTGGAGTCGTGCAACGACGCAGCGGGCCCCATTGGCGTGTGCCTTGGGGAGGGGATGTCGTGGAGATGCGGACCGAGTCGTGGTGTTGCTCGATACGGCGGCGGCGCGAGGCGGGTGGTCGCGTCCGGGAAGCGTCTCGCCATGCAACGCGCGCGTCTCCCTCTCTCTCTCTCTCGCTCTCTCTCTCTCTTTTTTCCCCCTGGCCGCCCACGCCCACGCCCCGGAGCGAGGCACGGCGCTCGCTGTTGGCTGGGCCGGCCGAGGCTGCTGAGGCCGCAGCGCCCGCAGCGAAGGGTGTGATGAATGTCTAAGCGCTGGATGCGGCCAGCACACGGCCTCGTTGCGCGTCTCGCCCGTGCGCGCTGCCCGGCGGCGATTGGTGCGCGGAAGCTGTGGTGCAGCCGTCGCAAGCACGCTGGGCTGCTTGGCGAGCGCCTTCGATTGAAACGTGCAAAATCTCGACGTCCCTCGGTCGGGAGCCCGCCCATGCCTTCGTTCCCTCGATGTAATGCCCCTTTGCGCAGCTCTGCACAGCTTTGCACTTGCACTTTGATGCTTGACGGCCGCCCTCACGCCTGAACGGCCGCGCCCTCGCCTCCACCGCCAGCAGCACCCTAGCCAAGCACCCTGAACCGAGCTGCACCCTCACCCACACCAACGAGCCTCGTCTCTTCACCCGCGGCCCTCACCCACCCCCGTGCTCCTCGCGCCTCGCTCGCTCCTGCGACCGCGCGCGTCCCCCAGGCCCCGGCCGCCCCAATGGCCGCGCTGAAGAGCGACCCCGACCGCCCCAATGCGAAGACAGACGGCGACGACGGCTCCCCCTTGGCCCGCGTGATGCGCGAGTTCGAGGACCTGGTGCTGCGCCTCGAGACGGGCCTGCTGCGCTCGCTCGACGACGCCCGCAGCCGCTCTCCCGAGCACAAGGGCTGGCGCCGGGACGACGTGCGGCAGGAAGCATGCCGACTGGCCATGGCTGAGCTGGGCGCAAAGTACACGCGCAGGCAGATCCGCCGCTCGCTCTGCCACGCAGAAGCGCAGGGGCGCCGTGCTGAGCAGCAACTGCACGCCGCCGCCGACGCCGGCCTCGTGGGCGACGACGACGAGCTGCGCGGCATCCACCATGGCTACTTTCGCCTGTATTCGACCGAGCTGTTCGACATGCTCGGCCAGCCCACAGACCTGCGCCTCGGCACCGTGCGGTTCCACCACCACGCCGATGTCCACATGCACCCTTCGCGGCAGGAGGAACCAGGTCCCGTGTCTGTCGAGCTTGCGCTGGGCTCGTCCTTCTTCGTCGCCGAGTCGCTAGATACCCTGCCCTACCACGCCTTCAAGCTGCCCCCGGCGCCTTCGCTGCAGAATCGCGGCATCCTGAGCAGGAAACCGGAGGACAACGGCGCGTTTCCCGACTACGATTCCTGGCTGCTGTTCACCTTCCTTGGCAACGGTTGCTTGAAGCTCGAGGTACCCATTGAGATGTGCGCCGACGTCTACGGCGGGCCGCTAAGAGGCAGGGAAAACGAAGAGATACACTTCTGGGGCGTTTTCGTTGACGACGAGGCACCGTAGCGCTTGCTTGTTTAGTACGTCTTTGACTTTGCGCTTTGCGTGTAGATGAGCTTGCTTCTGGAGTTTGGCGCACGTGCTGCGGGCTGGATGGTTCTGGTTGCCAGCCTGCTTTGGATAAAAGTGCGAGGACACCGCACTTACGACATGACGAATCTCCTTGTTTCCAGTACTTTTCTAATATCCGGAGTTTGCCGGAGGCACTTTGAGCCCTTGAAATTCAGAGGAGGAAGCGCGTTCGGCTTCGCCTTCGCCATTTACTTTTTACTTTTTTTGTCTTCGAGAGTGTGGCATATGTTTTGCAGCGACGTTGTTTGTCGAAAAAAGGTGCAGGTGACGAGTTTGAGGAGGAGGCATGTTACGGGCAGAAGTAGATCAAAGACCTGGTAGAAAAGAAGCAGTAAGAGACGCAATGATCTTACTTTCACTCCACTTCACACATCAGGCTTCTAGTTTGCCCCAACGACCCGCATGCTTGACCGTTCGCTTACCCACAGCTATCAACTTACAGTCAGCTCGACCACGACCCGCCATGGCGGGCGTAAACATGGATATCGAGCCTGCCGACCCCGCTCCTACTACTGGCTCTCCTGCAGCGACTATCTCGTCCAAGGAAGCGTCACGAGATGCTTCCAAGGCCAAGAGGACGGCCAAGAAGCGGTCGAAGAAGGCGCTCAGGAAACAAGAAGCAAACCACTTCGTCCAGCAGCTTCTGCACGAGAAGCGCATGGGGGATCTGCTGACGGACATGGGCGGGCTGGGCATGGAGAGCGAAGATGCAGGAGGTAACGTTGATTCGACGAAGACAGCACACTGGCTACCCTCCCCGTACTAACAGCCTTCGTTGATAGAGTCCGTCGGCCTGTCCACACCGTTTAGCACACACTCCGCGCAGAAAGAGGGCAAGTACAAAATCTTTCATCATGACTAAGAGCTCGTGACGAGTGGAGAGAATCAGCTGAACAATCACGCATCGCCGACGCCCGCCGCCTGTCCAGAAAGCAGAAAGCCACACAAAGGGCCGAACAGGAACTCATCGTGCGCGCTCGCTGCCAGTTCAAAGTGCAAAAGCGGACCGAGGCCAGGCAGAAGATCGCTAGGGGACGCCGTCTAGTCAAGGTGCCCAAGCTCGAACCCCTACCTTCGCCTCCTCGACTCCGGTCTGGAGGCCTTCCTCCGGACGGGTTTCGAGAACTGCGGTACGGTGACGAGGACCAGGGACGGCTCCAGGCTGGGTCCGAGAGGTCGAGAGCTACAAGTGCGCTGCAGAGCGCGTTGGGAAACCTAGAACAGCTGAGTTCGTCGATGATACGATGGAAGAGGGTTTGCAGCAGCCCGAGAGAGCTGCGGTACCGTTGAGTTGCAACAAGCGTCAAGCCAGCTTTGAAGCGCCGATGCACCGCGAGAATGCCAGTCTCGTTGGAGACATACCGCACCGAGCCTTCTATTATTTCGAGACCTCCATCACCGCGGAGTCTCGAGCCCAGTGCGCAGCAAAGTATGAAGAAGGCGATATGGATTTCGACATCGAGCTTTAGATTTCCGAGCATCTGCATAGGGCAAAAACGGAGAGACATCGGCATACGTAAGCGAGACTTGAGGATTGACATAATTTCCCAGCTGGGTGTGTTGGAGACGTGGTACACGGCGATCGTGATAGAGGTGCATGGTATCTGCGATAAAGGACTGAGGTGTGTCTGTGTGATATACCTCATTTTTTTTCTTATCAATTACTTTGTTCTTTCCATTCGTGCCCTTCGTGCATAGACCTAAATTGAGAGTGGTTGGTATCCTTCGCGGATTCTAGATACAGTATCAAGACGAACTACTCTATTCGGTGTCTAATTAAATCGCCAAATTGGCGTTGCGGTGTTGTCCGAGTAGGTTGCGGATATGTGTTCAGGAACGGATGAGATGTCTTGGGTACTGTCTGATAGACGAAGATAGTTGAATTCGAAAGCTGGAAGATGTAGGGGAGGCTTCAGGTCTCCTGATAGATTGGCTAAGCGCTTTGTTATGACCCTCAACTTAAAGCATTATCGCGGAGGCCTGATGTACTTCACATTGTTCGACCAATGGCTGCCTGGCCCTTTCATCTTAATGCGCCAAATCTCATTTGCTACTTCCTACCATCGTGCTATTCTTCATATAAAGGCCGTAAAGTGAATGTTCCAACGTTAGTTTTGCCTCCATCTTAGCCATGCTCCATACGACGAAGAAGTGTACCCGCTCCTGTCATAGTAACCATTTCATCGAAACAGAGCCTCACTTCTCGTACAGGTAGATGCCTGATTCTCCTTGCCAGCAGAACGTCGGCTCGAAATGGTAATTTCCCTACTAGCCGTCGGGAGCAGGCCGCGCCCCAAAACAAAATGGCACATTTACCTAAATCGTACCTTGAACTAAATATCAGGACAGTCGCTTCGGGTCAAGCGTTTGAGAGCACGGTGGTGGAGAGCTCCGCCACAGCTTCAGCTAACAGGAGGCTTGTCAGCGGTTTGACTAGATGTTTTTCTAGTTAGGGTCGGGGTTGGGGGCCGTGAGTAGTATCACCACATTAGATATAAAAAGCTGAGCAGCGCTCTCTGGTCGAAATGTTTCACAGGATATCTGCATCGCTCTGTTTAACAGCTTTCAACCATCTCCTCGTCTCAGTAGTTGTGGAATATCAATTTGATAATCTGCACTTTCTTCGCCGCAAACATGCCGTCCTACAAAGCAACTCTTGCTCTCCTCGCAGCGCTTTCAAGCGTGATCTCCAACGCTCGCGCCGACACCCAATGCCCCGGTGTTCTCCAAGGAGGCTCAAACGACAATGACCAACTCTGCTGCGTAGGCGCCACCCTGGTCGACATCAATCTTTCCACCTGTCCCGGATGGCCTCTCTGCACCGGCCCGGTAAGCAACAACAACCAACCCCAATTGCAAACAGCCCAGTTCCTCCCTCATTGACACATGCATACCATCAGGCTACGGCGTCGCAAGAGCCCCAACCGCCTCTTTCCTGCGCAGAAGTCATCCCCGTCACGGCCAGCGACTACGATGAAAAGATAAGCAAGGCTAGCGCTAGCCTGGAGGCTAGTGGCACGCACTATCAGACTACGCTCGCAGACGGTGATGTCACGGCGGCGCCGGCGCCTACGAGTGGAGTGGCGTCCGAGACAAGAGGTGGGAGCAGTAGTGCGGAGAGCTCGTCGCCGGCGCCTACGAGGCCAGCGGCTTCGTCGACGGGCGGAGGCAGCAGTGTGGAAAGCGCGGGTGCTAGCTCGACTGCTTCGACGGGTGGGGGGAATTTGGCTAGGAATGTCAAGGTTGAGGCTGCTGGAGGGATGGCTCTTCTTTTGGCCCTTGCTGTGTAAGGTAGCCAGTATTTTGTAAAGAGGACATTGCAACAGGGTGATTTAGACCTAGAGTAGAAGTTACATCCTTGCATAGTCGGTCAATGAGAAGTGGTGTGTAAATAGGGAAGGAAGACAAAGGTGTTCATAGCTGCTGGAGGAGACATTAGATCCTATGTACATTAAGGCCGTATTTTTTGTATTCAAAATCGAATTCCGCGTGGTGAATGCACAGTCCATTCATTTGTTGCAACTCACCGTGCCGTGTACAACAAGGCTCATATCGTACGAAGACCAGTTGTCGTTCCTCAAGCCCTCGCCTGCAGCCTTAGTCGCCTAGCGAATGTACTACCTGCAGCCTTGAACGCGTACTGATCCCAACATTTTCGCTGCCACAGCCGGTCGGTAAATGCTTGCACCTTTAACGGCACCATCTCACGTCAGCGTACGTAGCGTAACAGAGATATGATGGCTCTAGAAGCTCGATCTTTCCTTAGACAGGAAAATGAAGCAGTACACTAAATCTACTAAACGCTATGTAGGCTTTGGGGGCGCAACTATAAAATTATGCGGATCCTAGGCCACCATTGGTCTAATGGCCAAAGTTTCGTATTAGTAAATTAGCGATGGTCCAGAAATTGACGGCTCGATTCTATGAAACTAGGTAGCGGAACATTTTGACGCTTGCCTCGGACAGATTTCAGGATGGTCTTTTCGGTTAAGCGTCGATGTGCGTCTGCGAAGGGTCTAGCCGATGGGGCCGAGAGTCAAAACAAAACGAGCAACATGATCATGGCGCATGTAAAGATTTATGGTCTTCCATCCACTTTTTGTTTTTCTTTTGCGAGGCTCGAGAACTGCTACATGACGTTGGTGCAGGTGGCTTCAGAATTGGTGCCCTTTAAAAAACCCAAAGAGAGGATATTGCTTTGCACAGAGCGTTCATCATCTTGCATGAACTCGAGAAGCGCAAAGAGTGAACATGAGGTAGCTCTAACCTCGACTATGATCATCATGTTTTCCAGAGATTGCAGCATGGCAGCGCATTCGGATTAGATGTTCGCAAATGAAGACTGAGGTTGAGGAGCGAATGCCTGTACTCGCGGTAAGACGGGGTAAAATGAGTTCAAACTCAGGCCGAGAACAAGGTGAACTCGGGTCGTTCAGTATAGGTCTTGTTGCTCTCCTCTGATGTAATTCTCCGAGATATCGAGCGGGAGGTCAGGGCAGGATGTAAGATGACACTCAAGTACAGATGGCATTGAGGACTGTAACAAGAAGCAAAATACCAAAGCTGGCTCTTTGCAACGTCATAGCAAATGGTGAAGGAGATAGTTTGACGCAGGAATGGTCACTGGAACAAAGGTTGACCCAAGTGAGTGAAAGTAGCCCGCGCTTGCTTTCTCTCACTTCACCTCCACCTTCACCATAACAAAAAGCTTAGCTTTCTTGTCGACCTATATATTCTCGACACCCCGCATCCTCTCCTTTCAAACTTCACACCGCCTACAGCACCTGTTCAACCAACCAGAGAACCAACCTCAACAGCATGGACACGATATCTAACAATTGCGTATATTGTGGTGCCGCCGCAGCCTCGCACTGTGCCCGCTGCGAAGCGACCAAATATTGCGGACCTCAATGCCAGAAGTCAGATTGGTCCATCCACAAGACGACATGCGGGAAGCAAGGATTGGATCTCGTCGTGCATCGCGCAGCGGAGATGCTCCAAGACATCTACTACTTCTTACGAGAGAAGACATTTGACAATGCGATTCTGAGCATCGAGCATGTGGGCGACACCCTAGTGATACGCGATAAACCAATGGTACCGGGCACCATCTATCCATTTCCACACCACCTTGTCCACAGCGAAGAAGAGACGAAGATGGTTCTTACTACATTGATCTGTCAAGAACCCATCGCGTATCTCTATGACTTGTTCCTAGAGATGCTCAAGGGTGAGTATGGTCACGCATTCATGATGGTAGATATTTAATGCTTTTAGGTACCGGCGTGGCGCTAGAAGAACTTAACGTGAAGATCAAGAAGCCGATCAAGCGAGCCCGTGTCGTAGCTATAGAGCGTAACCTCGACATGGATCAGTTCTACCATTCTGTGGTCCGCGTCAAGTCCTCTGATGGTGACATTTCCTGGATTGTCGACGTGTCTGGGGCGCAATACAGCATCTTCAAGGCTTGTTGGGATGAGAAAGCCTACGCAAAGCAACACGTGGTGGAATTTGCGAGCAGAATCAAATCAGGTACAAACCATGCCATCTACAAGAAGGTTGCCACGATGAAGGGTAATCTACCGCTGATTACCCGCATCGCCTGGGGTGCAGTTGACAAGATATATGCGGCAATTCAGAAGTGGAAGACAACGTCGCGACTTTCATTGCCGGCCCTGATGCGTGCGACGGACGCTGTTTTCCGTCAAGGGAAGGAGCAGCTGATGGTGGGCATTGGAGAAGCACTCGACAAGTTCGTGGCGGAAGCGGACTTTAAGGTTGATATCAATAGGACCCGCTTCTATGAGAGTCGAAATCCCTTGGCAGCAAGACAAGAGGTAACCAAGGTCTTCGAGGAGATTCCGAGACAAAACCTATTGTAGCAAGGTCAGTAATCGGCTCTGTTTTGCGCTCCATCAGGAGACTAAATCACACTAGAGACTTCACACCTACGAAGCAGACGGACCGATGAGGCCCGAGTTCGTGACTTAAGCAAACTTTACGATGGACACCCAACAAACTCAAGTTCGTTAAAGGCAAGGACTCTTAAAGGAAAACAAGTGGCGGAAATGGTTAAGGATATAACTCAAGTGAACTTTCTATCACAAAAGCAAGTGGTTCTCAGCTGTTTGTAGACATGATTGGTGGATTCATTTCAATTTGGCGCTAGCGATTTTGAGCTAGAACAATAATGCAATGTACTGTCAACATTCTTCAATGCCCAACATATGCTTCGCTATGACGCAGCGTTTTCCCACATACGGTTTATGGCAATTATGACGAGGCATTATAAGCCTCGGCTGGTGTGAGCGGGTGTTCCTCAGATCGATCATGATGCGACGTTCCAGCATCGGCAATCTTCATGCCCGCTGCCACCTCAAACCTGCAGCGTTTCGCAACCGAGCGATCAAGTACGCTACGATCTAACAAACACAGCGCTCGAGCACCACCTAGAGGCACAGCTTCCCTTGGCCTGTAGCATGATTTGAAAGCATTAACATCCCCAAGGTCGGTGCAAGTTAGTCCTTTAGCCTCATGCCTTCCTTCTCAGGCTTGCAACCTTTCTTTGTTCCTCATCGCCTTCATCGCGGAGATGGGTTCACTGTATGAACCGTCGATTCGAAGTAGCTCGGTGTCGGTGATCTCGCGGGGGAAATCGAAACGCTTTACGACGCTGTCAGGATGGCGCGAGATCGGGCAGGGCGCGTATGCCATGGGCAGCTCGAATATTCGCATGTTTTCATTTCGCCATCAATTCGACCCGGAGCATTTTCGAGATGACGGCTTCGACTTCACACAAACACTGGAAAGACCAGCAGAAACGATCGGGAAGGTAGAGTGCTTGGTGCCTTATCGCAGGTCATCGGAGGGGACGATTGGGAAGGCAATAGGGTCGTTACGAGACCCCAAGTGCGGCTTTACGAAGAAAGAAAAGGAGATTACACCCGATGAGCCATATAGTGCTTATACGGTGAAAGAAAAGTGGACATTGGTAGCAATTGTGGGCGCGGCAGGCTGTTTCCCAATACTCACGTTCAACATCTACCTACCCGCACTAGGACGTGCCGCTACCGTAAGAGTCCTGCATCGCGACCAAGATGTATTTGCTAATAGTTTTCAGGATCTTCAAGTCGGCGCAGAAGCTATCAACCTCACCATCATGACATATCTAATAGTTCAAGGAGTTGTACCACTGCTCTGGGGTCCACTATCCGACTGTCTTGGGCGCCGATCCGTGTACCTTTACACCATCATTCTCTATCACATTTCCTGCATTATCCTAAGCTTTTCGCCCAGCTTCGCGGTACTACTTGTGTTTCGCGGCATACAGGCGGTGACCATCACGTCTGCGGCTTCTATCGGATATGCCATCATACACGACATCGAAATACCAACAGAACGCGACAACTTCTACGATTTCATCCAAGGCGTGCGTAATGGGACTCTCCTCCTAGCGCCGATAGTGGGTGGTTTGACTTCGATGTGGGCAAACTTCAGATGCTTGTTTGTCGTTCTGTTCGCGCTTTCACTCGCATTGCTTGTAGCAATTGCATTCTTGCTGCCGGAGACACTGCGCAGCATCGCGGGCAATGGTACAAGACCTCTGACCGGGATCCACCAGCCACTGGTGTGGAGGTGTAAAATCTTCGGCAAGCCTGCGCACGTGGATGAGAGCTTGCAACCCGCTGCAAGACTAGCCTTGCCATCTGCAAGGAAGTTTCTCGGACCACTCCGTCTGTTGGGAGAGAAGGACATACTCTTCAGTCTCCTCTTCAGCGGCATGATCTTCGCGATCTGGACGGTCGTCACCATCACCACAGCCAGTCTCTTTAAAAGAGCATTCGCCCTTAACGAAGCCCTCCTCGGCCTCGCCTTCCTCCCCAACTTCGTCGGTGCCATCGCCGGCTCGGCCCTCATCGGCAACTTGCTCGATGATGATTTCAAGCGCGCATGCTTGACTTACAAGCGCGCGCACTCCTTACCTCCTACGACTACTGTCTGTCGACTGTCACTGCCAGCTGATTTCCCAACTGGGCACATGCGCCTTGTCCGTCTCCCTGCTCTTGTCATTACCTTCGTCATAACACTTTCTTTCTACGGTTACTCGCTTGCATATCTCAACTTGACCTCGCTGGGAGGCTGGATATGCATACCACTGTTCTTGCAGTTCTTGATCTCAGCGTCCGCCCACGCGATATGCGGGGTGCATCAGACGCTCATATCAGAGCTATGGTCGAACGATGGTTCTAATGCGGCGTCGGTCACGAGTAACCTCGTGCGATCTCTGCTGGCCGCCATCGGCGTCGCTGTTGTGCAGAAGATTTTAGAATGTATCGGAAGCGGGCCCACGTTCTTGGCGCTGGGGCTTGTGGTATTGGTGCTGGTGCCGCTGCCGATTATGCAGTGGTTTTGGGGCGAGGCGTGGAGGCAGGCTAGAAGGGAGAGGATTGATGGGAGCGTGGATACCCCAAGTTTTTCAACAAAAGTTTAGCGGCCAGCAATAGTAATAATATATCGAGTCTGATGTCGTAATCATCGCTTTTTGTTCTCAGCTTTCTACGCTTCAAATACCATAGCGAACAGGTGGAACAAGATCTAAATATTTTGCGAGCAAACAAGGCCATCGCGCACGACTTCCCTACACCCTCTTCCATCCAGCCATCAAACCATACACCATCTTTTCTCATGAACCCCAACCAAAAACCAGCGTCGGCCTCCCAACCCACAAAGAAAACCCAAACCCAACCGCTCACAACCTCCCAATTTTCCGGCCCCCTAAACTAGCGTATCCTACCACCCCACCCCTCCACCACTACCACGCGACTACACGCCCCTAGCCCTCTAGGACGCCTTCCGCACCACTTCGCCCTCTAACCTCGAACCAGCTAGCCATCGCTAGTGCAGCAAACGACACTTCCCAAAGCCGCAGGTCGCGCTGCAAAATCCACTGGCTGCGGCGGAACGCACGCTATGCGGGCGGACTGTCTGTCTCGTACGGGGCGCAAAATCTTACATTATTCCCGCTTCGGGCTTGGGGGGCGGCGTGGAATGTATGCGTGGTGTCAGACTGCGCGTGGGTGGTGCGCTGGTGGGTGTGGGGCTTTGTGCGACGGTGAGATTTTGCAAGACAGGAGCGCTTGCGGGTTCCGAGGAGGTTGTGTTGAGATGTGGATTCACAAAGGGTTATTACGCTTTGGGGCGCTGCGTGGCGCGAGGTTGGGGATGGCGAGCGGTGAGATGCAATTGTGTATTTTTTTTTGTGAGGCGCTGGTCAGGAACAACTCGGATGTGCCCCGCTCAGGGTACATAGATAGTTAGCTATTAGTTGCTTCATTCTAGATCGGCTTTTGCTTCCCCGCCGCGGAAATAACTGTTTCTGTCCTATTTGGATGCGGTTGTAAATCATGATATACGCCCAATAGCGGCGCCTGCAGGGGGCATCTTAACGCATGACATATATGTAGCATGCAGAATTGTGAAAGTCCATCCAGTCGCCGAAACATTCCGCTCGATCTTGCATGCAACATGCGAGCACGGGCCGCGGCTACGCAGATTCGATTCCGGAGGGAAGGCGACGATATAGTATTGGCGTGTGTTGCGATGATGAACTTGGTGTCTCGATCGCTCACACGAAACAATGCGGCACTACCATGGGAAACACATCTAGTCTAATTCATGCCACCATAAGATGTATCTAACAGAGCGGGAATAGAGTCCACACCTCGTCGTCCCCAGGTCTGGGCCATGTGGCGCAATAGCACATTACGCCAATGTAGAAGGATTGCCTTCCTGGCTGTAGGAATAATCTCATCCGCCCAATCATACTTGAGTCTATTCTCGCATGCAATCACACGCACATATGCACTGCACAGTGTTGCCTTCTCCATGTGAAACATACGCGCTGCATGAAACGCTACCTTTTAAGTAACGTCTTAAGAGACGAGGTCCACTCTCACGCGACGCCGCCGATTTGCAGTCGGGCAGAGTGCGAAGAGCCAAATTTCTGATGAGTGCGTCGGCGTGCAGCTGTGTTGAGGCCAAATCCTCCTCGCTCTTCTTACATCTCGTAGACCCTATCCTGGGCTTGCTATTACTATGCCAAGGCCATCCTAACGCGATGAGTTTGATGAGTTCCTTGAGCCACCAAGTTTGATATGCAGATCTTGAGGACGCCTCTGTTGATCGCTGGGTTGAGAAGCGGGTCCAAGACCAGGGCGACGTTATTCGGCATGTGCAGGAGTCGGAAATGACTGTTCGTCATGTGTGACACGACTTGAATTCGGATGACCATCAAGTGTTACTCAGTGAAGATTCAGCCATGGCCGTCCTTCTTGGTCGTATCCTGCCCGTGTCCGCCGGAATCTTGTGCGTTGCCGTCTTCTTGAGTGACCGTCACTGACCTGGTCCGGACGATCCGTCCATTGGCATCTTCGACGTATTCCTCATCAGAAAGGATGTTATGGGAGCTTTCACCGTCCAGGGTCATCTTAGTCGTGTATATGGTCGGGAGGTCATAACTAGGATTGGATTCAAGTGCGCCAATGCGTTCGAGGATACTTCGGGGCAGAACTTTCTTGAGGATATTGTCGAAGGTACGCCGGAGCGGTGGAAGACAGGCAACGATGATACACATGGAATTCTCGCTGACACTGAGTGCGGTAGTGGTCACGGTGTGGTAGACGGTGTTTTTTTTGACGTCTAGTAATAAGTGTGCGAATTGGATGATTTTGGCGATGGATATGGCTGTCCCACTAAAGATTGTTAGACTGCTATAAGGGCAATGATGCCCAAAGCTACTCACAGTAGAGCCAGAAGGAAGACGATTCGTACACCCCACTGAGTATATCTGCTTAAATGGACCCGCCGTAGATATATGATAGGGGCTGCAGCGTATAGCAAATCCGTGATGATGTTGGACCCGCCTTGGATGTAGGTAACGGTCGTCTTGAACGTGACCGGCCAGCAATCCGGATTTTTGATCCGGACGTCCCAGCCTGCCTGCACCGGCCTACAAGCTGCCCAATGAGATAGCATTGGGAGCGTGAAGTTGCAGACGAGGATGATGAGAATTGAGCAATAGACTGCCCACCGGTAGGCGCGGGAGAAGTTCAAGCCAAGCAGGTAGGCGCAAATGGAGAGTTTGGCAAATCCGACGGAGTACATATTCAAAGCACCCCCAATGAAGGTGAGAAAACGAACTCTAGCTTTGATGTTGATATTGATGTCGACGTCTAAGCGGCCCTCGCCGCTGTAGAGAGAGGCAAGTGCCCAACCATGACCTACTTCAGCAAAAATCTAGAGACGGTCAGCCATGTGCAACAAGTTTGTGGATTTGAACAATATATTACGTACGAGGGCAAGTAAAATCCAGTAGTCACTCCAGCCTGAGGTTGTCAGTCTCGCACAGTTGGGCATGCCGCAAGGAGCCTGACCTAGTCGAGGATTGATTCGAAAGCGAACAATCAATCTCCATACGCCAAAGAATGTCATCAAAATAGTCGAGGTGATGTTAACAGCTTTGCCTATCCCGGAACGGTCTGCATGTCCGTTCGCCATTTTGCGTTGAGCATCGAAAGCCTACTATAGAAGGGGGCGTGGCGTAAGAGACCCACGGTTCAAAAAGAAAGCATACGTGCTCAGAACTCCCAGTCCAAGGACGTGGGACCTCAAGGTCTTAAGCGCAAGCGCGGGAGCTTCGGGGTGATCCGCGAAAAGAATTAGACATGTGTGGCTTAAACTTTGCAGCGAGGTGGCAAGCGCATGAGACGACAGAAAGGCGACGTAGCAGTAGCAAATACCAGTCATGGACAGGGCGTAGCGTGGTCAAACCTGGCAACAGGATTCAATTTGCCATTTCGAGCCTCACGAGGCCCCGTGTTGCGACAGGGCTTGCATGTTGTTGCCATGCGCACGCAGCATGGCATAAGAGGATGCGAGGTCAGCACATCACGAACGGTGGTGACTGGGCGATTACTCACGGGGAAGAGGCGGGCCGGTCATGAATCTAAACTTTATTCACCATGTTGCGTTGCGAAGTGTCGCGGAAGGGCAGCAAGAGAGCCGTGGGAATTCGGTTCAGCTTACGCTGACAGCAGGATCTACAATCCAGACAGCCCCTTGGGTTCCCTCGCTCGGGCGAGTAGCGCACGTCGCATCCCCAAGCATGAGCAAATCTCCTCATGTGCTCATCGCCACGGTAGGCTTGGGGTCAGTCTGACATGGTGAGGTGATTGGCATTGAACGGGGCGTTGTTACGAGGGCACCTGGGAAGTAATTGTACACATATTGGGTGTGTCGCATGACCGCTGGCGAGGAAAACGCTCTGAGGTGAAAAGAGTTGGAGGTGGAATCCTTCGGCATATCCTTCCCCCCAAAGAGCCGCCAAGGCTGTCCCTTGTAAGGAGGTGGAGATGCGGAGAGAAGTGGGACGGACGCTCCCGTGCAGACCGTTCGACGCAAGACAGGCATCCTTTGATGCCTCGGCAGCTTGGTGAGAATGCTTATTCAGGCCGGAGTCCCCAGGCCGGTTGGAAGCAGATGAAGTGGTGTTGGTTTGGAGACCAGTTCGCAGCGTTCAGTGTTCCCGCGATACATGGCGAGCGCCCTAGGCTTCATTCGGTCATGGCGCTTTCCCTGGTGCATCCGCCCTCGCCTCCAAATTTGTTGGGGACCACCACAACACGCGACCAATTCACTGCTCTCCGCACACACCCTCTACCGTCCCCCTTCGAATCGTGTCGCGCCTGTCGCGTATGCAACATCTGGAGATGGCCACAGTTACCCACGGAACAAATAGTAATATGGCCATGATCCCTCTGGACGCGTCGGCATTGGGTCGTCTCTGCCCTATCGGCTGCCGGCAACTGTCTCCCGGAGCGGACCCGAGAGACGCGCGAGATGTCTTAACCTTGCCGGAACCAACCCGGGCACGTGAAAGGACTATATCGACCATGGACTACAGCAACGTCAAACACGCCAACAGAACCCTATTTATCAAGTACAATTATTCCTCAAATTGATCATGGGACAGTATGTCCAAGGTTTCCGGAATCTGTGCCAACCCATCTATCAGCCGACCTTCCAGCACAGGTTTTTTTTCTTTTCTTTTTTTTTTTGGCGTCGATGCCCTCCTGTCAATTGAGTATTGCTCCGTGTCTGCTGTGGACGAGCATACGAGATGCCCAACGGGTCTTTAGACGTGATGTGTGGCAGTGTGCTCGTTGCCCAAGCAATTCACTACTACAAGGCACGGAACAGACTCGTTCCATCAACGAGATCTAAGGGATTCACCAGCTTTCATCACGTCGAGATGAACGCATCTGCTCCTTGCATTCTGAGCCTAAATGACTGTGCCGCTTTGCTGAGGTATTTCCAAGGTCTCGAAGGTAATGAACATCGAATTGCCCCTTTCAGCTAAGCCGGCGTAAACCACGAAGCATAGCGGGGCTCAGGATAAATTAAACTCAACGCGATACCCGCACGACGACCCTGTGTTAGCGTAAATCTCGCTCTAAGTCCTTGTTGCCAGAGCCTTCGTACGTACAAGTTGCACGATTTTCTGGCCCATTGCCGACCCTTTGGAACCGTACCGAGGCCTAGCCTGCTAGATTATTGCATAGGCGGAGACTGCGATTGATGCAAGGTCGGCAGTGTTCTCGGCGGGTGTGGTAATAGTGTCCTACAGCTGCCAAGATCCAACAGTCGGCTACGTGCGCGACCACTTCAGCTGCAACCAGAGATTTGGAGTTCAACACCTTCGTACATGCATGCTACTCATACAGCCTTGCTTCCGTCCTACCACACACACAGGACCATTCATGTATGTATCTCAGCTGGTTTTCCTCGCCAACCTGAGCATTCGTTTGAAAAGACATGTCACTGTTCCGCGCCAACGCTATGCAAGCCGACGTGGACCTTGTGCGTGCTGCACATGTCCCAGAGCTTACGACGTACGTGAAGGAAAAAGCGGCAGGCATTTCCGCGGCTTGACCCAGTCGAAACCGAATTGCGCAATGTCATTCCGCGTAAAACCATGGGGGCCAGCGTCTAGCCATGTCTATCCATTGACTGTGAGCTTAACTATTCCTTTACAAACCCTGAATTCTCGCATGTGCAGCAAACTTTCGCCACGGGCCAAGACTGTACCCTGTTGCCCCGCTCTTGGCTTGCTCATTCATGGACGGCCGTCCGTGATGGCGGCACGCAGCCCCACCCGCATCTGTACCTTGATTGGATCTAATCGCGGAGATGGTTCTTATCTGATCATCCAATTCCACCAGTTGCTCGGCAGCGCATCTTATCAGATCATCGATCCGTGAGAATCCCCTGGCCACACCACCTTCTCAAGGTCTCAGACCAGAGGTGCCGTACGGTAAATTTTCGCCCTCTAAATCCTTGGCCCCGCTATCGGAGCCACCCTAGGGGCAAATTTTTTCGCTGTGCGTGTGCCGACACAGTGGAATGTATATATAGACCTACCGATGTCAAGCTCTCCCCCTTGTGTTCTATCCCAGGATCCCATCTTTACCCTGCAGTAGTTTGCTGAGCTCGACTGAGCTCGACTAGTTTCGTTCGATATGAGCCTCACTGCTGAAGGACCGCAGCCAACGGCTACGATCGAACGAATTCCTCCCATGATCGACGTGGAAAAAAGCAATCATGGTGAAATTACGGCAGCTTCTGAGGGGAGCGATGTTAGAGAAGACGACAAGTCTGAAGAATTTCAGCAAGGTGTCGAACGTGTGAGAGCCATAACGGCCATATGGACCAGGCCCACCTTGATCAGCATGTTCATCCTGTAAGTCGATTTTCTCTGCGTTCAAGTAATGATGTTGATACAAAATAGGCTATATCTTATTCACTTTGTAGACATGTTCCAAAACTACATCGACTCGTCCCTGAACCCGTACATAACTTCGTTGTTCGATAGACATGGATTGCTCACCGTCGGGAGCGTCATGTCCACTGCTTTGGGAGGCTGCATTCCCCTTGCCACAGCGAAAGTTATCGATATCTGGGGGCGTGTAGAAGGATTCGCTTTCATGCTCTTGCTTGCTCTCATGGGCATGGTCATGAAGGCTGCCTGCAAGAATATGGAGACGTACATCGCGGCTCACGTCTTATATTGGACTGGTCATATTGGTGTCATCTACGTGATCGACGTTATGTGCGCCGACATGACGTCCCTGAAAAATCGCATGATCATCTTTGGAATCAACGGTACCCCACGTATTGTCGCCACTTTTACTGCTCCTAGGGTCGCGGCAGCATTTTACAGATACGTAAATTTTCGCTGGGCATTCGGTGCTTTCGCCATCATCTTGTTCGCTTGCAGTATGCCAGCCATGGGCGTCATGGTCTACATGTATCGCAAAGCTCGCCAGGCCGGCCTAGCTAGGAAGAAGAGGTCGGGTCGCAACCTTGCGCAGTCGCTAGCATACTACTTCGTGGAGTTTGATAGTAAGTATCTTGCTCTTCTACTTGACCCTAACTAATGAATTCAGTCTTCGGCATCTTGCTCCTGATGTTCGCCTTCTGTCTCTTCATGCTTCCGTTCACCCTCGTCAACTATGCGCCTAATGGCTGGAAGACCGGATACATTATCGCCATGATCGTGCTTGGCATTCTCCTGTTTCCCACCTTCGTTGTGTACGAACGTTATCTGGCACCCGTCCAGTTCCTGCCTTGGAAATACCTTAAGGAACCCACCATCATCGGCTCTTGCGTCTTGTATGGTGTTATGTTCTTGTCTGTCTTCTGCTGGAACGCATACTTCGGCTCGTATTTGCAGGTGGTTCACCGACTTTCCATCGAGAACGCCAATTACATCCTCAACTCATTCTCGCTCACCTCATCAGTCTTCGCTCCCATCATTGGCTGGTACATCAGTCGTACTGGTGATTTCAAATGGATTGCAATGACGGGTGTCCCAATCACTCTTATTGGCACCGCCCTTCTCATTCCTTTCCGCTCACCAGGCACGAATCCTGGTGTCCTTGCATTCACTCAAATCCTCGTCGGCCTTGGAACCGGTATCTTCGCAACATGCGGTCAGCTCGCTGTCATGGCCCCTGTCACCCATCAGCAAATCGCCGTCGTCAATGCGCTCTGGGGTCTCTTCGGCGGTTTTGGTTCGTCCATCGGCTATTCCATCTCTGGCGCTCTCTGGACCAGCACTCTTCCCGCGCAACTCTACAAGCGGCTTCCCGAGGAGTCGAAGAACCGCTCCATGGAGATCTTCGGCGATATCGTGGTGCAGATGAGCTTCCTTGACGGCACACCCGAGCGTGATGCCGTTGTTGGGGCGTACGCACACGTCCAACGCCTTATGGTCATTGCAGGCGCCTGCTTCGTACCGTTGTGCATTGCATCTATCTGGTTCTGGAAGAACATCAATGTGAAGAAGTTGGAGCAGGAGCGTGGCAAGCAGACCAAGGGAATGGTCTTCTAGATGCCGAGATCTTGTTGGATATGTAGGTGGCTTGGAGTGATGGAGATCGGGCGTCCAGTGTTGGACGGAAAGTGTATGATACGAACAGTAATACGATCATTACTACAGATGTTCCCCCCGCTTTATCAAGTCAAAAGCCTAGATCTTTTCTAATACCATGCGATTTGTATCTTGTGTATATCCTGTACTTGGTCAATTAATTCCCAATGAAGCCTGCGAATGGCATGTAGGTTCCGTAGATAATGGCGTGACGGTGACAGGATTATTGTTTGAGGAATGCAATACTGGTTTGGTATGCATGCTAAAAGTTATTTTCGATGGACTTACTACGTAGCCGGGAACTTGTCGAGCGAATCATCGAACCCTGTCAAACTGTGCAGGTTCTCACCGGTGTCCGCGAGGCTGAACTCCACGAGGTGTAAAACAGGCTACAAGAACATAATATTAGCTCATGGCAGCTGATTGCAGCGATGATTCCTGTTTATACTCACATAAGTTAGTAGGCGTCCTATGAGAGCAAATAACACTCGCAATGACATCTACTACACCGGTCTCACCTCCCATCGTTGCATCTTCACCAGTTTGGGCCTCGCTTGTGAGTCGCAGCATTGCAGCATGGGAAGAATCAGATCCAGCCATGATCCATCCCCCAAAGGACAGCATCCAGTCCTACACTAGTCTAGACGATTTTCTCAGCAGCCCGCCGCGTGGACTTACGTTCTGTATATTCCAGCTCCGGTCCGCATTCTTATCTCAGACCCGCATGACGAAATGGAGCAGGAATCAGCTTGACGATTACATCCTCATGCCTCCTCTCGACGGCTTCATCACCCGGGCGGAATGCTTCTTCGTCAGCCACTTCTGGAGAACTAGCGAGCACCCGGATCCGGACGGGCATTACCTGCGTCTTATGCAGCGAGATCTGAAGCAGCAAAGCTGGTTGTATATCTGGGTTGATTGGTCGTGCATACCGCAGCATCCGCGCAGCGAGTCTGAATCAATGTACTTTCAGCGCGCACTGCAGACCATGCCTGGTATCATCCGCAATTGCGCATTCATGTGGTATTACCCGCCATTCAAACCACGCTTGTGGATCCTGTACGAGATCGCCTAGTACGCGCTCACATGCGACGGCGAGCTGCCACCAACAGAAGACATTCGGGTCTTCTCCGACCATATCAAAGAGATGCAGCGCATGGGGGGTGCGCGCGACGCTTGACAAGCAAGTGTACGAGTGCTCGTATGACCGCGACAAGGTCTTTCTTACCTAGTGGCTGGAGGTCCTTGTGCTTTTGAAGAATATACATGTTGGCGTTGTTGATATAAGAATGTTCTTGAATGTGCTTACGTTTAATCCTGGTCTGGAGCTCCTACGGTTTTGGACTGTGTGTGAACTGATTGAATTCAAGAGGTATGAGGGAACTCTGGACTTTAATGGAAAGAGATATACATTTACGCCGTTTCCAAAATGGGTGAGTTGCTTACTGCTACCATGTGCCTTTCTAGTTGATTAACGTGGACATAGGAAGATGGAAAATATTCTGTTCCCAATATATCTAAGATTGACTGAGTGTATATACATATCGTGGGATATTCCATCTACTACTTAGAACGGACGAGAACTTGAGAAGTATGATTTGCATATGGAGAGAACTTGAAGTACTTTTAGCTTTGTGAAATGTAGCCCAAAACTTTGTCATATCCCTCTCAAATGCTACTTGATCTTTAGAGGGCTCTGTCCGGATGGAACTTCTTCTTGATAGGAAAGAAAATAAGTATACATAGCACCGCTGAGAAGAGACCGAGCAAGTGAAGCGTCACCCCCCTACCAATCTACTCCAGAATACAATGCTTATTGTTGGAGCCTCTAGTACCAAGAAATAAATCTTGCGAAGTGCTTGTGGCTGAATCAAATCAGTATACATAATGCGCGCAAGGTTTCTTTCTGACTTTGTACCCTGTAACAAGTCGAAGTTGAAGTCGACGGAGAAGCGAAAGCTTGTCACTCAATTCTTGAGACCAGTTTTGACCTCCGTATGTACCGTGCTTAATACCCTCTTTCTAATGAAGACGCTTGCCACGATCGAACAAGCACCCATACAAGTGCATAGTATCCATAGACTCTTTAATGATCCTGCGAAGGCGTTATTGACAGCTAGCTTCTGCACTGGGTCAGTAATGGATTCGATGAGCATGACATTAGCCCCTGCTGAGTGCCCTGAAAGAAGCTGCGTAACGTTTTTCGGCAATCCAGCAGCGACCAAGTCAGGTGCGCGGATATCCATGCCGGTTTGGAAGACAACACTTCCAATAACGATGGCTAGCGATGTAGCGATGTTTCGAGCGAAGCCTAATGTTGCGGTTGCCGTAGCCGTATCCTTAGGCGAGACATGTGCTTGAATAGCGATAAGTGGAGGTTGGAAGAGGAGTCCAGTGCCGAAGGCGGCCACAACTTCAAAGGCCGTTATCGACGCATACGTCGAACCAGGATTAAGATTGATGTATAACCCATTGCCGACAGTCAGTAGGGTAACACCGACCCAGATGAATTCGAGATACCGGCCGGTCTTGTATATCACGACGCTTGCGGCTAGCGCAACGAGTGACTGAGTCAAAGTAATGGGCAGAATCAGAATGCCCGAATGCAACGGCGATGCGCCTTTCGCGGCTTGGAAGAACAATGGGAGATAGAACTCTGTTGCAAAGACCACCTAAGATGACGTTACTCAATGGTGCTGAAGCCAATTAACGTGCTCAAGACTTACGAAGTCGTGCATGAACCCTACGACAAGCGTGGCTACGTTCGATTTGCTGTGGAACAAGCCCATAGGCATAAGTGGATGACGCGCCAGCCGTTTTTCGCTGAAGACAAAGAAGATAGACATGAAGGCTCCGAAAACGAGAAGGCAGATAACAGTCGACGAGTTCCAGGGAAAAGTAGCGCCCCCATAGTTGAGACCAAGGAGCAGCATGACCATCATACCGAGCAGCGTAAAGCTGCCAAACCAATCAATAGCCTTGATACCCTCAATAAATTTGGTCTTAGGATTATGCACGTCCAGGAACATTAGGAGGAAGAACGTGGTGCCCGAGACGGGCAGGTTGATCCAAAATACCCATCTCCAGCCAATGTATTCTGTAAGACTGCCTCCCACAACGGGTCCGATACCCCCGGCTACCGCCCACATGAGCTGCAGGAGTCCTAGGTACATGGTCCGGCTTCGCATGCTGAAGAGGTCTGAGATTGTGATGTACACGAGTTGAACGAGGCCACCGCCCGCTGTTCCTTGGAATGCGCGGCCTATGATCAGCATCCTCATGCTTTGCGCCATCGCGCAGATGATGGACGTCAGGAAGTACAGACCGACACCGGTAAGTAGGATAGACTTCCGGCCCCAGATGTCTGAGAGCTTCGCCCATATTGGGGCCGCGCTCGCCGTTGCTAATAGGTAGACGGCGCTGATCCAAGCATACCCTGATGCGGAGTTGAGCTCGGCGCAAATTGTGGGGACTGCTGTGGCTACGATCGTATTGTTGAGGGCTGTTATGAGGAGTGTGGACTGATCATCGTTACATTAGCCTCTATTTTAGCTTTTCACAGACGAAGTGATCATAGGCGTA
Source organism: Kalmusia sp. IMI 367209 (assembly GCA_027946365.1). Lineage (NCBI taxonomy): Eukaryota > Fungi > Ascomycota > Dothideomycetes > Pleosporales > Didymosphaeriaceae > Kalmusia > Kalmusia sp. IMI 367209. The sequence continues at coordinate 619,493 of JAPEUQ010000003.1, read as the reverse complement.
GTTCTTTGATTTTCGGGAATTTGTAGTGGAGAAGTAAGTAATACTGACACAAAGAGCAACCATCACAGTTATTGTTCTCAGCTTAGTTCGATGCGAGTGCTCCACGGCGGGTGGACTGTGAGCATTGTCCGCATTGCCCGAAGGGTCCGAAGGATGGGAGTCATTGTTGGTATTTTCGCGAGCAACGGGCACAATCGCCAGTTCCATATCAGTGCCTGCTGGTGCACCTACCATGACATTATCGTGAGCAGGCGACATGGCGCCAGACCTTCGAGTGAGGAAGATGATGGGAGAAATGAATGAGCCTTGTAGAGATATCTTGGCTAACGTGCTGCACGCCAAGCTACCAATCTAGTTCTGGACATAAGCATTTATCCCAATATGGAACAACCTAAGAGTGGGTAACACAAAGGTCCAAAGTTCTTGAAAAGTGGTGCAAATTGAGAGCAGTTCTTCTATCAGAGTAGAGTCATTACTTAAGATAACACGCTTGGTATATGATTATCCACCACTTGTCTTCCACACGAGCGCGTACGATAGCAGGATCCCTTCTGTAGCTTATCTCATCAGTCAGTGGGTCATGAAAATCGGATGCACTACCCTAGGTGGTAAAGCGCAGAGAAAAAGGGCGGCAGCAGCTTCGGACATGGGCGGAGGTCTGCCCGGTTGCTCTAGTCTGTGCTTGTAGCCAAAAACAAACTATGAGGTTTCCATAACATATCCTGTGTTAAGTCATGAGTAAAAAAGCCTGCGGGAATGGAACTCAGATGCTCCAGTATAAATTTACCTTGTGATAATAATACTTATGACTCGTGATGGTTCTTCGTGGGTGCCGTCGCTGCTCGCGTAGGACGGCGATCTAGGGATTGCGCCTAGCTAGGCACAATCTAGTTGCGCGTTGATTGCGGCCTGATGTGAACCGCCGATCTTCACTATAGTATAGACAACATACCTCATCACAAAACTGGAGTTAGTATCGGGGTATCTTCAAAAATACTTGTCATATCTGCCTTGCTCGATTTCGAGCTGAGCTGTATGTAGCCTTTGTTCGATTTTCGAATTTCAAACTACCCACGAACGTGCGACAACGAAAGTATATGTAGTAATCAGAGCCGAGATGGTTTAGGTTCTCGATTGAAGCCCAACGTGTATCTCGTCAATTGGAATTACAGTATGATCCTCTGCATATTGACAGCTCCACTGATTTATCGAAGTCTTCGGCTTTGTGATGATGACCAAAGTGGAAGGTCTGTTGAAGCAGTCGTCAACTCAGGTTGGGCTGCAATGGATCGTGAACTCTAACTTGAAAGACTTACTAGAACAGAAACCTCGGAGCAGCCCATAACGCACCATCCGACGAGCAAATACCATCCTCTGCGAGATCATCAATTTTCTACAAAAAATGGCTCCGCTGGAGGCCCTGACCGTACCACTTATGTTTCGCGAAAATCCTGATGGTGACGATGAGGTGCGGAATCTTACAGTAGAGACTTTTTCAAATGAGACTAGAACGAGGAGAACTGAGAGCACGTGAAGATAACGTTGCAAAATGATAACCAATGTAGTTGCTTGCTAGATGTTGCCAGAATGACAAGTATAGAATGTTGTTCAATCACTGGGAGGCGAATCTACAGGTCTTCCTTCAAGAAGATGACGCTTTTTTCATAAATATGATTATGTTCTTGACCGTAGATCGTGAGGCCTCTTTGTTCATGCGTTTGTTGAATTACATGGGTTTGTAAAGAAGAGATCAAGTATTGCGCATGGTCGCAGACACGTCGACAGGATGATCGCGAGGAGGGTGACGGTAGACCTAGTGTTGACCGCTCGAGGGCGGGATGTTCTACGTGGATATATCAAGTTTCAGCACATTCCATACAATAGGCACGGCGCTTAAAATCCTAAAAGAGGGGGAAAGCTATGAAAGCCGTGATACTCACGGGTGGACACAGGTATCCAGAGGGAGCAAATTGGCACATAACAGGGTCTATCAAAAATTTTTGGAAAGAGCTGCAAGGCCAAGCCAATACATAGGTTGCTATTCCAGAACGTGAGCTTGCTCTTACAGGATCCTTACGCTGCTGAAGGGAGGGAATGCCAGGCTGCCATCTATATCAAGTTTAGCGTGAAACATCATCAGCGGAAGTTGATCCCCCACAATCCACACATATAGCTGCCGCGCACATCGAGATCCGAACTTTTCTTCACCTTCGATTTCCACAATGAGCACTCAAACCAGCCATTCTTACACAGCACGACACTTTACCCTCCCCCACATTGTCTCCTCCTCGGTTCCCATTCTTGTCTTCTTCCTATGCCCTCTCTCTAAGGATACTCGCACTGAAATCCTCGCTTCCTTTAAAAATGGGGATGGCAGAGTGTGGCCGAGCGATTTTTCTCGACTCGAGTTCGCCGTCGTCCCCTGGCTTAGGAGATATGAGGAGCCTGATACGCGTGAAGCAGCTTTTGAGCTACTAAGTAGCTCTGAGATTGATTATGGTCAGACGTATGTCTTTATTGGTACGAGAAATGTGAATGAAGAGACCGTGCTCATAGGACACTTGTATAAAAGTAAAGATGGAAAGGAGGGGCGGATCGAATGCGCGAAAGTGAAGACAAACAGGGCATACAAATTGATTTGCAAGATGAGCAAGAAGACGAAATGGTTTCCTGATACCATTCCCTTCGCGAATCAGGTTAACAGACCAGACTTGAAGAACGATACCCGTATCTGGGGTCCATTACACGCTGATTCTCATGCATCTGGGGAAATTATTGGATTCACGTGGCCGAATCATCTGCCCAAATCTCTCAAGTTTGAGAAGAACAGACCGCTCATCATATCTCTTATCCACCTTTCCGACCCCGAACTCGCTTACATTTACTCTAATATCCAACACGATACCCGCTATGAACAGGTTCTGATCGCCAATTGGCCCGCAGACACTCCCCCCGCTTCCAGCGCAGAGACTTATCAAATATTTGAACGCATCAAGCCCGATTGGTCTGATATTGCCCCATACGGTGAAACATACGGTTTCTTCGTTAGCTCCGCCGAACTGAGCGGTGCAAAACGGGATCCTAAGATTCTAGTAGCGAGGCGGCAGAAGCTGGCTGCGTCCGGACCACAAAACTCGTACAAACTTGCCATTGCGAACTCGATGAGTATGTGGACTTGTAATACGCAGAGCATGATGAAAGCGTGGCACGCAGCGTGGAACCCCACAGGGGGCGCACATTCAAACGGAGTGCGAACAAACGAGACCATATCCAACATATGGGCTGAGTGGACTGATAGAACATTTACGGGAACATTTTCCGTGTTGACAAATCCCAACATGACCATTATACGATGTAAGTTCGCTGCAAGCGGATCGACTGTCTCGATCAACTCTAGTCACAATTTGCAGAAAGAGGAAACTAACCGGACCAGCGGACTCAGACATCCCCGTATTCATCCTGCAGCCCATAAGCTCCGCGCAAGAATCGGCTGTCCGTAATCTTCTTTCCTGGGATAACACGCCGCAACTAATCAACGTGCCAAATGGTGACGGCACGCTAGCGCAGCTGATGAAACACCTCCAATCCCCGTCCTTTCTCTGCTACAATGAAAAACACCCCGGAAACTTCATCGCCATAGATGCACGTACTCTCTCAGCCTACGACGCTAGCACGCAAAGCTTTCCTCTTGGCGACACCAGTTTTTGCATGGGCACTGAGGCCACGGTGTGGCATTACAGCGGTGCCGATGGTAACAGAGGTGCCATGATTGCACAGGATGATGTTGGATACGTAACGGGCAGATGCACGATGCATGCTGAAGATGATTATCAACAGTGGACAGGCAGCGTGTTGAGTGGAATGGGGTTAGCCGGATACGTTGAGAATTATCGACCGGATAACGACGAGACGGATGGCGAAGGCGTCGAGCGGTGGTATTGGGATTGCTTTGATGTGCAAAATGAAGAGCTTAACTCACTGGTCACTACTATGGATTAGCTGAGGCTATCGTTAATCTACCACTGAATGAACTTTATATCATGGTACAAAGATATGTTGAACTCCTTGGATACTACGGAAAGTGTCCCCAAGGTTTTACCACTAGAGACAAGCACTGCCAGATATCACAGACAGCACTCCGTAGGCAATCCAGTCAAGAAAGAATGCGTGCCCTTTGTTTTTCCACCAAGTTCCCTTCTTTCGACGCACTTACATAAGTTTAACACAATACTAGGACCTTGGAACCTTTGAAACCCACACCAGTCTTAGTGTTCGTACGGAGGAGAACCCTCCCAGAATTAATCTATATATTATAACTTTTATGACAAGGGTCTACAAAATGGTGTCGATAATGATCAGCTTTGTAAAGAAGGTCTTGTATATATACTCATCTATCGCATGTACGCTTCGAAACAAAGGACGCTCTAATTTTCACGCTATCCTAATCTATGCCAACTCCCCTTCGTCTCATGAATGACCAGTGACGTCTCATCATCACTATCGCCCTTCCCCTGCCCATACTCGCTCTTCATGCTCCCGCCCTCGGTAAGATCATCCACACTCTTGCTCTGCACCACCGTCTCGCCAGGCTTCAATGCGTTCACCTCCGCCTCTTGACTGTTGGACCTCAAGCCAACTTCATAATCCGGATTCGGCTCGCTCTGGATGCGTATGTCTTTTGTGACTTTGATCTGGTCGCTAGTAGGCATAAAGCTGATTGTGCGTGTGTTTTCGCGCTCGGTAGCCGACTTGAGGCCGAAGCTGGAGAGCTCGATGAGCGAGGAGCGGCGTGCGTGCGTGGTGCGCGTTGCGCTGGATTTCTGGCCCGAGGTGGAGAGGTTGGAGGAGTCGAATTCTTCGGCGATGCGGGCACGGTTGCCGGCTTTACGGGATGAGGAGACGGCGATACGCTTGATGAGGTTGGCCATGGTCATTTCGATGTTGAGCTTTACGAGGTAGGCGAGCGGGTGGAATTGGATGTATCTAGGCGAGTTGGATTAGTATCTGGGGCTGTGGCCAAAGGGTTGATGTGCTTACATGAAGGAATTTGGTATCGACATTGCGGCGATGATCATGACGTCCATGAGAAGCGATAGGATGATGATTTTTTGATTGAAACGGAGGAGCTTGTTGTACTTTTGGAGGCCATTGTTGATTAGATTCGCCTTTACTACCTTAAGGAAGTACCAATTTAGTGCGGCGTCTATTATGAGATATATAACTTTTTCGATGCGGTCCCAGATGTTATTGACAAGGATGTATCTGCGGAGCGTCAGATAAGGGATGATTGCACCAAAGAGGTTGAACTAACGTGTGGTTGACTTGAAGCCGAGCTGGGATCCAGATGTTGTAGACGCTGATGTTGATTGCAGTCACTATGCCAGCAGTTGCAATCATGATCATTCTCGAACGTTGACGGTCAGGTACGATAAGACGGATACGGTTGATAATGATTTGAAGAAGAAGCTGCACTTGGATGCACCACATCAATACTGGGCAAGGTTAGTCAGAAACTTGCCAAAGCGAGGACGTGATGGCTTCACGGAAACTCACGAATGGTACTGTAGAAGTAGAAACCTGGACAAGTCAGTCATACATATGGCACGAGATGCATCGAAGAACATACTTGGCCTAACATATTTCAACACATGCAAATAACATTCGAGCCCCATGATGAACGACGCTACCATCTCTAGCCATATCATCCATATGTAGACACTCCGCAGCGGCGATCGTGAACTTTTAGACTGTTTGTACCCAAAGTATATGGCTATGATCACGTTGATAAGTGTCAAGGCCCAAACAATAGAGGTGATGATGATGTCGGTATGCGTGATCTTTTCATTCTTGAAATCTTTGCCAACAAAGGGACCCCACGGCTCGAAATTCACGCCTGGCCTCCATTCTCGGTTCATGGCCGCGAGAATAACGTGCAGGAATGGCGGTAGGGACGAAAACACACAGAAATCATGCGAAGATGACAACAAGAAAGACTTAGACAGGCGTGCTCTTCTCAAAAGAGGCCATACTGAGGAAATAAAGGGAATATAGGGGTTGACATCGTCATGAAGGGAATAACAGAGACTTGCGGGAAGGTCAGCTCCGGTCCCTGCGTCCATCAAGTGCTGCCGTTTAAGGTTTCTTAGCGGACCATGGAAGGAATCTCCGCATGCGGCCAAGGATTTTGCTTCAGGTGGTGTTGCCCAAAGCGAGACTTTGCAGGGAATATGCCGAACCATGTGCACTTCACGTGCAAGTGAGCCGCATGTTTCAGGATCATATCTTTGATTTACTGGTCCAGTCCTACAAGCGCCGCGCCAGATCGACTGTGCGGAACCGGGCTGACCATAGCGTTCGATATCGTAAATCATGGCCCACTTACCCGGATCCTCGCGAGCTGCAAGGGCCAGTGAGATGGCAAGTATTGCGGGGTGCAGATGTCTAGCCGGAGATGCCCCGATGGCTTTCGACCGTCTCTATAGAATTGGAATAGCGAATCAATTTTAGGGCTGTTGAGGGTCTAGACGCCACCGCGTGGGAGCTAGGGAAGCCACCGAACACTCGTCCCTATGTTTGCCTTGGGCTTATCCCTTGATTCAAAATGACAAGCAGAGAAGTATCTCGCCGCGCGTCTGATGGGGACGATGTTTGAAGTACAGGGCTGATCGTTGGGCAGAGTCAAAGCAGCGGCGGCGCCTCGGTCCCATCCTCAGGTTTTACCACCATCGCCGTGCCCTTGCCTACCGAGCGCAACGCCCGCGCGAGAGTTGGGCTCACCGATGAGCGCACGTAACTCGCGTGAAGGCGCACTGAAGTGGTGATGAGGCTGTCGAGAGGTTGGAAAGATCCGTGGAAATGACCGTGAGTTGTCCATCGGACCGGGGTGTGGCGCGCGGCCCAAGGGCGATCGAGAAAAGAGGGTCGATGCCCAATTCCATTTCCCCACTTTGCAAAATAAGAATAGGTTCTTCAAGGGCCGTGCTCGTGGAGTCTAAGCACAAACTGCATGCTGTGAAGCACAAATGAATCGTATTCAAAAATGAACTGGAGATGATGTTGGTAGTATATCTCTTGACCAGCTGGTGTACCTTTGGACGCGTTTGCGCTTAAGTCCGGGCGCCCTCTGAGCTTATTGCCGGGGGGCTCGCGCCGCCTGCTGGATCCGCCCACCCGCTCACGACTCTGCAACTCCACAGCACCATGGTAGAACATCTTAGCTATTTTCTGACTCGACATGAGTCTTGCGAGTAATGCAGCAAAGTATCGCCTGCGCTGTCTTCTCTCCAGTAAACAGCTTCGAACTACAATTAGTCTCGCAGTAGGAGTGTTGAGTGTGGAAATCGCATCTCATTCGATCGTAACATCGCAACATATCGTATAAGAACAAATGAATTGAAGTTAGACCACAACTGAATGACTACACTGATCTTTTTCGTTATCTGTTCGATTTACCGTGATATGGAAGGATATTGTCATGTCAAAAATCGCGCACACAAATATGGAAGGTCTGAAGATGGGGTTGTGATGAAATCGATGCATGTGAATTGCCTATTGTAAATGGCAAGGTGATGGCCCAGGGGCCAGGGACCCGATTGTAGAGAATTTATTAGTGGGGACTGGGGTAATATGTGCTTCGTATAATGTGGAGAAATTTGTGGTGTCTACCACAGGCATGGATCACGCCAAGATGTGCCACCAATGTTATTCCAACGGCTGACTGCGAATGCAAGAGACGAACGATATCTCGTTGGATGAAGTCTCCTTTTCTGTCTCTAGATTGAGAGGCTCTCCCGTCTCCGTAGCGCATCCTCTTAAACTCGCTTTCCTTGCGTCATGTAAGATGAGGAGCGGCCGATTGACTGGATTGCTCTCATTTGCTCTGGGGTGCTTGAAGTCGTATAGATTAGTGATATGTTTGATCGGTTTGATATTTTGATCTAGAAAGGCTTGCTTTACAATAGCTATCTCTATCATTCGACTCTTGACCGCAGCTTGCGGGTCGAGGGTGGCCGTAATCCCTCCAAGCTCCTCCATGGGCTAGCAGAACCACACCATGCTCTTTGATGGTTTTTGCGTTTGTATCGAAATGATGTAACATTGTAACATTTTGCAAGTTTGAGTTCATCTATATTGTAGGCTGGATATTGGAACGTATCTCGTGTCTTCTTCCACAATCGCGTGCATCACTTGTATAGTCAACTACATGCAGTTCCCTGATGTCAGGGCTTGCGCTCATTTATCTTGGGTATTAAGTAAAGCTTCTCAGAACATGTTCCTTGATTTGTATAAATTCACCTCTCTTTGAAATTGAACTAGGCGACCTTTATCTTGTCCCAGGTTTATGGGCGCATGATCGTGAAATTTTTCCCAAGCTAGCGTGGTTTTGTCTCAGGCGTCCTGATGGCCAAGTGCCGGGGCTTACAGTTATTAGATACTACATTTGGGGTATTCTCCAATGACCCAAGAAGCATCCTGTGATTGTTCCTGGAAACGAGCCGGAGAAACGTATATATATTGATGTGTCCGGCAGATCGTCGCTTCCGAGCAGCTACAGGATCCTTGCTACGGGATGGACGGTTAGTGAATCATATGACTGAACATCAACTTTGGGACCGGTATCGTAGACCCGAACAATCCTCCAGACTCAATGTGAGGCCGAGTGCGTTATTATTGCGCGATTTGAGCCGCGGAAAAAGCTGCCGACATCGTCTGATTTTCCAGACGTCTAAGCCTGAATGGCCCAAAACGGACAAAATCATGCCACTTTGAGAAGTGCGAGCCGCACGTACAACGAATCTAGAAACTTCGCATGTGACTCGATCGACACGGCTTCGGCGATGATTCGGGCAGAAATGTTTGAATAAAGAGAATCTGTTCTCGTCTTTTAGTTCTTCTCACCATTCCTCTCCTCTCTTATCTGTTTTTTCGCTTGCGCACAAACTTCAACGTCGGCGCACTACACGTATATCGCGTGCCATCTACCTCTGGACAAAGTACTGGCTATACTTCCCATATTCAGCCTCCACACGACGTTATTTTGATCCACGACTCCACGACCACCAATCTTTTCAAAAGCATCCCACTTGCCGTCTGGCAGAATCGAAGCGCCCGCCCTCGCTATCATGTTAATCACGCGCGGCTTTTCCCCTTACGAACTTCGTTATTGGCTCCTCGGCACTATGTTTTCAAATCTTCGTTCTCTATCCCTGGCACGAAAAGCTAGAAGCCCAATTCCAAAGGTTGACGAAAGAACATGAGAAGATGTTGCAAGAGATGAGGGACAGGCATAGACAGGAGCTAGCAGGGATTAGACAAGAGCTGGAGGTGATGAACAAGGGAAAGGCTAAGCAGGCGAGGTACTGGTGAAGAAAAGTTCCTGGACGTTCGTTGTGCTGTGGGTTTGGAGTGGTGATAAGAGATCAGCCGGGGCGGCACCGTTTGCGCTGCGTTTTGATTGGCTCGGCGTAACGAAACCCCGATTTGATGTAAAGCAGCTCGAATCTTTTTAGACTTAGATCGCAAGTTCATATTCCCCATACCAATGCATCCTTATTTCATGAGCTAGTAAATGTTTAGGCGTAGATTCGCGTATCCTCAATCGTCTATTTTTGGTTGGATTTGGTCCCACTGTTCCGTGTGCCACGTGGACTCCAGTAACGGCGCCATCTGACCTCCAGCAGGTCAATGCGTATATTCTCAGCTCTCCGAACGTGGCTCCAATAGCACCTAGGCATGATTGTTGCTCTAAACTCGGGGTGAAGACTTGATCGTACTTTGCAAAAATATTTTGCATTCTATCACACGTCACCGCAGGACTGCAGCACGATTTGTATTGCTCTGTCATAGATTCTTGATGGCGTATTGCGCTAGTATCTACCATCGAGCGTGCCGATCACCGAAGCAAAAAACCAGAGTTCGCGCCACCAAAAGTGAGACAAGTTGTGTAGGTATCTTTTAGGAAAAAGGATAATAAGAGAAGAATTAAGGTTGGAATGATCACGTTACAACCCAATTTGTACTCGCCGTCGACACATCTACAATGTCGATGCCAGCATCGATCTTGCGATCATCAGTCGATCGTTTCGCGCGCACCAAAGCCGAGCACAACGACTGCACCCAGTACCTCTTTCCTGGTCCCACAGACTTGCGACCAACCATAGCCAAAAACTCTTGTGAGCTGTTCTCACCGAGAGGCCTCTGGAGAATCAAAACATACTCACGATCGTAAGCCCATTCAACATTATTTTCAGCAACAAAGACAACGTATTTGTATGATAACAACTCCGCAGCCTTCTCTGCAGCCGGAGCAACTTGCTCGGCGACTGCTGCGGGGGCCGCTGCGGGAGCACTCTTTCCAAAACCACCAAGCTTACCCTTGCCTAATGTCGGAACCTTGCCAAACGAAGGCGTCTTTGGCATCGTCGGCATCGTTGGAGCTTTGAAAAAGGTTGGCGGCAATGGGAGAGGGGAGTACGTAATACCGAATCTTCGCTCAGCCATGTTGATCGTCAAGCCGTGCACCTTGGAGTTGAACTTGACCACATAACCTGGATAGTCTACCGGCAGGCCAACAGTAGGAAGAAGGATGGTCTTATCGTTCATGACCACTGACATCAAGCGACGATCGATGCCGAGCCCTTTGGGAATGTATTTGTTCAGATTGATCTTAACGTTCAACGAGCTGACCCTCGACGTGAATATCATTCAAATTCAAGTGGCTGTAATCCTCAATCTTGGAGTCCTTCGAATCCTCGAGATCACCGAGGCCCGAAGCGCGATGTCCCAATAGCGACATTGGCGCCCATCGGAAACCAGGTATGGTCAAGCGCTTGTAGTTATTGAAAATGATACCTTGGCGGAAACGACCAATCTCTTCCAAAAATGCCTTCATACGCAACTCGGCGGTGCGCTGACGACTTTTCTCTACTTCAAGTTTGGCATAGTTCTTTACGTTGGAGCCGATGACAGACGCAACGCACAGCAATTCATCATCGATATTCGTAGTCGATCGGTATCCAAGAGATTGCGCAAGGTGACTGTAGACAACCCATTTGTTGTCTTCAGGAATACGACCCTCTTGAATGCCGTTGACAATAGTTTTGACAGTCGTGTAATAGAAACTTGTCTTGCCGGCAGCCTGCAGGGGAAATCCTAGGGGATAGCCATTGTATAACATCTTCTTTTGGTACTCCTTAGCCATTTCGTCGACATCAGGCAGTCTCAATGGCTTATCTTTGATTTGGTAATACACGTCGCGCGCGAGGAAGCCTTCTTGATGTGTCCAAAGACGACGTGACCAGCCCGAGGCGTAGATGCGGTAGCAAATTTCGCTCACCGAGGCACTTGAAGATATAGACATGAGCCATGGATCGATGATGAGTACTGCTACGCTTTCGCCGTAAATGTCGCGCATAGACTGTATGCTCTTCTTCTTGTAGGATTTGCTTTCGTCATCTACTCCAACAATGCAGCATAGCGTATCCATCCAGAAGCCTGGGGCTGCACATGCGGACTTTGTTGGAAGGTGGTTGGCACAAAGCTCATCGACTAGTTTTTTGGATTTTCTCTAGTTGGCAATACGGAAGCGAGTTGTCGAACGGGTTCCCTTTCCCATCAGCCCATCTATGATATTTAGCTCCTCGTCATGATTGAATGGAGCAGACACACTTACACGTGAGAGATTGCAACAAATGGTGGGGTCTTCGAAGCATCCTCCGAGTAGGACTGCTTCTCATGACCATATGTAACGAGCCCTTTCCGCTCAACATCGTATCGCAGCACAGGAAGTTGCCCGGCATCCATTGTATGCATGATTGATTCTCTAACGGTCGACGGATTCTTGCCATAATCAGGGAATACGTGGCCCAAAAACTTTGGCTCAGGCTCATAGTCGTCTTCTTGGCAATCAGGATCGTGTTTAGTCTCATAAGTTCCATCACCGACTTTCGCTTCGCATGAATGGTCGGTGCAATTGTAATGGTCGTCCAATTCCTCCAAAGACCGGCTTTCGGCGGATGCGATGTATGCTTGCCCGTCAATATCGAAATCTTCCATGATCATTGCAGCGTCGGACCTGCACCACTTCCTTTGAATGCGTTGGTACAGGAGCAACGAATTCGTGACAGGCCATCGATGCTCTTTTCCAGGCTTGTTGTAGATTGTGTATGCCGCTTTGCGTAGTGTATATGCTACCGAGATAATAGCGGTGGTCGTTGCGTCTGGAACTGCCCAAAGCACTTTACCGTACTGGTGGATGGAGCGGTGATCCTTGCCGCCTGCGCAGTGATAGTCTACAATCTTGCCCACGTGTTCAATGAACACCATGACCTTTTCAAAGACAGACTCGTCTCTTGAGGCATGATAACTCTCTCTCCACTTCCGAATCAGCTCTGGCAGCTTGTTCGTCGTGATCAACCGAGCTGTTTGGGGTTTTTGGACTATCTTGCGAGTCACTGGGACTAAGAAGTCCGTTGTTCTGACGTCGATGCCGCTGGCATTGAAGGTTTCAATGATCAAGCCGAAGAAGAGCCAGGTCTGGAAGAAGGTATCTATCTCCCAGGGTTCGCGAACGTTGTCTTCGGCACCCTCTTCGACGCCACCCATCAAATCTTCGGCTGGCTTGGGCTGCGCCCATACCTCATCGTACGTCCATCCCACCCGCTTGTAAAATAGTGAGTAGTCGAAACCCTGTGAAGGGACATTTTCATAGTAGTCTGATTCTGGGGTATCATACGCAAGTTTGATCCAAGACTTGGCATTTTCGGGGAGGATAAGATGGTCCATTGCCAATTACTGAAAAAATTTTCGTCGAAGAAGACAGTCTCACAACACCTACTTACGATGATACTTGTGCAGCATTGTATAAATGTCGATCTGTTTGCTAGCCAGCCGCAAAAGCAACAGACGGCTACTCCGCACAGGCATACAGCTGAAAAGGGAACATGACTATGCTCGCAACGTTCGGATGCAGCTGGGCGGCTATGCCGGATCTGAGCTGTCGCAATGTTATTGGTAATTGTAGCGAAGCGGGAAGTGGTGGCGGGCTGAACGAGGGGATCGGCATGCTAGGGTTCATGACAACTTCGCCTATTGATGCCAATTGTAGTCCGCTAAGGCGGAAGTTCGAACGACAATATGAAAACTTTCACAACTCTCGGCACGCCCAGCGAATTATATGTTCGCTGTGTATATATCATGACACGGAAGGGGAAGGAGGATGGGCAATCGAGGGTGTCCACTCACTCTAGAGATGCAACGGATAAGTTGTAGTGGCTACCATACCGCTGGTACGTGGCATGAAGGAGCCAGCTGAAAGCGAAATTATGATTGTTCTCTTCATGCCTTTGTTAGAGAAGGTGGAACCTCTGCCTGAACATTGTTTGCTCACTCCCACTGGCCTTTCCTGCTGTCACCTTCTGCCTCTACATGATGGCGCCCTTCTTCAAGCACATCCTCGAGGCGAGGAAATTTGACACTCATACAGTGTCGCAAGCCTTCAAAACTGAATGGTCAAGTCCGAGCAATTATGCCTTCACGATATTGTTGCTCCTTGGTGGTGATGTTGTTGCCAGAGCCCTTGCGCAATTGGCAGGTGGTCGTATCACGCCCGTAGCTTTCTCCTTTGGTATGTTGCCCAAGCCAAAAAAGCAAAGTCCTGATTCATCATAGTTACATGCATGATATTAATCTTTTGCGTCTAGGCTGGGTGTCCTATGCAACATCTGCTATCAATTCCGCCGTTGGAGCTTTCAAGCTCATGCCTCCTGCGGACACATCCTGCACAGTTATCAATGCATCCAACGGTATGTCGCGTGGGAATGGGTCATGGGTCATTGGCCGTGCGATGCGCGATTTCGAATATTGGATGGGGGAGCCTGTGAAACAGAAAGTCGTCGATCTCAAGAATGCTAAGTGGCAATACGATAAGGAGCAGGCAAAGCTTCAAGACAAAGATCCGTCTAGTGTTGGATATCCAGCCCATGCAGGCCTCGTCGTGAGTTTCTGGAAGTTCGACGAGAGCAAAAAGGAACAACTTCGGAAACCTGGAAAGGATATCTTGTTCTGGTCCGGGATTGTTGTCGCACTTATTCAGCTCGGCATCTCTTCTATACCGTTTGGATTATATGGAAACTACGGAGTCTTCCTTGTCACCGCCTCTGCAATAATTCTCTGCCTTCTCACAGGATGCCAGGCACAATGGGCGAGGGAAAAGTGGGCTTGCCGTCTGATCGAACCAGGCAAAAAAAGATCGTACATCATGACTAGAGGCAATGGTGCACAGCATGCTATCGTCATTGAATGCGATGGATGTGGATTGAATCTAGAAGACTTGTGTACTGGGTTTGACAATCTCGACTCACCCGCTATCTCAGTCTCGACGCGCTTGGCTATGGTAGCTCTAGGTGTGCTTTGGGTCGTCCTCCTTATCACGAGTTCTGCCCTCACAGATCAACTTTGGTATCTTATCGCTGTCGGGAGTATTGGAATGCTTCAAAATATGTTCGTCGCTGGTTGGAGCAGGAAACCTGAAGCTCTTGGTATGCCTCTCTCATTCATAACGGTCATAGGATCACCCAAGGTCAGTGCTACACTCATCGAAGCCGAGAGAAGCTTTCCTACGATTGGGAGAGCTTTAGTAGGAACCTTCTTCCCGGGGGGACTATTTCCAAGAGAAGAGAAAGAGCTCTGTGCCATCGAGATGGAGCAGACAGAGCAAAGGCGGAGACAAAAGGAGCTCAAACATCAGTCTAAATAGAATGCAATTTGAGAGAGACCACTGTGTCTGCAGATGGAGTATCGGGTGATTTAGGGTTATGCTATTAATCAATATGATGTCTTTCTACGCTGCTCATAATTACCCTAGTCTACTGTTACGGCTCTATCAAGTCATCCATCATACATGCTCCATGTCTACCTCATCTTTTCCCTTTCATTGTCATACCCTCTGCCTTTCTAGGAGAAAGGATTCTCCTGCCAAAGCAGCCTAATGTAGGGAATTGAGAATATATCCACATCATCAACGGTATCGCTAAAGTATCATACATCCATCAAATAGCATCGTGGTTCAATAGATTGGCTGCGTGTAATCCGGCCATCTTCATCAGGCGTTCGATAAGATGAACGCCACTTCACCGGGAACGTCATGCGCCATGGGCCAGAGACAACGGAAAACTGTTGAGATGTAGAAGAACCAGGAGGAAAGAATGATGAAAGGCCGGATAGGTTGTCAAGGTACTCGGAAGGTCCGTGTCGGGGAACGCGACGGAAACTATTGCCTCCACATTACTTATCACCTGAAATTTCAATCTACTACATAACTATCACAAGGAATATCAGATCAAAAACGTATGTAGCAGGTATTCAGCATGTTTTGTAGAGTTATATCGTATTCAAACAATGTCCAGCTCGAATTCACAAATTCAAAAGCGATAATTACAAACACGTTGCATGAGTAGCATTGTCTGCGCAGACTACTCGCTCCTGAATTTTTATTGGTTATTGATATTCCATACTCGTAACGAGTGTCCAATGTCCTGATTTCTCACCCACCACTTTCAAAATGAACCTGCCATGTATCCATATAGTAATGACCGTATGCCTTGATTCCCTTACATCTACTCAACCGTCCGTCCCAATTACCACTTGCATTCGAAGGGGTTGCAGTGAGTCCCGCACTTGCATTTGTGGATGTCCGTTTTGCACATGCCATATCCACCAGTAGACTTGCAGCATTCGGTGACGCTCTTGTTGCACGAGAAAGCTCTTCCGCAATTGCAAGCGCGCTCCACGAGCTCGGATCGGCCCATCAGGTTGCTTGGGAAGCGGGCAACCACATCGTCGGTGGATGGTTGCGCTGGAGAGGCTGCGATATTCGTGGCCATGGTGGTGAGGAGGAGAGTGAGGAAGGCTTGGGGCTTCATTTTGGGTAAGTGCTCCGGGCAAGACTAAGGTGCACTAAATAGAGCGAACAAGATATGATGTGATCGACTGAAGGAGTAAAATCTGTAATGGAAGTGTTGGTCCTGTGGTTTGCACTTGACATCTGGCGATTTGAGAAGCATTTTATATTCGCATTGAGCAGCTATGGCCACCCCCTCCGTTGTTTAAGGCGTCCATAGCAACATGATTTGTGTCCGTTTATGCTACACAGTTCTCATCAACTGGGGAATACTCTTACACAAAGCCTATCTTGTAATACGTCAGACCTCCGAGCGTTACGAGGTCGGACCACTCACCTACGTGTAAAGATAGGAATATAGTAGAAGGGAGGCCTTGCGTGGCTAGTTCTCAGCTAACTGGGACCATGTAAATCTGCGTTACGGTACAATACTGTTGCTCAAACATCTATTCGATGCTCAATGCATGTTTGGAGGACAAGCATAGCCGGTTTTGGTAAGTAAAGGTGATTGTGCAAGGCATCT
Organism: Kalmusia sp. IMI 367209; assembly: GCA_027946365.1. NCBI lineage: Eukaryota > Fungi > Ascomycota > Dothideomycetes > Pleosporales > Didymosphaeriaceae > Kalmusia > Kalmusia sp. IMI 367209. The sequence continues at coordinate 603,072 of JAPEUQ010000003.1, read as the reverse complement.
GACTAAGCTTACGCCCGATGTCACCTGTCTTGCATTCCTGTGTAATAGCATAATGCCAACAGCGTACGACGCTTGACAACGTATTTGTGTTGAGAAAACCTCATTGGGGTACTCATTACAGTCGCAAATAAAGCACTAAAAAAAAGGCAAGACGTATACGTATTTTTGGGTTAGGTTGTACAAAGGCGGTTCATGGTTGTGAAGTTATTATGTGTATGAAAGTAGATATAAGAGGTCGAATTATTGTATGCTGACACTCCAGTCTCATAATTATAATGGTAAAATGGGTGTTGGGAAATTTTGCTCCAAGATAGACTGAGAAAGTCTCTAGGATCAGTATCAAGCTACCAACACATATCCTATAGATCGACTATAGTCTGTCAGTGTCTCTCACCTGGCTGCTAGACTACTATCACTTGCTCTTGTTTGTGTACCGAGCGGAGCGCTTCGCCTATTAGCTTTATCCGTACTAAGTCTCCTTCTTGACTATCTTCTACGCCAATGGGGGCGCGACGTTGCGCTGAAATTCCGCCAGCATCAGGCTGTCTCCGACCCTTCTGGGCGAGCTTATCATCTATCATTATTTCCAGTACCACGGAGGTCGCTTACCCCTTCTCATTGATTACCATGCGTCACAAGCCCTTCCAACCCCACTCGTTTGCCGCGGATTCAACACGAGAAATTTATCTCGGGCATGTCCTACCGCCCTCATCTACAGAACCCAAGAGATATGAGGTGCTCTATAAGAGTGCTAAACGAAGCAGAGCATCGAACTGGGAGGGGGACGGTAGTTTGACAGTATATGATTCTGGACGCCTGGTGCTGACTGAATGTGACACCAATGAGCTGATTGCTCAGAGATCGGGCGCTGAGAGGCTATTACCACTCCGGGTCGGTACAGACGTCTTTGTCTCAAATTTTCTCGTTCACGTTGAGGCCGAAGACGATTCCAGGCTTGCAGTCGACGCAGATTCGCCTATTGTTACCGCAGAATGCATTTGGAAGCCGCCAATACCTACACTTCCACCTTACAAGAAGCCAGAACTTCTACCGCCAAGGTCGGCATCCGTGCCATCCTCACCCTATCTATCTTCTTCGCATTTATCGCTTCATTCACCCCCTTCCCTTCCTCCACTACCTGCTCTACTCGCGTCAGAGCCTTGCTCGCAACGAACAAAGATTTCACCATGGTCGCGACGCAACTCGTGTAGAATGAATAGGAGGTTTTGGGACCTGGAACAGGGACAAGCTTACTCGAACAGCTGGGTAGCGACGAGTCGAGAAGCTATACAGGCTTCATACACCCATGGACCCCCAACCGAAGCGGATATCAAGAATCTGTGTCGCTGAAATAACGCGAAGCATGATGTGGAGTCAACATCCCTTTGTTACGTAATGGCGACAATAACTGTGTTGCTACAAACCCATTGTCCATTAGTCAACGCATAAAGTGACTTGGAGAGATGTTTGATGATCGAACCGAGAAATTTGATCCAGCTTGAGCTCGGGTATAAATAACATGTTGATACAAGTTGGATAAGAAGTGACGCGCTCGTGGTCGGAGAAGATGAACGGTGATTGAGATGGGGGATATTCAATACGACATACAAAATGTATAAATCCAGCCTTCTTTAGCGTGACAGACATCGCAAACTCAATGCAGCTGTAGAGAAGCTTAAACTGTTGTGGCCAGTGAAATACGAAGGATAAGAATATGCTAGGGGCGCCATGAAAGTTATACCCTCCATTCAAATGGACATTGTCATTTGAAGAAGAGTCACACCAGTCCTCGCAGTGTTACTGTTGCTTGTACACAATTTCATGAAGGTTTCCTTGATTAGGGCTGCAATATTTACACCATCGAGCCACTCTTCGAGCGCGATTTTGAATCGATCGACATGTTGTTACGATATAGCACAGTAAAGCAATGCTTCCACATGGAAATCAATTCTCAATGAACTAGCTGTCAGTCTCCGAGATAATAGCTTGATGAAAGCAGACAGGAGTCTGCGCGGGCTTGTACCGGAAACGGAGGAAACGGAGATCACATGAGATAGTCCGAAAGTAAAATCGTTTTGGTTTGCACAGAGGTCACATCTCAATATTAACGAATATGAAGAAACTTCAATGGCCAGAAATTATATTCTATCTGTGTAGAAGGACTACACGATTATTTCTCGACCACAACTCAGACCTCTTCTTTACAACGACCCGACCCTACAACTTTGAACACGAAATCATCCTGATCTAAGCTGCGACGCAGGAGAAATATCCGGCAAAGACAGCGAGGTTATCATCGGGGTTCCTGTCAGGCCAGTTCCAAACGTTCCACTGGTGTTGGGTGATATGGTTCGTGCTCAAAAGTGTCGAGAAGCTGGGCACACCCTTGCTATCAGTGTATTCGTACTTAGTGCAACCGGATACTACCGCCTGAACAGGCACAGGAGTCTGATCGGCAGCCTTGGTATCGCCGCCCTTGACAGGTCCAGGATATTGATAGCCGGGGACACCAATGCAGACTGGAACATAAGCCTGCAGGCCAGTGCAAGTTTGGAGGATTTCTCTGGATGGGAATTAGTTTTAATTAAAGATGAGGTGTTAGTGTATAATGGGCTTACGGATTCCACGCGAACAGGTCCGTCGCAGTGAAGTTGTTAAAGCGATTCACCACGGTGCCGCAGTTCTCTCCTGCGGCTACAGTGTAGTTGGCAACACCTAGGTAGGTCTGTTAGTTCAAGCGAAGAGAAAATTGGTATCAGAGTCACCCTACAGTTAGTGGGTCTGCGAATGCAAGGACATCCCGCAGAGGGAAAACAGGACACCGTGCAGTCAGGAGGCAATTGAGCCTGGCGAGCTTGAAGATTGGCAGTTGTATCAACTGCAAACGGAGTCGCAGAAACGGAGCCGGTAGAGGCAAGTAGAGCAAGGCTCGTAATAAGAGAGAAGGAGACCATCGTGAAGAAGGGTTGAGTGTTCGATGTTGAGTAAAACTGTGGGCAAAGACTATCTTTTATATCTGGGTTTCATAACGCATATATGATCGGTTCCAACATTGCCGGCATCAAAAAATTCCGTAGAGCTTCCTTCAAGACCCGAGTAGGACCTGCGTATAATATCATTTGAGAACGTTCGGCCTGTTGCCTTCCGGCTGCCTTGAATACGAGTTAAAGCGGATGCTTACCCCCTGGAAGACCGTTGAATGTAGAAATTCGATACTCGAAAATCCATCAGAGCAACAGATTAGTTGTGACTCGGGGTTACAACACGAGTGTCAGCAGCGCATGATAGCAGTTGGGAGTCATCATGTCGAAGAGTTTCGTGGGGGCCAACATTGCATTTTAGTCCGCGCCAGGACAGAATGTGGATAGCGTCACGTTGAGAAGACCAGGTATCCTCGATGTAGGACTCGCCTGTTCTAGAATTAATGTACATTGATTTGGCAATCCTGGAAGCGGCAAAACCGTCTACACTCGATCGATTTGCTCGCTCTAGTAAAGCTTGGGGGCTTATTTTAGGTTGTTTGTTCTCCAAAGTGTACCAGGGCTAGCTTTCCTGGTACCTAGCCCAAACAATTCTAGCTGGCTCGCTTGTGATTGTCATTCGTCGAGAATTTATAGTTCTGTAGCTCGACACCGCATGTTTTAATAACACTTCTAACCCTAATGCAAAGCTTAGTCGTCAGGTCACACTGCTGACCTCATCAATAGATTGCTTCAAGATCTCATCTGGACCCGAAATCTGCGCCAAGACTCCGACCTCCCTCATGTAGCAGATTTCGATGGCCGCGTCGAATTAGCGCATTTGTGAAATGACAATCGAGCCAGAAAATGGGATTGTTCAAGTGACTTGTAAAACGAGATATGATAAGTGATAGAGCATTGCGCTTGAGATCGCGACCAAAAACGTATGGCTAGAGGGAACGTAGGCTGTGTAAAACCGTTGCAAGGCTTACAAACCTCAGAAGCAAGCTAGCTCTTGTGACTTAGCAAGGATCCATCTGTGAACTGTGGTAGTCGCGGGCCCTAGATAGTTGCAATGACCAATCCCGGCACCAGCTGTCACGCTCAACTCCAGTACTCCTAACACTTCCGGTACTGAGCATCAAGATTGATACGCATTACAGGCTAGCTTAGTCTATTCACTAATGAGCGAGATTTTCTCTCAACACTTCGTCTTCGCAATTACGCAGTAAAGTTCATGAAAGGTTGTTCCATTATGTTATGCTGGTCATTTTAGTGGCAAAATGAATGATCATGTTGTCACATGGATTAGAACTTTCTCATTTTATTTTATTTTTTCATTGTTTCTGTAAATTAAGTATCGCCATCATTTTCGTAAGTACGGATGCCCGGAGTCAGCGTGTCAGCGACCTTTTCATACACCGTATACACAATGCCGGTACTGAACACTAGTCTACCTAGTCGCGATGTACTACCACTCCAGAACCCACGTAAACCAGAATCGGACAGAATACTTCGACACGCCTCGCGGTGGCTTGCGCCATATGCACTCTGTGCCCGCGTCTTAATCATGTCGAAGGGTTGTGTCACATAAACTGTGACAGTTCCCGCGAGTGCCCCCATGCCGAATGTCAAAGTGCTACTCTCCTGCAGACCATTCCGACGCGCCACTTCCTTGAGCACATTGTAGCAGCTCATTTTGACGGCAGACGTTGAAGCTTGTTTCAATGTCGTCGAAACTAGACCATGATAGAGGCCCGATATGCCATGGTTACGGAGAACGAGCCTGAAGGCCTGGAACTCAGTGCGATACAGTTTCGTTGTATTCTTTGCGTCCTCAATGAGTGCAGTCTTAATGCGCTCTGTTGGCGTCACGGCAATGACACTTTCAGCTGTTCCGGCCAGCACTGCCGCTAGTAGGGCGCGTGTTGGGGACAATGCACCGTTTTCATCAGCGAGTTGGTTGCGCAGCCGATCAAAAGCGAAAAGGCGGACACCAGCTTTGAAAGCAGTGCCGAATATGAGGCAGGATGAGCCTACGTATATTGAGCGCAGCCCTTCGGTTCTCGCGACGTTTGCGATGACAGAAAAGGGATTTCTGCGCCCGCTTGGTGCAGTGTGTAGCTGGACGCGTGTTTTGGCAAACTCGAAGGGATACGTTGCTGTTGCTTCGATGGCCCCAGCGATGGCGGCGGATGATAAGACGACGCCGACTGATCGCTTTCTTTTCTTTGAGATAACATTGTCCTTTGGATGAGGTTTTTGTGACGCCTGGCTGATGCCAATGAATGGAGGAGATGGAAGTTGGATTGTGGGCGAGGACACGTTCATGGTGGATGTGTCTGTACTTGGACAGGCGTGGTTTGACGAACACTCAGCATGGCTATCAAAAGATTTATACACATTGCGGACTTGGTGATTTTGCGTATAGATGGTGGACTACGGAGTTGATGTTGGCAGCGGTGTGGCATGGAGGCTGAGAGGGTCAGATTCCCGAAACCGCCCGACCCCGCTCCCGCGGCAGCGTCCTTCCCGCGGCAAGCATTCCCCACCTTTACATTCACCACTTCCTCACTTGAACGTTTCAAAACAAACCAGATTCGGACGACAAATTCGATGGACATGCACGAAATCCGTCCGACGGCAGGTCGAGTGCGCAAACGCGCATCTGAAGCTTGCACCTTCTGTCGTCGGAGGAAGGTTCGCAGCTGGAGGCGCGCTTTACACACCGCAAACTGACTGCAATAGATAAAATGTAGCACAGAGCGACCCTCATGCGCGAATTGTATCATGCACGGGAAAGCTTGTCATTACGAGCCCATGGACGGCAGCGGCCGCGCACGAAATCTTCGGCCAAGCACGACTCCCCGAAGGGGGGAGGCAACGGAGTACATCAGTCCCGCGGCAACTAGTCCGACGGCGAGCACAGAAACAGAACGTCATGGAAGCAATCGCAGTGATAACGATGCGAACGGCGGATCAGACAGCGTATCGCATATTGCTGTTTCAGCAAATGGCATGGCCAGCTATCATGGCCGCACCAGCACATTATTCGACGAAGGCTCTCACGACCGTGCTGACGAAACCCGTCCTAGTCCAAAAATGTCCGAAGAGTGGATTGAAAAAGGCCTCATTGCGGAGGCTACACGTCAGCGTCAACTTGAAGAAGTCAACGCTCGCCTAGGCAAGCTCGACTTTGACGGCGTAGAACCGGAGCTGGGATTCCACTTGTTGTCCCTGCATTGGAACCGACAGCACCATTCATTCCTCATCACGCATCGCCCCGCCTTCATGCGGGATATGGCATGTAAAGGGCCCTACTTCTCAAAGCTACTTTTGAACGCTATATACTTTAGCGCAGCAAAGTTTAGTCCACGGCACGAGCTGAGACGGGAACCGGATAACGTACGCACCGCGGGTTGGCGGTTTCGCGAAAGAGTACGCGAGCTTCTGGGTGGAGCTCTAGACAAAAGCGATATAACTACCATTCAGGCTTTGCTGATCATGACCAACTCTCTATTCGCGCTCGGCGATGAGCGCAGTGCTGCTTGGCTATATGCTGGCCTAGCTTTCCGTATGATCGTTGATCTTGGTATGCATGTCGAGGCGCCGAAACTGACGAGTCATCGTAAGTTCTCAGACGAAGATTCTGAAATTAGGAGACGTGTGTTCTGGGCTGCATTCGGTAGGTCCATTGTGCAAACTCGAAGACATACCGTTGACACGTAGGAAGTTGTCGACAAAATCCAGAGCTTGTATCAGGGCCGACCCGTGAGCATCAAAGAATCAGACACACTTGTTCCCATCAAATTTCTGGACACGTACGAGGAGTTCGAGCCCTGGACGCCTCTGGCCTACTCAAATCAACAGAGAATGGACTATCCGGGATCCCCATCATACAGCGTCTCAACATTCAGATGCTTGTGTGAGCTCTCGGTAGTCTTGAGTGATATTCTGAGTTCTATATACACAGAGCGAAGCTTCAATAAAACTCCAGGGGAGCTTTCGGCAAAGCTAGAGAAGATTAACTCTCGATTGTTGGCATGGCGCGATAAACTACCGGGACACCTCATTGCTAATGTGCAAGAAGCGTCCAATGTTCCGCCACCGCATGTGCTGAATTTACAGTGAGTAATTCTAAAAGTTTCGTGCTAATGTCAATATCTGATTGGGATAGTGCCTTATATCATGTACTCGTGATACTTCTACATCACCCCTTCGTGGTCGACGGGCATCTCTACCACACATCGCGCAAAATTTCTGCTAACTCACTAATGGCCTGTGCCACAGCCGCGAACAACATTGTTCAGCTTGTACGAGCGTACGACCGTGCCTTCAGCGTGCGGAGAGCACCGTACCTGATCTCGTACGCCACATACGTCGCTGCAACCATCCACGCGCGCATTGCAGCGAATAGAAATATCGGATCAGATGCACATAACAACCTAGGGACCTGTTTAGCTGTGTTCCGAGAAAATCAGCAGACCAATGCGGCTGTCCGACGTGCGAATGCCCTTGTGCAGAATCTCATGAAAAGATTAGGATTACAAATCCCAAGAAGCAGCGAAATCCACGTCGACGAGAGCACCACCGACAAAGAGACTCGAGAGTACCCAGGACCAGATTCGAACGGATTGCTGGGTCATGAACCCGTCCTGCAGGATCTCGATATCGATAGCATCATACAGAGCTTCGTTCGGGAACCCGAAAGTCCGCAGCTAAGCCGTACCACGCTGCCTGATAACATTGATACACTAAATATATCGTCATCCTCACAAAATCGCAGCGCTTTTGTCCCTCCAAATGTGCAGTCAAAACCCTATCACGATGCGAGCACATTGCCATACGATTCTAGTGGGGATTGGATGGTATCCGGTCAGCATGCATTGCCCGGCGATGGTACAGTGTCCGTAGAGGACCTGTTCTACGGCTTTAATAGCTCCGCTCTAGACAGCTTCCCGATTACGCCGGTTCTGGAGTGGGATGTGGTGTAAGCTTTTTAGGTTTTGATTGTGTCGCCAGCAAATCCAATAGCCCCCTCTACCTAAACGCTACTCCGGGACAAACGGAACAGTACGTGGGTCTATCTCTTGTATGACTATTAGAGAAAGGCTTTTCATGTCCGTACAGCCTTTTAACAAAGATAAGACATCCCTTCCTTTATCTAGAAGCTTAGCGCATTGTACGCATAAAAGTCGTGCTGTTGAAGAAGAGTTGTCGGCGACATCTACAACAGGAAGGAGGGTTGATGTACTAATTTCACGATGGTTAGTGTTGGGAGAATACACAGCTGGATTTCTTGTACGACACTGGAGTGAGTCGATGTTACCAGAGGTTGTGGGATTGTATGATACACGTTCAAATGAAAGGAGTAATCAAGGTTCTTGTAGGATTAGGTCTTCTTCCTTAAATCTTCGATCTCGGAGAGAATGCAAGTATCCCGTGTTTCGGTGCCTGGATTTGCATCTCTCAAACCCTCGCTTTTCAAATGTAGGCGCACAAAAGAAGCGAGCCGTCACCGCCACTAGCTGCGAAATGCTGCTTTTAAACTGTTCGTCAACTGATGTAATTTTCTAGCTTCGAGTAATCTCGTTCATTATCCTGAAATTTCCCTTGGAAGTTTGTGATAGCGACCTGCTCTCGCTGTTGATTCGAACTGCAAAGTCTCAACAGAAGGCTTTGAATTCACAAAATATATCACAGAAGTTCACTTAGAGTCTGATTTATCTTTCAATTCTAAGTTTTCGACGTAGCCAAGGGGTATGCGGTTCCACACGCCTACGTATGCATACCAATTCGCGGACCTATGCCCATAATTTCCATCCCCCTCTCGTGTATGAAACGCCCAAACGCCAACTCATGCAACCAAGCGCTAACATTTTTCGCATTCGTCCAGTGGAAGAGCCATCTACACGGAGAAAAACCAAGGAATGTACGACGGGTTAATCGCAGTCCAACAAAACGGAATCCCCTGCCCCGTACATAACCCATCCTCCTCGATCTTCCTTGCCTCATTCTTGTCCCCCAGGTCTCTCATCGCATCAAGATACGTCCTCGCCGCATCCCGGACTTCTCCCTCTGCAAACCGCCGCAAGAAATCCTCGCCGGAGTACGCGTGTGCAAGCGTACGCGGGGGGTCCATGGTCTGGTACCGCGGACGATTGAAGCTTGCGAGGAACCCAATGTACGTGATAGATGCAGTGGCATTTGGCAGGAATGGAATGACAGAGTCGATGCCTTTGGCGTCTGGAACGGGCTTGTACAGGCCGCCTGGGTGGAATGGGAGTGTCAATGAGGAACGCACGGGATCGCCGGCGTTGAGCGAGTGGTGCGCTACCTGAAGCCATGCGTTGTGCATCAGGACGTTGACGAGCGTCTTTTTGTCTGCTTTGGTGGGGAAATGCTGCACGGGGATGAGGCCTTGGGCTTCAACTTCGGGGCCGGTAGGGCCGCGGCGCACTTCTTCGAACCAGGCGCTGACTTCGTGGTCGGTGGTGACATGGTCGTCGGTGGCGTAGAAAGTGTCGATGAAGGAGGTGAAGAAGTCGCCTTGGATGCGCAGGATCTCGGAGGCGTCGTCCCAGAAGGGGAAGTGCTTGAAAGGGTATTTGCCGTCGGAGTCAACAAGGCCACGCGTTTTGAGGTCGGTGTGTAGGTAGTTGGGCTCGAAGGCACCGTAGGTGGACCAGTAGTTTGTGACGAAGTTGCGGCATCTGTTTTGTGTCATTACTCGCATTGTGAAGTTGTGAGGCGGAAGACGTACCCTATCTGACTGATGTGGAAGTTTTCATCCCAGTGACCCATGGGATTGAAGCACAGCGCTTCACCGACCCTACAAATGTTAGGCACGGACAAAGGCTCTAATGGGCAATAGCTTACGGTCGAGCAGAGTACGCTTGGTAATTGAGACGATCAAGTACAGCCATGATTGGGTGCTTATCGCTAAGCGTACGCATAGCCGCTTCATGGAGGGCCTCTCCTACGTTGTGAGTAGCCGTAAGATGATAAATCTGATTGAAAAACTGGTCTGCAACATTGAACATGATCTTAGCGAGAAGCCAGTCATTCTTGTTCTCTTCGAGAGGAGTGTAGGTGAGGTTTGCTCCGACGTTTGTTCGTATGCCTAGAGGGAGCAGGTTGCCGCTGTCGCCGATGTAGAAAAGTGCTGAAACAGGAGCTCCATACTTGTCGTTGAATTGCGAGGGCACGTAGGTCTCTTGGTCCGCTAGGTAGCTGTCTGTAGAACGTTGGTAAGCGCACTAAGGGTCGTGTTATACGACATCAGGTACTTACGATCAACTGCGAAAAGTTTCTCCGATTTGAGCAACTCTGCGACTGTCTTGCCCGAGATTTTTTTCGCCTCTTCATCAGAAATGTCGATGAGGGTTGTGTCCTTTTCAGTCGCTTTGTACAACGAATAAGGACGAACCAATCGCTCTCCACCAAAGAACGAGTCAAGAGTATAATTGGTCAAGGATCCAAAGGCAGGCTTCTGTGGAACCGAATTGAGCCACTGATCCTTGTAGAGAACGGTCGCGTAGTCTTCCAATGTCGCGAGACTCCCATTCTTCTGTTAATGAAGTGTTAGTAAAACGAGGGACAGGACAGAGATAGCGAATACTTACCGCCGCAATTGCCTTCTTGATCTCCGCAATATCTGCACCAATAGCAGCGGAGATGATGTTGCGGTCCACCTGCCACTGATCCCAGGCCATCGCTACTCGCTCTTCGCCTATCTTGCCCATAGGGAATGCTGCAGCATTCCCAATCTGAGAGATGTTGTACAGAAAATTCTCGTGGCGATAGGCAACCTCTTGCTTTCGATCCTCCAGTGCAGCATCTTTCTGTGGGATGCTCACAGTTTCAGTCCCATTGCTGTCGCTTTGACGAGTATTAAGAGCTGCGGCGTTGATTGGACCGCTCAAAGCTAGAATTAGCGAGAGTAAGGCGAGCCGATGCATCATGATTTCGAGGTAAGGAGAAGAAGCAATGAGCAACAAACAACCGTGTGAAGCTGAGGAGTTGAAAAAGATAGAGTGGAAGTACCGAGCTATATGGTAAACGAAGACGCCAGGACCGTGGACTCAGCCACATGAAGTTTGCCGGAAGCCGCGGCAGGTACCGTTTGCATCGCACCCAGGGACCAGGGTGAAAGTGAAAATTTCCATAGAAGCCGCAAACTAGGAAGTGCATCACGGACTCTGGTTGTCATGAGTATCCTCGAATTTCATACCAAGCATGGTTCGGAGTTGGTATAGCTACGCTAGAGAACCGTTGCTCGCCTAAGAGGCTAGCTGCTATGCGTCCGAGGAATTGATCGATTGCACCGACATTCCTCATAACGTTTGTTCAGAGGCTGTTTAGTGAATGGAGTCACGTTAGAATTAAGCGCCATTTGCTTAGAATGATTGATGGTCCATGGAAAGCACGAGGTAATGCTTGTTGGGAGATAGGCAAAAGTTGAGTAAAGTATTGATTGTTGAGGCTTCTTGGAGAAGCGGCTATAAACCTAGCCAGCTTGCATACATAAAATAAACAAAGATGAGCGTCTCTGCTAGGTGCGGCAAAGCACCGCTTCCGCCAACAATGCTTGGGTTGCCGCACGTGTAGTGCGGTTCTATCTGCTAAACATTTCACGTATTAGCATACTAACCATATATATAAGGTCTGCTAGTCAAAGAAAAACCGGCTTCTACTTTCAGCTATGATACTTTAATGAAGCGACATTCGCAGATGGTGCGATTTGTGGGTACAGCATCAAGTAAGCGACGCTAAGCCGTGTACCGCAAGTGAATTGAACGGAACGGCCGTCTGGCCCAAGCTCAAGCTCCCATCTTTCGAGATCTCCGATGTTTCATGTTATTTCGTGTATGTCACCAGCGAGATCGGTCTTTTCCATTTCTGAAAGCTACAGATCATCATCAGCCTCGGTTCTCATTGGCAATGGCGGTATGAAGTGTCTGTCATTGATCCGAGGAAATCTTCCAAAGTACAATCGCGAAGGGCCGGCTATACTTGACATAAGCTCTGAAGGATTTGGTATTAGCGTAAAAGCGTACACGCGCGGGGATGCCGAGCCACAATAGCCAAGATCGGTGTTGCAAAGGCCATGTGGAGCGGCGAAGGCCGATGGTGATGCATAGGGCCAGTACACTCTGACAAGGACCGTGATAGAATAAAACTAGGCTGCAATTGTTCTGGTCAAAGGAAGATATAGTAATAGGTGAGGTGGCTACGCAGTAGACGGTAGTTCAGAGCCGCAAAACGTTGTGCAAGGATTACACATGGGGGCCGAAGGCTTACCGGTCATGCTGATTCGTCTTTGGGATGCGGCTCGGATATTGGGAGCCGCAAAGAAGGTCCATGCGTTAGGGACCCTTCCAAATGCCGAATGTCGATCCTATAGAAGGATGGATCTGGCCTGTGAGTCTTCCTTTACGTGCGAGTGTTCTCGCTAGAACGCAGGCAGGTCATGGGCATGAACATGGGCATGACAGGGTGACTCACGGCCAGTATGCACGAATAAACAGTTGACCAAACCAATTGTAGAGGGGATGTTGATGCAAAAATCGATCCAGACGAGCTCGCGCTTTGCTGTGGTGAAGCGCTGGTAGTCACAATACTGCTGCGTGTGTAAAATCCATAAATATCTCCCTCGCGTTGCATCTCGAAAAGGCTCGCATTGATAATTCGTGTGAACGCTCAATACCGCTTGTACGCGATGTCGTGGACGCCTTTAGATGGAAGGACGCCCAACACTGAAAGAGGGCTGTGCCAAGACATCAGACGTCAGCCCCGATTTGACCCCATGTCCATTGTGGAGCCAGCCAACTAGACACCCGCAACCATCGTAGGAACATGGATATAGCTACTGCGTACTTCAGTATAAAGACAATGACAATAAATTTGCACCTTAGATGAGCAGATGCGAGGTAAGTTAAGGTGCGATAAGAGAGCTACGCTGGGAAAGACTTGTGAACCGACTATGCGCGCAAAGTCTGACTCATGTTAAAGTGCGAAATGCGAGAGAGCGATTAGGCTGAGCCCTGGGTGAGAAGTGCAAGGGAGAAAATTAGGCCAACGTGATCTCGTGAAGGCGCTTAGCAGGACGCTTCTAGTAGGGAGGGGCTTTGAGCAAGACAAACAATACGTCGATATATCTAATTTTCAGTCACCAGTATGACCATGCCACGGACACACTTCATGGACTGGACGCCAAAGAGGGAAAAGCACGACATTATAGGAAAATGCACAAAGACGTGGATCGAAATTATCATAGACCCTGAGTGCGGTTAGGCACAGTCAGGGCGCCCCTTCATAGTAGTTGATAGACTCGTGAGAATTAGTAATGTTTTCGGCCGTTCTACATTATTCCCAGCAATACCCAGATAGCCAACCCAAGCAAAAGAAAAAAGTGTATCTACAAAGAAATTCAAGCAAAGAACAACACCCTTCAACTCTTGGCATTGCCCCCAACAACCGCTGCCGTAATGCCTCCAAGGACGAGCCCAATACCCGCGCCCGCAGCCCTCCCGCTCGACGACCCCTCTCTCCGCACCGCATCAGGGAACTGCACATTATGCGGTTCTGCAATGCCCATCTGCCCTGCCGGCGCACCCTTGAGCTGTCCGTACTGCACGCGGCGCTTGCCAACCTCCTGTAGTACCTGGTCGAAGTCGCCATGCACGTTCTTGTACTTTTCAGGTTTGACAATGGGTGCGCCAAACGCCTCCGTGATTTCGAGCGGGCCGAGCGTGACTTTTCGCCCGAGCTGCCAGAAGCCCCAGTACACGGGCAGCACGAGGAAGACAGTGACGAGTGTGGCGACGAGCGCGCCGGCAACGTAGCTGAAGTTGGTGTTGTATTCTTCGACGATGCCGGTGACGGATGTGAGTACGGTTTGGCTGGGCATGCCCTTGGCGGCGCGCGCGTCGACGTCGGTGTTGGGCGCGCCGTTAAGGTAGAGGCCTGCGACGAAGCTGAGCGTGTTGAGCTTGCGGAGGAGGGATATGGCCGGGTCGTCGCGCCCGTTCTTGTCGATGTCGTAGTAGCATCGGTTGACGTCTCGCTTGTCGTCATCGGCGTAGAAGATGCTCTGTACTTGCGAGCCTTCGACTTTGATATCCCAGTCTTTGTCGTAGACGAGACTGGCTGAGGATCCATAGAGGTTGTTGAGCACGTAGGTGAGTGCGCCGACGGTAGAGACGTCGCCACTTTTTTCGTTCAGGTCGAAGTACTTAAGGACTTTCAATTGGTCAATTTGGTTTCCGTCTAAGACGGTGCCGAATGGAACATTGCTTGTCTGGTTAAAGAATTTGATGTGCGTGACGATGTTTCTCCCTCGCAGTTCCTCCTCGCTGGGAATCATGACTGTGACTGGGTACTCGACGACAGCAGGTCGGATCTCGCATGAACGTCGTGTGAGAAACCCAGGGCAGGACCCTTCCTGTTCACCACGATGGCTATCCGCATATAACATGTTGAGTTTAACACTAGCATAAGGGTTGTCTCTTGTCGCCCACGTGGTGTTAAATTGCACGTCCCATAGCGGGTACGATGACTGAACGCCACCTTGCTGACTTTGATGCTGCAAACCATAATCGATGTCCTCTTTCTCGGTGGAGCAGTCGAAGGCGAATCCGATACCCTTTATGGTCCCGGTGCATTCTTGTCGGAAAGGGCAACCGAAGAATGATGCTTTACCCTCAAGTGAGTCATGCACTTTGCCATTCGCAATCTTCCCGGTATATGCGTCGATGACGCTTGCCCATGCCGCATCAATAGTCTTGACTGTACCATTTTCGCTAGGTATTCCGCCACTGTTTAGAGGCCAGTCTGTAGCCACCCAAGCGGTTACGGAACTATTCATGTACGCACTCTGCTGTGTGATGACGGTCTTTGTTGCCTTCTGGAAAAGCGTGCTGTCGATGACAGCGAACTTGGTCATAAGGGCGGCCAAAGCAATCGCATTGAAATGTTTCCCCGACGTGATGACGGCGTAGAAACTATACGAGTAGGCGTGGTTGCGGTGTAAGGTGTCCAAGGAGCTCCCCTTCAGTGCCTTCCTCCACCACGCGACTGCCAGACCCTGACCAATTAAGGTGATTAGACCCAGGTTTTGCACTTGGTTTGCGATGTTGAGCAAGACGTTAGGCTGAACAGGATATTTCTCAAATGGCCAGTCTTTTACCCGTTTGTGATTCGAAATTCCAAGGATTGCAACAGCCATTGCGGTAGCAAACACAACCGTCATGAACCCCGCGAATCCGATCCAGGGGAACTGGTGTTTCCAGCCTGGCTGCCAGTCGATACCGTGGTCATGATCTTCCTTTGACTCCTCTACGTCCACTTGGTAATAGCGGCTCTTCGATGCATTTGTCGAGTCGTTCAGGCTGCTAACGGGGCTTCTTGATTCGCTTCTGTCTGTGTCCCTTTGGATGTCATCGAAGGAAGCTCCGGGGTTGGTTTGCCGCTCCATTATTGTCGTTACTGTAGACTCTCAACCGGACGTTCGAGTCGCTGTTGATCGGAGAAGGGACGAAGAGGGAAGAGGGAAAGCCCAAGTGGATATCCACATGGCGCTCTTGAATGCAATGGCTCAGCCCCCGAATCCAACAGTGTGCATCTGCCAACATAGTGTCTGAGCATGCATGAGCTGAAATTTGTGAAGGCTGAAGACAGCGCCGAGCCTCGTCCAATTCAAAGATGACCCGTCTCGGGCTGGCCCCCATGGCTGCATTGAGGCGTAGTGTGGTGCTAGCTGATTGGCCGTTGGGAAGGACCAAGACTGAGTGTGCTGAATCATCTCAGCTACGCCCTTTTGCGCCACGGGAGACTGCCTTTTCGTAGGCAGACTGCGAGTTGACGGAAAAGAAGAAACCAGGGCTCGCTCATGAAAGTGACATTTGGGGCCACTGATTACCGCAACATGCTACGAGGTTACTTAGTGAATGTTTTCCAGAAATGGAAACGCACTTGTCAGCGGTCGATCATCACCTCCATCCAAATGGCACCAGTCTAAAAGCGGAACCAGGATCGGCCCGAGCTGATTGAAGGATGGATCGCGAACGCGATGGCTGCATCCTACAATCGGTAAGCCTCTTGCCTAGTTCGGCCCGTGGGAACGTGCGTCTATTCACTTGGTTCTCTATCAAAAACGTCCGTTTGCGGTTGCGCGACCTGCAACACAAGGCATGTTCTCCTCTTTACACGGAGTTAAGTTCTGTCCTGGGCTAGCGTTTGCGATGTAGATCTCCGGCATGACGTCACGCTAACTCGGGACCATCGAGAATGAAATCTTCAAAGCAACTTTCCACTCTCCACTTCGACCTCCAATCTCTCAAAATCAATCATCATGGCACCCAAAATTCTCTTCGTATTGACCTCCCACAACAAGTTGGGCAATCTCGACAAGCCCACGGGCTGGTATCTTCCTGGTAAGATTGCGCCATACCAGCGCGGGGCATCCGCTAAGAGTTTGCAGAACTCGCCCACCCTTACCACGTGCTTCACAAAAAGGCGGAGATCACAGTAGCATCGCCAAAAGGTGGCGAAGCACCTCTCGACCCGGCCTCCGTAGAAGCCGCAAAAGATGATGTCTCTGTGAACTTCCTGAAAAACGACGAGCAGGTCTGGAAGAACACGCAGAAGCTCGACAGCTTCGTCGGCAAAGCCGGCGACTTCGACGCAATCTTCTATGTGGGCGGCCACGGTCCCATGTTCGATCTTGCCGATAACCCGACTTCCCAGCAGCTCATCAAGGAGTTCTGGGAGGCGGGTAAGATCGTGTCTGCCGTGTGCCATGCGCCGGCTGTGTTCCATGATGTAAAGCTTTCGGATGGAAGCTTACTTGTAGCTGGAAAGGAAGTCACAGCCTTCACGAACACTGAGGAAGAGCAGGTTGGCCTGACGAAGGCGGTGCCCTTCCTCCCCGAAGACGCCCTTCAAAAGGCTTCAGGTGGGAAGTTTGTCAAGGCAGCTGAGCCTTGGGGCGAGAAGGTTGCGGTTTCTGGGCGTCTTATCACAGGTCAGAATCCTGCGAGCGCGACAGGCGTTGGAGAAGCTATCGCAAAGGCCTTGGGCATTTGATGAGCGGACAATAAGGAATACCAGATAATAAGAATCAAAAATTTGCAACCTCTACTTCCTAATTGCCTTCTGGTGTATAACTTTTGATCGTAGTTCTGTCTGAGCGTTTTCAAGGAGATTGGCAACGCACTCTGACTAAGATTGCCTAGTGTTGGGCAATGACACCTCTCGGCATAACATGAACAATCATCTCATGTTTTCGCTATTGCCCTCGGCAATACGAGAAAATTAAGGACCTCAGTGTGCCGAGGAAATGCATCTTTCCCCAAAGTACTTAGACCCGCCCCACAGTATGTCTACAAATTTGAGTACAAGATACCGACATCACTGCTACTTGACTACTCCAAAAAAATGTTTGGTTCGGGGAATATAGCGCTTTCAGCATACAAGTGCAAATTGTAGAATCTCGCCTGCCTGCGTCTTGTCCCACAAAGGAACATCATGATCGAGCATAATCGGCCAATGCAATGCATATCAGTGCTCATAGTGAAGAGCTCCAATGAGTCCTTAGATCAAAATTGAGCTATTGCATATACCATCAATTAAGTGTTCAATAAAAGTGCTTAATGGTAAAAACTGCGCATGCGCATTGATGAAGTATGTACGAGAATCAAAGTCGTAACAAGCCAAATTCCCCCTTGCACTACGCGAACTTATCCTTGTTAAAAGTAACAGCCCCCTTCCACGTGAGCCCGTTGTCAGACGTCGTGAATCCCTTCGACGTAGATCCAAACAAGCTCAACGTATTCCCGAAATTCTTGTCGGCAGTGTTTAGGGTGACAGACACATTGGACCAAGCTGTAAACGTACATAATCAGTGACGGCCCCTTGTCGACTAGATGTTACAGATTACTTACTATAAGCGGCCAGGGTACCGCATTTTCCAGAGAAGCACTCATTGGCGCCGATCAAGTACTTCGGGTTCTCGCCAATGTTGCTGTTGGTGATCTTAGACACGACCGCGCCGTTGATAGATACCTTCTGGGAGACGGTGCCGGAGGAGACAGTGCTGATTTCGAAGTCGACTTTGGCGCCGTTGGCAACGGCAACGTATGGCTCGTCCGTCTGACCACCTACTCACACATCAACCTCCGACTTGTAAGCGTAGATGCAAGAACTTACTCGGCAACAGCGTACTGGCCACGACGCACCATGCGTTGTTGGCTGCGGGACATCCCTGTGCTGCATTGTCCGGCGCCCAGTTGAACAATGGTTGCATGAGCGGTATATTGTTATCGGTCTGCGACGCCGAGATGCCGATCCAGATACTGGCCCAGCAGTCGCTCTGCGTGAAGTCGGTAGGTACGGGGGGTGCGACCACAGAGTAGGTGACTTTTTTGATGTAGTTTGAGCCGGTTGTGGGGCCCATGTAGACTGTGTCGCCGAAGTGCCAGTCCTCATCTGCTGTGGCGCCCAATGCCAGTGCCAGCATGGCGAGAGGAAGGGAGAAGGAGCGCATATCTACTGCGTTGGGGGAATGTAAGAAGAAAATGAGTGATGAGAAGAGAAGGTTATAGTGAATGAAGAGTTGAGAGCGAATTGTAGATGTGGACTTCTTACTGTTTATATTTCATTACATAGGAGGACGCGGCTGCTCGGATTTCGAGCGCTATATTGCTCGAACGAAAAACATCCGTTTTTGTGCATGAAACATGGCGAAACAATCGCGGCCCGCAGTACGATAGCTCGGTTCCCACCAATCGTGTCGCGTGCTAGCCTTTAGCTATCTAGACCCGCAGCTTCTCATATTATGCGCATACTAATTTATGTTCACCATAATAGAGTGGTAGCGTGAGAATATTAGAATCTATAGTTGGGACTGGTGTGAAAACTAGCACGAATTTTCAAGAGTTGCCAGAAATGCCGCAGGCTTTCATAACTTGACACCTTGTCTATGCATCAACCCTGGTTAAGGATGTACATCAACACATTTCATCACACGTTCGAATACCAAGCATACGAGAAGGCAGCATATTGGCTTCATTTATATATGTACATGATGAAGTTAAAGTAGTAAGAATATAGACAAGAATAGAAGCGTTATAGAACAAGTAGACGCGGGGCATGCTTAATTGACACCGGCCTCTGCCTTCAACCACGCAACAAACTCCTTGATTGTGAACTCATCCGGTAGATCAGTACCAGCAGGGGCACTGGTAGCCGAAGGAGTGGAAGATGCAACGGGCGTAGACGCGAGGAGAGTAGACGAAACGGCGGGTGCAGAGGCAATAGCAGAGGACGAGGCTACAACGGTAGATGAAGCCACTGAAGTCTCAACGGCTTCGGCTACAGTGGACACGGATGACGAAGCTGCGTTGGCGGCGCTGGACGAAGCGGCAGGAGTCTCGACAGCGGCGGAGCTAACCGCGGTGACCAATGTAGAAGGAGCAGCTTGAGACGAAGAAGCCGGAGCAGCACTTGAGGCGGGCACGGCGCTCGAAGCTGAGCCCGACTCGCCGGAACCTCCGGAGCCGCCAGGGCTAGCAACAGATGTGGTGAGCTCGCCGCTCTCCACGTACACACCGCTGAAAAACCAATCCTCGGCGCCATCGGCGTCGTTGCTTCCAGGGAGGCGAAGAACACCTAGATGCCAGTCCGCACCATTGGACGAGGTGCTCGCATCAAAGGGACCGGCGGTCTTGGTGAGTGCGTCGCTGCCGGTAGAGTGGTAGAACGAGACTGCGCCGGCGTCGAAGTCGATCTCGTACGCGACGTTGTGCCATTCGTCTGCGACGAGCTCAACGTCCCATTTGGACACGCCACCGACGTGCCACTGCAGGTTGGTGTTGCTGCTGCCCGAGGCGCCGTACTTTAGCTCGGTGAAGTGGCTCTCGAAGAAGGCAATTTGGTGCTCGTTGGTCGCAGTCGGAACGTTCTCGGCCGCAGTCTTGATAGAGAAATGGTAGTACACTTTGCCCTTGTTGATGGCGGCAGTAGTCTGTGGAATGAGTTCGGTCCTGAGCATGGTCTGGCCATTCCACTTGGCAGTCTCGTCGATGGTGATCTTGACGCCCTGCTTTGAGCCTGTGTCGGCCGGGTTCTTGAACGTAGTGTCGAGGTTGACGTAGTCAGTGACCGGGCCGGAACCGTGGATGTAGTACTGGTAGGAACCAACGGGATTCGAGAAAGACCATTTCTCGAGGTCCGCACTCGACGTCATATCATTGAATCGTCCATCCCAGAGGATTTCTGTGAAAGCCGTCAGCCTAGATGATTCAGCAGAGGACGGCCGACTCACCAGCAGACACAGCGCTAGCGAGCGCGTTGAAGAGAGCAGCTTTAGCGAACATTTTGAATGTAAATGAACAGAGACCAGCTGTATGAAGAAAAATTTCAAGAGCAGAACTGAAAACGAGAGACGGTAGTGGGAGATGAATGGGAGCAGAAGGTACGGATGCGCAATATGAATGAAGGGCCCTCTCGAATGAGAGAACCCTTTCTTGCCTAGCTTAGAAACAGTAGATCATCCTTGCGCATCAAAATGCAGGAAACGAAACACCATCGCAGTGTTTCAGTATGCCAGGCGAAGCTAGATCGAGCACGTTTCAATGCTTAACCGCCGCTATAGAGCTGCCCAGCGGCTAGATACCATGCGAACAGGGCGCATGGTCGGTAGCGAGTCTCGCGTGTGCAACGGGAACCCGACATCGTGTACGAATTTCCTGGTGGCTTGCAACGACCCGTTATGACAGGATGCTAAATCTTGACAGCCGTTAGAGGTTGAAAGCGAGGGGGTGGGCTAAGCTATATGTGCCAGTAGCTTGGTCCATAATTTTCTCGTTGTGGTTTGGCGCATACGGTTTGGCGTTGTGGACTGTCCCCTGCTCATAAAACCCTGCGTCAAGCCGGAGAATCTTGAGCCGAGACGGAGATTAACTGGCATCATCAGAAAACCCCATTGCCTCATTTAACATTTCACTTGCGCGCAGACTCTTCATGCGTTGGTTTCCATCTCGCGGTGTAAAGTGTAGTGTTTCTCAATTGTTGGATTAGCCAGCCTTGCGACAAGAAGCTGTCGAAGGGTACATCGTAATATTTCGTCGATGGAGATGTCGCGCGATCATGACTATCGATCACGCTCAAGAAATAACTTGCCTAGAAGGGCCGGATGTAAACATAACTTGTTCATGAGCAGAACTACTGATAAAAAAAAATAGAAGCGTCATTGTAGCCTGGTGTCTGATGCCATTTACATGAGCATGTTGCAAATCGAGTGTCACCACCACGAAAATACTCCAAAGCTAAAGTTCACTGAACGCACTTCCAAACTCATGTATAAATACAAAACCACGATATCGCCGTCGTGATGAACAGAACCGCGGCAGGCTTACAATAGTAGTCATATTAATCTAAAAGCTATTATGCTAGCAAAGCCAGCCAGCAACACAACTCACACAGCTGCGAAGTTTAGGTCCAACCTCACATACATCTATATATGAAGACAAGAACATTCACGAGTCTAAGCCCCGTCGTTCAAACCCAAAGACATTACAAGAGCGGCGAAAATCGCTCAAGCAGAGAAAGTCTGCAGTGCCCAGTATTCCGCATTCGATACGAGACCTATTCTACTAGCACTCAAGGTTTCTTTTCTTCATGCGAGATCTATACCCCTTAGGACGTATCGAACAACTGAACATAAATTGCCGTGTTGCTTGCAAAAACCTCTACGCCATCAACACTCTGTCCACACATCAAGTCCATTCCATCAATCCTCGACTCTACAATCTGTTACGCAGAGAGTCAACCCCTTATGATCCCCGCTAATGACCTCGTCGCCCACAGGACCCGCTCTACATAAGCGCGAGAGCTACTTTGGAGATCAAGGTAGCAGACTGCGATCAAGCCGCGGCGCATGAAAAAACAGAGGCCACCACTCCACTATATCCCGCGCTGATCGCAGAGCCAGACCTAAAGCTCAAATTACCTATCTAGGCACTTCCAGAGCGAAGCGTGGATTCCTGGGCCGGAACTAGGGTCCGTTGACTTCGTGGCTGCGATGTGGGTCGTGCCGTGGGTGGGACCGAGACTGTACGGTCCCGGCGTCCAAGTGAGGGGCGAAGATCCTAGGAGGGTATAATTGATGTGGTGATTGTGAAGAGAGAGGTGGGCTGTCCTTCGCTGGAGAGGTGGGATGCTTGTGGAGACGGTCTTATGTGTGCACACGCTATATGCTTGAGGCTGCTTTTCTTGACCCACGTACAGGCCATGACTCGCATTCTGCAAAAAGATCAGCCTTGTTGAATCCACAGACTAGTTCTATAAATTGAAGGATTAGGTCCATAATCTCTTTACAAAATTTACTCAGACGTTGTACAAGGTGTTCCTCTACAGTTAACAACAAGACACATTACATTAGCAACTAAACATATAAACATATACCCCGCCCCATCAAAGCCCTTTCGCGGCCTTCGCCCCATCGACAATCTTCTTCTTCTCTGCGGCCGTATACACCCCCGCCGCCACAAACGCATCCGCAACACTAGTAACCTTCTTCACGAATTCTTCTTGCGATGCGAAGGGAGCTCCGTCCCACAGCACGTCGAGGAAGGTCGGACCGTCATTTCCTGGGCTCGTGACGCCCGCAACAGGAATATCGTAGTTCGGCAGATGGTCATTGCGCTTGCGATTCGGTACTTTTGTGTCCACGCTCCCGAAGACAACCGAGGGCTCGACGCGGCGGAAGTATGATGAAGTAGCCGAATTGTCGGAGATGTAGTATGGCCGCGCCGTCACTTTGCCGCTTGCAGAAGTAAAAGTAAAGATCGGGTCACCAGCAGCCGTTGTCGTCCGCGTGCTCGCGGACGCGTAGTCGCCATCGAGTTTGAGACGCTGGTACAATGACAACTCGTGGTAGCTCTGGTTGCCCGACGACGTACCCAGTGTCTGGAGGAGGATGGGACCCCACATAAGTGCCTGGGTGTCTGGGCGGTCGAGCGCGCGCTCAGTGCGCAGGGTGAAGGGCATGTGGACTTCGATTACGTCGCCGGTTTTCCAGGTCCGGCTGAGTTTGAGGTATGTGCTTGGCTGTGCAGTCTCTTTGAGCTGGACACCGTTGACGGCTACGGAGAAGCCTTTACGAATCCAGGCTGGGACGCGCAAGTTGATGTCCAGTGGACCGGAGCCGGTGATGGTGAGCTTTGTGGTGTCGTTGCGCGGGAAGGCAGTATCCTGCTTGACGACGAAGTTCTTCTCAGACCAGGTCAAAGTCGATGGGATGTATAAGTTCACCCAGAGTGCCGAGCCGTCGGCTGAGCGCAGGTAGACTGTTTCTTGGTACTTTGTGTGACTTTCCATGCCGGTGCCTCCGCAGCATGTACCTGTGTTGCCGTAGTCGCGGATCGTGCTTGGAGTGAGCGGTTGGAAGTATGTGAGAAGAGGGTCGGTTTTACTCGACTGATCGGCGCGTGAGCCGGTGATCATATTGAAGAGACCGCGCTCGTAGTTGTCCATGTAGGTGGCATTGTGCTCGTGGAAGAACAAGTATCGGGCTAGTTTGAGCATGTTGTATGTAGTGCAGGTCTCTGCACCGTTTTGGGCGATCGCGTTGGCGATATTGTCTCGGTTCTGGAACAGCTCGGGATTGTTATTAGAGCCGGGATAGTTTCCTCCAGTGCCGCCATGAGCGAACTCGCGGTGTGGCACGACCCAGCCATAGAAGTTCTTTGCGGCAGTAAAATACTCTTGCTCCCCGCTGTGCTCATACACGCTCATGTACCCGAGAAACTGAGGTACATGAGTATTAGCGTGCAGGCGTTGGGCGCGACGCCGTCCGGGTATCTTGTCCGCCGGCACCACGAGTATGTCGTGGTCCTGAACTGCTGCACCGAAGAGCGACTCCCGGTTGTCGAAAGCTTTGCTCGTCTCCAAATGCCGCGCGTCGCCAGTCAATTGGTAGATCTCTGGAAACACCTCATTCGCTCCTCCGAACTCTCCGGCAATGTACAGGTCCCACATGTAGTTGAGATCAGATCTAGTAAGATTCCCGGTGTAGCCAGGCTGATTCTTATCTCCCACGGTTAATGCAAGATGTGCCCAGTTGGCCATCTTCACCACTACGTCAAGTGCTTTCGTGTTGTTGGTGTTATAATACGCATCCAACAGCCCCCTTATGATCTTGTGCTGCGTGTACCATGGCGCCCAAGTATTTTTGTTGAGATCCGCTCCATAAACGGCCCAGCGTGGTGGTCCAAGTCTCAATACTGTATCTTCCGGAAGCGCTCCAAGATATCCGGGGTGTGTGGGAACCCATGCCGCTGCATCATTGGCTTCTGCGTTCGCCTGGTTGGTTTTGTTGCCTTTCATGCGCGCAGTAATTGCATCCTGGCATGCGGCAAGCTCGGTGACCATCCAGTCCAGCTTGGTCTTGTAAACCTTTTCGCCTTGGTCAACGTAGGCTTGTGAAAGTGCTGTCATGTAGTGACCGGTCCAATGTCCACTCAGCAATCCTCCATCCTCCCAGCCGCCAGGCACTTCGACACCACTGGGATTCGGTCTGCCTGCTTGGTTGTTGAAAAGAACAAGGAAGCGACGCTCATCATACGCCTGTACAAACTCCTTGATGCGGTCCCGTTTCTCCTGGAGCAAGCCACGGCCCAGCTGTACCTGGTCGAGCCGGAACGGTCGCACAGGCGCAGTGCCTCCCGGGCCGTAGTCTTCGGTCGCATGGGCCGAAGCCATTCCAATGCTGGCTATTGCGGACGCTCCCAGAACGAAAAGTACCCGCAGGGGGTTGAAGCGGACTTGGTTTAACCGGGCCATGGTGAAAGATAGCGACCAAGCGCAAGCTGACCCCGCTAGAACGTCGACATGTCTTTATACCGCCCATCGCCTCCCCACATGCCCCTCTTGCAGACTCTCTCTTCCTCGCTGGTGATCTGCGACTCAATCAATTGTCGAACATATGCGGAAGGAGGTCGATATAGTCAGGGCAGACTAGACAGGTGGAGAGAAGAACCTCTGCGATGCAACATATGGAAGAAGCCATGCCGAGGATCCCACCAATGAGCACCGGCGACGTGCTACACTATCGCGATGTACGTGCGTATTGTCTGCTTTTCCATTAGTCCTTCCAAGATATCACCCGATTTGCCTGCAGGGCAGCGGCGATCATGGAGCCTCTGGCAGACCAGGAGCTCGGCTAGGAAAGGGTAGTTGTTGCTTTGAATCGAAAGGGATGTATCTTTGGCCTCTTCGCAGCGCAGAGACCGTCACATGGTCTCCCTTATCACTAGGATGGTGCCCAAAGTGAGTGTGGTCGGCTATATTGTCCCGATAAGAATTCGAATGATTGCAGCGATGTTAACATGTTGAGTGTGCGGGGTACGACGACACCAAGTGCAGCCTAGCGCACCCGTCGTCTTTGCTCGCGCTGGAAGGCTTCTCGGAGCAACATCTGTAGATATTGTAGTGAATGCCGTCGAGCGCCTTGTAGATGACGGTGATGATATTTTCGCAGTGCGCAACTTGGAGTGTGCTGATGTACCCATACGAATCTGAGTTGGAGGACGTCGAGCTGGAACAAAGGACTGGAGTTCAAGACTCTGTTCTGGAAATCATTTCATGTAGCAATGAGACCCTACATATCGGACGAAGAATTGGAGGAGTAGCTGTATCTGTTCGATGGCTCTACCTGCTCAGTCGACGGTGTGTGCATGGACGCTATTTTCATCAACAATTCGAAGAGCACACGATGGGTCTGTCCAACAAGATTCATTTGTCCAAAATCTCCCGCCATTGTTGATACAGACGTGCCGAACGGTGGCCCCCCTCACAGTGCATCTGCCAATCTGAGAAGCTTTGTTCGCTCCGATCGGTGTGCAGCTGCATGGTCCGAACAGTAAGCGTACATTGCGGCAATAATGTTAGTTGCATGTCGCCAGTCGCAGGGTGATCCTAGTCAGATCCTCTTCGTCGATACAAGACTCTAACGGGCAGTTTGAATGAAACATTGCCAATACACAGAGGTTAGGCGTTTTCTCTAGCAATTTAGCAAGGTGCCATGTATGGAGCCCGAAGGTGACGTCATGGTGGCTTAGTCATACCATGAAGCTATGCACACGGGCGGCCTCCAAAGAAGCGTCCTTCAGAAGAGCGCGACATTGGAACGTCGCGAAAAGCCATACATCCTCATTGCGCAAACGACACGGCGAAGCGTTGCGCTTGACGGTGTTGTCGTAACCGGGCGCAGAGGCGGAGAAGCTACTCCGGCAAGAGTGGGCCTGAAGCACATTGCACGACAACGACGCCGCATCACGAGGAAAGAGTTTGCGGTCTTCAGCATGGTGGATACGCTCTCTCTTGATGCTCCACGGAGGAGCCGGGCATGGGAGACGCCGGAGTTGGGGTAGAGCGCAGGCACGTCGTCGCTCACAGCACCATTGACGGCCCAAGGTTCGCATACGTTCGAGGACGAGGCTGGCACTCGAAGACTGACTTCTCCTGGGGCTGCGCAAGACGGTGACTGCGCATCTGTTGTCGCAACACAACGGTGCTGGTGGTGTTGCATGCTCTGCGTGCTCTGCCATCGGCTCCTCAGCTCCTCAGCTCCTCACCTGCCCTTCCAGGCGCCGAGGCCCCGCTTTCTTGGGCGCCCGGTTTCCCTTCCCGCCCACTGGCTTCTCGACGCTCACTGATTCCTCCACCTAAACAACACCGTTGCCATTCGTCGCAATTGGTGTCGTTCATCGCTCACTCGCTGTCTAGGTCGCGCATGCCTGCGGCCATGGAATCTCTTGCGCGTCGCCATTTTTCCTCGTATTGGTCGCGCACACTTACCCTCTCCACCCAGCCATTGCTAAAGTCTAGCGGATGACCTATTCTTGCTCGACATGGCCACTCTCCACGACACAAAAACTCCACTGACTGCCGACAATGTCTCCGCATGGGCTCGTTCAAACTTCCCAGACTCGTACGAAAAGCTCTGTAAAGCGCCTGATTCTAAGTGGCTCGAGTTCGACGTGAAGAATTCAAAGAGCATCGGCCCCGATAGAGCTGTCTACAGACATCTCAAGCGCACAGAACACAATCGCCTGCTCATTGTAGGCCGCTATGCGCCGGGTCCAGCGAGTGAGGAGCCATCAGATAAATCAGACCGCGTCGCTGCCCATGTTCATGCTGATCCGGCCGAGGTTAGGTTCTTCCGTATCGGTAAGGCTGAAAACGGGTCTCGTCTACTGGAAGACGTGAACTCGACGAGCGCCGTGGACTTTGAATCACCTTTCTGCGACGTCGGTGATGGTCAAGGAGATCACAGGGCTGGCCATCGAGTGACTGCGCTCATTGAATGGTATTTCCTCGACGCTGGGCACGTGAAAGAGCTGGCGCGGTCTGATGGCGATCCGAGCAAGTTTACGAGGAACTTCCGACAGGCTTGTTTGTGGGTGGGAAATGGGGGCAAGCAGCCGATGGAACTTCTCCCGCGACGCCCCTCGGGTGTGAACATGGATGAAGATACGAAGGTCATAGCTGTGAGGCCTAAACGATCATCCACTACCACTTGTGAGTATAACATCGCCTTGGATTCAGGAATCAAATGCAACAGAGATGTTTCCGAACCAGAATCAACTATGCCATAGCTAACGTTCCCAACTAGCGGGAAATTACAGGAATTCACCTATCGACAACTTTCGATCGCCCCTCAAGCGCTCCACAACCGACTCAAATCAGATCAAGCGGCAACGGGATGAAGATGCTCCGTCACGACCGACAAAACGTCGCACGCTTAGCGAGCAGATTACTCCCGCGACAGTGAGTCACCTGCAAAAATCGACATCAATCCCGTCGAGCCCAAGGTTCGCAACTCTCGACGACGCCGAACGTGTCAACAGAGCGCTTGGTTCTCGAATCATCGATCTCAACGCGCGGTATACCGACCTCAAATTACAATGTTACGAGGTCGCAACTAGACAAGAGGTCCTCGAGGAAGAACTTGGAGTAGTGCGGAAAGAAGTGAAGAGCTTGAGAACACAACTTGAAGAAGCAGAAAGAGAAATGGCGAAGCTAAAAGCCGAGGTCGAGGGGGGTAGCAATGGGTCGGGAAGAAGGCCTCAGAGGAGATGAAGAGGTGCATCTCGACATGACGAACGTGCTACGTCGCATTGAAATGGAGTTCACACGGCCGCGTTTTTTTTTTGGAGTACCCGTTTCTCATTGCATTGTTTCACATCAAATACCCTACTGATGCTTCTGCACGCTACCCTTTCCATTGAGCATCTTGCATGGACCGTTGGCGTAGTGAGACGCACACTGGAAGACAACCTTTACAACCAGTCCTCTCCCTATAGCACTCGAAATCCTTCCGTAAGCAGGAGCTGCATCCGATACTACCTAGGCTACCCGACGGTTCCCGCAATGACACTTCTTTAACATACGGCCCGCACCACTATTCAAATGGCGTGGAAGATAGATCCTCGACCAAAATTAACCGACTGTCCTCCGGGTCGCTAACGAATGAGCCGGAGACCTGTCAGCGAAGAACGAAGACTCTTGGGATGGGATCGATAAGGCCAAGGAAATCCGTGACAGAGCTCTCGCCACCGCGACGATGAGGTGGCTCCTGGGGAGTTGTCTGCCTTGTCGCTAGAAGATGATTTTATATTACCCACGTGCACGACTTAACAGACGAGATTTGGAAGGACTTGTAGCGCGTAAGGGTAGACGCGTGGATGGATATCTGCATTGGCGCCACCATCCACACCTGCAGACTTCTCGTGGATCCGTTCGCCCTAGAATACGCCACATAGCGACGGACGGTTTCAAAATTTGGGCTTGGAACCGTGACTTTGGTATACCCATGGCGAGGCTTTTGTGTTTTTCAGGCGTATATCTCTCGAATGCGTGAAGATACCCCCTTTCCCGCTTCCTTCAGATCACGGCCGTGTTCAGATGTACAGAGTGTGGGAGTGTGTGTGTTTGGGGCTTGCATTTGCATGATCCGGACATTGGATGGAAATTGTTTTAGTCGTCACCCGGAGATTCTAGCTATCTTCGTATTGTAGGCGACTTGTTTGAACCACTTCGGGGCTAGCAAAATGGAGGGGGGGAATGGTGCTGCCCTAGTAGTGGAGGAGACATTATCTATTTACTTTTATAACTATCTACGACTACTGTTAATGGTCTATAATATGTCTGATAGTTTACTTACCTCTCCTATATCTCTAGAATTTTTATAGATTAATTTGGCATATAAATTGACCTCTATTGTGAAGCTAGCTGGCTGTTACCTATGAGTTCGTCTAACTGGCTAATCTAACTTGAGGTGGGGAAGGGCACAACACTTATAACACACCAATAGCTACCCTGACTACGCCGGTATCATAGTTACCGTACTCCGTGACGACCGATGATTTACGATGGCTCAGCCTTATCGCCGTTCACCTCGATTATGCTCTTTTGCGTACTTACTAGATCTTTTGATAAGCCTTCAATCTCCGGCTGATTTATATCTGTAAGGTGAACATGAGTGCCGCTCCTCTACTTGGCAGACATCAGCTTCCGTTCTGCGCGATGATCGGCGGGTTGAGAACAAACCTTTCACAACGGCAGCAGACCTTTACCTGGCCCTTGGCATATCGAACCTCCCAGTCTGGCTAACTCATGTATTGAGGAAGCGTGTTACCAAACCATAAAGCCGGCCACGGAGCCTTTGCCTTCGCTCAAATAGGCGAAGCACAAATGGGTCAAGCAGTTGTTGTGAAAAGGGCGTCAAGCTTGACCGACCAATATGGGCAGGTTGATAGGACAACTTCACACAACATTTCAATCAGTCCTGCCTCGAATTTCGGATTTTGAGTTACACACCACTCCTGAGACGTGAGAACATTATCAATATCCTTGGGCTATGTGCAGAGAATATTCCAGGCACACCCTCCCTCTCTTTCGGTTTGGAATATGCGGATCATGGCACTCTCGACTGTTATCTTAGGGATAACTTGAACCAAAACCAAGATGGACTTTTGAGTTGCAACGAGCTATTTTTTGACACTTGGGATTTCCGGTGCTTTCAATAACCTTGATGATATTTTATACTGGTTGGAACAGGCCGCTATGTTCGGATCCAAGAAGTCCAAACAATGGCACCCCCGAATTAGTGGTTCGCTTCGAGTCCGGTATCCACGTACTACCTATCGCTCTTCGAGTGAATAAGTTCACACATACCGACCGGAGATAGCAGATGAGCTGTATTTGGTTTCGAAAATTTGACTAGAATTGACAGATGGGAGCCCATCCTTCTATCCAATGACTCAACTTTCCTAATCTTGGGCTATATATTATTCAACCATATATGTAATTTTTATGAATCAGCAGAAATTATGGATCTGTTCATTGTGGCTTAGACTAGGCACTGTACCCGCCTTATGGACCTGATACAATATGTTCCCCGAGATGTCTTATCGACGCAGGGCTCTAGTCCAGTGCGTTGTGGATGCTAGATTATCTCCTACGATTAAAAGGTCCCGAGAGAGTGCATATCGACCTATTACTCCAATTAGTGTATCAGATGCGTCTAGATCATTGGAGTAGTTCGCAGGCGCTTTTGCAGCAGCTTTTAGTAATCCCGGCACTTGCAAAGCATATCGACGCAAAGATTACAGAGGTCGTCACTCTATTGCAGAAATGCGCTGGGCTCTACTCTCTAGCCTGTAGGAAAAGCTGGGCAGATGTGTTTGTTAGTTTCGAATATCAAAGCAGGGTTTTCTATCCTCTCCAATTTGCCTGCGTTACGGGGAGGTTCTACCATACTCATACAACAAATGAAGAAAGAGCAGCAAAGGTAGAAAGAGCGATGAAAATTGCCATTTTGCTGCTCAGACAACATCATTCGAGAGGGGATGGGCTGTTTCAAAGAATTACACAACTTCATATCAATTCGTATGTTGGCTTAGTGGAACAACGAGGACAACCCCCTTTTGCAAATAATTCAGAAAAGGTGGGGCAATAGCCAAGTCTACAAGAGAATGTCACGCCAGCTTCTTTCGCTGAGGAAGACACCTCGGATGATATATACGCTATAAAAGAGGCGTTTGGGCGTATGGACTAGGTTTATGCTACACGCTCGTGGGATGGTTCATCCTTAGGCAATATCTGCAAGCTTGCTATGAAATGGTATCCCTCAAACCTTTAAGTAGAGGAACAAGTCACGATAGACCATCTACTCTTGTGTAATTTCCTGGCGTATCATCTTGTGCTGTTAACATCCGGGTGTTCGCTGCTCCCTGTCTAGGTTTAGCTTGACGGACTTCGAGATGGCTTTCTCTAAACCCGATCCTGGCGTTACGTTAATTCTCCATTCTAGCCAGGATTTTACCATGTATAGCGTATCCTAGGGTGACTTGCCCGGATCTGGCTACCGGACTTGGAGGTGGCGGTGCGTTATTTTGTTATTTCCGAAGATAGCGCGAACGCGATAAGAAATACAAACTCTTCGCTCTCGCCGGTGCCATTCCTGCACCCTCTCTCCCATTGCGACATGCTTCCCTGCTAACAACAGCGACGCTGGAGGCGTCACATCAGGACGATTTGCCATAAATTCGCATCTAGACAAGCAGAAGTCGCGCGTCGCGACCGCCGTCAGCCGCCAATGTCTGCTACGAGGATGCGCAGCCGCAGCAATGCAAATGGCTACGAAGAAGTGATCCCAGGCACGCGACGCCTGTACGGTGAGAACGGCGACATTCTTCCTGGGGATGCATCACTGCAGAAATCAGGCGGAATCGTCCTCGTGCCGCAGCCCACAGACTCGCCTAACGATCCGCTGCGATGGTCCCTGTGGCGCAAGATCTGGCACTCGCTTCTCGTCCTGTACATGGTCGGCCTCACGGCAGCAACATCGAACAACGCCGGATCTGGATCTGACGGCGTCAACGAAGAGTACGGCATTAGCTACGACGTATTCAACACGGGAGCCGGCGTGCTTTTCATCGGCATCGGCTACTGGGCGCTGCTGAGCTCGCCGCTTGTGCATCTGTACGGCCGGAGGCTGGGCTACCTCATCTCGCTCATTTTCAACATTGGCGGCCTCATTTGGTATGCGCGCATCGACAATGTTGGCGGCGTCGTCTGGAGTCAGTTGTTTGTTGGAGCTGCCGAGTCGGTTGGTGAGGCTACCGCCCAGCTGTCGCTCCTCGACATTTGGTTTGAGCATCAGACTG
The DNA here is from genome assembly GCA_027946365.1 of Kalmusia sp. IMI 367209. Classification (NCBI taxonomy): domain Eukaryota; kingdom Fungi; phylum Ascomycota; class Dothideomycetes; order Pleosporales; family Didymosphaeriaceae; genus Kalmusia; species Kalmusia sp. IMI 367209. The sequence goes on along the minus strand of JAPEUQ010000003.1, from coordinate 570,875 downwards.
GGAGCGTGCTCGGCATCTACACTTTCGCAACCGCCATTGGAACATATTTGGGGTAGGTTTTCCTTCATCACTTGCCATCGCAGGGTTTCAGACTGAGCATGCAACAGACCCCTTATTGGTGCGTATGTAGCCAGCGGGCTTGGATGGCGTTCGATTGGCTACGTCGGTGCCATCATCTGCGGTGGTAGTCTTGTGGTCTTCTACTTTGGCCTGGAAGAGACGGAATTCCAACGCGACCGCTACATCGCCGGCAACGGAGACAGGTTCGTCATCGATGCGCAGCAACCCGTGCGGAAGGGATCTCCAGGAGAGGCCGAAATCGATGCAGAAAAGAGACTCTCGCCCGAAGCTTCACCGCCCGAAGCAGCAGATCAGCACACCTCCTTGTCGCGCACGCATCGAAAAACCTACTGGGACCGCATCCGCATCATCACGCTTGCGCCAAACCTCCGTGGAACGGGATTTAAACAGTATCTCAACCGCCTCTGGCACACGCTGCGTGTCTTCACTTTCCCGGCAGTCTGGTATGCCGGCCTGCAGTGGGGCTTCCAGCAATCATGCCTCACATTCTATTTAACGTTACAAGAAGACACCTATTCCGGGCCCCCCTGGAACTACAGCTCCGCTGCAATCGGCAACATGAACCTGCCCACGTTGATCGGCAGTTTGATAGGGTGCGCGTACGGTGGTTACGGCAGCGACGCCTTCATGCAGTGGATGATCAAACGAAACAAGGGCGTTATGGAGGCAGAATTCCGGCTATACCTGATGGCGTTGTGTACGCTCATATTCCCAACCGGATTGTGGCTGTTTGGCATTGGGTCAGCAAGAGGGTGGAGCTGGCCGGCGCCATATGTCGGGCTAGGATTTATTGGTTTTGGATATGGATGTGCGGGTGATTTAAGCCTGTCGTACCTTGCTGACTCTTTTCCGTATGTCTGCTTCTCTTCTTTCTTCCTTGGTTATGACATAGGCTGACTCTTTGCAGCGACATGGTCCTCGAGGGGATGGTCGGCGTCGCAGTTATCAACAACACGCTCGCTATGGCATTCACATTCATCGCTAGTCCGTGGATCGACTCCGGCATGGAAAATTGCTTCATCGTGCTTGGGGTGCTAGGCTTGCTCGTCATGGGATTGAGTTTGCCTATGGCAATTTGGGGGAAGAGGACGAGGCGCTGGTCGAGGGATCGGTATGTCAATTTTGTAGAGATCAGAGATGGCTTTGCGAGGTAGACAGAGCATCAAGATCGTTGAGCTGGGATGGGGCCGGGCATTGGGGAAGTAAGCACAGTTCCTAGTATATAGTGTGTTTATATACGAATTCGACTGCGGCAATATAAATCCTGCAGTGAGTCTCGTCGAGCCCAGATGTCCAACCAAATTTTTCTTTTCTCGCAACCGAGTCCACATCAAGACTTCCTGCGTTGCTCGAAACCCAACACCGCCCACATCGGAACCGGACACCTTCCAACGCACAGACAAAGTCGGATATCCGCGCAGCAATCGACACCTACCGCTCTGTTTGCCCGGACAGGCATGTTGCGCTCCCCCGGGTCTGGCGGCCCGCATGCGGGCGTGCGGCGCAGGAAGATGTTCTGCATGCGTGCGGCGAGACATGCGGCGCGGCTGGTGTCTCACATATGAAAGCGACAAATAGGCTTTGCGCTAGTCAAAGAAGGGAGGATCTTAGTGGGGAGTTAGAAAAGTGTAGGGCTGCTGTGGGTATTGTTGACGCTTAGGGTCGAATTTGGTATGTGTTTTTTTGGGAGGCTGTGTGGTTGTGTTTAGGATGTGCTGGAGGTGTGAGGCTCGGATTCTGCGTAGGGGCTGCTGGGTGTATGTAATCTTGAATGCGTGTATGTGACTTTTTGAGTCTTTCCTTCTGGGTCTATTGGCTGTTGATGTGCTTTGGTTTTATAGTCAATTGTAGTGGAAGGTCTGACGCAAAGAGGTATCCGAGCATACATTACCGAAACCTACGATCATGTGCATGGCATTTCCAAGACATTTACTGGAAGGCAGAGCGAACGACCCCTTGCAACTGACAGAGTGCTCGATTCGGAAAGAAAAGACTTTCTCAGTCCACACAAGTGTTGTCAAGGATGACGATATTCGGCGCTCAGTTCCGATGTCCTTCCTCCGACGCTCTACACCCGTTCAGGTGTCAGGACCAATCAAAAGAGTCTTGCCAACATCTTTCTGAAGAAAACGGCAACAAGGGACCAAAGAAAGAAATTGCAATGCATAAAGGTTATGGGGGATAATGATAAGCACGGCATAAATGGACCAGCATCAGCCCAGTCGTGTCAACTGAATATACAAGTCAGCACACACGAGACGCCGCACCTCGATGCTTGGTCAAGATTCCAGATCATTGGCCGATACCAAAGCCAAGATCAGGCTCGCTCATTTCCATCCCATATGGGAATCCTCTCAGACAGCGATGGGACGGCGTTGCAAGTACATCTGCGCAAGGGACGCGGGATTTTCAAGTTGAAACAAGATTACGAGGAACCTTAGACACCTATTCCAAGGCCATCTCATTTCTTCACTGGTAATTCAACGTCGAGCCGACGCATGACGTTCGTTGGATATAGCAAATCCCGCGTTGTGCCCGGGTCATGCAACGTCATTACGATCGCATGAAGCAATCTATCCAAACCTCACAACCATCAACGTCGCTCATAATGATCAGTACCGCCTCCAAGACCTAGGCTGTAATCAACGCAGAGGTGGAGAACCAGAGTCATAAGCTATGGAACATCGGTGGCGCTGCCGACCGAGCCGGCAAATTTGACATATTGAAGAGCCAAAGCAAGCCTTACCATATGCTCCGGGAACACTGCGATACCTGCGTCTTGCTTGGTGGTAGTGATAGTGGTAGTTACCAAGGCTGCAATAAAATTAACAATAGCATAAGGCGTACCGTCTGCCTTCATTACGATCGTCAATATTGTTCTTAAACTGGACAAGTGCCGGCACACCATTAACATAGCAAGAACATACAAACCGCGAAGGACGCTCGGAACATCTTGCACTACACAGAAATACTGTTGCACGGACACCTGTTGAAAATGTCGCAATAGTCTGAAGGTTGATATATAGAGTTATATAGGTTGTATAAATAAACGTTAATAGATGACTATAGGAGGTTATATTACTAATAACACAGTAGTGATCTTTATATAACAAAACTAGATATAACAAAACCAGATTATAGATTCATCATAAGAATTTATCTAGCTATTTAGGGACATATATGTATATATATAGGTTTCTAATAGCTCTAAACCTCTATAGCTATATAGCTATAGAGCTATGGAGCCTATTATGTGACCTGGGCTACGTTTCCACGTTGTGGTTAGCCGTCGTCCCCATGAGCTAGATCACCTTCATTACTCTGATAGGGGTCATCCTCATCGCTGTTATCATCATAATTACTCTGCGCGTAGTTCTGTTGCGGCACAGCCGTAACACCAACTCGTATTAATGGGTAGGTGGTACACTCGCACGGAACACAGCTGAACTCAGCTCCGCACAGTCAGACGCTTCGACCTATCAACACATCACGATTTACCAAAGACATGCATCCTTCGCTTACCCCCCGCCTGAATAAGACAACATGAGGGCGAACTTGCGCGAACGGTTCCACTTTTTTTGAGCGAACAGTTGACCTATTTTGGTTTCTTTTTTCAAACATCTTTGCTGTATCATATTATATCTACAACGGGAAGAAAACAACACGCAAGACTTCATACTTCGTAACTCTTCAAAAAACAATTCTTAGGGCCATCGTAGACATTTCGCTTATCGGGGGCCAGCCTTGTGGTGGGGGTTGGGGCGAGCAAATAAATGTGCTTAAAAAGGCAGCTCCCCTGACTGTTTAGGGATCACTATACTGACCAGCTTTGTGCCCAAAGTCTGCAGTAACTGATCCATCATGGTGAGCTGCCCGAATGGCAAGGAAATTAGAGGTTGTTTTCGCGCTATTGAGACTTGCTAACTTCACTCTAGTCTGGACGTAAGAATTTTCTCAACGTGTTGGTTGAGGGCACGAATCCGAAGATCGAGTATAGCCTACTCTCCGTTGCCACCTCTCACTACAGCCGTGCTGACGAAAGATAGTATTGTCGCAGTGCATGGACTCAACCCGAAGAAAAAGGAGAATCATGCTGAGAAAACATGGATGGCGAACTACAAACTTTGGCTGCGTGACTTCCTTGCACCTAAGCTGCCGTACGCACGTGTTCTTCTTTTCGGATACAATTCGAACGTCACAAACGATAACAACGCAATGAACACTTGGGATCATGCTGTGAATCTACTAAATAGACTGGATACCAAGCGAACTCAAGACCTACATCGGCCGATTGTATTCATAGCGCATAGCTTAGGAGGCCTTGTAGTAAAGAAGGTACAATCCCCCTTTGCATTGCTCATTTGTCAGCAATTCGCGACAACAGAACGAACTTTCAACTAAGTTTTCTTAATTTAGGCGTTAGTTGAAGCAAGGCTGAACCAGCCGTATGATGCGATACGGGAAGCGACCTACGGAATCGCTTTTTTTGCAACCCCTCATCTCGGCGGCAACTATGCTGCACTGGGAAAAATACTGAGTGACATTGTCAACGTAGTACTCGGGAACTCGATGAACGAATTAGTAAAAGATTTACAGAGGTCATCCTTGTTCCTCGGTAGATTGAATGAGGACTTCCGGCACCAGTTGGAAGACCACTACTTCGTGAACTTCTTCGAGACCAAGTCATATAAAGGCATCGGCGCAGTGAGTATTGCAAAATGTCAATTTTGGGACGGGAAGACCCCAGATAGGTCATAGATCGTCGACCGAGATTCAGCAAAACTGAACCTTCCTGGCTCTCGTGAAGCTCTTATACCAGTTGATGCTGATCACAACGACATCTGCAAGTTTGCTACTGAAGATGGCGAGTATGAACAAGTTGAACAAAACATCAAAAGACTTGTCGAAGGTGCGTTGAGCCATCGTGGCACTCCGTCCTCATCCTTTGGAAGCCCTCGCCCGGTGTCCGAACGCCATATTTCCTCCCCTACGCTTGTTTCAGACGGATTCACAAGTACCAATGCTTTGGTTCAAGTACGAAGCCCAATTTGTGAGTTACTTCTTCAATGATAGACCATTCGATCCCATTGCTTAAATATTGCAGTTGAAGTGCCGCATAACCCGAACCGCAACTTCGTCGGACGAGAGAACACTGTCGAGAGGACGATAGAAATACTCACGTCAAGCAAGGGGTCTCAGCCAAGGATAGCCTTGTATGGACTCGGTGGGGTAGGGTACGACCTCGACGGCACATTTAGAACCCAACATAAAGTGAGACTGATTGACTTAGGAAAACTGACCTAGCTACACACTGCGCTTACACGATTGCGGAGCGGTATCCGGAGATATCTGTGTTCCGGATCCAAGCCAGCAGCTTCGAACATTCCAGCAATCAATTGTGAAAATTGCGACTGCTCTCAGAATTCCAGGCGCCGATGCACCAAATGTGGATGTTTTTGCAATGGTTCGTGATTGCCTTTGGAGAGGCTACAGGGGGCCGATGGGTCATGATCATCGACCATGCCGATGACTTGCAGAGCCTCACATTGACTCAGGCAGAAACGAATGGGAAGATTCGTCTGCAATCGAAAAGACTCCTAGATTACATACCAGACTGCTCCCACGGTTCAGTTCTTCTCACCACCAGGAACAAAAAGGTGGCTGCCAGCTTCGCAGGCAGGGGTAGGCTAGAGCAGGTTCTCCCTTTCAATAAGAAAGATTCCAAAGAGTTAGTTCACAGGTTTTTGGAAGCTAAACACTGCCGCGGTGGGGGCACCGATGAGCTTATCGACGTCTTGAATCATTTCCCTCTCGCCATCGTTCAAGCGACCTCTTTTATCCAGGGCAATGGGATCACAGTACAAACTTACATCCAAAGGTATCGCGACAACAAGAACAATGCGCTAGAGCTCTTCGGCAACGATCTCATGGATGCAGACGATACTGATGCTGTGACGACAACATGGATGATATCATTCAAGCAAATCCAGACAAACAATCTCTATGCGGCGGATCTATTTTCAATGATGGCTTATCTTGATCATCAAGATATTCCAGAGTCAATGCTTCGTGAGCTAGACAATACCAAGTCACCTCTCCAGTTCGAAAAAGCGTGCGGAGAGCTCAAAGCCTTCTCCTTTATCTCTGAGTCCTACTCTATTCCGTCATCATCCTCTCCAAGTGCTGATACCATCTCGCACTTGTATGTTATGCAGCCCATCGTCCAGTTGGTAATGCGTCATTGGCTTCGGGAACATGGCCAGACGCAAACATGGGTCAACGCAGCATTAATTGCGGCATCGAAGACATTTCCTCCTGCAGAAGGCTCAAAGGAGCATTGGAAAGCGTTTGAAACATACATACCTCATGTTCAAGCAATTCTGGATTGTGTGGATGAATACACAGGAAGTCAACAGTACAAAACTGACTTACTACATAATGTCTCATGGTACTTCCGGGTTCGCGGTTTTCACGAGACTGCCCACCGTATGGGACATGAGGCGTGGATGATCCGGAAGCAGATCCTTGGAGATGAGAATGAACGCACGTTGGCTAGTGTACACAGCTTAGCGCGTATCATGTTCGAGCAGGGCAAACTGGACGAATCTGAAATCGTGCAGAAGCCAGCCATGGAACGGTGTAGGGAAATCCTTGGGTCTGAACATCCCTCTACTCTGAGAAGTCAGGGTCATCTAGCTGCTATACTGGGCATGCAGGAAAGATATGAAGAAGCACATGAGCTTCAGAAGAGTATTCTCGAGATCAGCCAAAGGACACAAGGTGACAGCCCGATGACCTGGCTTGCAATGCGTGACCTCGCTGTCACTTTATGCTATCTTAATCGCATGGTTGAGGCGGAGTCGCTACAATCACATGTGTTGGAAGCACGAAAGAAGTATCCTGGTGACGACCATCCTGAGACATTGATCATCATGAAAGATCTAGTCTCCACTTGCATTGCGCAGTCACGCTTTGATAAAGCGGAAGATATTTTGAAGAAGGTCTTAGAAGGCAGCAAGCGCACGCTAGGACAAATACACCCCCATACTATCGGAGAATATCAAGCCCTAGCGGACGTATTGAAGAATCAAAAGAAGAGGGATCATGCAAGAACAATAGAAGACGCCATTCGTCGAATCCAGCAAGATTCGAGTCACGAAGAAACCCAGAACCTAAAGAGGCCGAAGGCGAAGAGGACAATGAGTCATTCGGTATGCACTTATGTGTATTCAAGGCCTACGATGAATCTAAGTGAAGAGGATGCCTCTGAGTAGAGTGGCATGGGCTATAAAGACGTGGAAGGTCTCGGCCTAGGACTCACACTTATGCATGGCGAAAACATGAAAGAGAAAGAACAAGAAGATTCTGATGAAGAGGGTTTTGAGGACGAGGATGAGGAAGCGGTAGGAGAGGATGACGCCAGTGGCGAAGAAATGAAGACCATCAAGAAAGCTCTGATTTTGATGATGAGGAGCATGATGAGCCTCCCCGTCTTTAACATTGTCCAGGTCGCTTCTACAGAGGATGTCAGCTCTCAGCCGCCTGATGATACAGAAAACACTTCTACAGTGACTATCACAGATAGCGAAAGCGTCGAAGATGTCACTAGTGGGCCTGAAAGAGATGACTTCACCGAAGCAGACCCATCTATAGAACTCTCACTACCGAGGTCTGATAGCGCTGCCATAATACAGTCTCATGAAAAGCCCATATACAGCAAGTACAAATCGATCAGAAGTGTTCAGAAGAAGATTGAGCGCAACGCCAACAAGGAAACCGCAGATGCTCTGCTGAAAGGAGGAATTGATATTCTGGAAACTTCGAAAGCGAAATTGAAGGACATAGAAGTACCTTGGCCATCAGGGACGCGCGATACGAAGAGTAAACAGGGTGAAACGGAAGCAGGAGGAAGCTAAACGGGCGAAGCTGAGGAAGAGAGCAAATAGCTAGACCGATAGTAGCAGAGCTTGTCATAACTTTAGATGTTGATGCGAAACCTTTAGCAAAGCTAGTCTCGTTGAAATCATAGGTAGTCTAATTAAGTATCCCTTACGCCTGCCGCATTTTCTCTACACGTCTGAACCACGCGCTTATCACGGTGAGATCCTCACATTTTACACGCTGTAAATAGAACTTCCGATTACACTTTGCTTATAGCTCTGGCTAGTTCTTCATAAAGCGTGATATTCAGCACTTTGCCAATAAACTGTGGGGGAGGATTCTGACCACACGCAGCAAGTAGATAATTAGCCATTCGTCGTACGTCGATAATCTGGGGTGGAAATCCTCATCTATTAAGGTCTAGGATCTGATCTACCAGGGATTGCTCCCCTGTACAGTGTAGCTTTCGTTCCTTTGCATTATTTTGGGCCTGAGGGAAGATACCCTTAACACGTTGTAGGGTTGATCGATCGATAGTGTAAAGTTTTGCAGCAAACCGATAATTTAAGATCTGGTTCTTCTGAATCGCCTGCGTTGATGGAGCAAGTCTACCTTCTTTTTGAAGCTTCTTAATCGTTTGGTTAGGCAGCATCGTGAATTCTGTAGAAGGCACGTCGCGATTTTGGTGGGGTGGCTCACTGACTGATTTGGCGCATTGAGTGATAAATACGTTATACTTACTGGGATCAATAAGAACTTACAGGACCGCGCCCTCTATGTCGTCTACTACGATAACCGGCCAAGGCAGTGTTGGTGGGAACACTGGTCTGAGCGATTGTCTAAGCTCAAATAAAGACATTTACTGGTTGCTTGACGTTACTACGCAAAATTGATTGGCTTTCACTTGCTGTTTTATTCTGTGGTCTGTGTTTTAAGGGCCTAACGCTACAGCCTCTACCTATACTACTTTGGCCTGATACCATAGTAAGCAAGGGCTATGTTTAGTTTTATATATAATGACCCGCTAATATTCACGAATGAAAAATAATAGGTCTTATAAGCGTTATCTCCCCTTGCCTAGCAATAGGCATGATGTTCAGAATGTCGTGCCGGGCCGTCCCTCGCGTGGAAGGCGGCGCACATTTCGGGGGACGCCTAAGCTACCAGTGGCTAGCTACAGTGGGTCACAGCAGACACCATCCCGATTCTTGTTAACGGCACAAGCGACGTCGATCTCAACTTCAAGCACCATCGCACAGTCTTGTGGCAGTCATGGAATATGCAGATCGGCATGCGAGGCGTGTTGAGACCTGCCTACATAGGTATAGTTGAGCTGGGTGCAGCGGAAGTCGCCATTTTGTCGCAGTAAGCGCCCATGGTCAATTCTCCGCCCGTATGGTACAAGTCGAATTACTCTCGCATGATCAGTCTGGAAAGGTCTCCTGTACATTTTCCGAGATAAGTATCGAGCCTACTTTCGCGAGGAAGCGAGACTAATGGTGCTACTAGTTGCGCCGCTTCACGGTTTGCAGGCCTCATAGCCAGTGGACCAACTGTACGACCAGGGCTATTTGCGCCTCTGCATGTTCCCAAGACCTGTTCAATATGAACTTTCCTCAGCGCTTCGCACTTCGGCTATGCCGACGCCCAATGGGATTAGCAGCCGCAAGCCGTGGGCTACATCGCTAAACTGCACCTAAATACTCTGCAGTTGAACAGCGACTATGCGACGTTGTGTAACCGCAATTGTCTGGTAGGAAGTAGTGCCGTATGCAACACCTTTTCGATCTTGCCCGGTTGGGCAGTTTGACCATGTGTGAACGATTGTGGTTGGTGGGCAGCGGTCATTGGGAATGCTGTAGCGCCGGGTTTGGCCCTGCGCAGGCAGGTTACCCGGCTTGGGACTATAATGCAGCCTCATGTTGCAGATCCACTGCTCGAATCCAGTGGTTTTTCATTGTACGAAAGGACATGTTCCGTCCTTTCACGCTGGTACTGCTCTCGCAGCAAGGTGTCTGAGGCTTTATCTGGAAGTGGGTGGATGCGATAACGCAGGACGCCTTAAAGAGCCGTTGTCATCACGGCTCCCTACATCTTTCGAGTTCCTGTCGCACCTTGTGAAATCTTCACCTGCGCGACTGTGGCCAGAAGTACCTGTAGAGTAGATGGATCGCATAAGATTGGCTCAGGATGCACACATGCTGAGGGTGAAGCAAATCCTTGTCCTAAATCCATACATTATGTGACGGGGCAATCTAGATCCTGACCAGTTCTCTGGGTCACTAGCACACAGCCCGCTTCTTGCACTTCATCCCTCAGGCTCTGACTCGACGACGTAGGTTGAGAGCCTTGTCGCCCCCTTCGAAGCGCATTCAAAGCATTACAGTGGGGGAAAATCGGCATCATTGTGGCCCATAGGTCCTTTAAGGACGGGAAAGAAGATTGACGAAACTAGCAATTTCAGTTGATTTTGTGCGATTGATTGATTTCTGAGTCGCGACAACTGTCATACCTGACGATTCGTTGACGTTTCGACAGAAAAGCAAAATCGATTTCAGCGAGGCTATGTTTTTGCATGTCGCCGGAAAAAAATCCGAAAGATCGTGCAACCTTGCCGCGGAGCGCATAATCTCTGCTGCTAATGAGACTGGTGTATCCTGAAGGGGAAATGCATTAAAGAGTGTCGATTACTGTGGCTGCGAACTACAATCAGCGAAATACGGGAAGCTGCGAACGGTACTCAAGCAGGTTTAGCAGCGTCGTTTGTCATGCAGATGTGTAGGGAGGCATCAAATTCTCATTGGTAGCAGGAACGATGGCTTAAGATCTACGTTTTGTGAAGGGGGGCCTTTTAGGGTGGCTGCTCGCCACTCTGAGTGGAAGACTGGGCATTATTTTTTTCTGTTTTCCCCTAGATCTATGGCAACAAAATGATAAGGTATCGTAGAACCTTGATAAATATATAGTAACTTTGTGTAGAACAATTTACAGTCTAGTTGCATTGTAAGAGAAGGCAACTCCTTCTTGACCCTTCATTCTCATGCGAGCGTCAGAGAAGCACAGGAACTCTATCATCCGTGGACATTTGCCACACTTTAATGCATTAGTCCGCATTGTCTACCGACAACTTGCACAGTCCGAAGCGAGTGATGATGATCTAGAAGACTAACTAGCTATCAAGCGGTCTTGAAACGCAGACCTTCGTATCGCAGTCGCAACTAGCACGAGATACTTTGTAGCGAGGTGACGCACTATTTGCGCGATTGACAAAGGGAAGCTATCTCTCGAGCGCCAAGTGAATGATAGCTAAAGCCATATTCGGCCTCCGAAACCCTCCTTGCTACTTCTTTTTTCATATACTTTATTCTTTGACTACCATGGTAAGACTTGTTCTATTGCTGATTACGGGTTGATATATTTTCACTGAAATAATATAAATTATTTTAGTCAAGAGAACATGTGTCTGACACTCAGGGATATATCAAACTCGTGGGACTTCAAGGCGAGTACTGTATATCACATAATCTCATCCAATTTTCTTGAACTCTTTTAGCTATATCTTAAATTCCCTCGCCATTTATATACACCTCGGATCCATCAAGTGAATCTTGCTTTCTCGGTGGCAAGCCTCACACCTCCAGAGCAGTCTCAAGACCGCTCAAACATACGCACCGAATTGATGAGGAAGTATGTCTCAGTGAACGCTTCAGGATGCTCACGCACAAATGCCTCGCAGTACGGCGCCTGAGCACCACTCGAATCGCCAGCTCCATACCCAGTAGAAGCAGCACAATTATTATAAGTACCATCGGCATAGCCCTGCCACCCACTGGTAGTATAGCCGCCACAGAAGTTGATGTTAATAATCTAATAAAATCAGCTTAATGTCCACATAATATTAGCCATGAAGAGTTGCCCTCACAATGTTCATGTTGGTGAACGCCGACTTCAAATCACAGTTCGTCGCCGCAAAGTTCATGATAGGATTCGCCCACCCATCCGGATTTGGCGTGCCTCGTTCCTGCAAGTCTGCAGGAACTTGTGCGCGCGGGAAATACCAAGCTCTCATTTGCGCGCCATCGACCTGCATAGCCCAGACGCCTGCACCCTGGTCGTTCGATGACTCGCCGAATGTGCCGGGTGCGCTTTCGACTGTGCAACCCTTCCCGCTTGTGCCGGACTGCACGTCTTCTGGCAGGATACCACCGCATGAGGTGCGTATTGGCGAGCCGGGGGCAGGCGAACTGCCTTGGTCCGCCATCTCGCATGTTTCCTGCGTGAACACGGTGACGGCGTTTTTGGTTGCAAGCGATGTAGCTTCGACGATGTCGATCTCGTTGTACACCCAGGGCTCGGCATTCTCGTGGAGCGTCCAGCTATACACATATTAGCATACTCGTCTATGAAACACACGGTATTTATGGTTCACTTACAATGCTGGCCACATGCCGCAACCTTTTGCAGGAAAATGTTCGAAGTCCGCTACAAGGAGGCCCCCATTCCATGCATCAACGCTTGTAAGGCGTATACTCGGTCGTCCCGCGTTCGCGTCTCCAACCACATTAGTACTATCGGCGCCGAGGTACACCTTGCCATCTTGAATTTTCGCGAGTCCAGCGCTTTGTGCATTGTCTTTACTGAGATACTGGGCGTTACCACTGCCAAATTTGTCTTTTCCTTCGTAGAATTCGAAAGAGTCGAGGAAATTGTCAGCGGTGTATGATTTGGTCAGTTGGTAGGCCCCGACTGGGGCAGCATGGGGGAGACTATAGCCAAATCCGGAAAGGCCGGATAGGAGAAGAATATTACGCATCATGATGAAGGACGAAAAGAGCGTCTACTAGAACGAGCTTGAAGGATGTGTAGAAAGAGAAACGAAATGATGCACTGCAAAGTCGGTGTAAGGTAGCCGCAAATGAAGAGCAAGTAGTCTACACATTTATAAGATGCATTATCTACGTTATAGTAATGTACTCAGTGGTACGTGAGCATACCACAGTCCGAACGGAGCATGTTTCTGCGAGACATGGAGGGCCATACGGAGGGCGTAAAGTTGCGCCCGTCCGGCTTACCACACGACCCCAAGCTTCGACGAGTAAGCATTTTCTTGTTCCTCTACAACATACCGTACATCAATCTTTTGCGCAACATCACCTACCTGTGGTACGATTTACCGGATATCAGCGCCAGATCCACTAATGTAGTATGCCTTGGGCAAACCTGGGTCTTTCCACATCGTCGCAGGACCTGCACAACGCAGGTTGAGCTATTAGTCGATAGCGGCGGATATTGTTCACGTTTTACAGAGATTAGGGAATATCCAACGAGGCGATGGAAAACGCAACTATGTTGAAAAAAACAAATACCGTCTGTTAGAAAGATGTCACCATCGAGTAGAGAACACGGTTGTTAGCCTCAAGTACAGGGACCTGTACGGTTGTGGCGTCATCGCTTACAGTTCTAAAAGTACCTTGCCGGTGGAACTGATCATGTCGAAAAGGAGTGGAGGTTTACGGGTTGGCAGAAGCGCATTGAACTCAAGCATTTCCTGCAATACAGGTGCGCACGTTATTCGGACATGGGTATTTCGGATGCGGTGTCTGGAGCCTCCAGCGAGGCGTACAGGGATATGATTTGTAGAGCCTTAAGGCAGCCAACCCAGAGCTAAGCCACCGAGGCGAAAGGCGGCGATTGTACGCAGGTTCTTAATAATTGTCAGGGTAGTTCCGTATATGATAAAATGCTCAGATTCGAAATTGCGGTGTGCTTTTACTGTCATACATATCGTCCCTTTTGTGATATATGATTGAGCCTTGTTCATGCAGGGCACAGCGAAATTTCTGAAGAATCTTCTACTTCACACAATAAAATGTGGGAAAAGGAATGGAAACTATGTTAATGCTCCGGTGTGGAGTATTGATCGTTGTTTTATTATTTTGAGATGATTGTACTCTCACGGAGAAAGTCCTGTGGTGTGACGTGGGGCGTTTGGATTGCTTATGCGTACCTTTGATTCTGGTGCAGGTAGTGCTACGCAACATGAGACTGACTTCAGTCTCTGGCCCAGCAACACGGTGTTGCGAGTCAGATTCGCGATTTAGAGTACTAGAATATTTTCTCCACGACTGTAGCATCACGAATAATCCTTTAGTGTTGCCCAAGCTTGATTTAGCCTATCAGGACGATCGTTGCACATAGTGGTATATGTCGCTTTAGTTGTGTTAGGCACTCTTTCACGTTGTCCTTATCCTCTCTATGCGCCAGAAATATTACATCAGAGCGAGCTAGAAAATGAAATTCCTCGAATAGAGAACATGGACATTCTTATGCTCCCAGCAGAGTTTGTCTAATCTAAGAGGAATGGGTGCCATTCACGGTGATTTTCCGGCACAGGAGAAAAAGAATGATACATCAGCCAAGGCTACAGACGCTAATTTTTATTTAAATGATGAGAATATAAGACAAGGGCCGCCTAGAGAATGGAAAAGTGTTGTCGATTGGGTGGAAGCATCGGCGCTTTCGATGACTGGCTCCGATGACGGATTTTCGTATGTGTTAGAGGAAATCCACGAAGGATGGCTACAACAATAATCCGGTTAGACGGGATGATATAGCATAAATCAACGATGTTTAAGAGTGGGTTCTACTGTTATTGTGGCCTCTCTTGACGGACGCCTAATCGTGCCTATGGGGACCCAAGCAAACAGATTCATGTAATTTTTGGCAGCCGGTGGTTTTCTGCCAGACTATATGAATAATCTCCTTGCTTCAGAGAGCGGCGATGATAACCACACTATTGTGATATAGGCGGAGGGTTATAACATCTCCTGAGAATCACACTATTTGCACAGGGTACATGCCAACAAAGTCAACCTATATTGACTATATCGCAACCACAATGCAGTCTCTAAATCGTGATCCCGTGCTTTGGCCTGATAACAAAGTCGACAAATCTCACTAGCCCCTTTCGGTCACTATCAGCTCAATGCTGGCTGAGCTTCTGGCTTACGACCTACATTTCTCTTTCTCGCCGTATCTGGCGCTTTGCCATGCCCCTCGACAGTAAGCGCCAACCACAAAAGCATTGACAAATCGTCCGCCTTTTCACACCAGACAGCCAGCTCCTCTGCAGAGCCTGGATCTGGAGATTGTATAATAGTATCAGCACGCCTTGGATACTGCCCAAGAGCAAGTAAGTTCCGGAACGTTAATCCTTTCGCACACCCATATTTAGCCTGGTTAAGCTCGAGATACTCTTTTCTCCAGTCTCTGTCCGATACGCATTGCCAAAGATCACGTGCGCACGGCAAGGGCATGTCGAAGAAACCGGGGCAATCTCCTTTGGAAGGCGTTCGCGCGTATGTCTGAAGTAGAAGATCGAGCAAGTACAAAACGCAAGCAACCCTGTTTAATTTCGTAAGCGCGGAACACCAAGTGTGCACATTTTACTGCAGAGAAAGGTGAAGTCAACAAACCTCCTGAGACTTTCCACGAGTAACCATGCGCTCCGAGAACAGCACATGTGATCGACCTCTAGACCCCACGAGCACATGCTGAAGAGCCTCCTACCAAGAGTCTGCCGAAGCGATAGTGTATCAGTAACGAGAGATATGATCAAGTGGAATGGGCCAGCACGTACCTCAATTGTGTTGACAAGCCAAGCAGAGTCCTCAGCGACCACCGACTCCGGACACTGTGAGCACAAAATGCCATATATGATAGCCGCTTGCACTGCCTGCAGCATGCTTGGCTCGTCGTAGTTCTCGTACTTTACATCTTGTAAGTAGTCTGCCGCCAACTTCCCGAGTATCACAAGACTCACATCTTCATACATCTGTCGAAGATGCGTACAAATCTGTTGCCACACAAAGCTATGGCTATTTGGCATACGAGCATAGAACAATTGAGTAAGATTTGCACAGATGGCCAGATGCTTCGGCAAACATCGATGGGGCGAATCTTTGGGACATTCATCCCTCCCACTGGTGTAGCATGGAGGGTGAATAAAAGGGGGCAAGTGTTTTCCATCTACCATCACGCGAGCGTAGTCGATAAGCCGACTGAAAAGCATTTTGGCTGTCAAGGACCCCTGCTGGATCGATCGTGAGCGCTGCGAGAATTGTGGTCCGATTACTTTAGTAGTTAATGTGTTGTTGGTCGAATCAAGTGTTGCGTATGACGCGAGTTCGCTCAAAGTGTTTGCACTGCTGCTTGTGTTGCTGATTTCGTGACTTGTAGCCATTACTGGGCTACCAAAATCGACAAAGCCCGAAGGGCATAGAACATTGGTAAAGGAAGGGGACATATTCCATTCGTCAGATATTTGACAACTATTCGAAGCCGAGGTAATCGACAAAGATGTCGCAAAATCTCCTGCTGACCGACAAAGCTGGGGATCAATGTCAGGAAACAGGGTTAGATCCCACATTTGAAAGTTCGTTGTAAATGTCGTACCAGCTTCCTGGAATCTGGCATGGTTGTTCGAGAGAGCTACTCGCTCGGAAGCTCCGGTGTCGCCGCCCGCAACATCACCTTCCGCAGGCTGTATGTGCCGTAACCGTCTGATCGCGCGGTCTCGTGCTGTGGTGGATGATATATAATGGCATTGAAGG
Source organism: Kalmusia sp. IMI 367209 (assembly GCA_027946365.1). Classification (NCBI taxonomy): domain Eukaryota; kingdom Fungi; phylum Ascomycota; class Dothideomycetes; order Pleosporales; family Didymosphaeriaceae; genus Kalmusia; species Kalmusia sp. IMI 367209. Next base: position 554,301 of record JAPEUQ010000003.1, on the reverse strand, counting down.
TGCCGTTCTGCACATCGCAAGCACGGAGTCGAGCGCGTGCAACGTGCTCTTGCTATGCGGCAATTCTCGCAGGACTTCGCTCGATTAGCAGGCATATGCGATTGCGCTAGGTTTTGATGATGTCGGTGGTCGCGAACAGTGTTTGGAGAGGCGGCCGATGTGATTTTTACGACCGGAGTTACGAACCAATCATGAAGGAATTACCCTCGGAGATGGCAGCGAATAGCCACCGCTTTGAGCACTTGTGGAGACGAGATTCGGTGAGCCGTGCGCTGGTAGTGTCGCATATTCTTGCCTCGCCAAAACAAGCTTACTAGCCTCGTTTCCTTAGCCCCCTCATTCGTTGAAACTCCGCTGAAAGCGGAGTTTCGAGCCATACACCAATTCTTGTGGTGTGAGGTAGAAGGACGAGAAAAAGTATTTAGATTACTCAAGGTTGATAGTCGTGTTGGAGGAAGCGCCGTCCTCTGATCGGAGTTCTCCAACAGCATCTTGGAACTCGATCAACGTGTTCTTGAATTACTCGCCGACTTTTTCCACCCGCAAAATGATCGCTAAATCCAAAAGTTGTCTTATCACGGGATGCTCTGAGGGTGGCATAGGTCCCGCGCTTGCCGAAGTCTTCAAGGAAAACGGTTACCATGTCTTCGCGACCGCTCGCTCACCATCGAAGATTCCCAAGGCGTTACACGTGGCGGCCAACGTCACCGTACTTACACTAGACGTTGCTTCTTCCGAGTCCATTGCCGCAGTAGCTGAGGTGGTCCGTAGTCAGACCGGGGGGAAAGCTTGACGTTTTGATCAACAATGCTGGTCTTTCTCTCAATATGCCCGCCCTAGACATTGACCTCAATGAAGCTAGGAAGGTTTTCGACGTCAACTTCTTCGGGATCCTTGAATTGATCCAGGTCTTCAGTCCCATGTTGATCAGTGCTAAGGGCTGCATCATCAACAATTCTTCCATGGGCGGCTATCAGCCATTCCCATTCACGAGTACGTAAGCCAAAAATCGAACAATTGCTACAGAGTCCTGTAAGGCTAACAGCGAGGCCCGGGCAGGCATGTATGTTGCGACCAAAGCAGCCCTAAATATCGCAGGTGAGGCTTGGCGTTTAGAATTGGCGCCTCTGGGAGTGCGCGTCATTACTCTCATTACCGGGGGTGTCGATACCAAATTTCTCGAGAATCTCAATACACCTGCGCTGCCGGAGGGCTCCCACTATATTTGCATAAAAGACATGATCGCGGAGCAAGCACAGCGAGTGCCCTTTGGTGTCAGTCCTGAGGTGTTTGCACGTGATGTTTTGCGTCAAGTGACCAAGGGTACGTCAGGCAAATACTGGATCGGAGGAGCCATCTGTATCGCTCGCGTAGCTTTGTGGCTATTTCCTCAGAGTATGCTTGTAAGTATTTAGTTCCTAGCTGTTATCGAAGTGAGCTCATGATCGAAATCGTAGGACCGGGTATCGCTGTGGCAGAAACCCTTTACCAAAAAGCTGGCTGAAAACCATGAGAAGAAGTTGGCTTGAATTAACATGAAACGTTCCGCTTCTAAGCTATACATGATCTTGATCATTGCTCAGTTGGCACTTTCGTTGTTATTCATGTTATAACCTCATCTCTTTATAGCATAATTGTAATGATGGTCCTGACATTTTGTATCCATAGAACTTTATTGAGTCCTTTGAATCATTTGATTAGCCTCAATGGGCTGTTACGTGCCTCGGAAATTGTACTTAGTTCTCTTAAATTTACCTATTTCGCCAAGCTATGGCAGATGTCATTGACTGTTATAGTCGCTGCTCAATCCAGACAAATCTGCAAAGTCGTATCATTTCGAATCTTTTGTGTCCCGTATCCAAAATGACGGTCACAATTATTCTAAAGTTGAATATTACTACCGAAGTGAAAAAAAACTGAAAATATTCCATTTTGCTGCAAAATTGTGGAGATACAGCTCATGGAAAGCACTTGATTGAATATAACCAACGGACGTATGTACCAATAACTAATAAGTACAAAGTCAGATAGATCTGACATAGCCCAGGATCTCACGAGAATTTATTGGCCATTTCAGGCGCTGTCTCGCTGAGAACAAAAATCTTCATGTTGTGCATCAAAGTTGCATGCATACGATCGAGACCATACGCTTTAGGCCCTTCGAGACCACAAGCCTACTCATCATCTTGAACTTCACCACGATTCTCATTCTCACTCCCACGCTGCTGATTGCCCTCGTTTTCGTTCATAGATTGCTCATGTTCAGGGAGCTCTTCCGGCTCAGCACCCTCCCACCAGTTGACTAGCATCATCTGGTGAACATTGAGATCTAGGCCACCACCCATAGCGCGGCGGTAATCAATATACTTCGTGCGAAGGAAATGCATATCTTGCGCAAGCCTCGTAGTATCTGCCTTTAGCTCATCTGTCGACGGCTTCCAGATGATGTTGTCATCGTGATATTGTTGGAGATGGGCGCGAATGAATATTTTCGCCTCGCCTTCGATGAACCTTCGAGTCAGACTGATCAGCTTTCCATCATCATTGCGCCATTGATCCGGCATCTGGCTCAACAGGCGCGCAAATACATTGAGATTCTCGTCGACTTGGCGCAGAATAGCCTTGAGCTCCTGGCGTTTGACCTCGACACGCTCGATAGCTCCTTCGCATGCGATACGATTGACGTCGATTGTGACCGTCGTGTCGTTGTGTGGTCGAGTTAATCGTTTCTCTGCTTCAACGTAGCTAATCAAGGCCCGTATTACTTCATCGGTAGAGTTCTGGATTCGAATTCCCATCCCGAAAAGTAGCTGAGGGGCTACGTCCATGAGACTATTTGAGTTTGTCGGGTTGTGGCAAGGTTGCTCATTTCCACAACCTGTCATTTTGTCGAACAAATTCAAGATAGTTGAGAGTGGTTGGTTGTCAGTTGAGTTAGGGTTGTGTCTGGAATTCTAAGTTTATGAAGAAGAATGGCTCTATATAGTTAATGACGTTGCACTGTGGAGACGCGTGCACTATTAGTAGATCGAGCTTATGAGGACGTGACACTTCCTTATAGGTCTTCTACTATCTACTCTAACCCGCCAAGTAGCAGCTTCGATTATATTTCAGATGATTTCCTATAAGGTGGGATATCAGCAGAAATTCATTGCTTTCATCCTGTAATGCGATGAAGGCTTCGCCGAGCTAATTCAGTTATCGGCCAGACTGATTCTTGTCGCACATTTCATGCAAAACCAGGCTGCGTGGCTTCATACATGAGCTTCAGACATAGAGTCAATGCTATTTATCCTTATCCAGTGGAAGTATTGCTCCATACAGCGTCCAGCTGGAAAAAATTAACACTCGAGAATGGAATCACGACGAGTGCGCTACAACTATCTTGATTCGAAACAGAATATATGGAAATGATAAAAATCAATATCTTTCCCTGCGTGTTGTAAGTAAAATTCAATGTTTCTGAATTACTTTGGTGTTCTTTTGACTTATGCACTCATATATGTAGTCGTAAGACTATTGATATGAACAATTGTTTATATGTATTACTAAACATTTAAAGTTTATACGTAGTTTTGAAGGATAGTAAACTGAAACAAGGTAGCAGCATCTCCTTCCTACTTTTTTAATTTGACAGACGTGTTCAAATACACATTTTATTTCACGCTCGTACGCTCCATGCACATAAGAGATAGATACATTATCACCAATATGAATGAATTTGAACCTCGCAAAAGTCACTCTTTAAATAATCTCAAATAACCAGAACAGCTATCACATACAATTCATTGATATAGGGCGTTTCCACCGTACCATGTCAATAAGAATAGATGCATATGTATTGCGGGGTGAACCCCGCTTTAGACTCTGGGCTACATTTCCTTCCGCTTTCAGACCTTGCACACCGATCACATCAGAACGCTCCAATCGTCCAGTAGAGCCATGAAAACCGGTCGTGTGGTTTACCACTGCTACCTAGTTGAATACGAAATGTGCATGCCGGCAAATCAAAAACGCCAAATATGCACCTTCCCCACTCTGTGTTACCACGTTAGGCGGATATAACTTGGGAGCACTTTTACTGATAAGACAGCCTCGCGCCCCTTCGATTTCAATCATCTTTCTCCTCCATTCTCGAACTTTGTAACATGGCGCTTCTCGAAACTTTGCTTGCAGCGCGGTGGCTTCTAGCTTCTCTCGTTTTTATCATCTATGCAGGTCTCCAGACCCGCAAATACCTCCGCCTGCGCCAGTTCAAAGGCCCTTTCAGTACGGGTTGGTGCGAGTTACGACATGTTTACTCAATAGTCACGCTGCGCTCACACTTATGGTACCAAAAGGTTACAGATACATATGGTAAGCACGCATTGAGCGCCACGCGGCAGTAGAGCTACCGCCTGAATCGCGTCGTGACCTCCATCTTAACCAGTATTTGTCAGGCTCCATTGCCAGGATCGGTCCTAATGATCTTCTCACTTCTTCCCCTGAACTATTGGCTCACATGAGTGCCGTTCGCTCGCCATATACACGCACTGCATGGTACAATCGTGCTGCCCGGGTCGAGCCAGGACGAGATCACATATTCAGCCAAGTTGACGAAGAAAAGCATACGAAGCGTCGGCAGCAAATGGCAGCTGGAGTATGTCTACGCTTATATTCCTAAACCCCTTCTTTACTGACTTTTATCTCATAGTATTCCGGGAAAGAAAACACTGACCTCGAGCCTACGATCGACAAATATGTTACCCAACTACTCTCCTTGATCCGGCGAGAATACATCTCCACCCCATCAGTGCAATACAAACCGATGGATCTCGCGCGTATAGCACAATATCTCACCCTTGACGTCATAAGCGACATTGGCTTCGGCCAGGCCTTTGGTGACCTAGCCTCTAATTCTGACGTTGATGCATACATTAAATCTAGTGAGCAGGGCCTATTCGCCATTTCGCTCACATGTGCGAGCGGTTTATTGCCTATTCTGCAATGGCCACCGATCGCGCGCTTCGTCGGGCCTAGTGAAAAGGATAAGAGCGGTATTGGGAAGGTACTGGGAACAGCGCGCAGAATGATCGATGACCGCCTCAAATCGGAGACGCAGAACAAGACAGATATGCTGGCAGCCTTTATGCGGCATGGGCTGACTAGGGATGACTTGTTTACGGAGGCTTGGCTGCAAATTATCGCCGGGAGCGAAACGACGGCGACAGCGATTAGAGGCACGATGCTATACATAATGGCAAACCCGCGAGTATATGCGAAGCTGCAGCGCGAGGTTGATGACACTGTGGCTACGGGTCTTGCGCCGCAAATTGTTCCTGATGCTGTCGCAAGAGAGATGGCATACCTGCAAGCTGTCCTTAGAGAAGGGTTCCGCATCCATCCTCCAGTGACTGACATTGTGCCAAAGCGCGTTCCGAAAGGTGGTGATACTGTTACCGTGGATGGAAAGACTGTTTTCTTACCCGGCGGTACCAACGTTGGATACTCGGTATTTGGGCTCAACAGCAGGACAGACATTTTCGGCGACGATGCTGGTCATTTCCGCCCGGAGCGATGGATCGTCGACCCTGATGGAGGGAATGCAGAGCATGTAGCAGCAATGAAGAGGACTACTGAATTGATTTTCGGGTATGGAAAGTATCAATGTTTGGGCAAGAACATCGCGTGGATGGAGTATAGCAAGGTCATCTTTGAGGTACGTGAGATGTGAGACGTAGATGAAGATATGCTTACAACTATGGGTAGTTTTTGCGAAACTTTGATTTCGCGATTGCGCGACCAGAGAAGCCCTTGAAGGAACACAACTATGTTGGTATCTTTGTCGCGCATGGGCAACATGTTGTGGTCACCAAGCGTGGAATTAACGCCTAGCCATGCAAACCTCGAATCATCCATTGATTGACGGGCAGATTTGTCCACGCTGTTGTGGTTCGGTGGCGAGTATTGAAGGAACAAAGTAGCCCACAGTCCTTTTCCTTGGTTTCAGATGAATGCTATAATGAGATTGAGAAAGCATGGTCTCTTCTAACGGCTTTATCTTTTGATGATAGAGCCTAGACGCGTTTGTAGTGGTAGCACAAATTGGTGCACCGATTCTGAAACCTCGATCACTAGAAACTTGTAGTGATGGACAAGAACACTTCTCGCATCCAATTTTTGATATCATCGCTCGTAGTTCGGATGTGTGATCTTGTAAGATTGCGGCAGCAAAAATCAGTCGGGATGCCCTTGGTTCAGGCGCGCAAACCGCCGCCAACATCGAGGGATCGCGGTCATCATCCCAGTACTCGCTCTAGAGCTTCATCTCCTCCAGAACAATTTAGAGATTCATGGAGTCAGAATTATATAGAGTTTGCAGATTATACTGGTGTAAAACTACGTAAAGACGTACCTAGGTAGGTATGCCTACTCAATATAAGTAGAACAGAACAGTAGATGTCCTTTCTGCTAGTTTACTAAGTTGCGTGCGACAAGTAGCTTATAGTATGCCTAGCGACGGCCGACTAGAGACTAGTAAGGCTGCGATAAGAAACGAAAGCTAAACGCATAGCTATGAAAATAGGAAGATTAATCGCGAGGAATGTAATTCTTCCAAATAGCGCTCGCCATTCCCGCCATTCCCACTCATAAGGACTCGGTGGCGTCGTACTACATGCTTCGGTCGCTTCGGCAGGCCCAAGATCAAGCAAACAGTCCCCTGTTAGGTAATTCGAGCCTATGCTCGATTCACTTGTGCTCTTTTGTGGTATTCGAAGAGAGGAAGCAAGGCCATGAAATTGGGTTCTATGACTTTGTGAAATGCGCGCTGAAGGTCTGAATAATAAGGGGTTGTGAAACTCTGAGGGACCCTGCAATCTCCTCCGAAATCGGATCTATGCAAGTCCCCCCTTGCTTGAAGATGTTTTGGACAAAACAAATGCTGGTGATAACCTTTCAACCTGAGATGCTCAGCACCAGTGCTAGTCAGCTACAGGTCTGGAATCGTAGCGTGGCTTCCTATCGACCAATAGTTTTTGACCGATCATCCAGTCCGTTTCGGGTATGCGCCAGTTCCCAGGTCTCTGGAACTCACATCTTTGGGATAAGGAAAATGCGCCTGGTGATAGCAGTGCCACGAAATGAAATGAAAGGAATGCCTCGGCATCTCCTTACAGAGTTTTGAATGCACACTGGGCAGCAAACCCATTCCATTGTTTCTTCACAAAGCCTATGCGCAATACAATCGATTCTAAGCGCATCATTTGGTGTTCCACAATGTCTTTCAACTTCCCATAGCGATTAGCCTCCTCGAATCCGCAAGATAAAAGCTAATTGTACATGCATCAACCTTTCATGAGAAGGAAGAAGATTGATATCTCAAGGATCTTCATCCCTACAATCCAGGATACTGCGCAATGACGACTGTGCACGCACATAGTATTCGAATCCCTCCCTTTCTAATACTCTATCATTAACCCCTTCGACTAGATTTTGAGAAACAAAATTGGCCTTGGGACGTCGGCTATCATCATGAGTCCAGCCACTATCCCTGCGCTTAGGATGCGCATCTTCTCGTTGCCTTCGGAACCTTTCAGGGTGATATCGAGGCAACGATGAGCTTTGTGATGCCGGTGGAGGTGAGGATGAGTATGAGTATGCACATGATGCCGTTGATGATCGATCCGATGCCACTTCACCACTGCAGCTCGAGTGTGGGTGGCAGTTACTTCGAAGCCAGATATAATCTGAAGGAGGGACCTGGCGCCCGCTAGTGTCATGTGGGTGACGAGGGAATTCCATTGATGTCGCGTAGGAGTGAAGTAAGCGCTGATTGTCGCTTTGCTCGACAGTGTTGCGGGGATCATCAGGGTCTAGGAAGAACAGACACTCGTCCTCACTCGTATCATCATTTGTAGTAGCAAAAGAGTCTGATGACTTGATACTGTGAGATATTCATCAATGGGCCTGTTGTAATTCACGGGCGGGAATACGTACGAATCTGACCTCGGAGGGCGGAATGTGGAGCATCGCGACCTGGGCAGCGGAATAGTAGCGCTTCTTAATTTTAGAAAAAGGGGGTTTTTCTCGGTTCCTTGCATAGCTGGATTTCGAGGACTCTGCCAGTAGAAAAACTTGCCGTTCGTTTGACATGTCTTATATATGAGCTGGGCACTTTGACCGGTCATCTGTCCTGCACGCATCCCATTCAGTCGTTAACCCCGCGCGGCATTGAGCTTCGAGTCGGTGCAAGGGCGACAGGAACGCGCCGTACGCGATGGATTGTGTGGTGTTCCACAAGCCCCCGACTACTCGGGCCGATCCACTGTAACTTCGGCAAGCCGATGTACTTCAGGGCCCCGGATCCAATTAGCCTTACATCAGTAATGATGAAATCCCAAAGGTATATTGAGCTGATACCATTGTATCGATCGGCATTATGAGGATGCAGACGATCGGTTACGCGCGTGTGTGATCATCGCGGAGTCCAGCTGGGTGGCACCGCGGAGAGCGACTAAGCCATCGGAATGCATGAACGTCTGGACAAAAGAAGGTTTGACGGGCTGACCTTTCAATCTTCAATCACAGGAATCAAAAGCACTTTTTCTTGTGTGATGTTGCATTCTCGCTTGTTTTCGGCTAACTGCGCGATCAATATCGAACCGTGTGGCAACAGCATCGGACAACTCTTGGCTCTGTCAGCATTGTGATATATTGAGGGTACGATCTTCAACACTACTCAATGGACATTGATAGAGTGGTGTACCGGGGTCTGGTAGGGATTGCCGTTCCGCGAAGCGCCCTGTGATATTACTAGCTAGTTCACCCCACGTTTGACGTCTCCTCTCGCAATCGTCGGTATGCAGAAGGACCGGACCGTGTTTTTCGGCGTGGTAAGTGGAGATGGTGGCACGCGGACAGGGCTGGATTCTTCTCAAGTCCTGCAGCGTAACAAGGGATGCTGTATCTAGATTAGCGTATTATGCAGCACGAGTTTCATACGCGTTCTACAAGGAACGCGCAGATCATCGCCATCGAGGCGGATTTCTCACAATTAAATTAGTTCTATCAAGCCCGTAAGGAAGGTCATGATTTGTATCCACGTGAACAATGCAATAAAAATACCTTGATGGTAATGAAAAGGGGTGAAGGATTAGATATTCAAGTAATGCTTCGAAGTACACAGACTAAAAGATGGCGGGTGCTATGTACTAGCCTCCTGCAGCCATACTGCACGTCGCCTTTTTCATCAAGGACCCTGGTCAATTGCCAAGATCCGAAGGAGTGGTAGAGGATATTGACAACATCCTGAAGCAAGCAAATAAAGAAAAGCATTGTCGCATTAGTCCCCCAGCTCCGGATCCAACTTTTGGAATGTACAGATTCGTCATGTTGAGAAAAGCGCAATAGCACTGCATGCTCGACAAGTTTCAACAGTCGAATCAGGTTCGGTTGAGCTGCCATTGACTATGCGGGCCTCCCCGACTTGTTCACAGCCCGTTCCAGTGATGTGACTAGCTCTCGGTGACACCAATACTACTGCGACCTATCGATTTACTCAGCAAGTACCGCACCGGCGTTTTCACCTTCCGCAGCGCCGGTGCTCACCGTCGCTATGGAGTTGGAAACATCCGCCGGCTCACTCGCCGAAGCATGGCTCACCAAGCTCATTAACAGCATTGAATTACCTATACCTTGCCAAGACGTATGTTTATCTAGACTATAAGCATGTACGGAGACAGGAAACAATGTCGACAAAGTGCATCAAGGAGAAGCGTGCATGCTTCACAACATTGCGGGTCTCCATGGAGCAACCTAGAACAGCGAACGAACTATAACTACACTATAATTTCACACATTGATGTTATAATTTCGTATCAAGAACCTTTAAGAATTCATTTCTACTTAGATCATCATTGCCCTCAAAATAGCCTGCATCGATATCATCGGCACGTGCATCACGGGCCCTGTCTGATCTCCTCCTTCGTTTCTTGTTGAGGGCAGCCTGTTCTTGAAAATTCAGTATTTGAAGGGTGTGTCTTGTTGCCGCATGATTGGCATATAATTTTGCTAGCATTGTGTGTTGGAAGATTTTATGGTGACAGTGTACCTTCGCTGCATTCCAGCTTCCATCTGAATGCGAAAAGCGACATCTGCTTCAAATAGAACTTGTGAAGTCCACCAAAGTATCGAGATCATTCAGCGTGCTCCTTTCCACGGTTGATCGAGGTAACCTCGAGGTAATCGAGCTTTGATCGTGAGTCTTGGGACGGGGTTCCGCAAATTGCTCGATGCTTACATTATATAAACTACATTTATGTACCATTCACAATCGCTTAGGAGACTTTCACTCGCAAAAGTATGTTCAGTAAAGGCTTGAAGTGTACCTCAAGTTACGAACAGACAGAGCGCCCAAGAGCGGAAACACTACCCGAAGTTTTTTCAGCCTACTTTATCCCTCAGAATGTCTACAGAAGTCGAACTGTAGGTTGTTACCACATTTGCCGAGCACCTTTATTACAGGATAATGACCGAGATAGCCACAAGTAACTTCGTCTTGGGTATTAGTGTGCTGATATTATTCGACGTGGATCTGTCTATCCATAAAATAAAGAATAGGAAGATCGGCGAACAAATCTGGATATGACGTGTCCTCGAAAGATACACCGGTGCAAATTGCGCTTGCTACACGAAGTGGGATGATCGTGCCTTTGCTATGCACACGCTCATGCCTACGTTGTAAGCGCGCCTCTGTAATCCTTGCCTGATACTGGCATGGAATGGACCACCATCAAGGTAGAGCATTTGATCGTACTACAAGTGGACGACATAGAAAAGAAGCATATTAGGTGCTCTATGCTGTTGTTCACGATTCTAGCAGGTTGACAGTACATCACAGAGTTCACAAAAGGGGAATCGGGTTCGAAGTACAGTCTTGGTTCCTGTAGAAGCATTATTATTGATATCGATAACACTGATCTGTTTATTTCGCGAATTGATCTAACTAGACAGTGAGTCACTGAAATTCATGATCTTTCGATAAGCCCGAATCAAATCATAGCGATATCGGCCGAGCTCAACCGGATAAGTGCCATTGAGGAATCTATTCACGTGGTACTAATGCGCAAATCTTTCAATACGTTACATTCACCATTTATTCGCCCTAGAAGATTTCGATGTCATAGTGAAAATACCTGGGTATATTTTTCCTATTTCGTGCATCCCTTAACCCGGTTATCGGTACTGTCTCCGGCGAGCAGGTTCGGTACAACAAAACCAAAACCTGAGTCAATTCCATCATGATGGCAAAGGGCGGGAGCGCAGACCAGCTCAATTCGCGACGAGTTCGCGTTCGCGATTTTGTTCAACAATGGGTTTGCTGATGGCTCCACCAGGATCTGGTCCCGTGTTTGGCAACATCTCTGTCACCTATCCTTGTAACCTTAGATCGTTTCAGTACCGATGTAGAAATTGCTCATTTCTTAGGTCGCTAGAACTGCATTGTACCCCCGTAAGGCCAAGGTGAGGATGAAATATGCGTTTAGTCATTGGCTTTATGTGCCTGTGAAATGAATATATATTTATCTTGAGATTGTTCCTATAATTTCTTTTCGAAAGCCATTTATCTTCGCGAGGAAGGAATATGCGGATTTTAAGTCGCGCATAGATAGTGGTGTACAATTGTGATAACGTTGGCTTGGTGGGGTGATGGCGTAATCATCCTTCGCACCTTGCTTCTGTGGTAGCGCCTTGATGTCCTCATCAGATTTCATTTAAGCATATTGTTACCCTAACTGTCGTAGTCAGATATAGGTTTTATTCTACGTCGCCGAAAATGTGCATTCTAATAGAAGTGCAAATTTGCGATCAATCACTTTTTCCCAAGGAATGTAATGACAACACCGCCTTATCTCTAGAAATATCGGTCAGACTGCCATGCTATAGAATCGTTTCTATTTGGAATATCACAGATCAGTGTCGAGTCAGCGCGCTGATCTTTACGTGCGACGCAGTGGCGCAGCACTCGACACTGCCTCGTCACTTGCATTAACATTTCTCGGCCGGTTAAAGAATGACCGCCCACTTCTGAGAAACGAAACGAGAGACATCGCTGATAGAGCAGCGTGGTTTTCTTCAGAATTTACAATACTTTTCTATACCGCCTTCGTCAGCTGGACCAGTATTAGCCGGTATGGCTACCTCTTACGAGCTTATCTATTACGTCGGTGTGCCTGGGCGCGGAGAGCATATCCGGCTCCTCCTAGAGGAATCCGATGTTCAATACACAGATACCGCTGCTCTCACCATGGACGAATGCCGGTCAATCGTCACGAAGACGCTCGATGGCGACAGAGAGAACCCTCCTTACTACGCTCCGCCGCTTTTCCGACACAATGGACTCCTCATTTCCCAGACCAGCAATGTTCTCATGTATCTCGGTCGCCAGCTTGGACTTGCTGGACAAAGGGAGGACGATGTTTGGCGAGTGAACGCGCTTGCTCTCTCGGCGTTGGATGGCTTGAGCAACGAGGTCCATGACTGTCATCATCCGATTGGTATTGAACTCTATTATGAAGACCAGAGAAAAGAAAGTGCGAGACGAAGCAAAGAATGGATTAAAACCCGTCTCCCTAAGCATCTTGGGTATTGGGAAAAGGTCCTGAAGAGTGAGACGGGTAGCAAAGGCCCTTGGCTGTTGGGCGATATATTTACGTATGCCGATATTGTTCTATTTCAAGTGAGTGTTAGTTCTTTAAAGTCATTTCCCAAGACCCGCCATGTCGGTGTAAGCTCGACATTGTTTCTCTCTCTCTTTCTTGGGAAAGAAAAATAATACGATAGCTAACGGAATGAAATTCGTGAAGTGCGTTGATGGTACCGAATTTGCATTTCCTCAAGCTATGAAGCATGCGAGAGAGTCTGGACAATACAATCGAGTTTTTCAGTTGTGTGAGGACATCAAGACTCGCCCAAAGCTAGCTGCGTATCTTGCTAGCGAGAGAAGACAGAAGTACGATTGGGGCATCTACCGATACTATCCTGAGAATGATGTGAAGGCCGAATAGTTCTGCTAAGATATGTGGCTACAGTCCCTTCTGTAACAGTCACCGTCCGTTGGTATTGTAGCAGGCTTGCCTAAGCGGTGCACACTGTTAATAGGCCGTAGTCTTGGCGCTTTAAAAAGTCTGGCAACAAGAGTGAACCAGCCATATATACTAAGGGCATCATATAATATCAGAGGACATATTGAAATATATTCTACACGGAGTCTAGGAGTAATGTTCTATGTGTCTAGGTAGCTATTGTTTTTGTATCGTGCACTTTGCAATCACGAGACGAGACCTGGTTATGCACTAGTATCTTCTTCTCCTCTAGTTGCAAATGCGACGCCGTCTACCGCGCGGCTTACCAGAACCAACCATTTATCATCATCCACACGTTTCCAATGTGCACTGCTATTGAAATTAATCGCTTATCTCACGTTTTCAACACCATCGACACTTTGCCACGTGACGTTGATGAAACTATGAGGGAAGTTGAGAATCTCGAGCGCGCACCTTCTACACAACTTCTACAAAAAGAATACCGTGAGTTTTGGTGAACCAATTGGAGAACAATTTCAAAGGATGGAGGTATGTGTGTGCAAAATCGAGGAAGATACTCTATAAGTTCTATTTGTGTAGAATAAGACGGTCGAGCGTCTTCCTAGGTCGATGACGTCAACAATTAATGCTAAACAATCTATCACTGCGCACACGGAAGTGATGGCCATTTTGACGCTCAACATAATCAACGACTCTCATAAGAAATGGACGACTGGCAAGATGCCGTATTTTCTTCGCGACACATGCATAACAGGGTGGGCCGGAGTAGTGGCACACGCAATCGAGCCTTTGACGTCCAGAAAACTTTCGGCAGTTACGCTTGCAGATGCGCCGCATGGCAAAAGATGGAGAATAACACCAATACCGATCAAGAAGCCACATTCGAGCTTTTGCGACTAACCCCGAACAAAGAAGGAATCGTTGGCGAACTTTTCTTCCCCGGCGTGCTCAGAGCCACTGTCATTTTAGCTGCGAGTCGCGAAAGCCTCCAGAGGACGGTGACAGGATTGAGCTCCGAATACACAGAAGGAAGTCTCCAGGGTGACGACCAAGAGCCTGAAGAGGAAATCGACCGATTCAAAATGTTTGAGAAGAATAGCTTCCGTTCACCGAAATTTTGGCTTCAATGGAATGGCACGCTCCTACAGAATAGCAGCAAATCGACAGAAGAGGCCTCTGAGATCAAGATTAGCGAGATGGGATATGTAGTATTCTCTGGAAACGACTGCCGTAAGTTCAAAGGCACGATTAGCTGCAGCCTGTTGGGCTGGAAAGATGTGGCTATCAGCGGTCGTAAGGTGGTAGCGAGGAGTGAGTCTGATAGGCCAGTCGCTTGGGGCTCAGACGGCACCACAGTCTAGGTCGATGATGCAGAAATACCTTGTGTTCCAGGAAGCGCATTTGTGGAGCAAGGTGTTACGAGTGGTTTCACAAGGCTAGTATCCTGCAACCTGCGTTCTCAAAAAAAACTATTTTCGAGTGCAAACCTGCACATCCACATACCCCTCTCTGTACAGGCCTTCATTCACAGCCGTGCTTCCTTGCATCGGGAAGCTGAGCGATCAGTACCGAACCAAAGAGCAAGCTTGCTTGGCGTTGTCTTGGACCTACAGTCAAATGGACAGAAAAGACGATGTCGATAGCACCTTTCTCACTATGTTCGTCGCACATAGCTCCACAGGCTAGGGAACGGGGTCTCAAAGCATCAGAGTCCCTCACGACCTAGCTACCTGAGCCGGACACATCTAGTATCAGCGTCTCCTGATCCTCCCGACCTGTGCCATTTATTCATTGTGTGTGATCAACAATTGAATCGAAAAAGATTAATCATGATCTACACGTGAACACTCACAATGGCCATGTATGGTAGATGCAGTGTAACGCGAACGCTAGCGCAATCCCATTCTCAATCCTTACATTAAAATCGCGGTTATTCTGTTGTTGCCGAAGCAGGCTGCCGATGACCAATGTTAGAAGCGTAGGTCCCGACCAAAGCTGCCGGCCGGGGAAACACAAATTATTACCCCACCGGATATTTATAACCTAGTCGCTCAAACGAGAGCGACTATCGAGCACGCATCTCCCATCACCAAGGTTACTTTGCTCCATGCTTTTCGGTAGCTACGTATGTCTAGTCCTGGAACAATTATGGTCTGTTCGCCGTCTTGATGAGATTCATCAAATGTATCTTGGCGTTTACCTCTCGGATTCGACCGTGTTTGGATCACCAGAATGTTCATCCTATTATCCCGAGTCCTTGGGTGCAATCTGCGCACATGGGCCGAGCAGAAAGTATAAAAGCCACTGCAAGGCCTTCAATTGAGTGGCAGCACCGCCCGCTATATTCACAAGTATCGCCAGAGACTATCATCCGCCACCAACATGAAAACACTACGCATCGCCTTGGGCCTGCTCACATCGACCGGCTCAGCACTTGGAGCTCTCCAGCAGGTCACCGGCTTTGGTACAAATCCGACAAACCTCCAGATGTACATATCAGTCCCAACGAAGCTGGCGGCGAATCCCGCGCTCATAGTAGCAGTACGTCCTACAATCTCATCATACCACTAAATATGATCTCACTAAAGTTACCAGTTACACCCATGCGGCGGTTCAGCGCAGCAATGGTACAGCGGCACCAAGCTGCCCTCGTACTCCGACAGCCAAGGCTTCATCCTAATCTACCCGCAAACGACAAAGTACATGAACTGCTGGGACGTCAACAACAGCGGGTCCCTCACGCACGGCGGCAACGGCGACGCGCTAGGGGTCATAAGCATGGTCAACTACACGGTGACAAAGTACAACGTCGACAAGACGAAGGTCTACGTCATGGGCGGCTCTTCCGGAGCCATGATGACCAACGTAATGGTGGGATCGTATCCGGACGTCTTCGAGGCCGGCGCAGCCTACTCTGGAACAGCGTTTGCGTGCTTTGCCGGCTCCAAGGGTGATCCCACGCCCATGGGCTCGAACCAGACTTGCGCGCAGGGTCTCACGCATACCCCTGAACAGTGGGCTCAGTTCGTGTATAATGCTTATCCTGGTTATACGGGGAAACGCCCTCGCTTTCTGGTCGCCCATGGTCTGTCTGATACGTTGGTCCGGCCGCAGGCGGGCTATGAGCAGCTCAAACAATGGTCCGCTGTTTTGGGTGTGACGAACACTAAGAATGTCACTGGGAGTGCGGTGGAGGAAGGTTCGCAGTATACGCAGATGGTCTATGGTGATGGGACAAAGTTGGTCGGATACTTTGGCCAAGGTGTTGGACATATCGCACCCCCGGTGGAAACCGTGCTGTTGAAATTCTTTGGCTTGACGTCCTAATTTTCGGACGTTTTGTATTCCCCAGCTGTATGTGTGATGGAAAGTCTCTCCAAAGAACATCTGGAAGGCCATGCACGGAAGTGTTTAGACACGGCAAGAAATGAATGCTCCATCGTTCTTTGTGTCCTTGATGTGAACTGCGCAGTGTCACCCTAGTATTGTGGCAAAGGCTGGTCCTCTTTCGCTGGAGGAGCAGAGCGAAGCGAAATAGTCAGCTTTAATTGAAAAAAATTGAAATGTCTTCTGATGAGGTGCTCCAATACTTGAAATTCTCGACCTTGAATGCGTCTTCATATTAGAATGGCCGGTCTACTATCCAGTGTCCGCCAACGCAGAAACGACCTATTACGGTCAAGACTATGTATCAGATCATGCAATTTATCGTACAAGTCTAGTAGTCTTTCTACCATTACACTAGCCCTCATCCCTCAAATACTCAGATCCGCACAACTAAACGCCGGCCTCGTACTCCCGCTATAATCCGCCACAATAGCGTCACACGCCGCATACAAGCCAGGACCCAGCAGAAATAGACCCACCACCATGACGAAAGCGTGGAAGCCGGTCTTGACTATACGTGGAAATCCGCCAAACAGGTCATGCTTGTTCATCTGCCAGTATGCAACGGCGAAGTAGATGAAGCCGAAGAAAGAGTCAAACGCGGCGCCGAGCAGAGACAAGAAGTCGCCCATGGAGGGAATCACCTCGGCGAAGATGAAGCCGATCCACCAGATGGCCGCCATGACGGCAGTCCAAACACCCCAGCCGACAATTGTGTTGCTGTGCTCATGGTGCGACCCGCGCATTAAGTGCTTGTAGACGTATTTAGCTGATACATTAGCATAGATGACCTGTTGTGTCATTAGCCATCATGTGGACTTTGAAGTACAGAGGGGGGAATGCTTACACCAATGACCAGCGTTGGCACAATGACGAAAGCGAAGGACGCCTTCTTGTACACGACTACGCCTAAGCTTCCAAATGCCGGTGCCGTGGCATACTGGCCCAAAAACTTGAATCCAACGGCAGGCGGCACGATGAACAGTACGGAAGAAAGCACCGTCAGGACGGCTAAGCTCTTGGGGAAGTCTTGTGGCTTTTCCATCTCGGCGATGAAGGTTGGGAACAGGATCTGTGGCACCCAAAGGAACGTGATGTTCAAAACGGCGTTCATAGCGGCGACAAAGGTTGTGCCGGATGGTGGCAAGGCGTACGTCTTGACCGGTCCAGCCTCGGGATAGGTACCTAGGTAGCCGAAGCCGGGAGCGTCTTCGATGCCGGCGAAGACCATAAAGAGCAGAATGGCAATTCCCATGCACGCAGCCGAGAACATAGACATGAAAGACACATGCCTTAGCGTACGCGGTAGAGACATGACGATACCCATGAGCGTCACGATGACGGAAAACGAGACTGTGCAAAGGGAATGGTCAGACAGTGTGTTGAGGACCTTGGCGCCGGTGAGCACGTGAAAGCCGATGAGCATGATATTGTTCGCCAGCAACATGAATGCAGTGAAGTGGTATGCCCATCGATGTTTGCCAAAGGCATAGTATCCGAAATCGCAGATGTCCATGATTTGGGGATGCCTGGTGCTGTTAGCATGGTTCTATCGCACAACGGTAGTAGTAGTAGTAGGTACCTCATGATAAATCTCCACATGGTCATACTCGTGAAGTAGAACAATATTCCGGCGAGTAGCATAGTGATGATCCCAGGCACCCAACCGAGCACGCTCAAACTCCAACTTTGTGCCATGATGGCCAAGCATACCTGGTCGCCAGCAAGCAACCAAGCAGCCTTTTGCCATGACATCGTCCGAAGCTTGATCTCGTGGCCATGATCCTTGGCAACAAGAGCGTTGAACGTGATTCCCTCCTCATCTGAATCCGTTGCAGGCGTACCAGCGACTTGATCTGGCGCCTTCTCATCGGCGTACTTGATGTCAGACATAGTCGAGTACGAGGTTGATTAAACAGGGGGATTTCGTTGGTGGTCGACTTGCTGCGAAGCTGTTGTCTGGATGCTAAGCAGAATGCCAAAGCTTGGTCGAATCTTAATCTGGGGATGCGGATAGATAAGGCGCAGGGTTCGCCATGAAGGGAAGGTCCAGACCAACGCCACGGACTCCGGGGCGCGCGTGGGATTGGCCCGTGCTCGATAAAAAACAAAAACTACCATGTTTCGCCTTTTATTTGTTGCTCTTCTCACAACACGTAATCCCATTTGTATCTTTTTTGCGAAGAAGCGAAGTGTAACGGACCAGAGAGCGACCGTACTGTTACTACGAGTACCGTCATAAAAGCCCATAATGGCGACATTGGCCCAAGGGTTTGCTCCTCTGCTCGATACAGAGCTGTCGTGGTGCGCCTCGTTCAGCTTCACGCATCTAGCTAGTCGCGCAATTCTGAGCGATATGGCGTGCTTGAGGCTCTAGAATTGGTCGCGTGAAAACTTCGAAAATTCCGGCATCGGGGATGCAGATATTTTGTCGCCGCTGGATGGATGAATTACCGGACGGTGATTGTTGGTTATCGAGGGATGCGATACCTGCGAGTGGGGGGCTCTCTCAATCGTTTGTAGATCACCTTTTATCGAAGCGGGTCATGCACGTGACTAGTATACACGTGACTAGTCATACAGTCTCATGTGCGGAGGTTGTGATTTCTCATTTAACTCCAGAGTATACATATACATCATGAAGCGTTCGGCGCGATGCGAAAAAGGTTTTTTTAATAGCAATCGCCCTTGGCTCATCATTTATCGCCGATGGAATGAAATTTCGTTCGTACTCTGGCCCTTTCAAGGTGAGCTGGAGCATGGGCACCCTCTAAAGTCTGTGAATCTTCATCGCTTGGGGTGCATGACACGTACAAAGTCATACGCCAAGTTGGAATTCAGTAACACTGGTGTTGATGATCAACTACAATCAATTTGGTGCCACTACAATTCCCACGATCTACGCACAGAATCCACGAACAAACTAAGTAATACTGTGAATACTGATATGAAAGTCCGTCGGCCTAGATATTCCACGCCTGTCATCTTTGCTCTTTGTTATGTATATGCTCAGAACCGCCATTCTTAGTACTCTTCCCTTTTTTCTTGTTCTTGAACCAAGCTACAGCGATGTCATTCTTACGTTGATCGACCAAGCTAGAATCTCTATGAACGTATGCATCGCCATCCGACGCGCGCGAGTCCACAAACTTCCTCAAAAAACTGAAGGATCGGCACGTATGTATCTGGTCAGAGTTGATGTAATTGTGACGAAGACCCTCTCGAAATTGTGTCGGGACGAGGGTCGTGCTGCCATAACATTGGATAGATTGGCGAATTGCGTCGAGACAGTGTTCTATTCGAGATCAGTACAAATCCGCACACTTAGAAGATTCTAACTTACCAAGATGGAAAGCCCCATGAGAAGAATGATGGTTATAATAATCTGCATGGAGGGACTTGCGTAACGCATTCTCGACACCTGTCAGTCGCCCGCCACGAATGGTTCACCTCGGAGACATACCACGCAATGCAACGTATGAAAAACATCCAGACTGTGCGGATCATTAGCTTGCTACTTCAATCTAAAAGCACAGTCGCAAAAATTACCCCGCACTGTAGCCGCCTTTCCTCTCGTCCACATACGCATGTCGGTTTTCGCCCCAGATCCTGACAGCATCCTCTTCTGAAATCGAAAAGTAACGGTGTCCAATCAGGCGGTCCCAGTTTTGATCTATTTCTGCGTTGGGTGTCCCGAAAAGGACCATGTTCTCAGGCCATGGGGCGCTTTCGTCCACAGGGCCGAGCCAACCCGTTCCATTCCTGTGGAAATGCGGACTACGTCTGAACCGGATTTGTTCGAGTGGAATCTGGGTAGGAGGGACTTATTGAATAGCACATAAGTAATAGCAAAAATGACAATGATAGGCGGGCACTCTCACAAATATCCGAAGTAAATCCAGTCTCGTACATGCCGAAAGGTGAGTAGCGACGGCGCTCGAGAAAGAGATAGGCTGACAGAATTGCGAATATAGTCGACGTTATCCAAGGCACAAACTTTAGCACCTTGGAACTGATCGAACGGGGGATTTTGGTGCTGTTCGCAAGCGGTTTCTCAAGAAAACTCTCACGTTCGCCTTGCTCCGAATCTGTGTCAACCGCTGCGTATCCTTCAGAAGAAGGACCTAAAGCCTTGGGGATGGAAAAGAATAACCTCATGTTTTGATGTAGTTGTCGAAGAGTAGTTCGCAAATATTAAATGTATAGAGGAGTTAGGATTCGAAAGGCTAAAGCTACACAGAGGAGGGATTGACTTGACTCCGATGCTCACTGCTCAGTCTCGGCTTGTGTTTCCTCTCACGTTGCCCTGCTCTCAGCCAGCCACACCTCCAGGAATGCACTCAAACGCGCCTGAAGCGGGGTAATTGCTTGGAAGATGTTGGAAGCGATCGTCAAAGGTACAGCGTGGCATATGGGCTTCATGTAGGAGGTTGGCAATAGTCTGGGCAAAGGAACAGGAGGCTTGGTAAAGCGGTACAATGTAGAGAGGAACATGGACTGAATGGCCTAGCCTGGTGAGTATTTTCTTGGCGGCATAGTCACACTTCGTATTGCTGTAGGAATGACCTTACATGTGCGCCTCCTCTCAGCCTAAGTGGTTGTATAGAAAATGTGTCCGATAGGCTGGATGGCGCCACCGTGCATTCAAGTGCAGCTCCAATAATTCCGCATCCGGTATACAATTTCACCGCATCGTTGTTAGCAAAGGCTACGCAGATAGCAATTTTCGTTTGCAAGACATTTCGAGTGATCATAGATAGCTATTCGGGTTCTAAATACCTTTATAGTCGAATGGGAATAATATGCGGATAGCTTTATTCATGTCATATAAATCAGAGAATAAATCAGCTCACGCGCCCGTAAACTCTTCCTCTAATATTATTAAGGATGTTACCCAAGATTATAGATGAAATGCTGCTTTAACAATATGTTGAAGCACTGCTAGAATATCGGCAAGAATCTCACAGGTGAATCTACCGGATACTGAAAGATTGTGATTGATATAGCATGCTTAGAGTAAACAAGACAGATTCTCTCCACTTCCCCGACATGAACCCTGTTACTAGTTCATTCAGTCGTCGTCCTCCCCATCATCCTCGTCATCGTTTTCACCACCGTCGTCATCGCCATCATCGTCCTCGCCGTCATCCCCATCATCATCGTCATCATCATCACCATCGTCGTCGTCCTGACGCTTGATAATACCTGTGTCGCGGACGCGAAGGACGGCTGATCCCTTCGAGATGGCTAGGTCCGCTATTGCCAATTTTAGTAAAAGATTGCACAATATACGAAAGTACAGTCAACATACAAGCAGGTAGGCCAACGGGAAGAGCCGCTACGGCAGTGCAAGTGGCAATGAAGGCAAGGATGAGCTTGATTTGCATGTTGAGTTGAGCTTTGATCTTGTATGAGTGAAGAAGTTACAAGGGTAGCAGAAGTTCTCGAATGCACAAGGACTGGGGTTTGATGGTAAAAAGTGAGCCTATTTTATACCTCAAATGCATCCGCGTCAGCTTATATGCAATTTTCTCAACTAGAGTTTTGACGAATCTTCCCGTCGCCTGATTGATAGTGGCATGGTATTTGGCTAGATATCCCCACGTTGACCTTGGCTGCATAGCCTTTGCTAGTAGCGACGCCTCCTGAGTTTTCATCTCGTACGACTTTTGACCATTCTATTATGACTACTTGCATTACAATTTGGTGTCATACGCCCGGTGGAGGTATTTTCTTGGTACTGCATGCGTTATTTCGTATTCAGCAGCCGTGTACCTCCCTTAATGCAAGTAAGCTGACAGTCTATTCTGACGCTTGGTTGAACACGATGCTATCTGCAGCAGGAATCTTCAATAGCTCAGACACTGATGTGTAAATATCGTCAGTAAAGTACGACGGTCATACTGTGACTATAGTACAGGCCTACACTAGTGACAGACTTTTTCTTTTACATTTGCCTCCCTTCTCGTGAATCTAATGAGCAACGACAAGAAGGACAATGCAGCATGTTCCCAGGCGTGGCCAAAGCGCTAGATGGTTCATGCATACTTTGACAGCTGGACCGGCCCGCATGCAGCTAATGTAACCGATCGTCTTGTTTTGAATCCATAGATATACACTCTGTCAGCATTTGCCCCGCTCGCCAAGGAAAGGGGCCAAGGGGGCCAAGGGAGGGCCAAGCCCGACATGTTCTCTGTTTCTCCCCAGCTCGCCGAATCTCCGCCCTCCAAGGAACTTTACATGATATGTGCAGCTACGGAGGGATGTAAGTACCCAATTAAAGTGTAATAAGACCAACGTGTTAGCATTGGTACTGGTTGCGAGCTGTACAAGCGCCAGAGTGGCGCATTGCTGCAGTTGACGAAGTTGCAGTTGATGAAGCTGTAGAGAAGTGCTTACATACCGCTATTACTCAATGCAATGACTATCATACTATCATTAGACCAAGCACAAGGTATTGACTGCAAGCTCACTTCACCGTCTACAAGCACTAGCTAAGATATGTAGCAAGCAACAAACGAAGGCTCTCCGGTCAGATCACTTCCGCGGCAGCATAGACGTATAGATCATGCAGGCTGTATATTGTATTGTAAATTTCGTAATAATTTTGTTCCAGGTGCCAGAATGAATGTACACAACAGAATGTTACACAGTAAGCAGAAGAATCAAGCACATAGCTGAATTCATGGCAAGCAGTCTCAATGGCGCGCTTTACGAGGCTTTGCTCTTGTTTGATGGCTGCCCTATCTTGTCCGTTTATGTGCCTGAAAAGTTATATCGATCTTTAGATTATGACACCCTCTGCTCTTCGGATTTGGTGCATGAAGTGCAGGCAAGGCTAATGAGTGGCAACCAATGTGTCTTGCTACAACCAATATGATATACGACAAGGCTATTCGAAATTGTAGGCCAGCGAAAGAGTCAAATCATTCAATTTGCGTGCGTGCTGGTATGAACCAAGTCGCCCAGTAGCTCACCAAGGAGCCACATAGCTCAAAGACTGCATCACGCATGAGGAGCCCGAACCTATATACCGTGGCGTTTTGCTCGATATTTGACATGACGATAGCGTTCCATATGGAGGATGTAATGAATGGGTTGACAGAGGTAGTTTGTGTATTGAATGCGTCGCCGGAACGAGTCGAAAAATCTCTACAATTTGCCAGTGCCATGTGGCAGTGTTTGATAAACGGGGCTGTAGCATTATTGCCCGCAGCCTACGTGGATCCTGCAACAGCACTACATGCTTATGAGACACCTCCAATGCATAATAAATATGGTAGTAGTATCCGTATCTTGTTTAGGGCTCTCGCTATGAAGACCATGTTGATCTTCCCTGACAAGCGCGCTTGTTCTCGATAATTCATGTCTTCTTTTCTTAACGTGCTATGGTCATGATTAGCGCGCCATTTGGTAGGCCTCTGAACCACGGAAGTCGTTGGCGCTTGAACGCTTGCCCGCATGCCTGCAATCCTATTCTACTTCTTCCTCCATGTTCTCTGAATTGCCACATAGAAGAATACAGTCGCAATTATACCATTTCATAGTCCATGCTGGCTCATTTTGCATGTGTCACATGCTCTTCACTGTCATGGTCGACAACGCAGATCCATGCTTAGTCATGCTATATCACGCGAACAGTTCGGGTGCAGCTGACGTCGTAGTAACGAACAAAGGTTAGCTACCGATGTGATTATAGGCCAGTGCCTGGCTCTTGGATTCATCATAGGGGTACTTTGAGTCTTCTTTGGAGGGCCTGTCACTGTATATTGATAGATGGACCTTTTGTAGCAAAGTGGCGCACGGGCCTTAATGAGCTGGCTCCCGCGCTCGCCTATTGCCTAGGGCCTGCCGATCAGAGCAAGTGCCCCGACACGCGCCCCGCCGTCTTCCTCCTTTTATCTCCCTCCACCAAACGAATGGCAGCGTCATCTCGGAGGTACATTCACTCCCATCACCACTCCGTACAATTGACCTAGCGTTGGTGCCTTCTCGAACCTACTTAGCGTGACCGAGCATTTCGTTGCAAACCGATACGGAACTCCCCGTCCAGGCTGCACCTTCTAAGAGCTTTAGGCGTACAGCAAATGTAAGGGTGTCGGCTAGTTACGGTGGTCATGCTCCCCCATATTTTAGTTAAACCCTACTACGCTGCCTGGCTTCTGGATATGTGTGGGCTGAGGCGCACCACGAGCGTTACCAATAAACTAGAAGCCGATGGCAAATTCTACCGGGAATCACCTAGATGACTATGCCTGGCCTGACTAGTCGCCCCTCTCTCCATACAAGCACCGCGCTATCAGCCTGCAGCTCATTGATCCCCAAAAACGTTGCCGGCTCCGTCCTTCATGCGAGGCATCTAGCAGATTTCGAGAACAAGCATCATGCATCTGATATACAAGACTTATCGGCTGGATACCAGAAGCTTGTTCATCGATTGGCAGAGCTTGGAAAAGCTTCCTGATGTGGCGATGGCCGGAGATGCTACACCCCTGCACAACCCCTGCCTGTAATCAGCTTCATTAGGCAGGTACCACAACCATGTCGATCGCTTCATTGCAAAGACAATCGCCTGCCGTAATCGTCATATTTGGTTGATCAGGTATTCGAAACCTGCCAAATCATCTATAAAGAGGCCGATGACTCTTGCATGTCATCACCCTCGGGCAGTCTCTTGCACGCTTGCTCGACCGCCAACATGCTTCTCCTAAAGTGTCTATCTACGATCGCCATCCTAGTGTCTGCTTGCAATGCACGACCAACAAGCAGCGTGGTGTTCGAGAAGATAGAGAGCAGCCCAGCCGGGTGGGTGCTGGACGACTCTGCCAAATTGGATAAGGATGCAGCGTCGATTACGCTGATGGTCCACCTGGTGAATCAGGGCATGGACAAGTTCCACAAACTCGCTATGGATGTGAGATGATGCCTTGGAGATGAGATTAGTCAAATCGGAGCTAATCGAACAAACAGATCGCTACTCCTGGTCATGCACAGTATGGCAATCATCTTGACTATGAGACTATCCTGGGTATGAAATCACCAAAGGAAGAGTCAGTCAGCCTCGTCAAAGAGTGGCTTGCACGCGAAATTCCGGATGCCGACATCACTGTAAAGGGTGACTACGTGTCTGTGCAGGCAAAGGTCAAATCCGTCGAGAAGCTCTTGAAAACAGAATACAACAGTTTCGGTAAGTGCTCCTCGCTTGCAAATACGAATTCTCGACGCTAATGTGAGAAGTAAATGTTGAGACTAAGGCAAAGACGCTTCGCACGCTGCAGTACAGTCTTCCTACAGTGCTAGTTGGTCACGTCGATATGGTTCAACCCACCACATTCTTCGGTCTCCAGCAGCTGCGTTCAACCATCTCCGAACACCACAAGGTTGAAGAAGATGAAGCAGATTTCCACATCGAGGCAGTACAGGCTGTCACAGGATGCACTGGCACGCGTATCACACCTACCTGCCTTGCCAATCTCTACAACTTTGCAAACGCTAAAAATCAGACCACCGGGCTTCTCGGTGTGGCGGGTTTTCTTGAAGAGTATGCCATCAAAAGCGACTTCACCACTTTCCTCAATAGCTATGCCTACTTTTCCAACAAGGCCAAGTCTTTCACATGCACTGGTGTAAACGGAGGCACATGTCCTACATCACCTGCAGGTATCGAAGCCAACCTGGACGTTCAGTATGCTGGCAGTATTTCCAGCTCTGTGCCCATGACTTACTACAGCACTGCCGGCCGTGGACAGTGGATCGGCTCTGGAACGAATACGAATGAACCCTACATCGAGTTCTTGAACTACTTGATCGCTCTCCCTGCAGCGTCATTGCCCAACACTCTTTCCATCTCCTATGGCGATGATGAGGCCACCGTGCCCCTCTCATACGCTACGACCGCATGCAACCTCTTCTCCCAGCTCGGAGCGCGAGGCGTTTCCATTCTCGTTTCGTCTGGTGACTCGGGAGTCGGCACCACTTGCAAACTCAATGGCAAGTCCTCATTCACAACTGCCTTCCCTGCGGCCTGTCCTTGGGTCACGACCGTGGGCGGAACGACTGGCAACTCGCCCGAAAGCGCCTGGTCCTCTGGTGGTGGAGGCTTCTCCGAAATCTTCGGGCGGCCGAGCTACCAGAATGCCACTGTAAACAACTGGCTCGCTACTGATACGACTCACAGCAGTGTGACTAACTATTTCAACTCTTCTGGGCGCGCTTACCCTGACATATCTGCGCAAGCTACCAACTTTATCATCATCGCCAGCGGCTCGGCACAGTCTGTATCTGGCACGTCGTGCTCTGCGCCCACAACGGCCGGTATCTTCCAGTTGCTCAACAGCGGACGCATTGCGGCAGGAAAGAAAGGCCTCGGGTTCCTCAATCCTTGGTTGTACTCAACGGCAAGCAGTGGATTTACCGATATCAAGAGTGGTAAGATCGGAGGTTGCAGTGGTGTGATCTCGGGAGCTGGCTTTAGTGCCGTTGCAGGGTGGGATCCCGCTACCGGATTGGGGACGCCAAACTATGGAGCTCTCCTTACTTTTGCGACTTCCACCGCTTAAATATTTTCTACCACGGGTATGATTAATCTAGAGATATCAAATCGCAGGAGCACTGCATATTCTTACCCTTGTCCTACACGATTGACTGCAGCTGGTGAATGACCTGATGAACATGGACGTTGTCATACGACTGAAGTAGCACTAGCCTCACCTCACTTCACCACTCCTACAAGGTGTTTCATAATAAAAATAACATATCGTATTGTAGAAACAGGAACACTGATATCAGCAGACACATCTCCCACGGTGACTAAGTCGCACTGAGCAAGGAAGGCCCCCAAATATGAAAAACCTGTCTACCGTGCCTAGGTCATTTCGTCCGAGATTGGAAAATCATGTCACCTCCGATATTTCGGAACGTTGGCGAAGTTTGCCTCAGAATTTACTCAATTCACTACATTCGGCCGAAATTTCGGTCGGAGTCAATATATAGAGGACAGCATTTCTGCGACTTGTCTATCTCATCCTCTCCACGTTCAGTACCTCTGTTTCTTCTTCTGTGAAAAATACACGCTCATCCATTCATATTCGATCATAATGGTCAAGATTGCGTTGGCTGGTGGTACCGGGGGTGAGTGATATTCTCATTGACCTTTTTAGCCACGAATGGGTACTGACTTTTGGGGCAGACGTCGCTTCGGAAATCATCGAAGTGCTCGCAGCTACTAAGAAGCACGAGCTCGTAATTCTCTCGCGAAATGTACGTTTTCCCATCCAAATCTTGTTCTCCATAGTATTTCGCCGGCTGATCGCTCAAAGGACACCCCAAAACGTGAACCCGCTGCCGGCGTCTCCTTCGTTAAAGTCGACTATAGTGACTCGAAGAAGTTATTGAATATCTTACAGGGTGTTCACACTGTACTTTCGTTCGTCGCAGACCAAGAAGACCCGACGAGCCCCACACAGAAACAGCTCATCGATGCTGCCATCCAAGCAGGCGTGAAGCGCTTCGCACCTAGCGAGTGGGCATCGTATGTATCATCCGACCGAGAGTGATCTCCGCCACTAATCGTGATGCAGATCCAAGCTGGACCATCTTGACTGGTACGCATACAAAGCGACGACACGCGAATATCTCGCAGAGATCAATAAAGACCAGAAGGTATGTTCCTAAAGACTCTTTCATTCACAATGACGCAAAGCTCATCATTCCATAGGTACTGGAATATACGCTTTTCCAACCCGGCCTCTTCCTCAACTATCTGACGTACCCCCATGCTTCTACCAAGCACCTCCATCTGATCGACACCCCACTCAACTTCTCCTCTCGCCGCTTTCTCACCCTCGAAGGCGGCGATGAGTCCCGCATCAACTTCGTCACCGTAGAAGACCTCGCCTACGTAGTCGCCCGCGCCATCGAATACGAGGGTGAATGGCCCATCAACGGCGGCATCCGGGGCACCCAGATCTCTATCGGCGATCTGATTGCGTTGGCGAAGAAAATCCGCGGCGGCACTTTCGATATCACGCGCCTCAAAGAGGAGGATATCAAGGCTGGGGTGTGGAAGGCGGACTGGGCGCCGGTCATCGATCATCCGTCTTTGAGGGCGGATCAAGTTGAGGCAATGTCGAAGCATATTACTGGGAGGATATTGCTTGGTTTTAAGAATGGTGGATTCGTGGTGGAGGATACCTGGAATCGGTTGCTTCCGGATTACAAGTTTACTGCTGCGGAAGAATATTTGACTGAGGCCTGGAAGGGGAAGCCTTAGAGAGAGGTAGTATAGGGGTTAATTGAGGCTGCGTGAGAGATGGCCGTCGAAATTAGTATTCGTTTCCATTGTCAATAAAAATCGATCGTGTATTTCGAGGCATGTTTGTGTTCGCTTTTCACTACAAAATCATTTGAGATCTATTGCTGTACATGTACGAGAACACGATGGCGAAGGGATAGAAACACATGCTATACCTCGATTTCCATGCTTTGTGCTGAATTAATATAATATTTAGGAACGCCCAAGAGATGAATTGTGTGAAGCGCTGGTGATCTAAATGGTAGGTCGAAGCGCGCTACTACAATATTCGATAGTGACTTATTGGTGTACATTCCTCGCAGATCCGAAAAAGAGTGTATTTTTAATGATGATGCATGCACAACTCGAATTCTGAGGTACAGTGAGATCTATGTCTAGTGATCCGAAGCGGAGACATTTCGACCGAGCTCGGTCGAAAATAGCCAATCAAATTCGAGCTCGGAAGATGCGGAGCTCTTGCAGACCACCATCATGAGCCCCAAACATTCGCCCGAACACATTATCTATTACTCTTCACCATGGAAGAACCAACTGTCCTGGGAGGCGGTTCTGGAGTGAAACGGAGAAAAGTACGCAAAGGGACTCAAAGCTGCTGGGAATGCAGGCGCCGAAAGGTTCGTTGTATTTTTGCCCTACCAACGAACCTCATCTGCGACAATTGTATGCGACGTGGAACTCCATGCGTTAGCCAAGAGCTCTCTAATTTGCCTGAAACATCGGCTGTAGCTGGCACAGAGCGGATAGATGCAAGGCTCGGTCGAGTTGAAGCGCTTGTCGGGCGATTATCTAGCACATCGCGTCATCTCGATGCCTCGGACGGTACCAGGGATGAGGCCTCACGATCGATTTCTACCAGGCCTGACTCTGATGGTACAGCTGCTGAATCTCACAGTGTAACCGACTTACAGGTACGTATCGCAATACAAGGAGCTGTTTTACAACATGGCCACTAATCACGTGATAGCTCGGACAAAATGCAAATGCTCAATCTTTGTGCAAAGTCCGACCTCAGAGAAGAATCTTGTCGAACACTACCAGATTCGAAGAATTGAATCGCGAGCTACTCGCTGCATGGCCGAGCCAAGAGGAACTTGAACTCATATATACACTTCCGGTTGGGGTCTCGGCGCATCTTCATAGTGGAGTATGTAGACCGGACTCAAGCTGCAATGAGCAGAGTTTACCATCGCTTCAAGAAATCCTTCGGCTCCCTCCACTCACCTCCCATCCCGTTCTGGTTGCTCGGAAACTGCTGATCCTCGGAACATTTCTTCAGGGTGTAGTCCCTTCATCCATCCACAATCTGGAACTTCGAGGGTTTCTCCCTCGAGATGTGATGCATCGTGTCATCGACACAGCCAACAACCTAGTGACTACCAAGGATGATCTCGTCATCTCCGTAGAAGCTATCCAGTGCATTTTGATGGAAGCTCTGTACCACAACTACGCGGGAAACCTTCACAGAGCATGGATGGCGGCGCGTCGGGCTATTGGTATTGCACAAATGATGGCCTTACACCGAGGCTTTAGTTCACCAACGTTGAAAATTCTAGAGCCAGAAAGTCGCAAAACAGTCGATTTGGAACACTTAACTTTTCGTCTAGCCGAGATTGACGCCTATCTATCGCTCATGCTAGGTCTGCCACGTGCCTCGCTCGAAACCCGACAATTTACCTCCCCAAAAGCGTTGGAGCGATGTCACCCCTTTGAGCGTATGGAACGAATTCATTACATCATTTATGAGCGCGTTTTACAACGCACCGACTCAAGCATTAACGATCTTTCCGAAACCCGTGCAATTGATAAGTTGTTGCAAAAGGCCGCAGGAGAAATGCCACCGCAATGGTGGCTATCGCCCACTTTCGACGATCAGAACACTGACGGAACAAATATAATGCACGATATGGTCCGCATAATGGTCCAATTCTCTCACTATCACCTATTGGTACGTCTTCATCTGCCATATTTGCTGCGCTCTGCATCCGACCATCGGTACGACTATAGCAAAATCACTGCTGTGAATGTTAGTCGTGAGCTTCTCGCTCGCTATCTGACCTTCCGCTCGACAAACCCTGCACATTATTATTGTCGCGGATCCGACTTCCTCGCTTTCATTTCTACGACTGTCCTATGTATCGCGCACATAAACCACCGTGGAAGCTCATGCGATGAGCTTATCGATGGTGCACCATCCGACAACGTTTTCGAGTTCCTTGGCCATAGTCGTCCAAGTGATCGTGGATTAATGGAACGTGTCCTTGAGTTCATCGAATCGATAAATCATTCCGGTACGGATGCCATATCTTCCAGGATCTCCCGCATCCTGCGCGATCTCCTCGCCATCGAAGCAAATGCGGCTAGTGGTACAACCTATAGTACGAACTCGTCCAAGAGTGAGAACGAAGGGCTCGAGTGCGATGGCAAGATGATGAATGGTGGAAAAGCGCTGCACATTCATATCCCATACTTCGGTAGTATAAGATTCGAACGAGGGGCCATCTCGAGAACTAGTGGCGCAGCACCGACCATCCCACCACCTACGCAGGACGCTTCGCTTCTTTCAGATATGGATCTACCACAACCCGATCAGCTCCTCGACCAAGCCGACTTGGATCCTACCTCATCTACGTTACGATGCTCTTCACGTCAAATACATCCTATGGCGTCTGATATAGAAGCGCCACCACAGATCTACAATGCTACAACTCTTGACATGCACATGAGCGAGGTGGTGAGCCATCCAGTCCTCGCTCAGCCTACCGATGACTTTTCATTAGCCGA
Organism: Kalmusia sp. IMI 367209; assembly: GCA_027946365.1. Classification (NCBI taxonomy): domain Eukaryota; kingdom Fungi; phylum Ascomycota; class Dothideomycetes; order Pleosporales; family Didymosphaeriaceae; genus Kalmusia; species Kalmusia sp. IMI 367209. The sequence continues at coordinate 522,735 of JAPEUQ010000003.1, read as the reverse complement.
GAACGATGACTGGGATCTGCAAGGCGTCGACATCGCTCTCTTCGATAGCCTTTTCCATGGATCAGGGATGTTAGATGATCTTCAAGAGGAGAGTTGGATGCGATGGACGGATAATAGCTAGCATGCCGCATTTTGGACATGGCGGACATGGCGTCATGCGAATCTTGTTTTTTGGCTTGTAGTCGTAAATGAAAGCTTCGTTGGGACTTTGCTCTGCTCTCTGTATGCAGTCTGGTCCAGATGACAAAGAAGCATCAAGCCTGGTTACGCATGGCGATTTTGGGGTAGTAGCCAATTGGTCAGAGTCTTTTCTTTGTCACAAATCAGGGACAAGACTGATCCCATACCTAATTTCACCTTACTCTCCCAATATCTCCCAGGTTATGAGCATTCTTTACATTGCCTGCTAATCAGTATCACAACTAATTCTTCAAGTACACATATTACTCTAGCCCACTATGCCAGAGTACGGCCTGACCACCTGGTCCAATGGAGTTGAAGCTCAAGTCTAGTGATTTTTAAGCAGCATGGTGTATGTAATTGGCCTGAGCTAATTCAAAAGCATCGTCTTTGTTCATGGCAATGGCAATGGAGAAACTAGGGAATTGACTTATATGAAAGACGGTATATTTTGGCCTAAAGACTTACTATCAAAAGATAATTCGAACAGTCGCATAGTAAGCTTTGGGTTTGATTCTGAGGATGATACTTTTGATATCGTTCGCGTCAATGAGGAAAGTCTGGTAAACGATGCGCAATCTCTCTGCATACTTCTAGACCACGAGCGCCAATAGACAAGCACCGTAAGACATTCTGCATGAATCTATGAGTACAGGTGAGATTGATCCTGCTCAATAAATTGATTGCCCGATTATTATGGCTACAGTCTGGGTGCTCTCGTCCTCGCACAAGTAGTCTACGGCGAGGGAAGAGCCGCAAAAGGAAACAGCATCAACTCAATTGCGTTAAAGACGAACGGGATTATATTCCTTGGCACACCATTCCATGGCTCCCAAACTAGTCGATGGAGTGAGATCGTCAAATGGATCCATAACATTAATCAAGAATTCGCCCAGAAGAGCCTAGAAGATCTCGAACTAGACTCTGAAGAACTGAACGATCTGTGACTCGGGTTTCTGAACATTATGCAACAGCGACACCAAACTTTAGCTAACGACACGCTTGTTTTCTTTTTGAGACGAAGATGACTGAGCAGGAATTATGTGATATTTCGTAGAACCCAACTATGGTGCTGAATATAGACTATTATGGCCAGTGGATTGTCAAAGAAGAAGATGTATCTTACCTTGGTATCGGCGACGTATTTCCTATACAGGCCGATCACTCCGATATCTCTAGGTTAACTATGATAGCCTATGAATCGAGACGTTCTCGAGAAAGTGCGTCAGACTCCCCAGGCGAGCAAAAGCCCCAGGCAAACAGATCGAAGTCGTCTTCATCGCATCGAAAGCAGTATGACACAGTCATCGAAAATCTAGAATCGCCGGTGGAGAAGGCAGAAGAATCGTAAAGGCTACCACAAAAGGCTATATTCGCTGATGACATGCTTCTTCGACAAAAGCTTTGGGCGGCTGATGTCAAACACGACCAAGGCGCACTAAAACGGTTTAACAGGGTCGTTGAGGCTTCCTCATCATTTCGGAAGGTACTTCAACGGCTAGAAGAACAGATTTTCGGAATTGGAAAAGGTGTTAAAGTTAGATATGGAGGAGCGTACCAGCGGGGATGAGCCCCAAGATATAGGTAGAGCTGACGAAGAGGATTATTGGCCGAAAGTTTCTTTTGACTGACATGTACCTCAACAGCATCTCGAGAGTACACGACTCAGATCAACGAGTCAAGCAAAGCAACGGTGAAGCATTCTCTGACGTGTGCCATCAAAGATTCATAGTAGTCTTAGTTATACTTCCAGGCATTCGGTCTATAGCGCTAGAAGCTGCGAAGACGATGCCTCCCTTTCCTCCCAATCACGATTATAGCCACCTTGGCGGTGTCAAGACACATTTCAATGTATCAAAAGATTATCACTACCTTGCGAAGATGTGTAGCGCCCTATAACACCGATTCCAGATTTATCTAGAGGCATACCGTACAGGCCCCAACATTTAAGGTAGAATTCTTCGCTTAGCATACTCGCGCCAAGAAATGACTAGTAGGTACCTAGCGCACCCAAGAATTGATACCCGCACTGAATCAAGCGGCATGAATGCGGACACAGTCGATCGCAGGCGCCAAATCGCACGCTAGTTCTGGGTAAATGTGTTACCCTACCTACATGGTACATGAACGTGGTGGTGGCTGTTATTGTCGCGCCGTGTGCTCGCGCGCACTGTAAAACCAGGTCGCAACTTTTGGAGCAAGGGCGTTTCTTGCACCAACCAGCGCGTTGCACAGATGCCATCCCTCACAAGTTGTAGTCAGACACAGACCTTACGTTTACAGTTGTTGCTCACTTCCATGGTATACATCGCGTTCATGCGCAAGCGCTGCCCCCTGGTTGCCGCGATCATGATCTGTCAACCTTGTCTCAGCCTCACGCCACGTCGTATCGGCAGGCTGCAGCCCCCCTCTCGGTGTTCAAGCGACAGCCTGTTCTGGCCACCAGCTTTCCACACTGCAGCTTGTTGCGGTCCTATCCGTTACTGTTACTCAGTCAAACACTTCCTGCTTCTACTTGCACTCACGGAACTCGATAGGTCAAACTCGTTTGCTTAACGTAGCGTGGCCGAGCCGCTGTGCGCGATCGATACCTTTAGCCTTCCTCAACGCTACGAGATCTCCCTCTGTCGCTCGCGCATACAAACGTACACTTGTCCTGATGCGACTGTTACAAATCGCAAGCGATGGAAGGTTCAAATAGACTAAGAACTATATCGGTAATGAGGAGATTCCTGACTATGCGATCCTCTCGCATACCTGGAAGGACGGACAAGAGGTGACCTTCGACGATTTGAAGAACACCGACAACGCGAAGGAAATTGATGATCGGAGCAGTGAAGGATATCGGAAGCTTCGCTTCTGCGCACAGCAGGCTAAGCGGGATGGTCTGGACTACTTCTGGGTCGACACCTGCTGCATCGACAAGTCAAACAGCTCAGAGCTCCAAGAAGCGATCAACTCCATGTTTCGATGGTACAAGAATGCGAAGAAATGTTATGTATACCTTTCAGACGTCGAGTATAATTCTTCAGATGGGAACGACAAGTCGTTCAGGAGGTGGAAGCCAGCCTTCAGGAAGAGCAGGTGGTTTACCAGAGGCTGGACACTTCAGGAACTTCTGGCTCCCAAAGCGGTCGAATTCTTTTCTAAAGAGGGGGCACTGCTGGGGGACAAGAGGACACTTCAGGATACTATTCATGAGATTACAAAGATACCTATCGATGCTCTACTTGGAAGCCAGTTGTCTGAGTTTAGCGTAGCTGAGCGTTTCTCATGGGCAACAAACCGCCTGACGACACGCGAAGAAGACGGAGCATACTGTCTGCTGGGAATCTTTGGCATCTACATGTCACTTATATATGGCGAAGGCAGAGACCATGCAATCAGCAGGCTGCAGAAGAAGGTGCAGGAGGCTTGCGAGGATATCACAGGTGCTTCTGTGAACGACACTAAAAGCCACAGCCGAAGCCATGAGGAAAGGCTTGGCAAGATCTGCAACTGGCTTTCGGCGCCTGATCCATCCACAAATTACCACAAAGCGCATAAGCAGCGGCAGGCTGAGACTGGAATCTGGCTGGTAGAGGGCGAGCAGTTTACGAGATGGAAGTCGAGTGCAGCATCGCGGCTCTGGCTGTATGGGATCCCAGGATGTGGAAAGACTATCTTGAGCTCTACAGTAATCAAGAATTTGCTGCAGCACTGCGGCGATGACACTAGTATGGTGACGGCATACTTCTACTTCGACTTCAACGATACACAGAAACAAGATCCAGAGCTGATGCTCCGCTCGTTACTCTGCCAGCTCCTGCAGCGTGCGGTCACAATACCTAAAATGATTGACGCGTTGTTCGCATCCTACGAAAACGGACGACAGCCTTCATCGCATGCGTTTCTAGAAGTGGTACGGTCAACGCTGCAGGAGTTCGCGCAGGTCTACATCGTTCTTGATGCTCTCGACGAATGTAAACAGCGCTCGGAACTGATGGACATGCTCAAAACAGTGGCCGGGTGGCAGCTTGACAACGTGCATTTGCTTATGACCAGCCGGAAAGAGCGGGATATCGAGAGCTCTTTGGAGAGTTTTGTCATAGAAGAGGACACTGTCTGTCTTCAAAAGGACGTAGTGGACGAAGACATAAAACGATACGTTTAGCAAAGGCTATCTGACGATAAGTATCTAGTAAAATGGAATAAGGACGCTGCTGTTAGGCACGAGATCGAGGCTGCACTGATGCGCGGAGCTCGCGGGATGTATGTGTATTTACCCAGTTTTCTGCAGAGCCCAAGCTGACGTCAGTATAGGTTCCGATGGGCTGTATGTCAGCTTGACACGTTGGTAAAGTGTCGTAATTGAGTGATGCTACGTAAGTCACTCGCCACTTTACCGCAAACACTAGACCAGACGTATGACCGCATTCTCTCTGCTATAAGCGAAGAAGACTCTAAGTACGCGATACGCATCTTACAGTGGCTGACGTTCTCCGCGCGGCCACTGACCGTTGAAGAGATTGCTGAGGTCGTTGCCATCGATGTGACACGCGACCCAGCGTTTAACCGCGATGAAGTACTAGAAGACCCGCTAGAAGCGCTCAACATTTGCTCTAGTCTAATCACGATCACAATGAACAAGCCAAAGCCAACAGTAAGGTTAAGGCGAAGGCCTGTACAACGGATCGTTGCTCTAGCACACTATTCAGTTCAGGAGTACCTAGTCTCAAACAGGATCAAGCAAGGATCAGCAAAGCAGTACAGCATGCAAGAGGTTGAATGCCAAAATGCGATAACGAGAGGTTCTCTGAAGTACCTGACCCAATTCCAGCAACCATTATCGACAGAAATCCTCGAGGCATCCGCACTCGCAAGGTACGCAGCAGAGTTCTGGAGCGACCATCTTCGAAAGACAGGAGACGAGATAGAAGGAGTGAGTCGGCTAGCGATGGATCTATTGTCAATAGAAAACCCCGCATATCTGACTTGGATCCAATTGTATGATCCGGACAGGCCATATAGGCAACCGGAAGTAGAAATAGATCTAGAAAGCGTAGCTGCGCCGCTTTACTTTACCGCACTGTTAGGATTGAGTATGATTACGAAAATGTTGCTGAACCAAGGTGCCGAGGTTAACGCGCAGGGTGGAGACTACGGCAACGCACTACAGGCAGCTTCAGCAGAAGGCCATGAGCAGATAGTTAAGATACTACTTGATAGTAAGGCTGAAGTTAACGCGCCGGGTGGATACTACGGCAACGCACTACAGGCAGCTTCAGCAAGTGGCAATGAGCACATAGTTAAGATACTACTCAACAGCAAGGCTGAGGTTAACGCGCAGGGTGGACTCTACGGCAATGCACTAGTGGCAGCTTCATATGGTGGCCACGAGCAGATAGTTAAGATGCTACTCAACAGCAAGGCTGAGTTCAACGTGCAGGGTAGACACTATGGTAAAGCACTAGAGGCAGCTTCATATGGTGGCCACGAGCACATAGTGAAGATACTACTTGCATACCAAAAAGGTTCCGTAACAGGATCTAGGTAGTGTCTACACACCAACATTAGTAATATCGACTGTGAGGAACGTAATTATATTCCAATCAGGCCTGCTAAGAATGCTGCGAATTTTCTGCCAGAAACTGGTAATGGATGGCGATTCTTTTAAAGTATGCTTTTAAGCTAGCTAAGACTCTATTAGAGTATAGGGCTAAGCTTTGTGGGACTTGAACGGTTTTCGTGGTTCTGCGCAGTGGGATGTTCTAACCCCACAGAGAGAGAATGGTAGTCTATTATATTACACAACTTATCATAAGAATTATCCTTTCGCAGCTACCCAATCGCTTAATATCAGTCCATGTGAGTCTCGTTCTCGTTCTCGGTCTCGGTCTCGGTCTCGCGTCAGCTGCTCTGAAAAGCGAATACGCGATCCCTTGCGTGACATGAATGATGATGAACAGCTAGCACTCGCTAGGCACGAGCTTTACTGGGGTGTCGGGCATGAGAAGTGTTCGTGGTTCGCGCCTTGTTCGGGGTTTCCACCATACAAAAAAATCGACTTTTGTCCATAATCACAACTGGTAACTTAAATCTAGATGTTATCAGAAAGCTCTCGACAGGAGATCTCGTAATGTCAAGTTCATTCAAGTTTCTATGGTCAAACTCGAGCTGCAGACCACCTTGCAAGGTCCCTTGCTACTGCACAGACCACTGCTTTTGCCTGACACAATAGTTAAACTGGCATTGCGTGTGGCGGAACACACCGGATGCACTAGAAGACAATGCATCCAAGTCATGAAACAAACGCTGCAGATCTATATTGGATGTTTTCTTTTTAAAGCCAAGATATCCTCCACCATAATACTGTATTCTCGTCAGCACCTTGGGGACCTCCTTCATTATGAGAACTTATACTTTTGTCTACACCGCTATATCTCTCCTCTCAATCACTCTATGTGCCCAGTCTCGCGTCACGACAACACCAGCTGGCTGCCGAAAGCTCAAGACAGACGTAGACTGGCCAAGCCATGCCCAATGGGAAGCAGCTCTGCCGGGTGTCATTGCTACTAATGGCAGCGACATACACGGCCCCCTTCCCAATTATCGGCTGCAGGCTAAATCCGTCGAAGATGTACGGAAGGCCGTGCGCTTTGCGAAAGATCATAACATTCGGCTGAGTGTATTGACTACGGGGCACGACCAAATGTTACGTAGCGATGCAGGATCTGGACTTCTTATCGATTTGTCTTTGTTTCAAGGTTCTCGTGTCATGCCTGCTTACACTGCCACTACGGAAGGTCTTCCTTTCGTGGGAATCGACGCGGAGGCAGAGCCTATCAAGCTTGTTGAAGGCGAACAAGCCGCTGTCTCGTTCGGGCCAGCTTTGGCTGGTCTACCTTTGAACTACGCAGTCTCGAAATCCGGGCTTTTCACAGTAAGCGGCGGAGCTGGTATGTCCAACCTTAACTTGTATTTCATTGTATCGAACTGAAGGACGTAGCAACGGTTGCCGTAGGCGGAGGCTGGGGTCAAAACGGAGGGTACGGTCCAATGACCTCTCAGTACGGTCTTGGAGTTGACCAGTGGCTCGAAGCGCTAATAGTAACGCCCGATGGCGAACTCCGAGTTGCCAATAGCGCGATCAACTCGGATCTATTCTGGGCTATTCGAGGTGGCGGTGGCAGCACATTTGGCGTGGTTGTACAAGCCACCTGGAAGGCTCATGTTCCGGTTCCGATGACAGGATACAATTGGTACATCAACTCGACCCTAGAGGCCTCGGAATTAGAGCCAGGAACATATGCCACAAGTGAGGCACTTCGATACTTGCTCGGTAAAGCATCATATCTTCAAGAGCAGGGAATCAGCGCGACTTTTTTACACCTTCCCCACCAATATCAGATGCTTTGCTATCCATCCAGGCTCCCAATCGGGTATTTCCAACGCAAACAAAATATGGGGCCCAATTTTGTCGAACGTGTCCAGTTTACCTGGGATAACACCATTCCAAACCCGAGCATTTGAATTCTCAAGCTATAGAGAGTTTTTCGAAGGGACATATGGAACACTCGTGCCTCAGCCCACCACAGCCGATCATCGCTATGACCGTGGGATCGTCCCTTATGACAGCCGCCTTTTGAGCGCAGAACATCTTGTCAGTCCCAACATAACACAGGCATTAGCCGAGACAGGTGGAAGCCTTGGGGTGCAAATCATGTCACCTGGATCCCGCTTCGGAAATGGAAGCTCGGTATCGGCAAATCCAGGGTGGAGGAAGGCAGCAGCGCTGATTATTGCATTCAAGACTAACACCACGAGCGCTGACGGCTTAAGGCGCCTAGCGCCCGACATGGGCACCTACATCAACGAGGTTCGTGTTCTTACCTGCTGTGTAGATGGACTCCCACTAACCATACCCTAGGCCAGTGTCACAGAGCCCAACTGGTCGTCTTCCTTCTGGGGCAGCAACTATGCGCGCTTGTCGGAGTTGAAGCGAAAATATGACCCCGAAATGAGGTTTTGGGTTAGTCCTGGTATCAATGCGGATTACATGCAGGCTAAAGACGGCCGAGCTTGCATGGTTGACCCGATTCCTTCCACACCAAGTGAATATCCACCTCCGACTGATCGACGCTTCGACGCAAATATAACAGCGGATGCTGAGTTTTTATTTGGGCATCAGGAACTAACGGGATCAACTTTCCCCCGCTCCCGGGACAGAGCTTGGCCTACCTCCCGTACCTCCATCCTAATTAGCCATAGCATTATCTATCTATAGCTAGTGTTCGGCTTAGCTTTTAATTCTAGGAGTTGTATCAGTTCAAAGCTATCAAGTAATGAATCAATGAAAACATCTATTACACGAGGATAACTTGCTTGAATAAATTTAGATCAGGAGTATAACTGAGTGAAGTCAGAACCTGTAAAATGCTGATTGTGATACTCGAAGACAGACTGAACAAAAGATCCTCTACGGACTCCTGTCGGGCTATCTTACTTCCTTATGGACCTGTTCAACTCATTGAATACTTTATACAACAGCGATGTCACTACTATATCTTGAACTATGAATATATCGTTGAATCCCAATGAACAAAATACAGATCAATCAGCTACAGCTGATTATTTATCGGTCTTGTGACCTATCTGAAATCTACTCAATACTATATCTTTTTGCTTGCAGCTATCTATTTTGCAAATAGCCTCATGGCTACTAAATCGTATCTTATAGTTGCACCTGGCCTATCTTCGTTTGATGTACTCCGAAACGGACACATTCAACTTGACTGCTCTTGAGTCATACTGGGCGAGTTCTTAACACGACGCGATAGAGTATGTGGTTGTATCAAGCCTACTTTCTTTCCATATTAACGAGCTTGAATCAATGAATCGATGAATCATTGTGAAGATGATCAGCACAGTCTGCTAGAAATATTGTAAGTGTCACTTCGTACACTCTTCTACGCATTTCAGCGTCCAGGAGCAGCTGCGGAAGGGAGAAACAGAGCGTTGATTGATCCACATGGGTTGATGCACAAGTGTAGATTTTGATCCGGTGACTATCTGGCAGACCCGCGATATTATAACGTCTGGCAAAACCATATTTCGTAGCAGTCGTAGTCGTTATTCTTTCTTCGCTCAGGGAGTATATATTTCTCCGCCCCCATTTCAGCCAGACCAAACCTTTGGCCCGGGCACGGTGTAGTTCTATGTCCAGAGTCAGCAACGCATTATTTTCAAGGGACAACATTGAGTAAAACCGACCTTTGTAGTTTTGTCACCTCTTACTTTCCCAGAGATAGCAATTCCCGGATCTTCGTACAAAATCAGCGCACAGCTTTTAATAATGGAAACAATAGTCCAACAGCTAGATGAGGAAGAGGATGTACTCACCGCTCAGCTTATATGCGCCCGGAAACTGCACCAAATAATCCCCGCTGGGCACACCCAATCCATCGCCCGCGACCTCCAAGTGCGCACAGTTCGGATAGAACTGTATGGGCGACAGCTCTAGCATGATAATCTCATGTCTGATCATGTACTTTCCAGGCTTTAAATTCTTTGGCACAGTAACGTTCCAATACTCCGTGCGCCTGTTCTCCCAGAGGTCGTTCTGGAACCACCCGTCCTCCTCGCCAATCGCGAAACCCGGCCGAAGCCCCTCTTCAGCAATCTTGAACCACTTCAGCGTCGCGGTGTCGGTGACAGCGGCGCAGTCGCCTCCGCAGTCTGCCATGTACGCTAACACTGGACCCAGGGTGTGCGGCCACCCGAAGCCATCTACACTTACCCACGTAACCCTGATGCTGCTCCCAGCTTGCACAGGCGCATGGAATGCCCCGGGGAGTGTGATGCCTTTGAAGTTGCACGTCAGGTTGCGGGACGTCGAGTCCGAGAGCGGATTGAAGTCCCAGGTGCGTTGAATCAAGTCCTTCTGGCCTGCGGCTGGGGAGGTCCAATCATATCTTTAGATCCTATTAGCGAAGCATTTCGTAGAAGTCGGATGGAGGTATTGACCCTGTGTAGTTCTTGCCGTCGATCAAATAGGAAGTAACACCCCCGTGAGCGAGTGCAGTGCCGCTGCAAGCGGCGATCAGTGTAGCGACAGAGAGTCTCATTTTGCGAGTCAAGCGATTAAGCGAGTGTGTTGAAGTAAAAAGGCGACATGGTAGGTTTCCAGGGCGATATATATCATCCGTTGTTGAGTTACATGACGATCTTATCCCTACGCGGCTCCGATTAGGCGGTTGTGCTAAGATAGCGGCCAAGGCTCGCCTTATGACCATCCTGGTCGTGAAAAGTATCGAAAGTGCCGAATTGGTTGTTTCGTGGGTCAGGTCAATCTACATGCGACATGGTTGGGAATCGGTTGCGTGTTGTTCAATCTAGCCTCGCCTTGCTGTAGGACAGATTGGGCAGGTTAAATGACATTGATAGTTAATTTTCCTACCGACTGCTGGAAAAACTGAATATGTACGCGGTGTTTATAGATCTAATAGGCCTGGTGCAGTAGAGCACTGGATGTTTGTCCAAAAAAAGCCACGGTGAATATAACGTCGCGGGAACGCATGACTGGTAGAGTCTATCGAAAGGCCTGAACGGGCTGCGCCTTTCTTATCTCGAGATACGATCGCACGAGAGCATGATCAGCCCACGTAGCCCGCCAGCAACTGTATAGAGGCCCTTCTCAACGTCACTAAGTATTTTGATGGAGAGGGTGTGGGTCAGCTCGATGTAGTGACTTTGTGCAGTGTAATCCGACTCGAAGACGATGAGCCCGTACTAGATCGCTAATGGTACAATTCTTGTACTTCAGGCCTTGCGATGAGTCTTGCGGTGGTATAATACTGTGGTCGCTGGTGCGATGGCTGGTGGGTGGCTGGTGGTGCCAAGCCGCTAGCGGAACGGGCATCGGCTCGACGCGCCCGCGCCCGCGCTCACACTCTCCACCTGCTCCACCCTACTCCAACCTCAGCTTCGACATCTCCTCAACTTCATCAAACATCTATTTCGTTGTCCTTCCTTCGCCCCGCGCCGATATCCTTCACGCACGCAGTACACGCGACCGGCAAAGCACCCATCCCCTCTTGTCAACCGCCTGTGCATTGTCCCTCTTCACCTACTTCTCGGCTTGCCTCAGGCCACCATCCTTGCGAACCTCACAAGGCCTTTAACGCGCAGGCTATCTGCATGTTAGAGGGGTGGATCTCAAGCAGTCGGTGGTAGGTGAACACGGCTGTGGCAGCGGTTCCCGGAGCGGCTGGGTGTCACTACCTACTTACTGCCACTGAGTCAGGGCTACTCTTCGCAACGACACTTCAAAGCCCGGGTGGGTGGGTTCCTCGTGCAGCAACATTGTGCACGAGGGGTCTTCGGGTAAGTTCAGTTAGACTGTGTATCTAGAAAATTAATGAACGATGCCCCACTACCTTGTACGCAAGGGCGGTATCCCCGCGTTGGCGTATTCCACACCTAATGCCGCTTCACCACTGTCATGTTTGCTAGCCGTTGTGCATTCCGAAGCTTACACGCAGGCCACAATTTCCCTCCGATTCTCGATTCACATCGTTGGCTTCGACGACGAGCAATCCTTCACTCTTCTCTACGATGCGAACAATTTGATTCCTGGATCAGGCTCCCTTGGACCGGCGATAGTGCAGTCACAAGCACATCATGACGAGATTGCACGGCAGGGAATCCCTGATGTGAAGACTCTGTCCTTAGCCCTCAAGAGAACTTGCCCGATCCACTGTCCTCCGTCTGCGAGCAGCATAGCACCCAGGCATGGATCCCATCCTAGCTTCCGCCAGCTGGCGGACCTCGCCAGAGCCACAGAAGTGCATATCTTGTTCGACTACAGTTGGCTTCACCGGAAGCACCACGCACGTTTCCAGCGCATCATTGAACACCCAGAAAGGTTTACGGGCATATGGGAAGGTCACTACGATGCAAAGTCGTACAGGAAAGCCGACTGGACAATATTCAGTCCTGTCGAAGACGCCGTGTTCGAAGATCCGCCTTCATACGCCGACGTTGCCAAGAAACGTCACAGGCGGGGTGAGTTAACTCCTGCCTACACACCCCCTCTAACAACTAATGAGCATGATGCAGCCAGAAACAACTCGACGCCCGAGCCACCATCACCGAAGCGCGTGTTACTGTCCCCCTCCCATGAATCTACACCTTCGTCGACCGAGAAGGCGACCACGATAGCGTCGACACCCAGTCCCAAGCTTCTACCTTCGACCGTCGCGAGCCCCCCAGACTTCCAAGCAGCAATCACAAACGCAGTCGAGACACTGCTTCCCGGAGTTCTACAAACAATGCTACCAGACATGCTTAGCCGCCTGTTCGCTGTATCTCCCTCGTCCTCATTCTCGTCGCCGCCCTTAGCTCCACATCCCAACGGTCTCTCCTCCACCCGCAACCTTCTCAGCGCCCGGCTGAACGCCATCGCCAAGACCCAATTACAAATCCTCCAAGACGAAGCTCTCGCACGGGTTGCTATTGCCGACGCTGAATTCGAAGACGTCCTTGAAGACCACAGGCTCGACCTCGTCATGGCCAAGGATGAAGGCATTACGGAGCTAAATCGCGCATTCGACGACAGGTTGGAGGAGTTCAAGGAAACTACGACGGAGATCGCGGCCGAGGTTGCAGAGGAGGTTGGAGATAAGGTTGGACTGCATGCTGAGGAAGTGTGTGCGGATGTTTGTGAGAGGGTGGATGCTTTGGTGGGGATGGAGCCGGCGTGGGGGAGGCGCGAGAAAGAGATAAACGCGAGGAGGAGGAGAGTTGAGGAGAGGGTGAGAGGGCATGAGGTTGGGTGGCGGGGAGGGAGAGAAGGGCAGCGTCATTTCCTTTGTGAGTAAAGCTGTAGAGAAACGCTGCTATAACGGATGCTACGATATATAAATTCTCATATGGAAGAAGTTTTACCCACAACTGGCTGTTTTCCAGGCTCTCGTGATCTCTCCCCTCTTGCATAGCTTTAAACTCACGATTAAATAGTCCAAATGTACTGCTAAAGCACACATCTGTACTAACACTATGATCTACATCATCTTCCTACCTACCTCGAATATCCTTTCGAACTATCATATTCCCACCCGCCTCCATCTTTCCCCGAGCGCAGCATATCAACCGGTCCCCTCCTTCGCCTCTTCACCTCCTTCCTCTACTGCACTATCTGTATTATCATAAGCAATGTCTTACCCAGCACTCACCATCCAGAGCCTCTTCATTTCCTCCCGTATCTCCTCTTCCCAATCTTCCCTTTTTCTCGCCCTTGAACATCATGACGCCTAAGTCGATGTCGTCGGTGCCGTTCTAGTATGCGCGTTCTGCGACTAATGGGAGGAGAGACTGGCTAACGTTCTCGGATGGAGCGATGGGGGGCAAGGGCGGGTAAGATGAAAGACGGGGACATGGAGCGCGAGGAGGATGGAGTATTGCGACGTAGTATTGCGTGGATGAAGGTGGAGTTTATGGGTGGGTGTATGGTGCGATTTTCTTTTTCACTTGGGAGATTCGTAGGTGCGAGGGTGTGAGGTGGAGCGTTTCTCCGCTTTTCGTGCCGATGAGTAGATCGCATCAGTGTTGGTGCCGAGAAAGACGATAAAGCTGTGAGCGCGGAGATGGTATATTCGAACGGAATGGGACAACTATTGTTTGTGGAGCGACGTCATGCAACGAAAGTCATGATTGCATTGTTTGTCTACCAATGGCTTGACTTTTACCGTGGCCGGATATGAGGATTGTTCAATTTTTCTCTTCTTTTAACCTTTTGTAGCGTATTGCTCGGATGGACCTTCGTCTCCACAAACCCTCAAAAGCAATTTAAACAGATACATGATTCATCTTCAATGACGTTTCTAGCTGTTCTTGAATGCCACAAAAGGCAAGCACTTGCTGTCGGTGTTCCTACCCATGACAAGGTCCAATTTCGACGGCCTTGCAAAGATATAAAAACTCAGCGTCATGAGCCGCAGTATGACTGAAGCTAAACGAAGGATAGAAGAACTTTGGGACGTTATCTCCCTGTCCATCTATCGAGCTATCCGGAGCTGATTGGGAATATGAAGTATTGGTGTAAAGGGTCAGGAAACTACATAGAGGAGATTCGAGGGCTGAGGAGTAGATTTGGGCTGAGATGGATTCGATCAGACACATCCAGGTTTCTCTTGAGGCCTAACTTCACATTCTGTGCATAGTTAGGACGATATTTAATATCGGGAAGAGCTGGATCGAGATAGAAAAGAACGAATAGCGTGAAGGGAACGAATGAGGCTGGATTGGTAATTATTGGCACTACAATGCCAGGGACAAAGCGTTGGGCAGCTTGCAACTGAAGATAGACAGGGAAATGAGGTATCATGATCGTTGAATTTGGGCTCAAGACAAGAATCATCATTGCAGGGTAGTTGAGATTTGTTGAAGAAGCAGCTTTCCTAGCCTAATTGCCTACGAACAATTTCATAGCAAGGCAATATTCAGGGTCCTATGCTGAAGCATCGTGAACTACAAACCGCATCCCCGAAATCATGATCATCAGTACATCATATCGAATGTGGTAATGACATCCGGGGCGAGGATACAGGGCGAAAGCGGAATGAAGCATAATTAGCGGAGGGAGGCTCCATGGCCCCTGCGGTTCTAGCGCCTTGGTAGAATCGTTGCGGAATAACGAACCCTCATCCTGGTCCAAGCCACAATCCACCAAACGAAGCTCAAGGAGCTGGTGCGGTTGGCAGCTGACATTGAATGCGAATCAATGACATTGATTGTTCAACGGCGCCATGTCTAGTCCTAAATTCCAAGCCATCGATGCCACGAACGATAAGCGCGGACCCGATCCTAGCTAGCCAGATCTAAATCATCTCGGCTTTAATGGCCGATGAGGAGAACACCTCAGGTAGAACTATGCTTACTCTCTACAGTGGACATGATGTCCAAATTATGTAGACTACGTTCTAAAACGAACTGATCAATCATATTTCATAATCATAGTAAAGATATTGTCACAGTCTATCGACAGGTTGCCACTATTTCGTTCCCAGAGGATTTGTGTTCATCAGCAAGACAGATACAACGCGCCGCAGAAACTGTTATTTTAAAGTTCTAGATCGTCTCGAAACGATGACGCCGAAAAGAGGTTTCGCTTAGGGAGCGTTTTAATCACAACAGTCATTTTCGCGTGCACATGTTACGGTTTCGACAACAAATATCGATGCTAGGAACACCCTTACATGTACACCTCATATGCAAACGCACCAGCCGCTTCAAGACGACCTGAGGGATTTAACAGCACCTCTTATGGAAAACGATTTCCCACTCTATCCCAAAGACAACGGATGAAACCCGGTCACCAAAACCCCCCACGAGGTGCCATGACATCAGATGTTATCTACACGCGCGCAACCTTCCCTCTATGTGTGCTGCAACAACTAGTGGCGCGCCGATCTGCGTACACGCAAACGCTCCGCATGTTCAGGGAAACCCTTGAATTGCGAATGGTGCTCGCGGGACCGCCCGCCGACCAACCGGTGGAGACTCCGCTCGCCACCGCCTCATTAGTCTTCCCCTTTACCCCCGTCACCGACAAAGTTTCCTGTCGGATCCGCGCCCAAGGCTGAAGAGTAGTGCAATGCGTGCGCAGAGAACATACGTTGGGCAACCTCTGAAATGCATAACCTATCCATCAACTTTGCCCTCATGCCTTCAATTTCGCTATGCTGTAGGCCAGCATGAGTTCCATCATGGTATTAGCATTGTTGGCGACCTCCTCTCACGCCTTCGTGCTGCCTGCGATATGGAGGGATGGGCAGGTCGTGGCTCGCGATGATCGAGTGGTGATGACGGATCCAGAAACGGGACGACATTTCCTACCTGGCGAGACAAGCAGAGCTCGTACGGTTTACACAGTAGTGGCTTTATCCTGCGCAGTAGTGTTGGCGCTGGTTCTCGGTAAGTCGCAGGACTTTTCTTTCATTATACTCCGATTTGGGTGTCAAAGTGTAAGCCAATTACTGATGCTCACGTGTAGGACTGCGCGCGAGGACCCTCGTAAACAATATCATACGAAAAGTCAACTTCACGTCTATCATCCTTACGTTTCTCTTTGTCTTCGGGTTGGGCTTCATCTTCGCTACGTCCGTCGTCGAAAGCGGACAGAGTCTAGCGACGTATAATCTATGTTACTCCGCCATCATCATCTGCCTAGTATTCTACACTAGCAACAAATTAGCCATGTTAGTACACTATCGCTCGACGTTATAATTCACGCTTGTCATGCTAAATAATCAATGCAGATACATGTTCCTCCTTGAACGTGCGCGCATCGTTCGCGCGCCGTTCATGCGACGCCATAAGGACTGGCTCTGGATTTCCGGCATGATAATTATCTGTGGCGGCTTTGGAACTGTCGCTGTTATAGGATATATCTTCCCTGTTGCCGAACTCTCACAAGTAGATGGTCGCTGCCGCATCGGGCTTCCGCGGAAAGTCGCATTCCCGCTCCTGTGCTTTGATGTGGGTCTCAATTTTCTTCTCACGGGGCTGTTCATTTGGCTGCTCCGCCCAGTTCTGTCTCTACACCATGTCGCGCCCTTGAATGGTTTTGTTGGAAAGATGGGAATCAAGAGGAGAAGTGTTGGGAATGACGAGCGACTGCTTCATACGAATCCACAATTGAAGGCCGCGAACCGGCATATCAAAGTATTACTTTGGAAGTGTTTAATAGGAAGCACACTAGTCATGCTGCCCACTGTAGGAAACATGGTAACATTTTACATCATGAGAGGACGGGAACTTGGATGGATATGTCTTACGATCTGTACGTTCGATGGTGAGTTGCTTTTTCATAAACATTTTTTCCAAACGGGGCTAACTGCAAGCAGTGAGCTGGGGCGTTTTGATTGTAAATTGGCTCACCTTTGGGTCTGCAAAAGCAGAGAGGCATCTTACGACTCAGGTTTCGCAACAATCGGTGTGCGAGGGAGACGGGCCAGTTCCAGCTTCTATTATACAAAGTCGGGTCAGTGGGTTGGGCGAGCGGCCACCCCCGGCAGTATTACAAGACGAAGGGAAGCTATTGAGAGTTGAGCGTGTCTCGTCTATCAATCTGGAGAACAAAGATTGAAAAGGCGCGATATACGCCGGATTGTTGTTTCAGCTCTGAAGCTAACCCTAAGCGCTCTCGCATGAATGCGCGCTACTCAAGACCAAGGAAACCGCCATGATCCGCCTGGTACATGGCGTATTGAGTTTCGAAGACGACTACACTCACAACCATGGCAAAAGCCGAGTATCGGATGAGGACGAAATCGTCGCCTTCAAACCGAAAAAGCGCACCGCCATGCAACAAAAAAATGATGTTTTCTTTATTTGATACATCTACCATGTCTAAGGACTACTACTGTCTTATTTATTTTTAGTATATATTAACGGTACCTCTGCCTCCTGATGTCACACAGAGCGAAGACAAATAGGGAAATTTTCTGACTCGGATTTCATAGAAGTGTACGCTGGGGAGGGTCAAGAAGAATATCTATCTTCCTTACTATATAAGGGTCTAAATAGAGAGATAGAGAGTTCTAGAGGAAGTGAGGCTATTGTACGCCATCAAATTGCAAATGTAGACTCTTGTTTTTTTTAGCATAATTTGTGCTTGGATGCTATATAAAAACGGTCTGGCTTGATGTCGACTTTCGATTCACGACCTGATAATGAGTTACGTGATATCAAACAATGAGCACAGAGAACTATAGGCACAGTCAGGTCATATCATAAAATAAGACCATGAAAAGGAACTAACCTTATGCAGAAGACTGTATTGGATGACAGATGTGATCAAAAGATAAGTCACAACAAGAGTTGGAAATACGTAAGTTTTATTTATTTCCACTGGGTCTACGGCTATGAAGTATAGTCATACTCATATTCTACGTACATCTGTACTGGTAGCGGACGAAGTATCTCTTGTACACTTGCAGATGCGCACCAATGTTCTTTACGAAACCACCTCCTATTATCATGCAAAGAATACACAGCGAGACGTCCTGGTTTCTGATCACATGCACACTGATTGACGAGAGTTCTTCATACTAGTGAGTGCAATATCAACATCCCATCTAGGTGTTGACTGAAGATCGCTTTACGCATTGGCCTGAAAGACCCATGTAGGAGCTTTGAGCCGCAGGTACGTTCGTGGTAAGTATTCTTCATCCATGCGCCATGGCCATTGAACCCAATCCTATGCCTTGGTATTGATATTAGTGGCTATTACAGATAGGCATCGGTTTATACCACTAGTGACCCATCACTATCGCTTCTTTGGGTGCCTCCGGCGGCGTTGATGTAAAGGCGTGGCATCTCGGCGTCTCTTTTCGCCTTCGTTTCCACGTTCCACGGTTTCTAGAGCTCCTTTCGATGCATCATCACCAATCTCGATGGCATTTTCTTTTTCATGTATAGTCTCCGTCTCCAGCAACTGCTGACTGGTACCCAATATTCTTGGTTCCTTTAGAACGAGTGGCTCTTCCGCCCAGCCCAATGTAGACATCGCGCGCTCCCACCATCCTGGAGTTGGAGGCACCCAATGTCCAATATCCAGAACATATCTTCTCTGTTCCTCAGGTAAGTTCATCCAGACGAACGCCTTGTTGCTGTTGACTCTTCCCTCCATGAGAAAATCGCCGATTTCTTCAGGAATTTGGAGCGCTTCAACAATGACAATAGGCTGATAGGCCGGTATCAGGAGATGTAGCATGACAGGTCGGGTAGTCTTTCCCTGCTTGCGGGCCTTGCATTCTCTCTCATTGACATATCGTCTCGCTGCTATCATAAAGCTGAACGCCGTATCGATCTGGTTGGTATACCCACAGAAGGCTGGACCAAGCGGCTTCCCCTCGAGCAGATGATAGAATTTCGGATACCAGTCGTTGTCGGGATGATATACAAAGAACCAATGCTCATACGCTGGATCATCTGAGGTCTGACCTAGCCGCTCCCTCACCATGTCATAAACATACTGTGGGAAATCCTTTTGGGCGATTAAAGCAGTTTGAGCTGCTAAACTGGTGGATACGTCTTTGAGTCGGGCCGCGATGAGATGGAGAGCTTGGACGCCCTGATATGTGAGGACTACATTGGCGCCGATGCCAACGGTATTCGCGATGGTGCTGAAAGTGGTAAGGATCCTGACTGTATCACAAAATGACCGGCCCATGACCTGCATCGAAGGAACGAAAGACTCGATGCGGTCCACTATCTTGGAAGCCTTAGGTATGAAGTCATTGAGGTTTGTGGCTGTCTCGTTCGCGTTGTACACAAGTTCGCCAGCTTGGAGGATGCCTTCAACTGCCTGCACAGTTTTTACGAGCGGTGGCACCTGCTTGGCGACTTTTGTGACATTCTTGAAAGATCTGGTGCCGAAGAGGCTCGACAGTACTGTGGGCCTGTTGTTGCTCATGATGTTATCGAAGTTATTAGGAGACTATGCGATGACTGAAAAGTTTCGGTTCACAGTCGTGTTTCAGACATCGCTCACCGCTCTTGACGTGTCATGTCACGGGTTAGTCTGTTATCAAAGATGGCTAGTCCATCCCAGTTCAGCAGGGGTCGGAAATTTCGCTACTGGTTGATTTGTGATAATCAGCCTAGTCCTGTGCACCAATGAGAAACTCTCCGACCGCAGCTTTGCTTAATAATATTTTTGATTGGCTGCTAGAACAGTTCAAATGCAACGAGAAATGCCGTTAAAATTGACCCCATCTCAGTCTGTCAAAAGATACGCCATAACAATCGGCGGCAGCAGCGATTACTTGCTCATTGCATTGCTTGCGCCTGTCTCCAACTCAACCCAACGACCTCACCTCTCTCACTTCACGCATTAGCTAATCACCAAGTCGCGTATGGTGTTTGGTCACATTGATGCATCTGGGCAATCATTATCTGTCGTCCATAACAGCACATATTTTTCATGTGCTTGGGCCTGCCACAGCCAATTCGATCTTGCATGAAATCTGGTACTCACAAATATGACTACCATATGGCGGTGAAGGTATGTGGAAGAAAAGTAGCGCGGATTTACCAGACTACCCGTGTTGTGTTTATGATTTGGCCTATTACATCGACGCTAATCTACATTGTAAGAATGCTGAATGTGTTCCAGTCTCTCATCGGGTCGCGTGTTGCATTGATTACACTTGACATCAGGGTAGTGGTTGACATGTTCCGAATACGACGCAGTACTAAGCAGAGCACTTTGAATCACGCCTTTTACCAAAACGGGTTTTGGACATTGTGTACCTTCTATGATGCTATCATTCAACGATGATTTGCTGGTCGTTGAGTCTGAAGCTGATTGATCATCTTACCCCACTTTGGCCCCGCTTTGAAGCATCCCAAGGAACAACCCACACCCTACACACACACTACGTTCCGCACCACGTTACATACATCGACTAGGCTAGAACCCGCATACAAAATTCTCGTTCTGAAATATAAATGGCGCGCGAAGATATATCTTTTCAGACGGCCGACAATGTTACATTACGCGGATGGTTTTATAAACCTGATAATGCGTCGGGACTCCTGCCATGTCTCGTCATGGCTCACGGCTTTTCTGCCTTAAAAGAAATGGATCTAGACGCCTTTGCTGAGTTCTTCACCTCCAATCTGCCTTTGACCTGCTTGGTATACGATAATCGGGGATTTGGCGACAGCGACACCAAGGAGGGTCAGCCTCGCCACGAGATCATTCCAGCGCAGCAGACGAGTGACTACTCAGATGCTATTACTTACGCTCAATCAAGGACTGAGGTAGACAAGGACCACATTGGGATCTGGGGGAGCTCTTATAGTGGAGGACATGTGTTATGGGTCGGCGCTGTTGATAGAAGAGTCAAGGCTGTTGTTTGCCAAGTGCCGTGCGTCGACGGATGGGCGAACTTCCACCGACTCATCCGCCCCGATTTCATTGCTGGCTTGAATCAGATGTTCGAAGCTGGTACGTTCCATTTTTCCCACTCCGAACCACATTATCTTAGCTAACATGGAACGCTAGATCGTCACGCTCGTGCGACAGGGAAGACAGCTGGATATATTCCGGTTGTGGACGCTGATGTCCACAAGCCATCGGCACTACCCACGCCAGACAGCTACGAATTCTTCACTGCTTGGGCACAGAAGAGTCAATGGAAAAACGAAGTCTCGATCAAATCGTAAGTTCTCTGTTGACGTTGTGTGCACTTCGCTTACCGCGGGCTCATTTAGGATCGAGGCCTTCCGTGAATACAATCCATCTGCACACATACACCACATCTCACCAACTCCTTTACTGATGGTTGTGGCTGAGAATGACACATTGACACCTTCTGACATCGCCTTGGATGCATATTCACGTGCGCTTGAACCCAAGCGGCTACATATACTTCCAGGCGGACATTTTGGGGGGTATACTGGGCCAAATTTTGAGCGAAACACCAAGGTGCAAGTGGAATTCCTACGCGATTATCTCTGTTTTTAACGTGTTTCTTTGATGTTTCTCGATCATTGATAGATGAGAATAATGTCAACCCTCCACGCGGTAGCAATAGCCGAATTGCCTTCGTATAATGTCAATCAAGCCAGAAAGTTCCTTCCTTTTTTCATCATATCCCTCATCCAGCTCGTGTGATCTGAGGCATTTCTACCGCCGTCTGTGATGTCTATGAGGCAGGCAGGGCGCAGGATATTGTTGAAGTTCAATGAGACTGCTTTGCAATACTATCATGGGGCATGACTCGTGTTAGAAATGTGTGGGCTCGATTTCAAAGACTCTATTGCCTGCATTGTAATGCTACCTTATCCATCGGATCGGTCTACACTCGATTCAGATAGAGGTGAGGCACAGGTTGAACTTAGCTAGCGCCGGATGTTTGTATTCGCGTCCTTCCTTCATCCTCCAATGCTGCTTACACCTTCTAGTCTCTTTTGAAAGCTTACCGACAATAACGGTGACGATTATAGTCTATATCGAGTGTGGCACAGGCGAAGGATCAACACGTGATTGCGCGCTGCTTCCCTTCGAGTATACGCTAGTTCCTTCGTAAAACTAATTCAGCACCCAATTTCCGACGCGACTCCGAAGCTTCTCACAAGCCTCGATACTGATCTTTATGCGACGTTCAGAGCTATGCGACTACCGGTTCCCCTTCCGTTTTGTCACTCTTTCTTTCGACTGACTTGACCATGAACATCCTCATTACGGCCCTCTTCTCATGCCTTGCAATTGCGACACCAGTCCGACGCGTCGATTATGAATCCGACACGTCAAACCATATGGACGACGTGATCGCAGGTACTAAGCAGTGCGCCTCCAATGCTGTTATGTTCGGGCGCGAGACCTGGGCGCCAGGAAACATCGGCGTTCTCCTTGGAGCACGCTTCCGAAACGAGCTTCTTGAAACTTTTGATGGGGATGTTGATGTCCAAGGTATCCACCGCGATGACTATCCCGCAAATCTACAAGACTACCACATCGGTGGGAGCGACACTGGGGCGGACTCCTGTGCAAAAACGATTGATGATTATGCGGCCCTGTGTCCGAACACAAAGATATTTGTGTCGGGGTATAGGTATGTACTTTGCTTCCAGGGATGCTCTGGAATTGGCGAACCTCATGTCGTTGCAAATGCTTACCTATAGTGCCGTAGTCAGGGCAGTCTCGTCGCATACAAATGCGTTAATCGTGTCGGCGACGCTGCGCGCAAGCAGATCAAAAGCTTAGTTGTTTTCGGCACCGAAGAGGCTCTTATGGACGACGCACAGCCCGTTCCTCAAGGTGTCATCCTGAAGAGCTATTGTGTCGAGAACACGACCGCACCGGATGTTGTTTGTACTAAAACTCTCACATCGGGCATCAAACTTCCTTCCAGTGGGGAGGAAGTCGTCACACAGCTTAAAGAGACAATTGCGGCGCTAGGTGCCGTTGCTACGAATCAGGACCAACAAAAGGAGATAGCATCGCTCCCAGGCCTGTTGCTTGCGGATCTCCCAGCTACTTTGCCCTGGATCACGAAAGATATCTTGCAGGGGAAAGTGAGAAGGTGGACGATCGTACGCAACGTTTCCTATATTCTAGATTTAGGTTTTTAGTGTGCTGACGAGTATCAAGCTTCCTCCACATTTGCTGTACGGGTTCAATGGGATGACCACCGACGCCGCCGAATGGATGGCAAAAGTGACTGCACAATAAGCGGTGCATACACAGGTGCTCATAGGGCTTAGAGTTCAGAAGGATGAAGGATATTTGATCTAACATGCAAGGGCGACTATGAAAACAAAATGTACCTGTGTCAATGGATTTGGAGCAGGGATAGCAAGTATGAGGCAATTAAGGTTAGTAGAAATGCACTAAATCTCGGTAAAAACCCTATACCTGGACACTAGCCAACAGAAGCGCCTCATCGTTCAGTTCACGTATCTCCACCATTCGCACAACACATGAACTGACTTGTCGTTATGCTATGAGCCCTGATCCTGGTTCATGGTTTATCAGTCCCAACAATATGTCATGTGAAACAGAGCGGCCCCGCACGCTGCGCAAGACTCGCTTCTCACGAAAAAGCAAAAAGGCGTCGCGGAACCTTCTCGTACCGCTAGATTACACAGTTCACCGCTTCTTAGTCGAAGGCAACTATTCTGCCGCATATGCATCCTATTCGCGCTTCGATTGCACATAGGTGTACGGATCACTATACGTCCACTAGCTTATTGTCATACACTGCTCAATGAGGCGTAGTGTCTGGCTGATCGGTCAAGACTGCGATTCTGCTGGCATCCGCTAAGCATGGTGAAGTAGGCTGCAGATCGCGTAGAATCCGATGTGTGGTACAAGCTCAGAATATCGATCCTGGAAGAATCCTTGCATAAGAGCGACTAAGCGCTGCTTCCGGCTGTGGCTTGCTTGGGCAATGTGTGACGACATGTATTTCTATGCTTGTCCATGACTCCTTCGCTTATGTTTCGAGACGCGAGAAAACGGAGGGTACTACCATATGATGAGGGTAGGGAAGACAGAATCTGTCAAACTCGAAGTACAACGTTGATTTGTGCGATTGCATGCAAGCCTGTTCAGATATAGCTAGACAATTCCTTATCTAACGCCTTAAGTATTCTCACGAATATGGGGATGCGTGTTAGCACAGTTTGGGCAAACAGTGACACAGATCCGCGTCTATCGCGTGATTGTGTCGTAGAGCTACACACGATTGCGACACGCGATTGGCTCACGGATGACGTGGGAATCTGGTGGCGCTAGGCATCGAGTGTGCTAGCGTATCGTGTGGGCCACCAGCCAGATCCGATGCGAGAACGACATGTTCGTTTCAGATGATATTGAGCGGATGAAGGAGCGATTCTATGGGTCCCAACGACCTCGAACTACATTTCAAGGACTACAGGACTGGACACAAGGCTTCGCGATGACCAGCACCTCCTTGCAGACACGTTTCTCGCCCGAGAGGACGCACAAGAGAAAAGACGTTCGGGTTTTCAAGTACTGCTAGTCCGATAGGCTGCATCTTTTAGCGCTTCGCCACCGGCACGCCATGCTCTATTCGAGCATACTCAATCTGAAAAAGACTGCTCATCTTGTTCGCATATTCAAGAGTCTGGATCGCGAGCACAGAACCATCGACATGCTACATGCACAACGGAAATGAAGTCCGACCCAGGATCGCCTGCCGCGATGTGTCGTATTCGAACCGCGAGAGTCAAGTGTCTTAGGGAGAAATTTCGAAAGCATTGACAGTGTGAGGTTGACAACATAGAAAGTCAAAATCGCAGCTACATCTTTAGCTGAACGTCGAGGAGCTATTTGGGGTATTAAAGGCCTCTTACTCTCGTCTCACAGGTTCCTTTACAGACCAAAACTGGTTCCAAAACCTCACAATATCTCATTTCGAGTGTACCATCTTTACCATGCCGACCCCCCTGTCCCACCTCCGACCACAATGACTTCCTTCTTCAGTCAGACGACGATGGTGACGATGTTACATCACCCCAGTCTGGCGATATGCATCCATTTTTAGACTTCGAGCTGCCGACGAATGAAGCCCCAGTGAGCTCTCTTCTCTCGAAATGTCTTCCCATCACGATGTGATTTGACGTGTGCAAAGGTTCCCGGACGCCGTTGCCCCGCCTGCTTGGAGCGCGGACAAACGGTATGGGTGATTCCGGGTAATATATGCCCTGAATGCGGTACTCTAGTCAACTGAACTATCTACTTCGCCTGGTACGTGATGATTCCGGTTTACACCGTAGCTTATCGGTATTGTGCTGACCGATATGATGTATCAGGGCACTGCTATCGGTCTATCTTCAAGGTGGGCCTCAGACAAGCGATAGGGAGCAGGAATTGCGGGTTCTCAAGTTTTCTTGCTTGGAAAGCAAGAAAGGATGGCGGCTTGATGGTTCTTCGAATCGGCGGATTGTTCACTGTTTCCCCTCGGCGTTCGATTTGGATTCGTCCTTGTCATACATATAGCGAAAGAATATATCTGAGTAACATCAATAATGTTGTGTCCATAGGTCCCATATTTTGAGCTTGATAGTTCGTTTGCTGCGATGTCTAAGACACATCTATGTGATATGTATCATTAAATCAAACAATGTCTTCAGTTTGTAAGACAGCTCGAATTTTCGTTTTTACATGCGAACCGATAAAATACAGAAGTAATTTAAGAGAAGCGTGTAGCAAGATTAAACGAGCACCAAAGTACGAGGTACTTGTCAGAGTAGGGACAAGGGTTCAAGAGTAGCCGGTATGCAAGCCATGGCTGAGCAGTGGCTTTCCGAGAAGAGTTGTTTCCATCATTAGGATCATCAATGGACGCTGGAAGTATTTTTTTTGATGACTGGATACCTAATATAACTGTTTGAAGAAGGCTTTATGGATGTTGCAAGGCATACGAGCTATAGGAAAAAAAGTCTCAGAAATACATGGGGTGATAACGGCCGTCAATGACTTATTTTCCTGTTTTTCTTTTTGGAAGTGGAGCACGCATCGTAGTAAAAAGAAAGGCCATCACAATCCATCGGGTCGCGCCCGTTCATGAGTCGGGATAGAAAGGCCCGCCCGCATTCGCACCTTCATCACCTGCATACTCATTCCCATGATGTTTCAGCCATAGTAGCTTGCATGTATTGCGTCATCATTTCTCCAGGGCCAAACGCCGTAATCCCATTCATGGCCCTGGATGATCTTGGGTCCATCATCTCCACTTGGTCCTGCTGATCTTGTGAGACCGATGAATATGTAGCTACGGCGGGAGCCAAATCAAGCGAAGACTTATCGACGACATCCATTTCAACGTGGATTCTACCATTTTGGCCTCGAGCCATGGCGGGTGCCGCAAAATTCGACTGCGCCTGTGGTGCATGATTGTAGTGGATTGGCTGTCGTGCACCATGACCGTTGTGGCTGTCAAATGTCATAGACTGCTGAGTCTGCTGGACTGGAGCGGTCTGGTAGTTTGTCGGTCCGTTTCGCTGTGGATAGGGATGCAGCGCTGCCATATATCTGGTGAAATAGTGTGCGTTCATCAGATGACCGACTAACTCATGTGGCCCAGTCGAATTGCCATTCGACACCAAAGACGCCTGCCAGGCATCTAAGACAGTGGCTACATCCGCGTGGAAAGCTGCTATTACGGACGCTTGGTCTCGTATGATATCGATCAAGGCCCACTGATGTCTGTTCGTGAAGCTTAGAGGTGAGGCTAGGCCATTGCCAGTAAGTCGCCGGCGCTGTGTTTGGTGAGGGCGGTCGGACAACGAGGCCGGAGGTGGAGATGGGGATGCTCGATTGGGTACCGACTGCTGTAGGTGATTATTTCCATTGGATGGCGTGTGCTCTTCTGAGGCTGGGGATGAAGCTTTGCGCTTCCTTCTCCCAGAAGCTTTTCCGTTCATGGTGGGTGTGGTATCGTATGAAGCGGTCAGAGTCTGTCAAGGAGGTAGAAAGTTTGCTCGTGGGAAGGAAAAGGTGAGAGGCAATGCTGTTCTTCAATGGGCGGGCGTCTACAAGCTTCTAGTGGCATGAGAACAAAAGCGGCGTGGCTTGCATTAGAGCATCGCGCAGCAGGTGTCGTGCGACCACACGGGCGGCTGGCGCGACCAAGAACGCAGATTTGGTCATCGCTGCGTCGGCTTTGCTTTCACCTATCAAGTGCCATGTAGCATAACCCGAACAAGAGCGCGGAAACAGCCAAGAAGGGCTTGACGATGAGTGGTCATTGCCGGCCGTTTGATCATTCAGCCGATGCGTGATGGTTTGAGGCGCTAGTAGGTGAGCACGCTAGGGAGGGGTGGCGGTAAGTTCGCCTGGCGAGTAGGATTTGGGGATCACTCGCACGGCATCAGGGTCGCTACGCAAAGGTCGCACCGCCAGTAGACCTGTCGTTGGTGGGAATAAAAGGCAGACAGGATTTTATTTGGATGAGCGTTGGAATTCGAGAGTGGGCGTATTCACCCGCAATCGAGCGATCATGGTGCCAAGGCTAGCACAACAGGACAGAAAGTCCGCGGTGCTGATCGCAGCCGTGTTTGTCACTCCATGGATGAGAATTCACCCTTAGTGATGGTGTCACCACATCCGTTGACAGTAGCTAACGGTGGTAGCAACTGTACATGTCTCTAGCCAAGCTAAAACTGCATACGACGCGCTGAGCCAATGCGAAAATTGAGAACTTTCATGAGATTCGCACAGAGCCACCAAGAACTTCTGTCAGCAATAGATCTCGCTTTACCGATATGAAAATATATGACCTATCGCGACATACATAGCCTTCGCAATGAAGCCTTAAGAAAGAGTATGCTCCCAAAATGCATACACACCGGAAGGGTGGCTATCCTGCAATCAAGTAAAACTTCCAACAAGTACTAAGTCTCCATTCCTTTTGCCCCTTATGATCGTGACCTCATAATTTCGGCATTTTGCTCCGATAGCGACCGCCAAATAAGCTTGAGGGAAGCAGTGACATATCATATAGTAAGATCATATTTATTAAACGTTTCAAAAGAACTCTAGTTCACTTCAGGCCTCTGGAACAACAAAGTATACAATTGGACCATGGGCGGTGAAAAGGTGTGTATGAATAGATCAATGGGCCAGCAGGTCAATGTATCATGATTCTAGTAATGACAATTCTTGAAAAGGAAAGGAATTTTGCGCAAAATCCCCATACACCTCCCTCATTGTCTTCGACTATGCATCTATATACCTCTCTTCTTCATTTTTTGAGCAACTCTATTTTTCTCTCCATCATCAAAATATCTCATCCATGTATAACATCAAGGCCTCCTAGAGCTCCACACAGATGCCCGGCGAATCCGCCACGTTCATATCCACACCACGCATATCACACTTCCAACCCACGGGGCATGCTGCATGCCCTCTGGTCTTACAAGATTGCCTTGCACACTTGCCTGGGCTATTAGTAACATTTGGGTCCACACCCGCCGTATCGCAGATCCAGCCCAGGGGACACTGCGTCTTGCCCTCCGTGTTGCAAAGATTCGGGATGCAGCGTCCCCCAATGGAGGCGCGGCCACTACCCGTGTAGTCACAGGTTGAATTTGAGGGACAAGCGCCTCCATCGCATATGTGAGTCTCACAGATTCCGGGTATGTCGGGTTTGGCGTTAGAGCAGTAGGAGCCGAAGGGACATTGGGGAAGTGAGGCGCTGCATTGGACCGGTTCGGTACTGATTTGGCTTTGGGCCACGATGGTGGAGAGGAAAGCTGCGAGGATGGAGGCGCTCAAATTCATACTGCTGGAGAGTTGAAAGCGTGGTTGAATGACGCAAGAGAGAGGTGTAGGTAGATTGCTGTGAAGCGAGACCTGTGGAAGTAATGCGCGAAGTTGAGGAAGTTGATGGGGAACGCATCGAGCTGTCTTGGAAGAAATATGGACTGCGGAATTCATACTTGTTTACTACTAATGACCCAACAAAACAAGCCATGATGCGGAACCCTAAACCTCTTCCTAATGATGCACATCACGCAAAGATCTATTCAAATAGCTGGATGGGATCAAAGTGCACAATCTCGATATGTTTACGCTCCTTAGGCAGATTTTCGAATTCCAATCCCGCGTTCAATGGCGCCGGGGACTCTTTGATCACGATTTCCATCTGACACGCCGTCTCGGATACAAAGCTGATGTTGAAAATGTGTACAAGAGCACCGTATCCCATTGTTGCCATTCGAGATTTGAACGCTATGACCCGCTGTGCAAGAAGCACTGCAGTTTGACTGTCCCAGAGCCCCTCCCGCCTTCTATTCGCACTCAACAATTCCAAGCTCTTATCCCGAGTAGGAGCGTAGTTGCAGCGCCACGCCAACATGAAGAGAGGCGCAATGACCCCGAAAGACAGCGAAAATGCTTGCGTGCCCTTAACCTGGCTGTGGAGGAAGATTCCAGCTTCTTCCAGTATTCTGGCAATGTCTGCGTCGTATCTGTCGAAGCAGTCTCCAGAAAAGACATTGTCGAGCATGACCTTTAGAGCAGAGTAGTAAATCCGCAATATCGAAACGGCTTGACGCTCCGTGGCGCCATGAGGTCCAGTAAATGACCCATCAAGGCTGGCGAAAGCCAAGCTCCATTGGATGAGCTTTTGACACACCTTCTCATACCGGGCCCCGATATCGTTGGATAGAATTTCAGATGACATACTGCCTGCTTGTGTGAGACTCTCATAGTGATCAAACAAGCAATGACCTTCGTTGTATACTACCTGTATGTAATACAGAGCGTCGTCGACGGTTTCGAATCGAGCCGGAATGGGCGGGTCAAAACCACGGATTGCATCAAATGCTCTACATCTGCTCGGATTGCCAAGTTCCATGATATGGTTTTGGAGAGCGAGAAAGTCTCGGTCCAGAGACACTGACAGTAAAGATTGCTGATGCAAGTCTGTAGGAAAGGACGGGCCTCTTTGACTAATGATTTTCACTCCTGATTGGACGTGCTGCAGGGCGCGATAGAAGCAGCCCCGCAGACACTCCAGCGAGTAGAAGACGACACTGGCAACAAGGACAGCAGTGACTGACGGTTCTGACTGAGGGGCCCGGAAAATTTCTCTCATGGCTTTGTTATAGTGATGGATCGCATCGTCTCGGTATCGTTCCCGAGAGTTAGGCTCCTGGGAGAAGGACTCGTGCATGCTGCTAAGTGCAACGACAGCCGATAAAATGAAACCGTATCCCTGAGAAAGCTGAGATATGTGCTCAGTCCACAGCCTTGAATGAAATGGAGCAGCCATCTGGAGCGCAGCTCTGCACTGGAAGTAGTGCAGGGATCTTCTTTCAGACTGGACCAGGTCGGGATTTTCCTGTAGAGGCCTTGGAACTGAGTAGATAATGATCCTATTGGCGAGATGATGCGGCTCGGATGCTTGATAATGGCAGGTGACGCGTGCTTTGAGGCATCTCTGGCATTGGGGTCGGCCTTCATCGCACTTGACACGCCTGGATCTGCATGTCATGCAACCTAAGTTGGAACGCGCGCTTTGAACGCGAAGATGTTTCTCGTGAGACTTCGGAGCCATCAAACAGAATGCTCGTGAACGCTTACCCTTGTTAGGATGGTATGCAAGCTTGAAGAAATTTCGGTGATGTCGGCGTGAGATATATAGGTAGTTTCTGGCGCCATCCTACTAAGATTGTGGACCCAGCGCTCCAGCGTACGCTTATGTCAGAGCTCAAGTAGCTAATTGTACTCCGGCCCCCGATTGTGGAACAAATCCTAGTCAACGGCTAACCCATGTCAGTTAGCGTTCACGAGGTAGCCAAAAATTGCTCAGCCTCTAGCTTGAACGTACGAACAAGTCGACGTTAATTGGCACATATCCACAAAATGGTAGAAGGGATGGCTCATTCACCCTGAAGTAACTTATTTCCAAGACAAGCGAAATGACGATGGTGCCGTGGCAAGTGGTTTTGTTAGAACTACGAACGGACCTCAATGAGGCTGAGAGCATCATGAAAATCGTAGAGCTCGCGACGACTTGACCATATAAAGCACTCATCTGTTCCTTTCCACGACAATATGCCCTGACCGCATTTGTTACTTCTTATACAGTTTCTTGTAGCTAGGATCTCGGTTTTTCTCAAACATGTTAGTTGTTCTTGCGGCTGTATCTATTCTTGCGGGTGTTACAGATGCCCAATTTCCGACTCTTCCCACCGACTCGATAGTCGTCACTTCGAAAGTAGATCCAAATGTGAAGATATCGTATAAACAGGTATGTTTGGTATATGCACTGAATGAAATCAGGCTGAAAGAGTGTTTCCTAGACCGACCTCTGCGAGACTACCCCGGGAGTCAAATCATTCTCCGGCTTCGTGAACCTCCCAAAGAGTGCTTTATACGATATGGAGTTCGATTTCGACATCCACACATACTTCCTCTACTTCGAGGCTCGAAATGATCCCGAAAATGCACCCCTGGGCATATACCTCGCAGGCGGACCTGGGGAAAGCTCAACCTACAGCGCGATGAGCGGCGAGGAAGGGCCATGCTACGTCAATTTCGATGCCAACAGCACGACTCTGAATCCATGGTCTTTGAACAATAACGTGAACATGTTGTACATTGACCAGCCTGTAGGTGCGGGGTTTTCTTACACATCATTGATCAAAGGAACCCACGATGCACTTGAGGGAACAATCACTCCTCTGAGTGCGTATGATGGAGATGTCCCTACGCAAAATGCTACTTTTGGTCAGGGTACGTACACGGACCCGAGTCCATGGTCGACGACAAATACGACGATCTCAAGTGCGCAGGCTCTTTGGCATTTCGCCGAACATTGGTTGACGCAGTAAGTGTTTGACAGAAACAACACCAGCGCCTTAGAGTCATCTCTAATGAGGTATGATCTTAGGTTTCCGGAGTACAAATCGAGCAACAAGAATGTCGGAATATGGGGGAACTCGGTACGTAACGTTGGCTGCACTCATGTTTTGGGGCACTGACGTTTTTTAGGCAGGAGGACAATGGGCGCCAGCGACTGGAGCGCAGTTCGATCGTAAAATTAAAGAATCAAGTGCTGATTCTCCGCTGCGTGAATGGACCGTGGACAACATCGGCGTCACTAACGGGTTCATCGACTTTGCTTTAGCAATGCCGTACTACCCTGAGTTTGCCTACAACAATACCTATGGGAACTTCCTCGATCACGATCTTTACGTCAAAGCCAAGGAGAGCAATGCGATGAATGGGGGTTGTGAAGATCTCGTTGCCAGCTGTCGAGCTGCTGGCAAGCAAGGGGATCCACTTGGCCGAGGCAAAAATAACACGGTGAATAAGATTTGCCAAGAAGCTACGGCAGCCTGCCTGCCAAACCTTCTCATTCTACAGGAAGCGAATAATGTAGGGTATCTCACTATACTTTAAGTTGTGGCCGGTAGCGGAGAAAAGCTAACTATTGCTTCGAGATTTCGTCCTTCGACATCGCAGTTAAACTGGTAGATAACATACCTGGCGGTGATCCATGTCCATATTACCTTCCTGTCCACACCTTCCTCAACCAAGAGTGGACACAGAAGGCACTGGGAGTACCCCTCAACTTTACTTATATATCCAACACCGTCATGGACGCCATGACCCTCCGTGGAAACAGCGAAGTCGGCACTGGCGGCAGTGCTCGAGCCGATAAAAGCGACATAGAGTACCTGCTCCAAAGCGACATCAAAGTCGCATTAGTGTACGGAGACCGAGACGCCCGGTGTCCATGGACAGCAGCAGAGGGGCTCGTTCTCCAAGCGAACTGCACAGCACATGACGAGTTCAGCGCCGCGGGTTACGAGTACATCCACACGAACGAGACGTACAATGGCGGGGCTGTGAAGCAGTTCGGCACGTTCAGCTTCTCGCGCGTTTTTCAATCTGGCCACTCTGTGAACACGTATCAGCCTGAGACTGTCGCTCGCATATTCGACCGCACTTTTTGGAGCAAGGATGTGGCGACTGGGAAGAAGGATGTCGGTCAAGGATATGGGACTAAGGGTCCACTTAGTAGCTGGGATATGCTTAAGGAATCTCTGCCTGAGACTCCAGGGACGTGTATGGTCCTCGGGTCCTTCCAACATGAGTCGGTTCTCGGGCCGCTTTCCCAAGGAAACGGTACGAATGGTAGTAATGGGTCGGTAAGCAGTGGTCCGCATGACTTCCCGCAGAGTAACGACGGGTCGTCTATGCAGGTGGGTCAGAGACAACTGGCTGCGATGCTCGCTCTTCTGGCTGTCGGATTCGTGGTCGCTTGATCGTGTGTAATATTCTGGGTGCGATATGCGTGTAGTGTCTGCACCGAAGGTGGCTTTCAATGTTCAAGCTACGGGGTTGTCTTTCGCAATTTTAACTAATGGTATGGATATTTCTTGACTTTAATTTCTTGTACTATCGGTGTGGCTGAGGTGATTAGCACCTATCGAGTGATGTAGAGTCTACATGCCTCCCCAAAAAGGAGTATCAAGATCTTAGTCACTGTTTGCCATGACCAACACGTGGGTGAATTAGTCAAATTAGCTAGTAAAAGTGATAGTGAAACATCAACAACCCTTCAGCACCGCACTCAAGATGCCATAGGCCCGCGGGCAGCTCACATCTCATAAGGCCACCTCGCTTCCAACACTTCTTGTAAAATCACCTTACAACCCTCCGCGCTCGACGACTCAAAGCTCCGCAATCGTAACGCGCAACCTACTGACCTGATTGCCCCACTCGCGTCAAACTGACCATATCAAACAAACACACGCAATCTTCAGCAATAAATCGATTAATTCCTAAACACCAGTCTCAACAATTCGCGCGCTCAATCTTAAATCCTACGTCATGCTTTCCACTAACCCTTTTGGTGTTCTAGCCAACGGTATACCACACCCTCCCAGAGCGTTCCCTAAGCGCAAGAACAAGAAGAAGTCGCGCGCGAACACGGCTTCAGACGAAACTCCATTGAAGGAGAATTCTTTCGATGCCGTTGATGATCAGCGGGTGATAGTTTATCATGAGACGAAGAAGAACAAAGAGGAAAAGGAGGGGGAGGAGACCTTGGAGCCACAGATGAATAGCGAGAAGGCCGATATTTCCAATACGAAGGAGATTAAGAAGAAGAAGGCGAACAAGCACCGGAATCGTGGGAAGAAAACGGGTCCGAAAGCAGTCTCAGAACCAGTGCAGCACGGGAAGCACGACTGCCAGCAGCCCGGATCAGACAAGCCAACTGCAGCGATCGTCGAGGATGCGCAAGCCAATCACGTTGATGTAGCGGTGGTTATGGCTTCGCAGGTCGATAATTCTCCGGTTACCACCGCCGTCGAAGTCGAGAAGCCTGATTGTAAACAGCTCGTGCTCGCGCCGGCGGGTTCGACTGAGTTGCTTTCTGCTGGGGAGCACGTCTCTATCGAAGACCGCAGCATGAATTTGCTTGGGGAGGCGAAGTCTTCCGACGACGACATTCACAAACCGGATATTTTGGAAGACGTCAGTGTTGTCGACTCCGAGACTATGAATTCGGTAAAGAGTCCCGTTATCTATGTACAGGAGAAGAAGTTTGGCGAGAGAAAGATGTCTATGTCGAACATATACGCCATATTGGGAAACGGGGCGGAGTCAATGTCAGACGATGAGAGCGTGCCGTGTGAGGACATTGAGATTACTCGTTCAAAGAAGAAGAAGAACAGCAAGCGGAACGCCATCAGAAACAAGAACCGGAAGATGCATCTGAAAGCTGCGAAGACTGCGAACAGTACAAAACTTCGAGGATTGGGCAGTCTGAATATTGTGTTCGCTGGCGTAGCGGTCGTCTTCTCGGCTGCTATCATCATCTGGGTGCCCTCGATTGTGTGCTTGATCTGTCGTTCTTGCAAAGGTGATGGTCAGCATTTCAGGTTGTAGTTCTTGGTTCACGTATGGGCATGCGGGCGATTTCTACAGATGCTCTGATCGTGTCTGAGGCGATGAGGGAATGAGTGGATGAGACCATGATGAGGGATGGTTATTGGAGAGCGAGATTGTAGGAATGAGAGTACGATGACAAGGGCCTGAAGGTATCAAATGATGACTGATGTCTCGGCGTTTGAGAATGAGATCATAGAAATTCATGCTATCTCCCGTCATTTAGTCGGACTATCCTGACCCGTCTGCGAGGCTAAGCTGGCGCCATGTTTCTACTGGTCCTCAGCTAAACGCTTATGTTCTAGGCAGTGACATTCGCGAGCCAGCAAATTACGAAGTTATACGACATCGGGCAGGTGCTTGCATTCGACGCGAACTCCATCCAGCGAAGGAGCTAACCACTGGATAGGATGACAGGAGCCGAGCGACTTACTGAGCATGATGTGCTGATAGTCTACATCGGTTTTCTTCTACAATGGCTGGCTCGCGAGGATTTGCTGCTCCCACCCCAAGTCGTCTGCTGCTTTACCGTGCGTGCGTAAGAGATGGGGTCCATGCCTGTGAGCCTCGATAATGTGCCAGAGGAGATATACTGCTCTGCCTGGGCTGTCGTACTCGCTCGCCATGCTGGGGTCGACGATGAGTGCGAGGTTGCTTATGGGTGTGCCGTAGGTGCATCGCCGGTATTGAGCATCTTGCGCTTGACGTTCTCTGCAGACACCCAGGTTGGCAGCTTTCTGCGCACTGTAAGACAGGAGTTAGATACGTTGGGTTCGGCAGAGACACTCTCGCAAAAGTCGATCCATGGCCTGGCTCCTTTTCGCAGCACCCTGAGGGTGGAAAGCAGCGCAACACTTCCCGAAGTCGGTCTCGATACCGCACTGAACATCTCGTGCACCTCCGGCGAGCATACAGTCACTGGCACCGCGGCGGACTCTGCGCGCGCCGACGTACTCCTCGCGCATCTCGAGCAGGCGGTGATCCAGCTACAATCATTGCCTCCATGGACGCCTCTCCGCGATGTCGACATTCTCAGCGACGTCGATATCCAGCACTTGCTGCGATGGAACAAGGAGCCGCCTCCGCACGTCGACGAGACGTTGTGCAGCCTCTTCGCACGTCAGGCGCAATTGCGACCAGCCGCGCCGGCCGTGTGCTCCTGGGACGGCGACCTCAGCTATGCGCAGCTCGACGAACTGTCTGCAAAGCTAGCCGGAGAGGTAGTACGCCAGGGCGTGCGCACCCAAGATGCCGTCGCGTTGTGCTTCGACAAGTCGGCGCTGGCTGTCGTCGCCATGCTCGCTGTCTTGCGGGCGGGTGCCGCCTTTGTGAACCTTGGCGTCTCGCTGCCCCAACAGCGGCAAGCCGCCATCCTCGACGCTTGTCAGGCGACTCTTCTCATCGTTGACGCCAAAAATGCCTCGCGTCTCCACGATCATCCGTCTGTGCCGGAGCTTCTTATTGATGACTCCTTCGTCGCTGCGCTCCCGACTCCAGCAACGCTGCCAGAGGCCGCACCCAGCCATGCTGCCGCCATCACCTTCACGTCGGGCTCCACCGGCACGCCCAAGGGCATCGTTGTCGAGCACGGCTCTATTGCGACGAGCTGCGATGCCATGGCAAACCGTCTCGACCTAGGCCCGCATTCGCGAGTGTTGCAGTTCGCGTCCTACACGTTCGATGCGAGCGTGGGCGACATCTTCTACGCCCTGGCACGGGGCGCCTGCGTATGCAGTCCGTCGGAGCAGGAGCGCGTCGATGATTTGGCTGCAGCTGCCCGAAGGATGCATGTGAATTGGGCTTTTCTGACGCCTTCTGTGCTTTCTTTGCTGGAGCCTCACCAGGTGCCTTCGCTGCGCCGACTGTTGCTCGGAGGCGAGAAGCCGGATCCGAAGCACGTTGCGACCTGGGCGCAGAGCCTATCATTGCATCTCGTCATGGGACCTGCTGAGTGCGCCATATACTGCGCTGCTAGCGATGCTATACAGCCTGGTCAAGACCCTTCGACTTTTGGCCGAGCAGAGGGCTGTCGTTTGTGGGTTGTGGATCCGGACAACCACAGAAAACTGGCTCCTCTCGGGTGCCCCGGCGAACTGGTCGTAGAGGGAAGTACCGTGGCTCGGGGTTATCTGAATGATGCGGAGCGTACACGACTGGCCTTCCTAGATGCCAAAGACGTGCCCTGGCTGCCGCCTCAGCATGCATCTCGTGTGTACAAGTCTGGTGATTTGGTGCGCTTCAATGTCGAGGACGGTACCTTCTCCTTTGTGGCACGCAAAGATACTCAGGTCAAGCTGCACGGTCAACGCGTCGAGCTCAGTGAGATCGAATACCACCTCAAAGCTACCATCCCAGGCGTTGACAGCGCACTTGCTTTGCTCAACACATCTGCAGCACATGCGAACAGACATCCCCTCGTCTGTTTTCTCGTCTTCGCGAATAATTCGGCCGCCGTCCATCATGCTGACAGCATGGCACTGACTCCTCAAAGAGTTGATATGCTTCGGAAAGCAAAAGATCAACTGGCAACTATTCTACCTGCGTATATGATTCCCACACTTTTCATTCCACTTGGTTCTGTTCCGTTTACTGCAAATGGCAAAAGAGATACGGCCGTTCTGCGTAACATTGTTTGCCATCTCACGCGAGATAATCTACAATTATGCTCGCTATCGCCTACGGGAGTATCAGCTGCACGACCGTTGACTAATCTTGAAACACAGCTACGAGATTTATGGGCACAGGCGCTACACATAGACCCATCAGACCTAAGAGCAGACAGCGATTTCATCCAGCAGGGTGGCGACTCCCTCGCCGCTATGCATCTGGTGTCAGCGGCGATCAAGGCTGGCCTACATTTACAAGTCTCTACCATTCTGATGCATCCTCGCTTGTCTGAAATGGCCTCGAAAATAAGACCTCTGTCGTCACTAGCACTATCGCAAGAAGTGGCGCCCACTCCATTCTCTCTTCTTCCGTCTATGCTTGATTTGACAGTCCTCCAGGCTCGCTGCGCTACGGCATGCCACATTAACGCAGATCAGATTGAGGACATTTACACCGCTACACCGCTTCAAAAGGTTCTGTGGAATGCGTCCGAAAGACGCCCAGGGACCTATATCTTGCAGATGAGCTTTCAACTGCCTCCGTCCGTTCTATTGCAGACTTTCATGTCGGCTTGGGATCAGGTCGTGCAGACTGCCGACGTTCTTCGGACGAGATTTGTCTCGGATTCTCACGCGGGCCTGCTGCAGGTCGTATCCAAGGCTTTTATTTGGGATCATTTTGACAGCAGGGAAGAGCACGAGAGTCTCAACAACTATGCTGTTATGGGCCTTGGGAGTCCTCTTGTACGTCTGGCTATCATCCATAATAGCTCGGGCATGACGCCGATATTCGTGTTCGCTGCGCACCATGTTATATACGACGCTTTCATGCTGAACATCATCTTCGACCGCGTCGCCGAAATTTGCCAGACAGTAAGCTATTCTTGCCTCTCCCTTTCTCTCTCTCATCTTTATGCTGACTATAGATTTAGGGAAGAAATACCCTTCTTTCACCGTTCAAAAATTACGTCGCCTACATCGACCGACTTCCTTCTACGCCGTCCCAAAAATACTGGAAAGCGGCGCTAGAAGGCTGTCCTATTCCCACATGGCCTCCTCCATCACCCCCAACCACCAAAACAACCGCCGTCCTCCGCACACACATACCCCTACCTACCCGCCCTACAGAGTTTACACTCGCCATCATCGCCCAAGCAGCCTTCACCCTGCTCTTCGCAGCCCACACCCGCACCTCCGACATCCTCTTCGGCATGACCTTCTCCGGCCGCGACGCCGACATGCCCGGCATCCTCGATACCGCGGGCCCAACGATATACACGGTACCAGTGCGCACACGTATCTACCCTGACCAGCCATTGCGAACGTTCTTCGACGGAATCAGGGCGTATCTCCGGGAGAGCGCAAAGTACGGCCACATCGGGCTCCCGGCGATCGGACAGGCGAGCGCAGATGCGAAACAAGCGTGCGAGATTCGCGCCGTGTTTTCGGTGCAGCCGCAGCATGTCGTTGCGCCTGAGCAGGTGTTCGGCCCTAGGCTGTCGTTTAGCGAGGAAATGGGGCGGTTGCCGCTCATTTGGGAGTGTTTTGTTGAGCGGGAGGGGAGGGGCATCGAGGTCGTGGCTGAGTGGAATACGGGAAGTTTGGGAGGTGAGGTCCGGGGTTGGTAGATGCGTTTGGGGACGTTGTCGAGGCTTGTTGGCATGGATTTGGATGCGTTGGTGGGGAGTGTTGGGGTAGATGTTGCTGTGGAAGCTACGGTTGGTGGAGGGGACGGTGTGAATGGGAAAATGTTAAGTCCTGGCTAGTTGGGAAAGCTTGCAGTGGTATCTGAGGATAGCGACGTGGTGTATGGCTTGTTTTACGATCGGTCTTGCACTAATTCAAAATTCCTAGTCGGTATATCCGCAGCTCTGGAAATCAAGTACTGACTAAAGATAATGCCTAGAGAGATTGTTTGCGACTATTCTAGCGTTGTAATGTTTTTCTTCATCGTTGGTGTTGTGGTTTGATGGACTTGTCTTCATGTTATAGCGTAGAGGCGTTCGGAGTCGAGCTACTTATTGCTTCTGCTGGCAGATTGAATTAATTGACGGCTTGTCAGCCTGACAAGACCCTGAAAAGACGCTAAGCAGGAACACATTACGATGCTTGGTATTTAGTGGGAAGTATAGACAGCCGGACGATGATTTGGTCGTTGTTTATTATCTAGCGGTGCAGTTGACATGCCATGAAAAAGTGTGGACAACGTACATACCTCAAAGGTAGATGTCCATGATGGAGTGAGTGCAGCTTTTAAAAAAGACGGCTCAGTCCACAATTTCTAGGTCACAATGATCGTTCCCGTCATAGTTATATAAAAACAAAGAGAGGAGTTGAGGTGGACTCTGCACACTAACCTTTTAGGTAACTGGCACGTGTGTGAACAATACCGTGAAGCTTCTGCTTGATTACTACACATTGCGTTAGTGTCTGAAACCGTAGAAGTGTATATAAACCCATCCCAGGTTTTCCCTATCGGCTTCAACTCACCCACTCATATTTTGATCCACATAAGGTGCACACAACTTTCAACACCGCCACCAAGGCCCCATCAAAACACCGAACACAAAACCTCCGAACAAGAAACAACATGCTACCGTTTACCATGTTGAAGTATTTTCTTGGTCCCGGCCTTGTCGCATATTCGACCGTATTGGTATACTCTCTCCAAGCTGAGCCATGCTCTTACCGAGCTGAGCTACCGACGAAGCATCATACCAAACATCGCAGATCATTTCACGAGGATCAAGTGTGCAATCCGGCTATAACAGAATCATATTACTCCTTCGATACCTTCGAGGATTGGCAGGCCAAATGGTGGCGCCGCTCAATGGACCTAACATGGCTGGACAGATTCCTATCGTATATGAATGAGCCGGAGCCGGACCCGTTCCTCAAATGGCAAGCCCACATGAACTTCGAAACTATATTTATCATGGAGATCCGTGATGCACCAATCTATGGTGGTTTGTCTCCATGCAACGTCACCAACCTGAATCTGGCTCGGGTGAATGTGGGTCTTCCGCCCGTCAGCTTCAGCAACGACATGGTACTTTTTCCGCCGGATCTTAGCGCGGAAATGACTTTGTGGGAGGAGGTCACTGAGCGTAGACGGCTCGAGACAGAACGCAAGGCGCAACTGCGAGAGTGGGAGAAGCTCGAGATGAATAGGAAGATGAAGAAAGTATACTGGACTGGTGCTGTGATACTTTGGGTCCTCGCCTATGTTGGCTTTGAGGTTTTTTGTCCTTCCTACATTGGGACATGAGCCGTTGGAAATGACTGGTTGATGAATAGCGAGATGGATCCCGAACAATGATTACTATGGACAAACGTAGATGGAGACTTTTGCGATTTGATTCAACTCCGAGGATAGTTGGTATGGACAATTTCGTAAAGGATGGCTCCTATTCCAGTTTCTCTTCCGTGGAATATGTTTCGGTACTTTTGACTCGCTCCACCTCCATTCCTCTGGCGCGTTGCTGCATAGTTTGAGCTCCCGATCTTGACTTTGCATGGTTTACATGGAAAGTAAATTTTGAATTCCAATTTCATCTTTTTCTAAAAACCAATACATACATTGACATTAAGTAAGCATGGTTCTAACTAACAATAGTGATGCTTTTTATGGCAAAGTAAATGCCTGTTACTGCGCTTGGCAATCGCTACATGAACATAATGAGAATGCGAAAATGCCCCTATCAATGCTCTACTTTATCTGCCTTTTCATATAATGTTGTCCGATTGAGCATGTTAATTTGTATATGAGAACATTTTGGAAATCACAATCAATTGTTTCTATCCTCGGGCGCTGGTGTAGGAAGGACTAGTATCGCATGCTGACATAATGCAGTTGCACGGGCCCGCCTCGCTCTCTTCCGCTCGCCTTTGCACCGTTTGTCTCCACTTCTGAGCTCCACCTTTATACTCCACCATCCGTGGCATCGCCCCCGTTGGCTCTCCTCTTTCACATGCTACCCCACAAAAGTTGACTCTTTGTCGCTAAAAGATCCCCGAGTGGCGGCGCGGCACACTCGACCGACTGCTGCATAGTCCAAGAGACGTTACGGCAGAGGGGGCGCGCATTGGGAACGACATCGAAATTGAACCTTGTGCCCATGGCAATACCGCTACCTAGATCTGAAGCTACCGCAGTAGCTGGTCGCGTACTTCGACATGGTGCGGTTCCACAATGGCGTCCTCAACCCCACCATGTGTTTTGCTTGCACAGACGACGCACTTTGAGGTCTTTTGGCAAAGGCTGCGTGGCCTGAAGAGGACACCGCATATAGGAAGTACTGATGTTTGGATCGCAATTAGGCAGGAAGGCGCTTCTACATGTGCCGGACTTCATCCTCTACCTTGAGCATATGACTCGTGAAAGTTGCCAATGCTCCGCTCTCTCCCCCGAGCCCCGCACATCCACATAAGCCAGGATGCGAAGACCCCGAACGATGCGATCGAAGTTGCAGAATGTGCACCCGACGGCGAAGACGGCAGGGCTACAGACACTGACCAGAAGGAGTTGTGATTGGAATCGAAGTTCTACTGTATTCAGGCTCGATATTCCTTTTCGCTGTGAGCAACATTACCAACATAAAGAACCTCTGTAGAGACTATTCAGTATAGGATCGCGAAGTATGCGGAACGCATCGCTGGCTATGGATAAGATGTCGTCCAATTGGATCCCGAGTGCGAACCCTTCGATAATATGGAGATGGATCAGCGTCAAACCGGTCGCCCCAATAAGAATATCTCGTAGAAAAATGTCTGCATTGAGTCGCCCAAGACAATCTGGATACACAAAGATGCTGTGGCAAAGCTGGTCCAGGCTTAGGCGAAGACTGTGGAGGTGGGGGCGGAGGCAAAGGAGACTGCCATCGAGACTATACACACTTGATGCAGGATATCAAGAGCTACTGCAGAGTAGGCTCGCAGTTAGGTCGAGAAGACACGAGGAGGCGTTGTAAGAGTTGTAAGTTGCAATGTGTCGCTAGCAAGCACCCTACGAGGTAATCAGTAAGTCACGAAATTGTGCCGAGAAGACTGCAAAGATATGGTTTGAAATGTATGTTCCCTATGAAGAGAGAGGTTCTAGATCAGATCGTGGGGTGGTGGTCATGGGATTCAGTCACGTCATAAGTAGCCGCAATTGCATATTATGCACAGTTCTGACCGCACGTGTGTCGCACTTTCGGTCATTGCTGAACAATCACTGAACTCTTATCTTTTGATAGATAAAAGCCCCGCTAAACATGCATTTTTATTGCGCTCTTCATGCCTGTGATGGTGTCACAGCAGCCACCCCCACAAAGTCGGGATGGATTGGCCCAGTACAAAGGTCTAGAATTTGGCCGAGCCCATACGCGACATGTGCGCCGCATCTTACGAAACGTGGTAGTTTCTGCCAGGGCAAGCGAAGAACAGAAGGTTGCAGGATACGCTCTGGCAGTGGCGAGAGGGATGCCTCAGGGTTTATATGTCTATTCTAACACCCCGTTTGGCTATCGTTGTGCTTCAATTCTGAGACATCTTTTTCTGGAAGATCATTTTGCATCTGTGCTGAACGGATATGGCCGAAAGAGCTCCGTCCATTGCGTCGTCGACGCCCTCTCATAGCTGGAAAGGATGGTTATGGGACTCCACTGATGTTTCGAAGGAAGAGCGCAGGTTCCTCTTCAAGCTCGATGCTACCCTTTTAACCTTTGGCACGCTTGGCATGCTAATCAAGTGGATCGACACATCTAATATTACCAATGCATTCGTATCAGGTATGAAAGAGGATCTTGGCCTTTACGGTAACCAATACAACTACATCGTCGTTTCGTGGACTGTTGGCTACATTATTGGGCAATTGCCATCAAATCTGATCTTGACTCGTGTTCCGGCTCATATCTGGATCCCTTTCCAGGAGATTGGCTGGACTGTCTTCACGTTCGCCCTTGCCGGTGCCAAGTCGTATGAAGCACTTCTTGGCCTTCGCTTCGTTGTCGGTCTATTTGAAGCAGGATACTGGCCAGCGCTTTACTACGTCCTTGGATCATGGTATAACAAGCGTATGTTCTCGGTTGGAACTAAGACGTCAGTCGCTAATTTGAATCGACAGGCGAACTGGGCAAGCGAAACGGAATCCTCCAGTCTGCGGTCTCGATAGCGCCCATCTTCAGCGGCTTTCTGCAGGCGGGTATCTACAATGGTCTCAACGGCCATGCTGGCTTGGCTGGATGGCGGTGGCTATTCGGTACGCATTTACTTTGCGATGCCGCTTCAAATTATTGACATTCGACTTCCAGTGATCAACGGCGTCATATCCTTCCCCATCGCCATTCTAGCATACTTCTTTCTTCCAGACACTCCAGGCACTGCCAAGCCCAATTGGATCTTCACGGAGCGTGTAAGTTTACATATGCGGCTTCGTAGGGTAGCAGTCTGACTCGTATGTGCAGGACCTCGAAATTGCGAGGGAAAGAATGACAAAGGCCGGCCGCAAACCAGAAGGCAAGCCGTATACTATCAAGACAATTTTGGGCTTTCTCACCAGCTGGAAAACTCTTCTATTTACTCTCATTTTCACCATGCAGCCGTTTGGCTCGCAACCCTTCCAAGCATTTGTCTTCTGGCTGAAAGCGCATAATAAGAAAGGCAAACCTCCCGTCTACACTGTGGCCCAGATAGTATGTTCCGCTCCCCCACATGGCAAAAAACGGAGCTGACCAAACACTTCA
The DNA here is from genome assembly GCA_027946365.1 of Kalmusia sp. IMI 367209. NCBI lineage: Eukaryota > Fungi > Ascomycota > Dothideomycetes > Pleosporales > Didymosphaeriaceae > Kalmusia > Kalmusia sp. IMI 367209. The sequence continues at coordinate 478,291 of JAPEUQ010000003.1, read as the reverse complement.
GAACGAGTATCCCACTATCGGGAATGCATTCACTGCGGTATACTCCTTAACGTGTGTGTGGATCTCCGACGGGCCGTTGCGCGGCCGCCGCTGGCCAGTCATTTTATTCTCTAACATGATCGCCATCGTTGTATTCACACTACTAGCAGTCACGCCAGTCATGGGTCCATTCTCGCATCGCGCACCGCTATACATCGTGTCCTCGATCGGTGGAAGCATGGTTCCACTGACCATGGCATGGATGGCCGAGCTCATCACCGATAATGCCGAGCAGCGCGCTTTCACTGCTGCATCCATGAATACACTTCAATGTTCGTCTACCAAACTCGCACTTCCTAGATAGACAGTTTACTAACAGGGATATGTGTAGATACCTTCACGGCATGGATTCCGCTCGTGTGGTTCCAGCAGATTCACCAGCCGTACGTCACGCCTGGTAATAGAGCAGCGGCGGTCGTGGCTGGCTTCAATATCATCGTCTTCACGACCATGGCCGTACTTGCGCATAGGGAGAAGGTGGCTAAGAAGCGTCGGAATGAGTTGGCAGATGTACCGGCATCGCCTGTGCCACTTACACCTAGTGATGGCGGTAATGAGAAGAGCGCTTCGGTTGGTGTGCGGGCCCTTTGATTGAGATGAGAGTACATGGTTCGGAGCAACACTGTGAGATTCCAGCAAGGGGGAATAATTCATTACGTCGTAGCTGCTCATACGGTTCCATACAAGTGCATTTTCAATCTGTGCCTAAGATATCAATTCTCAACGTTCTGTTCGTGGCAAAAAAATTTGACAAAGGAGCGTATTTCATATAGAAATCCTGTCAACTTGTGGCGGGTTCCCCTAACTCCATGTACTAGTTGTTGACTCGGTTCAGGTCCTCTAGATTACAAGATGAAATGAAAACAATATCATGGATGACATCCGATGCTATCCATGTCCATGATTCTGCCACTCTCAATCGATCCCTCGTTATCCTCTAATAATTCCATAATTTCGAAGTGACCGTTGTCTCTAGCATACTGCTTCGCTTTCTCAAACCGCGGTACATTACTCCCTCTATACTGTATCCTGCGTGAAATTAACAGCATCTGGACGGTGTCCAACCGACCATACATTGCAGCTCCCTCAATTGCGGTCAATCCATCGACTTTGGAAGGAGGTGCGTCAACAGCTGCCCCGTAATCGAGTAGAATCTTGACAGTCCTCAAGTTGCCGCTGATCGCTGCGAGCTGGAGTGCAGTTCCGCCCCCTCTATATGCTGGTACAGCATTAACGTCGGCGCCAAGACGGATAAGAAATTTGACCATCTTGTAGGAGCCCATTTCAGCAGCCCTTTGGATCGGTGTACGTTTTATGCGTCTAATGGCCGGGCGATTGACGTCGGCTCCCTTGATTACAAGTAGCTTAACTAAGGAAGTGTCGTTTGTTCCTACGGCTGCAGTGAGTGCGGTAATTCTCGGAGGTGCCCCACTGTGATATACACCCAGGTCCATAACGACTTCGTTCGACCTGCTGACATCTTTTCTTAAGAACCAAGCGACAATGTTGTTTCTGTTTGGCTGATTGTTTACAATAGCAGTCCCAAATGGGCTGATCTTCTCAGATCCGCCCCCAGTCAGCGTCCAAGGGTCCATTCCGTCCTTGAGTAGCTGATTGATGCTGTCCAGATCACCCCGAAGCACAGCTGTCTTTATAACCTCACTTCCAAAGCCTTTTCGGGGCCAGGGATACACTTCACGATGGCGCTTGAGGATCTTGTCCTTGATCTTGCATGAATCCATGGCGTAAGCTGCTACAAGGGCTTCTGGGTCACCCGGATCAGCACCGTAATTCAAGAATAATTGGACTAATTCTAGATGACCTTGGTGGATGGCAGAAGCAAGAGGGCCATGCTCGATGGAATTATGAGGATCTGGATCAGCTCCAGCCTCAAGAAGGATGCTGGCTAACTTTTCGTCTTGGCGATCGATAGCAGTCCTGAGCGCCGTCATTCCAGACCCTGAATAGGTTCTATTCACGTCTACTCCTTCGGCAATGAGCCTTTCAACAACTTCTTGGTCGCCCCATTCCACTGCCATGAGAATTGCAGGGCGATACGCCCTGCTATATTGATCGTAAACTGTGCTAGCACCGGCATCAATGAGCAAATCGAGTAGTCCGCGGTCGCGATGCTCTAGTGCTTCAGCAAGAACCGACCCATTTACATCAAGATTAGCACCCGCTCTGAGAAGTGCATGCACCATCTGGCGATGACCTCCTCTCACAAGTGCTATGAGTGCATGACCGAGATCGTCCGGAGTAACATCGCCACCTACTCCGACCAGGCGCTGTAGAGATTTAATATCCCCTACATTAGATGCTGCGCGAATGGCTGAAAGGAAGTGGCCTTTCTCCAGGGTAGATATCCACACACCTTTTCTCTCTAGGAATTGCATCATTTCTGAACTCTGGAGGCGAATGGCCGCGGCCAGCGGTGTATCCGGCATAGTTCCTATGTCGTCAAGCGAGCATCGATTTCCGAGGAAGAACTCGACCATGGGTAAAGAGCCGCTTGAAATGGCACAGGCGAGGGTATCTGCTGTCGGGTGAGCACCCCGATCAAGAAGTGCGCGAGCCAACGACGAAATACCCTTCGAAGCCACTTCATCTATAATAGATGTTAATCGACTATGATTGTAGCCATCTTGTGGCGCTCGAGAATTGAGATCTGCGCCAACTTGTACCAGGAATCTCAGTAGCTCTTCACAATGCTTGACGTCAAGCAATCTGAAAGCAAGATGATACAAGCTTGATTTTTGCCACATTGAATGATGTGACCGGCCCAGCTTCTCCACGATTCAAGCAAAGATCTCCCCTTCGCCCCTGTCAATGATTGCAAATAGTGTTTCGAGTTCCACCAATCCTCCAGCTTCTAAAAGTCTGTCAACTATGCTTAGGTCAACGCTCCCAGACGAATATTTCCATTTTCCATCTTCGATTTGAAATTGTCCAAGGATTGTGTGGTCTAAAGCTCCTTTTGAGAACTCTAGAGGATAATTCTTGAGCATGTCGATGTTTTTGAATGACCATGGGTTGAATCTTTTGTTGACATCGATTTTGTATTTTGATTCGAGCAGAGCATTAATGACGCCATAATGGCGCAAAACAGATGCGCGTGCAATTGGTGTTCAGTCTTTGTTGGAAACATGGCAAATTTCCAAGTCAGGATTGATATGAACCCTGGAATTTCGCAAGAGCTCTCGCACAGTTCTGTCATCGCCAGCCCCGATAGCTCCCTTGAAAAGGTTGCGCAATATTGCCTTTGCAGTGTAAGAGGGCTTGGACGAGATAATTTCGTAGAGATCAGCATTCGTACTTTCTTGGAGGTATGTTAAGACCTCCTGATATAAATGCGCTCCCAGCCCGGCGAAGTTATTCAAGACGGAAAACAGGACACGACGATAGAGTGGGGAGACGTGTTGACTGAGCGAGGCATCATAATAAAAGTGACTAGCGAACCACTCACTGTCGTTGTGTCCAGTGAGCATATATTCTTCCAAGTCCAGGGACTCAAGGTGAGAGAGGTCGGAGCTCGGAAAAATGTATGTTCCTCCATGGTACTGACTACTTCGTACAGGTGTTACATCTTGTATGTCATGAGTAGCATCTTCGGCTATGATGAATCCCTGGCCTGGGTATGGTTCTTGCGCCTGTCGATACCCACAAATATCTCCGGACACTTCTTGATCGAATTGATGGAAAGGAAGGCATATCTGTAGTTCGAGGGATGCCTCGCCTTGAATCAGAGGAAGAACAACTATGCCGAGTGGGAGGGAGTGCGTTGTTGCAGTTTCACAGTTCAGTCCTGCCCTTTGCTCTCTTAAGAGCCATACCTTTTCTCAATGCCAATTGATCAATGTACGGCAATCCAGAGCAGTCTCTAGCCCTCTGCAGTCTCTTTAGTTCCACCTTCTTCCCCCATTCAAATACCTCGCTCTCTTTTCCTTCCCCTTCGCGCTTCTTCAGCACGGCATGGACCATGCCCCATTCTTTCCTCGTTCTTTTTGTCCTTTTCGCACCATCATGAATGCATTTAATCTGTGGCATGGTTACGGAACGCTTAACTGTGAAGAATAGCAATCGCGAGCACGTTTTTGTCGATAGTTATTAACGATGGAAGCATGGGCGATTGCACGATGAGTAGAGGGAAGAAAGGCTGGCGGCAAGATGGCACCGGGTGTCAAATGCCTCCGTTCAGCCTTGTCCCTTCTGATTGGCGAGAACCAATGCCCGTGCCAAGACCACTAGCGACAAGACAGTGTGGGTTTGCTTCCGTTCAGCTACTAGCATTCACGCCTCATTAACGCCGCATCACGACACTGCAACTGGGCAGATACCGCAACTCCGGGCTTCTTTTAAGAGTTTTACCCAGTGAAATAGGTCTGCATTGCATGAAAAGCCCAAAGTAATGAGGCCTAACCAGCCGCAGTGGCCTTGTCAGCTGACGGAGGCACTTACTATGATGCCAAATCGAAAACAGAAGTTTTAAAAGGCCGTAGTATCTTCAACTAAGTGTAAACTCTTGAAGATATTTTGGAATATTATTCACTCTATTTAATTGCGTACCATGATGCTCCTGGCGCAACTAAACCAAGGTACACTTCTTCTAGACCCCGATTATTGCGGTAGTAAAGACTACTAGACCCTGAGGCCATTGTTCTTCTAGCCTCAGGGTAGGCAAAAGCATGATCATAGAAATCTCAATCGAAGACGCCTTTGGCACTAAGCTGACTTGGGCTTGTGTCACAGCACTCTCCGTGCTAATGATTAGGCTGACTGAATAGACTGGCATTGTTTGACTAAGGACTGACTACACGCCGAGTGTCGCGTCTTTGCAAAATGGATAATGTTATCGCCAAAACCTGCGAACAAGCTGTTAACATTCATAGTTAGAGAGGAGCAGCGGGTAACCATTTGTAGTTTATTCTCCACCCTTGCTCCTTCCTGACTATGAAGGCGAACACGCCTAGTCGAGTACAAACCGACAGATAGCCCCCTCGAACCGGAACACAAGAGCCCAATAAATCTACCCGGATTCTCCGATCGTATTCTGGAGTAGCAACGTTTCGGGTTGAGTTCCAGAGCCACAGCTAAAGAAGGTGGTGGCTGAGGAGCCATTCACTTAACCATTGACAGCAGTTCGATTGAGCAATGCCACATTCAGCGTGCCAAGATGCGCGTCAGCAGAACAACGGTATTCGATGTCTTGATCCGACCATTTTGGACGCTGTGTCTGAAGGCTTTCCTGCTCCCTTTCTATTGGTTAATACCAATCATTTGGCTCAATGTGTCAGGCTGGCTAGAAAAGGTCGATGAGGTTGATATCCTATGAATTCGAACGTTGTATAATTCTTGCAACCGGTGAATGAAAGGCCAACATGGCTTGATGCTCAATTTTATAGCTGCAGAGACTGCGATAAATCTCTTCGTATTCCCATTGTATATAAAGCGTACGTATAGGACATGTTAATACTTTTCTGCATCGCTATCTGCTCATCAAACAAAGGCACAGAGTAAAGGGATCTGCTTTTCACCCTTCTTATATCATTCATTCTATCTTCCACTACCGGGCAAAATACCATGTTATTGTCTGCATCTATTGTCGTAGCTATCGTCGGCGTCGCAATTACGTTCGTCATTGCTGCTGTGACTATCTGGACTTGCTACCAGAAGCTGAAAACTCGCAAACCCGACACTCAACGAGAACGAGGAACTAGTACCATGGGTATGTCATTTATCTCAATCAATAGATGTTAAAGTAACCAATTGAGATAGGAAATGAGGATGCTGAAGGTCAAGTCAATCTCAATTATGAGGTATCAAGATAGAGCTGAGTTTCTTCAGCCAACCCTAATTGATTGATCTAGTAGACTACTGCATAGCTACTATAGCTATCCAATTTGAGAGTTCATCTGATTTCCGATCACTGTCTTACTCTGCTGCTACGTTCCATGCGCTCGTCTATGAAGGTTCTAATTTATGTGCTTAATGCTGCAATTGTGATGTACGTCATTCATATTCAACAGAGGTATGCACTCTCTATGCAATAACTAGATAAAGAAATGGACAAATCATTGTATACCGGAGTAGAGACGGTTTGATAGGATGAGAGTTGTAAATAATCGATAGCACATCAAGCCTTGCAGAGGCCTGAGACTACTTAGCAAACTAAATATATTTTTGTCCACGACTACCCTCAGCACGCTATCTGCCCAAATCACTCCCCCCAAATCGCAGAACTGAGTTTCCAGAGATAAATCTCACATTTTATCTGTTTGAGGTAACAGTAGCAGTGTTACTCTGACTGAACACAAAAGGCGGAACAAGCAAAATGGGTCAGGCCATAAATGTGGTGGCTTGGTACTTCCGAGCCTTTTCGCCTAAGTTTTGTTTCAATCGATCATCAACGTCGATTGCGCCATGTGCCCCAAGCTCTTTCTACCCATCCTTTAATTATCCAGAATAGTATTCCGTTCAACACTCTGATTGGCCGCAGGAGGAGAAAATTCACAACGTGTAAGATGCTATTTTTAGGTGTAAAGAATACCTGGTAATGCTCTTTGAAGATCAACGGAAAGCTGTCGCCTGCCGGATCGGGATTCACCAGACGTTTCACTGGGTAATTGAGGCATCCAGACGCAATATGGAAGCCCCAAATTTCGATTGAAGACCATAAGAAGAACACGACGCATCGTATAGACATCCAACCGTCCTCAGGTCGAGGCACGGGCGGTTCTGGGATACGGTAGCTAGGGCAATCTCTGCGTTCGTCGAACTCTAGATCGCCGCATGCGTCTGTGCTCGCCTCGAGTAATGATTTCAGATTGAAGGGTCGATTACTGTGATGTGTTTCCCAGCATATCCGGTAAAATTCGCACTCGGAGAGAATGAAGTACGATAGTGCGAAGTGGATTGCGCGCGCCTGCGCATCGGTCCCACGTTCAACGGCGAAACAGGTTGGAATCCAGGACGCGAATTGACCAAGCACGATTAGTCCCATTGAAAGACTTATAGTGTACCCTTGGAGTACACATGCTTCTCTACATGCTATGAGGCGCCTATTCATAGAGTGGTTAATAGTATGGAATATCGAGTTCGCGATAAAGGGAGTATTCCCCCAAAGTAGCATTGCTAATGCGTTGGCGTCCCCGCAAGGTTTGCATTCAAATATAGCTACCGCCATGAGCGATAGAAGACAGTATGTGGCGAATCGTGACTTCGTTGTGGGAGGTCCAAATCGTTGGCGAGGCATAACGGAATGAGGATACCTTTCGTAAGTTCAAGCGTCGACGGTGGAAGGAGATAAATGGCTGAGCGGGGAACATCATTGAACAGCGTTTCCAGTGGCCCGTAAAATTGCTGTCGTTCCGAAAAAGAGCCACGTGACGTCACTGATCTCAACAATGTTGTCTAGAGGCCGGCACCCGTTGGTTCGGCGAATCAAACGTCACAATATAGGGACATTGTAATTATTGGCACTCGCAATATTCTACATTGGGGCTGAAAAATATGTCCTCGGTAGATTCAGTGGCGCTTCGATGATGTGTCAGATTTCACTCTAGGAAAACAGCTCCTACGCACCGAGAAATTAGACACCAAGGTCTGGATACGTTTGTAAGATCCGGAAGATTTGGAAGAGGCGCCAAGAATCAAATTTTTGAGTTTTTGAAACTCAACGCGACTTCGGAATTGATCACAAGGTGCCAATAAGAAAGGTGTCCCTGAGTCCTTACCATGGTTAAGGCTGGCTTCGCTACCAACGAGCAATTGGTGACGCGAAGTTACCAAAATATCCCGCCTTCGAGGAGAAGAGAGAATGTGATCGTTCGTGATTCCCTTTGGCATGAGCGAGCGTGATATTCCTGTATAGGAAGTCGTTTCTTCTTGAAAGCTCACTATACATTTCTGCCCCACAACTTTCACGCAGTCATCCTTCGCCATGAAGAACACACAGACACATACACATATCAACCACATCAAACTTTGAAGATATATCTAAGGAATTACAAGTTACCCTGCACATTCTTCTACTGCACATGCCGAAGCAAAGCAGTGCGTCGTTGCTATCTCACAGCTCAGGCCTACCTTTTGCAACGAGCAGCGGAAAAGAATGATCCATGCGAGATGCCTGATCTGCTTCGTCAATGGCGGAGTCCATAGCGATACAGAAGGAATTACCATCTGGTGCGCTGGGATCTTCCTCGCTCACGCTGAGCTTTGAATATTGTGTAGTATACGTCTATGGCAACGCAACCTGGTTGACTTGCTGGCTGCAAGACAGATGTAAAGGAGACCAAGTTACTCCTGGTAACATTTACCACGGTTGCTTGGAGAGACTGCTCGATTGTCAACGACGTGTGGTCGATGCCTATCCTCTACGACCACGCTGTGTGGAAAGTAGACTTGTAGAGCTAGATAAAGAAATCTTGAATCGAACTACTGAATTTTGGATCACAGAGCTAGTGAAATGAGAGCCCTTCATCTAGATTAATATAGGAGTGCTCAAGGAGACAAGTCAGCTGTAAAAGATCGACCTGGTCAAGATTGCTAGCCTAGAAGCGACTGAGGAGTTACTAGCTCGCTTAGTCATAACTTAAGCGATAAGGTATCGCCAACGACCAAACAACTTATAGCATCCCTTCGAATTGTCGCATACTGAATCCATGCTGCGAAGGACCAATTACCATTTTTCCTTTCCCAACTGCAATTTTTGAAATCCACACCTACCACCTTACCCAACTGGTCCCATCCAACGACCTGTCAAGTCGACAGATGTGGTAGGTTGACGTTTGCAACCCATATCTGGCTCGATGAGGGCAAATACTGGAAAACGAACCTTTACAAATCCCTGAGCGAGAAAAGTGACACCAATATCGATATTTGTGCCAGTTTGGTGGCACTGTGCAGCATATGTCAGAGTTCGAGTATCAATGGAGACTGGAACAGAAATGCTTTGTGTGCTGAACGTGCGCATGCCGAAATCGAAGTAGATGTGGGATGACTTCGAAACGGTATGAATACGCATGACTCCGCCGGGAACCCATTGAGGATAATCCCAGCTAAGGCCAGCCTCAAAGTAGCGCCAGAGCATTGGAGAGCTGAGTTCCCACAAGCTGTGCTCCGAGAATGTCGTGGTGACGAGGACCGCGTTCCAAGTTGTAGTAGTACCCTCGCGGGTAGGATGGTGAGCATTTGCACCAAGACTGAGAGTGCTTTCGGTTGCGTTATAAAGCTGGCGTTCCAAATCCACGTGCTGGTCAAAGAGTTTCTTCTGGAAAGCGAGCTTCGTTTCGATGGCAAATTCAGGAAGATTGGCCCCTCGGTATCGCTCCTGCATATGAAGGGCATGAGCAGCCCATATGCTGGTTGGGTCAGGTGCAGGCTTGCCCAGCCCATCCGCCTCCGCTTTGACCTCGATTGTTGTTCCCCCACCTTCGGCCCCTTCCAGCAACATATCCTTCAAGTCTTTCCCAATGCACCAGATATCTCTGTCAAGCGTATCCTCATCGTTGTATACCTCAAGTGCCAAAGGGTCGATTATGGAGTCGCGACTCACGCCAAACTCGGTCCTCTTGTCCAGATCGAAATCATATAGTAACTCTTCCAAGGTGAGACTTCTCTCGACCCATTTCTTGCGAGCTTTAGCGGTGGTTGACTCGGGAAGCCCTTCCACGGACATTTTCATATGCATAGCCATAGCACATTGAGCGTGCTTCAACTTCTTACGCGCTGCAGCCAACCCATCATTGTCGTCTTCGATTTTGCATGCATCGCGCTCTTGCTTATATATAGCAACTTCTTTTCGCTTTTCCCTCAACCAAATCTGCAGTTGCAGCCTTGCCTGCGCAACAGCTTTGATGTCTGAATCCTCGGCATGCGCTTGCTCGTACCACTCGCGCAGTTTTTGGTCCCGAACTTGTCGAAAGCATTGCTCTAGGCGCTCTTTCTCCTCTTCAGTAAGCTTCGGTTTCTTTGCCTTCTTCGCCATGGCAAATTATTTATGGGAATGAGTTGATGTTGATCACTGCGTCTAATTGCGTCGACACAGTTACAGTCGTTAACAGGAGCGAAGAGGTGCGCTAAGTAGCTTGCCGAGGGCGCTAAGACCCTAGTCAACCATACAGTCGGCTCAATGGCGGTTCCCAGATCGCCCCACCTGGAGACAAGCGGCTCGCCTCTCCTGGTACTGCTAGAATAGATTGATGATCAGCTCCCTATCGATTTTCGAAAGCAGTAGCGGATTCAGAACACAAGGCAACCGGAGCAGAAAGAACAGATCTAGAACAAGGCAAACTTTAACTTGAGGCTTTGTTTCAGCTGAGGTGACATGGTTTCCAATCAATATTACACGACATAGATAGCAGCGCATCGTGACGTGTCGCAGGCGGCAGTCCATACAGAGCCTGACGCGTTATGTCTTGCGCTTGGCGCGGGCTTTGGATAAGTTCACTCGGAAAATGGCGCTATGCGACCTCACTTGAATTTCGATCCACATGGTGGAGTACGACAATCCCGGGAATAAGCGCCCGGAAGCTTATATCGCTCTAGACTATGGGGTAGATCAGTTTCCATGCGATGAATTTGCTCCGCTAGAAATGACAGATGTTATGACGAAAAGGAGTGCTTTAGATTGCGAAATGGCGCTGAACCCTTTCCGCTTAAATGACTCCTTTGCTCTCGTACGTTAGATCGGAAAGCCAATCGAGACTATTTACCTCCACAGTAGGTGCTAGCTCACATGTGCAACCTCAGTCCGACGGCACGAGCTGGGTAGCTTCTAGATTCAGGATTTTAAAATTTGACAGACCCTGTGAACAGCCGAGAAGCTATCATGCAATTGTTTCTTACAAACCGGCGTCGATCATGGAGAAAAGCACCGCCAGCGACAGAAGATGCTCAAAAAGCTACACCAAGCATATCACGTTTGGATCGATATTGTTATAAAATGTGCAAAAGGCTAAATGAAGCTCTTCCCCTAGACTGTACAGCTTATAAGTGGAGAATGGCGTTTTGGAATAACCCACACTAAGAAAGCACACACCCAAACATATCCCACAGTTCGTTCGAGAACATCCAGTATAACGGAAGTCGTAGATCCAACCAACTTTTTCTTGACCTTCGACCAAAGAGCTTGCACTGCACCCTCCAATATGAACGCAACAGGTTGGAGAAACCAGTAAGCCATACTCCTTCCCCACGCACATGGGTTCCCGTGCTTCCATGATACCATGCTGTGCATGACAGCGCTTAATCCGAATACAATGAAAGCAGTCAAATTTCTATGAAGTACTGACCCCTTCTTGATGCCAATCAACTTCAAAATGAGCTCTGAATGGCTGTTGAATGACCGATAGATTATTCTGTGCCACCACATGGACCACCTAGAGTAAGGTTGCAAGTCAGTGCCATTTAAAAGCAGGATTTATTACTTTCCATAGATTTTAGTTCGAGCGAATGATATGGGCATTTTTTTCGCATTCAAGAGACAATCCATCTTTGTATCCGGGGCTTTACTCACCATCGACGCATAGTGTACGCTTTCGTAAGTCGACCAAAGAACGGAGGCCATTCCCACAACTCGTCCAGTCCCACAGCTATGAAAAATATAGCGCAAACGTCGTGGTACAGAGAGAAAAATAGAAAGTTCCCAGCCGCATCCTCGAAGGCTGTCACAGCACGCACCAAGAACTCGCGATGGGTAACTGGCGCGATCATTTTCCGGCCCAAGTACATCTGCATGAGGCGCCGGATAATGCCTTCCTTCTCGGGAGTATAGTCGGATGCTGTAGCGCCCAGTAAATATTCTGGATTAACGAATTCGTAAAGGCACGCAAGCAAGAAGAAGTTAAGTAACAGATAGCCGGATCGAATAGCGACGCCGCCCCATCTGCTCCTAAGCATAAGATTGTGACGCCAGCCATTTCGGTGGGTTTCGTGTAAGTTTGCAGATGGTTTGAGTGTATCCCAAGTGTGTTTTACTCCGGGCCAGAGGTAGGGGTTTTCCCAGGGTGTTCCTGCACCCCGCCCATTCCACATGAGCTTATAGCCTCTGTACCAAGGGCTCCACGTTGGCTCAGCAGTTTTATATTGGAGCTACACTCTATCTTAGTATTCACTTTGAAGTGTACCAGTACAAGACACATAAATGGGCCTGATCTTTCTTTCTTTTATCGGTCTTGTATATCATAGACAGCATATGGGAGCCGCTGATGATAACATAGCGCGAGTTGACCTCGTTGAACGTATCATCTGGAAAAAGATTATCAGACTTTACGAATGCAGCGTATGCGGAGGCGAGAACTAGGGTCAGAGCTATCCATCGATCGAAGTGTTGTGGGAAAGATACGATAATAAGAAGCATGAAGGGAAAGATCAAAGCGAACAGCATAGGTCCAGCTGCCTCTGAGAGGGACCATTCCTTTCCGTTTGCATTCACGCCTGGCGTAGTAAAGTTCGACATAATGCAATACTACGTAGCAGAGCTCAAGGATCGTAGAAGAGGTAATCGCTATTTCTTATCAAGGAGCTCGACTTTTCCCATGTTGATGTTGAAGAGACTGGGTTGGGTTAGCGCTTGCGCCAAGGAATACACATTGAATATGTTTAGATGTCCGACGAGAGGCTGAGCATCTTGTACCGACGGCATTGAGTACCTCAACCGATCTCCGGAGATTTAATCCTGTCACATGTTTCGCAAGGTAATGTACAGGTAATTCATCCAGGTCGTGAGCGTTGACTCTCGGAGCTGCTTTTGAAAACTATTCCGCTTTAGGATTAGTTTCGAATTAGATGGAGGTCCGTTGGTCGCCCTGTGTGGCTTAAGACACCGATGGCAGCGTAGACAAGCTAATTTGGTCCCTGGAAACGCTTTGACCCCGTCAAAAGTTAAGAGGGTTAGGTGACTTCTTCGTAAATTGGAAGCTAATGTACAAGCGTATATCGCCTAGTCGTACGTAGGAGGGGATCAAATCAGTAGAAAACACAACGCAGATTATGCATTTTGACAGGTCCTATATACCTATCAGCTGTGCAGTCGGCCAGCATGTGTGGGCGACCAGCGCATGCTTCAAATTCTCTCGTGAAAGACCTTCTGAGAGCCTGTGTCAAGCTTTCGCGCGAGTCACCCACATTTGTTGGTCGCCTGTAGTACCATAGGAGATTCGTGATGGTACAGTTAGTAGAAGAAACTGTATATAATCGTCTACGATTCCGTACCCGAGTCTCTTATCACACACTCAATACATAGTCATTCATTAATTACGGGCTACTTTTACATTTTCTTCTACTGCTAGTCAGTCAGCTACCACTCCACTTTTCGCATTTAAACCAGCCAATGCAATCTCTTCCTCCAACACACTCACCAAACGCAAGAATGAAGTTCGTTGCCGTTGTTGCCGTTTGCACCTTCGCGTTCTCTGTCTCGGCCGGCGGAGACCCTTGAAAATCTTGCGACGAACCGGGCCACTCCTGGGGCCCAGGCTGTGGTTCTTCGAAGCGCTCTGTTGGTCTAACTCACCAGGTTCGCGAGTGGATCAGCTTTGAATGCCGTTTCAGACGAGTCCAGAAATGTAGCCAAAGATTTATTTCGGTGACCAGCTACGAAATGGCAGTGCAAGTGGTACCAATTATAAAAAGCGTATAGGATCCGACGCTATCTTTTTTTCAAACTGGAAAGAATGAAGGAGATTAATGGCGGACTGCACAGGCCGCTAATACAACATGATAGAGCATCACCTTATAACCGAGAAAGCAACCATTTGATGGTACCATCCACTTCATGTCATATTCCTGTATCTCTCCTGTAACACTGAAGTGGTCGACTAGTGTGGAAAGTTCATTAATGGACCAAAAGTATGTCAGTAGGTTTCTGACCGTCTTAGAAGGGTCAGTGGCTATATGACACCTCGCGTGGAAAGAGATGCCACCGATCAAGGGCGTTACTCAGGGTGCCATGGTCCTCAACGTGAGTTTTCTTACTTTCTACCCTGAGCCACGAAATTATTGACCACTTGTCAGGACGCTTACCTCGAAAACTTAAACCACTCGTCCTACCTCTCAAAAGGTGCATGGCACTCAGAATCTTCACAGCGATCTCTGCAGCTCCCCATCCGTTACCCTAGACTTTTTCATACTTCGTTCCTGTCTATCAAGCCTCATTGGAAATGCTTCGCAGTCCACCTACGCTGCTGCATCCTCCCATCTTGATGCGTTTGCTTGCCATTTACGAGTGATGTCTGGTATCCCCGCTACATCAATTGATCTTGGTGTCCTCCGCGACTTCGGCTACGTGGCAGAAACACACATCTAGCGCAGACCATCGAGTGTCAGGGACTTGGTACGACCGTGTCTAGTCGCGAAATCATGGAAGTAATCGAAGCATCCGTATTGAGTCCGAGCAATCCTGCGGAAGCCTTGCCTGCCCAGTTCGTTACTGGCCTATGCCAATGGAATCCCGATACCAGTCATGCCAACTTTGCGATGCTGCTATGTTCCCACTGCCGACAGGTGTCATCCTTCGCCCCCGAGAGCAATTGAGCGTCGCGAGCTCGTTGTCCGATGCGCAAGAGGCCGTTCTAGCGGGCCTATCCAGTAAGTTTTCGGCGCTGCTCATGCTAAGCGATGACCACGAAATGAGTGGGGTACACAACATGAGCGAGTCTGGCATGGACTTGCTGGTAGCTGTGGAGATGCGCAACTGTATCTTCAGGAAATTTGCCGTCATGATTCCAATCCTAAAATTACTAGCTAACGTGAAAGTTGATGAAATGGTGGCGAGGGTGGTAAGGGAGAGTAGAGTCATGAGTATGACGATTCTAACCGAAGGTGAAAACTTGATCGGTGCGAGGTTATTGTCGCTTTTGGGTCATATAGGCGCATGCGTTGTATTTAAATGAAATTGTCATCAGTTTTTGTGACGAGCTCTCTAACAACCTTCTGTCGTTAGTCGATTATACATGTGTTACTGGAACTTGCTGTGAATACTTGCACATAAGATTCGGATCTAAGTACATGAAGAACGAATCAGAGCATAACAATTGCTGATGTTCTCTACCATCTATTCCCAAGAGAGCTTCATTAGCATATCGTTCTATACTTACTTACAATCGATAGATCTACCTCTGATAGACAAGAATCCGCGGTACTCGCTTTCCGAGCTGTAATGGCGGTTAATTAAGGGTAAATGTGGCTAGTGAATGGCTGGTGGGTGAATTAGTGGTATGTGTACCTGCATACGAAGATGCCAACCTTGAATCATAAAAGCTTATGCAAGGTCTAGCTCTCAGTAACTTAGACATGTTGCGTCAAGACTCAACGCAATTACTCATATCTTCTCGGTGCGCAATGATGGGGCCATCCTAGAGCGTTGGCCCCCACCCTCGGCGAACTGCCCCTTCAAACAGGCTTCCGACCCACACCCTCGGGTCGCTGCCAGCCTAACACCCTGCACTCACCTGCGCCACATCAAAACAGCCCACACGGAGCCCTACAAAATTCGTACACAACCGGCGTGTTGCAACAAAGTAAACAATTCAACGCGGCCTAACTCTGTCCTTCTCCCCTTCTACGAACATTTGAACGGGCCCAAGCCGCATAGTCATTAGTCACCATGACGAGCGAAGGCAGCAATACCACCGCTGCTGTGACCGAGAAGTCAGCGTTCGCAGCTGTGGGCAGCCGCGATAAAACCGTTGCGTGGTATAAGCGGTCTCTGGAGAAGGAGAACTTGCCGGAGCAGACGCGGGAATTGCTGAAGACGTACAGTCGGATTCCCGAGAGCGAGATTGTGACGCATATTGAGAAGGTGGTGAGTGTCTTCACATCTCCACTGCACTCTTGGACTTCGATGTGCCACCTTTGGGGAGCTAGTCTTCAACAGACATCCTCGACACAAGTGCTGCCATAGCCATATGCATACTGAAAATGCACAGCGCGATGAAGCCTGGGAAGTCTGGCCCTATCCCTGCATTGGCCAGTTCCGCTTCCTCACTCTCGCCCTGCCCTACACGCCCTCTTACCGCTCAATCATCACGCGATTACAAGTGCCCTCCGCCAAATTCCTTGATCTAGGCTGCTGCTTCGGCCAGGATCTACGCGCTTTGGCCGCTGAAGGCGTTTAGGGCGAGAATCTTGTTGGCGTGGAACTGCATGGCGAATACCATGACCTGGGCCATAAGTTGTTCTGCGATGGCGACAAGATGTCCACGCAGAATGGTGGCGCGATGCGTGCTCTGGGTGCAACGCTTATCGGTGCCGACTTGTTTGATTTGCTCAAGGATGATGGCACTGAGGGCACGTCGGTTGCGCTCCAGCCCCTTCTTGCTGGCATTGATGTTCTGCAAGCATCTGCGTTCCTGCACCTTTTCACGTGGGAAAAACAGCTCGATGCGGGCGCTGCTATCGTTAAGCTCATGAAAGGGCCGGGTGCAATGGTGGTAGGCACCCAAGTCGGGAGTAAGAAGCCGGGGCTGTACGAGCAGGGGCGCATGTACCTTCACGACGTGAGCAGTTTCGAGAAGTTGTGGGCTGAGATTGGCGAGCGGACGGCGAGCGAGTGGAAGGTGGAGGCTGTTCTGGCGCAGGATCCGAGGGAGAAAAAGCCTTGGGACGACGGAAACGTGGGTAAGTTGAATTTTGAGATAACGAGGGTGAGGTAGGCAGTCATTTTATTGCAACCCATGTAGTGGTGAAACGGCATTGAACATAGGGAATATTATAGCGAATACCTACATAGCTAGAGTATATATAAAAGCCAAAGACGAATATCTTCGTCATTCTACGATTAAGTTGTTCGCCCGAACCCATGACTAGGTACGAAGAGCCCGAAATCGGCTCAATTATACTGTATCGGGACATCGTGAATCAGACGAAAAGAAAGCTTGATTCAATGGGTATGTGATACAAGCTTGTGCGTATCATTTACAGAAATTCCCGACCAGTCAATACCATATTGACTAGTTCTACTTTACCAAAGCACGACTTACTATTTAGTTCAACCAGTAACTAAAGAAACTCCGAAGATTATCATGAAAACTGCACAGAGCCTCTAAGAAGTACCGTTCACAATAACCTACTCTTGCCCACACCAGACGAGTTAGAAAACGCTCTATGATCACTTCCGCTACCCGTTCTTGCTATCCACCCCGTCATATGGCAATGACTAAAGGAGTCTCTAGTATATTTCTTGAACAAACTGCCTCTCTAACAAGGTATCCGTGTACTGCCGAATCAATGGTGTATAATCTACCAATGACATACAGCATTTAACCAAGAATAATAAGTTTGCGGGTTGGTTTTAATGAGTCCCAGAAGTCCTGACGAAGACCCCCCATATTGTCATCGGGGTTCTGAACTCTATACGCAACCCCATCTACCCACTCTATAATCAAACAATTGTACTCCCATTCACTATCAACGAATTTAGGACCCCGAGGCCAACATGACACGATTATGACTTCGACCATGCCATTTGACTGTTTCTTGAACCATTCATCACTCAGCTTGAAGGGATATATTTTGAGCCCTTTTACTTCTGCATTTAGGCCACCATCTATCAGATACCGATCTGGTTCCATGCGAGTCAGTGGGACCATGGCGGAGCTTGTCCAGAAGATAAGAAGTTGATCTGGATTTTCCAAACTTCCATAGGACAATTTCGGGGCACAATTGAACTCGAAATGGGTGCGGACGTTGGGTGGCAGTCGTGATTGTACCGATTTATCTCCGAAGCGAATCGGCTTTAATTCTCCGTCTTCATTGAATCGAAAAAATGTTACGATAGAAGTCCGGTCCATATCAAACACCCATTGCCGCCCATTCCCATATATTTTATCATGCTTCCAACCAGCCCACGACCAGCTTGGGAATCCACTTCGCCTCGCAATGGGATAAGGAGCTCCCGTGTACCAAAGCAACGCTCGGTCGAAATTGTTCTCCGGGAGACCCCAGTGGAAAGAACCAAGATCGGGTTCCATGGATTTCGAGACGCCTTGAAATGCGTTGAGGATGTCACCATCGAACGAAAATTCTCGCGACAAAAGCGTCTTCACAGCCACCTCCCATAGCCGCCGTGTGTACCTCAGAGAACTTTCTGACCGACTAACTTGACGATTAAGCCATTCTGCATCCGATAGTCTGAACAATGGGTTTAGACATTCAGCGGAGACATCTTCGCACCATAATGCCCGGTTACAGCGGAAAATGACTTGCATGTTGGTGAAGATGAGGAGCCTTCTAGAAAGAAGGTTCTCTTGGTAAGTCCACCCCCGAGTGTTCCATTTGGAAGCCTGTGCAGCTGAAGAGGGGGACTTTTGCGTACTGATAAATGTAGTATCAGATATTGTGGAGGAGTATTGTGTGAATTGCCGCGACCCGTCAAAACCAGGGAGGCCAGAATCGCAGTGTTCACCGGTCGCTGCGACAATTGTGAATGTTGCGCAAGAGTAAACTAGGTCCATATTAGCTATCTGACTTGCGACGTCGTTAGCATTATCTTGCTCAATGCATAGTGCATCGACCCAGAGATAGTCTTGTCCGATCGCTTTGCAGAATTTCATTGAATCCCGAATCGTTCGCGGGATTTGAAGCGACTTCATCCCTTCTGGAGACATTAAGATTGTTCTAATTTCCTTCTTGTTCATGACTTGCTTTGCGGACCCCCAGACATAGCTTAAAGCCACGTAATTGCAATCATTGGGTGCGCTGACAATCTGTTCGTGAACGACATCAATGACGCGAAAATTGATATTTCTGAAGTTGGCATGCGGGCTCGGAGCGCATTGTTGCGAATGGCAGCCTCCACATAGATCAAGCCAGCTCCGAACTAAGGGGATATCCACGCAGTGTTGATCCACGGTGCGGGCCTGCAGACTTGGAGTTGTTTCCCATGCCAAGCTCTTTTTCTGCATCGCTGGCTGTATGCAGTACCCATACTCACTTTTGAAACCAGATAACACGACATCGTCCACAGTTTTTCCTGGATCAAGACCGATAATCCAAAGGCGACGACCAAATCCCGGTAGGATGCCTTTTTGTGCAAATGTCTCGAACTTTCCCGCTATCTGCGTTCCTCTGAATGATCTCGAAGCAGGATCGAGTGTAAAAGTATTAAGGATGAGTTGGCAAATCTTACACTCTTGTCTTTGACGCAGTGTTGCAAGGTCACGCAAGATAGCCGGTGGTAGTCCCAGCGAGGGCTTTGTAGAACGCGTTTTGAATAGCGACGGGAGATCCAGAGTGATACAGAGCTCGCAGAGTGCCATCTCCCGATAATAGTAGGGGCAAGAATTTAGAAGCCAGCTTTGGAAGCTTCCGCTGACGTGCACTAGCAGCTCGAACACCGGCTGACTCAGCCAATTTCAACCAATCAGTAGACGCCAGCTGGCCATGTCCACTATTCTGGTCTGGAGTAAAGATGGCGCTCGTCGTATTTAGTGAGATAAGTGAAAATACTAGAACAGATGCTTATCGCATCCTCCTATTCGAAGAGGGAAAACGATAGTCATTATCCCTCCCATTAAATAAATCTGTATCTTGCTTTCATTTTCATCTGAGTTATCGGATTGCCTGTCGTGTGACCGAACAAAATTAGCCTTGTTGGCCCCTAATAGCACAAGGCGCCGGCAATGGCAGCTGCTAATGCTAGCTCATGCTGTGATTTAACAGTATACTACTTTAATTATGGTCATTAGAAATCTACAATAATTAAATAATAGATGCAGAATTCACTATTATGAAGCTGAGTGAGGCACGAGAGCCACGTGATTGAGTAGGGCGAAGCGACCATCAGCCTTACTGCGTATGACTCACTACACGTCCGAAAAGTAGAGGCACACCTATACAACTTTCGAAGCGCTAGATGAAGGTATGCAGTTTAGCTACAGTCCACTTATACAAGTTACGAAACATGAACCTTCACCTACCTTCCACAACTAGGCACCAAGTCAATTCTGAGCCTTGTTTTCCTGATTTCAAATACCAATCCCTCGATCACAGTCAGCCATCTCTACGTTTACTGCGCGTCAAACCTACCCTTTCTTCAGACGGATTCTTGCAGTGCTCTTTGACCAACGAAAACGATGTCGACAACTATACGTGTCTATCGTATATGTGGGGCGATGCTACACAAATGCGCTGGATCATCGTGGACCAGCAGAAGGTCTCAGTTAGGTATAATCTTTGGAGGTTTCTCATTGTAGCTCGGACTAAATATCCGCTTCGGCCGCTCTGGATAGATGCGTTGTGTATCGATCAGGGTAACATTGAGGAACGCAACCACCAGGTCGGGCAGATGGGAAAGATTTATTCGTCGGCTGAGCATGTCATTATATGGTTGGGCGATAACGAAAAGTTGGCTGCCTTTCTCCGGTTGCTACCTGACTATTACCGTCGTCGCGATACGTGGCTTCTAGAAGGTTGGACCATGCTCCGACGTCACAAGTACTGGGGACGAGCTTGGATCACCCAAGAGATTGGGTTGTCGAGGTACTGTAGCATATTGGCAAGCTATGATGAGTTGGATACTCGCAGATTTGGTGATGTTTCCAACAGTGGTATTCTGACTGGACCAGCCGACGGAAAATATCTCCCGCACATGACCCATGTCATGGGCCATGAGAGTATCAAGAGGGCGCCTTTGATCAGCCTTCTTGACAATTTCCCTGCTCAAGAATGTGGAATTCTCCGAGATAGGGTATATGCTCTACTCTCGCTTGCTACAGATGGAGAGAACCTCGTGGTAGATTATGGCATCTCTGACACGGATGTCATTTTCGGACTCGTGAGAGCCTTTGCGCGTTCCATGTGTCTTTGCTCTCTGAACGTCATAGCCAAAGTGTTCGGATATTGGCATCGGCATCAAAACGGAACCACACGCTCACCCGCACCGATTGCTGAAGTCCGGCTGAATACACGAAACTTCATTCGTCTGAATACACTTGTAAAAACGCGAGACTCGCTTCCTTTAGATACACCCAACCCACAACCGATTATCGATGTCCAATCGATATGCGATCGTTTTGTCGGGCAAATGTGTCTGGATAATACTATGGATCCGTCTACGGTAGTGTATACACCTTCACTACAGTCACCACACGAAAAACGATTCAAAAATGGTGAATTTGGTTCTGATGGAGCGGGGATAAGTCTAACGTCACGACCGCGCGGGCAATTCAAATCATGTCTGCTTCGCATAGGCGTTCCAACCCTGCTAAAACAAGGTGCTTTCACAAGGGTGTCCTCTGGATTACCCCGTGGATTCGGACATGATTCACTATGCGCTAAAGCAAAGAATGGGTTAGGGCCTTTTCGAATTGTAGAAGCGGTGTAAATTATGCACATACACGTGACATGAAAGCTTGTTTTGGGAGTGAGCTGATATAATTCACAACGTTGTGACAAAGGCCGTAGCCTCGTTGAACTAGGTAGTTCCGTCAATCGCGATGCGTTCGATTATCCTGGCTACTGAAATACTGGATCTACTCTCTTCTTCCTCCTAGTGCACACGCTAGATTTAGTTAGGAGGAATAAGAACATAGGAGTACATGGCATTTACAGTTCTCCACTTCCTCTGCTATTTCTAATACATCTATAGGTGAAGTCATATAGTGTACCTAATGTAGTCTAGTGTTTCATACAGCAAGTGGCATGGGTTAGCATGGGGTAGCATGGGTGTGGGGGCGAAGCGAGATGCAGGCGCCATCACCTTATAACCCCCACAGCCGTATAAAAGGTTCAGCCCGGCCGTAGCGCCCAGCCTTGCAACGATCAATCTCCCTTCTCCGGAGTCTTGTTTCGATGCCAGTAACGCAATTAAAATATGCGTATTACGTTGATCTTCAGTCTCTTCTCTATTTTAAACTGGGTTTACGCCAACAATGAGTTCACTATTCCTCCACCTGCTGGATTGGACGTCGTGATGGACGAGTCGGTAGAAATTAAATGGCGATGCGATGATTGCGGATCGGTACCAGTGACATTGAATTTATGGCAAGACAAAGGCGACGGCGGCTGGGCTCAGGAAGTACTACTTTGTACGTCGGTGATGGAAGAGTAGCCCATCTGGGCCTTTTGTGCGCTTCGCTAATGTGTGCGGACAGCGAACGTGATTGATCCAGGAAGCTACATCTGGGCCCCGCATACATTGGAAGATCTGACAAAAGCCAATGGCTTCCACTTCAACCTCGTTGCTGGTACCTTAGGTTTTGATAGCGGCGCGGTTTTTATCAGAGATGCGCTGAGCACATCTTCGGCACCTACAAGCATGAGTTCTTCCGCATCCTCGACTACCTCGACTACCTCGCCTTCAACGTCTTCACACTCAAGCACTACCCCCAGTTCTTCTTCCAGCACATCTAGTATCGCAACAACACCTTCCACGTCGGACCCCGTACCCACAAACCCCAGCGCTGGGGGCAGCGATGACAAAGCGACACTAAAGGTTGGACTCGGTGTTGGTCTAGGCGTCGGCATACCGTTTATTCTACTCGTTGGTGGCATAATAGGCTATGCGGTCTTTCGAAGGTCTTCTCGGCCTCCTCAATACACGCCGTACGAGACATCCTTCAAGCATGACGCGCCTACAGCACAGGAGCTTCCAGCAGCGACACCTGTTGCTGAGATGGGAAATGACGGACTAAGACATGAGTTACCGGAACAGGTGAGCCCGAAGATTAAGTAAGTGCGGATATAGGAAAGACATTGAGTCGATTGTGATGATGGTAGAGGTAATGAGTTTGCATCCTAAGAACGGAGTGTGAAATAAGGTCCACCGGTTCAAATAGGGAAAGTTATCCTGTCGACCGAGTACTCTGGTTAGAAGCCTGGTGATTGCTGGTCACACTCGCGCTCTGAATCGTGAAACCGAGTTAACCACTCATATTGAGTAGCAAAGGTTAAGTGAAGTTGAAAGATACTTAGTTCAGTGATGGTTTGGACGGGCTGTCAGGCAATATTCGCGAGCGCAAGAAAAAAATGTTAGCTAAAGTCGAGCTTCAAACATGAGTACGGCGTGTAGATAGTTGGTCTAAATTTTTCGACAGAGGTAGTAATTTGGTATGATAGTATTTGGGCATAATGATAATGATTTTTAAGGATGAGAATAGGCGCCGCGAATGCAGCGTCCTGCTAGCTAATTGCGTGTGTCAAGTTTTCCGCACATGAGACACATGCACTCTCTGATTCGTCAGCGGGGATGGATAGGCTGGCTCGCCCCCAAACACGGCTAGAGCAAGTCATGCATACTCATATTCGACTCCATTTGTTTTAAAATGAGCTAATTCATCCATTTGTTATTGAGATGGAAAAGGAAATAGATACTGGTCGCTTGATACTCCACTTTTCATTTTCCCATTTCGGTTGGTCTGCACTGGAATTATTCCAATCACCGAACAGTTGTATACTCGTACAAAACGTGTACGTTTGATTGGTGGGCGCGTTCATATGCTTCTCATGCGTCCAATCAGGGACCCAAGGATAGCAGGCGCTAGCTTTCGCAACTTCTGCTATCTTAATCTAAATCTCCGGTTGCAGCTGCAGCATGGGAAATGCGCCTCCAAAAGATCTAGCGCTAGGGTATACCGTGTACGATGCAGGAAGAGGAAGCCTACATGTCCATGGATAAGAGCTGATCATACAATCAATTGTTTTGCCTTAGGATTGGTATATAATCCTATTCTCTCAAATTTGAATCCGCCATAGCGTTACTGTTCCTCACTAGCTGGCCGAAGATGAATGTAATATCCTTGAGGCTACGTTGGCCCCCAATTTCCAGCAGTCAGTATATGCTATGCTGATGAAGTAGATAGAAGAAAACGAAGAGGTGAGGAGGAAGATCACGGATTAAGTCAATGTATGAAGCGAAGTCACAGGGATGTTCAGGTGGTTGCCACATTTGCTGTTGATTGTTTGTTACGCTGATTGATGACTAAATTGGTCCGAGATCTAGGGTCAGACGACAAAGTATAAAGTAAGGGTGGGACTTGTGCCGAAGGATGCACGATATGAAGAGGCTTTATTCTGTTACTTTCCTACAAGAATGATCGGCGGAGGGTTAATGTGTGAAGGGACGTGAGAACTCTAGACATTTTAAGAAAGGGCCCTAAATTTTCTATGCTAAAGACTGTGCTATGCGAAAATGCCACGAAAGGAATGTGTATGCCGATAATGGCAATGCAATCGCCCACATCGACTTCCCCTAGCGCATACCAGATTCCGAGTGTTCATCCAGAAACTTGACCATGATCTCGATAGGATTCGTGAAGGGAGTCTAGTTTCCGTCGTTTCGGCACTGTATATAGTCATCAGTCAATGGCCGAATATAACATCTTGAAGAGAACTTACGCAAACTGAGATGGCATCGCTTCCGCATTTACCAGAGCGAGAATCTGTGCGGCACTTGTACCTGTCACCGCGTTAGTATCATCGAAGAATCTGAGCTCTTCATAATTCTAAACTCACTTCAGGCCATTGAAGGTGTTCTTGTAGCTATTGAATTTGATCGGCGGGGGTGAGCAGCCGAAGATGCCCTGCGTGCATGGGTTCTTGGTGGTTGTCAGGCTATCTACGACCTTGCAATTATCATCGTAGACGTTCCATCTGCTAACTGTGCTTGAGAGCTTCTGCTGACCACCAATGCCGTAGTTGAAGCCTGGGCAGATGGCGAGAGCGGAGCCGGCTGATGAGGCAGCAATGAGAATGGTAGAGAAATGCATGTTGATAGAGTTGTTTGAAATGATAGATACCAAAGAGGCTTTTGGTGATGTAGTGAAGTTGCTGTGTATTTGCTGGATGATGCCGCTTTCATTGTGGAATTCTGCGTGTCTTTATACTGTAGGCTCGTTGACTTGCTCGTTCAATCCCTTGCGTAGTATTTCGAGACAGCGCTGCTGTGCCTTCACAGTGACGTACAATGTCCTACCTTGTGCTCGCAAGTGTTGTTATTAATTGGGACTTCTATGAATCCTCTCAGCTTACTCTCCAGTTTTTTGGGGCAGCTGGGTTCGCCTAAAGCTGAGGAGGTCTCTTCGTGTAACAATCAGGCTGGCAGTGCGGCTACCGCGCGCATCAATGCCGATTCCAGTAACGGAGGCTGAATATTTGAAGATTAATCAGATTGAACGAGAAACCGTTTCTAGTAAGGCCTATAGAAGCTACGCGGGGTAGTCGGCATAGGGCTATTCTTACCTAGGTGCACTCCTTAGCTGTGAATGCCATCTCTGATGGAGCGTCAAAATAAGGCAGCCCTAAAATCTTCACTATTGGTATCTTGTACGATTTCCTCGATGAGAGCCCCCACTGGATTGCTGGGTCGTTTTGATAGACATATCTTCGAGGTGACCAGTTCAGAACCAGTTGTACGTCCGTAGTGACTTTTACTATTGATGGCTACAACAAGATCAGTAGATCTACCAAATTATGCATTATTGCGGAACAGATCCTAATTTTCCGATTCGATCATGACGACGCAGCTTTGCTGGGAGGTGTAGGTGGGGCCGACAAACTAGTGGGTTGCCTAAATTAGAATGCTTACGTCCGTCGGTCTAACTCACACAACCCCCTTCGCAGGTTGACTAGCTTTGTTGCTAACTCACCGCCACAGACACGATTCAAGATTTTACGTTTTAGATACTCTTCCGGCTGGGCATGCTAGCAAATCTGGTAATATTTGACTACAAGGATCATCGAGAAGACCCTTTGGGATTCACCAAGATCTAGGAAGAGCGGCCACGAGGGACGGTGTCCCGCATTATCTGCCGAATTCGTGTTCAATAATCCACTTTTTTAGATTCCTCTTGTTGCCTTGGCATCTTTGTTTTACTGGGCTCTCACACTTTCAGCGTCTTCACCGTTTCCTACCAACAAGGACCTCATTTACTTATACCCTAAGCGTAAAAGCGCTTCTCAATTTGACGACAAGGCATACCGAAAGGAAAATGCCTGTGATTTCATTTAAACACTGCATAAATCAGCCCCATAACGGTGAAAGATGGATGAGACAACCAAGAGAAATCTACAGGCTGTGCAGCCAGCAATTAGAAGTGGAGCTAGCTCTGCAACATTAACACATGCATAAGAACGTGGCAGACGACATTATTGCAAGACTTCGTCGATCAAGGGTATCGCCCATGATTACTTTCATATTTCCTATCTAGTAACTACTAGTACGTGCGTGACATTTTAATTCTCCTAATATATAACCCAGCCTACCACGCTAGAGCTTGATCTTACTAAAGCGTATCCACGTATCCATCCTTTTAATCTCGAATCACTATTAATCTTTAACGTGTTATCAAATAACAAAAACGTTGAAGAGAGGCATGGCCATGGTCTAAAGACGAACTCCATTATAAGATGGAGTTAGAAATATATAGAAAATTTCATTTGGCTTGAATATGAGGTTTGAGCACGCTCAATCAAGACCAGGCAACGACTCATTTGCGCGGGTTAGTCGGCCGACCTCAAAAGTTAGTGGGCTGAGCCGGGACGTTAAGTGGGACGCCGCCAAGTGTACGATGGGACCTGCGTAATCGGAAGTGGTGGAGAGATGAGTTGAGAAGACGTGTTCGGCGGGACTGAATAATGAAAAGACCGCTTAAAGAACTTAGTCATCTAGGTTTAGGTTTAGTACTGTGAGATTTAGACATGTCATGTCGTGAGGAAGCCAAGTCATAGTGGGGTTGAGCTTTAGTACGGTCGGCTGAGCCAAGATGTATAGTGCGATGAGCTTAAACGGCACTGAACGAACGTCGAGAAAAACGCGCATGCTCAAACACAGGAGCTCAAGTATAAAGGTACGATCTGAGGCGCAGTGGGTTGAGCTGCGACTACACACTTCAGCCCACTATGTCGAAACCTCCAGCCACCGCACACTGATCTCGACTCAGCCCATATTACCTTAGACTATCAGTCCCAACCCAAATCAATCTTTGCTTATTTTGTACTATTATTCTGGCCGATGAGAATCTACCCATTCGACATTGAAGGTATGACACTGACATATTCTCGAAGCCTCGATCGTGTCAATAATGGTCTACACACTGGTTAACTCACTAGGGTGCTGAAGACGGAGCTTTTTTCGCACTGCGCAGAGCTCAAGTGGTTGGTCAAATCAGTTCAAACACACGAATGGCAGGATTATCTGAACAAGCATATGCTAGGACGAGCTGTAATGCAGCTTAGAGGTTAGGTATTGTAGCATGTATAGCGTTTTTAGAAAGTAGCGCAGCTTCTGGTCGTAGATAATTGTGTCTTACAGTAAGTGTACACAATCCTACAAGTCAGACTAACTAGTCGTCAAGAAAAACACCAAGGATGACAACAAGTACATAAATAAGTTGTTAGATGCGTAGCAAGTAAGGGATCAGATAAAAATGAAGTGAGGCTGGCAGAAGGTAATTTCACCTAGACGAAGCTGAAGAAATGCGGGAAAGGGGTAAAGTAAGACATACGGACAGTCAATGAGAGCAAGAAATAAAAATAAATGTTTGACGAATGTAGTGTAGACCCCGATAAAATGTGTAAGAATACTCAATCACCAACTGTGTTCATGTCCCACCCCCTTCGAACTATGAATCAACCGATGTACCACTAGTAATTAGAGTAAGCATACGATTTTCTTCATCGTAGCCTATATTTGCCGGAATCTTGATATTGTCGTAGAGCATTGGTGTACAAGGTCCACCCTCCCCTTTGATGACCAAAACAACGTAGAGACACGTCGGAAGATTGCCTTCTTCGAGGAAAGATTCTTTCAAGATGCTTTTGAGCGCTTGGATTCTATCTGATGAACTGGAACTTGGTCGTAGTGTGTAGTACCTGTTTCTGATTCTTCTATTAACGGTGGGGCGAGTCGATGGACAAGCTGAGCGTGCTGACTTCTTGTGTGAGGCCATCACATTAGTCGGTGAGATCGATGAGGTTGTGATCTCCTATAAGGCTACGGGAGCACTTGCGTTTAAGCGTGGAGGGAGCGTGATTTGTTGCAATGGTAGTGTTGGTGATGCGCATGTACTTTCCCTTAGGTAAGCGGTTGCGATGTTGAACACCGGTATGTGGTAAAAGGTACAACACAACGAATCGTCGTCATAAGCCATAAAGTTGGCCATGATAAAAACTTTCGTGCTGTAGACTTACACCACGATTTTAGCTTCTGTTAGCTCTCGGTATAAAAGAATCAATATACTGGGTGGCAAGCCCGCAATAGTCTACACGTCCTGGTTCTGAGCCCAGCGTTAACATAATCTATTTCACACTTGACCGCTCGTCCCTCGCTCGGTGCAAGACGCTCGTTGAACGTCGGTCGCATTTCTCAAGGTAACGTTGACGTGAAACGCAGCAAGTTTGTGAAGCTATATTTACCTGAGCAGCTCGCTCAAGCTCGAGCGCATCAAACGCGCCTATGGCTGCTGACCCTTGATCGAAGGCAAGGGACTGCTATGCTCACACATGGGGATCCTCCCAATCGCAGATGTCCTTCAAACAGGCGTGTTCACCTAGCCATTCCATATTTAGATTCCTGAAAATCCGATTCTAGAAGGGCTGCCGAGCGCTTCTACTCGGCGCATGCGAAATCGCCACCCGATGGCGACGCAGCTATTATCGTGCATCGCATCGCATCGAGGATGTGTTTTGGTCGATTTCCCGGGGGCAAATGCTGGTGCTCGAGGTGCAGAATCAGTCGCATGTGCAGTGGGATACATGGGGTGGGAGCTCACCTCTTGCTTTCCGCGGAATCGATGTGCTTCGCAAAGGTGTGTCCGATGCACTGCTGAATAAGCAACTTGCAAGGAAAGCCGGAGCATGCGTAGTGAGTGACAGCATGTTCAGACCACGCGGCAGCAAGAGCCAATGTCTATAGAAGATTGGAGTCGATGTATTGATCATTGGGGAAATCTAGCGGCATGCTGAATCGCGGACACAACGGAACGCCTTCCCGCTTCCGCGAAACGAATTTCAGTCCTCAGGTGCGAAGTCATCGGTGAGGAAGGGTTGGGCATCGAGACCTACTGGCCCTCTGCATACTCCATGGTTGACTCTGCGCTCAAAAACCACCCAAGAGGCAGGCTTGTTTCGATGTGAAAGAGCAAGCGTAAAATGTTGGCGGCGACGTCGGCAGAGCGGCCGAGCGCACGCCCGCCAATGGGGACGGTCCGAAGCGCATCGCGCCGAAAAAGAAAAGCGAGAAATGGCATCCATTATGCCGGTCGTCGTATCCGATGCCGTGGTTAGCCCCATTGCGGACGCCGCGCGTTATTAGCCCTCGCTGCCATTTCGACGATCAGCGCTTTGGCGTTGGGACAAGATGAAGGTCAGCCGGCAGCGGCCACAACTGCGATCGTGAGTCTCAGACAGAGAAGGATGCCAGTCTCAGATCTCATTCCTTGATTGTGCCTGCTGCGCTGCCCGTCGAGTCGTCCGCTGTGCGATAAATATTGCGAGGACTGCAAGGTCAGTTGGGGGAGATCAGCGCAATCGTGTGGTCCGTGATGCACATTGCGCGCTGCCCCGGTTTCCTCCCCCTAAATGGATCTTCGAACTTATGCACGCCGAGCTCGCCTCCACGCGCTTGGACGACGCTGCGATCACGATGCGAGGTCGCCTTAAACCTACGTCGCCATGTGAAAGCGATGGCCTTCCCAGTCCTCAGTCCTTCGCACACCGATCAAGCCGTCACCGTCTTGCCACTCCTTGCGACGCATACGAATGCAGCAACGGCACGCAACCGCATTCCGCAGTGATGAATACAAGATCGCCGCCGCAGCTCCGCGCACCCCCCTCCCTCTTCGAATGCTCCACGGTCTATTGATCGACCTGGATATCTTGCGTGCGTTCGCGCCATGGCGACAGAACAGCACACGCAGCCAAATGCCAGCAATGCGACTCCGGGACTCGTCGGGGTTTTGTTTCTACTTTCAATCGCCCTTTTCACCTACGCCGTCCGCATGTACACTAGGGTGCGTCCTGTGTTCAAGCTAGCTGCCCCGGACTACTTCGTGACGGCCGGCCTAGTAAGTCGATTCCAACACTCGCCCCCTTCTGCCACCACGCCGAGACCAATCTTTTAGGTCTGCGAACTCATCACAATATCTCTTCTACTACGCTCCATCAAGCTTGGCGTGTCAGGCTACGACGAATACATTTCTCCGGCGGCTCGAATCACAATCGGAAAGCTTCTCTTTGCCCTAGGACTCTTAGCATTCTGGGCATCATCGCTGGCACGCATATCCATAGGAAGCATGCTCCTTCTCTTCCCCATCTCCAAGGCCTGGAGAATCACGCTCCGGATCCTGATCGCCATCCAAGTCATCATGCCCATCGGGGCCAACCTCTTCGCTCTGCTGCAGTGCCGCCCCGTCCGCGCTCAGTGGGAGCCGGTGCCAAATGCAACGTGTTGGTCGACCGCTGTCTCTCAGAGCTACGGGTACATATACGCAAGTGGGTTCTCGCCGCGACCACTGTTCTCGGCAACAAAGCCCTAATCCACAGTAGGCTTCGGCACGCTGAGCGACCTCGTCTTTGCCAGCATGCCCGTCCATTTGTTCTGGTCGCTAAACCGCCCCTTTCTAGAGCGTATGCTTGGCATCCTGCTCATGAGCTTCGGCATCATCGCCGCCCTCGCCGGCGCCATGAAAATCTACCACATCAACGCGTGGAACCCTCGAGAGGCGCAGTTCAGGGATTGGGTCCCCCTGCTGTGGTGGTATCGCGTCGAGGAGATTGGCCTCATCGTTGCTGCTTGCGCGCCCTTTCTCAAGCCGCTTATGGAGCGTGCCCTGCAGGGTCTCGGCGCTTCGCCGTTCAAGTTCCGTACCATGAGCTTGCCTACCGTGCATGTGCATGATGAGGAGTGCAGAGTAGAAGGTATCTCTGGTGACACGACGCTGTTAGGTGAGAACTCGTGTGGTTCATGAAATAAAAAAAGGAGAATGGTAGGTAGATAGTGTATATACCTCCATGATATCATTCAAGCAATTTCAGGCAAACAACCGTTATGCGGCGTATCTCTCCTTCGATGATATTCTTTCTTGATCATCAGGAAATCTAATATCCATCCTTCGTGAACCGGAAAATACCAAGACACATTCTAGTTCGGAAAAGCGTGCGGAGAGCTCAACCCCTTCTCTTTTATCCATGCATTTTATTCTATCCCGTCGTCAACCCCTTTCAGTGCCGATTCCATCTCGCGCTCTTATGACATGCAGCCCATTGCCCAGTTAGTTATGCGTCATTGGATCCGGGAGAACAAGCCAATGAAGGCTTGATTACGGCATTGGAGGTATTCAGAAGAAGATTAAGCGCAACGTCAACGATATTTATACTACAAGTAGCGTAGCGTGGCTAGTAAAGCCTTTAGTATTCGTTCTATAGGTATATAATTAGACGCATTACCCTATAAGCGTATGCTCAGTAAAGACTAGATATACAGCTTCTTCTCGATTAGATCTCATGCCTCACCATGGTCTGCACTGTCCTGATGCGCTGGCTAGGATCGACAAGTCCTTAAAGGTCCTCGCCCTCTAGATCGCCTGCTGGGATGATGGTTTGCTCGCCTTTTGCACGTCGATCCAGCTCACATAGATACACTACCACTGCCATCTAGGGTTTAAGGCCTGCTTTGCTGCCTTCGATATCGAGTCCGAAAACTCCGTTGAGAGTTCTAGTATAGATGAGATTGACTCCATCGACAAATCTCTCCTTGGCTATGTATGAGATGATATACTTCAGACGGTCCGTCATGATAACGGTGACGGGGCGCTCGTTCTTTTGGCTTCATACCCTCACGTGATCTACACAGCATCACGTGACCATTAGCACTAATTTAGGTCCGATCTCGCCTGTATAGCATCAATATGTAAAGCCGGTTTACAGCAAAGAGGTTTAAATCTACATCCACCCCAAGTTGCATAATGCAGCTTTATCCTCAAAAAAAAAAGCCGGTCAGAACGGCTGACAGGCTCAGGTACGTCTTTCTGTGGCACCTGTTGATTTTTATTTCGAAAGGACAGGACGAATAAACGTCGATTGAGAAGATATGTAGAAGCTTGATGCATCAAATTTCCAGTATGTGAAGAGAGGATAGAAATGTATGCCTATGTGATCTCATCGTTATCATTTGATTGGTTACGATGACTTCGCTTGGTTTACTTGTGAAATAATCCAAGCGAGCGCTAAAGTGGCCCGACTTATTGCACACCTTTCCAATTATTCGGCCTATACGACTCGACTATTACCGTATCGCTCTAACATAGGTGACCATGCAACTGGTAGAAAGTCCCACGGCGCCCTATACAGGGTTCAAAACGTGTGGCGCGGTGGCACAATGCCTAGGCAGAAGTGGCTGTGTCGCCTAGGTCAGCGTAAACTCCTTGTAGTGTGTTAGGCAGATACTTGGATCTCAATGCGACCCCCACAGGATGATGTTATTGATAGGCGACTGCCTAATCTCGTGCGACAACCTATGAGGCAACTGAAGAGTTTGGTACTTGTTTGAGCAAGAGATAGGGTCGCAAATGTCCTATGGGCACCTAACTTCTGGTCCGTGCGACTTGCCAAGTTGTCTATAAAACGATAGATCACCTCGCTGTTTGACGAGAAGAAATTATTCCATCATTCTAGATAGTAGGTAAAAATTCGCAAAAATTGCACATCCAACGTTTCATCTGCTCCAAATACTGACCACAGTCAGCTCTCATTTCAAAGTCCACAAAACTCTAGCCCACAATGACCAAGCACGAAGGGGACGAAGCTGCAGTCGGATCGATCCGTGAAGTGAAGAATCTTTACAACCACTCCTCCTCCCGGTCTCGAAGCTCCGCAAAATGGTCCGAGATCAAAGACCCTATTCTCGAGGAGCGCCGAATCAAGGAGCTCGGCCAATCCCACTTCATTGTCCGACGCTATTCGAAGCAGAAGACTGATGATGGCGACCACTCATGGACCATTCACTCCATAGAGATCAAGAGTCGAACATTGCAGTGCTTCCTAGATAAAATCTTTCACGACTATCCAAATTGGTATCCGGATGATAGCCCTTATACGTTCTTCCCTCCTTTTAACCCTCTTCTCCACCGATGGGAAGCAATCCAGGATGCCATCCAAGCGGAAGTCGACAAAACCCTCCGAGATGAGCTAGATATGTTCCGCACGGAAATGGAGCCACTTCTAGCCAATCACATCTCTTCGCTGAAGGAGGTAGAGCGGACTTCGATCTTGACCTTTGATCAACTCTGGCTTGTGCTCGCCCCCGGAGACTTTGCCGTCTCCAGCATTGGCGGAAACGCATGTCTGTTCAAGATTGTAGCGGCGAAGCGTTATGATTACGGTGACGAAGGCTACGATGGCGACCGTCTAGATAACGACAATCCGTACTGGATGTTGACTCTTGGGCAGATTGACTGGAACGGAGCTCAATCCGGCTTTGCCATCAGCTCCGCTAAGCTCCGGTACTTTGAAGAGTCGAAGCTTATACAGAGGTTGCCCTACTACCCTTTCAAGTTTGCTACAGATCGCGAAAATCTTCGCGAAAAGCTCCTTCGCCGCGGCCGGAAATTCGAAGCACTCCGAGGTTTCCATGTCACGAACTGTAACGGCAAAAAGTTCGTGCAGCAGGGGCGTTGCCAATCTGTTGAGCCTGTGAGTCTAGATCTGCCTGAGATTCGGAATGACTGCCTCAACTGACCTTGTGGATAGATCGCTGGTCGGTTCATCGTCGATGCTCATGCCTATTACTTTTGTCAAAACGAAGTCGCTCCTAAACTGGTCGACAACATATGGGGAAGCCTTGACAAGAAAGACGACGAAGAAGAAGACGAGGAGAGGAATACCGATAGTGAGGGTGAAAGCGATGAAGACAATGATCAAGATGGCAGGGCCACACCCCGCAGTGACGAAACCGAAGACAAGAGCAAGAGAAACGAAAACATGAAGCCTCTTACGGATGACGAATGTATACTCACCGTTCCTCGTGTCCGAGGATTCGATCTGCAAGGGAAAGAGTGGTGTAAGTATCGCGAAGGAACCATCTCACATATCTCATGCTAAGAGGACGTGTAGGTCAAGTAAACGTCGACGACATCCGGGATCCAGATTGGAATGACCACCCATACGACAATCTTGTCCTTCGTGAGGAACAAAAAAAGCTTTTGATGGCATTTGCCGACAATCAAATACGTAAAACCGGGTTTGATGACTTCGTCAAGCACAAAGGTGAGACTGGGTTTGGTTCAAACCAGTGTCCTTAGAGCTAATCATCGAGCTACAGGCGAGGGAACAATCATCCTTCTGTGTGGGCCCCCTGGAGTGGGAAAGACTCTTACATCCGAAGCGGGTACGTCGAATTCCAGATTAGTAGTAAAGATGCGGTATCATATAATTGCTGACTACGCATAGTCGCGGAAAAGTCCAGGGTTCCTCTATATATGCTCAGCGCCGGAGAGCTTGGCAGTAGACCTGACGACCTTGAAGCTGGTCTGAAGAGGGCCTTGACGTGCTGCCAATTGTGGGGCGCCGTGCTCCTGATCGATGAAGCCGATGTGTTCATGGAATCTCGCTCATCGAACAATCTAATTCGCAACGAATTGGTCTCAAGTGAGTACCTGTAGGAGTAATCTACTATGTACACATTACTTACCTACACGCTCTAGTCTTCCTCCGACAGCTGGAATACTACCAAGGATTGCTCTTCCTGACGACCAACCGAATCAGCACCATCGATCCCGCTTTCAGGTCGCGTGTTGATCTGATACTTCCGTACCATGATCTCGATGAGGAAGCGCGAAAGCAAGTTTGGAAGAATTTCATTCGCAGACTGCCATCAAATGAGGTACAAATGTACGACAGCGACTTCGATGAGCTCGCCAAGACGAAGATGAATGGACGAGAGATCAAGAACTTGATCAAAACTGCACTGGTTCTGGCTGCGAGAGACAAACCTTTAAAGATGAATCACTTCCAGGTAGTGTTGGGTATTCGCAAAGAGGTTGAACAGTTGGAATTTGGTGTTCGCGACTGAACAATGTGAGAGGGAGCTTGTTGATCTTCACGGCCGTTTCTAGGCTTCGAAATCCTTTCATTGCCAGATTGAATAAGCTATCCCATTTGTGAATGTTGTAGGGTGATCATCTTTACCTTCTATTATGAGGCCCCCGCATTTTGTCGATCTAGGAAAGACGTTTCTGAGCGTTAAATCCTGCACCTCAAAGGCGCTCGAAATCTGATCCACATCTGCATGAAAATAACCATCCCCTGACGTTCTCCGCACTCAATTTAGCTACCCCTCGTTACCTCGTGACTTGTTGCAGATCCTTCCACTTATTCGGGTCCTTCCTTGGCGACGATCGCTATAGCTCGCCCCAACGCTATACCGAGCTTCTTAATTCGATCATATTCGAGGTAGTACCTCGCGAGCCTATTTCAGTATAAGATTCGCTGAATGCGTGTGCATTTGGAGCTTTCAACAGTCACGTAGGATTGACCGTAAACACACATAGCGAGCTTTACTATGTCCGTTTCGATTCCTTCTCTTGCTTTTGAACACCACTATCCAGCTTTCGGTATCGCTGAGTCGACGCCTCGTATCTCTTGGAGGTTCGAAGGTACTGCTGTTGACTGGGAACAAGCGAGTTACGAGGTCGAGATTACACGAGGGCCGAATGGTGTTCCCCGGCTCTTCAATGTCAAGTCCGAGGATTCGATCCTAGTCCCCTGGCCAGACGAACCTCTCGAGAGCGCAGAATCCGCTAGTGTCAGAGCTCGCGCGTTTGGAAAAGATGGTCAACCAGCAACGGAATGGTCTGCACAGTCATCAGTAGAGACGGGACTGTTGAATGATGCAGATTGGGAGGGTGCAATACCTATCGCGGCCAATCGCGATACCGAACTTGGCGCTGCTAAGAGACCAGTGCTTTTTAGGAAGGAATTCAACATCGACCTTGACGATATTGCATCTGCACGATTATATATCACGGCCCTGGGTCTCTATGTCGCTGAACTGAATGGAGAACGTGTTGGTGATCACGTATTGGCTCCTGGATATATGTCCTATCAGTACAGACACACATATGACACGTATGACGTAACAAATTTGATCAAGCGAGGAAAAAATGCAGTCGGTGCTACAATTGGTGAAGGATGGTGGGCAGGTCGCTTCGCATTCCTGAAAGGCCGAGAAAATTACGGCGATACACTTGGTCTTCTTGGGCTGCTGGTAGTCACCGCGAAGAATGGAAGCAAGCAGACCGTCAAGACAGATCTATCGTGGAACGCGGCCGCTGACGGACCAATTATTACTTCCAACATTTACGACGGAGAAGCGTACGATTCAAGGTTGGAAAAGAAAGGCTGGTCAACGCCGGATTTCAACTCGAGCGGATGGCTTGATGTCAAGCAACTACCTTCTCTAAAGGGAAATCTCACATCTCCAGATGGTTCACCTATTCGGCGGATCCAAGAGGTCAAGCCCAAAGAGGTCTTGACTTCGAAATCAGGAAAGACTATCATTGATTTTGGTCAGAACCTCGTCGGCTGGGTAAAACTCACCAACGTCCAGGGACCCGCTGGGACGAATATCACTCTCGTCCACACGGAAGTATTGGAAAACGGAGAGATAGCCACAAGACCATTGCGGACAGCGAAAGCGACCGACACTTTTGTTCTTTCTAGTGGGGATGCGCAATCCTGGGAACCATCATTTACATACCACGGCTTTAGGTATGTCCAAGTAACGGGCTGGCCGAACGGTACTTCGTTGGATAGCACTCATCTCGCCGCCGTTGTCGTCCATAGTGACATGGAGCGCACAGGCTATTTCGAGTGCTCAGACGAACTGTTGAATAAATTCCACTCAAACGTTATTTGGAGCATGAGAGGCAATTTCCTTAGTGTACCTACGGATTGCCCTCAACGTGATGAACGACTGGGTTGGACAGGTGATGCGCATGCTTTCATGCCTACGTCAAACTATCTCTACAATACCGCTGGATTCTGGCGCTCTTGGCTGAAGGACGTGTGGTCCGATACAAGTACTGGGAGCTTGAACATAGTTCCTGAATACGTTCCCACTGACGATGTCGAGTTCAAGGAAGGCAGCGGGACAACCTTTCCACGCCGTCCAATTGCGATATGGGGAGACGTTATCGTTGGCAATCCTTGGGCACTTTATCAATCCACGGGCGACAAGCAGATGCTAGAGGAGCAATACGATGGCGCACGAACCTGGATTGATAGCGGAATTCCCCGAAACGATGTCGGGCTTTGGGAACGCTCTACCTTCCAATACGGAGATTGGCTTGACCCCAAAGCGCCCGCAGACGAGCCTGGTGCTGCAACCACGCACAAGCATCTCGTCGCCGATGCATATCTGCTTCAGATGACACGGCTTTTATCGGATATGAGCACGGTAATCGGAAAGCCGTCTGAAGCGGCGAAATATACAGCTGACCGCGAGGCCCTCATACGAGAATTCACAAACGCATGGATAGAACCATACGACGGCCTTATCGCAAATATCACTCAAACTGCCCTTGTTCTAGGTATTCGTTTCGACATATTTGATGACGCCACGCGCGCGAGAGCTGCATCGACACTTGATTCTCTCATACAGAATAATTCATACCTCGTAGGTACAGGGTTTGCCGGAACACAACAGCTCGGATTCGCGCTATCCTCTGTAAATCTTACGTCTACCTTCTATAAGATGCTTTTTCAGACCAAAGTACCGTCCTGGTTATACCAAGTCGTTATGGGTGGCACTACGACATGGGAGCGCTGGGACTCAATGCTAGCGGACGGTAGCGTGAACCCTGGCAGTATGACAAGCTTCAACCACTACGCATTCGGGAGTGTAGCAGATTGGATACATCAAAAAATTGGCGGCCTTGCTATAGCGGAGCCGGGATGGAAAAGCGTGCGCGTGGCACCAGAACCGGGCGGTGGAATTACAAATGCGAAAGCAAGTTTCCTCAGTCCATATGGGACGGTGAGCACATCTTGGGCGGTGACAGATGCGGGTTTCCAATTGGAGGTTACTGTGCCTCCAAATTCGAAGGCGGAAGTAGTACTCCCCGGAGGAAATGGTACAGTGCAGGCTATAGGGAGCGGCTTTTATACCTTTCAGGTGGATGGGTACAAGTTACCAGATTGAAATATTTGAGAGGTAAGGTGGCTCAACGAAGAAAATGTCTATTTCTAGTAAGTCTTATATAAAACCGATAAAATTATCTGTTGTTGCTAGCTAAGTGTATTTCCTAATTTCATACTACGAGATTTCTTATCCATTAACAGATGTTCACTCACAGCACATTTAACCGAATCTATCCATCTTTTAATCCTTTGTCAGTTGTCTGATTCGCTGAAGTAGCTACAGATGCCTCACTGTACTGACACGAGAGAAATTAATGAGCTTGCCGGCGGCGCATAAAATGTTGTTCCTGTGAGAGGACGCGAGTAATCCAGTATACGATCATGCAACCCAGGAGCATCCCCAATGAAAATTCGGTACAGCATCTGCTCAAAAACCCATAAGCGCCTTGAGTAACCAATGAAGTATGTTCCAAATTCACTCCGGCCGGGTACTCCAAACGGCATATTATTCCTGACAATATCATATTCTTTGCCATCCTTTTCGATCGTAGCCAACGATTTAGGTGACTATTGCTCCGAAGTTGCATCTCTGTCTCGATATAATCCAGCTTGGTGCGGCCAACAATGGCTTCTTGGTGCGCAGTCGATTGACTGCCCCGCCTCTTCAGATCGTGTAAACACGTCTGCACGACGACATAGCTGCCACCAGCTGCAGGTGCATCTTCTTGTCCAACGAAGACGCTTCTCCCTATTTCATTGCCCACAGGATTGGCTGTGCCATCAATAAAGCCAAGAAGGTCGCGCATATCGAAGTAACGAAAACCGATCGTGTCGTCCACAACGACCGCCGAGTCCCCAAGGCGGTCCATTGACTGCCTCTCGAACTCAAAGCAGGTATCGCGACGCTTGGAACGTATATGGAAGAGAAGGTCGTCCGGCGTTGATACGGCTGTATGGACAACACCATGAATGACTTTGAAGAGATGCAGCTCCTTTGGACGTGGCTTGTCGGTAAGGGTATCTCAGATGAGGCTACCAATACCTACAGTACATGTCAAAGGAGCTTCGGTGTCCCGGATAGCCACACTCTTAGCAATATCACCGATGGATGCGACGGCTGAGCGGACTGTTCGGATGGCATTGGGGGTAGATGTTACTGAAACGACGAGGAAGGTGGCGGATGGCGTTAGCGGACTGTCCACTGACTGCGTGCTGTTGGTGTTTTCGTGTGCCCTAACCTGTGCATAATTGAGCGTTGCGATGAGTGCAGGCGACCAAATCCAGCTGGCAACGATGGCTCTATGGCGCAAGGCCAGCAATCGCTCGGGGAGAATCGGCTACGTCTTATTGACGTTCGATTATATTGACTGTCAACTTGAGGAGGCCCAAACTAGATTTGGTAGCCGCGATATGAGGGCATATGCACTGTTAAGAGCGTAGGTGGGCGAACGTTTCACGTATCGCTTAACAGCACCAGTAGCCGCGCCAGAACCCTCCAATCTCATGCGTACTAAGGTTCTGTTTTAAGATGAACAAGTACGATTAATGGCTGACCAAGCCGTCGACACACGTCGCCGATAGCTTCACTCAGCTACTAGCACCTAGCGGATATTCGTATCCACCCTCTTTACCTAATCTAGACGGTGTAAGATGTTCTTTTCGTTGCATTCAGGAGCCACTCCCGCGCCGGTA
This sequence comes from Kalmusia sp. IMI 367209, assembly GCA_027946365.1. Classification (NCBI taxonomy): domain Eukaryota; kingdom Fungi; phylum Ascomycota; class Dothideomycetes; order Pleosporales; family Didymosphaeriaceae; genus Kalmusia; species Kalmusia sp. IMI 367209. The sequence continues at coordinate 438,487 of JAPEUQ010000003.1, read as the reverse complement.
TCTCTCTTAAGAGCACCACAACGATATAGATATGAGGTTACGAAAGTGAGCCAGCTACTGGCAAACGGACACGCGCAAGGACTTGGCGAGCGGCAGCAAGGTATCAATGGGCTAACGTGCTGGTAGCTTAAATCTATAAATATGTAGAGTATCATACGCACAAGCTGTCATGAGATCGTGGGCTTCAATTTGGTTACCACCCGTTGCTACGTGCTGACAAGGTAGGAGACGACTATGTATACATGCTGCGGAAAAACTCGATAGGATCCTCGCTAGAGCGATGAGGAAACCTGGCGCCGCGCTTGGACACGCTCCATCAAAGGTGGCCGATACCTGTTGGAAGGGTCCGGGTTTGCTGTCACCCTCCCGCAAAGGTGATTGATATCGAGACGGTATGCAGCAAGAGATGGGAAAAGGCACAGTAGATGCCTTGTGTGAGATGTGGCATTGCTCTCAAGGCGGAAGTGCGAAGCCGGTTGGCTGCTCTAGCTTGCGCCAACTGTCCACATATGATTAATGTCCGCGGCACGGTCCGTTACAAACATGTTGACCGCCAATCATATGAACTGGCTTAGCGCAGCTGGAAGCGGGGTATCCGCAACGGTGAAGGCTACTTTAGGCAGTTAGTTTTGGCCCCGTTCGTACGTATTACCTGCAGCAGCCTCTTCGATCGGACCAAGACCTTATATCACGCCAGTCTCTCGTCATCTGTAGCTAATGCTATCAGTGCTAGTTCGAATCTAAAGATGAAACTCATCGTGACAGGCGCTACTGGTTTCGTCGGCACGGAAGTTGTCCGCCTGGCTCTCCGGAACAAAGCTATCACAGCTGTGATCGCGTTGTCACGAAAGCAAATCCAGGTTCCTGAATATGCTGGCTCCGAAGTAGATACATCAAAACTGCAGACGGTCATCCTCCAGGATTGGACAAAGCCATACTCAGAGTCCACGAAAGAGAAGCTACAGGGAGCAGACGCATGCATTTGGTACGTAGGTTGATATCATCAGCGTTACTACTAGAAAACTAATTCTCTCTTGCGCAGGACTCTCGCGGTCACGCCGACCAAATCGAAAGATGTTGACTTTGTGGAAGTGACAAAGATTTGTCATGACTACACCGTCAACGGACTCGAAAATATGGCCACCATCGCCAATAAACCGTTCCGTTTCGTCTATACATCTGGAGTGACGGTAGAGCGCGACCAGACCAAGACCCTTCCTTTTTTAGGAGAGTATCGTCTAATGCGGGTATGTTCACAGTAGGGTATACCAACTACGAGAACAGCCCTAAATTGATATTTAGGGTCGTGTGGAAAATTTCGTTATCGACTTTGCTAAGAAGCATGAACCAGATGTTCAGGCTACTGTCACCAAACCCGCCGGTATCGAAGGTCCCGGACATGCCAAGAATGATGCTCTCACAAGCGTATGGGCACAGTTTGGGCCTCTACCATGGGTACATGTATCGGAACTAGCGGCTGCTATGATTGAACAGTGTCTAGGAGGTATTACGAACGATCCTCTGTGGAGCCAGGACCTTGCAGAAATTGCATCGAAGGTCTTGAAGCCAGGAGACTATGCCCCTGTCGATGGAGACACCGCTTGAAATCCAGGTAAATACGTGCTTCTTCTAGACTAGGTTATTGTGAACCTCCCCTAGTAGTTTGAGCAACTTGGCTCAAGCAGCAACGAAAGATCTCGTATTAATCCGATAATGAAATCCGCACAGTCGAGATTTGCTCTACGAAAGTGCTTTTATCATGCCTATACCTCCAAAGGATACTTGAGCCTATATATATCATCCGGGTCCCATTTCTGCTTTACCTTCCGAAGGTGTGGCAGATTATCTGCAAAATACTGGACCGACAAATCTTTGCCGCCATAGCCATACAAAACGGACAATTGAGGCGCAGGAAAACCGCTAAACGCAGTGAAGTTCTCACGCGCTTCTTGCGCAAAAGTTTTTATTTTGCGATCAAATTCGTCTGTAGTATCTTGATATGGTAATTGAAAAGCCTGCACGTTCGGTCGGCCTCCCCCAAAATTCGAGTAAAAACCCAGCTCTGTGGGAACTTACAGGTGCGCCGTGACATTTAGCTATGGATACGCAGTTCCTGAGATTCTTTGATGGCTATTGAGTTGCGTCGATGGTGGAAGCAGGTCTTCAGTGTTGACATCAGCGTTCTAGAAATATTAAGCTCCGATACCATTTCGGGATTGGGCGATCTTGCTATGAAGTGTCCACGGGATAGATATACGAAGGCAACGATGTAAATAGAGTGTATAATGTATTAACTACATCCACATGTCAGAGGAGCAACTAAGGTCTCTCCTTACGGGTCCTCATCAGCGTGCATATGAACGACCCTTCATGTAAGCATACATCATGCAGCTCCGATGAGTCATTCCTTGGTGACGAAAGACGTGGTCTCAACCTCACATATTACATTCGTGGGAGGCAAGACTCCGCCCAGGTACTGCTGAACGTAATGTTCCGTACACTTCGAGACAGCCGTGAGGGATGTGTGGCCAATCGAGTCCTGACTCAAGAGGATCGATCCAGGATATAATGCAGACATCTTTTTCGCTCTATATACATATCAGCACAAGTGTATTACCACCCCCAAAAAGTTGATTGAAACTTACCCTACAGTAAGAGTAATAGGATCAACGGTGTTGCCAATAAACAATATTGGGAAATTAGTATTGTTTGCGCTACGCACGCCATGGAATTGTTGACTGATCGGCGGTACAATGCCCATTTTCCGACAAAGAAGCGGCACGCTAGCCCATGCATCGCCGGCCCAGTGACTCTCATTATTGACGTCCTGAATGTGTTGCTTCCATAGATTGATCGTCGACAAGTTAAAGCGTTCAGGAGCATCCATACATGCAATCAATCCGCCGTGATTCACAGCGGTTGTCGAGTGTTGTTGTATAGTGAGTGCTGATGTAGAACCAATGCGCTGTTCAAGCTCAGCAAAGATCTGGGCTAAAAGTGGGAACATCTCAAGCGGCGAATAGACGGCGGAGAAAAGAATGAAGACGAGGTCTTCGTAGGTGATTAGCATCGGTAGCACAGTGGCTGTCGGGTCCGTGACCGGCACGGAGTCAGTCCTGAGGTTTTCGAGCACATTGCGCATGCGGCGCGCGAGTTCTTGTTCGTTTGGTGAGTAAAATGCACATTTGTCTCGTGCAGCAGCCCAGCAAGATCTTGTGAAGCCTATTACTGCTTCGTCTGTCTGACTTAGACCGCCCCAATTGCCTGTGTACCATTGTTCGGCGTCAATGACTCCGTCTAGGATGAGCCTACCGATGCGATCTGGAAATAAAGTTGCGTAGGTGACTCCGAGAATGGTCCCGGAACTAATGCCATAGTATCAGAGCTTTACTTGTCCCATTGGTCTTCCTTCTACGCTGGCTTTTCTCTCCACGTAATTGAGCGTGTCTCGAGCTGTTGCAACGGTGTTGGCGTATCTAGCGGAATCATTACGATCCACACGAGAGCACCAGTCGCCCCATGCGCCAACCATTTCAAACTCACGGACGACCGAAGCTTCGGACTTGCTATCTATGGGCCGCTTGAATTTCTTTGAAACTCCTGTTCTGCGGCTGCATCGTTTGGAAAATAACTTAAGCTTGGACCACTATTGTTCACACCGCGAGGATCAAAGCCGATGAGGTTGTACGATCTGCCAATCTGTGCTAGTAAGACTTCGTTTCCATTCAAGACAGAGTCAACTCCGGACCCTCCAGGCCCTCCGGGATGGTAAAGGACATCCTCCGCAGGTTGTTTGGCCGCGCTCAACTTAATGTATGCAATTGCTATATTGCCTGCACTCGGATTTGCATAGTCAAGAGGCACTTGCAGGCGTGCGCATGTGAAGTTGTGGTAACATAGAGTCCAGATAAGGTCGGTAAATGGAGTAATTTAAAGCCATTAATGATGCATACCAAAACGTAAGGATGCTCTACGCACCTCGTTAAAATCGTAGACCATGGATTTATTGGAATTGGCGTTACGAATCGAATTGGCAGCGGATGTAGCCAGCAGAACACTGCCAATAATCATATAACGTTGCATGATGAAATAGGAATATGAGGTCGGTTCCAAGTCGTAGTTGTTGCGTGTAGGAATCCATCATTAACAACATGCCTTTATACGAACGCCAGTGATTCAAACTCAGGTCCTAAAGATAGATAGAATGACGCGAAACAACCTCACAGCAATGCGTTGTTTTCGTAATTCTACGTAGAGAAATTTGGGCAGACTTTGACCGTGTCTAGCCACACGTGAAGTTGATTGGCTGTATCGTGTATTCTTGCAAGTTTCGATATAAGATCTACAAATCAAACCGCATGTGGCTGTGCTTGCCCCATAGCGTGGGGCGCACCATAAGCATTTAGACGCGAGATGTCATTAAGGTCATTGGCCGTACCGTGTAATTTCGTGAATTAGGCTCTAATTGTGAAGTGCGTATGTCGCATAAGGATCGACACCGATCATACATACGGGAGCGGATCGATGCTGCGCCATTTCGTGGACTCGGTGTCTCGGAAATTTCGCACTCCTGCTCGACCACAGGGTTTCCTCGAATGCCAATGATAGGGACCGTAGAAAATCTCCTCAGAGTCGACCGAAAGTTGTAGTACGGCTAGACGTCGCGTACTCAAATCATTTGTGAAAATCCTTGATAATCAATCCCACCATCAACAGCAGGCAGAAGGCTGAATTCGTCAAGCTGTGCATTGAATATTGCACTCCACATGTCGTCGTGGTCTTGATTGAACGACCCAAGCCTGTCAGAGAGAATCGGATCCATAGCTAAAGTCAGTTGCGGATCGGCGGTAGAATTCAATTGATCATGAACCGACTCTACATCGAGGCGATTGAAGTCTGGCGATTCCTGTTGCCAAAGCATCTCCCATTGTCTCAGCTGGTTATGCGATGGCTCGCTTGTAGAAATATCTTCAAGACAGGAAGCCCGTTTGTGTAAACGGATGATAGCGCGCTGCAGAGTGTTGAGAACACGGGCTTCGGATCCTGCCTGGCCTTGGCCGAGCGACATTTGCCGGATTAATGTGAGACCTTGAGTCAGATGGTCGCTAAGCACAGGAGTCGTGTCGGTGATGCATCTCGCTATCAGTACCAGCATTGCCGCCCGACAAGAGGTAAATTCGGTAACGTAAGAGGCTTGCGCAAGGCCGATTCTCTCATGAATGGTTTGGCATAGCTGAACGATTCTCAGGGCGGCGTCAACACAATCTTGTCTCAGAAGAGTACCTGACGAAGGACGACTGGAAGGCGTCAAAGTTGGACTTTGATAGGGATAGTCCGCAGGGGGTGATTGCTCTAGTAAGAATGGTCTCCCGATGAATAGGCGTGCATGCCAATAATGAAGATGAAGATGTACATCAAGTCGCAGGCGACTAACGTCTTTTTGATTGTTTAGATCAGGTAATTCTTCATGGATGCCCACCATGCCACGCCTAAGGCCCATAAGGTTTGCTATATGGCAGGCTTTCTTATTCTTTCGGAGCGATGCGCTGTCTTGTGTCAATACTTTGTGATATCAACGTGATAGGGGCACTTACATTTCATATGCGACCTTTTCGAGCATTATGGTGATTTCTATCAGGGTGACCTGATTGCGGAAATTTGAAGGACCAATAATAGGCTCAAGTTCGGGGTCTAGGTGCGGCCGACGAACCTCGACCTCGTCGAAGGAGAGCGTTTTGGGGTATCCGTGGAAAATGCGCGCTCGTTGATAGAAGGTATACAGTGTCCACCAAACCCGAACCTGTACCTCGTCGTGACCATGCTTCTGCATCTTATTCCTGATAGCCATGTGCAGCGCTAGCCCGAGATATGTGTAGGCAGCCCCGGAATGATCAATTGGGAATAAATAGGTCGCAATAAGTAGACAAGCTCGTACACACTCAAAGTCCGACCTATGAATCAACTTAGGAAGTATGCTCATCGTTCTATCATATAGCAGTGGCCCCAATGGTTTGTGGGCTGCTTCGGAAGAGAACTGTGATCCAAGAGCCATGATCATCATGAGGGTCGCAATTGTTGGAACATCTTTTTCTGCTAGGGCTGTCTTGGAGTACATCGATTCGATACGTCTTCCTGCCCAGGCCTCGTCCGCGTAAAAACTATTGCATTGCACGCGTGCGAAGCAAACACTAGCCAAACGCATAGCAACAGCTTTCCCTGGCAGGCTTGCACGAATCGCATCCAAGACCTGGTCAATAGATTGAGCTTCAGGTGACGGCTTCCGACAGAAAGTAGCGACGACACCATCTCCATTAGCATCTTCCATCTCACGGTCGCTGCTTTCAGTCTCGATGACTTGAACACCCACATCGCCGAGCTTTTTTTCGAGCTGGCGAGAGAAAGTCAACAGGGAGTTTTCGGAAGCGATAGCGTGATTGTTGTTTTCTATCGGAGTGGGATCGCTTATAGAATCAGACATGTTTCGCAATTCTTCGTCGTCCAATGAGGAAATTTCCAGTAAATGTTTGATTACTTTCTCGAGCCGTTCACTGCGCTCTCCCTTAGACATACGGTTAGAGACACCACTTGGCTGGCAGTCAACACGCAAGCGAGCACATCGTCGGCATGGCAAGCCACCATCGCACTTCTCCTTCTTCTGGCGGCAATTTCCACATGCTTGTCGTACTCTTTTGCGTTGCTCGTCCGGCACGTGCGGGCGAGTCCGCTTCGTCGTGTTGGTCTTAGCCCTCGGATCGATCCTGGGGACGAAAGGCTTGAATACAAGAGGCCCGCTGCGAGATGACATGGTCCAGCTAGGGCATTTTCATCGTGAACGGTGATATAGATAATGGGAAGGGCAGAGTTGTAGTAGATAAGCACGGGAAGGAAGTCATAGCCGAGGTCCGCTTACGTCATGTGAGCCTTATCTTAGATTCACCACCTTCCCATGGTTTTTGCCATCGCATACTATCACAGACGGTCCATTCGCGCCTATCAAGACGATAGGACCATTGCCACATGGGTTGCTTATACTACAGGACGCACAAAACTACAACTTCGCCAGCGGCGACTGGTACACATATTCATCCACTAGATCGCGGGCTGCTCTTGCAACGCCGAACGAAAACACATAACCCCCACCAGCTACTCCATAGGCATGCACCACCTTTTCCCCATTCAAAACCTCCTTCTCAACCCTCAATCCTGTTGTTCGTGCTGGTCTGATGCCAACATTATGCCCGATAACCTCGTAATCTGAAAGCTTAGCAGGAAAGATTTCCGGCAAGTCCTGGTGCACTCTGCGGACGATCTATCCAAGATTAGCTTTGTTACTCATATCCACGGGAATTAGCAACGTACATCTTGTTGCAGATCCATGTCAACCTCTGGTTCCGTTTGTCCATACTGTTTGATACCGCCGAGGATGCAGGTCCCATCTAGCCGAGAGATAGCATACGTGTAGTCCTTCCCGTGGCGCATGAATATCTTATTGTAGTTGCTCTTGACATGTATAGTCTGTCCACGGACCAATTGCACGTCCTGATCCCGAATATCCTCCAAGAACTTTGGACCGAAGCCGGTAGCATTAACTACGATATCATGCCCTTGAGACTTGACTTCAGCAAGTGAGCTCAGGCTAACTCTTTTGAACTTCACACCTGAGCTCTCTAGTCTGCTCCTCAGCCAAGGCAAAAAAATCTTCGGCGTCAGAACTATGGTCTTATAGCTCATTCCTAGCTTCACGCCTTTGGGAAGCTCATGCTCATCCATGACGCGAAACTCTGGCAGCTTTCCTTTGTACCAGATCTCATCAACCATCTTGTCGTCGTGAAAGTCATTCATTTCGATACGCTTGATGCTTGACTCTGGATCTGATACGGCGAGCGACCATAAAATGGCAAACGAGTCTAATTGCATTTGCTGTTCGTGTGGCTTCGAACCGTCGAGTCCCAAAAAGACCGCACCCGCCCACGGGCTGGCCCACTCTCTACTCAGCTCATCTCCAGGCAAGTTCTTTGCAACTATTGTGACTTCATGGTTTCGCGACAGTAAACTGGCAATGGCCATGCCAGTAATCCTAATCACAGTGATCAGCTCGAGCATTTGATGACCATTTGCAATTACTTACCCCGCACCAACAATCGTGATCCGCGCCATCCTCAATCGTGTGCGGTTCTTTTAGAAGATTCTCAATATCTTGGAGTCCCGAAGGCGCAGTGCGGCAGATTTAGTTGAAGCTTTGATTACCGAGAAGTCGCGAGGCTATCCGTCCATCTTATCTATGACTGTATTTCTTGAAAAGTCCTTCCCACAGGGGATATAGTGTAAATGGCGCGTTACCAGCGCATTAAACACATGTAAAGAGGATCACAACCCCACCACGGTCCCACAATGTTCGCACTCACTTGGTATCTGGGTCGATCTTGGCCTGCTAGCATCTAGTAAGGGAAATTCGACGGACAGCCGGTACCCGGAAGGTGTAACAGCGCGCTATTGCCTCTAAGGTTCCATAGTGTATCTTCGGCAGGGAAGGCTATTCCAGAATTGGCAATTTCGCAACCATCCGGCCTCGAGCCGGCTCGCTCACCTCTAAAATCCATCCCGATTGATCGGGCCTACGCCATATCCTGGCTGTCCCCGCCTCAGATTCATGGAGAATCCCTGATACTTACCTCCGCACTGCCGCCAACACTCCCTATCCGGAAGAGCTAAACTGAAAGAGGAAAATGGAGACATCTATCCGGACCCGCTTTTCCGACCAAAATCGGGCCGTTAAATTTGGTAGCAACTCGCTAGTCCCTCTCCTTGAGATATACATTCATATCACGGAGAACTTAAGCGTCGAATAGCTGGTCTAGTATCTGTGTTATCTGCGACTCAGTGGCACAAGATTATCATAGTATAAGTCGTTCACGATGCCTCCTTCAGTATGATTAGCCAAGAGATCATCCCCCAGAGCTTTGTATCAGCTTGTATCGGCTTGAACCTTTTTGGTGTCTGTATCATCCAGCTTCTTTATTAATTGTTAGTTATCAAGATGGCTGGTATGGAGAAAACGCTTTCGAATCCCGCGCCTTCCGAGAAGATGACCCAAGGAGAGATGACTGTTCTCGCAATGTCTGAGTATGATGAGTATCTCGGACTGTGCGAGATCATGACTGAAGATAAATTGAAAAGATTAGTTCGAAAGATTGAGTTGGTAATTCACTGAATAGTGGCCTTCTTTCACTAACAGTAGCACCAGTCTCCGCGTATTACCGCAGCTTATCATACTATATCTTATGTCCTACGTCGACAGGACGAATGTTGGTGTGTTCAATGTGATCTCACTTATTGTATATTACTAATCTATGATATCAGGAAACGCAAAGTTATTCGGTGCCCTCACTGACATGAATTTGTCCGGCCAAGACTGGAATACAGCCTTGTCTGTCTTTTTCGTTACATACTCACTTGGAGCGGTGCCAGCGAATATCCTGCTGCAGAAGCTTGGGCCACGGATATGGTTGCCCACAATGATGCTTTCGGTGTCGATTATCTTAATATGCTGCTCTTTGCAAAGCAGTTTTGGCGGATGGGTTGCTTTTCGGGTACTCCTGGGTTTAGTTGAAGCTGGTGTCTTTCCAGGCTGCGCTGCGGTTCTGACTACCTGGTAAGTTAGAATATACTGGCATGATTTGGCGATTTAGCTGATAAAAATATTCAAGGTACTCACCTCACGAAGTTCACACGCGCATGACTGTATTTTACATGGGCGCTTCTGCAGCCGGTGCCTTCTCCGGTCTTCTAGCGTACGCTATAGGACAGCTTGATGGCACTTGGGGATACAGAGGATGGCGATGGATCTTCTGTCTTGAGGGTAGGATATTGCTCTACGTGCATTGAAAGTTAGCTGATAATCTCAGGGCCTTTTACCGCATTGCTATCGATCGCAGCTTTCTGGATTATCCATGACACGCCAGTGAAGGTTGGATGGCTCACAGAAGAAGAGAAGCGTTTTATCGTGCTCCGTCACAAGTTTTCCGCTGGCGGTGAATCCGGTGTGGCCGAGAAGGAAGAATTCTCTTGGGATGCTATTCGGCAAGTGTTCAAGGTATGCGTACACCAAAATACGTCTCTTCGAGATGCACTAAACCTATCATAGTCATTCCATGTCTACGCATGCGTTGCTATGGAATTCACTCTATGCGTAGTCGTATACGGCGTATCATTTGTACTGCCTACTATGTAAGCCTCCATAAAATGCTCTTGAGCAGACCAAGGCTCATTTACCTAGTATCGCGAACTTAGGCTACTCTGCCGCGAACGCACAAGCCATGACTGTACCACCATACATCTTCGCCTCCCTGGTCACAGTATTTTCTGGTTGGGCAGCAGATCGCTACAAGCAGCGCATGCTCTCTGTTCTTCTCCCTAACCTCCTCGCTATGATCGGATTCATCATCATCATTATCAGTGTACGTTACAAACAACTGCCAGGTGTGACACTTTTCGGAGTCTTCTTCGCCATCGGAGGATTGTACCCGATTTCGCCAGCTGTGACGGCATGGACGGCCCTCAACCTCGCAGGCTCAATGTAAGTACCCTTGTATCTACGTTACCACTAGAATGCTGATTTTTGGAATAGGAAGCGCTCCGTAGGCATTGGCGCGATGATCGCTTTCTCGCAGCTCGGCGGTATTGTCGGATCCAACATCTACATCTCCTCACAATCGCCGCGGTACCCTGTCGGCTTCGGTATTAGCATCACTATGCTGGGCCTCTTCGGAATCGTTTGGCCGTTATGTTATTTCTTTATCTTGAAAAGAATTAATGCTAGACGTGCGCGGATCCCGGTGGAGGAGGTCAAGGAGAAGTATACGGAAGAGCAGCTGGCGGACATGGGGGATGAGAGTCCGTTGTTTAGATATTCGACCTGATCTTTTGTGGATATCGATTGTACAGCTATCGTTAAAAACCTGTACTGGTCATATGCACTATTGTATTGCGTAGTTGCAAAGGCGAATGCTAGGGTTCTATATATGCATATGTACACCTTCTCTGTACAGAATAGCTAAACCATTCCGTGCAATGAAAAAATCAATTCTAAAGTTTTATTATCAATGTTGCAAAGCTATAACTTTCTTTGTGCCAGGCGGTGTAACAGGGATGTCGCTAGCGCGGTGGTTACTGCCTGTTCACCACAGTCGTTTGCAGGCTGCATTACGGTAGCGAGAACACCAAAGCGCTTCACCCACACTCAAACACCTACACAATCGGTACGCAAAGAAGACATCATGAAGCAACCCAAAAAGCCGTGGCAGTCGCGCGCCGAAGCGAAAGTTCGCGCCACCATGGCCAAGATCGTGCCCGAGTGGCGGCTATCTAAGGAGCAGCTCGAGCTAGCCGCCAATCAGCGTGACCTTACGGGACCCTTCATCGAGCAGTTCCTTGACCCCGAAGAGCTGGAAATCATCAAGGAAGAGGCAACAGCGCTGCTAGCGAAGCTCGCCAATGGCACCGTAACGGCGAAGATGGCGGCCCTGGCTTTCTGCAAGACAGCTGCCATTGCCCATCAAATCGTAGGTCTACTACACCCCGTATAACACCAACTATGGAATATGAAAGTGTATTACGAAGACAATATGTATAATGCAGCGGCTAACGTGGACTCACGCAGAACAACAACTTGCACGAAATCTTCTTCGAGCAAGCGCTTGAGCGGGCCGACGAGCTCGACCGCCACTATCGGGAGCATGGCACCACCGTTGGTCCCCTCCATGGCCTGCCCATCAGTCTCAAGGATCAGTTCCATGTTAAAGGATACGACACGTCGATGGGATACATTGGCTGGCTGGATACCTACGAGGGCAGTCGCGACGAGAAGCTGGTGCACAATGTTAACAGCCAGGTCGTCTCAGAACTCTTGAGCCTGGGCGCGGTGCTTTATTGTAAAACTAGCCTACCCCAAACTCTCTTCCTAGGCGAAACGGTCAATAATCTCATTGGCACCACACTCAACCCATTCAATCGAAATCTCTCCTGCGGTGGCTCTTCAGGAGGCGAGGGCGCTCTCCAGGCTCTGCGTGGCAGTCTGGTAGGATTAGGTACTGACATCGGCGGTTCAGTACGCATCCCAGCCGCTTTCAACGGCATATATTCCCTCAAGCCGACGCATACGAGACTCTCGTACCGGAACGTGGCAAACGTGATCCCAGGAGAAACTACGTACCCGTCAACAGTCGGCATTATGGGAACATCTCTCGATGTCATACATGCCGTATTTAGCTCCCTCATCTCAACTCAGCCTTGGTTGAAGGATCCCAATCTCGTACCAATCCCATGGAAACAGAAAATCGCAGACGACACCTTGACAAGAGCAAAAGAGGACGGAAGCGCGAACGGCCAGACTCCTCTCAAATTGGGAATATATTGGACGGATAAGGTCGTCACGCCACATCCGCCAATCGCGCGCGGACTTCGCATCGTCGTGGACGCTGTAAAGAAAGCCGGACACAAGATTGTCGAGTGGGATCCACCAAACCAGCGCACCGCAGAAAGGGTCCATCTTGCATTCTTGAAAGCGGACGGAGGATATGACATTCACAGGCAGCTTGACCTTTCTGGCGAACCGCTCATACCTCCTCTCCGAGATTCTTTCCGTCTCAAGGACCCACTATCACTTCTTACGTATCAAGACCTGACTGTTGAAGGAAGAGACTATGAAGCAGCATACTCAGACTACTGGAATCTCACAGCTTCTGAAGATGGTCAGCTTGTGGACGCTGTGATTATGCCGGTAGCTCCGCATGCGGCTGTCATACCTGGTAAATACTTTCACGCAGGTAATCTCTTCAATTCTTTTCATAGTTACAAAGTCTTAACGCAGTAAAGCATACACCGAGGCAATCAATCTATTGGATTATAGCGCTGTCGTCATTCCAGTAACCAAAGCGGATAAGTTTGTCGACTTAGCCGACCCTAACTATGAACCGCTCAATGAGGTTGATGGTAAAAATTGGGATGCATGTACGTATTTTAAGTAAGCGATATCTTTGTAAAAGCTGACAAAAGCCTCTTAGATGACCTGGAGAAATATGACGGTGCTCCAGTTGGGGTCCAGATCGTAGGAAGGAAGTTTGAGGAAGAAAAAGTATGGGCCATTGCCAAAATTGTTGACGCCATATTAAAATCTGCCTGAAAACGAGCCTTTTTGGCTCTGGGTTGTCTTGCAGATGGTTGATATTGCCAAATTGATCATCTTCATGTTACAATAGCAGTCAGTCATTTCATTACCCATCACTCATCTTGGGTCTTATTACAAGTATCAGCAGGATGGGGCAGTATTTAATTGTGAACTACAATAAAGAATTATATTTTCAAGCTCTTTGACGAAATATACTGGCACTAAATCATCCACTTTTCTTCTTGTCCATCCTAAACTTCTCCTGCACCACCTATCTCAATATTTGTACATGCGTCACTCCTCCACATCGGGGTCACTGTACGATTAAGACGACAACTTCCTAGCGATGTAGCGAGACTAGTCTACTGACTATATTTCCGTAGGTACTATTTAGAAGTGTCTTTAATGAGGATGGTTTACGTAAGATATGCTTGAGCACGGCAACTCCATCTTCCAAAGCAGCAGGGCCTAATCGTGAGAGATGCAAGACACTCGGTTGCATTGTACTCAAAGGCGATTGGTGTCTTCGCAAAAACATACAATAGATAACTTACCTAATCCATTAATTGCACTCTTCGAACGAAAAACAAAGGATGGTACGAAATGCTTCATAGTGGGCGCATTACCGAACGCATCCCGAAATCAATCCTCATGTTTGTTTCTGGGCATCGAGACAGATTCTCAAGCGGATTTCTAGACTAAACCATACAATATCAGGAAGATATAGAAGCACTTAGTCAAAGGATGGAGAGGATAATGTGTGCTGGTTCGAACGACGGTCGCACACTAAGAGGAGATGATAGTGCCCCTAATGGTACTAGCGCCCTTCGAGCATGATCGATGTGGCGCTTGCTCCTTCCTCACATGTGCAGAAACAACAAATACTCTCGCAACGTCACTCGTAGTATGCAACCTCGAATACGAACTTATCTCCTAAGTGACATTGGTATGTGTCCCAATGAGCCTTGAAACGATGGCAATCATTTGTACCTCGGCACGACTAATGATATTTTACCTTTTGCGACATCTACAGTGGCGACTCGCGAATTTCACAAGATCTTTCCTCATACGCAGACCAGGAATATCATTTATTTCATATGATCATGATATAGCAAAAGTCCTCTACAAGGGCCTAACCGGAGTTCCTGTAAAATGAGGGATTACTTCTTGTCGCGTTTTCTTGGCATGACGCGTAGAGTAACAATTAGGCCATCGTCATCCATTACATTTCCGCTCCCACACCTTCATTGCCACGTCATGTCTGTAGTCAGTATATCATTTCGGTTGTTTCGGGGTCCGACTTAGGTTCAACTCGACACTATATTTAGGTCATCATGTCCGTTGCTAGAGTCTTTCGCTCAGTGTGCTCCACACGCTTTTCTTCTTACCCCACAAAACATTCAGTTTTTAAGATATCTCCACGCTTTACGATACATAGTCAAAGGCAATTCTCAGTTACACCTAGCTTCAACATGCCTGAACAACTAAAGCACAACGAGGTCGACTCGCAAACCGACCCTTCAGTTGCGAAGCAGTATGACAATGAGACGCCCAAGGAGCAACAGATTAAGGACCTATTCAACATGATAGACGGAAAGAAAATTGGAATGCTGAACACGTACCGCAATGGCGTCGGTAAGCTCAACCCTTCTTGATAGCAACCATCATCCAATTTGTGTACCTTTTCTCATCCATGGAGCGTGGCACCCGGGCTGACTATCCATGTTCCAGGCCCCGTTGGTCGCTCAATGGCTGTCGGCAAGCGCTCCGGCCCCGATATCCTTTTTATAGCCAATGCGCACTCGAAGAAGTTCTCCGACCTCGAACAGAACAAAGAAGTACAAGTCACCTTCCAAGACAGCAAGACACAAGACTGGATCTCCATCTCCGGAACCGCGACCACAATCTCAAACACCGACCCGCGCATTAAGGAGATTTACAGCCCCATGATAAGCGCGTGGTTTGGCGATTTGGGCGACGGAAAGCATGATGGGACCGCAGACGACCCGCGCATGACGTTGATCGAGGTTAAAGCTAAATATGTATCGTACTATCTCACTCAAGTTGGCTTGTTGGGGTATGTCAAGGAGGTTGGAGTAGCAGCTGTGACAGGCAAGGTTGCCGAGACTGGGGTGTTGAGAGAGTTGAATGAGCAGGATATGGAGCAAGCGAGGAAATTGGAGTAAGTTGAGATCTCTTGAGTTGTGTATGAATGCTACACGGTACTAGCGATGTACATAGGCGTCACTTGAAGTTTTAGATGCGTAATAAAAAACATCAAGCATAAGATGAACGGCGGTCAAATGGTTGCTGGACGTCTATCGGTCTTGGCCATTCCTCTAGCATCTATACTGTGTGTACCTACATAAATCTATTGACACCGTGGGAATAGAGAATAACCTCTATATACCCCTTACATCTTCCATCAATGTGGTGATGATGGCCTCTGTGGTCTATAACCACATCCATAAAGATGACTCCTAGGTTGATTCAGATAGTCTTTATTGAAACAAATCTTTGAACACCTAGTATTGTTTTGCCTCTAATCTGGTGTAGTCTTCGAAATGGAATGTAATCATGGTATCTCTTCAATACCTGTAACAGCTTTCGTTTGCGTTGCGTTCTCCCTCTCCCTCTTCTGCCTGCTCATAGCGTACACAATCCTTCTCAGGCGATTAATGCTTCCCAGTGGCCGATGCTCCTCCAAGGCGTCCCAAGGGCTCAATCTCATCCGGTCTTCCCAGAACACTCTACGTTCCGGTGTCAAGGATACCTGTGGAGCAAACTCGACAGTCGAAATTGTTTGGTAAGGTGCCGTAACCTCGTCCCAGACCACTGAGCCGTCTTCAGTCGGATGGTGATCTGGCGCAGTGCCAAGCTGGATCTTTGCTTTATCAGTAACCCGATATGGGAGGTAGCAAAGGTGATATCCTACCCTGAATTCGTACTTCGCCCCGTTTGTCGCAAAGTACTCCGCAAGCCACTCCCTCAACACCTCTCTGCTCTCCCCATTCTTCACCTTCTCGCTCCTCGCCTTCATCCCATCCAGCACAGGGAACAGCCCCATATGTCCATACCACTCGCCAAACCGAAAAGCGCTTTGCGTATAAAAACTCATATTAAGCATATTTGTATTCGGCAGCATAAACGGCGCTACCTGCTTGAGGCCGTCCGTTCTCAGCCTAGTAGCAGCAGCAAGTTTCGTAGGACTATCGAAGTATTTTTCCCGCATCTCCATGACATCCAGGCACGTGTCGATATCCGTAAGTTCGATGCTCGGCGCGTTATTGAAGAAGAAATCCTGCGTGTTGCTGTTCGGATCCGAGCCCTCTACCCGCTTTCCAGCAACGTTGAAAACTCTCATCGATAAGCCGCGAGGTCCGGGGTCTTGGTCCGCTTGTAGGAAGACTGGTTCATTCGCATAGCGTGCCGCGATATCGTACGTTTTCCCTGGTTCGCGGAACATGCCCTGTTGCAAGTGTTTTGGTAAATCCGGCAGCACAGTCAACTTTCCTTTTACGATGCCCTGGGTTTTGACATGGGTGGCGCGGAAGCAATGACGATGCTGGTCAAAGTTGTGTTGCTGCATCTTGTTCATTGTTTCGCCGATCTTGCGGGCTGTCTCTTCTTCGCCTGGTCTAGGTGTTTCGACGCCGTCCGCATCCCATCTGAGGTAGGCATCATTTGGAGGAGCGCTCGAGAGGGCGCGTCTCACGGTGTTGTACGCTTCCGTTAAGGACATGATGAAGATGTTCACATTCCTAGTTTTAGATCCCAGCGTCGATCAGGAAGACTTTTGAGTTGTGATAGTCGTATACGTCATGTCCACATCACGCAAAGGATGATTTGGAATTAATTCTGATCGTCAAGTACCGACAAGAATTTCAAAATGTAGACTTCGGAGCGAGGACATACCAAGGACCAATCAGGATGCTCATATTTCCACAAAGACACGAAGGGTAAGGGTGGTGTACTTCACAAAGGTTATCGTGAGCGCTAACCCCTTTCAGTTAGTGCATAGTCTGGAAATAGGAACCCCCACGTAGCAGCTCCTGCTCCGGTCGGACCTAATTGTATCGATGATATTTGTTCTCTAGTATTCCGTCAGCGCTAGTGCTGCTATTACGCCATGTAATCTTCCATATGGTTGACCACTGCGCTCAGACCTCTGCATATCGTCTTGCAATGGAGAAAGAAAGGCGATGAACCCAACCACGAGGTATGATGTTGGGATTGAGTTATATTTTACAAGCCTTGCCATCCATCTGATCAAAGCCTTCATATCAAAGTACGCCACCTATCCGCTCCAACACATGACGATTCATGTTGCAATCTATTCACACAAGCCCAAACCGTAGAACCCATATCCACAAAGTTTTGGAAAAAGCCATTTCATCCCTAGGCCATAAAGATCAATCAATCAGCACCACCATACATTCCTCTTCCAATAAAGCGTACTCGAGAACAGATGCATCTAAACGTATCATGCATAAACACCTAGTCCAAGGCCCAGCCAGCCAGTCCAGTCCATTGCTCAGCTAACGAGAGGTTGAAAATCCCGCTATTCGAGCTTCGAGACAGCGACAGCTTAACGGGTAGGTATAACGTCATGTATGAATGCACCCATAAGAACGTAATTACAACCAATGTCCACAGCTATATACTCCTTAATCCCAAAGCTCCACCGGCGATGCTCGCCAGATATCCAATCTCTCATTTCCCCAAATTTAACTAAAAAAAAAAAAAAGGACTATTGAAGTCCTCCACCATCACCAGACCACTGAAACTCATGCGGCTCAAAAGTTGGGAACGTAAATGGAGGGATGACGACGTTTCCGGGCCCCATCTGCGCGCTACCGAAGAGTTTATCCCATTCGTTCTGCCGATCAGATGTCAGTATTATCCTATTCAGTTTGATCCAGCATGTACGCAGAGAAGATAGGTACGTACCCAATCGATATCATTAATCATTGCATCCGTCGGACTCGTGTTCGTCCCGGCCGTCACACCCTGTGACGGTAGCGGTGCAGCCGCACTCGTCCCAGCCCTCTCTGCCCCAGAAGTCGTGTATACAGGCGGGATGGGAGAGGGCGTAGGATTCGACGGCGCAAAGCCCCCGAAGCTATACGGCTCAGGATTCGAGACAGGCGGCAATTGGCTCAGATCCTGCGCACTCATGTCAACCGAGACCCAGTCGACCTGCGGAATAGCGCCCAAAGGACCCTTAGGAGGCAAAGAGGGAGGGTTAAATGTTCGTTGTGGCTGCTCAGGCGGGGGGTTAGAGTACTGGCTGTACGGGCTGTTACTCGGGGCGTACCCGTTACTCGCGGGCGTAACGGAACCTGTATGGTCGCGATCTTCAAGGTGGAGGTTGGCGTGGTGCTGAAAGGGGGAACCGTTTGGCCATGCGTGAGAGCTGGTTTTGGGCCGGGGGCCTACGTGCGGCATGTCGCTAGGAGCCCGGACTCTCCGGAGACTCGCGTACGAGCCTGTTCTCTCGACCAGTTCGCTCAATAGGAAGCGAATTTTCTCGTTTTCGCTTAGGCTGGCGGGGAGCTCGAAGGTGTAGTCGAGACAACGCCATATACGCGCTGAAAGCGCGGCGTCGACACGCGTGACATACATTTCTGAGAGTAGGAGCATGGCGGAGTGGTACTGGTGCAGAGCGCCAACGTACCAGCTCCACTGCGAGAGCGCAGGCTGCTGGTCGATGTTCATGCTATGCTCGACGATCATAATGCAACTCGAAATCATGATCTGGCGGAGGCGCTCGGGCATCTTGCGCTTGTCGGACGAGGCGAAAGGGTGTAGGGTGGCGAGGTATAAACGGGAGGAGAGCATGCCGTACATTTCCATGGCGACAGCATGTAGGGGATTCGCGCGACTCATCATGGGTAGGTAGGCTTTCTCCATGGCTGCGCGGAAAGACTGTATGCGGCCTAAGAGGCCGGTGAGCGTCATTTTCTTCTCGCCTGGCTCAGCTTTTCTTTGGAGCTTTGGTCGCTCGACCCATATCATGCGGTACATCTCGAAGCATTCTGATCGCATACGAGTGATGGTCATATGCGTGAAAGACTTGCTGTCTTGTGTGATGTTGTCGCCGCGCTGAGCTGCACGCTCGAGTTCGTCGTCATCGACATTCAGAGGAAAGCGAGTATCATATTCATCGCGGCGAATTTGTGGACGCGGACCTGTGGCTTCGCAGGTTCGGAGATCGAGGAAGCAGATTTGATACCAGATGAGACGGCGGATTTGAATTTCAACCGGATTGGAGGAGTAGGTTGAGGGGTCACGGTGCAGGCCCATGCACTCAGCAAGGCGAATGACGGCTCCGGTCAGGGCAGAGTGAGCTCGTGAGACCTCTGCTCGACAGAGTGCCAGCTATAGACTTAGTCAGATATTGTTCAGCACCTTAAATTCACTTCAACGATATGGTAAAGATATGAAAAGTTGTGGAGCTCCAGATTGGAAGACTCACCAAGTACATGACAATAGCCTGCAGCGTCTCCAGCTTGGTCGTCCTCAGGAAGTTAGCTCTGGCCAGCGCGGATTCCGAACCCAATCTAAAATTATCGACCAAGCCCTGCTTCTCCGCCGCAAACTCGTTCAAGCATCTGTCCGTAGGTAAAGAAACCACCGAGCTCAGCAGCGCTGCGAAGAGGACCGCTTGAAATGACCGCGGCGGCTCGATGCCGGCGGCAATATTCTTCCAAAATGCATCGTACTTGCGTTCGAACGACGGGCGATGGACGGTCCGGACGATGGGATGCACGGCTTCCCAGTAGTGTGCTATGAGCTTGTCGACGAGGACTTTGTTCGGGAGATAGGTCATTAACGACGTCTTTTCGACGCCCGGAGCAAAATAGAAGCTGGAAGAAGGGGCCAGGAAATCGCTGGACGGACTCATCCAGGAATCTGGCGATTGGCCGGCGTAGGGATTCAACGATTGGTCCACATCCGGCACCAGTTTGAGCGCTTCGTTTAGTTCTTCAGATAGCCTGGGGCGAACTAGGCCGCCTACTCTTTCTGTTATCCTGAGCTTGCCCATGGCGATGCCGAGGTCGACGACATCGTCGTTACCCTCGTCTTCGTAGTAGGTTGCGTGCTCTGTCGCAATATCGATGAATTCGAGGTCCTTGGCATCTTCTTCGTCTTCCTCGTCACTATGGCCGGGCTCCTGTCCCGGTAGTCTGGGTGCCTCGAATAGTGGTTTCCCCGAGCTAGGGGTGGTCCTCCGTGCGACGTCGTCTTCAAGAGTCTTCTCCAGCAAACCCATCTTTTCCTTCACCTCGGCCAATTTCGCCTGGGCCTCCGGATCCAGGGCAGGCGCAATGAAGACGCAAGGACGCGAAAAGCGAGTGCAATTCGTGCATGGTTGCTGTTTGTCGCACTTGAGTTTGCGACGGCGGCATTCTAGGCAGCTGGTAATCAGTCGGTTGCGGCGCCGAATACGAGAATGCTCCTTGTGCTTCTTGTCGAATGTTATGAAAGGCGAAGCGGCGGAAGAGGCCTCTTGAGGAGGCGATCCGGTGGGAAGGGGGCCAGACATGTCAAGAACGCCCGTATCGCCTCAGCTACGCACGAAGAGAATGCGGGGGTGGCAGTCTTACGGACGTATGTAGCGTCTTACGCACGAGAGTAGGTAATCAACGAGGCTGCAAATCTGACGTTTCCGGGAGCGATGTCAGTATATATGAGAGTGTTCCGCCCCAGTAATGTTATCCTCAGCATCGGATGTAGGATTATGCAGGTTCCAAGACAGCCCCCAACGGCAAGTAGTCGAAGCTGCGAAATCTCTTACGATGTGATGCCGGATCTACACTAGGATGCGCAGCGCCTTGCCCTCACAACGTACGTCCGTGAGTGGGATATTGCCGGTGCTCGTCTCGACTACCGTGACGGTTGGATCCCGCTCAGACTCCTTTCATGTCCCTGGTCGCCTACTCGCGTAGCGTGTAGCGCCCAGCCCCTAGACGGCACCGCGCTCTATGAATCCTAGGGGCCGTCCTTGGGGATTGGATTGTAGTCGTGCACAATACGAGGCCCGTCAGACGGGTATACTTTGTCAGCTGCATGCTAACTCGTAAGCTAGAAAGTCGCTGCCGCTGACTGATGTGATCGCGTTGTGGTGTCTCGCTCTCGACGCACTTTCAGCTTCAACGATTGTGACGGCGATGTCTACGGGTACGCATACCGATGGATACCCGATGCACTGTGTAACGGCTCCTGCGACCAGGGTGATGCCTGGGCACGTCGAAGTCTAAGGAGCCTCTAAGATGTCGGCGACGACGACGACGACTCAGTGCGCGACCCTGTATATAGTAATCATAACTTGCCACATGCGGATAATATAAGCGAAAACGTTCCTTCGACATAGAGCATGGTTAGAGGACGCTGTTAAGTTTATTAAACTCCCTGCTTGTTTGTGTAAACGATCTAGCCAATGACTTCGGTGCTAACCTAGAATGTAGGCGCGGAAGCAAGTAGCCGTATACTTGAGCGCATAGTCACGCCGCGAATTCGCCTTCGAAAACGCCTATGCTAGTACTGTTCACAGGAAAAACTGACCAGGTGGCCATTCAGATTGGGCCCGCGTACAAGGCGTACTCGTCCAGCAGGGTTGCGGCTCGGATTCCGCATCGCCCTCGCCCCGCAATATCCACTCAGCCCCAACCTGTTACTTTGTTTAATGTCTCGTCGGAGTACCTTTTTCGGTAGCAAATCTAAACAACGTCTCTACCGCAAGCTTATCTAAAGTTAGATATGCAGCCCTATGTAAGCACCTAATATTCAACCTTATTCTTACCCGGATCCTGAATCCTGAACGCGCGTTTCAGCTCTTGGCCACATTGTTGACTATAACCGCGATTGAAGAAAGACTGTTGGCGTCATCGGATACAAGATCATCAGCTTTGCACTGCTGTGTACGCTTTGTAATTGTACAGTTCGTCTATATGACTACAATGTAGGGTATACTAATCTCGACATCTCATCGAATACTTGGCAAATGTCCGGAATTTTCGGCTGCAGTCATCTCATATGTAACGCCCGTGGGGATCTACTCTGTCCATGAACTCCATCGACTTCTCATACCTGCATCGCGGTTAGCCAACGGATGTAACGTGAAGCTAGGACGAGGCCTTACATAGTGAATACGATGCCCCCACTCAAGATGAGTCGTCCTAAACGAGGGAGGGCACCAGACCAGAAAGTGAGCACACCTTCTTCTTTGAAGATTTGTGCTGCGCAGTGGAAACTATTCTTGTACACGCTGCGCGCTTCGATCGATTGCATTCTGGTACCTAATTTCAGCAAATTTTAGGCCACCATAGAAGGAATACGAACCGGGTCTTGACTGTGTCTATGGGCATCGTTGTGTACACGGTGATGACACCAGCGAGACCTCCCAGGCCGAATGTGCTCGCCGCCCCCAATTTCTCTCCAGGGGCAACATATGATTGTGCCATTTGTTTGAGAGCAGTGTAGCTAGAGAATCGTACTGCTGAGTTGGCAGCCTGCCGTGCGGTTGTAGGTACGAAGCCTTGGAAGAAGCCGCGTATGCCTTTCTCTTGTGCTATTATCCTCGAGCCGTGAAGGAAGCCGCGCATGCGAGGGTTGGCTGCTTTACGGTCGTCGATCAACTGCGTCTTGATGCTTTCGAACGGGGTCACGGCCAGCAGCGACTCGGTAGCTCCAGCGCCGAAACCTGCGATCACGGTGGCGGGACCTGAGACCTTGCCCTCGGCATCTGCAAGGAGTGACTTGTACATGTCGAAGGCGACAAAGCCTGTGGCGCGTCAGATGGATGTCTCAATTGCTCCGCGCAGTGTTTACGTACGTATCCCCGCCTTCAGTGAATTCCCAATAATGAGTGTCGTGCACCCGGCGTACCATTGCTTGCCGAACGGGGGCCATGGAAGTTTCTTTCCATCTGGTAACCGCCGATTGAGTTGCGACCGTGTTTTAGCGACTATATCTCCGGTTAGGAAATGTTCAATGAGAGAGGAAATGGACGGCGCTGTCGCATACATTCGGCGGGGTAGGTTATTGCTGTGATTGTCAGCGAGAGCTAGTGTAGCAAGTGGAATCAATAAGTACAAATTTCTACAGCGCCTGCTGTCGCGCCCGCAATGATTGAACGCAGAGCGCTCGGCTGCCAGAGCTAAGTATTCGTTCATGACGTCGTTAAGGACGCGGAATACCTTCTTCTTCTCCGACGGCGCAGCGGCCATGGTCATGAGGCCTCAAAGGCTCACTTGGTTCTCTGTGTGCTGTGCAGGATAAATAGCGTAGGATTAAAGCGTTCGTCAGGTATCGTGTACTTCTTTGGCAGGCGCGTCGCAACTAGAAACCCAAGGTAGGAATGGCTCGAGAGGTTTTGCAAGAATCGAGTAATTTACGAAGGCACCGAGAAGACGTACAAGGCCTTCGAAGGGGAGAAAAAGCTTCCGCTTCAATTGAGTAGTGAATTGAGCCGATAGCGGCAGCGGCAGAGGTGACTCTCGCGGAGCTTCCCCGCCAAGACGTGGTCTATGCGCCGAAAAGTTCCAAAGCTTGGGAAACATCATTGCACCGCATCCGTCTCCCAATCCACAGCTCTATCTCACTTGGATACTGTCTCTCCATCCATCATGCTTGCCCTCAGGAATATTGCCCGCTCAGCTCCGCGGTCTGCCGCCCGTCTTTCTTCAAAAGCGCTCCGCCCGCAGTCGTCCCTTTTCAGACCGGTCGCTACTCTGCCGTCATGGGCACCCGCGGTCCCGCGTCTCACAGCTTCCTTTCACATCTCGACAGCCCGGAGACAGGAATCAGATGGTTCGCATACAACAATCACCGTTGCTATTTTAGCTAACAAATTGTAGTCAAGGAAGAGCTCGTCGCGAAGCTGCAGAATGAGATCACGATGGAGGAAGACCTAAAGGAAGACGAGGACCTCTCCGCCAACATCAAGGAATACCTCGAGAACAGTGCCTTCGAGGTACGCACATCCCCACTCCCCTCGCAACATCGAAACTAATTTGCCATCCCCAGCTCGAAGACAAGCCCGGCCACCAAGAAGTAACTCTCACCCGCACCTTTGGCGACGAGAAGATCCGCGTCACCTTCACCACCGCCGACCTGAACAACAGTATCGCGAACGAAGACCATGACAGCGCCATGTACGACGGCGAAGTTGACGACGTGCTGGACGGCCAATCCGGCGGCGCCAACACCAAAGGCGCCATCAACCAGGGCAACACCCGCGATGGCAACATCCGCGTAGCCCCCGAGGACCGCGTCGCACCCGCCGACCGCGAGGAGCTCGACGATGAGTACGATGACGATGCCTCGCAGGGCTTCCCCGCGCACGCCAGCATCCGCATCGAGCGTAAAGGCAAGGGTGCCCTCGCCATCGAAGCCACCGCCCAAGACGGTGACTTCCTCATCGAAGATCTGTGGTACTTCTCCAGCGCCGAACTAGCGGACCCTGCGACAGCAGAGAAGGACTGGGCCCGCCGCACCTTGTACACGGGCCCGCCGTTCAACAACCTGGACGAGGACCTGCAGGTGCTGCTTGAGCGCTATCTCGAGGAGCGCGGCATCAACACGCGGATGGCGCTGTTCATCCCCGACTACATCGACCACAAGGAGCAGAAGGAGTACATTCGGTGGTTGGAGAGTAAGTTTTTTTTCGTGCCTCAAGTCCTGGACTATACGGTCTCTAACGTGTGTCTATCTAGGCGTCAAGACGTTCGTCGAGTAAGCTCCGCGCTTCCCTCCTGATTCTCCGGTAATGATGGGCTCGCTTCTCCTCTTGTATTATCTTCCATACTCCACCTTGTAGTTCCGGGGTCGCGGCGTCCAGGCCATGTAAAATAAGTGTTTTGTCTCGAAGGAAGCGTGCATGTTTTGACAGAATGGGCGACAAAGTAAGATAAAGTAAGATAGGATAAGATACCTCGAATAAGTAAAAAGCGCCTGAGGGCGTGATTCCACTCAGTGTCTATGTTTAAGATGCAACTGATATGCTACTACCTCGTCCGCCGTCACATCGAACGCAACAAGAAGAGAATGTACCCACGCACATGGCAAGGAGAATACAAGCGAACATGAATCTTGATAAGATATGCTTAACCGCCCAACTGACGGAGCGCTTGCTCTCTCGGCGCGCTTTTCATACAACTTCCAAAGCCCCCACAATTGGTATGCGAGTATGTACACAGTAAACGGACGCCCGTCGACGCCATCTACTCTTTCCCCCCAACAAAGCCCTCTCCCCCTCACTGCATGACATGTACACCATTTTCCTTTAATCCGGTGGTCCCCAGCATAGGCCGTGACAGGCAAGAGAAAAAAGGCATCAAGCCCGACCAAGCGGGCGACGTGACGTTAGACTACAAGGAAAGCTCCGGTCCTGAACATGGACATCTTGATGGACGGAGGCACAAAGACTTGGTCAGATACTGTTTTGGACCAAAAGGTAATGTAAATAAGAAGTAGATAAGGAGATTAAACAAGAAGAGATCGCGTAAAGGGTATCTTGTATGTTTCATTTCAGGCAAAGGATGCATAAGCCGGAACGGAAAGGTGGGAGGGGTTGGTGACAAGCGGCCAGTGCGATGGCACTTCAGTCGGGTTCGACGCCCTCTTCGATCTTGGGAGGTATATCGACTGCAGGTCCGGGGATGTGGCCCTGCGAGGCGGCGACTTCCAGTCGGGCAACTTTCGCTGCGTGAGAATCGTGTTTGGAGCTGTCGTTGCTTGGTTGCGCCAGGGTGGAGGGGATGGAGGGCTGTTGACCGGTTTCCGGGATGATGTTCGGCAGGACGGTCTGCGTGTGCCGCGGTGAGACGCTCTTCTTACTCTTGTCCGATTGCGCGGACGAGGTTCGGGGCGAGACACGGCCTTGCTGCTCCTTCGTTAGCAACAAATTCCATCTCATGGGTTCGTCGGCGGAAAATGTTAGCTTACCTGCTTCGCCCACCGCAAGCCGCAAGAATTGCACAGATCTCTGTTCCCGGACGGCCCACGTCTCCACTCTGGCGTCGCCCTGGTGTGGCAATTCGCACAGTCCTTCTGCAACTGCCCCGCACCCTTTCTCCGTTTTCGTTTCTTCTTGGCCGCCAACAGGGACTGCACTTCTTCTGCAAGGAATCTGTTGCGCTTCTCCATTTGGCGGAGTTCGTACTGCCAGCTTGTACTTCTCGTTGTTTTGAGTTCATCAAAGACGTTGTCTTCCGAGGCGAGCGAGTCGTCTTGGTGACCGATTTGAAGGCCACTCGAACCCGCAAATGTGACAGCTTGTTCTTCTGTACTCATGTAACGATGATCTGAGGATATTGTCTGCGGAGTAGCACTCCCTGAAATCGATCCTTGCTGCTGCGCCATGCCCATATTGGTAGACATCGATGACGCCTGCGACTCGTTGGTAGAATTATTCTTGGTTTGATATAAGGACGGTCGTTGTGCAGCGCTGTTTCTCAAATGTTTGAGCAAACGCGTCTGTGCAACCAAAAAGGTAGGCTTGTGGCCTGCGGTGGCATCGCCAGGATAGATGGTGGTGAAAGCCTGCAACACCTGACCTCGCTTGTTGATAACCTCGTGTTTGACCTCGCCTTTCCTTCCGGTCCGCGCCAATTCCAGAATCCTGCCAAACGGCTGCTTCGAATCTGGTCGCATCAGCGCTTGGATGCTGGTGCCTACGAGATCTTCGGGCTGCCTGTCAAGTAGTGAGCGCACGTTGGCCGCGACGAATAGGAACATGCCCGATGTCGACATTTTCGTCCATATTTCATTGTCACCGATCCCCCCGGAATCGCGTAAGACTGTCTTGCTGAGTGTATACACCGGACGTTCACGCCCGACAAGGATGATGCATTTGCGTCCTTTGCCTTGCTCCGTGTGTAAGGAGCCATGGCCCTCAAACCACATGTACCCGCTCTTCTTTCGTCTTATTCTGAACACCACATTGACAGAGGCGCCACTGGTTGTTTCTTTGAGTTCTCTGGTAACCGGCACAATGTCACTAGGGTGGCATACAGAGGAAAGGGCGGTGCCGACAAGCTCGCTCGGATCATACTCTAGCACCGCGTTGCTAGAGGGGGATAGGTAGAGGAACAAGCCTTTAAGCGACAGCACATGGACCACATCATCGGTGTTCTCCAACAAGATCTTGTCCCATAGCCGTCGTGTTATCTCCGAGTCTCCGGCGGATCCGTAAGCGGCCAAAACATTGGAGACCTCGTCCTTTGTGATGGTGTTTCCTTGTTGCTCAGGCGATATTTTGTGGTCGGTAAAGACGTAGCTCGGCATGGACATGCCACGCTGATAATTGACCCGATAGGACCCGTCTGGATTCTTGTTGGTCATGGAGCCTGGTTGCTCGACAAGATCGACCTGGAAGCCCACAAAGAACTTGACATCACCCCCAGGTTCCCAAGCGATCGGAATCATGGTCAACAGGTTCATGAATGGCTGGCCACCGCGCCTGTAGTTGATCAGACTGATCTGGGCTTCGGCGCGGTCGGTGATGGTATTCTTGAGATATAAAATAGAATCGTCATCCACGTATGTCCGCTTGATGCCCGGCTCGACTTTGCCATCCGGCGATTGAAGGAAACGACAGTTCCTACCGAGAATCATATGCTTACTATAGCCGGTGAGGCGCTCGAAATTCTCTGAGCAATACACGATTGGTATGTCGTCCATCTCGGCATCGCACACGACGAAGGCGCAAGACAGGTCGACGGAGCCAATGTCAATCTGGGGGTTAGGCCTAGTTGCAACGCGCATCAGCACGCCTAACATGTCAAAGCCGGTGGAAGAATAGGCATTTTTAAACTGTGTCTTCATGTGAGGATTATTGTTCTTGGTTGACGGAAATCCTCCCGCTGTTGCTTGCCACGGGAAGTTCATACTGGCAAAGGACGCCTCTCGATACCCCTCTTGGGGTATTTGATGCGCCGGGGAGAGCGCAACTGGTTGCTGGTTTTGCAGGGAGGCATGGCTTAGTTCTTGTGCTTTACTATTGTGTGAGGGCGTTCGACTCTCGCTCAGCTGCTGTGATTCGGCGAGTACGTTGTTCTGGTCTGAACCACTTGTTCTCGTGGGCATGCTAGAGCGCGCATTCGGTGTAATGCTCGACGAGGAATCACTTCTATATTGGTCCCGAGACGGCACACTGCTGTCTTGGGGGGTGGAAGTCTGCGTACCGAAATCCTGAGCGACGGGAGAGTTCATCATGGCGGGACCAAAGGCGGTGTTGGGAAACATGTTCATGTCGTTTGGCATCATGGCCAGCGCATCGTTCATGTCCAGCGACATGGGCACGGCACCAGGGTACGGGCTCAAGTCCATGTCCAACGAGCCGTTGTGCTGGAGGGGCGAGGCATAAGCGGAGCCGCCGTTCGCGACGGTGGAGAAGGGCGAGTTCGCATTTTGGGCGGAAAACTGCGTGTTGACGGCGAGGTCGGTGGCGGGTATGCGGTCGTTTGGCAGCTCGCCCGTGGTGCGCGGGAAATTGGCGGTGGGCAGGACGCCGTCCATGCCTGTGGCTGTCATGTCGAATTGGAAGTCGTCCATGGAGCTGCTGCCGGGGCCGCCAAAGTTCATGGACGAGAAGCGGCGCGAGTCGGGGCTGTTGATGCCCACCTGGCCGGTCTGGTAGACGGGCATGCTGCGGCGGCGGTTCGCCTTGTCGTTGGACGAGACGATGTCGTCGAGCGACTGGGTCTGGCCCACGGCGAAGGCCTGGGTGAAGTCGTCGCCCGCCATGGCCATGATGGGGTTCGCATTGCTTTGTTGCGAAAAGGTCCCCCGCGGCTGCGGGTAGGAGTACCCGCTCATGCTCGCAGACGGGCAGGCTCGAACGGATGAGTCGACTTGGGCGGGGAGAGCATCGGTTCGCTGCAGGCGCGGCGGCCGGCGACTGAGGACCTTGGGGTGGGTGGATGGGTGGATGGGTGGTGGGGAGCAGGAGGGCCGGCAACAACGCCTGGGGGTGGAAAAGGCGAAGGAACGGTGGTGTGTCGGCCGGGCACTGGATGCAGCTAGGCGCGTGGCCACACACACACACGCACGCACGCACACAGACTATGAGATGGGGCACTTGGATTCAGCCTCTGCAGCAAGCGCGGCGGACGGCGGCGAGCGAGGGATCTCAGCAAAGGACACTAAGGTAGCGACAAAAAGACGCACACAGCGAGTCTCAGCGGGCGCCGCGGCGGCAACACATCAGCAGCGCAGCAGCAGCCGGGGCGCCGGGGTCAGAGGTCAGACCTGCAGTGGCCGAGTGGGGACGCATGGCATTTTGCGGATTTGCATGCGACCGACAGCGGGTGCGGCATGCAGGGCACGGCAGGGTGTACGAGGACCCCGGAGCCTCACACGGCGCGTCAATTCTGCTACCGGATGCGACTTGTTTCGTGTAGCCTGGCGCTGGCGACGGGGGGGGAAGGGTGGCGCGGCGACAGCTCCCAACGGGCGGCGCTGGAGCGGTGATGCCTATGGCCGTTCCAGCTGGGCCACACAAGCACAAGCAGCAGCCACAACCAAGCGACCAAGCGACCAAGCGACCCCTGTTGTTCTGTTGTGCTGCTGCGTGCGCGCCCCGGAGCCTGCTCGGCGGCACTTTCCGCGTGCGACCGCGCCAAGCATCGCGTCCCGACTTTTTGGCAGGCCCGCCGTGGACAGCATCGAACAGTCCATCCAGCAGCAGCATGATAATACGACATGTAGCTCGCGCGGGTACGAGCAGTCCATCAAGAAGTCGAGATGCATGCTAATTGACACGTCCAGGCCGCCGCGCCCTCGCGCAGTCCTCCTCCACACCCGTCAGGCGATTTCTGTCCACACACGTCGACTCCATTGAAGCCTCCGCCGACAACAGCTTCAAGCAGCTGCACTCGCTCGAGGCCCAGCTCAACGCCAATGCCCAAGCCCCCAGACCGGTCCCCTCGCTGGACCCCGAGTCCGCCGCAACAGAGCCTGCTCCCGCCCAGCTCACCGAGTCCGTCGCAGAGCAGTACTACCGATACAAGCAGCAGCGTCAGTCGCACCTTCCTTTCCCCTTCTCTCTCTCTCTCTCTCTCTCTCTCTCTCTCTCTCTCTCTCTCTTCTCCTCCTCCCTCACAAGCTCGCTCTGACACACCGCAGAGGCCCAGATTGGCAAGCTAGGCTCAGACATCGCGCCGCACTACCAGCCACATACCCTGCTCAGCAATCCCCCTTCTCCCGCCGACGTGACCCTCGAGCTCCTCCTTGCCTCCGAAGCCCACCAGGGCCACGCCACGTCGCTCTGGAACCCCGCCAACGCCCGCTACATCCACGGCATAAGACAGGGCGTGCACATCATCGCCCTCGAGGCAACCGCCGCCCATCTGCGCCGTGCCGCCAAAGTGGTTCAGGAGGTGTCCAAAAGAGGCGGCATTGTGCTCTTCGTTGGAACGCGCGACGGGCAGGACCGCGCCGTGGTGAGGGCCGCTGAGCTAGCCAAGGGGTACCACCTGTTCGAGCGCTGGATCCCCGGGAGCATCACGAACGGCCAGCAGATCCTGGGGCGATGTCGCACCAAGGTCGTCAACGAGAAGGACGAGGACGTCTCTGGTTTCGAGGAGCAGCTGTATGATAGGCCGGTGCTGCGGCCGGATCTGGTCGTGTGCCTGAATCCCTTGGAGAACTATGTGCTGCTGCACGAGTGTGCGCTGAACAACATCCCCACGGTTGGTGTCATCGACACCAACGCGGATCCGACATGGGTCACGTACCCTATCCCCGCGAACGACGACAGGTATGTAGCTTCCCATTCGCAAACCATGTCGATCTTCCGCTGACTTTGCCTAGTCTCCGCTGCATCCAGGTCATAGCCGGCGTGCTCGGCCGTGCCGGTGAAGCAGGCCAAAAGGAGCGTCTTGCGCTCGCTGAAAGAGGCCAGATCACGTACCGTCCAGCCAAAAACTTGCGCCTGCCCGAAGACCTCGAAGACCCCTCCGCCGAAGAATCTTCAGAACTCAACGAAGAGATTGCGCGCAACCTCGAGAAGAATGAGAGTCTGGAGGATGCAGACGAGCTAGAGGCCAACCTGGATGCCGCCAACAATCACGAGATTAGCGGCCGCGGCATCAAGAAGATCGACTAATCTCCTCATCCCGATAGATGCACGGGAGCAAATTGCCGAGGAATCAAATTATGTACGGTATCGTGTTGAACTGTTGGATGTAACTATATGTACCATAGGCACCGTAGGGACCCTACATTGATGCATGCTGATGCATGTAAGAGCATGGCTAGCGGCGTTGGTTCCCATCTACACCCACAAAAGAATTCGTATTTCAACCCGGAGCGCATCCCTTATTCTGCTTGCTTATGTCACTTTGCCTGATTTTCTGCTTATCCGTCTCACTGCACGCGAGACTCAACAGTTGCATTCCTCCCCGTGCCTGTCCCTCGCCACCCCTTCCCCAAACACATCGCTTTCGAGTATGCCACCCTCTTCCATGCCCATGTCCCGTCCTACCCTCATCTGCGATGCCATCTTCCTCTTTCTTCTCTTTTCTCCTCGCGTCCGAGCAATCTCCCCCTCGATGCAGGCTCCCAACCCCGCAACGACGTGCGCGCCTGCCCATCGCCTCAGCTGAACCCCACTGCATGCCTGCCACCTTCCATCTCACGTAACCACGTGCACATATCAGCCGGCCGAGCCTGCCTGTCCTCCTCCATGGACTAGATGTCTTTGGGTGGGCTGGGAAGCGGGCTGGCCGAAGTAGCTTTGCTCGATGAGGGTGACGCGGGAAAGAATGCATGATCAATAGAGAATATTTGTAACAATAGCTAGGTGAGGCTGGAGGTGGCGATCAGGGAATGGATTCAGGATTTTCTCGATGTATAAAGAAAGTGGTTTTGAATTAGTTGTCAGAATTCCGTATAACGGCCACGGATGAATGTGGGATTGAGATGTGTGGAAAATGAATTAGAAATTATTTGACAAAACATAAACAGTTTTGTCAGGAATATCAGGGAATCTTTCGGTTCTGTACCAGGTTCACACAAGTACGCATCACACGTGTGCTTTACTCGTCCGTCCAGTCAGAAAAGTCTTCCTCGGGAGACATACAACATATCCCGCAGAAACCTGTTCCCTCCCCGTGTTTACCCAACGTCGTAATGGACGTGACGAGAGAAGTTGCGGTTGGACGTAGTCGCTGCTCCGCTGAGAGCATCTGCTGAGCCCAGCTAAGCGCCCTGTTGTCCGATGCCATTCCTATCCTTTCCAGCTCTGCCATGAATTCCGACAAAGTAGCCATGTTTGAGCGGATATACACTTGCCGCGTTCCATGCTGTTCGAAAAACTCGTCCATGTACTGGGTCGTCTTGCCCTTTAAAACAACAATCATCTCCATAAAGACAATCCCCAGGCTCCATATGTCTGACGTTGTATTCCGAGGCTCTTGCAGAGCAACCTCGGGCGCGCAATATCTTGGAGTCATCCCATTCACCATGCTTATAGAGGTACTACCATCTGCATCTGTGAAGTCGAGAGATAAGCCAAAATCCACAAACAGGACATTGCCATTATGGACAAGGATGTTGTTTGGTTTGATATCCTTGTGTCGAATCCTCTGCTCATGCAGATACTCAAGTGCTCTGGCTAGGCAGCCAAAAAAGGTTCGCAGTTCCCGGTAATTAGATGCCTTGGTGCGGGCCAGATACTCTGATAGATTTTCATCTGCAACGGGAGACATGATCAAGCCGATAGATTTAGGATCCGTGTAGCTTCCCACGAACTTTACGATGTGGTCGTGCTTGAGACGCTTCAGAATTTCGATCTCGGCGATAAACTGCTTGATTACGTCTTTGCTTCGGCCCCTGAAGATGACGCGAGATACACGTTTCCTGGCGTACTCTCTGAAGCTGATTTGGCTGAGAATCCTGTCGACTTGGCCAAATGCGCCGCTGCCTAGGATGCTTTTTGTATCGAATGGGAGCGGGTCCCCTTGCTTGAAATAGCAATGCTGCCCATTTTCACCCCTTTCTAGGTCTAGTGACTGTGTTAACACGAGATTTTGAGCGTTGACAAAGGCAGATCGAGCACTTGGTTGTAAACATCCTGGCAAATTTCGTTCTGTAACAGGAAACCAGTAGTCGGAGAATCCAGCATCGATAAAGTCGTCGAGAAGGTCAGTATGACCAATTTTTCGAAGAACAATATACGTCCGTGGAAATTTGCCCCAGAGCGGATAGGCCTGTTTTAGAAGCCTCGATATTTCGGCAATTTCGAAGTCGGTATAAGACTCCCTGTGATCCTGACCATCCTGTAGAAAGCTGCTCAGTTGAGTCGCCAGAGCGCCCTGCAAAGTAGCATTTGTGTGCGATGGGAGGGAGGACCTCAGGAGCAACTTTTGCAACATGCGCATGGTTTCTAGTGTCTCTT
Organism: Kalmusia sp. IMI 367209; assembly: GCA_027946365.1. Classification (NCBI taxonomy): domain Eukaryota; kingdom Fungi; phylum Ascomycota; class Dothideomycetes; order Pleosporales; family Didymosphaeriaceae; genus Kalmusia; species Kalmusia sp. IMI 367209. Next base: position 404,915 of record JAPEUQ010000003.1, on the reverse strand, counting down.
CGTCATCTTTGCCGAGTTGCTCTTCTCGGCCGCGTAGTGCCCGTCCAAGCAGATCCTCGGCTTCTCTATAGTTCTTTTCTTCGTAGAGTAAAACACCTAGCCAGTGCTTAATTTTAAGAGTCTTTAAATGATCTGGTCCAAATGTTTCATCGCCCGCCCTCACTGCTTGACGTAGCACCTCCTCAGCACTGCTATGTTGATGCTGCTCGTAGAGTGATCTCCCAAGCCAGTACTTAGTTTCAATCGCGTGCTCGTAGTATTGCTTATCCTGTTCATACTTGTACAATGTATGGCGAAATATCTCCTCAGCTTTGCTATGCTGCATTTGTTGAAAAAGGGTTATCCCTAGCCAATATTTCGAGCTAATTGTGAAATGATTGTCTGGTCCAAATATTCTCTCAAAATCATACACTGCTCGGTGAAATGTCTCCTCAGCTTCACTATCCTTTTTTTGTGAATATAGAGTGAGACCTAGCCAGTATGCCACCTCAAACTTTTTTCGATGATCTGGTCCAAACTTTTTCTTATATCCATGCAATGCTTGGCGAAATATATCCTCAGCTTCACTATACTTTTCCATTGCATAGAGTGCTTTTCCTAGCCAGAAATTGGTCATAGCGGTGTTTGGATGGTTTGGTCCATGTTCATCCTCTTCATCGCGCACTACCTGGCGTAGCACCTCCACAGCTTCACTATAGTCCTGTCCCCCAACGAGCGCTTTTGCTAGCCAGTACTTAGCCACAATCGTGAGTGAATGGCTTGGTCCATATTCATCCTCAAGACCGCGCACTACTTGGCGTAGCACCTCTATTGCTTCATTATCATGCTCCTTACAGAGCGACTTCCCTAGCCAGAGCTTAGATCGAAGTGTGCACCCTGAGTCTGAACCGGAGATTTCCTCATGCGTACGCACTGCTTGACGAAATGCCTCTTTAGCTTCGCTGAATTTCTTTTCCTTATAAAGTAATTTCCCTAGTAAGAGCCTGGTCTCATAGTTGTCAGGACGATTTGATCTTTCCTCCCGGCTGCGCGGTATTTGTCTCCCCCCTTCAGTGCCCTGGTGCGCTTTGTATTCGATGGAAGGCTTTCTCAAACCAAACCTCCTTGAGGATGTATTGCCTGACATGTTCCTCTACAATTCCCCGTCCCCAGGAATGTTTGATTCTCCTCCTGTATTACGGCAGCCTGGTATAGAGACAAACGACAGAGCCAACGGGACTCCAACGGCGGAAGGGCGTTTTCGGTAGCGCTATTGCTGGTGCACTCGACAGTGCGCAGATCTATTCGTGGCTAGGAAGGCCAAAGGAGTTGGGTCTTGTACCGGAACTACAGTAGATCACACTAAGCAAGCGTACTGAGATCACACTAAGCAAGCGTACTGAGATCACACTAAGCAAGCGTACTGAGATCATGCTATATCATAACATCTCACCAAAGTCTTTGCGAAAAGTCTTGCAGCCCTTTTTCTCGGTTTTGGGCGTTTCTAGAAGAAGCTTGAGTCTAGCGGAACATTGGAGCCGTGAGTCTTTACTTTGAGCCAGGCTGTGGAAGAGCTGCTGGCGCAGTAGGCTGGGTCCTGTTCGGCGCTGGGAATATGTTCCTCCGAGAGTTTCAGCTTTCTGGTTGGTTCCTCGCTTTTCAGGTGTACACTAGGCGCGTAATACAAAACGAAGAGAGATATTTAGACGTCTACGAACAACATCGGATTGCGTCATAGCTACCATTAGAATGAAGCTAGTTCTGCTAGTAATCATATAATCTCTCTCTAAACTTGCCATCATCCCCGCGACGTAGCGTGTAGTGATTCTGTGAAGGTAGTGAGCGAAGAGGAAAGCCATTCACTCAACCTGCACTCAGATATGCGGTGTCGACTTAGTTATCTTTGGTACATGATATTAAAGTTACACTGTCGTAATGGTAGGGACCCAGAAAATCCTACACCACAACAGCCACATGACGTGACTTGGCATATATAGAAAGATCTCTACTAGCATGATAACCAACATTATCATACTTTTACGATTCTCTGAAAACAACAACACTTGCCCGCGTGAAAGGATCACCAATGCACAGCTAATTACTTCTCTTGATCTCTATCATGATTTAGGAAGAGGGCTCTACGAATGCAATAAGAATGCCATGCCACGATGCCCTCCCTTCGGGACCTTATTACCCCCATCCCATCCACTTTTCCAATCCAGCCCAGCCAATCCTACAAGCCGCTTCGCCACCTAATCCAAATCATCCGCACTCGTCTCCACGACCGGCTTCACATTCTCCTTCTCCTTGCCGGGATAGAAAGTCAGCTTGCCCCCCTCACCCACAAGCCCTATCCGATCATACAGCGACCTCGCTCTGACATACGGGTCCAGCTTCCAGTAATTCTGCCTCAGCCCCTCGGCAAGGGTGTCCCTTTCTTTTCTCCTGTCTTCTAGACTCTTCCCGGCCTCGCCCTCCGCTATCCATTCCAGAATCGTGCTTTCGTACTTTGAGACTAATTCCTGCCTCTCGCTCTGTAGCGTCTCCTTAGGCGACTGCTCCGCCATCGCCATTCTTGCGTTCTCGTTCTGTTGCGGCTCGACGTACGTATAGGTATACGGATCCGCACCTCCAAGCTCAGCAGGAATCTGGGTCTTGGGAACGAACTTCTCGAGCTCGTCGACATTCTTGGCGAAGTGCACTTTGCCCGCGACGACGGGGTCGAGCCAGCCGCGGATGATGTTCCAGATGGCGTTGAAGATCCAGGGGGCCTTGTAGACGAGGACGGTGCCGAGGGACTCGGGGTAATTTGCTTCGAAGCACTTGATCATAAATTTGACGGGGGCGTAGTCCATGTTGGCCATGGAGAAGTCGGTCATGTCGAAGACTATCGTCTGGGGTTGTTAGTGTAGATCCTTCACATGTGAGCAGGGGAAAGGATTTACCGCGGTATCGATTGGCGGCCTCAAGAGCAGTCTCGCAGTCTCGATAGTGTACACGGTGTATCGCTCTAGACTTGCTTCCGACTGCTCGCCTGCACGGTGTAACCGCGCGCGGACTATGCACATTGGTCGGCCCTCCGCGTCGAGCCCGTGGAGGTAGCTTTTGCCCATCCGCAGCTGCGCTAGGAAATCTTCCCCTTCTTTCTTCACTTTGGGGTCGTCGCTCTTGCTCTCTTTCAACGCCACCTCTTCGCCGTTCTTCATGATGTCGTCGTCGACATGCATCTGTTCCAGCCGCCAGTGCATCGTCGAAATCATCATCACGAGCGCCTTCTCCACGTCCCATTTCCGCGCACGCAAGAATCGGAGCAGAAGAGCATCAGGGTGGTCTAGCTTGACCATGCTCCAGAAAGCCTTGCGCAGATCCTCAGGTGCAGTATTCGCTATTGCGTCCCTGAAATCCTTGTTCTGGCCATGCTTGTCGTCCTCCGCAGATAGCGACATTTTGCTGATATCTGGTGTAGACGTTGCAGGCGTTGAAGTGCTAGAGGCGGTCTCCGACTTGTCTTCCTTGTCGCCCTTGTTCCGCCTGAACACACGAAGCCTGCTCTTCTTCTCTTTCTTGCCGTCTTTTTCCACAGCATCACTGGGTGTAGCTGGCAATACGACTTCCGTGCCGTTGACCTCTTCGACAGTAGCATCGGGTACCCCGAACACCTTCATAGTCGCCGCCCATAGTTCGCGCAACTTCCCCTCTTGTTCGGGCGTGAGCGTTCCGGGACGCCCCGGGGGTGTGCCTGGTGCCATTACGAGGAATGAGTCTGTTCGGTCCGTGTACTCGAAAGTCGAAGTAAGCTTGTACCCCTCGATCTCCTTCGCAGAGTTGTCCGCTGCCCGCGGGTAGAGTAGTGCGCCGCCGACCGCAATGCCCAAGACAACAACTGCTGTCAAATATCCCGAACCACTCTGTTTGTGGACTGTGGACGCACTGTACGACTTCCAATGACGTATTCGATTCTGGACGTGGAAGTGTGAAGCGCGAGGGGTAAGATGAACTCGGGACTGCTGCTTAGTTAAGTGTCTAGCCGGTGAATGTCGCGCCTCTGCAAACGAAAAGTTGTGTGTTGCTCTTGCTACTGCGCGAACACGACAGGACATGTAGGTCGCAAGCCGACAGGGCTGAAAGCGCCGAAGATACGAACACGCACGGAAGCGCGACTCCCGAGTAGAGCTGGGTTGGATCCCGGCAGCAGGCGGAGGGGCGGAGCTGGCTCGCGTGCAGCGTCGGAGAGCGAAGCAGCGCGGAATTGAGGCTGTCTGATGGGCTTGCGACGCGAGGCTGATGAGGAGTATGCACGGCGGGCCGTCACAGCTTGTCCGGTCGCACTGGAGCTCTGGAAAGGGACGAGAAAAGCGTCGTGGGAAGGGGCCCGCATCAGCGTCATTGGCGGGCGTGCTTGGCAGACCCCTCTAAACATACATGGGTTGTAAACACGCGAGAAACATCCCTCTTTAACAATTTACAAGCTCTCGACGTCTTGACGTTACTTGAAATCTCGGCATAGCTCAAATCTTGGTAGTCCCCACGCGTTGCAGCTGCCAATTCTGCCAATTCGACCCTGACCCAAACACCACGCTCCCGATAGCGCGTCTCCCACTTCACCACCTCGCAACAATAAACAACCACCATGGCCTCGACAACGCCCCTTACCGACCCTCCCTCCACACGCCGACTCGCCCGCTCCAAATCACCTGCCAGTATGTTCTCTCCCTTCACTCTCCCCTTTCCTACTAACCATATCCCAGCACGCTCCCGTCCCACAACACCTCTACGTCCCTCCTCCCGCTCCTCCTTCCGTGACTCCGTCTCCCGTGGCCGCGCCCCCTACGCCTCAGCCACGATCCCGCTGGAAGACCTACAAGACCACTTCGCAGAGCTCAGCGACGCCATGGCGGACCTAGAATCCAACTTCGCGCAGCTCCAGCTCATGCACGAGTCGCTCTCCCGCTTCAGCGAGAGCTTCGCCTCGTTCCTCTACGGCCTCAACATGAACGCCTTCTGCGTCGATTTCTCCGAGGCCCCCGTATCCGAGTCGTTCAAGCGCCCGCTGAACAATCCCGAAGCGGAAGGGGGAGCGTTTGGCCAGAGCGTGAGAGAGGATGTGGACGCGACCTTTTTGACGACCGATACAAGCTTTGTGGAAAATCCGCCGAGTAGTAAACTTAGCTCTAAGTATCAGGATCCGGTCACGCCTGCGCCGAAGAAGATGGGGGCTGTGAGGGGAGAGGCGGGATTCCGAGGGCTGGGGAGAGGTGGGGAATCCCGACGCGTGGTGGTGCGACGAGGGGGACGAGAGGGGCAAGTGGAATTGCGAGAGGGAGAGGGAGAGGGGCGAGAGGTGGTGTTTGAGGGAGAGGAATGTAGGATATATGTTAATGCAGGACCACGGTCCGCTTGTTGGTATGTGTTGCTTGGAAGCATTCGGATGTTATGTCTGAAAACACAATCTGGAATACTCATGGATGGCGAATTCATGCATCACATATCAAGAAGCCCAACATTGAAACCTCCAAAGTGTAATGAGTGCATCTCTATGTCCTCCAACGCATTACTTCTACCACCAATTCTCAGTCCCCGACCAGTCATTTCATCTCTAAGGGTATCCTTCCGTTGCCAAAAGGCCATCGTTCAACTCATTAACATTACCATCCACCAATACACTATGCAAATGCAGCAATCCAGGCTGATCTCCTCCGAAGGAGGGGGGTATCACAGGAAAGTCGTAAAGCCGTGGAACTCGAACGAATGAAAAGAAGTGAAGAAGAATAAATCCTCCGGTACCTTTCGCTATGCAAGACCGAAGTAAGGGGGTGAAAAAGAATAACAGTAGAGGCCTTGCTACGATCATACGGGCCTGAGGAAAGTTCAAGCCAGAACACCGGCGTTGACTTTGGCGAAGCGGCTCGCGCTCTCGCGGCGGGTGGCCCAGCCCTTGAGGGCGACGACGACGACGGTCCAGGCCATAAGCAGGGCGACGAGACCCATTGTAACGGTGAATGTGAACATGGCGTCGAGGTTGTAGGACTCTAGGGCTGCGATGGTGTCCTTGTTGCTTACCATGAAGGTGATACCTCCAGCGATGAGACAGAAGGCAGTGATAACCTCCGTGGGAGGACGCGAGGGGAGGTAGGATGTAGGCGGGCGGATGTACAGGGTAATGTAGGTGAGTGCACGAGCGAGCGCAAATCCCATGAACATGGTGCCCCACTGCGAGTGAATCATCGTGGAGAGCATCGAATCCTGGTGGTGCGAGCTCATCATTTTTCCGAGCAGAAGGATGATGAGACCCGGCATGGGGTTCATCGAGAAGCGGTATTGGCGTGGGTGTTGCCAGTTCTCATCGTGGAACTGCGATGGCAGCTGCGCCGAGAGCACTGCACTGTTCAGTAGTTCTCTCATACTTGACGATTCTACAATCATGCCCAACTAGGAAGGTGGTCAGTGAATGTTACGCTAACGAGAGGACACACTCCAACTCACCAGACCACCACCAAAAAACATCACGGAGATCGAAACGTGCTCCAGATCTTGCGCTGTCCATTCATCACCCCAGGCAGCGAGATGTTCCAAGAAAACGTTGGTGCAGCCGTAAAGCCAGATGACGAACGACTCGATGAATTCGGCGGAAGGTAAAGCCGCGCGCCGACGGCCCACAACCTCCTTTGGTGGCTTCACGTTCCACGCCCATCCAAAGTCGGCAAACGCTCCCATCCACCGACCCAGTGTGAGCAGACCGTAACCAAAGAAGATGCCGCCTTTGACGTAGTGTGCGAGGACGTTGAAGACGGCACCACCGTGCTGTGGGAATAGTTAGGATCTGTTCCTAGCCTTGCACGGATGGAAAGCTACTCACCCCGATGCCTCCATACACCACAGTGCCAGACATAATCGCGACGAAACCTTGAATGAGAATTGTACGATCAACCACGACGTAAAGGAACCTCAGGTACTTCAATGGTCTGCCAACCGCGAAGCGCGCAACATTACGCGAGAAAAACCTGTCTACCACGGAATCCCTAAGGAAACCACGCTTCTCAGCATCAAGATCGACATCGTCCAGTTCATCATGCGTATGCCTGCGCGGCGGCATGTTGAACTGTCGGTCCTCCGACTCCACGCTTGGCGACGCAGAATTATCATACAGGGAGGCGGAATTGCGCTCGGTACCCTGCCCGGAATCATTCGACCACCTTGACGGCGATGGAGAATGTGCGTTTTGTACGCGCTGATAGCGAGCCATGTTTGCGACATTCAAAGGCTCGCCAGAGTGGTCCTCTAAAGAGTAGGGCTTCGTCTGTGCTGCGTAAACCTGGATCAAGGCCATAAGGGCCCACGCGGACGCAATCCATGTGATGATCCATCCAATTTTACTATGCGCATTGTTCTCGTACAGCTCAGGAGTTTTGTGGTTGTAGACAAGACCAAATAGAAGCGCAAAGGCGTTCACGATGAGAAAGACAAACTGCGAGGGAAGAGCCAAGCGGGAGCGCGCAATGCTGAGCATGACACCTTACCAAGGTTAGTAGCAAGTCTTTGGTTAGGTATGCGCTAGACTGACCAACTGGCAAGACAACAACCCACGCGAGAACCTCGAGCGCGATATGCCAGTACATCAGCGAGGCATGCTCGGACAAGCTCCAGTAGCTCTGTGGAGCTCCATCATCTGGAGCCTGTGATGGTGGGGCATCGGGCATGTCCATGGACCCATCATTATGATCGTCGCCGTGAGCAGCTACCAGAGGAAGAACCTCTAGGAGAAGCGCTGCGGTTGCTAGGGTGAGAACTCGCGCCCTCGTCATGTAGGGTAGGCTTCAATGCTATGATGTGAGGACCGAAGAATGATGCGCTGGGTCAGATGGGAGGGAAGCGTCCAGGCTATGCAAGGTCTGTTGAAGATGCGACGCGTTATCCAGAGCTCCAGGCTGGCCAGGTCAAAGAAGGATGCGGCAGTGGCAGTGGCAGTACAAAGAGCTATAGGTCACGCCACGGCGGTGGGCAAGGCATCTTATTGTCTGCATGCCGGAAGCATCGGAGACGAATGGGACACCGGCAGCATCACGAGAGAAGTTTGTCATCCTCGCGGGGCAAGGGTTTGTATGGTGTGGCTCGTCCCGCGACTTCCTTCGAGGTTCTTGTGATGATTGCGACCTGTCAGGGTGGGTCGCGCCTGCCGGGCTAAGGCCGTGCGCTTGGCGTCACTCGCTACTTCCTACCCTGGCCCCTTCCTTGTACCTTCCGGCGCACTCCTCCGCTGTGCTTGCTTAAGGCCGGCATGGCCCGCTGCCTGCATTCACCATCACGCCTCGCTGGACACGGCCTTCACCCATTCACCCATTCACCCATCCTCCAGATGCTGCGCCGCGCGCATGCTACCACCGCGATGATAGCTCATGCCATGCCCTGTTTCTGCACCAACAGAGTGCGAGGCGGGGAGCTGCAGCGTGGCATGCATCGGCTTCGGCCTGCCAGCTCGCCGAGCGGCAACCAATTCTTGAGGCTCGACACCAATGGACATATCAGCGCTAGTGCTGAGATGAAATACTCGGCGAGCCTCCCGTCGAGGTTTTCCTCATTCCCACCGTCGTCTGCTGGCAAAGCCTTGGGCAGCTAGGCAGAATTTGCACTCCTCGATCCGTTGTGCCCGCGCGATATCTCCAGCTTTGTCCGAGCGCGCCCCGCATCCATCTGCCATCCACCTGCATCCAACTCGACTCATCGCGATCGACGTCACATTTTGCCAAATGTCGGGCGTCTCAAGCTTTGTAGCGCCTTGGCGGCATGTGTGCTCCCGGTGAGCATCCAACGGTCGGAGCGTCTGGTGATCAGCGCTCATTACTCGCAAGGCTTCGATTGCTGACTTTGTCGGCTACCGGCCTCGTCTCCATCCGCAGCCTTCCGGACGGTATATCACGGCACCACCATCGCACATCACAAGAGAACGGTGCCAGCCACCTCACCAGAAAAGTGGGATGGCGAACAGTCTGGCCAGCATAAAACGAGATCCAATTTGACGCATGTTTCTGTCATATTCGACGGTTGAAAATGTTTCGCCGAGCACAGATCGGAGCATTTTGCCTGCACCGCCGCATGAGTTGGGGACTCTGTTCCACGGCGCACCACTGAGTCACAGACTTGATCTACAGCGGATTGAGTCTGACCAAGTGCAGCCTTGTCTTAGTGCCACACCATGTGTAAGCCATTCTACCTCAACATGCGCAACGTGATTTATAATACTCTACCCAAGCGAGTATGGCCTACGTGTATGCTGACAAGCCATCTGCCTCCTCTACAAACAAGGTTCTCCTCCTACTGCTTGCTCAGATTTGCCAACTGTGGGCTATCTGTCGATTCTCTCAATATGTGATGGTCGTTGATTTGTGCAAAATGGCACCCAATGGATATCCGGGACCTCGAAATATCCGAACGACCTGCAGGTTACCCTTGTCAACCATCCGACCAGGATGGTTAAACGACTCGGACTCCGCTTTCACCGACATCGCCATAGACACGGACCAGTAGCTTGCCTGCGACCGCCTATCGATGCCTGATCAGGCGATACTCAGGCAACTCTATATGGACAACACTACATGGAGAGCTCACCGCTGTACTACTACCCCACATACTGTCAAATTACATGGGTTTTCCAGCCCTGAGCCCTGAGCTAGATATCTAATTTTCTATCTGTAGATTTTAGTTTTGCGTGATCAATGAAGTCCAGTGGTCAACCTTGCATATAACACAACCAGACCAGCAATGATCAGGTAGCACGAAGAGTCCACCCACCATGTCGGTAAATTCGGTAAACAACAAAGCACGTCTTCGGCCGAGGGGCTTGCATAACGGGGATCGGCACGTGTCCCGGTTAGTCGCATGCACCCACGAGATACTGTCCATCAACACTTGATAAATTAAATCATCTCCACCCTTAGCTGGTGTCACGCCACCGCTATGGGAATAAGACTTGTGGGGAATTACAGAGAGAGCTTATCAACGCCTATAGTATTTTCTATCATGATCCCACGTTCAAAATGATCTTCCCCTTCGCGTGGCCCTTGTCAAGCTTCTCGAAAGCTTTTTCAAATTGTTCAAGCTCATAGACGCTGTCCACGACTGCTGTAGACCTGCGCTGTTCTAGCAGCTCCGTCACTTCTGCCAACTGAGCTCCGTTCGCTTTGACAATGAACCAAATACCCTCCACCCCCTTGGCTATACCATCTGCTGGCTTCTTAGGGACCGGCGGCTCTGCGACACTGATTACCTTTCCCCCATCTCTTGCACATTTCCACGCATCAGTCAATGTCAATCCGCCGACGCAGTCAAGAACAACATCGAAACCACGGGATTCTCGATCCACGTTGACCCAGTCGAGCAGATTCGTCGTTCTGTAGTCCAGCACACTGTCCGCACCTAGACTGTGCACAAATTCGACGTTAGACGTTCCACATGTACCAACAACCTCTGCGCCTGCTTCATGTGCAAGTTGCACGCCCCAGATGCCCACGCCACCAGACGCAGCAGTAACCAGCACACGCTTCCCAGTATTCTTCCCTGCTTGAGGCGAGCGAAGCTCGCCGTGGACGAAGAGCGCCTGGTAGGCGCTGAGCGCACTCAAAGGCACGCTCGCTGCTTCTTCCCAGCTGAGGTTCTTGGGCTTGAGCGCGAGCTCGTTCTCGTGCCCGACGGTGATGTCTCGCGCGTTGCCCTTCCAGGTGAACGTCGTGAGGGCGTAGACCTCGTCGCCTAGCTTGAAGGCGTGGGAGCCTGCTTGTTTGGGTGTGGAGATGATTTCGCCTGCGAGGTCGAAGCCGGGGACTGGGATGTCCGGGAGGAGGGGTTCGGGCCAGGTGAGCTCTTGTCAGGCGTTAGAAATGCAGATCCATATTCCAGAGAGTTGAATACTGACCTGCTCGGGTGAGTGCTACGGCTTTTGTGCGGATGATGTAGCATTCTGGGTGGTCGGTGGGAGTGGGCTCTGGATGATTGGGGTCTAGGGAGAGGGTTTTGGGGTCTCCTGTTCTGACGAGGGCACGCATGTTGATGATATTCTGCGCGATTGAAGAAGTTGGTCAGAGACTTGGATTGGTGACGTTTGTCTTCAATGAGAAGGATGTTAGGAAGCCACGATTAGCAGATATGGCCGCAGACACTTTTATGACCCCCAAGGGAACCGCTCTCACTTTCAAAGCGAATTGCCGTTTTCTTCAGTTTCTGAGCGGAAAAGAACCGCTTGGTCTTACTAAATTATCCGTAATTGAGCTGTTGTACTGTATTTGTTTGTTCGTATTCGGGCAGCGTGGTCAATGGCGTGCTTCCTCCGTCGGCCAGTCGGTCATTCGGTCTCTGAACTTTGAGCACAGCCTAGAAAGGAAGGTACAGCCGTAATACCAATTGCGTCTGATCGAGCAGTATCCTCCGGTATGGCGCAGGTTCGTCAGCCTTACAATATCTCTGAAGCATACTGCGGTGCATGGTGGCGGCATTGTCTGAGGGCGGGGTACTGCGTGGGGTCGATGCTTCCCCGCTTGCGTGGGGGAGAAGCTCAACGCTTTCGCTCGTGCCTTGGACCCAGATGATGTTCTTACGCTCTAGAACATGTATCAAGATCAAGTGTCTGGAAAGAACTTGAATGTTTGGCCGCGTTGATCTTGCTCTGTGGCCCGGAGGAAATAGGACACATCCCATGTGTGCGACATAGAGACCAACAAGCTTGTATTACTGTTCGCTTCATGAAAGAGCTCAATCTAGGCTCTCCATATCGTTCATGATGAATAAATGCGTACAAAGCCAACTTAGGAAAGAAAGTCGCAAGGAGATGGCGGTCCTGCAATCATATGGAGACGACTCATCGTTACTCGTCTATCTACTTAGATGAATGTCGATCGAACCCCAGCCTTTGCTCACGATATCAGGGTGATATGCCGAAATTACGCGTAGTTGATTTGGGATCATGAAATGGGTCTGAAGATTCGGCAGTACATGTTAGCAGGCAAAATGAAGCTGGAAGTTATCTTGCCTGGAGTCACTGATGGGGTAGATCTCAGCGTCTTCAACATATGCAAACAAAGAAGCATGATTACGCTAGGAACGGCGCAGCAGCATACATTGCATCAACCTTCTCCCTCTCCGAGAGGATCGTCCACTAATATTTCAAGATGCTATGATGATGATAAGAAATTCCGGCTATAGATACATTTAAATTGATTCTTTGTGTATTATTTAAAATAACGATTGACTCAACAATTACAGCAAATGATGGATGTAAATCGAAGAGCTAATTCTACGCCTTGGTCTCGATCAGTGCTTAGAGAAATTTGAGCATCTTGCGCTGCTTTAAGTGACCTGTTGGACAAGAAAACAACGGCCGAGGCGGCAAATCCATATCTGGTCGAAATGTTTGGCCGGTCCAAACTTGAAGTTGGTTGCCAAGATCATACAAGTAAAATAGAAGATACTCCAAGCAACCTGCTCCCACCGCTGTTGCATTCAATTAATCTTTTGCTACGATTTGGAGAGAGACACTTGCATTAGGTTACCTTTAAAATGATTGAACACAGCTATCAAGAGTTGTATAGTCAGTCTTTCCAGTATGCCAATAACGAATTTTGCATGATATTCAGCGAGTGCATCTTGAGATATGTTTTTTGTTTCTCCAAAGGTGATAAGCATATAGAGCGCTACGATGAAGAAAAAAGGGTTTCGGAAATTTAATCGAGGGAATATCATCTTACGTTTAATGTAAAGTGAATAACATGATAAGGAGATATCGATCTAAGCTTAGACGTCTACTGCTATTCCTTCACGCGAACTAACAAGGGTGTGCTAACCTAATCGATGTGCTGCGGCCATGTTTCGGCCATGCAGTTGATTATTGGCTGTCGCGTCTGCTCAGAAACCTATTTCCCCAGTTTTTAACGAATCGCAAGGAACTGAGATTAGGCAGCTACTGCTGTATTGTGCTGTGCCGCTAATCGTGATAGTGAGCGTCCTCGATGCGTGTCTCGCAAAAGCGTGCTCTGACATGGAGATGGCTTAGCTTCTCTTGGACCACGGTGCGGCTGTCATCCGAGATGTGTTCATACAGGTCATGAATTTGCTCAACGCGGACCTACTTGCATTACTCCTCGCTCGTGGTGCAGATCCTAACGTCCGTGACCGATCCAGATCCCCCAGGTGGAACGAATGTCCTGATGATCAAGTATTCTATCACGAGCAGTACCCACTACATCGTGTGATAGCGATGTCTTGAGGGAATCTAAAGATTTCAGGCCTCGAAACCGCGAGCGAATTATTGACCTACTGCTCAACCATGGTGCGGACCCATGTGCACGATTTGTAACTCCACGATTTTCCACGAGCTTGTGAAAGAGAGCAAGAACATAAATCCGATCTTCACGGTCCAAAAAACGCCCCTGAAAATTGATATCCGCAATTCTGCTGGTGAAACTCCGTTGCTAGTTGCTTGCCGCCTCCATCAAGGGCCCGACAGAACGGCCGAGTACAACGCAAATGGTCTGAGCACCTTCAACTTGCTTATTAAGGAGGAGCTGATTCCGCACCCATGACTATCAGGGCAACAATATACTGCACGTCTTCGCTGAATGAGGTTGCTTCGGCGCAACATTCGGGGTTTTTGAAAGCATCGTCCGAAAGGCACCGGAGCTCATCAACCAGCCTAACAGCGAAGGAAGCAGACCTCTTCACATTGCAATGGAGTCTTCTGTGACTCATGCAAAAATTCTCAACATCTTAGATAAGGGAGCCGCACGGTTTGGTCCCAAATGACCCCCAAACGTATTGAAAAATACACGAGTGACTGTACTTACTTGTAAAACATCAAGGTCATGTTTCCACACAATGCATGGATGCGATATTTCCAATATTGAGAGAGATGTCACGCGCCCAGATACCCCTGTTCGTGAGTTTTTTGTAGCCGAGGCATCTGAAAGCCAGACACCGGACCTCTCGCTTCTAGATTCAACGACCTAAAGGATGTTCTCGCACGAATTGCTCATCCACCTGCCCACTAGCTATGCCGCATACCTGCTTTGGGTGCTAACGTAAGCTTTGAGGGACGGGTGGAAAACAGGATTTCTTCTTCGGCCAATCATTTCGCTCTTACCTTCAGTAAGCGCCTGAAGACCGTTCTCAATGTTGCAGTTATCTATATCTCGATCTCCATTTCACACGCATAGCAATTCCCAATCAGATCCATTCCTTCAGTAGACATCCCCGTGAGCGCTTGTCACAATGACCACAGACGCCCCGCTCTTCTTCTGGAAAGAAACCGAGCCTGAGAGCGGCTTCCTCTCGCCTTGGTACAAAGTCTCGTTCAATGGGGATAACAGAATATTCAAGTCAGCTGGACATATGATCCTAGCTGAGAAGGCGAAGCTGTTTGGTGACCTTGTAGGAATCAACCCAGATCCTTAGTGATAGGACAAAGAGTCTGACAAGTAGCAGGAAGCATTCAACCGTATCGTGGCTGCCGAGACAGTAGAAGAACAGATCCGCCTGAGCGATGAGGTACGGGGCTTCGATGAGAAACTGTGGCAGGAAAGTATGTATTCTTTACCCAGCGTCTGGCCCGCAAACGCTTCCCTCAGCTGCGCCGCGCTCCAAATAGTTAACGTGATTTCAGATGCATTGAAGATCTGTAAATCAGCAAATTGGGCCAAGTTCTTCTCGAGTTACGAGCCCTCTGTCATAAAAAACCAAGTCTTAGCCATCGGCAAACGGGAGCTTGTCTATGCCTCTCCGTCAGATAGGATTCTGGGTATTGGGTTTGCGGCTGAAGAAGCGGCTCAGACCGACAGGAAGCAATGGGGCCAGAATTATTTTGGCCAGGGACTAGATTCAGCAAGGAGGAAGGTTGTGCAGTTGGCGGATCCGGACTTTCCAAGCATTTTTGATAGGGGCGGGAAGCTCGAGGTGCATTGGTAGATCGAAGCGTCAGGTGTGTGGTAGCGGGAATATAGATAACGTGAACATTGCAGAAAACCGATCACCACAAACTTGGACTATGAAATTTCTCTCCTAATATACATAATCACAAGTCACCTTCGCATAGTACTGTTCCGGCTGAGCCGCGACACCACAGTCAATCACTTGTGGATCTTCTGCTCCTTTACACGTCACTTCATCTTGGTCTGTACACTGCAAAGTCCCGGCACCATCTTCAGTACCTTGATACGTGCAATCAATATCTCGGTCCGAGTCCAATATGTTGAAAGTCCCTTCTGGCCATGGAGGATTCGTAATGCTGGGAGGTGAGCTGCCGCCACCTGCAGAACTGCAACTAAGACTATCGCCAGTGGGGCACCAAAGGATGCTCTCCGAGCCGCACACATTGCTAGTCGATGGAGAGTCGGAGCGCCCAAAGCTGAGGAAGTACCACTCATAGTTTAGATCGTACCTGTAAAATATCCACAGGCGCCCCTCCGTAGGCGAATCATCAGGCGGGTTTGGTGGATTCGCCTGATCTGCGGGGTCGGTGCCAGGATATACACCGTAATGAGCTTCGACCTGTTCATCAGGGCTCATATCTCGCGGGTTCACAGCAGGCAACTCCTCAAGAGGCGAGAAAGGACAAGTCGTCCCAGGGTCGTCATCATCATCATCATCGTCATCATCGTCATCGTTCTCCTTGTCCGGATCCTCGGGGTCCTGGAAGTCTCCACCATGCGGACAATTTGTAGTAGGATCGCAGGGACCGTTTCCACCTCCACAATTGATGAGACATGGAGAACCGCAGCCTCCGGAGCAAATGGGACCTGGAGGCCCAATGTTGATATGGATGTGTGGGTGAGGCCCGCCATAATGATGGTCATCATCACTATCCTCTTCTGGCTTCTTGGTCGGATACGGTGAGGGCGTGATCGTTCGAGTAACCTCAGGGTTGTGATCATTGGTAACGGTGGTGAGGGGAGGGTTGATTCTCGGAACAGGACTAAAAGTAGAAGCCCCACCAGATGTAAAAGTCTGGTCCCAGAATGAAATCGTCTGCGTCGTGATAGGTGGCAGAGTGAGGGTAGTTCTTTGAAAGGATCGAGTCGTTTGACCGTTGCTCGTCCACACAATCTCAAGAGTGGTTGTATACGGTGGTAATGTGATGGTGGTTGGTTGAGGCAACACAGTCGGAGGGAGGATAAAATCGCACGGTGGCGTGCAGGTTACGGTGGGGTTAGCCGAATTCCAGATCCCGGGATCGATGTAGACATCGCCGCCGCCGTTTCCCCCGCCACCTCCACCGTTTCCCGGTGAACCACCTCCTGGCTCGCCTGGTTGGCCACTGCCATCACCGCCGTTCCCTGGAACACCCCAGCCGCAATCAGCTTGTGCTGGTCCAGCGCAGTCACCAATACCAGGTGTAACATTTTCCGATGCAACAACGCAGTTTGACTTTGGAGTCTCAAGATTCCCTGAAGAGGGAGTAGAATTAGTAGCCGCTTACTGGGCGTTGTGAATGAGGAGTGCGTACCGTTCAACGCTGTAACACAGAATTCGTAATTCCAAGCTCCTACGAAGGGGTTTAGCTAGCGGATATGCTTGGGTCGCTTTGCCGAGTGTCTACTCACCTGGGAATAAGAAAGTGACTCCAATACAAGGGTAGTTCATGACCGTGTCATCAGGTTTGGAATAGTCCGATGCGTTGTTTATGTTTCTATACCAGGCACGGTACTGCAAAAAATTGTCAGGGAATTCTGTCGACCGAAAAGAGGTCAATGCTTACATTAGCAGAACCTGCACCGCCGTCGAAGTTCAATTGCACCGTTGCAGGGTCCCGAGTGACTACCTTCAAATTTGAGGGGGTAGCGGGCATCCCAAACCCCGGCATTGCTTCAAAGGGTACGTTCGGAAAACCAGGGCCTTGATCTGTCCAAGTGCTGATAGCGATGACATGCTTGTGGCCAGGTGTCAGGCCATGCAGATCGATGCCGTTGCCTTTGATGCCTCTTGACAGCATGAAGACACAGGGCTCATCGACGTCATACGTAAAGACCTCGTACAGCAGAATATTGTAATTGCCATCTGGCGGATCCCATCGTGCTGTGAAGCCATCTGAGCTCGGGTTGATGACAACATTTCTTGGTCCCGGGGCGACGGTCTGATGTACGACAGCTGATGCAATGGTTGTCCAGTCGGAATGACTTGCATCTCCGCAAGCTGTACGAACTTGGTACTCCCAGGTTTCTCCTTCGAGTACCCAGATCTGGTCATATCGATTGACTGTGAGAGCGTACCAAGTCTCGATCCAGTCTCCAAAGCTGCTTCTCTTGCTCTTGATGTTATACCCACGAGCACCAAACACATGGTCCCAGGTGACGGCAACGCCATAGGGGGCTGTGACGGCCTTAAGCCCGGTCGGTATTGGGCATGCAGGTGGAGCGATGTTTGCGGGAACATCGAGAGCACTGGATCCGAATCCATAATCGTGGTTGAGCACGCGCGAGAAGGCCTGCGCAATCTCGTATTCGCCGAGTTTGTTCGGATGCAATCCATCGAAGGCGGCTGGGCAGCTATCGGGCCCGCCTGTTGTAATCAGTAAATCAACCAGAGTAAGTACGGCTAAAGAACTATCCTATCTACTAAAAGCTGAATGAAGACTCACAGTTATAGTTCTCATTGAACCCGACTATTCGTACTGGTGAGTTTGAAGTGCTCCACCCTGGCGCGGCTGAAGCTAATTTAGCGTTATACGAATTGGTGTTGTCAATCAAGTCCTGTCGTCCATTGATCCGAGTACGGTGAGGTACGTTCGCAACTGCGAACTTGATATTTGATTTTTGGCCTCGGGCATTGTCAATCAAGGTCTTCATGTCAGCCAGCAGGCCATCTGGACCACTGATCCACCAGCCCAGGTCATTGAAACCCAGCTCGATGAGAACATAGTCTGGTTGATACGTTGCTATCTGTTGTGCAATCGTATTCTTGACTTGAGCTGCTTGGCGACCTGAATGACAGAAATGATCCTTGTCAAAGTCTGGACTGATGTCTTTTGCATATTCTCCTTTGACATGGTCTGGTGTTGGGGGCGCTACCTCTCCATAGAGTAATGGAGGTACTGGGCCGGATGGAGTCTCTGGAGGCTCAAAAGTTCCCTGCCAAGGTCCAACGAAATCAAAGTTAACATTGCTTGCCCGGAGCCATTGCCAAAGTCGATATCTCCAGGTATCTGGAGAGGCTCAGGTCAGTAATGTGACGAATCATTCAATCGTGGAAACATACAGTCGCCCTCAGCTCCGTGAGAAATTGAATCCCCAATGATCATCATTTTAACGCCATTTTGGCGAGTGGTTAGAATAGAGCCATAGGAGCTACTGGAGTAACAAGACAATACGATAGCTATTGCTATCGTGATTACAGATAACAGACGCATAGATAAGGTAGAGTAGATTGCTGATCAGAGTCAATGCCGAGAGAGCAACGATTGCTGCATCTCCTCATGGCCTACGTTTCTAATGTATTTCCAATATCCTAGAGAATTCTTGAGACTAGCGAGTCAGTATTCGCTCACCCTGTGCGGGGCGTACCGGAGCATTGACCCTTTGAGTTTTCTCTTTCGAATTGTTCCTCTGCCACCAACTTCAGGTCTCTCCCGAGGGCTTACTTGAGATTCCGGCACCTGGTGGACAGTTACCACGTGGTACGATCCTGTCAGCCCGATATCCTGGTTCAAGACTTGGAATGCTATCTAGGACTTGTGGTCAGCAGGCCACCATGGGCAGCTCTTAGCATCTTCGCCCTGTGGAATCGCGTGACTCTAGACAGAACTGAGGCTCAATTTTGTTTGTTCCGTCTTCCGTGCTGAAGTGTTGAACCTTAAGCCATGTTTTGCTTACAGAGATGCAGCTGCGATACATAGAGCCGGAACGAGAGGATAGCTGATTGCCGTGGAGGACGGAAGAAAAGTGTTTGGTAAAGAAGGGGCACTGTCGGGGCGCCTAGGCTAGTCCTTTTTGCGACAGCACTAAACCAATCCTCGTACGCGAGCAGACCACTTCTCGTGCGGAACAGCAAACACCAAGTCAACCTCAACATTCGAATATCATAGGCGCGTCTAGAACTTGCCCTTTCTTCCATAGCTTCAATTTTCCAAGAGGCCTTATAGCCATTTAGGATACTTCCTCGTGCGATAATCCTCCAATCATGTCGTCCACCTCCCGAAACTCCCGAGATAAGCTTGAGAATGTAAGACATCAGTATGAATTTCTCGCAAATGGAACCACTGTAAGATAAGAAGAGCATCCGTAGTCTGCCGTAGCCCCCATAATTTGATCCTTCCACGAAGCCATCGGACATGACTGTCCTTGGAGTTGGGCTCATTTTGATATGGCTTGTCGTGTGACAGATGGCGCTATGACCGAAAGCTATAGGGATCAAAGGTTATTTCCAGAGCCATTTCACAAAGGTCCTTACGCCAATTATTGATCTGAAAATTCGTTCAATCACCAAGGACACTTCACCTCATCAACTCTTGCCCAGTATGGACAGTTTATGGACAGCTTTCTTGGTTCTTGCTTTCATTATATCCTTCACTATAGATGCAAAAGACATTGAGCTACCTCAAGGCAACAAGCTCTCTTCAGACCTCTTGAAGACGCTGCAATCTGCTCATGGGGTTGCGCTCAATCAACAAGCACGACAAGACCTCTTCCTCAACCTTCCTTTGGTTGCCCCCAACCAGACTAACAGCGGAGTTGCTATAGCCAACACTTCGGTCACTATTTCGACGCCGCAAAAAGTTCGCTCCCGAGAAGCAAAAGCGGCTGAGTCGGTTGATACTCAAGTTGACAGACGCGCGATCGAGTGTTCTGGTGTGCTTACTAGTGCGGGGCAAGATCCCTGTGCAGGACGAGACGATGAGCCTGGTTTTGTGAAGTGTCATTGTCCTTCCATGTTCAATAAAGATGCAAGTTGGGAAAAACCCTTCAAGACTCTCATGATCTCTAATGCACTGTGTAGTGGTTCGTTGCGAACACGGCGCAGAAACCAGGCATGAACGATTGTCTATTTTACACTTTTGGCCTTTCTGAGAGAGCCAACGCTTTTGCAGCTTCACATAATGAATACTCCGATCATGACTTAGTACGTCGGGCCGAGGTAGAAATTCAGACCTTGAGATCAAAGTTCGCGGCACACCCACTTTGGTGAAGGATTCTGAGTTTGTCGTATCTCTCCTCAATTTGAGAACCACTGCTAACTGTATACCTCAATTTCAGATCACAATCTGGGTACGCGGACACCCCGGCTAGTTTTCTCTTCTCCTTTCGCGTACTCTAGCTGACATACACATCTTCAGATGATCTGGGAAGATTGGCTATTCGCCTGGAACAAGAACATCGACAACCCAATGCGCTGCATCATCCAGGAAGACATTGTTGAGGGTGTCAAAAATCCAGTCCGCCAAGGATACTTTGAGAGAATGTCTGCAAGTATGGCTTACATGTGTGGTGGCAAGGCCGCTGTCATGGACAAGAACATCGCAATAGGCGAGACCGGTGAAGTCTTCAAAGGCGGAATCTGGGAGCAGATTGAGTTCCCTATGCTAAAGAATGGTGCGGATCGGAAATGGACAGACGGTAATGGTGTTCACAGGGTGAGTCTCCGCGATAGATACAGGGGTCAGTTTGGCTTACGTCAGTATTCGCAGGTTTGTGACAGTATTGATGCGATCGGGGAATTCTTCGATGCCCCGGATAAGAGTGTCTGGTGGAAGAACTGGTGGACGCGAGCTAGTGGCTTGGACTGGGCTAATGAAGCCACAAAGCCGTTCTGTTTGCAAGGAAGCAATTGCAACGTAGAGGCGAAGGGAAGCGAAGTCAACGTCACGGAACGACGGAGACTGAGCAAGCGGTCTTTCGACACTTCAATCTTTGATCAGGGAGGCAAATTGGAGATTGTGTGGTAAGGCAGAGTTTTTGGGTGATGAAGACTGAGCAGAAGACACTGCCAGATGGTAGTCGCCGAACGATTGGAAATGGATCGTAGTCAAAATCCGTACTGCGGATCTTTGCTTGAATAGTGAATAACCCTAGGCATGCTCAGCAATGAAATAAGCGACAGGAACATGCTCCGCTACGAAACTCTCTGAGAAGTTGCATAGTGCCTGGAAATAATACATCCAGTATAGTTGCACTTTGTGGCGTAGAGGTGCGTGATTTCTATTGAATACAGTTGGAGAGCATGTGGATGAGCAAGGCCGATTTGGACAGAGGACCGTACGCCCGTGAGTCCACAGCCATAAACATAGATTACGTCATGATTGGGACGTCAGCAGTCTCCCAGAGGCTAGTGCTATTCAGCCACCATAGCTGCTTGTCCATACGAACGAACATATTAGGTGCGGAATCTCTAAATTGAATGATAATTATGCTACATTAGGAGCTCAGATCTAGTAGATGCGCGGTGGCGTTACCCAGATAGTATGGACGGCGCGTGGGGTCGATCCTTCCCCGCTTGCGTCACTTGCGCTACGCATGCGCTACGCATCGTCGACGTCGCAGATAATTTACCCCACTCTCGCGTGCTCACTTCGTTTATGATGACATAAATCACATTTAAACGCCCCTTCAAACGCCTTTTCAAACCCCGTTCTCCTTACTTTCTAAACAAAATCAAGGAGAAAGTTGACAATGGGCAAAGACCATCCAGATGCCGACCTACACCCTGAGGCTACGGGCCCCGCCTCACGAACCGTAAAGGTAAGTTCCTCGTGAACGCCAAACAGAATAGATAGAAACTGATGACTCCAGGCCCACGAAGCCGACTATAGACTAAAACTCTACTCAGGATGGTTCTGTCCCTTCGTACAGCGCGTCTGGATCGCACTAGAAGAGAAAAAGATCCAATACCAATACATCGAAGTAAATCCTTACCATAAGCCCAAATCGTTGCTCGATCTCAACCCTCGCGGTCTCGTACCCACTCTACAGTACCAGAACAAACCGCTCTACGAGAGCACTGTGCTCTGCGAATTCCTCGAGGAAGCGTATCCGGACCACACACCACATCTCAGACCGGAGGATCCGTATGACCGTGCGCGAACAAGGATCTGGACCGACTTCGTGACGAGCCGGATCATTCCTAGTTATCATCGATTCTTGCAGCATCAGGGTGAGGATGGGCTGAAGGAGAAGCAGCATGAGTTTCTAGGGTACTTAAAAGAATTCACAAAAGAGATGGACGCCGAGGGTCCTTTCTTCCTAGGCAAAGAGTTCAGTCTTATTGACGTCGTACTCGCGCCTTGGGCCGTCAGACTATGGGTATTTGATCATTTCAAGGGCGGCTTGGGTATCCCCGAGAAAGGACAGGGTGGGGATGACGAGGCTGTTTGGGAGCGGTGGAGGAAATGGAGCGAGCAAGTGCAGAAGAGGAAGAGCGTGATTGAGACGTTGAGCGACCGGGAGCATTATCTACCGATCTACCAAAGGTACGCAGATGATAAGGCGCAGAGCGAGCTAGCGAAGGCTACAAGGGCTGGGAAGGGCGTGCCTTGAATGGGAAGTACGGGTTGTGCAGGCGTGTCCGATGATTATCGGTTACACCCTGTGGTGGGGCGACATCCTGCGCTAGAACCTAAACACACGCTAGTAACAGCTCGTGCAACGTCAACGTTATGTGAGGGGCCATACCTAAGCTATATAAACTCGCATCCCAAGACTTGACCATTAGACCTATCCCAGCAACTCTCACTATTTCACGATGGCGTCCACCACCAATGGCGAAACCACAGAAGTCAAAGGCGCCTGCCTCTGTAGAAGCATCCAGTTCACGCTAACCGGCGCGCCCATGAATACCGTCCTCTGCCACTGTGACAACTGCGGCCGCGCCAGCGGCGTCGGTTTCATGGCAAACAGCTTCTACCTAAATTCCGTATGCTTCCTTCATAACACTCTCTTTCTTCATACCCCACGCTTTTCATCCTTCTCCCTCCCTTCACCATCTCTCGCTAACTTTCCTGCAGCAACTCCACATCTCTAATTCCTCCACCCTAAAGACATACACCGACAATGTCACCGATAGTGGAACTAAACTCAAGCGACAATTCTGCAGCGACTGCGGGAGTCCTCTTTTCACAAGCAATGAACAATACCCTGACTTTGTGGTTGTGGCGAGCGGGAGTTTAGGTGAGGGAGCGAAGGATTGGAGGCCAAAGGTGGAATTGTATTGTAAGGAGAGGAGAGCGTGGCTAGGTGTAGTGGACGGGGCGGAGAGGTTTGATGAGATGTTTTGAGAAGGATCTAGGGGTTGTGGTCTCTAGAAGGAATGGATTGGTCGAATTCAGATATCAAAGCGTTTTATGAGGTATCATAGACGAGGAACGCGTAAGTGCGAATTGCAAATTGTAGATGGAAGATGTTTTGGAGACCGTGAAACACCATCGGGATTACCGGAAGGATTTCGTGCTTCAGTCTGGCTCGATTTACGAAGTGCTATACGACATTTCTACAGTCGCGCGTTGAATGCGTAGTCTTGATCCTGCCGGTATCTTAGGATTCGTATGATACGTTAGTACTCAAGTTAGTGAAGATGCTTGAACTCAGACGGTTTGGCATCCAAGTTTCGGTCTCAGCTTCTCTCTTAGTAGTGTCATGAGAATTTGAAGGACCCCAAGTATTATAGCCTGAGTAGCCGAGGGTACGGGACGATTGGGTAGTGTGACAAGTCTTATCCCGTGATTACGTCATTATTCTTTATCTGGGTGGTAAATCTAGCTGATTCATACGTTATAAATTGCTAATTGTGGAGAAGAACCCAAAAAGCTAGCGAAGATCCGTTGACTACAAAACAATTGACTTCTAAGATTTGCACCTAGTATCACATCCGGCTCTAGACTTCTTAGAGTTCATTAATAAACTCAGTGTGGTTCTTGAAACACACACGAAGACTGTTTGATAAAACGAACAATATTACAGGAGACAAGACCGCGACCTGCGCAAGCGTCTGAGTGACCGTCGGGTAGCGAGGGAGTCGAGAGCTTTTCGTGACCGTCACCTTTCAGGTTATAGTCTTCAGCAACTAAGCAGCCCTCACCAAAGCAGCCGCTAAGAATTATATGATGATAGCTAATTCAGCCCGATTCTTTAGCTGTTACTTTCAGGATATGATTTTACGTATCGATTCAAGCAATGTACGCCAGTGTTGGCGATCACAAGAACGATCCCCTCACCACCGATGTCTCGGGCATGCGACTCGTTAGCCTGGGTCATTATTATGGATCCGCTTGCCAATACTATGTCACTGCCTTAGTTTTTGGGGTGATCATATATTTTGCGAAAGAAACGCTATTGTTCCATCAAGCCGCCAGATCTAGCCTCCGGCTTGTCCATCGACACAGTCTTAGGATGGTCGATGTTTGTGACAGGCTGAACATTCTCGATAGCAGGAAGAGACGCAAGCTGTGCAGACTTCGCCTCAGCCACCTCAACATTACACAACAATATCGAGTTGCCCTTGGCTAGTTCGAAATGCAGCTCCACGCGTGTCTTGGTATCGGTTTCAGTTTGGGTCCACAAATGCCGGGCGTCCTGTGAACGAAGCATTCAGAACGATCCATATTATGGACAATGTGAACAAGCATGGACATTCACGGCGTCCTCGTTGAATTGATAATTCCGACATCAGGGATGACCCACGAGCCTTATTGTCAGTTTCTGCTGCTGAGGAGGCAGTGGAAGCTGCTACTGCTAGGAGCGACATTCTGAATGCTGAGCAAACTATAGTACCGTCGTAGCTGCCGCAAAACAAGTGACAAGGTTTTAAAAATCCATAGTACAGACAATCCGACGCAATTAGCCGGCGTCCGAACCAGAACTCGTACGCCTCGTCCGAGTCCTTGAGGTTAAAATTAACGGTCTCCGCATCATGCATGCGACAGTGCCGCATTCATCTCCGCGAAAGCCGACTTCAAAGCACGGGTCAGCCTTGCGGTAACGTCATAATATCTTGGCACATGCATATTTCTTAGATTCTATTGTCCAAGCTCTACATAAACTCTATGGGTAGGCGAAGATTCGGCTGATATTACAGGTTGGCCAAGGCTGAGATGCAAAACGGGGGCCACATTCAGCGCAAGCGAGATGTGCAGCACTCGGGTCCAAAAACCTTCCAATCATCATGCTTAGCATTTTTCGTCAAATAAATGCGAATTACAATCAAGACTTTTACTCGGGTTAGGCCATATTATGCTCCTAACGGTGCTTGGGCTGACTGTAATTCTCAACCGTGAGTGATGACGACGGGCGTGGTGTCAATATCGAAAACGACCAAATCATAGTGATTTAGTTTATAAGTTGTACTTACAATCCTGAGAAGCAGTTGAAGCAAGAGTGTTCGGTGTAGATCCACATCCACGTGCACATCGTACTATTGTGATCTCTGGGGGCTTGCCGCGCTAAGGCAATCTCGTGAAGTTTTCAGGTTTATGAATCTGCCAAGCAAAAAAGTGGAACAAGGTTCTCGTGCGTAGTCCTGCGTATGAATTAAGAGACTGATAGCTCTAGGCATTACGAGAATGCCTTGCCAGGTCTATGCCAATAGATTGTATCATTGGCTCTCAAGGCCATTCAATAGTCTACGATGGGCGGGAAGTTGCTGCAGAGAAGTTTTAATTGGCTTATAATATTACAGCTCAACAGTTCTCGTACTCCAACTGATGTTAACGACGTAGATATTGACAAAGATCTGCGGGTTCTCAAGACCACGAATCTTCCCGTGCGAAAAGGATGGGATAGTTTGGCACGGCCTTCATGTTTTCTTGTATCATTCGTGGCTTAGATATGTGGACAGAAAGTATATAAACCACTACGTTTTCGCACTCACTCTTCAATACATAGAGGGAACTAAACGCAAGCCGCAAAGCAAAGCTCATTTCTAAACAATCTTTGGATCTCATCACCATGAAGTTCTCCGCAACTATCATCGCTTCCTTCGCCGCTATGCTCAACATGGCGGCTGCAGACTTCCTTGTCTACGAAATCAACGAAAATAATGCTGGAGATACTATGGGGTTCCCCGGATACGCTGTTTTCGATGCCGACCCAGACTGCAAAACAGTCCTCAACTATCCTGTTGCGTGGTGGCTAGGATCGGATGATGTCAGCGAGGACGTTGGTGTCCGTTGTGGCCCCCCTCAGGGTTGCGCTCAGAGAGATCCTACTCTGATCGAGCAGCTTGAATTGAATTTCGCCACTGAACCTGTGTACCATTTCAGTAAGTACTTCCGGACTATATTCTTAGCTGTGGACTAATGGATATGCATTAGCAATTTACAAGGATCGCGAATACGGTTTGATTGGATTGGATGGAAGAGTTTATGGTATCTGTGAGCCTCTCGATGATGACGATTTTCAATGCAGTGAGGGCATTCGAGCTGTCGGTGGAGTGAAGAAGTTTCGGTGCTACAGTGATTTCTCTGCTCAGACGTTTATTGATGCAGCGAAGTGATTGAACGGTCACACTGGTTCTCAACCTCATGCGGCATTGTCCTCGGGACCGCGGTTTGTACATGAATCGAATGAATGTTCGATAGTCTCTTCATTACTAAATTATATACTTACTTATTACCCTTGTATCGTAGTCAAGCCGTGTTTGCTCGATTATTCGATTTGATCTTGCTGCCTCCCTCTCCCTCCCGCTCGGTCACCACTTCGAGTCTTTTCTTCTGTTAGGCCTGATTGCCTGACTATTTTTACGATGGCAAATCCCTCAGATCGGAAATTTCCAGTAAGATTCATGATCAGTTATCGTGTAAAGCACGCCAAGTTTCAGCTTGATCCTTCGTTACGTTAGAAGACGCTGTTGTTTTTCAGGCATCCTGGTATTTACCACGCCTTATGCATCGCAGATTCTTTCATTTTTTGCTTACAGTAGTTCCACCAATCCTCGTAATCAAATATTCGTTGTGTCTAAGTAAGAACAACAATTCTATGAGTCCCTAATGTCTTTCGGAATCTTGCTATCAAGTGCGTCGCTAGGATAGCTAAGGAGTGGGGTGCTTTATCCATTGAATGTCGTAAGTTTCTAGCTGTGTGTATAGTGCGTAACGCGAAGATTTAGAGAAAGGCGTGGGAAGACTGACTGGCACCAAAAGTAGTTGGCTGATCGATAGGCTCAGATACCAGAGACTAAGTCTTATACCTGGCATCTCCCAAGCCATTGTTCTGAATTACTAGTAGTCAGAAATATATAATCACAAACAGTCACCAACTCTACCCATTGAGCCTTCCTTTGTGATTTATATCATGTCGTGTGGTTTGGTGCAGAAACCGTATCCAAGCTTTGATGTTAGGATTATATGAGCTGATCACCGTAGCCCTCCCTGATTTCCGAGTGTGGCTTGGAAACGACGACTTCAGTATTAGCAGCGACTTCTTCCATATACAGATGTGGCGTGTCATTCCAAGGCCTCTTTTTGGTAGCTGGACGCTGAGCAACCATTGCGAGTAGAACGTCAGCAAGAGCTTCCGCCGTATAGCCTTGGATATCTTGTATCCACCCCTTGTCTTCATGAGCAAAATTGACGTCGATGTCGACTAAGAGGCGTCTCATCGGTGATCCACCGATCGTTCCTTCATAGATGATATTCATAACTTTGCTTGGAAATTTGTTGCTCTTATTACAGAGAGCAATCATCCCAGCCATCAGGTCATTCTTGAAACTTATGTCCATGATTTTCTCACCGAAAACATAAGCTCTGGCTAAGAAGATGAAATATTCATCGTCGGGGATCGGCAACTTTTGGAAGTAGAGCCAGTGGATATATGCGTTCACGATTTCAAAATTGTCGTCGAAAAGATTGATTGTCTCAGGTTCTTCGCGCAATTCTTTCCATACAGACTTGATTGCATTCTTAAAGAAGGCTGAGGTCGCGCATAGTACGTTTTCGTGCACGAAAATCGCCTTCGAGCCATCCGTGTCCGCAGGACCGACCGCTAGTTTCAACATGCGACCGTGAAGACTTTTCTATATCAGTAGAAGCCTGTTGAAGAAAAGGTGCATATAAATTACTCACCTTTTCGCTTCTGTAGATGTAATGCACATAGTTCCTCTCAAGTCGAGAGCAGCGCCTGTATTCGGCGTGGCCATTTTGCTGCGGTATTTGGGTTCAAATTGAAGTTACGCGTGTGGAAAGAAGGTGCAGCGAAATTCATGAGGAATGAGAAGTAAACACTTTGACCCCGCTTATGTAAACATGCGTAGGGTTGTGTCTATGCAAGGGAGGTAGTGCTCTTTTCACACGAAAACTTGCATTACCTATCGATCCCGTGGAACATATATTTCCCGTACGTAAATTCTTCGCACCGGCTTTTTCATGTGAATTCTGGATAGAGACACTGATCTCTCAAGGGTTATGTGTCGGTGCGTTATCTCCGGTATACTCAGAGAAAATAATCCTCCCCCACACGGTGTGCGCTTACGTTGCAAATCCTAATATAATACATAATCCATGAAAATCCAAGACTTATTTTCAAGCCAAGATGTACCAACAGCGATGAGCAGTCATATAAGCCGGAAGACGGTATCCCATATCGAAATTCGTAAACCATTAGGCAATCATACACGGAAAATTGAGGATCGCAAACATAAATATGCGGAGCTTCCCTCGAGACTCCCGAACTTCAATTCACAAGTCCATGACCGTAATCGATAAGGCCGAACTCCATGTCATCAATGATGCTAAAAGCCAAGCCAGCATTTCAGCAACCCCATTGTCCACTTCTTCATTGTATGAGATCCCTCGTCATGACATTCATCTTTCAACACCCCATTGTTGTTCACAACTGTTTCCTTCGCACTTTGGCCCTAAATGATCACTGGAAATTTTCATGGGAACATTGTCGTTGATTTTCGATGCAAGAATCGGCATGAAGCTGTAGACGACTCAAGCGTCAAAGAGCTTTCATTATGGCATGATTATTTTTCTCATCTATTTCTATTTTTCATCTATTTCTATTTCTCAACTATCTCTATTTCTCAACTATCTCTATTTCTCAACTATCTCTATTTCTCAACTATCTCTATTTCTCAACTATCTCTATTTCTCAACTATCTCTATTTCTCAACAATACGCACTACTAGTAAAGACTTCTTGGTAGTACTTTTAGAGCGATGGTAGGTCTATAGAATTACCGTTCCCGAAACGATTCGCTAAGTCAGGACTGGCTCACGGTAACAAGCTTATTGCGCAGTATTGAACACCATTGTATGAACGTCTGGTCTTTTGAGACTACTCCTCCTCCCTCTCCAAGGACTTCGCCGTATTGCTCATCTAGGAATATGTGGCTGGAGCGGTCCGGGTTACCATAATTGCTTTTACAATATCCGTAAGCAGCTCTTTGGAGTACAATTCGACATCTCTCATCCAGTTCTTAGAATCAGAATGCGCTAGTTCCACTAGAATGTCGACCATGAGGGTTCGCGCAGGCGATCCTGGGGGTGTGCCACCGTATATGATGCACTCCAGAAGGGTAGAAACCTTTTGAAAGGGCGAAATCCATCATTTGCTTCAGTATCGCATTCTTGTACTTATTGTCCATGATCTTCTCGCCGAAGACGTATGATTTAGCGAACATGATGAATGCTGTATTGATCGAATTGCCCGTCGCTCCTTTGTTGAAGGGGACTTCGCGGACGTAGAGCCAATGAATGTAACAGCGGACAACTTCGAGCGTGTCATCAGAGAGATCAATTGTTTTGCGAGATAATCATGCAGTAGCTCACTCTTCCTTGAGTGCTTGCTTGAAGAACTTGGACGATGCACATAGGATCTTCTCGTGGACATTGATCGTAATGTGCGTCGGACTCACGTCGAGTTGAATGATTTTGTCGGACAAGCTGCTACAGTCAGCTTCTATATCGGCAGCAGCTATGGCCGACAAGAAGTTTACTCTATCACATGTAGGCCTGCGAGAAATTTGGCGCTAGGAAAAGTTGCTGATTTTTTGCGTGTCGCCATTGTGGGGAATGAGGGTTGGGTGATACTAGCTACGAATGGAACTGAGGAAAGAGCGAAGTGCTAGTGGCCTTTATTGACCAGATTACCCCTTCACTCTCACTTTCACTACCTTCACTTATGTCCCGTAGTTGTTTCCAACCGAATAACGACTCTATGCATGATTTGTGATAAGCTGAAGTGAGCTCTCTCTGTATTCAGGTTCAGAGTTCTTGAGAGAAAACCCCAAACACTTAACATCATGCTGATTTGTTAGAAACGCCGAGTACCCTAGACTTCACAAGCATCATCTAGAAATTATGAATTGAAAAAGTTGCGGATAATTCTAGCGAGGCATAGCGTGCTAAAATTTTCGCGCGAGCGAGCCCGGAATCCGACGCAATAGTGAAAAGGACAGTCTTTTAAAGAGCTATATCAACGTTTACGAACCCTAACCCTAACCTAATGGGATGGCTATCTTGACCAATAGCTTTCTTGGCTCCTTTTTTTTGCATCGCTAGCGCCCTATCCGCGTATCATTGGCGTTCAACTCAAATGCGCAGAAGGCTGTTCGCAGAGAAAGTTATAGATATATAGAGAAGGGAGAATGCTGCGTGCGGGGTACCGTAGTGCGAAGGGGTACAGATGGATATTCAACACCGCTCAGCCCCCGCCACCTACTTCATCAGTCGAGATTAGTGACCCTTTAACAAGGAACACCCTGTCGGCTATTCACACACGGGTTTTAAAGTTCGCGCTTATCTCGAGTCAGTGTTTTATTGTCGCATACGGAGGCAATAGCAACATAAGAAGCCGCAAAACTATGCGACGTTAGACATACACACCTACTATGGCCCCAACTATAAACAGTAGGAGATGCGGACATCGTTACTTTAAAAAGCTTCATTTGAACGGACTCTAGGTGAAGACTCATAGTGACCCGTATGGCAAGGCTTTTGATTGATTGTATTACCGCACAGCCCTGTGTCACACACGAAAGCACGTTGTGCCTATTTTATTGGCCAATGGGGTTGCTTTATGTATCAGGCTCGATTTCATAGCCTGACTTATTTAAAGCCCGATAGCGAGCCGCCGATCTCATCGCAACTGTCGAAAGACTAATTTCCTTACTAACGAAGTTCTCAGAGGATTCTTCACCTCCCATTCGTTTCAGAATGTCGAAAAACCAGCATGTACCAAATCATCGAAAATCCCGCGTTGAATGGAAATGGGAAATCGCAGCTTCAATAGGCGGCTTAGCTTCTCTTGTTGGGATGATTATATTACTCGCTGTGTATGATGGTAAAGAAGTCTCTACCTGGCACGGCGTCACCTTGAACGCAGTGGTTTCAGTTCTGTCTACCACAAGCAAAGCCTTGTTTCTTTTTGCCTTGAGTCAATCCATTGGTCAATGGAAGTGGGTCGCATTTTCTAGGAAGTCACGGCCCTTGTTGGATCTGGAAAGGATTGATACGGCAAGCCGGGGACCACTCGGTAGCTTACAGTGGCTCTGGGTATCCAGCTTCAAACAAAGGTATATCAACACCCTTGCCAACTGTTCCTGCTGACCCAGAAGATCTTTTTTACAATTGGGAGCTTTTGTTACTCTGCTAGCCATCGCAGTCGATCCCTTTTCTCAACAACTCGTCCAGTACGAGCAAAAGCTGAAAAGCTTGGTCGACAGCTCGACCACTATAGTCCGAGCTCAACGATTTTCTAGGGGCGTAACTTTGGTCCCAACTGTTTTGCCCATCACCATGACTTCGATGGCAGACTATTCGATTCAAGCTGGTATTTTGAATGCGCTGATTCAGCCATACAACGCAATCGTTCAACAAACAGCATTCACGTGCCCAACAGGTAATTGCACATGGAATCCCTTTCATTCATTAGCAATTTGTCACACTTGCAATGATTTGCGAAGCCAATTGTCCTTTTATTCGGAACCAAGTTACCTCTATAATGACTTGCACAAGCGCTTGAATTTCATTTATCTCACGAAGAATGCCACGAGTGCCCAGCTTCCAAACGGCCTCTATATCAACAATGTGAACGGAGCACCTTATAACATGCCAGACGACTATGACCCGCCAACCCAAAATATTTCTCAATTCCTATCCATGACTTCTTTCGGAACGGGGAATGCATCCAGAACCAACACGTTTGCGAATAGCGACAGCCTGCTCTGGGCTATGGGTTTTCTCAAACTTCAAGCTCCAGAAACAAACTCTTCCCACTCGAATGGATGGCCTAACATCTCAATAAATGCACTAGAATGTGGCCTCTTCTACTGCGTTAACGAGTACTCCCCTACTGTGCGAAACGGTATCCTAGAGGAGAGGGAAACTTTAGTACACAACGCTAGGCGATCGTCCGACTCATGGAGCCTAATCGATTACACTTATCCGAATCTCGACGGTATCGAGATTGATAACCATAGCATGAACAGTCTAGAGTTCAACAACAGCACATCTTCATGGAGTCGAACCGACTTGATGCTCGGTGACGGGTTCAACCTCTCTTGGGCAGCTGTCACTAGCCTGAGTAGCCAGTTCCAGTCACAGTTCACGTCCCCGAAAACCATCAACATGTCAGAACACACGAGTCCTTTAAAGGCACCGAACTACATACCAATTAATGGGTTCTACAAAAACCAGGTCATGAGCTACGACTCCACAGCGGTGGAGTTCTCGCCGAGCATCATGCAAATTCTCTACGATACTTCGGATCTCGACGACACCTTTCGACGACTTGCGAGGGGGTTAAGTAACGCTATTCGCGCGGGCTCGGATGACGCTGAGATGCGGACAGGCACCAGTGGGGTAATGACGACCTATTACCGCATTTGGTGGCCGTGGATCACATTGCACGCTCTAGTAGCCCTAGGAGGGATGTCGTTTCTTCTAGGTACGATTATTGGGAGCAGAGCGTCAGGAGTTCCCATTTGGAAATCCAGCACGCTTGCGATGCTGTCGCTGACTGTTAGTGATATGATTGGAGACACTCTCGTTGGTGTAGATCTGCTTGAAGACATGGAAGCAAAAGCGTCGCAGCACTTTTTACAGCTGTTTGACAATAGAGCTGAGCGGGAGTCTGGCGCGGAAGGAGCGTGAAAGTTGAATGGCGAAATTCATCGCTCGCCAGCGAGGTTACAGGTGTCAGAGGGCGGCAATGAATCTGAGGAGGCTGAGAGCTTGGGAGCTTCTCGTTGAAACAGAATTGTGATGCAAGCGCTATATATATGAAATGACATTGACCAATTTTGAGAGAGTTGATGAGCTTCATTACACCCAGACACGACCAGAGAAAATTCACGCTCAATACCAAGTAACCTCGACTTGTCCGAGAAAACTTTGTCTACGAGGCTAGGGGCAATGCATTCCGACGCTGGCCTGGCGGGCAGCGCATTTGCCTGCAGTGGAGACGTCCCTAATTCAAGAAGCTAAGATGCCTATTACAAATATCTTAGCATGGGTTAGCCTTAATGACTCTTGTCAAAACCACACGAGATCTGCAGCTCTATCGCGTAATACTGGTGCTTCCCACACACTATGCTGGTAAACATGTTCACGTATGCAAATACATTTTCACCACGATCAATAAGCGACACATGTCAACGTTAGTAATTATTCTTTGCTCATAGGGCTGAATATACACTACAAGGCATTGTCAATAATGACTGAATTCTCAGGGAAGATCCAAGTGCGTTCTCTACAGGGAGAGGTGATGTATTACTACTCCAGTTTTATAAGTGGATGCTGCTTCCGTGAGTATCGAAGTATTGAGCTTGTGTAGCTCCCAATCTTCAAATTGTACAGCAGCAGTGGGACACTGGGCAGGAAAGGAATTTAAGAATGGATATTGAGTATTTTCTTTTGAGACAGAGAATCTAGCTTGCTTTATAGATTAGTGTTTGTGAGTTAGTGTTATTTTAGCAACACGTCAAACATACTAGTCGATCGAAAAGCGCGAGAATATTTGTATACCCAGGAATGCAAGCCTATTCTATAACACTTCCCAATATTCATGGAACACGAGACTTTCAATGAGTACTAGATACTGGAGACACGGCTATCGTCATTTGACATGCATATGCAGCATACGAGAACTGATCAATAATCCATCTTCCATAGCATATATTCATCAGTCGCGACCTAATTGATCAGCGCGATTGCAAAATCAAGAATCTTTAGACTCCATCGCCCAATCTTTGCGCATCAGAGCATGTCATGGCTCTGTGGAGGACTGGATAGCATCTGAACTGTTCAACGTCAGCATATGATCTCAAAGAGAAGGTGAAGATTTACCGTCTGCCTGTCACAACACTCCTCGCTTGGAGAATGGTCAAGATTACCATCAAGAGTAACTGTAGAAGTGCGATGATGTCACTGATAGGCCACATTTGGAAATTTGGTAGATTGTGAAGGTAGAAGGTGGCGCCTAATGATGGAGGGCTGTGAGGTCTCTATTCAACGCAAATTAGGTTCGGTCTGTTGCTAGAGGTGAACCCGTCTTACAATCAAGTCGTACAGGGGAGTTTCGGCTGAATGCGAATAAGGGAACTTCACGATGGGTAATCGCGTCTGCGAGTAGTGCTTCCATGTAATTTGAGGTAGCCTTTATATCTCATCACCTTGGCGTTAAATAATGCGCTTCAGAAAGCGCGACTTCACTTAGAGATGCACATGAAGCTTCCGACAGCTCGAAACAGCTGTCGGAAGGTAGAATGCTAGGATCTCACTCACCGATCTACACTGTCAGCTGGCGCTAGTCCACTTCTATAAATCGGAAGGGACATACCAATCATCACCTTTTGCCTTACGCCTGGGCCAACAAGGTGCTAGTCCAAAAGCAGGTTTCGGAAGCACCTGAGCTAGTCTAGATTCGATAAGGCTAGTCACATGGAGCCCATCCACTAGTCTGCTTTGGGCTGTCGGAAGACTGCCCCCCCATGCATGGGCGTACAAGGCTGCATTGATGCCCTCAGCTATACGAAGGCAGTTGGTATATTTATACTTCCACGACCTCTTCGTCTTTTTGTGTTTGTCGAAACTCCTTTGACTTGCTTAAATTTAAACCCTTCCAAAAGCCGGTCACCTTTATTATATCGCAGTTAAAGATCCGCCTCGTGTCTGAAGACGACTCTTGGAGGCTTATACAGCCTGACCTTTTTGATGAAGATTCAGCTGGCACCGAATCGCAACCCGCCCTACAAGTCTTCTCGCCGACGCCATCGAATCAAGTCGACATTCCGTTGGAATTTCAATTCGAAACGCATGAATCTCTATCGCAACATTGGAATCCAGCCAATGATGCTAATGCGTTCGACCTCAACTTTATTGATGATTCCATCAGTTATGTTGGGCTTGGAACCTCTGCAACTCCGCATAGCATACTTGACGCAGAGCATTTCATCCACCTACCTCTGCAGCCGGATGATCAGCCAATACCGAATGTTGACAATCCTGACATCGATCAGCTTGCAGCATGGCCACCAAATAGATCAGCTGAAACTTTCCCTTCAGACGATCGCTTTGCACAGGAGGCTTTACATCAATGCATTCACGAATCGCCCTTAACATCCGTTTTCAAACAAAATGCCATGAGCCTCGTAAGCCGTTCTCTGCCTTTCAATTCCGACGTTCCATGCGAGGTTTCGCAGCCCAATTCTAAGACGATACAGCCTCAAGAATCAACTTATGACGTCGGCATCAACTTACATCCTAATCCTGGCGGATGTACCATCGCAGCATCCACGGCCCAAGCCCTGGCATATCATGAATCTTCGGCACAAAGTCTTGGTCAAGTTCCTCCTCGTATGGAACCTCAAAGCATGATCAACACCCCATTCCATTCGAAAACACCTGCATACGATGGACTCTTTCAAAGCTACACCGATTCAGGCGATGGTTTGGGATACATCGGATCTATTCTTCCTTCCACAAATGAATTTCAGCGACAGACAGCTCCGAATAGCCTCACTTATGGAGCGAACTATCTCCAAACTCTCGAGCAACCCAATGCGCAACAACTTGCTGCACACGAGAACCATATAAGTGCGAATATCGCATATCCTCAGGCTCCTCCAGCCATCACTCAGCATCAGATCGACGTGGGGCCGAATCAAACGTTTGACCCTCTGACTTATTCCCACGAATCTGTGGATGACCTTCGTGGGAAGACCCATGTTGTCCCGTACGGTCTCAATGATTTGGGAGATGTTCCAATGATCATCGACAATACTAACGCCCTTACGACCACGCCTTCCAATGCGAATTTCTCGAATACTTTGGGTTCCATTGCAGTCACAGATACGCCCTCCTTCACGTCGGGGACTACAGTGAGCCCATTGTACCTACAGCAACAATCCAGTACAGATGCCGCTCAAAGCGAATACCAAGTTACTCGGCAAGGAGTCAGCAAAGCGTCATGTCACAGAGCCAAGCGCAGAAAGTCCGCGACCCCTACCATAGGTATGAAACAGCAGCTAGCGCTTGTACACCAACTCGCCAAGACGAAAGGAGTTCCTGAAGGTTCCTCCCATGTCCTAGAGTTCATGTGTTCTCGTCAAAATCAGAAACGGCGACGCACTAGTGAGCAGCGGGAGAACAAGAAGAATGTGGAGATGATTGGTGGATCTTGCATGAGATGCAAGAACTTGCGCTTGAAGGTATGCCACATTCAGAGATGATCATATCGGAGCTGTGCCATTGACTTGATTCCAGTGTTCAGATAAACGACCGTGTGGCAACTGCACAAAATACTGGTCAGACCGTGTTGGCAAATCGACGAATTTCCGATGGACCTGCGATAACAGGCTCAAGCTGAGTGACATCGACCTCTTTACCAAGCCCCTATCTTTTGCGCCGGGGTCGCACTACACACCCGGTACTGTGGATAGCAAGACTGAGGTTCACGCCAAAGATGCACTTAAAATATTCATCGAAAAGATCGATAGTTTCCATCCGGTAATAGCACTTATCGATATGATAGAAAAGCGTCAACTTAGGCAAGCCATGATGGCATGGGAACGCCCAAGTATGTTCGTATTCTACAGTTATCTACAAAGCATGCTTCGATGGAAAAAGGTTATCTCCACCAGATATGAGAAGGATTTTGAGCACGCATTAGGTACCATCGAAGGCGTACATCGCTACCTGAACCTGCGTTTACGAAAATTGTTCGATGATACCAAGCGCTGCCATCCTCATGAAGAATTACATCATCTTTTCTACTACACATTATTCTTCGAAGATACTGTGAAGCTGGGCGACATTGAAGGAGTGAAGACACCAGGCCATGAGGCATTAGTCGAAATTATGCAAAGCCAGCTCCGACTCTTCCTCGCCCGCCGATACAGTTCAAAAAAGGCAGCAAGTCAAATGGATTCCAAGCCGTACGGGGAATTGTTATTGCTGTGCACCGTTGATTGTCTACGCCCTTGTGTTTTACCTTCGCAGCGCGAAGAGCCCATTTCACATCTGCCGGAATTCCAGATACATGTAGCTTCTGATGAATACCGAAAAAACCGTGGAATAGAGGTGGATCTTTTCAACATCCACCAATCCGGATGCTGCACTAACTGGATGGTCTCGTACATTCCCAACAGTTTATTCTGGATTTTTAAAATCTTTCCAGAAATCGTTTGCGAATTACTTCACGATGGAACCAGACCAGTGAATATCCTGAATAATCACCTTTCACAAATGACTAAATTGTCTATACCATTGACACCCGCATCGTTTAGCAGCGACATCGAATTAAGCAATGCATACGCCCTTTGGCTAGCTTTCCAACTTACCGCCCGAGAAATATTCAAAGCTTTCGTCGAGGAACCTAGTGCGTTTACACAGATGGTGGCACGAATGGAAATTTTCAACTTCAGCAATTGTGCGGCTCGACTGCGTTCACTGGAAATTATCATCACGTTCAGCGTTATGGTGTTCGACGAATACAACGCGTGTGCGCCTGGCATCAGAGAGCTGTGTCTCAATGGTTTCGATAACGTAGACGAATTGGGGCGTATCTCATGCATAATGGAAATCTTAGTCCAGGATGTAATGAAGGATATTCTAGTCCCAAGGCTGCTTGATGGTCTAGCTGATACTGACGAACTCTCACCAGAGGCGACGTCAAGGGTAACCAACGAGGCTAGGGTCTAAGAGTCAACCTAAGAGGCACAAGCAGGAGTCTTGAATCAATGTAATCCAGACGAAAGTTCAAATGACCCTTAGAAGAGGTAGCGCAGAATTTCGTAGAAGGTTATCATAGAAGACGAGTCCCGAATTCATTTCCAACTTTTGGCTTCATTACTAGTCTAGTAGACAGGCACGAACAGATGTCTAAACAATTACAGCGCAGTAGGAAATTCCTTACGAGAGAAAATCGCATAGCATCTCTGAGGCACGATCTTGAGAAGGCCTGTTCTCCGTTTCTGTCTCTTCTTTCCATCCAACCCAAGCATATATATAAAATGGAACCACTGGTGCATTACCAGTAGGTGTTAAATAGGGTCAAGGTTGGCCACGATCCTAGAAATGCCAACATGGGCGTTCATCGCCTCACCCTCGAATCCCCAGAACATGTCTGGCCACTTCATCATCAAAGACTTCTAGGGAGCGCTGTAATGTCATGACCCCTTCTGCTGCTTCGAAAATATCCCAGAATCACCATTGTCCGTGTACCCAGCTAGAATACAGGACCTCGACACCTCAGGTTGTACCCCAGCTTGAGTATGGC
Source organism: Kalmusia sp. IMI 367209 (assembly GCA_027946365.1). Lineage (NCBI taxonomy): Eukaryota > Fungi > Ascomycota > Dothideomycetes > Pleosporales > Didymosphaeriaceae > Kalmusia > Kalmusia sp. IMI 367209. The sequence continues at coordinate 366,262 of JAPEUQ010000003.1, read as the reverse complement.
CAATGAACAGCCTCTAATCAGGTTCTCTGACGATCTCGATCGGTCGAAGTGTAACAGGGGTATACACCGAGGTGTCATGATACTGCAAATACTTCCACCACTGTTTGCGTGCTGGGAGAACAGTCACCTATGTGAGTGGCTCAGAACAACAAGACACCCAGAGGCGGAACAGTCAAGTGATGGTGTTACATTTGCAAAGCCATTAAAGCCATATATCTAAGCCCGCAATGCAATGCCAAAAAAAACTCCTGATGACCCGATTTATGCTCCCCACCAAGAAAACAAAACAAGGAACACCCTCGCCGGAAGCCATGCAGAAAAATCAAGACTCAGGAACAGGAGAAAAAAAAAAAACAAGGTATCATTTTGTCTATGCCCAAAAAACATTCTTACACATACTCTTCCCTGCGCTTCAAGCTATGCGACCAGTGCTTTTACAACGCAACGGCCATCAGCCCCGCGACAAGGGCGGAGCCCAGTCCCGCCGCCCAAGCGCTGGGCTGCACCGCTGCGCCAGCGCCGGGGTACGTCGAGGGCGTCGCGGACGGCACGCTCACGTTGCTGCTGGGACTCGGTGTTGCGCTTGGGCTCGCGCTCGTCTCGCCCGTGACGTTCTGCACGCGGATCCAGTTGGCGGCCAGCGCGCCGCCCAAGCCCGTCGCGTTGACGAAGGCGGCCGTGTCCCAGCCGACGCGCGTCTGCAGGAGCGACCGGAAGCGTGCCGGGATGGTGAAGTTCTCGGGCTGCTCGAACAGCAGGAGCGTGTACTTGTGGGGCGTGTCGTTGACGGGCGGCGAGGGCTGCAGGTACGAGGCTTCGGCGAGGGCGGCGTCGGGCAATTTGAGGATCTGCGTGTCGGTCGAGGGCATGGTGACGTTGGAGGTGAGCCAGTGGAGGAGCGGGACGCGGGTGCCGTTGCGGGGGACGTCGATGTCGACGAGCATCAGGATGGCGCGGCCTTCGGTCGTCCAGACGGGGGTGGAGATTTGTGTGGGCGGGCTTGCTGTGTCTGGGGGGATTTGGCGTTAGTATGGCTGGATAATGAGAGGAGGGGGCGTGTCTGGTGCTTTGGATAGGAGAGCTGTGAGCGCGCCCAAGAGCGCTCGACGTGCTTGTTTGAGGCATTGCATCTTGGACGGTACAGAGGCAGGTCTCGTAGTGAATCGAGTTCGAACGGAAGGCAGACTCACCTGCTCTTGGGATGAGCTCGCCCGGCGGGCTCACATCGTTGCCTCCCCAAGTAGCGTTCAGATCGGGGGCGGCCTGGATGGGGAACCCAGGGGCAACGGTGGCCGTCGCGGCGCCGGCCAGCGCACACAAAGCAGTGGCTATCCAATTGACCATGTTGGGTATCGATAAAGGGCGATAGATGGAGGGCCTGCAGGTGCTGAGATGTAGGTGCCGACAGCTGAAGGTGCTAGCAGCATGTGATATTTAGGGGCGCGCCTTAGGCTGCAGGCGTCGCCTGAGGGATCGTCCGATGGCAAAATTGACGATCAACTAGTCGCCTGCACGTGGGGGCCTCACACCATGCCCGCAAGAGAAACTTGCCCCGACGACCCGCCAGGCCCGCAAAAGGCAGCAATCAGCGCGCGCGCTCGAGAGAGAGAGAAAAACTGGTGAAGAGTTGCGGTGCGGCGACGCTGCGGTGCCGAGAACAGGCTGGTTCGGCCGCAAAAGGGTCGCGGGTACCTGCGTCTAGACCGGCGGCGGGCTAGCATCTCGTGCCACTACATCACAATTGCTTGTGCACGCGAAGAATAGGCCATGTACGCGTGGGTACGCAGGAGAGAGCTCGCGCAGTGCGAACACCCCCAAAAATCGATGCGCTTCGATGATGATAAACAAAAAACAAAGGGCACTCGCTTCTGCAGGCCAGATGCTGAATCGTCCACGTCATACAACTCCCAGCTCAATCAAAAATATAGTCAATGAAGGAAATGCCGGTCTCGGCGCGTGCTGTGCTCCTCGTCACCCTTTCTTCCCGTCGCGACTACCAATATATTGGTAGGCCAGCTCTACACTCCCTTCATCCCTGTCGCTCATCACTTTCGGTCTCCTTTTGATCAGTTCATTCTCCTCGAATAGCGTCTCGCGATCGCTGTCTACCCGATCTCGTGACTCCATCTCCGGCACGGCCTCGAACCGTCCTGTCGCCCGACTCATGCTCCTCTCCTCAAGCCGTGTTGTCGACCGACTGCTGCTTCTTTCGAAGTGGCTGTTCAGAGAAGGGCTGGATGGCGACGATGCGAGTATGGATCCTCGCCTCGAAATGGACAGACGTAATCGCGACGTCCGCTTTCGCTTGTAGTCGTTGCCGTTCCCAGCAACTATCGTGGTCGTGACCACGTTCATCGGCAGCTCTCGCTCGTCGTGAAGTGCGCTCGTGAGGAACTCGGACGGCGCCGTGTTCCTCCTCGACACCGGCCGCGGCTTTCTCAAGGTCCCAGGCGGCGACGATGAAGCTGATGTGTTTCGTGACCTATTCCTAGGATCCGCTGGGGAATGTATAAAAGTTTCCGTGGTGGGTGTGAAAAGAGCGCTCGGGACCGGAGGCGGCGACGCCGGGATAGGAGGAAGAGGATCTGAATAGGGCCCTGCAGGTGCAGACGTATACTGTGGTCCCCTGGTGGAAGGAGCCGCCGACGACGCGTTCGACGGGAGTCGTGACAACGGTGCCTTGGGACTGGAAGTTCGGGAGCTGCTGGGTGTCGAGTTCGGTCGCCATCTATCCTTCCACCTTCTCAGTGTTTTCCTGATGCCTGTGCTGTCCTTCGTGGCGCCCGTAGACTGCGAAGCTGTGTCCATGTCTGCTATCCTTTCACTTGTCCTTCGACAACACTCCCTAGGCAAGATTCGATCTTCAAGGCCGGGCACCCTTTTCGAGTTATCGTCCACGCGATGGAACAAAAGGCATTCCACGTGGGAAGGGGACCGCAACGGCACGCTCCCCTCTTATCACAGCGACCCGTCCCAAGGACAGGTGGGCCCGGCGCGTTGGACTAACTTTCGGGGAAGCTGGAAACGGTTCGTGGAGCGTCGGCTATGCAGGGGTCCAAAGTAATGGGTGGCTCGGTTAACGCTTCTGGAAGTTTTTAGGCCGTGGGGCGTTGGACTGCTGAACGTGCACAAGTCTGACTGGGTCCAAGACTTATTGGCACAAGGGACGTGCGGGAGAAATACGGTCAACGCCTGGGCAAGGCTAATTAGCACCGTGTTATTAAAGACTCGAGATGCATAACGAACACCCCATGCTATGCTTCGATAGTGCCGAAGCTGTGACACTGCAAGAGAGACTTTTGTTATCACAGGTGAAGTGACGGACCAAGTGCGTGCATGCGCATCAACTAGTGGCGTGCCGGAGTCGAGATGCTGCTGCATCCGAGGGGCCGTTCGTGCGACCCCAAACATTTTTTGATAGGGTGGAAATGTAGATATTCTATCAATTGTCGGAGTCCGTCAATCACATCCGGAGAATGGACCTCCGCATTGCTGAGGGCATTGTACAAGTCCGCCATTCTCGAGCTCGCTTGAGCCGTGCTAATGCTGCCAAGAGGTGTCGTGTTTATCGAAACCTTATTGCCTCCATACTTTGCGATCCAGGTAAATATCGCGCCATCTTCCTAGCTGATAAGTCTCATAGTAAGTTCAACTCTGCGCTGTGTCAGTCACTGTCAACCGCATATCACCGCCTTCGAACTTACGTCGCAAATGTGCCCGCGCTAACAGGCATCGCTCTCAATAGAGTTGGTCCAATGCCCCTCCAGAAGCCTCCCAGACCTTCCGCCCTGTACGTTTTGGCGAAGCAGTCACGCATACTCTTGTACTTCTGTGACTCACCGAAGCCATCCGTCTGCATCTTACTCTTGATGACGTCGAACGGATAACTCCAGATCCAGAGCGCTTCACCTGCGAGACCGCCATACAGGGCGACTTTGAGAGTGCTGATCTCGTCTCGTTTGATATTGTTGCGCTCCGCGTCCTTGTTCATCATGTACTCAAAGGCGGTGAACCAGGCGCCGTATGCGTTGGCTTCACGCAAAAGGGTCACGGCCGTTCCACGATAGACGCCTCGGATGCCCTCGTGGGCGGTGAGTTTTTTAATGCAGTCAATGGGTCCGTTGTAGAGACGGGAAGCACCATGAGGTTGGGTTTGTAGGCGGATGCGGATATGCTCAATGGGACTGGATAGCACAGTGTTGGTTATCCCCGCAAATGCACCAGCCGCGTAGTACTGTGTGTAGCTGAGCTCCCCAGAGCCAGTCTTCTCGAGGTTTTGTGCCTCAAAGGCGCGGCGAGCATAATGGAACCCACCAAACTGGACCGACACACATGCGCCAATGCCGATCAAGGGCGTCAGTGTACCCTTGTAAAAGGCAAGGGCTCCCTCGTTCTTGTAGATCTTGGTGGCCGCATCTAGGGCCCCCGAGTACTGTGATGTCGTCTGTAGTCTGACCTTGACGATATCAAAAGGTTGTCCTGCATTGAGTCAGCACTGTCTTCCCAACCGATATCGGGATCCATCGGTCTTCAACAGACTGTAGATGGTCACACTTATACCACAACCCGTTTACATAGGTAATGGGGAGGAAAGGAGGTTTGGGAAGGATGCCCGAAAGCATTTTCTTTCATCCAACACCTCCCAATTGCACCGAGAGCCTTCACGTACCGATGAGCACCTGCGCAATACCACCCACCGCACCCGCAAATAAATCCTTCAGCGTCCGCTGAAGCCCATGCTCCGGCGCCTCTATTTCAGCTTCTATTCCCATCTCTTCGAACTCTGAATCTAAACGTTCGAATACCGTCTACTGCACCCTCCCGTCTCTTATCAACGCACGAGCCTCCAGTGGGGCACGGCGGACGCAATCGTGAGCTTTTTTCCAAGTTCCGTCGAACTGAGATTGTGGTCAATGGCGACGTGAAGAAATTCAGTCGGAGTCGGAGGGATTGAAGCGGCAATTGAAGGTCTGTTATAGAAGCCGGACTCGGGGAATTTGGTCGGCCTTCCGAGGGCAAATTGATTTCTTTGGCTGACGTGCTCGATGCCAAGATGCGCTAGTGGTATCGCGGGTATCGCGTCACCATGCGGGACAACATTCCCTATTCAATACAATGTTCTCATAAAATGTCCTGGAGGTAATAACGTACTGAAGGTTGAGCAGGAAGTGTAGGGGAAGGAAACGAAGGCTGAACATTGCGTATTAATATGTGATAAGAGGTACTCAGAGGAGCATGTACAAGAAGCCGCCGACGATGAACAACCAGCTCCAGCCTACCCACGACGGCTTCAATGTTGCTATACCCCGTGCAGCATATATGAAAAGCTCCCGGAAGATAGCGCCTAAATCCTTGCCCCTGCCTCTATATCGCAACTATAATCCAACAACCAAACATATTGTTTAACAGAAAAGATTGGTATCCGAAAAGAACATATTCTAAGCGATGGCCGCTTGATAACCGTAAAGCATCGACATGCAGGCGCTTTTGTTCCTTTCTATAATCTTACAGGCTCGTGTGAGCTCCGTTCTACTGCTCGACCGAAGTGCTACCAGCATCGCAACTTCTTCCAGAAGCTTTCTTTAGGTTCATCGTTTCCCTCGTTGGGCGGCATAGACGACGAGTTGTCCTTCTCGTTCATAGGTGGTAACGCGGCAGTTCTCGTAGCAGGAGTAGCCCCAGAGGCTGCTAAACGGCGGGCTTCGACAACGCGGCGTACGAGCACTATTCCGTTAGCTTCCCAGGTGTCCAATTAAGAGGGTTATGTGTGACCACTCACGCGCAAAGGTTTCCTCAATATTAACCATTTCTCTCGCACTCGTCTCCATAAATCCACACCCTCTCTTGCGCGCCCACTCGAGGCCCTCGGCGGCCTTCACTACTCGCGCCGCCGACAGATCGCACTTGTTGCCCGCAACAAGTTTCACTGGCGGCACTTTGCCTTGGTCAATCCTATTTTCCTCTTCCATGTCGATCATCTCGGCGAAGTATTCGAGGCCATCGAGACTGTGCGGGTTCGTAATGTCATAGACGAGGAGGAAGGCATCAGATCTGAGATTCGAGGCTGCCCAAAGAGAACGGTACTCTTCTTGACCGGCGGTATCGGTAAGCATGAGAAAGTACGACTGGCCGTCAACGGTACGTGTTACCGAGTATGAATCTTCTTCGGGGGTGTCAGCGGTCGAGTGCTTCGTGGAGGCGGATGCGCATAGCCTGAGTCGGCGCAATTGGTGCGTAGTCGCATGCGCATCGTATCTCTATGCGCGGCATTGCAGGGCTTAAAGACGTACCTATTGTTGGATCGTAGCTGGTGCCCACTTCGTCAGCCCAGCGTGCTTCTAATGCCACGACTCAAGCCCAGGTGTCAACTTACTCATGCGTCCATTCACTCCTCACTAGTCGCAACGTGATTGAACTTTTTCCTGTCTCAGAATCAGCCCTGATCGCATTTTTACTGCCAGAGTCCGCCTATGTATTCCCCCTATGGTTGGGCAGACGTACCGCATCCACCATCGCCGCACACCGTAATCGTTATCCTATTATTCTCGTCCATGTCCCCCAAAGCCCAAGCGCAATACAATAAACAAGAAGCAAATCGTAGCCGTCGTGGAAAGTAGCGAGCGTCGGTGATGGGTCGAGGTCCCTGTCTGTTCAGTCGTCGTTGCTATGTCGCCGGGTCGCAACGCCAAATTCGCCCAATGATGACAGCCGGAGCAGGGACAGTACTCCGCACCCAGCTTGAAGCTCAACAATGACAATGTCTCGGACGGCCTGATGTCGCCGATGTAGCAATAAGGTTCCCGGATGCTCCTTGGGGGCAAAGAGCGTTCAGTTGAAGTGCACAAGAAGCAAGGCGGGAGAGGAGGGCTGGCTTAGGAGCGTTTGAAGAAAAGCGGCACGTTGCACGTCTTGACTACGACCACCCTTGCACCCGCCCTACCGCTCATGGTTCGCTGCCGAGTTCATGCGCCTACGATCCCGGGGGTCTTCAAATCTTAATTTAATATTGGCGTGCCTGATGCCCACCCTCCATCACTCGACACGTGCACGCTTGCTGTTCGCGCATCAATGGTGAGGGTCTTGAAGGTCATCGTCTTTTGCTCATGACTCAATCTCTTTCCTCGTCGCGATTCATCACACTGCGGCAGTGCCAGGGCGCGCAGCATCTCGAGCAGTCACAGCGCGTTTCGATGAGCGACGCAAGGACCAGGCCGACCTCGTACATTCAGAGTACCGTCGTCGTTCACGCAAGATGACATATGCGCCGAGACCAGCTCGTCACTCCAATCAGCATTTCTGTCAACCAGCCCTGCCGTTGCATCTCGTTTCATCTGTCTCTATCCGTACAACAACATAAGCCAAGCCATAGCATCTTCCTCCGGAGGATGCGAGTCGAGTGCGGTGGAAGGTTTTGACAAGCGATGCTACCTCGACACACTCTACGCCGCGCGCCACTCTTCCGTGGCTGACGATCACTTAATAAAGCTGCCGGCCACATATGCAAGACAATGCTAAAGACGACGTGACACGTTCAATCGTGTGATTCGTCAACAATGCCATAGAGAAGCTGGACTTTGGGGCGTTAAGAGCTCACAATTGGAGTGCTTCGCTAGAGGCCCTACAAGATTTCTCTGGTTGATGTGTCAGCGAGGCTGAATAGTTTAGGCAACTGTGCTAAACGCCTCCTAAGAAAAACTTTAAATGATATTCGACTATACTCAAGTAGGTTTTCAAACAAACATTACAAGTTGCACTCTTCTCCTTATAGCGAGCGTCAACATTCTCGTTTCAAAGCCATCGCCATGCGCGGTAGCTGGGGCCAATTGGAAGGAAGACCCGTCGGGGTCCCACTGGACCATTTCGTCCCTCTGTCCGAGCAGGATCGGGAAACGCGTTCTTTCCATTTCTCGGTGACACCAAATGCAACTTGTACTTACTGTCGAAGCTTGATGGAACACGCCGACCAGATGCTTCAGATTCCACTGAATGAGGCCCTGTACCAAAGCGAAACATACCAAAATAAGTTTAACGTGCGGACCGTCAGTTACTCAGAAGTTGCCACATCCGCTAAGAATGGATGTCATCTGTGCACTCTAATACTGAGCGTTCCTGTATTCCGGAAGTTCACTGCGAAACAACTTTCTAAAGCCAGGCTAGAGACTGTCATTTCACCAGATCACAGCTGGGGTAGTGGCCGACTTGAATTCTACTATGACGTTACAGTAACATCTGAAGTAGATGGCTCAACCAGCATCAGAAGGGGTGGCGATTATATATTCACGGGTACATCTCAACACGCAGGCGCGAAGCTTTCTACACAGATATTCACAGCCTCTGATGAGTGTATCAGAGTCGGAGAGTCATGGGCTCGGCAATGTTTGGAAGAACACCCTGATTGTGCGCCTTCTGGAACTTCGTGGACACCAACACGCTTAGTTCGCATTCTTAATCCGTATAGCGTTCAATTGGTTCATAAAGATGACCTGGATCGCATCGTCCCTTACTATGCGCTCAGTTACTGTTGGGGTAGCAAGCCGTTTTTCACCACTACTATATCTCGGCTAGAAGAATGTTATGGATCGATACCATTCACTGAACTCCCTTATACGATACAGGACGCGGTGCAAGTTGTGTTCCAGCTGGGCGGCCGTTATCTATGGGTAGACGCACTCTGTATCGTCCAGGATGACATAGAGGATTGGAAAAGAGAAGCAGCGTCGATGTGCGACATATATCAAAACTCAATTATTACGATCATGGCTCTCGATGCCGCTGGTGCTACTGAAGGTCTATTTGCGAAACGGGATCCTTTAATGGGCATCGACTTCCGCATGCAGTGTGCAGACCGCTCCTTAAACGTGCTCGCCTCCCGCGGGCATGGCATTGAGGACCGAGTGCTTCAATCGCGGGGGTGGGCTTTCCAAGAAAGAGTTCTCGCACCTCGGAAGTTATATTTTGGCTCGACTCTGCATTGGGAATGTCGATCTAGCTCCAAGTCGGAGTGGAGGCAAAAAGCCAGTAGGAACTCCCATCAACATTTGAGGATCCATCATCTAGAACCGGGACTCCCAAATCCGCAGCCTGACGAAAGAGGATACACAAAAACGCCCCAGTTTCTCAACACGTGGCACGATAATCTAAAAAGCTATACCAAGCGATATCTCAGCATCGCGAGCGACCGCCTCCCAGCGATTCTAGGCGTAATCGCAGATTTTGAGAGGAAGACGGGATACAAAAACGTTCTCGGGATATGGTCGCAGTATTTTGCAATTGATCTCCTTTGGATGACAAAGACAAAACAACAAGACAGACCTAGCATTGAAGGCGTGCCTTCATGGACTTGGGCTAGCATTGGGGTGCCAGTGGATTACGAGAGCATGTACGACTACAAGTCCATTGACGGGACTAACATTGCCATTCACGTCACAGACACAAAGGTTCTTGACGTGCAAGGTTATCTCCTCAACATTCATCAAGAGCGTTATAGTGATAGCATACCCGAGGTGAATCCCCAATGTATGCAGTCTCATACTAACTCCAAATGGATCATCGATGACCTGCCTGGCTATTTCGTCTGGAAAGCTTTGCTGGATGATCCCAAACGATGCTTTGAAGGACCCTACTACTTCTTGCCACTTGTCATGGCGAACTTACCTGTTAACACCGAATTCGGCACACTTTGTTTCGGCCTTGGCTTAGTGCGATGTGCAAGCGATGAGCCTTACTATCCTAAATATAGAAGGTTTGGTTGGTTTGGCATAACGGTACACAACATGGACGCAAAATCTGACGTTTCTAACAGCATTGTCGAGTATTTGCGGTCGATTGTATCTTATGATCAAGAACCAGATTGGCCAGAGGGAAAGTTGCAGAGGTTTCGTTTATGCTAACTTTCTTTTGGACACCTAAGGCTTCGCCGTGAAGATATGGACCCTGGCATCTAGTATCTGCGAGGTCATGCATTATACAAAATTTAATTCTCAGCTTTCGTATAGTTTCTGTGCCTTTAGATTGGTAGGCAGCATCGATCGTTCATTCGATAAGAGCTTAGTAAAGATTATCCTAATTATAGTTGATATAGGCCATGATAACGTCATGAACTTGCAGTCAACAAATCTTGAGCATATTCAATTTGTGAAGATATTTATAGTAGCACAACCAAATACACAAAAGCTGGTTGTCTAATTGCTGCGCTCATTCGTTTGTGAGTAGTTGCTTGAGCGCGCTAGCAGTCAAACGCTAAGAGTTTAGAAACAGCAAATACACGAGACTAAATGAGCCGAGGCGTGTCGCCAGGCGACTTTAGGACGACTTCAAGCATAACATGCCCTAAGATACCATGTGACGGTTTGATTTTTCAACTGCCTAAGCTTAACGAGCTACTGTGTCCGAACTCCGCACGGCGATTTACCTCTGAAGGCTACCCGTCGTTTCAACTGAATTCGAAGACATCTAGGCCCGCGGACTTTCAGAGAGCCCTAGTGCTATAAACTTCCAGGAGCAAATGGTGGATACAGATGAATGGAGTTCCGTGGTGATACCTTCCGAATTAGGCCTGACACCTTCCGATTGTGGCTTACTCTTCGCATCTCCTTTCTACACCTTACACTAGAATCCCATATTTCCCATCTCTCCGATAGGGAGCACTAGTTCATGATCTTACGAGCCCGCAAACTTTTTCACACCACTGCCGATACAGGATTCGTCAAAGATCTTCGATGCGAATTTGAAATGACGTGAGCTCATCGGGTACGCCGATTAACGTTTGTCGTATTTCAGGTACAATACCATATCAGAAGCTTTTATTGCAGCCGAGATTTCCGAGAATTCGTCACACACAGATCATGCGGGGAAGCTGGCGTCAGCTGGCGAGGAGAGGGGTGTATATCAGCCGTTCGTACCAGCCACACCATAGTGTCTAGCTCATCCTTACTCATCAGCCGCTTTCTCAAGATGGCTTATTCACTAGGCATAAATTGCTCGTTGAAAAGGGATGCCTTGTTTGATTGGCAGGGTGTGGCTGAAATAGATTGATCACACTGTGCTTTTTGCTTTTAGTGGCTTTGAGACATGGCAGGCAAGGGGTATATATCTTCAGCTGGCCTTCAGATGAAAGATGAAGACAAGCGCAGGCATTATTGCCAACCTTTTTCCTTCAGTAATATCCATTCTCCAGGGCCATACGAGATCAAGTGCTGAAAATGAGAAGATCGACTCTTTTTACTACGCTACTGTTGTCGGGCGTCCGCGCTTGGATGCCCGAAGACCGAGACCTTGAGGCTTTCAACCGTACCTACAACGCACTGGGGAAACGAGTGCCTGGTCTGCCCAGCGCAAAGATCCGCGGCGTTAATCTGGGCGGCTGGCTGATATCGGAGCCATGGATGATGCAGAGCGAATGGAGCGACATGGGCTGTGCAAATCAATGCTCCGAGTTCGATTGCGTGAATGCATTGGGACAGTCTTTGGCTGATACGCGCTTCAACGCCCACTATGCCCGCTGGATTACCGTAGACGACATACAGCGCATTCACGATGCGGGGCTGAACACGATCCGGATTCCGATTGGGTATTGGAGTTTCAGGGATATTGTGGACAGCAGCGAGCACTTCCCCAATATGAATCTGCAGTATTTGGATGCGGTCATTGCAAAGGCCGCTAGCTTGGGAATGTTCGTTGTTATGGATCTACATGGTGCCCCTGGGTCGCAAAAGACGCTTGACGCTTTTACAGGACAGGTAAGTCTTGAGTTCTAATTCCGTCAAAAGGTCGTATGCGAGATGTACTGACTCATTTACGTGCAGTGCCTTCCAACATCTTTCTTGCCCGGATTTTTCACTCAGCACAACTACGACCGAGCCACACGCTGGCTTGACTGGATGACCCGCCGCATCCACAATACCCCCTCATACAAAGCCACCGTCGGAATCATCGAGGTCGTTAACGAGCCTCAAACAGGCCGTGACCAGGGTGGTATTCCACAACAAGAGCGCGATACGTTCACTCAAAACTACTACCCGCAAGCCCTGAATGCCGTACGCAATGCAGAAAACGCACTGAGCATCGCCGCCGGTGACCGTCTACACGTCCAATTCATGGACCAGCTCTGGGGGGCGGGAAATCCAAAGTCGAATTTGCCTGCCGATAGTAGGATTGTCTTCGATGACCATAATTATGTCGGCGGTGCAGTTGCGCAAAACAGCCACCCTAACGACCCCCAGAACGTCAAGCAAGCTGACTACATGTGGTATACCTGCTATACGGACAACAGACTCTCAGATGGAGACACGCCTAAGATCGTGCAGGAATTCAGTCTGACAGTGGACGGGAGCGTTGAAAACAATAGCGAGTTCAACTGGCAGACCACGGCGAATCAACCTTTCTATAAGCAGTGGTGGATTGCGCAGCAGCGGCTGTACGAGCAGACGAATGGATGGATCTTCTGGACGTGGAAGAATCAGCTAAATAACCCACGTTGGGATTACAGCTACCTGGTGTATTTGGGGTGGGTTCCTAATACCGCGGCCGGCTTGGATGCGAGCCGGAACACGGATGTATGTAAGCAGTATTTTGGAACGTCGGACGGGAGATCGTGATAGATCGCTGTCGTGGTAAAAATACACAATACAATGTTGTTCTGGATTCTCTGCGAGATTGAGTATTACACTACTAATGCATTATATATATTTTGTGACACTGATCGATTTGAGAGTGTTTCCAAAATTGAGTATTCCCTGCTGTATTGAGTAACACGCAGAGCACCTTTAGTCAGCCATATTGCTATTTAATGTTGTGATTATCTATATAGTTCTTAATATAAAGAACAAAATAGCCTTGATATTAGTATAAGAAAGAAGAATAAGAAATGATTGATAAGTGGAATTAAAAAAAGGGCAGCGTCACATGATCTTGTTGTATTATCCCATGTACAAGTATAAGATGTACCATCTCAGAGCAAATAAATGGGTTCCACCTCATCTCACATTACAGTATTATAGTAAGATGTTGCAGCTGTAGAGCAACCAAATAGGCCACATTGCATCACGTTGTTCGATGACTACTTCACTTGCAAAATACATCCTTCCTCCTCTGCCATCCTTGCGATTATCCCACCTGTTACTGTAAAACTAATACAATCAAGATATAATAATAACGAAAATGTTCGATGGCTATATCACGGTGACTTCCCGGAGCTCCGTTGGTGGAACATGTACTTTCCCATCCATACACCCATGCAGATAGCATGGGCTGACAATCCGCAGAGCGTTCCCCGAATGTGCATCCCGCATAATCATTGGCATAGAGCAACCGGGAACCTAACGTTTAGTCGCATTAGTAAAAGTAGGTTTGGACACCAGAGGCATGATTACTTCACGGGCTATGTGTCTCGCGTAATTGTATCGGAATTTAGCAGTAAGGAGTGAGACATATACGTACCAGATATATACGGTCTCCAGGCATTATCGCTTTCTGCGCCACGCCTATGTGACCCTTTTGCGTATAGAAAAGGACGTTATCATCGTCGCCGACAGTGAGACGTATCGTACCCATGATGTCCATGAGATGTTCGCTGGCAGGCACTTGATATCCTCCAGCAAGCTGGATCTTCTGAGCCAGGTCGCCTTCGAATTTGTTGGAAACTACACGCAACAAGAGAGAATAATCTTCAGAGGTAAGTCGCCGTGCAGAGCTTAAGCCCCGGCAGCAGTCGATACTTAGTGTTCTTAACCATGCTTCAACCCAGCTGCCTCCAGACGGGTAGGTGAACTCATAGCATTCATTGCTCAAGATGTTCTCTGCGAATATCTTGACCGCCTCAATGGTTTCCATATGGGCAGGGAATTTATGAAAGTCCTCGACCTCGTCGAACCCGTATGCGATCATGTGAAGTGAAGATAGGTGCTCCTCGCGATTGACGCGCGGCTCATTCGAAGAGCTTTCAATTGGATCGAACAGATCCATGAACAATCTCCATGAATTTTCGTTGTTAGTCCAGTCGACTGCCCAAGACGGCATTCCAATTTTTATATTGGTGACACCTGCAAGAGGAAGGAAGAGCAGGGAGCGTGTTTCGTTAATGTACTCCGTACAAATGCTCGTTAGAAGAACATGTATGGGAAGTGCATAATTTGGGACAATGTTGGACGGCGGGTTAGTCAGACCCAGGAGTGAGTACACACAATCCGCTTCCAATGATGTCTTACTAACCATGAAAAGCAAGCAGAGCCTTATGATATCCCAATTACCGTTTCTCATATTTCGGAAGCTGCATATTAACTCCAGCCGGCTCAAAAACATAAAAACACAAATGCGGAGCCAATCATGGCCGGGATCAGGCACCAAACAGCAACTTTTTTCTATGTGCTCAACATACGTATGATGCGTTTTCTCGAGAAGTCCCAGATCGATCGCGAATTCGCAAAAGTATACTCTTACTGCCGGAGCTAAGACCGCCTCTTGGATGACCCATCTTCTTTTAAACCACGAGTTGAAGGCTAGAAACTCAAATATCTTTTGGATTTCGACAAAATACGCATCAGTCTCGTCGCGATCAAATGGCGCTATGGAGGTAAGATGGTGATCCTCATTAAGCTCTTCTATAAGGCGAATGGACCCCTCAACTGGGTCCCTAATCTTTTCGACTGTCCTGGAAGATTTTCTTCCGTCGAGTATGTGTTGAGGAAGCTCGCCTAGCCAGATGGCTGTGAATTCGCACTGAGAGTATATCCTTCGCATGAGCGGGATCTGATGTTGCTTTTCGTTCGAGTCCCCTTGAAAGATGCACAAAGCATCAGCCCATATGACGAGGTTCTTGGGATGCTCCGCTTGATAAGCGTGCCATCTCAAACGACGAAGCGCTGCGTGAAGATTCTCTGTCACAGGGACTATGTGGTCCTGAAGTGTAACGGTGAAGGTCGACGCTATGATGGGGCTTCCCCAAGCATACGAAAGCGCGATATATTCCGGGTTGTCGTCGAGGCTGGAAATGCTGAGCGTGCCGTTGATCTCGTTGTCCCAGGTGTCGGGAGCGATATTGAGAAGTCGGATTTGGTTCCGCTCGTGATCAAGCGGATACGCAGCGTAGAGCTGCTCCATTTTCTATGCGATAGAATCGGATCCGCCTGTTGTGTTCTATCATCGAGCGAAGGAGCCGTTTGTTGGAAGATTGGTGAGTTGTGCTCAATTGTGCGGGCAAGGCTGGAGTTGAATAGCTGTCGGCGGCTGTGCATGCTGCACCGCCTCACTTCGTATTTGCCTCACTGTTAACCTCATTATCACACCTGTGTTATGAATCATCTCGCTCACGAACATGCCTTTGAGTTGTAGTTGAGCAGGTTTTAGATACTACTTTTCATAAAGATCATACATCAGTCATAATTTCATTACTACATCAATTACCCGGCCCGGTAAAGTTCCCGATAAATACAACCAAGATAGCGCAGTAAGCCGCGCTAGCAGCAAACAGTTCGTGTCTCGCAGCCTTTGTCAACAGCGACATGGCCGCGCTGAACAGCAGCGTAAAGACGATCAACAAGCCCACCGCATTCAGCGTGTCCCTTGTGTTGTTGTCGATGGGATTGACAGTGTCAGAAGATCCGGATTCATTACCGATGTGTAAGTTCGTGGAGGTAAGAAGATACATGGCTACGACAGGGACTACTAGGAGGATGAAGATGACGAGCGTGATGAGGATATTGGCGAGCTTGTCGATGCGGGATGAGCTGTATAGGGTGATGTATTTGTTCGTTGTCTTTGCTCGGAGCTCAGGAGATTGAAAGTAACGCTGCGCAAATTAGTTACATCTTCCTTAAGTTGAAGCAGATGGTGAAAACGTACGCCAAGCGGTGTGTTGTGTCCTTTTATTCCAAACGTACGAGCCACGCCCATGATCCACGAATCGACCTTGAAAATGGCCTTCTCAAGCCCACCATCAAAGCTACCACCCTCTCGGCCGCTGTTGCGCAGCGAGACGGTATCTTCCTTGCTGCGGATAGAGTCCGTCTCGGCATCCAATAGCGGCTTGTGGTTGTGGTGGAAGCGCCTCACGCTCCTATAGTTCCGATCACTAGGTTTCTGGAAGCTGTCTAGGGTTCTCGCTTTGATGAGAACTTCATCGTACTCCATCAATTTTGTTTTGATCTCCTTGAGGATGACTCGTCGATTCCGGGCGTCGCCTTCGTTAGCAGCCCTCGCGACGTCGGTCTCACGTGAGCGAAGACGTTCCGGATCGTCATCGAAGTCATCCCAGTCGATGTCATCCAGTTCTTTTTCTAGATTCCTGATCTCATCCTGGAGATCGAGCAAGATGCGTGAATGGAGGTAGGTAAAAGAGCGGTAAAGTGAGAAGTTAGACTCCGAAGACTGGAATGCTGCTAGGCGGGGGAACCCATTAGGTGTGTTGTCCACTTGGAAGCTCAGTATTGCATGCGTCAAAAATTCAACTTGCTTACATTGTCGCGTATTGATTTCGGTCACTCCAAGCGGTTCTGGTTCGGGCTTGAAGGAGCCCGTCACTCGTCGAAAGAAAGTTGGTCGTGTCTTCTCGTCTTCTAGACATGTCTCAGTTGATCGCTCAAGTACAATGCGCAGAGGACGTAGGATATTGGGGTCCAGATTGGAAGGGATTTGGTCACGTACGAGGCTGTGCAGGCGCGTCATTTAGCGACGACCGAGAGCGAGAGTCCGACGAAGAACGGCGTGTAGAGACATCATCTTCGCCAATCTCAATGATGGCATCGCCTCCAAGGGTATTTTCGGTATCAGTCGGGGACCGTGGACCCTTCTCGACATCGTTGACCATCGTGTCATCCGTCATGGCACGCGTGGGGGCCATTTTGAGCGACCCACGCGCGAGAAAAGACTAGTGAACCAGTAAAAAACGACGAACTTTTGAGCACCGATGGGGTGGAACGACTTTTAGACCGACATTGATGAATTGAACGAAAAAAAGAAGTGGCTCAACTGCAGGTGAGCAGTGTGGCGGGTGAGCCGTCTATGTACGAATCGCAAAAGGACCCCCGCCGGTGAGGCCTCGCAAGATCGCCGGGCCCGACCGCGAAAAACGCCAGCCTCCAATCGATTCCGGCAGCCTAGCCATCCAATCTATCCATCATGTGCCACAGATCACCACACAGCCACAGCCCAATGTCGCACTTCAGCCACGCCTCTCAATGCGCAGCTCCTTCTCGCGGATCCAAGCGCCGTTTTTGTAGAGTGTGCCGTTGGAATCGGCTAGCTGGTATTCCCAGTAGCCTGACGGGTGCAGGCGGCCTTTGGAGATTGTGAAGCTGCCTTTTGTGCGCGCGCCGTTCTCAATCAAGGACATGTGCACCGCGTCTCGTTTGTTGAAGCGCCCAGCGGCCTATTGGCAATAAGAAAACGGTACTGACGAGGAGGGAGGCAAGGCACTACTCACGTTTGGCGCTCTTTTGTTGACGTATACACCCGACTTCTCAGTGGGCAGCTGCTCCTGCTGCTCTGGAAGCTCTTCTTCCGACCATGACTGATCCACTTCTCTCTGTGCGGACGAATCGTCAGCCCGATGTGGCGAGGGGTCTCAGACGGCGTGTGCGACTTACACATTGATCCTGGGCGGGCTGAACGTCGTCCTTCTCTGTGACCATACTGTGCGAGGTGATATGAAACGAGGCGAGAGGGGTAGCAAATGGGATATGCAGCCTTGGGGTCGAGTGCGATACGGCAGAGCAGGCTGGGATTGTAATATGTATGTAGTGAGTCGGCTGTTGCAGGCCTCCCCTACATGTTGCCTTGGGCGCACTTCGAAACTGACCGTTCGGAGGCTGATGGCGATGCATCCTTGCACAGCCGCCAGGGTGGTAGTTTGCAGTCATCATCGCCTGTAGCGCCCGCCGGCGCACTCTGGTGCGCTTAGCTCCATGGAACAATATGTCCTACATAGCGTGCCGTAAGATGGCAGCCTGTCCATATTCCATTTGGTTCGTAATCAGTGTGGCAACAACTACAACTATAGAATTTTCCGCGCTTTTGAGTAGCATTTTTCTCGCAAAGCATCAGCAGAAAGCGGAAAGAGGAACGGGAGAGATGGTGCATATTGTTGGCCCCCAAATTTGCCGCCTAGTTAGTCAGCGATATTGCCTCGTCTAAACTGCTTCGGTGACCTCTCCCAAGCGGCCCGTCCCACCAAACCATGGGGGCTGAACTGCTGGACATCAGCTTGCGAGACATGAAGCCCCCGACGAACACCTGTGCTGCCCTAAAGCCTGGCCTTGCCCCTGAACCATGGCTCTGTGGTCGCAAACCCCCCGAGGCATTGTCAACGCCATGGAATCCGCTATCGCGCCGCGCGCAGCCACTACTTCCGCTTTGAAGGACAAGGTCTTCCACGCGAACATCCAGATCGAGTCTGTTGAAGATGCTCCGAGGCGCGATTTGGGAGCATCCGGCGAGTCTACATTGATCGAAGCAAGTGCCTCTGCACCCGAAGATGTCGCACAGCGGGGAACGCGCTGCGGAAATGCAGATGTGGTGGGATGAAGCTATCGGACGGAACATGGATCTACCTGATGGCTATTCGAAGGTTGCTGTCCTGATCGTAAAGTGGGCCGACGAGCTAGACGAGCTCAAGACGAGAGCAGAGGTTTGCGACATCTCGATCCCAGATATATACAGTCCATGCTAATTCTGTGTAGGCCGAAGAACTCGACGCCGTATTCCGCGAGCGATTCCACTTCGTCACTGAGACGGTCGAGCTGAACGTCGCGACCAAACCCCAACACCAAATGCATCGCCACATGTCCGCATTCGTAGAAAAGTACGATGGACCACACAGTCTGCTGATTGTGTACTATACTGGGCACGGCGTGTATCGGGAGGATCTCAAGCATCTAGAGTTGACAGCGAGCCAGAGGCCCGCCATTAGGCGAGGTTTCAGTCAAGAGGCCAGGTGTAACTGGAACAAGATTGAAGACATCCTGCGAAACGATGATGTGGAAGCAGACGTCCTCACCATCTTGGACACCTGCTATTCGAGCAATCTGGTAAAAAGCGGCAAAGAAGAGACCAGGACCTTCGAATTGTTGAGTGCCTGTGCCATTAATCTGACAACAGCAGCACCGGGGAACAACAGCTTCACTAGAGCCCTCATTGATACGCTAAAGAGGCTCCATGACCAATATGGAGAAAAAGGCTTTACCACATTTCACCTGAATCAGGGTATTTCGCTCGACAGAAGACGCCATGACACGCCTTCTCAGCTATGGTTCCGCCTACAGCATCACGGGCGCCATATCCTTCTCGCCCCTCTCAAACCTCAGCAGGATCGCGAGAAGAAGGCGAGAAGACTTCACCCACTACCACGCGGCTTCCTCACACTTCGCTTTGCATTGCGAGATGAATCGCTTACACAGGAACAAATTGAGTTTCTAACACTGCAGTTGAGCAAAGCCTTTAACAACAAGCTCCTTGTCGGTCTAAGCCGTATAGACTGGCTCGGAATCAAGCCTGCGCGGACGACCCATTTCGGCAGAGCAGCCCTTGCAATGTTTGCGATCGCGCAATGGAAGAGAGTTGTTGAAAAGAGTCGCCAGGCGAGGCTGGCTCAGAGGAGACTGGATGAAGTGCGGCTACCAATGGAGTCAATGTCCGATGATTCGCCCACGACATCTCCTCGGAAACGTTCGCGCGACAGTTTGACTGAATCGCCGGAGCCAGGGCGCAAACGTGATTGTCTAGTCATCACGCAGCCGCCCTCGCCCCCAGTGTCCGATTCATCGAGAGCTGAACACAACCTCACCAGAACTCTCAGCAACTAAATCAGCGGTACCTTCAAATTGCTACCGCTTCATGTCACTTGGAAAGGCGCGTCTCGTTGAGTAAATCGGATAATGCACTGTCAACCGTGCCCGAATGTAGGAAACCGACACGTCTGCCGGTACTCGTCAACAAGAATCCTCATTTACGAGCACGACACTCCATCGCATTCATTAGCGCGCACAATCTTGCGCAGTACGGTGTTTCAACCTATCTTTGGTCGAAGATGTTGTCGTGCTAACCGCGTGACGTTCTCATCGTCCAAGGCGCAGCTCTGCTCTTGTCGATATTCAGCGACTTGCAGTATGTGAGATCATTGTCCACCATGGCATCAAGAGTTGTTGATTGCTTGTGTTCTTCGCATGGTCTGATCTCCCACGATGCTTCTCCAAATAATCCCAGCCAACGAAATCTTTCGAAGATGGCGAGACGGGACGCGGTGTCTTGACCCACTCGCTCCTGACGTTCTGGCTGGCGAATGCAACCTCAAAACCTAGGATCAGCTATTTATATGACGAATAGAGCATTCTACAGAATTTAGATTTCGGCCTCGATGAGAACATTAAGAAGGGCCACACAAAGTGGTGATGAAAGAATGTTATAATAACTTGCCGCCAGGCGGATATATAGGCCCATGAGGCATTCACTTCAGCCCCAGATATTAACATCTCATAGTAATCAACTTTACGATGTTCATTATATACACACTTGCTTGTTACGTCACTCACTCGTACCTCTAAACTCCATCCGCCGATTTTGCGTCTTTTGCACGTCGCTACCGTTTGCATCCTTACTGTCATTAACGATACTGCTCCGCTAGTCCACCAAAGAGGCTTTGCGGTCCGTGGTAGTGACAATCAGGGGGTTGAGGCTAGTCAACTCTAATAGCCCTGGCTCTGGCTCCTAGAAATCCAAGCCCAAGGGCAGCAGCGGGAATAACTCAGCGACAGAATCAACAGCAAGGGGATGCTTTGAACGCACTCACACGAAAATTCGAGAATACATGAGCCTGTCCTTGCTATCGCTGTAATTTTTCGATGCCGTGACAAGCCAGGGATGGACCAGGACGTGATATCATTGTACCACAAGAGGTTCAGACACAACCGTGGCGCGCACGTCTTGGCCTCTGATCGCCAATGACTTCCCAACACAACCTCTCATCTTCCTAACACAACTTCCACTTTCCAACTTCCACTTTCCAACTTCCCATCTGCATCTTCACCTAGTGTGATAATGTTGTTTACAAATGTTGCTAGCTCTGACCGATCTCTTACTCCTCCGCCACCATATCATTCTGTGTTCCTCCCCATTGAACCACCAACATCTTCAACCATCACTACAACCAAAGATAACTGTGACACTATGAATTCACTAGATAATCCAAAGACATTACCCCCACCCGTCGTTCATCAAGCCAAACCATCTAAAATTCAGCTTCTTGGAGAGTACGTCGTTATACCAATCGCTATCGCTGCAGCCCTTGCTTCGATTGCGTATGCCGTAATCAGGATATTTGGGTCTCGTCCCTAGATGAGAATAAGACTATGTCAAGTGAGTACCCTTCCAGTGCACATATTGCTTTAGCACGGGTGATTTATACCCACGTGTAATAATAAATATAGCTTCCCCAGCGCCGAGATTACATAGCTTTCGAGAAACCTTCGACCTCAACTTCCCATCCTTTCGGAAAGACTGGCCCTTCTAATCCATCCCAACCACCAGCCATCATACCAACAGCAAGCAGCAGTCCCGCACTTGCCGGGAAGTACGGCGTCGGAACCCTCGTACCACCTTCAGGCATTCCCAATTCATTGACACGATTATTGGGATCAAGTAACCATTCAACTGCTTTCTCCCCATCGCCCATCCTAGCCCCCGCCATAGCCATCAACGGAAAATCCCAGCCATACAGGTTTGCAAAATCCCAACTCGCATACACCTTATCTACGGTTTTTTGGAAGACAGTCAAGTCAAAACGGGAATCGGGTGGTAGCCAGCCGTAGAGTCCGAGCAGACCGGGGTGGTCGGCAGCTATTTCCGGGGTCGTCCACATGTCCTCTATGCCTTCGTAGAGAACGTATACGTTGTCCTCGATAGGGAAGGGAGCGAGGTTATCTCTTACTGTACGCCAGGCGGCCGGTACAGACTTATTCTGTCGCGTCCGCCACTTTTCGGCGATGTCGAGACCGAAGCGCCAATATGCTAGTTCAAATGTTGGGTTTACAGTCTGATTGGGATTTGTGTTTTCTGAAACGGGGTACATGGCTGAAGACGCAATTAGCTAATGCCATCGAGATATCGATGTTACGAGGTTTCTTACGTGGCCCTAGGTCATACACTTTGGTCGTTTGATTATACCATGCGTAACTAACCATGAAATCGGCTACCCCAGTCAAAATTTCATCCCATTTTGCAAGTGTATTCTGTGTAGGAGAGTTTCTATACTCCATCTCAGCGAACCACATTGGGTGCGGTTGCTGCCAGATCAAGAGAGAATTGATTTCACCAGGTGCGGAACGGCCACTGGGGTCACTCATTTTCCCGAGTCGTGCGCCTTGGTAACCTTGGTGTCTGGCTCGATCGTAACTGCTGGGTAGGAACCTATCGTAGACTCCAATGCTACGGTCATAAAGGTCCCACTTGTTCCAAACTGACCAATGAGCTAAATGCCTAGAACATTCAGTATGCAAGTTATGATTGTTTTAGAGGGACGCGGACACTCACCAGAATACCATCTCCAAATGAAACTTCCCATACCAGCCATTGTTAACAAGGCCAGACTCTTGTGTGGGATCTTTCCCCGCCCCATTCACGGCAAGGAGATATTGCGTGAGTACAATGCGACGCTGTAGTTCTTTCGCTGACGAATTTGTCGCAGTCGGCAGTGAGATGAAAGCACCTGTAGTCCAATATTCGCTCCACCAATCCGCTGTTTTCTTCTTCACATCACCAAAAGCGCCTGGCATTTTTCCAACTTTAGGGGCAAATGTCACTGTGAAGGAGAGTGTATCCTCCTTCTCAGGTTTCAAGACGTAATTGTGGGTTGCGTTGCTAGCACGCGCGATTCGTGCACCACCCTCCCATTCAATCTCGGCATCGTAGGTTGTAGCATCTAGCGTATGAGTGATGGTAGCGCTGTTTCCACTTGATCTCAAGGTCGTAGTATGATTCGAAGTAGCATTGAACAGGCCCACGAATGGCGCATCGAATTTATTCTTGCCGCTCGCATAGGGAAAGTCAAAGAAGACCCCAAGATCTCCGTTTTGAAGTAATTTAGACTTGATTTCCACGGCAATCGTATCTGTATCCGGACTCCCGACAGTCTGGATCTGGACTTCGCTGCCGTGTAATGAAAATGAAGACGATATTCTTCCCTCCCAAAGGTCTAGCACCTGTGACTTGTGCGTAAGCGCGTCCTCACTGATATTCTTGTCCCCAAACCACAACCCTACTCTTCCAAGATTGATGCGATGTGGGTTGGCTATCAGCCACTGACTGATGTCCTTCTCTACGGGATTCGGCTGGTTGTAGTTGACGAGGCGATCGTGCGTCCACCAGTCTTGGCCAGTGAAGTCAGAAATGGAAGTCTGATTAGGTGTAGTCGGCAGCGATGAGTTATGCCAGCCCCACGAAGACAAAGTATTGTGCGGGAGAAATGTCTGCAGTCCAGTGACATCGACACCAAAAGCAAAATCGCCGTTTCCAAGTTGAAGCGGACTGTACGCGTGGGATTGATTCAGCTTGATATTGAATTGCCGCACAATAGGTTCACGGTCGATATGGCAACTAACGACTGCCACCAGTGTGACAAGCCATGGCAAGGCTTGGGGTGTGGGCGTTAGCATTGTGGTCGGGGGATACGGAGGACGGCTGCTGTAATCGAGAGCAATATGTACATATGTACCCTCCGAGGTCTGAAAATAGCTTCATTACGTCGCTCCAGTCCGGCAACCTGGCGTATGTGCTCTACATTGATGGATAAATTGCCGGTTGATGAACATTCTAGCGTCCGAAGTCCAGCGGGGTTGCGCGATCGACAGACCCGCTTCGACGCTCATACCCGGGGGAATGGATCCCGAGTGTGAGCACACACTAATTCACGATGCGTATCATTGAGTTCCTATAGTCCCACATAATAATGTTGACATCGACCTTGAAGGTTCTACGTCCGGGTCGCTGGGATAGATGAACCTCTTGCCTGATTCGGCTAGCACGAGTCCTTATCGATAAGAGCCTTGACATCGAAAAAAGTTCATTCACATTTCAGCAGTCACGACGAACACACCACAAACGATGTCGAAATCCCGGGAAGGCGAGAATCATGACGTAAAAGAACAGGAGCTCAGGGGCAAGAAGCGGAAAAGAAAAGGTGGCGATGCACCCAACGAAGTTAGGAAAGGCACCGGAAAGGTGGTGAAGTTCGACGAGCCAGCAGTGGAAAAGGAACCCGCAGTGCAATCGGCTACTGATGCAACATCCGTGAAGTCGAGGACATCACCTGAATCTACGGAGCCTTCAAATACCAAACCTGCCCAACCTGCTAGGCCTGACCACCGGCCGAGGATTTCCCGGCCCGAGCATCAGTCAAAGGACAGAAATGAGCGTCAAGCCCAGTCGCGTAAAGCCCATCATGGAGCGCGTCTGGCACATATGGGTGGGCAGAGCCCTCACCTGCTTAGAAGACGCGATGAGCTTCTTCCAAAGCGTAAAGCTCTGCCTATATGGGCCCAGGCAGATGCCATACGGCACCGCTTGAGAGAAAACAACGTGCTCGTGCTCACCGGTGAGACGGGTTCGGGCAAATCAACACAAGTACCACAGTTTCTTCTCGACGAGGAGTGGTGCACCAAGGCCATCGCGATCACGCAACCGCGTCGTGTTGCCGCAATTTCACTTGCTCGACGCGTTGCTGAGGAGATGGGAAGCTTGTTCGGCGGCCAGAGCCCTACTGCTAAAGTCGGATACAGCGTTCGTTTTGATAATGCTACAGGCCCCAACACCAAGATCAAGTTTCTGACTGAGGGTATGCTGCTCCAGGAGATGCTTCGGGATCCGGATATGAAACAGTATAGCGCCGTCGTTGTCGACGAAGTCCACGAGAGGAGCGTCAATGTCGACCTTATTCTTGGCTTCTTAAAGAATTTAGTCTCAAAGGTGGAAAATGGCGGAGAAAAGCGTAAGCATCCGCTCAAAGTAGTCGTTATGAGTGCTACAGCGGACGTCGAAAGTCTCGTAGACTTCTTCGCCGAGGGCGCGAACGGGAGTCAGAAAATTTCCACGCCTACTGTAGAATCCACCGACTCACAGAGAGTGCGTGATCGCATATCGACTTGTTTCGTTGAAGGCCGCCAGTATCCCGTCAAGACCACTTATCTGCCTGAACCGACATTAGATTGGGTCGAATCGGCGCTTAAGATTATATTTCAAATTCACTACAAAGAGCCTCTACCTGGTGATATCCTCGTTTTCCTTACGGGTCAGGATAGAATTGAGGCTCTAGAAAAGCTTGTCAACGACTACGCGGCCGCAATGGACAAAGAGATGCCGAAGTTGCTAGCACTCCCCTCTATTCGCCGCTCTACCACAGCATGCCCAGCAGCGCATATTCCAACCCACACCATATCGCACGCGCAAGGTAATTCTAGCTACCAACATCGCTGAAACGTCAGTCACAGTGCCTGGTGTACGCTTTGTCATCGACTGCGGGAAGTCCAAGATCAAACAATACCGCAGCAACCTGGGTCTAGAGTCGCTATTAGCCAAGCCTATATCCAAATCGGCAGCTATCCAGCGCAAAGGTCGCGCTGGCCGTGAAGCACCAGGTCAATGCTATCGTCTCTACACCGAAACCGACTACAAGACACTAGAGGAGCGGACAACGCCTGAGATCCTGCGCTGTGATCTCAGTCAGTCCTTGCTTACCATGAAAGCACGCGGCGTCAACGACGTGCTCAACTTTCCTTTTCTAGATCGGCCACCGCGAGAAGCGATGGGCAAGGCCCTCATGCAGCTTTTCCACCTTGGAGCTCTGAAAGAAGATGGTACGGTCAGTGATCTTGGTATACAGATGGCCAAATTACCGGTTTCACCTACTCTAGCTCGTATTATTGTAGAGGCTGCAAGACCAGAGCGTGATTGTCTCCTTGACGTGATTGATATCATATCAGCACTCAGTACTGAAGATGGCATCTTCTTCAATATAGCCACCGAGGAGCGAAGGGAACAAGCTGAAGAAGCAAGGAGGGCGCTATACCGACGAGAAGGTGATCACATGACATTCTTAGCTACAGTCCAACAGTATGCGGAGGAGCAGACGGATCGAAAGGCATGGTGCGAGAGGCATTTCGTGTCTCATCGCGCGATGCAAAACGTCATGGTACGTACATGTTCTTTGCCTCCCAGTGCCTACAGTACTAGATCAGACGTTTGAGGCACACTGTGGCACTTTTCCCAGGATACATGATATGAAAGAAGACTTCTCTCAGACTTGTGATTCGTGGGCGCAAGCTAACGCAACACAGAACATCCGCAAACAACTCCGCCAACAGTGTACACAGCTCAAACTTCTTACGCCATCTCCTCAGCCGACCGATTCCACACCGAATACCGAAGCCATCCTCGCCTGCATCCTACGAGGCTTCGTCTCCAACACTGCGCGGCTCTGTCCCGACGGTAGTTATAAAACCTTCTTCCACAATCACGTTGTAGCGGTTCATCCGAGTAGCGTTATGCATGGACGCAAGATCAAGGCTGAAGCTATCGTTTTCAGTGAATTCTTGTACACGAACAAAGCGTATGCGAAGAAGGTCAGCGCGGTGCAGATGAATTGGGTAGAGGACGTTGGAAAGGAGGTGGGCGTGCTATGATTTATTTTTAATTTGGCTCGGGTACAAAGTATAGCTAAAATTGACCCAGGCTATGTAACTCACACATGCAACTGCGTAAAGGCGTGTCTTCTGCTGTTTAGATGAAGCTCAATTGCTGTGATATGCTCAAACCGACATTGGCTCGGCCACTTCAAGCAGTGTTTTACTCTATTTTAGAACAGCCAAAGTTGTACCGCAAAAGTGCAACGTGAAATGATGTCCTCATTTACCGCCTTCGTCCCACACCTGAACTCGCCCCACCCTCCTTATCCGCCAGACTGACAACTTCCCCAATGCCCGCAGCCTCCTGCTCATCCTCCAACGCACGGATCTCCTCCCTGCAATCCCACCACTTCTCCTCCGCACGATCAAACGCCGCCTTCTTGATCTCTTTAGGTGTCTTCGTCTGGCCCGCCGCGCCGTAGTTCATCTCATCCAAGATGACATTCTGCCACGCCTCAGATGTGCGCTCGTAGAACGCGCGACGAGACTCGAACGGTCGCGGATGAGGTAGCGTATCCGTGAGCGCGGAGATCTCCTCGGTGGTGCCGATATCTTCATCCGGCATCTCTTTTGCGGGGATGGGTGAGCCGACACTCGTCGGGTCGGTGGAAGTTCGCGACAAGGGCGTAGACTTGTCATCGTCAGCGTCTTCGTCCTCATCCTCTTCCTCGTCATCTTCTTCGTCTTCTTCGTCGGAGTCGGCTTCGTCTTCGCTGCCCTGCCAGTCTTCCAGCTCGCGCTTGAAGATCTCCACCACGCCGTTGAGATGGTTTAGGTTCAGCGACCAGAGCTCGTCGAAGGTGAATTCGCGGTCGCCCTTTTCGAAGGTACCGCCGTAGATATAGAGCGTGTCGCCTTGGACTGTGAGCGCGGCATTGAAGCGGGGGTGTGGGAACTCGAAGACGCGGGGCTTCTCGGGCCGGGTATCGTCTTCCTCATCTTGCTCGTTGTCTTTGTCTTCTTCTTCATCGGCGTCAGGAGCTGCGACCCCCCCGGCTTTCATTTCCAGTGCTTTCAGATTGGCGAGGAGTTCTTCCTCGTCTGCTCGCGCGCGGTCGCGACGGCTTACGTTGGCTTGCTGAGCGGCTTTCTTGTTCGCGTTTGCTTTGGGACGACGTAGATTGAGGGGCATGTATCGGTTGCGCTCGATGTTCCATACGAAGAGCTGGTTGAAGAACTCGGAATCGATGCCCTCCTCGCTCTCCTCTACGTCATGAACGCCTCCGAACATGATACCGCGACCTTTATGGAAAGCCATCGTGGCGCCTGCACGCGGCGGATTTGGTGGATTGGCAGGGCGCTTGCGCCGTTCCCAAGAGACCGTCGGTAGAGTCGTAGAAGGCTGATCGGCGGGTGGAGGAATAATACGGACGAACCAGGTATCCTCGTGGACTTTAGGCTTCAGGACCATGCGCGTAGCTCCACCGCCAACCTGCGCTTTCTTGCCTTTGATTTGTTGCTGTTTTCCACCGGCGGCAGTCCTGACACGAGAGTATCCGCCGTAGAGGACCGCTCCTTGGTCATGTGGCAGCAAAGTAAAGCTAGACCGTGCATCGGGTACCGCGCGTGCTGACTGCAACTTCGGCGTGTGCCAGACAAAGTTGATGCAGTCATATATCCAGAGATCGTTGAGGTATTTAGTTGTCGCAGAGGTGTCCTGAAAACCACCGAATAGGATGATGTACTGTTTAAAGCCCACCATGCGATGTCCACTCCTAGCCGGCGGATTCTGCGCTTTTCCCTTGATCTCTATGCGCGTCCACTCGCGACTATTTGGGTCCAACTTCCAAAAGTCATTGTAATGGTAGAAGGTACCCTGCTTCGGCGAGCTGAACTCGCCGCCAAAAAGATATATCTCCTTCGTGTTCGCGGCCCTGCACCACGCATGCCCGGAACGCGGGAGCGGCGAGTTTGGACTCGTGACCTTATTCCAGAGATCCTTTTTAATGTTGTACACAAACAAGTCGTTGTTGAAGTTGACGGTAGCGCCGTTAAAGTACTCGCCACCGTACAGGAAGAGTTCATTGTCATTGGCGGGGTTGCCAATGATTGTGCCGGAAGTCCTTGCTGAAGGGGGGTCACTTGGCACCTCGGTGATGGCATGGTACTGTTCCTGCTCTTTTGCGTATTGTGCGAGAACTTCGTCGAGATCCACGGACTCGGCGTCTGAGTCTACGTCCTTGCTCTTGCTTGCTTGTTTCTTGTCTTTCTTACCTGCTTTCTTCTCTTGTTTCGCTGCTTTGGCAGCCTTTACAGCTTTCTTATCGCCTGATTTCTTCTTGTCTTTCGCCATGTTTTCGTTTCTTTTAAATAATGTCGTAAGAAAGTTTGATTTTTACAAATCGCCAATAAGACTCGCCACACGTGAGAATTCCCACGAGTCAAAAATCAAAGCTCTTCAACTCTAAGACGCATTGAGAAGGCAAAGTCCTGTATTTTGTCAAGGTGGTACGGAGGACGCCAGCTCGTGTTACTTAGGGAGTCAAAAACGTCCAGCTTGTCCGGCTGAAGTTGAACCTGGTGGGTGTTTTCATGCAGCAAACTTCCCCGCGAACTAGTTCGGAGTTGGCCCCCGCAATGATTCGGAGCAGCTTCGTTATCGATAGAGATGCGCGGCCGCCGCTCCTAAGGTTCCACCATCTCACCTTACATCGAAACAAACAAATAAACAATCTAACATAATGATACAAGCAGCTAAGATTCTAGAGCAGCGAAGCCACCTTGTACCCGGTACCACTTATTCCGCACCTTTTTCCCCTGAGCAGCCATGGCTAACCCAACCAGGCAAGCTCCGGATAACAGAGCACTTCTTCCAAGTGCCCCGTGACCACGCGAACCCCTCCCTAGGCACTATCCAACTGTTCGCGCGCTCCGCCCGCAAACTCGCCAAACCCGCAGACTATAGCTTTCCAGAAGACCCTGCTAAGTCACAGCTCCCATGGCTTATCTACCTGCAGGGAGGTCCAGGCTTCGAATGCCCATCTCCGCAGCACAGCGCCTGGTCCACCTTCCTCCTGGACAAAGGGTACCAAATTCTGTCCATGGACCAGCGCGGCACAGGCCTCTCGACTGCTATCTCGCAGTCTAGTCTGCAGCTCAGAGGAGATGAGAAGGTGCAGACTGAGTACATGAAGAGCTTCCGCGCGGACAGCATCGTTAAGGATGCCGAAGCTATACGGAAAGCGCTCACAGCTGATTATCCAGAGGAAAAGAAAAAGTGGAGTATTATGGGCCAGAGCTTTGGCGGATTTTGCTGCACGACGTATTTGAGCTTCTATCCTGAGGGCGTTAAAGAGGCGTTTCTCTTTGGAGGGCTTCCGCCGTTGAGGAATGATCCGGATGAGGTGTATAAGCGAGTGTACCCAAAGGTTGAGAAGCGTAACGAGCAGTATTATGAAAAGTATCCTGAGGACGTGGACAGGGTGCGCAGGGTTGTCAAGCTCTTAAGTAGGTTTGGGGATGAGACGGTGCGAGTGCAGGGCGGTGAGGGCTTTTTGAGTGCTGCTCGCTTTATGCAGCTGGGCATTAATTTTGGGGCGCATGGTAAGCTTGCAGACGATCCTCCAACCGAGGAAGAACGATGCTTGATCTAAGATTACTAAGAGGGATATAGGTGGATTTGATAGAGTCCATGAGCTCGTCCTCCGCGCCGACAACGATCTTTCCCTCTTCGGGCACCTCACACGTCCCACCGTCCTCGCCATCGAACGCTCTCAGTCCTTCGATACAAACGTCATCTACGCCCTCCTCCACGAACCCTGCTACTGCCAAGGCGACACCGCTTCCAACTGGTCCGCCCAACGCCTGCTGCCCTCGTACCCCTCCTTCGACCTCCCATCCACTATAAACGACCCAACGAAACCTGTTTACTTCACCGGAGAGATGATTTACCCCTTCATGTTCGACTCTTACCCCGAGCTCAAGAAGCTGAAGACGGTCGGTGAACTGCTTGCGCAAGAGAAGTGGCCCGATCTATATGACATTGAGCAGTTGAAGAAAAACGAGGTGCCGGTCTATGCGGCAGCATATGTAGACGATATGTACGTTGACTTCGATTTCAGTATGGAGACAGCGCGGACTATCAAGGGGTGCAAGACGTACGCAACGAACGCTATGTATCACAACGCGGTGTCGGCCAAGTCAGACGATATCTTGAAGGAGTTGTTCGCCCTGAGGGACGATGTAATAGACTAGTGGTTCTAGCTGCACGAGAGAATTTCTATAGCTTAGCATCGCGATATATCCTCCTCGCCTTCTCGACTTCTTCATCTATATCGACATCCCAGATCCATCGCTGTCTATGCGTGTGATTCTTCTCGATCTTGTTCAGGTCGTCTCCCTCCAACTCAAATTCATAAAGCATTCCCGCCTCCCCGCTCGTCTTAACAAGTTTTTGCGTTCTCGGCCTCCTAGCCTCGTCGAATGCCTTGAACACTCTCTCTACATCATCCTTATTGGTAGCCTCCTTGAGCAGCTCCGACATGACGAGGGAGTCTTCGACGCACATTCCGGCACCAGCACCTTGGTGCGGCGTCGTCGCGTGTGCCGCATCGCCCAGCAAACATACGCGGCCTTTGTAGTACGTATCACAGGGGAGGTGGTAAAATAGCGCCCAGATATCAGGTTTCTGCATTGCGTGAACGATTTTCTGGACGTGGGGGCCCCAAGCAGCGAAGTCGGCATTCATTTCTTCTTTCGAGGTGGTGATGACCCATTGCTCTTGCTTCCACTCTTTGCAAGAGCTAAATGCGACAACTATGAGCGTCAGTACACAGACAGACACGGGGACAAGGACAAACAACGTACCATTCATAGTCTTACCCTGCTCAACAGGGAATGTAAGGAGGTGACCGTGATATCCAAAGAAGAAATTGCTATTCTGTGCAACATCTTCTCCTAGCATGTCAACGGCGTCCTTCATTGGTATCAACCCACGGTACGCGTATTTTCCTGAGAAAACAGCCTTGGAAGCTGGATCATCCTCGCCAAGCAGCCACTTCCGCGTCGTCGCCTTTATCCCATCGCACCCGATGACAGCGTTGTGCCGCGCTTCTGTCCCATCCGCAAACCGACATATGATATCGCCCGACCCATCCTCCACCGTCTGCATACCCACGAGCTTCTTGCCAAATTGCGCAACCCCCTCTGGCACCGCCTTGACCAACTCGTCCAAAAAGTGTGCCCTATACACCCCTCCATTGTCCCTGTCCGTGTTGAGCTCCACGTCGAACAGCGCATCCCCCACCTTCTTATCACCCCTCACGAACCCATCTTTATCCGCCCTGCGCGCATCGCCTACGCGTACCGTGAACCAGCTGTTCGTTTTGCTTTGGTTGACAGTCTTGCACTTGTCAAAAGCAGCCTGGAGCTTGGGGGATATCTTCTGCATTGCGAGGACGGTATTGGGGCCAAAGGCGACGCCAGCACCGATCTCGCCGAAGTGGGCCGCGGACTCGTATATCGTTATCGGGATATCGTGTTGGAGGAGGGCGATTGCGAGGGTGAGGCCTGAGATTCCACCGCCGATGATAGCGATGTTGAAGGGCTTTGGGGAAGCCATTGCGGGGTCTGGGACGGAAGCGGTCGGACTCGCTGTGGAGGGTAGGTGTGGTAGAGAGAGAAGCTCAGGATAGTTTTCTCATCTCATTGAGGAGGTGTAGAGACGGCGAATGCTCCATCTCGGGCCAATCGTCATGCAAGTGCCGCGCTGAAGGTCCGGCTGCGGTGCAGTAGCCGCCGCGGGGAACCATGCCCCTAGGGACATGGCGACCGGGAGCTTCGTGAGTGTTTTCAATAATGTCAGAGACCAAAGACGTTTGTTCGTGTTCAAAAGCTATGCCTTCTTTCTCAATGTTTATAGCAGTATGGTGGAAATAAGCTACGCGCATGAGGAAGGTGTTACTATACACAGTATTAGAGCTCGAAGGACGACGTCACGAAGCGGCTACCCCGGTTTAGCCATCCCGTCAGTCATGAGTTGCAAACTTACTTCCAACCTGCACTTGATCATTGAGGTTACGTTTTCCTTCTCGATCAAGGCATTGCTTCGCTTGATTGCTTCCCTGTCCTCATCTTTAGCTTGCAGGTGAGCATCTTTAATGTTGTTGGTCTCGAGTTTTCGGTGTTTCAGCCCGATCAAATGATGATCCTCGGCAGCGTCATCGCACGAGCCTCACCACCATACAGACGCAAATAAAGTCCCCCATTCCAGGTGTTGTGGCTAATGGCTCCGCTAGGTCTTCTTAGCAATAGCCATAGAGACAGCGATCTCTGTGGAGTTACATAATCGATGCCACGAGCCTGGTCCTCCACCGCGAGGCAACCGCCGCCAGTCGAAGGAGAGAAGCCCGTCACAGTCCTGGTCACCGGGTTCGGGGTACCGCTATACTCAACGTATATTCAAGAAGTATGACTGACCACATCAGCCATTTCTGAAGCAATATCCGCGGAATTCATCATGGGAAATCGCCTCCAGCCTTCCAGCGCTCATCCCTGCAACATCCTCCAACCCAACCCCCATCCACATCCACGTCCACCATCAGCCCATCCGCGTTGCTTACGATACAATCATTGACCTAGTCCCGCGCCTCTTACCTCCGGCCAATCGGATGTATCCTCCACCCGATATAATACTGCACATTGGGCTCGCTGCAGGCCGCACCTTCTACACACTCGAGAAAGGCGCTCATGGACGCGGCTACGGGAAGATTCCGGATGTGGATGGTAAACGCTTTCCGGACGAGGAAGGCGACAGGAAGTTCCCGAAAGAGTTGTTTCCGCCGGTGTTGCACACGAGCTTCGATACGAGCGATACGCTTGTTCGATGGAGGGAGCATCTGGGGTGTTTTTCGCCGGACGCTGACCCTTCGCTTGAGGACGTGCCTGACGTTCGACTGAGCCCTGATGCGGGCAACTTCATGTGCGGGTTTATCTACTTTAATAGTCTAGCGCACTACTATACGATGAAGGGAGATGAGCGGCCTGTTGCGTTCATGCACGTGCCTGATCTGAGTGATAGCGCGGAGAAGTTGACTACTGGCAGGCAGGTTGCGATTGCGTTGATCAAGGCGTTGGTAGAGAGTAGGAGACAGGTAGGCGTTGTGGATGGGAGTGCAAGCGCAGGAAAAGACGATAAGCAGGGAGCTGTTGCAGGAATGGATGTCAACTTTGCCTGATTTGGTGCAATTTATTCGATCTGTATGAAGGGTTGTGTACAAGCGTGTTAATTCCATTATTACGAAGTCATGATAACGCAAAGGTGGGCACACGATGAGCAGTGTACTTCAACTTCTTATTCTTTTTATTTCCAGATATATGAGGACATCCAGCTATGCATAGATGACTGGCAGCTGGTCGTTAATACATAACGTGGACGTTCATCTCGTAGTCTTGGCATCATCTGCTGGTATCCTAAACGCTGTCCGTCATCTTAGCTACAGCACCTAGGTTCAGTACGCTACTAAGGATGTAGGAGCCTACATTATCTATCTCCAAGCTAGACGCGAAAGGGATCAAATCGAAGCCCTCGACCTAGTTAGACGCGTAGAAACAGATGCGCAAGAGCTAACATGCGTCTTAGGCGAGATTGAGGAGGGCATCGATAGTATTGTAGCGTTATTGAGGGAATTGCACGTGTCTGGGGGTTTTCTGGGTGTTTGGATGAGGTGCACGCCAAAAGGGTGGTGGTGGGCTGTTGTGAGGCTGTGCGGTGGACGTTTACGTGGAAAGGGCTGGGAAGACGGAGGGAGATACGGTGGGGTTGTGAAGACGGCTTGAGGACCGCCGAATTTTCTGGTTAGGAAACAAGAT
This sequence comes from Kalmusia sp. IMI 367209, assembly GCA_027946365.1. Lineage (NCBI taxonomy): Eukaryota > Fungi > Ascomycota > Dothideomycetes > Pleosporales > Didymosphaeriaceae > Kalmusia > Kalmusia sp. IMI 367209. The sequence goes on along the minus strand of JAPEUQ010000003.1, from coordinate 331,793 downwards.
TCTGCTCAGGTAACTTGAAGATCACACTCCTACAACCGTTGCGCCTGCTAGCGGCAATAGGAACGGCGCTTTTGATTAAACTATTGGCTGAGAATTTTTGCTACCGTGAATAAACTGTTCAAGCTAATAGTCCATTGGACCAAAGATAGAGTGGCTGTAGGCCGATTTTCATGTAGAGCAGACCACGTTTTGTATGACACTGTGATTGAGCTAGTTTAGGAAAGACAAAGATAATACGAACAAAATCAGCTTCAATATCAATGCACTGAAAGAATCAGCATCATCAGGACTATGCCACCTATCTAACCACCTCAATCTTGCACCGTTGCTGGCATCGTCCATGTCTCACTTGGCGATTTAGTGTGATATCCAGCGCAATGAGTACACCTGTAAGATTTGACCAGATCAACTCGATGTGCGTATCGCTGGGTCAACTCTCCAGAGGTACGCGCACACTGTGCACAAACCCTCGGGTTGTTGAGGAAAGTCTGCACGTTGGCGCATAGGGCAGATCCGGAGTGAATATATTGGCAGTGATCACACGTGAAAATGAAGTAATCCTCTCCATATTGTCCCCCAGGATTGTACAACGCAGCCATCAAAAGGTCAGCTGACAGTTCCGCGTTTGAGCGAAGGAGTTCGGCTATGGTATTGACGCCAAGGATATTCGATAGCAAATCGGGCTGTGATGTAGCTGCATCGATGACTTCATCTCGCACTTCCATGTGCTCGGATACTTCCGATGTCGTATAGGTGTAGACCAATTCAGCAATTTTGACCCAGTCCTCGCATTGTATAGTCCTTACGGTATTCATGAGGTTGATTCTGGCCATCTCGAAGAGTGATGGACAGTGGTACTTGTCGGCGATAACAAAGACCTGTGCGTGAACCAGAGGTTCCACCTTGCCGTATTTGCCGGGATTGTAGGTAGCTTCATACAAGTACGTGATCATGCAGTCGATAGCATCAGCAAATTCGGGGTCGTCTTCCAAAAGAATTGATTTGCTATATTTCTCCTGTGGTTCCAGTACTTAGAGCCTGGGTCTTATTATGGCTTCATGACCACTTACCTCGAACTCGCCGGTGATAGCTTTACGAAACCAATGAGAATGACTGCATAGGAGCATTTTATGGGTCTTCCAGATCTGCTCCCCAAATTTCACGGTGATATCTGATAGGTTACCCTCGGACAAGTACCTATGAAATGTCAACAGCGATAATATGATGGAGAAATATACATGAAGAGCAGCTATACTGAGAAGCGAAGGAGAAGAACATTGGCGCATAGCTATCTTCTGGCGTATATTTCTAAGGACTGACTTACCCTGAGACATCGTTGAGGTAGTCATTATAAGCCATGGCTGCCTAGGAAATCGATATTGGAACTTGTAAAGTGAAGACCCAAATCCAAACAGGAGGTCTATGAGGAAGGTTGGAAGAGCTTGATCAACCAAGGTATCCTTCGAGATCTTAAATATGCGCGTCACTTGTGTTTTGTAACAGCAACAATCTGTTTAGTCCAGATAGTGCCAAGAAACGATAGAAGCAATGTGGGACTGGATGAGCAATAATGAAATCAGTATCTTGCGTTCTCTGAAGTTAAACAATATTTCTGGATTTCAAGAACCAGCAATGGTCTCGCTATTGTCAAGAGACATGGGTGAGGGAGAGGGCAACCTTGGTACCTGATGCTTTTTGGTTCATGCACCTCAGTATTGACATGCTGCTGCCGCAACAGAAGGTGCTTTCAAAGGGTCTTGTGGAGAAGGAAGCATATCATCACAGCGCTAGAAGCGTGCCCAGTACACAGATGACCAAACCTTCGAACGTGATTACAATACTATGATAACATGAGTCTGTCTCAAGATCCTAGCCCTCCCTGGGTCGCACAAAACCTGCTGTACTGCCCAATATGAGAAGTAACTCATTTCAAGCGACCTTAACTCTGCATGTATGTTAATTCTCATTATGGTTACTTACAGCTAGATTGAGCCTGATTGAGAGATATGTCACGTTTGCATAGTAGCCTTAGCGCCTTATTCATCAAGATCCATCAGGTTTCTTTCAGCTCGTATGCGATGAACCCTTCATGGAAGCAAGCTATGGTACGTTCAGATTATGTTAATAAGGAGGGTCAGAGAGAACGTTAGACCAATCAAGCGATTCAGCGACTGATAACGTGACTGCAAGACTGGTGTACTGCTCTGACAATGAATGTCGCAAGAGAAGGCAATCAGGTGAAGTCTATCTAGAATCATATGAACCGTCCCACCCTTTGCGCGGGTCGTTGAAGCCACCGTTGCATGAACACGCAAATTACTAATTCGTCTGGGCTTCACGCGACTGCTGGAAAAGTAATATCATGTTAGAATACTGGGCGACCAACGGCACGATTTTCAGATGATCTGATCGATTATATTGTCGCAGTCTCGTGAACATGGGAGGCAACAAATCTATTGTCTGGATTCGAGCGATGGTCCCATTCATTGCCATACCAAGTTCGCTCTAGACAAACCATACTGATCTGATACCGTGGATATGTCCTTATTTCAGACAATCTGAGCCATGAGCGACGATCCAAACAAATCTAAGTGGGGCAAAAAATAGGGGAAAAAAATACATGTTCAAGATGGAGCACACGATCAATGAGTATGACACGATGAGAAGAAATGATGAAAAGGGTTTTGAAACATGTAACTTTCTCAAACGGTCAAGCCCAATTCTGGCCTGCCAGTAACGATAGCAAGATTGGGATGACCACACCCCTTTCTTCGAATTACATTTTGAGATACCGCTGTCATTATTCCTTTCCATCTATCTAGGGTACCCGTGTGCACAGTCTTAGCGTCATGGACGTGGCGTCGCCATATTCTTACAAAGCAGTGTCATGACCTAGCTCTACCCCACCAAGTACAAAATGTCTCCCAACAGATCCCTCTACCAAGATGGCGGGTTAAAACCGAGTCAGATCCACAGAGAAAGCTTAACCATCCCCACATCTCTGGTCAGCATGAACCCAGCATTACCACAGCTCTACCAGGGTTGTATCAAGCACCTCTTCTTCTTCGGAAACATCAAAAAGAACACCATTTGCTCCATGTCCGCATCCTCAAACCCTTCTGCCGCCGAGACCCTTGCGTTGGGATACTTGCGGAAGAACTTTGCCGTCGCGAGACGCAGTTCCATGTATGCGAGATGCATGCCGAGACAGACTGTGTGCCACTTTGTCAGTTGCTCGGTCGAATTTGAGGTTTAGGGCTTTGGCAAGGAAAGACGGAGATGCGAACCTCTGGACCCACCGCCCCACGGCATAAACGCATCTTTCATCTCCTGCGTAGCATTCTCCCAACGCTCAGGCAGAAACCTATTTGCGTTAGCATTGTACGTTGTTAAAAGCGAGGTAAGGACGAGTGGTACGCTTACCTTTCCGGCTCGTACCAAACCCTGGGATCCCGATGCATACTCCACGCCTGCGTACTTACTACCGTCCCCTCTGGCATCCACACGCCATCGACTTCGCAACCCCCCTGTGGAACATCTCTCGGCAGTCCCGCCGGCGCAGCCGCATACAAGCGGAGCGTCTCGTGGATCACACCGTCGAGATAGGGCAAGCGCTTCAAGTCGTCGTTGTGGAACGACTCTGGCAGGGTTGCCAGCTCGGCGACGAGTTTGGCCTTCATGGCGGCATTTTCAGGCTTGCACAGCACCCATGTGAGGAAGGTGGCTGAGTGCGCTGTGGTGTCGCTGCCTGCGACGATGAAGGCTTGAGCGTTGCCGACGGTTTCGTCTTGGCTCATTGTTTCTTCATCTTTCTCGTTGGCAATGAAGAGCTTGGTGAGGAGCGTAGGTTTTGCGTTTTGCGGATTAGCTGCTACAGTCCTGTCGTAGCGCTGGATGGACTGCTGGGCGTAGCTGCGCAGACGGTTCACGCGTGTTATTGTGCTACGGAAGAGGGGGAGGTGCAGGCGGCGCGCAGTGTAGTAGATTGTAGGGAATGTCGTGATGATGCCGATTGTTGGGGCGAGGCGCTCGAGATCGAGAGCGTATTCGGTTTTCTGCATCCCTGCTTGTTAGATGGTGGATATCCTAGCAGACTGATGGGACGAAATTACCTGTCCTAGCTCTAGCATACGAAAGCTATCCCCGAAGCTTAACTCACCAATGATATCTAAACATTGGCATATGCAGTTAGCATAAAGGATATGCAATGGGATATGACACCACCCACCAGTGGCCATGAACAACCACCACTTCATGCAGTTCGCATACCCCTTCTCTTCCATCTCCCGCCCGAGCCTGTTTACCGCCAAAGTCACCTTAGCATCGACAATCTGCTCTACACTCCTCAGACCAGATTCTGACATGGGGCCTCCCAGAAGCCGTCGGTATCGCGCATGCAATCTCTGGTCCTGTGTGGCGAAAACATTGGATGTCTTGAAGGCACTGGTGAAGTGCGAGTAAAATTCAGATTTGAGGAAGACATTTTTGTACGAATGGATTGTTTTGGCGGCTTGGATGGAAGAGAAGTCTACTGCAGTAGGCGAGAGGCGGACAATTCTGCCTGAAAGTCACTAGCGTGTTAGCGGTCGTTTTGTATTGCTATCTTAAGCATGCTGGATGATATGCACTGACCGTACTTCTTATGCAGCTCCTCGACCCATTGTGTCTTCCTGCCGGTGAAGAACTTGTAGGTTAGGACGATAGATGTGTATTTCGTGTACCATGGTCCAGGCAGAGCCGCCAATGGAGATCGTGTGCGCTGAACAAACGTATGTAGTGGTGTCAGTAGCCATTCTCAAATGAGGTGGTATTGACATACCCAGAGAAATTTGATACCAATTGCGACTACAATGCAAGCGATGATCAAAGCTGGAGCCATGTTGAGATGACAAGACGTTATAGCACTAGGATCAAGCGACACAAAGGAGCTAGTATAGGGTCGAAATCAATAGAACGATTCACATTCAATTGCAATAAGAGAGAACGAAGGAGAACATTTGAACTTCTGAGAGGGCTTTACATTGGGCAGTCCATTGTTCAGACTTTATATCCTCACGACATGATGTTGCCAAACGTGACCTAATATCAAAATCTACCCCACAATCGTCACACCGACTAACTATTGACTGTAACAGCATGTGTGCTATTTGCTGTCTCCTGACGGAAACAGGAACACGGGAAGCCGTCCTGAAACTAGCTATTTATGTCATAGCAACGGTCTCATCGAATCAAGAGCACGAAAACACCTTGTTGTTCGACGTTGTGCAAAGATGTGCGAACGTGGGGACATCGGCGTTCCTACGAAGCGAGCGCGAGTTCGTCCCACGAATCGGGCGTTGAGCACCCCACTTCCGACTGCTCCGAGCGTCTGGATATATAGAGAGCCTAGGTATGGTTGAAGAGTGACACGTATGCGGGGTTTTACAGAATCGTCTTCCAGTAATACTGTCGTGAAAGGTACCGACATGCTGGATGATGTACGAGGAATGGGGTAGTTCGGCTGAAGGCATTGCTCGCTCGGGTCCGAGGTTTAAAATTCTCTTGATGGGGAAAGCGGTTGATCATTACGGAGTAACGAGTCTAAGATGAGGGACGTAGAATGTATCATTAGTGTAGTTGGACTGCTTCGTGTACATTGCTGATGACTTAAACTAGACGAAAGCAACTTCAAGTCGAAGCTGGCAAATTTCCTAGTGTAGAAGAGGAAGCAGTCAATGCAAAACATTGAAAGAAGAAACTACAAATAAAGTGGGGTATCTCAAGTCAGACCAGGAAGCCGAAACAACAGCAAGTATGCGGAAAAAAGATGCTCCAACGCTGTGCCTGCAATCTCACGATTAGATTCAGACTTTCCCCCATGTTTTTGAGCGGAACTTACAATAAAACCAAGGTGGAGAAACACCGAGTGCTGGATGCGACAAAGAGTAACGTTTGAAGACCGTCTCACATGACGGTGCACCGTTCTTTATACACCTCGCCATACTGGTCCACGCCAGCCATGAGCTCGTTGTACTTCTGCTTCGCCTTGACTTCGTCCGGGAACCACTTCTTCAAATAATGCGCCAGCTCAGCGTCCAGATTGTCCGAATTCGCCTCGGCCACTGTCTTCTCGCGGCACAGCGGGCACCTATCCTGCTTGTTGTTCTGCATGACGATCAAGCACCGGATGCAGAAGACATGGCCGCAATTGAGCTTGACAGGCCGCCACTTGAGCTCCATGCACATGGGGCAGCTGTAGTCTTCGACTTGGGGGATGTGGCTAAGGATCTGGGAATCGACTTCGGCACAAACGGCTTTGGCGAGGTGTTCTGAGAATTCTGGGTATTCGATCTGTTTGGGGACGGTGGCTTTGACACCGAGGGCGGTGCGTTTGTCGAATTCTACGCTCGTCAGTTTACGTCTGTGAAGACATCAACTTATGCAAGGACAGGCGTTCTGCTTACTTTTCAGAATCTTTTGCATTGCGGTATGATTGATCTCGCCAAACCGCAGTCCCTGCAGAATCTCGCGATTGATGTGCATGAAAGTGTTGAACGCCGTGACATTCTCCTTCTTCTTCAGCTTATCCGACAAACCGGTTTTCGCAAGCTTATCGCAAAAATTGGTGAATCTCTCCGCAGCCTTGGCCGCATCGTGTGCAGAATGGTCAGACTCGGTCGTCCCGAAGAAAATGCCCTCCTCAAGATATAGCTGGAAAATTTGTCGCCACACTGAAAGCAGCTTCTTGTTGGCGCGGCGGTCAGGATCAGTCAGATGGGCTATCTGCTTCCCTAGCTCTTCAATTTCATTGTGCATCCGCCTCTCTTCGCGCTTTTGCAGGGCTTCCAAACCAGATAACTCGCTGGTAAGTTTTGTGAAGAACTCAATGTCGGATGTAAGGGGGATTTCTATCCGTCTATATCCTGGACGCTTTCTTGAGCTATTTATTGAGACGAGGTTGGGTCGTTTGTCCCCCGAGTCTTTTGAGTCCGAGTCTTCGAAGACTCGCAGCTCCGTCATGCCGGTTTCCACAGCAAGCATTTGCAGTTTCCGCTTCGTCTTCTCATCGAGCTGGGCACTGTGCAGGGCTCCAGTTGCTTCATCGACGTGAAAAACAAGTTTGGGTTGGAAGGTCTTCCTGCGGATTTCGGTGGCGCCATCGTTGTCCTCGTCCTCAGAATCATTCAGAATGTACTCAAATGGTCGATCCTCGTCGTCGGATTGGCCCACCGAGGCATTGTAATCTTCGACATGCTTGAGCAGCTTGCCCAAGGTCTCGGGATCGAGCCCCAGCTCAGAAAGCTCGGAAGACAGCCGATTGATGCACTTCTTGAGCTGCGAATACGAAATGGCCGATTCTATCCATTCCGGCGGAAACCCCTCGTTCCGAAGCGTCTCCTTGAAGAGCTGGCCGAACTTCATGGTAACGGTGGGTAGCAATACAGCGGGGTGGTAGCCTGTGAGAAGCGCAAATTTTCGCACGTTGCATATGCCGGGTCACTATTGGTCGGCGGGGAGCAGATGCGAAGTGACGTCTTTTCGAGATCAATCGCCAGGCACAAGCGCAGCCGCGGGGAACCCTGAGAGCACTTTCAAACGTCGTTTCCGATGAGGCTCTTGACTTGAAGCTGGGCAGGCGGCCGGGGCTGCGCTCAAGGCGCGTGATGGCTGGGTGGTATGTCGAAGGCGTTTTGGGCTTTGTTAGCGGGGTATGGAGGAGCGCGTGGGGTCGGTCTGGGGCGGACGAGGTGGCAACATGGCTGTGGACTTGAAGAACAGAGGGCCCATGGTGGTTTTGTAGCGTTTTGTAGCGTTTCCCTAACTCTCTGGTGGCGATGCCTTCTGGGCGTCTGTGGCTAGTTTACATGGGCAAACTTTCCACGCTGTCGCTGACCCCCGGATGCGCACCAATCAACAGTCAAGAGACGCACCAGTCATACCAGACTTTTCGACACACAAACAACCTCCAGCCGTCTAGACGCACGTGGGGGAAATCTCTGACCGCGGTTGCCAGATAGCGCCACAAGTCGCCGCTCCTCCGCCGATATTGCGACATGGGCGCACAGCAGTCGTCCACAAACGGTGCTGGCGGGGGTGCTGCGGGCGCTGTTGAAGTCAAGACCAGCTACTACGAGCTGCTGGGCGTCGAACGCACGGCAACAGAAGAAGAGTATGTACCTCATACACTACACCTATCCTACAAGCTATACTCAACACTCACCTCTATAGGATCAAGAAAGCCTACCGTAGAAAAGCCCTCGAGCTCCACCCGGACCGTAACTATGGCGACGTTGAACGCACAACCGCCCTCTTCGCCGACGTCTCGACCGCCTACGAAGTCCTGTCCGACCCGCAAGAGCGCGCCTGGTACGATGCCCACGAGGGCGACATACTGCGGGGCGGGGAGAAGGGCGGCGACGACCACTACGAGTACAACATGAAGGTCACGACGGCCGAGGACATATCGCGCATGATGGGCAAGTTCAGAAGCAACGTCGACTTCTCCGACTCGCCCACGGGCTTCTACGGCTTCGTGCGCGAGACCTTCGACCAGCTGGCGCGCGAGGAGGAGCGCGCTGGCGACTACGAGGGCGTCAGAGGACCTGATTACCCTTCGTTTGGCCACAAGGCCGACTCGTATGAGGACGTGGTGCGGAACTTTTATGCCGTGTGGAATGGGTTTGCTACCGTGAAGAGCTTTGCGAGCATGGACGTGTATCGTACATCGGATGCGCCTGATCGCCGAGTGCGCCGCCTCATGGAGAAGGAGAACAAAAAGCTCAGAGAAGAAGGCATACGGGAGTTCAACGCCGCGGTGCAGAATTTGGTAGCTTTCGTACGCAAGCGAGACCCGCGGTATACGCCGAATACGCAGACAGCCGAGGACAAGGCCAAAGCACAACGCGAGGCAAGACAGCAGCAGGCGGCGCGCGCTCGCGCGGCCAACGCGGCTAAGATCAGGGAGGACGAGGCAGACGCTGTGCCCGATTGGGCGAAAGCCAGAGATCCAGATGAGTTGGAGGAAGAGTCCGAGGAGGAAATCGAGGAGGAGCACTACGAGTGTGTGGCCTGCCGGAAGACATTCAAAAGCGAGCGTCAGTGGGAAGCACACGAGAAGAGCAAGAAACACCAAAAGGCCATCTACGCGCTGAAGAAGAAGATGCAAAAGGACAATGCAGCTTTGAATCTAGACGACGACGTCCCGAGCGGCGTCGTGACGCCCGCTTCTGCAGACGATGACCACCATCACGCAGTGGACGAACCCCTTGAAGACCCCGCGGGTTCGGATACAGAGTCAAGCACTACCACCCCGGCAGACTGCCTCGGCGACAAGCTCGAGAACGTAAAGCTCGAGGATGCGCGCACAGACGACAATAAACTAAACGCACACCCTGACTCGAAGAACCCCAAGACCACGACACAATCCGCGACCGATTCAGACTCGGAAGTTGAAGACGACGACGAATACGCCTCTCGCTCCGACATCGAAGCCCGTCTAGCCGGCTACCGCAACACACCAGACCCCTCCGCGCCCTTGGAGTCACTCGCCGCCGACGTCCCAGATACAGATAAGGAACCCCCCACCGCCAAAAAACTAGGCGCCGCCGCGAAGAAGCGCGCAAAGCGCGCCGCGAAGCAAGCCGAAGCCGACACGGACACGCCCGACCTCGCGCACAAGTGCGTGACGTGCCGCGCCGGGTTCCCCAGCAAGACGAAGCTGTTCGAGCACATCAAGGAGTCGAAACACGCGGCTCCCGTGGCGGCGACCAAGGGCGCTGCGGGCGGGAAGAAAGGCAAGAAGAGGTAGGCTTTTTTCCACGGGCTAAGTGATGAGTGAGATTTTCATGTTTGAGGATTGCATTTGAGAAAAAAGCATAGCGGGGGGGTAAAGCATAGCATGGGCGTTTACGGTTACGACACTACCTGGCACGTAAGACAGAGTAGGCTGGAGTAGATAGATATATTGTATACCCAGCATCGGGGAGCATTACATAGACCTCACAAAATGAAAGACGTCGGACTGGGCGTTCCCATAGGGCATTCTAATCACAGACCTTCATATCCTGAGTCACACGTGATATACAGTCTGGACTCCACCCCCTACTCAGCACTGTCTAGATCCTTCACAACTTCACAAGCAAAGAACAACAAAGATGCAGATTACAGTTTAAGAAATTCGATTGATTAGCCGGCTGATTGGTATAGTCTAAACAGATTCAACGGAAACACGACAACGTCACAGGGGGGATATGATATGATATCAACGCCGGAAATGCCCTAGGAAATAAACACAGTAGAAGAAAAAAGAGTTTCTTTTCCCTATACATTCCCCCTCCTCACTACCCAGGTATCATGTCGTGCCAATGTACGTAGCGTATACACACTCCCCTCTACTTTTCCCTCCTCGCAGCTCTCATGTATGTACACTTCATATTTACAACACAGCGCTGACCTCCTCGTACAGGAAGTTGCCCGCGGGGTCAACGTAGTGGATCGTCTGCTGGCTGACGCAAACGCCCTCCTCAGTCTCAGGCGGCGTGTCGGGCGTAGTGTCAAGCGGGCCGGGGGGTGTAGGTCCACGGCTGGGAAGCAGGGAGCTGGGCGCGTGGAAGCTCGACGTACTCCTTGTACTCGGGAAGCTCGTCACCCGATGTAGGCTGAACCTCACAGCTCTTGACTTGGACGTGAAAGTTGGGAACGTCTTCGGGAGCAAACTCCTGGCCGTTGGGGCCGATGACCTTGTAGCTCAGGTTCTCCTTGAGGTAAGGCTCGACGTGATCGGGGTGCAGCGAGGCGAGCTCGCCGTTGGCTTCCTTCTCCATGAGAGCGGCAGTGATCGGGACACAACCTTCGACAAGCGTAGGGGCAGAACCGTTGCCACTGCCAGCGACGGAGCCACCGAGAAAGGTGTGCGAGCCGACGTAGCTGCTGTCGAAGCCATATTCGTAATTGCCCGTGCCGTTACCAACAGTGCCGTTGATGGGAGCCTCAGTCGGAGTGGTGGAGTTGACGAATCCAGTAGGCAGGTGTGAGGGAGCGGTACCGTTCGAGGGCTTCGCACCGAGGAAGCAGTGTACTTGGTAGGATCCCGGCATCGCGTACTTGTCACCGACAACGGAAAGGACAGTGTCGTAGTCACCTGCCTTGAAAGGACGACCTGGGTAAATAGGGGCGGCACCATCGCTGTCACGCTTCGTCATTTGGCGTTCACCCTGACCGTAGAGTCTGTTCACAGCGCTGATGACTTGCTGGCGAGAGCGCGACTGGGTCTCCGGGTAGTAGTAACCGAGGACACGGGTCTCCTTGACATCGTTGCTAGTGTACGTTCCGCCACGATTGTCCTTCTGGAAGGGGAACGAGACGAGTGTTGGCATCGGTAATCTGACCGGCACTCCACTGGGCCATGTCACGGTTGACACGTCCGGGCACAACGTAAGTGTTGGGAACAACGTACTGATACATGGTGAGGAGACGGTCGATGTTGGTGTGATGCAGCCAGAAGAATGGATCGAAAGCAGCGACATCAAGGTAGCCCATGTGTCCGTCAGTGCCACCAACAGTGCCATGGATGTCGTCGTGGATGGACTCGAAGCTGTCAGCATTTCTACGGCTGGTCTTGACACCGTAGGCAGAAGTGGAGGCATATCCCCAGGGTTGCTTGCTGGCGAAGAGGGCAAAGACACGCTGGCGCCAGCCGACGCGGGCCTGGCCAAAGATGGCATTGACGGCGTTGTTGTTGCTGCGGGTCGGGTTCTGAACAGGACGACGAAGAGTAGTAGCGAAACCATTGCTGGGACCCCAGCCCATCTCGGTGGGTAGGGAGCTGCCCCAAGAGTACGAGTACAACGGGTTGCGGATGGTGACCCTGCCGTTGGGCTTGGTCACGCTAACGGTCTGGTCACGGATCGAAGTCGGGATGGCAGGCTCGCCACGCGGGGGTTCTGCAGCCCAGTCGTAGTAGGGAATACGGAGACCAACCAATGCGTTCCTCCATCGTTGTTGCTGGTTGCGAGGGAAGGATGCAACCACCTCTTGGGCGTTGATGTACACGGCTTGCTGGACATTTGTTAATCGAATTTTCTAGAGCGTGAGAAAGCTTCATACCTCGTAGACAGCAAGGTACGGCCTGTGCCAGGAACCGAAAGTGTTCTGAGCGTGCGGGCAGTAAGCGGCGCCACCGTGTTGCAGACCGGCATCATTCCACGAAACGAAAGGACGACCATGGATACCGGCGATTTGGTAGTAAGACATTGGGTCGTTCTTGGGCTTGTTCTGAAACCTCTCCATGGCAAGCAGAAACAAGTTCCACTGGTCGGCGTTCTTCTTCAACTCGCGGATATCCTTGCGCGGGTACTGGCCATCAGGTGCTCCCTTGACGTTGACTCTGCCGGCACGCTCGGTAAGCAACGCTCGCGTGTCCTGGAGGTGCTGCTCCATGGCCTTGGGTGACCGGTGGGCAGGGTGCATGTGAGCATTGTGCGAGAAGGCGACGGTGACCTGGAGAAGAACAAAAACGGTGAGCAGCATGCTCATGAAGCTGCGGGGCTTGCTGTAGGCGGCCATTGCTACCACCTCTTGTAATGTACTGTTGCTATTATCGAAGACGGAATGGCCGGAGCCAGAGAGAGAATGGACTGGCCCAAGAAAGAAATAAAAATTAACTTGGCTGTTGAAAAGATTGGACGACTTCGGACAAGCCTCAGTCAACGAAAGGAGAGTGAGGAACCAAAAGGGACCTCCAACGGCAAGATGGAGAATTAAGAGAGGATTGACGGTGTGTGTGGTTCAGCATGTCGGCGGGCTATAGGGTCATATACCGCGCCTAATTCTGGATCTGACTCCGAGGCCTTCCATTTTGGAAAACGGGCGGTGGCTGCGGGCGTGATGGAGCATGGGAGACGAGCAGGGGGTTGTACGCGATTGGATGCCTGGTGGTCCGCAGCGGGTCGAGCAGGGTGTGCTCGCGCCCAAACGAGCAAACACCAGTGATCTGCGGGCGACGTGCCCCTGGCCTAGCCGGAACGGACGGCGAGGGTAGCCCACTTGGGGGCGTTCAGGTGGTGGTCCGGGGCGCCGCCAGGTACGCTGCATAACGATGCAGCGGTAGATAGACATCTGCAGCTATTCACCCGTTGTCGTTCGAGCGGGTAGCAGCGCCGCGTGGCCCTGGAGACGAGACAGACTATCGATTCACATGGCGTCGTTGTGGTTTGCAGCGCGCATGTTGCAGAAACAGCACGCCAGTCGAGTAGAGAGTGAATGGTGAAGAGGGCGGCCTGAGCGCATGTCGGAGAAGCATGTGCTTACCAGCGCGGAGTCCGCAGTCATCGGGGATGAGAAGCGACGACCACGACGACCACGACGAGGCAGGCGCGACCGGTGCCACGAAAGGTTCGCTGGGCAGGCGCGAGTCTCAATCTCGTCGTGTCTTACTGGTGTGTGTCTAGCAACAGTAGCATTGCAACCTGCGCGCATCTTCATCTCTGCTTTGGCTGTCGACCACTCGCTATGCCACGGCCCAGTGTTGTTGTGTGGATCGCCCAAAGCGGCACCCACCTGGTGTGTTTCATCTCATGCACCTACCAATCCGGGACGTGCATCCTCCACAAGTTTCAAGTGCGTGCACGGCCCTCGAACATGGCCCTGAACAGCGCCCACCCAGCCTTGCACTGCGCAGTTCGCAAATACAAACGATCCCATACCAATACCGAAAATCGCTTACGCGCATGTACAAGACTATTTTGATCATGGAGATTCTGGGGAATGAAGAAGTACACGCATACTCTAGTGTTGAAACTGACACCTTTGGTCGCGCGAAAATGACCGCCACATCCTTCAAGCCACAGGAGCCAGCCACAGGAGCCAGCCGAGCCGTGCCGTCTGTACAACAACAACAGCCTTCCAACAAAGAGCAGAGCAAAGATCCGTCTTCATCGTGACAACATAATATTCCCACCTTCTGCGCCTACATCTACACCAACTCCCGTCGCCCTACATTCGGGTCATATCCCACAGGCCAACAATAGGGCCCAAGCCCCGAATTTCCGCATCTACGCATGTCTCACTGCACGATCTCCGTACATTTTGCCCCATTCGCCCAACGTGCGGCTGTGCAGACTACTTGCGTGTACACAGCACCCGACCGCCGGACTTGAGTATACCATCTCATTTCATGTCACGCCAGCGAGAAACCACCTCGCACGCACTTCTGTATTCGTTTCCATACTGCGAGCGCAGCTGTGGGCGTCGGATTTAAGCAGCGCGAGTACGGCGTTACGAGGCATTTGACACCTCGTTGACGAGCAGAGGCGCAAGAATGGGCTATATGCACCCCGCATGAGCGGCTGCTTCCCGTTGGCTTGTCAACACTTCCCCTCTCCAGAAAGTAGCACCGAGTGCTGCGCGCAGTAATCAACAGAGTCGTGGCGTGGCATGCGAGCATCTGAAGAATGACGACCAGAGGCGAATCGCGGCGGCACCGCGGCTGTATGCACCCCTCACCACATGACTGCCTCTTGTTGGCCTATGAACACTTCCCCTCTCCAGAATGTAGCACTCGCTACGCAGGGCGTTTGACAGCTCGTGACAGTCGAGCATTCAACGGTCAGAACGACGAGGGCGAATCACACTGCCAAGGGGGGGCTGTACATTCCACGTGCAAAGGGCGGATCGCCTACGTCACGTCCCCCTCATTCATCATGTACGCTGCGTGCGAGAAGCTTCGTCGCCGTTACCAGCGACCTTCCACATTCTGGAAATGTACGTCGTCATGCTGTGCGTTGCTTTCAGCAATTTGCATCATGTTGCAAAGCAAAGCCTTTCTTTTTTCCTGCGATGCTCGTGATGGCGCCACATCGCTTACTCTAACCAGCTGGACGCTCGTATTTTTTTCCCTCGCGCCCTGCATGTGCCACGCTGGGCTGTGATTGGGTGAGCGCGACAGACAACATGCAGAACTATTGCTGCAGCATGTTGTGTGTTGGTCTCACGCATACGGCACAGAGGGCACAGAAAGCGCAGACTTCAATTGTGAATTCATGCTGTAGTCGAGAAACTCTGTATCGGGGTATCCAAGCCCAATGCAAAAAAATAATAGTCGTAGTCGTGATCATGATCGTAGCATATGCAAATGCTCGAAACGCCTTTTTGGGCCGGGTATTCAAAACACGCAAAAAATGCCTCCTGTCTCCCAACAAGAAAAACCAACAACAACAACGATCACAACATCAGGGACTCCAAATCACCCTCCGCCTCCCCTGCAGCCCCTTCTCAAGATAATCCTTCATGCCCTTCCTGTACTCCTCCACGGAAACCGACCCACACCCCTCCGATCCCGACCCAGATGCACTCTCCATGGACGCCGGGCTGGCAGGCCAATCCTGCCTCCTCGCGGGCAGACTGATCTTGAGCGGCCGTCTGCGCTCCAGAGGTGCGGACATATCCGCGTTCTGTGGTGCTTCGTAGTTCGTAGGTGCGAATTCAGCTTCTGGTTCTGCTGGCGGCGAGGGCTCAGGCATCCATCCCCTCAGTCGCAACCGCTCCTGGCGTTCCTGCTCCGCGATCGAAGGGAAGTAGGGATTGTCGTTTGATGTGTCTTGGGTGCCTCTCGCCCCCTTCTTCGGTTGGGCGTGTGCTTTCGTCTGAGCGGGTGCTTTGGCGTGGACGGGCGACGCTGCCTTTCGTTTGACCAAGGCGGGCAGCTCAAAGTGCGGCGACGCAGGCGCAGGTTCGACCGCAGAAAGCGGCTTCTTGAACGCGGCGTCGAAGTGGAAGGGGCTCTCGGGCGGCGAGAGCGGGCGCAACGACTTCGCGAAGAAGGATTCCATGTTGGTTGGGGCTGCCATCGTTGAGTGGCTGCCGTGTGGTTTTGTGTGCTGGCGGGCTGCTGTCGATGACTCAGTGCAGAAGCTCGTCGCAGGCGTGAACAATGGCGTGTCCATAATGCTGCAAGCTTCCCCGCAATATATAGGTGAGATTGGAATTCCTTGTGACTCCAGATGTAGATCGCAGCCTTCCTGATTCGTGGTAGCGTAGTCACGAGGTGCGTGGTGCGTAGCAGCACAGGTGCGCTGGGTTTCGATTTATTGGGGTGGTACTGGGTGCTGCTGCGTGTAGTAACATGTGGGCAAGGGAACCGTAGGTACCAAGCGCTATATATCCGCTAAATCCACCCAACACGTATCCCAACCTGCCTGATTCTTACCATGCACCACGGCGATACAAGGGGACCGACGTGCGCGCCACAATGCGCAGACGCTCAACTGTGTCGCTACGACATCACCTGATAAGCGACGCGACATCTGATGACACGCGCGATGCTTTCGGCGCGCGCGTTAACGGCCGCCGACTTGCCGACCTTGGGACCCCTCCCTGCCTGCGTCATGCTCGCCTCTCTGCTGAAGTCCGCAGTGCATCGAATCGTCACAGAAATTTGGTATCATTCGACAGAAACCACCCTGCCCGCCTTCTAACTACAGCTGCCCCAAAAAAAGCCCATGTCCCGCCCAGCCACCCAGCCACAGCAGGCGGCGGGGACTCATGCCCCTCAGTGACGAAATGCAACCAAGTCCCAAGCGCGCGCATGCTCGTCTCCCCTGGTTCCCATGCCATGACATACCCAAGCCCAAGCCCACAATTACGCCTCGCTGGAAGCCCAAGGAAGAGATTCGTAAGCGTAGACAGACGCTGCTCCGCGTGCAGCTCAGTAATACAATATGAAAAATCGACGTAGGAAAGCTAGTGTGGGTATATGAGCTTCCTCTTGCAAAATCCCAAAAAAGAATGTGTGATTCAACAACAAAAGTTTGCGATTATCGTATATCGGAAAATCGGAGTAGGAAGTGCGCACTTCTTTTACTGGAACGCGCCCCTGATCTTGGCGTACAGCTCCGTGTCGAGGAAGTTGTAGTTCGGGTCGGAGAAGCAGAAAGGCGAACGGAGTAAAGTCTCAGCTGTCGGTCGCTCGGCCGGATCGCTGCACCGCGATTAGCATGCTAATAAATCAAAAAAAAAACAAGTCGGAAGAAACTCACATCGTGAAGCAGTCATACATAAAGCTCAAGCCCTCCACCCCGATGACTCTCGAGACATCTTCAGGGATAGGAGGAGCCTGATTCAGACTGCCGAGCTTGTAGATCGCACCGATAGCTTCCTCCTTCGACCACGGCCGCTTGCCTGCGAACATCTCGAGCACAACGCAACCCAGCGACCAGATATCGACCTTGGCAGAATACCCTTGGCCTTGCGAGCGAATTACTTCGGGTGCCATCCAGAAGACAGAGCCCTGCATGCTGTTGGTAATATCGTTACCGTAGATGTTGTCCGTCTTCTTGGAGATACCGAAATCAGAGATCTTGCATGTGCCATCAAGATCGAGTAGGATGTTGTCAGCTTTGAGATCGCGATGCAGAATACCTTCTCTGTGCAGGTACGCAAGGCCGCCCAGGGTCTGTCTCGTGAGCGAGCTCACTACACACTCCTCGAACTTGCCGTGCTTGCGAATGCAGGAGCCAACCGACCCACCGCTGATATACTCGAGGAAAATCGAGATGCTGTACTCCTTCTTCTCGCAACCTAGGTACTGCACTATGTTTGCATGGTCCAAGTGCTGCATCGTGTCGATCTCCTGGTCCAAACTCTTCACAAGTTCTTTGATCTTGTCCTTGTCTGAACCCGCGGCCTTGGGATTGACTTCTACTTGCTTGACTGCAATAAGCTCACCGGTTGTGATGTTCATACCAAGGTAGACGCGACCAAAGGTTCCCTTGCCGATGAGCTGACCCTTCATCCATTTGAACGTAGGCTGGCGTTGCGGAAGAGGCAGATGATCCTGAGGAATGGTCTCCAGTTGGATCAACCTAGATCCTCGTGGAGGCTTGACTTGTTCGATCTTTGCGTGGAACATCTTGGTTGACTTCCTACGCACGATGTCTCCACCACCACGCAGAGTAGTAACACGCGAGGGTCCTGCTGCAGAGGGGACACCTTGGCCCGGGAGGGGTCTCTTGTCGATTGGTTGGTATTGCGACTTCACCACCTCACGAATCGACTTTGTACGACCAAGACCAACGCCCGATTTGCGGATATTTCGCTGGGCCATCGATTGCACTGATGCCCGGTTGAGTGTCGTGTTGACGGTGCTGGTGTCTCTGTCCTCAAACGACGAGGCTGGCGTAACAGAGCGACTGTCCTTAGAGAAGTCGCTGGTCACTTCAGTTGACGCATCGGTGTCGTTTTCATCCTCTTCAAGCATCGGCTGGTCGAGGTTGACGTTGGGGAAGAACTCGTCAAGGTGTTCCACAAGGGCTTCAGCCGGTGGACGATTCGCCCACAGATCAGACGCGAACGATTCACGACGCATGAACCTGCTGGTGTCATCGGGCGAGTCTGTCCAGGTAGCAGACGCGGCGGATTCCGGATGTAAATCGCTTGGTTGAGAGTTGCGAGTGTCATCCGTAGCTGCACTTTGCTCACCAGATTTCTCGGCGACACGGTCTAGCGAGTTCTTTGACCTTGAAGTCTTCAACGTGAGGTTAGGGCGTTGGGTGCGAGAATCAATCGGTGTAGACAGCCCAGTCTTAGCAAGGGTTGCCGGCCCAGCTTTGGCCAGAGGCATAGCGAACAGCCCTTCGTCAGAGTCGTCATCAGAACCGACAGGCTCCAACAACGGGGACTTGGAGTGAAACGACACGCGAGAGTCCTCAAAATCAAACGTAGGTCCATACATGGAGATCCTCGAAGACTCCCCAGAGAGAGCAGAAGCTGGTGGGTGCGCAGAGTGAGGACTAACGTCAGGTGATTTTGCTCGTATAGGCAGATCGTCTTTCAATTTCGCGATGGTCGGGTTTGGCGCACTCGGCATTTTGAGCTTCAGTAGCGGCTTGTCAAGCGACACGTCGTCGGGTACATCTTCCTCATAGTCAGGTATCTTGAACGGTATATTGCCCTTGCTCATGGTCAAAGACCCAGGACTGCGAGGTGACCCACCTGGACTGTTCCTCCCAGAACCGGACATGGAACCAAAGCCGCTTTCTTGAAGCACCCTCTGCGAGGGACGTGCGTTTTCACTGGTATCTTTCGGTGGCACTTTAGGTGGTGCCTTGTTCGCAGCCCCAACTGAACTACCAATGTTACCTGCCCCAATTATGGCGGCTGCAATGCTGGATAGACCACTAGGGCCCTGGGGTATAGCCTTCCGTTTGGAAACGTCTGATTCGGTCGACGCTCGCTTTGCCTGAGCTTCTTCGCCGTCAGGCCATGATGTGCGGTCTTTCTTCGTCTTCGAGAGCGAGTTAGCTTTTATTAGTGTGTTCGAATCGCCAGGTACAGGCGGAGGCTCTCTAAGCGGCACCAGCTGTTTGCTTTTCCGCCGGTCCTCAAAATGTTTTCTATCTTCATAGGGTGAGTTGCGCGGTTCGTCAAAGTCGATAATACCAGGGCTATGAAAGCCGACATCTTTGGCAGATGAGGGGGTAGAAGTATCCTTCTTTAGTTTTTCCTGACGAGATGCGAGGTAGGCCGCCTGTTTGCGTTTGGTCTCACGCTGGTGCTCTTCAGAAGCAGCCTGGAGGAGCCTCTGGCGCTCCTCCTCGGGAAGATCATCACCTATAGCCCAAGATGGCTCCGGTGCTCTGCTGCCGCCATTCAGACGCTCAGCCACTGCTTCAGGAGTCAGCTCTTGTCTCTCTGCCAGTTTTCGTAGCTTGCCATTCTTGTCAGGGACAAGGGTGGATTCGCCAGACTTGACATCCGGGTCTAGTTCTTTATCAGTTAGTCGAGCATATGTAGCTTCATCAGAGTGTTTCCCAATCGGAGGCGGGATAGATACACCCAACCCAGTAGAAGATGGTACCTGACCATCCCGAGGAACCTTGACGAATATTTTGAGATCGCCTAGCTTGTTACCATGCTGCGATCGAGCATTCAACAGTTTGGAATCGGTGAGGGGGTCATTGTGTTCGCTTTGCCCAGGAGATGTCAAATGAAGTTGCACGCCAGTTGTCTGGCTTAAACCTCGACTAAGCTCTTCGCAGACGACTTCCCTCAACGCTGCTGCGCTGTTGGCGCTAGAGATGTCTACCAAGCGATAGTTCCACCCGTCGGGGGTGACGAATGCAAATTTTCGATCGCTTTCTTTTGAAGATGAGCCCTGACCACGAACGCCTGTACGGCTGTCCGAGTCAGTTTGGGCTGAACGGCGAGAAGATGGGCGCTCGTTCAGTGATGTCTCGCTGGAGTTCAATCCCGATTTACCAAACAGCGACCCTCCGGCAAGATTTCGATGGCTCGCTGGGCTTGTGGGAGATTCAAGACTGGTATCATCGGGTGAAGGATGGCCTTCTTCCCGTTTCTTATCCCTCCTCATGAATTTAGGCAGAAATCCCTTGTGTTCCTTGGCACTGGTGGGAATCTCTGCGCTGTCATGCCTCGACATGCCAGTGCCTGGCCTAGAGCCATCGTAGCCATTCCTCTTCTCGTTGCGACTCTCAGACCTGCCATCGAATGACCTGCCCGAAGGTGGTCCGGATACCCCGCCATTAACAGAGCCAGCCGTAGCGAACGTCGATAGGTTGGATTCGGAGCTGTTGCCGCGAATGTGATGGCTGTAATATCTAGACGCTGACGAGTTCAATCCCGCGCTGAGCTGGCCATTGGTAGCCAGGCGTGCTGACTGTAAGCCGGGACTATGTTGCGGGCTTGCTTGTCTCATTGCTTCGCGGTGATTTGGAGCACCGAATGAAGACGGCGCGAATTCGCCAGAAGCATTAGGGCTATGTCGTTTAGGCTTGGCATCCAAGTCGCGCAATACCTCCTTTGAGTAAGCACTGCGACCGGTTGTTTCATTGTAGTCGGGTGGCGGACCGAATCCGGGCACAGTGAAGTTGCGCTGAGTAGATACGCGGCGAGGGGCGGTCGCGGAACCAGGCGAATTGAGAGGCATCTGGCGTCCGGGACTTTCTTCACCACCCCCAGCGGTCGTAGGCGTCCCAAAGTTCGGGGCCGTGCCCAGGTACGGAGAGTTCTCGAGGGTGCCTTCAGTACCTGCGCTAGCCAGTGTCATGCCAGTGTCTTGTCGCTGCGGCATTCGCACGTTGCTCGCGCTTCCCGTTTCCACGATTGCGCGGACCAATCTCCGCAGCTTTCGACCTTCATCTCTTTCTCTATTCTGGTCCCAGCCAGTTCCGCTTGCAGTACACTGCTTCGCTAGTTGCGGAAAGATGACCTGATGCATCATGCCGACATTGCCTTTCCCACCATGTCCGCGCCCAATCTCCAAGAACCTAGTACCCTCCAATCCTAACGTTTTGAATGTCTCCTGCCAGTCTCTTGAAAAACCATAACTCGCCAGCCACATCTGAACACGCTCCGCAGGCCATTGGGCGGATGCATCGTGGGGCGAGATCGGAGTCGTGCCGGTATTCTCGTTGCGGTAGTAGAGGCTGCCGTGTGTCTGAACCATCGGGTTCTGCATCGTAGCTGTGGGCGGTCCTGGAGAGTCGTAGGTCTGCGCTCTTTCGGTAGGAATGTTCAAATGGCTGCGACTAGTAGCAGGGTAACCTGTGTTAGCACCATAGTTCTGCACTGGGAAGCTAGTCGCTGAAGTATCTGTATTCGCCGAGTAAGATTCTTCACTGTAAAAAGCTGGCTCCTGGTAGTGTCTCGAGGTGTGTAACGGCGGGATGCCAACTCCCGGTCCAAATGACTCCCCACCCGGAATGTACGTAGCAGAAGTCAGCGGCGCCTCAGGCTGTGCTTGCTGTACAGGTGGGGGTCCTGGTGGAGGAGGGAGCTGTTGATACCCATGGTACGCGCCCGGGTTGTATTGCTGGCGTGGTGCCCCCCAGCCATAATTTTGATGTGGTGGAGGGCCCATTGGCATTCCATTGAGGTTTGTCGGCGGTCGTGGAGGCGGAGGTGGTAGATTCATGTTGTGGGTCGCGGGGTTCGAGGTTGGTTGGGGAGGCGGAGGAGGGATGTACTGATGCATGGTTGACTGCGGCAGGTAACCCTGCTGCCTCTGGATCAAATTTGGGTCTGCGACTGTATGCGCCCGGCCGCGCGGGCTGGTTGAGTAATTGCTCCCAGGGGAGAGCAACGAGTACGGCGAGCCGGCCCCACCAGAGGGTGTCAGGAGTGGAGGCGAGCCTACGGTCGACACGTCGTGCTCAGGAAGACCAAGGTTCGCGCGCACGCCAGAGAGCGGCGTGGGAGGACCGCGACGGCCTGAACGATCCGAGGTGTTCGATATGTTCGACGTGGAGCGCTTGCGCGAAGCAATTGTCATGTCGAGGCCTCGAAAGCGGGCGCCTCAGTGCTGTGGGGGTAGGCACCGCGCGTCACGGCATGACGATGCTACAAGACGTCCAGAGGCCCAATGTGACTGAACACCGGGCGTCGTCTTGCGGGAAAATGCGTGTTCGAGCTCTGCCCAGTCTGACTCGTGGGTAGCTGGAGCGGCGTGCGGAGCTCGTTCCGAGGCGACGGCGTGCAGTCGACTGGTGACAGCAGACGTCAAAGTCGCGAAGTGTCGTCGCGACAGCAATGACAGTCGACACGGTGCACTAGGATGCGAGCGATCGGTCGCGAGGTTTGGCGTAAGCTTCTGTCTGAAAATGCGGCCTGCAGCACTCGATTTGGGTCGGCGCTTGCACGAGACCAGGCTCGCGGCAACAAAGGCGTAGTTGCGCGGGCGGTTAGTGGGCGGATGCAGCGACGCAGCGGGCGGGAGCTGCGCTCGCAGAGGGATGACACGGGGGACGACGGCGGCGAGGAAGTCTTCGTGGGCGCTGGAGAGAGGGAGAGAGACTGCTGGCCTGGCTGAGCTGGAGTGCCAGTGAGATGATGGGATGCCGCCTTCAAGTGGCCCGTGCGTGCTATCTGATTCGCCGCGATGGAGTCGGGACGGAGGCAAGCATGTGGGCTGTCTTCGCTCACAGCCCTGTAACTGATGCACAATGAACAATGTGCGCAGAGCGTAGACGTGCGGCTAGTACACTCCCAATTCCACACTGTTCCAGCGCGCAGGTTCGCCAGCGCAACGTTCGACAAGCTTGGCTGTGGCTTCTGCGCCTCACTAGTGAGACTTGGTGTGGATTTTGGAACAGGAACCTCTTGCCATCGGCCCGACGACTCGCAATGCTATGGGCATTCGACAGTCACAATTCCATCGCAAGAGAGGTTCGAAGGCTCAGATAAGCCCCCTTTGTTGTCCTCGTGCGGACCATCTTTGCGCCTTCTTACGACGAGCACGTTCTAGACTTCAAAGTATACCATCTGACTGTGGCGACGCCACCGGCGCGAGCTTCTACCAGACTGTTCGTCTCGAAGTCTTGCGACAAAGATACAGGCTTGCACGGATCCGCTATCCGCGTGTCGGGACGTCGAGCCCAATGGGACTACCCGTGGTCCGCAGCGCCAAGTCACTCCACGCACACGTATCGCATGTCTGGTGGCTGCAGGGACATGCCACTTCACCCAGGTTGGATAAACCGCAAAAACACCACGGCTGTGATCGACGACGAGCTTCGGCCGTATCAACAACGATCCTGTCCTTGCTTGACCGGTGATGTTCAGGGTAGACAAAGTATGATGAAGAATACTTTTGGTAGGACGTGCAAATCTCGGACAACAATGGTCCGCGTACGAAAAGATAAGCACGCCCAGAGAGATCCGCTCGCGATATCTTCTCTCCCGATGATGTTCAATTTTTTTTTTTGAACTGTTGCATGTTGTTGGGATCTGTCACACCACATGGGGCGACGCAGTGCCTTACTAACGCGCCTGGTCCCGCTATTAACTTCGTCATAGCCACCTATATCTTCAAAGAGCTCCCGCGAGCTGCCGAACTGCTGCATCATCGCAACAAAGAATCTTCAGCACACATAAATCTACGTGCATTGTATTGTCAACATGGCAGATCTGCGAACGCAGGAAATCAAGAACCCAATAGACGTCGCTGAGGTGATTATTTTCCCTATCTCGTCAAGTCAGCGCTAACACGTGCCAGTACCTCTTTAAACGCCTTCACGAAGTCGGCGTCCGCTCAGTGCACGGCTTACCGGGCGACTACAATCTCGTGGCTCTCGACTACCTCAAACCTGCCGGTCTCCACTGGGTAGGCAATTGCAATGAACTGAACGCTGGATACGCCGCCGACGGTTACGCACGTGTAAACGGTATTTCGGCCATCATAACTACTTTTGGCGTAGGCGAGCTTTCCGCTGTCAACGCAATCGCGGGAGCATACAGCGAATACGTCCCGATTGTTCACATTGTTGGATATCCCACAACAACAGCGCAGAGAGACGGACTTTTGCTCCACCACACACTCGGCAATGGCGATTTCAATGTTTTCTCCAAGATGTCCGCTCAAATATCGTGCGCTGTCTCGATGCTAAATCACCAGCACGAAGCAGCCACCTTGATCGACAATGCCATCCGCGAGTGCATCCTGCAATCACGGCCCGTCTACATTGCGCTCCCGACGGACATGGTCCAGAAGAAAATTGACGGCGATAGGCTGAAGACACCGCTAGACCTCGCTTATCCGTCAAACGACCCCGAAAAGGAAGACTATGTTGTTGATGTTGTTCTCAAGTATCTCCACGCAGCCCGTAACCCAGTCATACTCGTCGATGCTTGTGCAATCCGTCACCGCGCACTGGAAGAGACCCACGAATTCGTCGAGAAATCCGGCATCCCCGTATTTGTCACGCCGATGGGTAAAGGCGCCGTGAACGAGACACTACCAAACTACGGCGGTGTCTACGCAGGTGATGGCAGCAACAAGGGCGTACGTGAGCGTGTCGAATCGGCGGACCTAGTTCTCAGCATCGGAGCAATCAAGAGCGACTTCAACACTGCCGGCTTCACATACCGCGTCTCGCAGCTCAACACGATCGACTTCCACAGCTACGGTATCAAAGTGCGGTATTCCGAGTATCCAGGTGTGCGCATGAACGGCGTCCTAAAGAAGGTCACGGCCAAGCTAGGCAAGCTCAACATCGAGCGTGGACCGCAACCGAATAACGAAATCCCGAACGAGGAAATCAAGTCACCAGAGCCGACGATAACCCAGGCCTGGTTCTGGCCGCGCCTAGGCCAGTGGCTACAGCCGAAGGACATCGTTGTCACCGAGACCGGCACCGCAAACTTCGGAATCTGGGAGACGCGGTTCCCAGACGATGTGACCGCCATCTCGCAGGTCCTTTGGGGCAGCATCGGCTACGCCACCGGATCCGCTCAAGGTGCTGCGCTGGCCGCCAAGGAGAAGGGCATCAAGCGCACCATTCTTTTCACGGGTGATGGGTCTTTCCAACTCACGGCACAAGAAGTCAGCACGATGCTTCGCAATAAGCTGAACCCCATCATCTTCATCATCTGCAACAACGGTTACACAATCGAGCGCTTCATCCACGGCTGGGAAGACTCGTATAATGACGTCCAGGAGTGGAAGTACAAGGACTTGCCTGCGGCTTTCGGCGCAAGCAAGGAGGAATATCTCACGTACAGAGTGGAGACAAAGCAGCAGGTCGAGGAGCTGTTCTTGGATAAGGAGTTCTCAAGTGGCGACACGCAGAAGCTACGCTTCGTCGAGCTGGTGATCCCGTGGGATGATGCGCCCTCAGCGCTCAAGTCTACGGCGGAAGCAGCCGCGAAGAGAAACGCGGAGGCGTCGTAAGGGAGGATACGATAGATGGACGTAGCGGGTAGATCATGACACCTTTGAATGACTTATAGACTAGACACGCTAATAATGCAGTGCAACGCACGCTTCACGAATGTAGGAAGTAAATCGCAACTCAATGATAGAATGCAATTATGTACTGATCCGTATCTTAATGAAAATTACCTTAGGGGTTTTTGTATGAGGAAACTTGGAACAGAAAGATAGCACACGAGTAGGGTATCGTATAAAAACGCCGATGCAGAGCTCGGAAAGGCGAAACGATTAGCCAAGGCTGACGGCCATGTTGTGTGGTCCATGGTACCTGGTCTACATGCGGAAAGCACACCTACGTATACGGGGCTAGTGTGAGGTGGAGCGCAGGTAAGGCTGATTTGGCGGTTGCCTTGTTATAGACGGCTCTATATACCGGCTGGAACGTGGGCCCATGTGAGACCCCGCAATCAGCCCAGCCTTCAGCCTTATCCATATAGATGTTTACTGGACAGCCCAGAAAAGAAAACAGTTATTCCAGCTACATTGAACTTCAAATTCGTGACTTTCGCATCCTTCTTCTCACTACACATACCCCAATACTAATCTGCATATAGGCTTAACAGCCATGGAGGAGATTGGGGCTGTCCGCTTGGGTTCTATGGACAATCCCGATTCTGTTGATGGGGGTGACTCCACCGACGGTATGGAGTCCTCGGTCGAGTACGAGTACGACTTCGACGATTCCGACGGCCACAATGACGACGATTTCGATGGCGATTTCGACGACTGTGATGACGGCGAATGTGATGATAGTGGGAAGAGTATTGATGGAAATCTTGATGGAAATCTTGATGGAAATCTTGATGGAAATCTTGATGGAAATCTTGATGGAAATCTTGATGAAGATAAAAGAAATCCAGAGAACGTCTCCGTCTGCATGCCGGAAACCTTGAATGACTTCACATACGAGGCCGAGGGAAGGATCTATACAGAAGGTCATGCGATCCGTCTGCTCCGGCTTTTCGGGGGCACTGGCCCAATTCAAGCGTGCCTATTCAAGGCGTTCCTCCACAAAACTGGAAACGGAATGCCGTACGAGGCACTTTCGTACACATGGGGCTCAAACGAGAGGACAAAACAAATCATCCTGAATGGCGAACGCTTCATGGTGACCAAGAATCTCCACTCGGCTCTGCGGTATCTCCGTTCCGACGAAGATCGAATACTGTGGATTGATGCCATTTGTATTGATCAAAGCCACATCTCGGAACGCAATCACCAAGTCAGCCACATGGCCTCCATTTATCGTGATGCAGAGAGGGTCCTTTTCTGGCTTGGCGAACCTACGTGCGCAACCAATTTTCTCTTATCATCTTTGATCCGACTCAAAGCACGAGCCTTGGCTACTCGATATATCGTTCGAGAGATCGTACGCGATTGGCGATGGGTTACATTGTGGCATGACGAAGTACCGCCCAAAGACTTTCCCGTACTCCGCAAAGGCCTAGTATCGCTGCTGGAACGGCCTTGGTTCAAACGCAGTTGGATTTTACAAGAAGTGTGCTTCGCTGAAACTGGCTTAGTGTTGTGCGGAACGAAAGCAGTATCTGCGCATATATTTGCCCTTGCTCCCTGGCTGTTAGACCACACTCCGGAAGCACACTGTAAAGCAGTTCTTGATATGATGCCCGGAGCAACTCGATCAACTCGAAACTTTCTTTCATCGCGCGACACGCGGAACTTATACAGTCTTCTTCGAAGGTTTTACAGAAGTGAAGCAACGGATCCTAGAGATCAGGTCTACGCTTTACTTAACATGGCGACTGATGTAAACATGGCCAATTTTCCTGTAGTAGACTACGGGAAAGAGTTGGAAGAAGTTGTTGACTCTGTTTTCGGATACTTATTTCCAGATTCCTGGGCCAAATCCAGCAGGTCAGCCAGCTACCAAATACTTTCAGAGTTCGTTAAGGATTTGCCCCGCCTAAGGTCCGCCGAACTTGAAGCCAAGAATAACGATACTTTTTGGAAGAGCATACTATCAGATGATACCGAAATCGCTTCTCTGGGTCCTCAAGAGGCTTTTCGGATAGCTATTTAGGCAGGAAATGTACCACTTCTCCATAGTTTATTGAGGTTTCCCAACATCGACTTGAATGAAAAGAAACACTGTTATAGAATCGAAAAGCGTGAAAATTTGTATACTCGGCACGTATTTCTACCTTTATGTGCGGCAGCTGCAAATGGATTCACCGATGTTGTGGAACTGCTGCTCGCGATGGGCAAGGCTGAAGTGGTGGACATTAATCATGAAACGCCGCTATCACTGGCTGCTTTATACGGACATGCCTCTGTAGTTGAGCTACTACTCACGAAGGGCAAAGCTGAAGTCAATCCAAGAAATGGATATGGTCAAACGCCACTATCGAGGGCTGTTGAGCAAGGACATGAGGTTGTGGTCAAACTACTACTCACAACAGGGAAGGCAAAAGTCAACCTGAAGGATCACCTTGGTCAATCACCCCTGATATGTGCTGCTAAGAACGGCCATGAGTCAATAGTAAAATCATTACTCGCAACGGGCAAGGCAGAAATTGACTCAGAGGATCTCTTCGGTCAATCGGCCCTAACATGTGCTGCTGAGAACGGTCATGAGTCCATAGTAAAGTTACTACTCGCAACGGGCGATGCTGATATTGACTCGAAGGATCAATATGGTCAATCGGCCCTGACATGCGCTGCTAAGAACGGTCATGAGTCCATAGTAAAGTTACTACTCGCAACGGGCGATGCTGATATTGACTCGAAGGATCAATATGGTCAATCGGCCCTGACATGCGCTGCTAAGAACGGTCATGAGTCCATAGTAAAGTTACTACTCGCAACGGGCGATGCTGATATTGACTCGAAGGATCAATATGGTCAAACACCCCTAGCGTGGGCTGCTGAGAGCGGTCATGATACCATAGTAGAATTACTACTCGCAACAGGCAAGGCTGAAGTTGATTCAAAAGATTACTTGTATCGGACGCCGATCCTGGGCCTCTGGAAGAAGTCACGAGGCTGTAGTCAGATTGCTGCTCGCAACGGGAAAGGCTGATGTCTTTGCGGAGGATGTTTACGGCGAGACACCGCTATCACGGGCCACTCCCAGGGAGACAAACACTACTATCGTCGAACTGCTTGAGGCCAGCCGGTATGAGCTAGATTCTAAGAAAGATTTCGATCAGGCGCACGATGGGCCACTGAGAACCAGTATAAGCTGACGTGAAGCTGTTGCAGCTCCAAACTTTAGATTATGAGCGAACACCAGCAGGAGGCCAAGCTCTCTATACTATCGGAGATATGTAGGCTTAATATGAAACTTCTTTGGTGACTGTTAGTGAGTCCTGTGCACGTGGTCGGGTACTGCCACAACCACCTGCTCAAAAATGCGCAAATCCGTAAAGACCTATCCTCCATTTGAGTGTCTTCTTGACTTTTACTAAAGCCTGTGTTTCGAAAGCATGCATGGCTTAACCCATGGGGGTCGAATAATCATCCATATTTATTTCTCTTGCTTCCTGGCCTGAACCTTCTTATGGTCGGAAATCCCTTGGGCCTACAGTCACGTTCTACAGATTCTACTTGATCATAAAGTGAATTTAAAACAGCGGATAGTCGTAATCTCTTGCCAAGTATACCACACTAGGGGAGCATCCATATTCCTGTGACGTTGACATCGAGATGCCAGACCGCGGTGAAGATGCTGCCATGATGCTGACCGCAAGCTGCTTTGCACTCTAGTATCCATCGTCTGAAAACGCGAGCAACACGCCAAATGGGGCCAATCACACGAATCAACCAACAGACGGTATTACAAATGATGGCGCGGATACGACTCCCCAGCGACAGCCCTGTCGAAACTTGACAGCGGCGTCAAGTTGCTGTCACGTCCACTTACCATCGGCTGTAGCACACAAGCTTTCTTTCACCCCGCCTCATCATTCATAGCTCCGCGGCCAGAGCCGATTCTGGGTTTGATTTAGGTTTCGCACTAGCATTGCTTGGTTCCTCGGGCCATGAAGCTTAAAGGCAAATAGGCCTCGAGTGGCGTCACTACAAACACGAGATCAGGCATCCTGGCGTCGATGATGGCTTCGTGTGGTTCCTGGTGTCACAGTTTCGGGCAAGTCGGCGCTTCGGAAGATGTTAGCGTTTCGTCCGTTTCAGCATCCGATGGAGAGGAATCCAGCACAAGCATCTCACATTCCGCATTTGTAACGATGCAATGCGTTCTGCGGCGATGGGTGGTTTTGCTGTTTGCGCGATTTAGCTGCGCGTGCGGGGAGATGTGTGGTTTCGAAATGCCGAGGTGAGGCGTTGAAACTTGTGACATTCGCAGGTGTAGGCGAGCGCTAACTAACATAGGAAGCGACGATGCAGAGACGGAGTTGCAGGATGGGAAAACATCATATTAGATGATTGACAGTGATGACCGGATCCATATTTCACTGGGTGCACTTAAAAGTTCGGGCCTTGAGATCTATTTTCGACTGGCTTTGAGGACTTCTTTTTGTACGGCTGGTCGCATACTCGGTTTTACTCGAAACCAGTGACAAACGCTAGCACAACGACCAGGAAGCGCTCACACTAAGGCTTGTCAAAAGCTTAGTATGCATGGCAGCTATGTTTGACACCTTCACGTTGACCCCACCAGGCAACAAGCCTTGCTGCCGCAGATCTCGGGCTTGAAACTCGCGAGCAACACCAGCGCCTATAGCACGCGAGAATAGCAAGTAGCGCAGCCTGAGCAAAGGTTTCGAGCCCTAGGCTAACGGAATCAGAATCCGCAGACAAAGGTAGATGCACGCGGACGGAGGTGTATAAAGAGCAGGTTGACGACCCCAAGAAACATCACCAACCCATTCGAGTCGCAATCAGCCTGCCAAAGGATGGCCACATCCAGGATGTCGTAAGGAAGTCCCCAGATGTAGCCTTTTGGAAACTTGTCTTTCAAGCTCTTGAGTACCCCCTTGAATGCCCAGAATGCATCTGTGCCATTGGCGAAATGTCGTTTGGAGAACGCTTCCGCTCTAAGGCGATATTCGCCCACCAGACAAAGCTCCTTAATTGTTACTTGTACGTGGTCGCAATCTCTAGCAAAAAAACCAGATATTAGCGAATTGTACCTGTTTGGGTTGTTTCGGGAATTCTTAAACTCTGTGGATCTGTCCTCGCACCATGCCTCTTCACAGCATTGCCAATATACCTGATACTTTGTGAACACTAGTTTCCTCCTGGCAAGCAGCCCTTCTTGAAATATCCACCCTCGTTGGCTCCAGACTTCCTGATTGATGGCGTTCTCCAGGCTCACCTGACTGGTTGTGACCCGGATGCCACGGAGCGTCTCAACGTGCAATTTACCCATTTTCCGGCTTTTTTTTCCCATCGTGGGAGCTTGGAGTCCGCACTATTGATGGCGGCGATAACAACAAGCTCTGCATGGCTGTATATAGAGTCCATAATGGGGAGTTGGCACTGTTTGTCGATCTCGTCGTCTTGATGCAAGCGGTGTCAACCCAGAGGTATCGCACACCGAGCTCAGCAGTGAGGTTCATGACGTCAAAGACAATGTTAGAGACCGACTCTTTTGTCAGACTTCCTTCTTTCTGAAAAAGCTCTTCAGTGTTCTTCGTTACAAGCCCTTGAGTGTTTTGGCCCCAGACGTACGACAGAGCAAGATACCTTTCGTTCAAGTTTGCATTTATCACACGGCGCTCCCGCACATCAATAAGACGAATTCTTGTCTCATCGTCCTCAATTAACATATTTTTTTTTGACAATCTTTATGTGTCTTTTCACAGAACCTCATCCATCCTCTCAGCAATCCACGTTTAACGATCCGTGGGATCTCCCTAGCAAAGATATGTTCTTCAGGTACTGGTACCTCAAACAAATCTTCAAAGCTGCCGCCGCCGGCTTTCCTATTGTGTTCATTTTCTTTGATAGGCAGTAAAGAGCCTACGTAATGATGTTCTTTTCTTTCCTCTTGCTGCTCGTGGCTACACAGCTCAACCTCAATCCACTGTGGGACTGAGGTCAGTCCTAATCCGGTGTTCCTTTCGATTTTTTTTTTTTGAAATCCATATGTGCAAGAGTGTATGTATACTATAGCTACTCTCAGGACTCTTTTTAGATGGGATTGGATGAGGGAGGTGATTAGGCGGCACGCAGGACATGAAAAGTTGGCAGAGATCTTTTCGACCGTGGCGAGCTTTATTCCTCCCATTGATACAGATCCGGGACGACCGTAGCATTCGCACATATCTTCAAACATCGTCTCAAAGGGAACCTTGGAACATTCTTCGCAGAATTGATCCTTCATGGAGATCACTTCTCTCTGCTGATGAGTACTTGAGAGCGATGCTGACGCATTCTGAACAAGAGCTTCATGAGCTGTTAGTTCTTCTTCTTCTTCTTCTTCTTCTTCTTCTTCTTCTTCTTCTTCTTCTTCTTCTTCTTCTTCTTCTTCTTCTTCTTCTTCTTCTTCTTCTTCTTCTTCTTCTTCTTCTTCTTCTTCTTCTTCTTCTTCTTCTTCTTCTTCTTCTTCTTCTTCTTCTTCTTCTTCTTCTTCAGGCCCATTCAGATCTTTTTCTTCCACATCATTATATTCCTCATCAAGACAAGCCTTCTCTTTGAAATTGACGGCCATGCTTTCGGAGCCAGATTTTGGCTTCTTTGATACTGAATAAGAGTTGACGTCGTTTACTAGACCATTTATCGTAGTCCAAAGCGTCGCGTTTTCATATCAGCATCAAACCACAAGGCTGTGCAGGCGGCGCAGGCAGCAATCTTGACATGGCAATCGTTCATGCACAGCGCCACCATAACTACTCTTGGCTCCATTCAAGCATCTACAATAAATTTCCTACCGCATGTCTAGACTTCCAGGTCATGTTAGCAAATGCGGAGGTCAGAAATGAGGTGCACAGCCTAAAGTCACAGATATCGGCCAACGGAGACTAACTATTATCCTTGCTTCCTTCTCAAAAGAAAAACCACATAGACCATGTGTTGGCAAAAGGCAAGAACTTGGGGATAACGAGATGAGAGAGTATGATATGATGGACGGCCAGGCTGAACAGTGCCACAGCATACGTCCTGTGCCACACAGGGATGAATAAACGCTCCAAAAGCAAAAAGAGAGCAGACATCTCTCCCTCGGGGAATCGAACCCCGGTCTCCGTATAAAAACAGATACTGCAAGGCCTGCGGGGCCTTGCAGTGTTGGGGAGAGTAGATATAGAAGGAACCTACCGCTGGAGGCAGCGACTAGGGAACTTTTAGTAGGTGCACGGCCTAGTAGCGCTCGGGCACAAAAGCGAAGACCTTAAACGCTCTAGCGTAAATAAGCAAAACAAAAAAACCGACTCTTCGCAGTGACGAATCGAACAGATGCCAAAAAAGTGTTTGCTCTCCCTCGGGGAATCGAACCTTTTTACAAGTTAGGAATGATATCTATGTTTAGAATGGAAGTTGACGTACCCCGGTCTCCCGCGCTTGTTAACGTCGTTCAACGCTTGACAAGCGGAAATCATGACCACTAGACCAAGGAAGATGTGTTTGATGAACATCAGTCCAATAACAAAATATATATACACAGCAAAATACCAGCGCGATAGTCAAATGAGGTCAGTAACATGTGTCAGGACGACAAGATGAATGACGGAACAAAGTGGGGCATTGTGGGTGGGGTAGGTCCTGTCAGGGGGTGCTAGTGGTCGAGTCGGAGTTTTGCGCGTGAGCTAGGGTTGGTCTAGCCAGCCCTCCTCCATTTTTGCTGAAGCTAAGCACGATTCATCAACGCCGATTCCTTTTTCGAGAAGCGATTGTTATTTCGTATGCTTCGAGTCTTGCGTCTAGTGTGATGTCCTGGGAAGCCTTATCTCGACAGTATGATCCTCATTGGTCATGTTGATAACGCACTACTATTCACATACTCGCAGGGAACGACCGGAGGCTGACCTTTGTCTTACTTAACACATGCTCTGAAACTGAATATGTATATAACATAATTCCTATTTATAATCATGCCCATCTATGATGTTAATGTCTGGTTATCAACAGCCTCTGAATGAATGGATGGATCAATGGAGGTCCATCCGCTCCCGGTGAATACATCCAAATGCTCGCCATGCCCGTGTGTCATGTGAAAATCCGCCCAAGATGCCGTACCTATTGTACACCCCTCCCTTATCCGAAACATATATCCAATGCGGGGTACTCCAATCCCCACGAAGCTCCCGTCCTTCAACTCCTTAGGAATGCCAATTCGCCCGCTGCAACCTCCACTGAACAGCTGACGTCTGATCAAGGACGACTGAGAACCGCATATCTCCCAAGAAGAAGCGCTCGTTCAGATATCGCATGCACTCGTCGAAGAACTTGTCCTGGGATCCTGGACCCCATAGACTACCGAACACGTTGCCCAGCTCCACATACAATTCGGTCGCGCAATGTAGTCGTTCTTGCAATATTGATCGGGTCCAGCTGGCTGACATGGTCGGTTTTTCTAGAGTTGGCACGATCGGGAGAGCGCGACGTGGGCGTCGAGTGCAAAGTGGTGCGCGGCATTGTGGGCAGAGATTTGCATTGCCGGTGGTCGAATTGACCCAGTTCGAGAGGCAAAGCTTGCCGACCACGTGGGAGCAGGGACCGAGAATGAAAGCCTGATGTGTATCGGAGTATGGTTCAAAGCAGATGCAACACAGTTGGTAGTGACCGTAGTCGTCTACCGGCGTAGTCGTGACAGTGTCTTTCGGGACAGTAGGTGATGCAGGGCTAGGTACAGGGCTAGGGAAAGCACTAGAGATAGGAGTCGGCTCGCCATTCGAATCAGATGCTGCGAGTGAATTTTCAGTTGGTGATGTGTTCCTGTCCTCTGGGTGCTCATCAATAAGGTCCTGTCCAAGATCGTCAATATCATGATCCGGTCCGACGTTCTCCAACTCGTGGAGGTCAAGCTGTGTTGCGGGGACGTTGTCCCATTCCGTCAGTATCCGTATGAACTCATTCTCAAGCAGTCCCATTGTGTCCACAATATAGCCTGTATAGTCGCTTGAGGCTCGCATGTCGCACACTGTAGCCCAATTCAATGTCGACGTGATGAGCTTGCAAGAAATTTTGTTCCGCACGTTGATGATGCGACTAGAAACCCGTGCTAGGGCATCGATAGAGGAATACTCGTCAGCAAGCCGTGCGGTGCGTTGAGCCCTAAGAACCACTTTCCACAAGTTGTCATGGTCCACGATGAAGCGAGAAAGAGTAGGGTTCAGATGGAACAGGCCGATTGCTGATGCAACGAGTAATCTTCCAGCGTATGTCTGGTTCAGTTGCATCAAGGTCTGCATATTATTCAAGGCTCGGTCAATGTGAATAGCATCGCCTTGGCGCTGGGTCTGGGTTTGTAGCTGATTCTGCGACGTAATGCGCGCCTCGATATTGTCTCGAAGGCGGCGTACGAAGCCCACAGGGATGAGATCGGCCGGTGGTGGATCGACCATCGGATTGAAGGGGGCTGTCGGGCCTGATGAGATGTCAAACCTGCGTTCGACGGCAAATACGCCACGCTAGCTCACGATTCTCTTTGTCTTGTCTCACACTCGTTGTGTGTGTGAGGTGTATTGTGTGGTCTGGAGTAATCCAAACAACAATAGGTACTTGCTCAGTCGGCCAAAACCAAGTGCATGGTCTAAGAAGCGAGAGGATGACAGGTTAACGATTGGTGGAAAGGACAATAGGTCCGCCGGGGTATTGATACACTAATATACACTGTACACAGGTAAGTTAGCAAATATCCTATAGTGACCACGAATCTATAGGTAGAGACGAAAGGAAGTATAGAGGGAGAAAGTACAGGTGACGCGCGTGTCACGGAAGGAGAGATACAGGTGAAAGGTTATTGCCAAAAGAAAAAATTTCTAGGTGACGAGAGTTGCACGTGTAGATTTTCTTGGGTCAAGGGAACCAAGGAAGAGCGTTGATAGTGAAGGGATCACCTACTGAAACGGGAGTGACTGTAATAAAATCTAGATTCCTAACGTCCATGTGTTGCGTACTTCAGCCAAGGATCCCTGCGAAAAAGAAGCAGCGGCGAAACAATCCATACCGAGTCCATTGCGACGACCTCCTTTAAAAATGATGTGACTCGAAATTGCGCATTCCTGGCGAGGCGCGAGCTAGACCTTGTCCGACACCCACACTCAACATTATACATCAGATAGTGCCGTCATCGAATACTGGGCCTGATCAAACTCTGTTCTTTGCCAAAGCGCAGGTATAGCATACTACTACCACTTTCTCGCGAGGATGGATTGGCATCTTGCTTGAACAAGGGGTACCATCGGTCTCTTATAGCTGACTGCTATGCTCTCTAAGGCGCATATTAGCATTGAGCTTGATAGCGCTCAGCGGTGTTACCCGCGCTTTGTTACCCGAGCGACATATATAATGCCTGCATGCAGTCCGGTGAAGTGCCTATACGGGATCAATTATGGCCTTCAAAGCTTCTCACCCCGTCATACTCTGATCGCCGTCCTCTGCTTCCTGAGAAGGCTTGCCGAGCTCCTGCAGCGCCGCCTTCAGCTTCGCCTTCCGCGCCTCGAGGTAATCAATCTCTTCTTGCTGGTCCTCGACGGAGCGGTCAATGTCGGGCAGCGCCATGACAGCCTTGCGCGCCTTCTGTAGCTTGAGCTTGACCTCGGTCGCCGCCGTGGCAACTTGCTGAATGTCGAGCGGGCCGTCGGTGGGGGCATGTCCTGGAGTCGGAGCAGCCCCTGGAGGCTGAGCGGATGTGCTGATGAGACGACTGAGGACGCGGTGCAGGTCGGGAAGGATGTCGAACGTCGAAGGCGGAGGGAGGGCAGGCGCAGCCGGTTGGGCAGGCTGCGAAGGCGTCGCGGTGCCGGTCGGTGCGATTGACGCTCCTACCGACGTAGATGCGTGGGGGGGGTCGGGGCGCCAGACATGATGGCTTGGTGTGTTCAAGAGGTGCAGTCGGACGGCGAAGAGAGGAGGGCGTCTTTGTGCCCTGACGCGTGCAACCTTTGCAAGTGCGAAACGAAAGGCTGCAGGTCCGTATCACGTCGGCGCCAGGCGCGTGTTTCGACGTGTCAAACGAATCACGAAAACGGCGTTGCTGCTTTTTGGACGCGTTATCTGATAGCGGCGGGTGGACGGCGGGTGGACGGCGGGTGGAGTGAGCAGTGGGTGTGACGTTGCGGCGCGCTGTGAGACGCCCACGGCTTTTCTGCTGGGATCCAGTGCCCCGCTTAGCCGCGAAAGTGCCCCTCCAACATCTTCTGCAGCGCCTCTGCAGCACCCAGCTTGTAGTCGCAGTCAGCGCGCACTCATTCTCGGTGTCCGACCCTCAATTCCTCTTAGACCCTCACCTTTAGAACTCCATTCTAATCCCCTCATTCAAATCCTCTGCAATTGGCCCTCAGCATGGTGAACGTCGACCAGAAGACGGTCCTCATCGTCATTGACGGCTGGGGGGTCGCTGGCGAGAAGTCTCCCAAGGAGGGCGATGCCATTCTCGCAGCCGACACGCCATGCATGGACGACTTCGCCAAAGAAGGCTCCAAAACCGCCCAGGGCTACACCGAGCTCGAGGCTTCTTCGCTCGCCGTCGGCCTTCCGGAAGGCTTGATGGGCAACAGCGAGGTCGGCCACTTGAACATTGGCGCGGGCCGTGTTGTCTGGCAGGATGTTGTGCGAATTGACCAGACCATCAAGAAGGGCGAACTCAACCAGAACAAGAACATCGTGGACTCGTTCAACCGCGCGAAGAACGGCAATGGCCGACTGCATCTGGCCGGTCTCGTCTCTGATGGCGGCGTCCACTCGCACATCAACCACCTCATCGCTCTCCTCAAGGTCGCAAAAGAAATCGGAATACCCAAGGTCTTCATCCACTTCTTCGGCGATGGTCGGGACACCGACCCCAAGTCGGCGGCTGGATACATGGAAGACCTATTGAAAGCAACCAAAGAGATTGGCATTGGCGAGGTTGGGACCGTCGTTGGTCGCTACTACATCATGGACCGTGACAAGAGGTGGGAGCGCGTCGAGATCGGTCTCAAGGGTCTGGTGACCGGAGAGGGCGAGGATGTAGACGACCCTGTGGCTGCCATCAAGGCACGGTACGAGAAGGGCGAAAACGACGAGTTCCTGAAGCCTATCATTTTGGGAGGAAAGGAGCGAAGAATACAGGGTAAATACTCCAGGCTGAGCACCCAGATGTCCATGAGCTAATCAGCGCAGATGGCGACACCGTTTTCACTTTCAACTACAGATCCGACCGTGTACGGGAGCTCACGCAGCTCCTAGGTGGTTTCGACCGCTCACCCAGGCCCGACTTTCCCTACCCCAAGGACATCAGCCTTACAACCATGACCCAGTACAATGTAAAATTCCCGTACCCAATTGCTTTCCCGCCGCAGCGCATGAACGATGTGCTCGCAGAGTGGCTAGCCAAGCAGGGTGTCAAGCAGTGTCACGTTGCAGAGACGGAGAAATACGCGCACGTAACTTTCTTCTTCAACGGTGGCGTGGAGAAGCAGTTCGACCTGGAAGAGCGTGACATGATTCCCTCTCCCAAGGTTGCTACCTACGACCTGGAGCCCAAGATGAGTGCCATGGCCGTTGCAGATAAGACGTGCGAGCGCATCAAGGAGGGCAAGTTTGAGTTCATCATGCTCAACTTTGCGCCGCCCGATATGGTCGGCCACACCGGTGTATACGAGGCCGCCATCGAAGGCGTCACAGAGACCGACAAGTCCATCAAGAAGATCTACGAGCAGTGCAAAGAGAGTGGCTACGTCTTGTTCGTCACTGCTGATCATGGGTAAGTCTACAACCACAATCATCCGTCATGTCTACTAACAGACCCCAGTAATGCGGAAGAGATGCTCAACGACGAGGGCAAGCCTAAGACGTCGCACACCACCAACAAGGTTCCCTTCGTCATGGCCAATGCCCCTGAGAGCTTTTCGCTGAAGAAGAAGGATGGTGTGCTCGGGGACGTCGCCCCCACGCTCCTGGAGGTCATGGGTCTACCGCAACCCGAGGACATGGACGGCCACAGCCTTCTCGTCAAGTCGTAAAGTACCACCTCATTCTCAACACTACGCCTCTAACGCATTTGAGGAGCAGCGGATCGAGTCCACCTCCGAAGCGTCAACGCACGGAATAGATAGATTCATTTCCTTGAACAAGTAATTGGCGTTTCTTGTTCGCAATCGCAATGGGTTGGCGACACGACGTTTGGAGTAGATAGACGAAAAGACCATACATAGACGATGATGAGTGTCTGATACGTACCAT
Organism: Kalmusia sp. IMI 367209; assembly: GCA_027946365.1. Lineage (NCBI taxonomy): Eukaryota > Fungi > Ascomycota > Dothideomycetes > Pleosporales > Didymosphaeriaceae > Kalmusia > Kalmusia sp. IMI 367209. Next base: position 292,783 of record JAPEUQ010000003.1, on the reverse strand, counting down.
CTTTGTTGATACCCTTCGAAAAGTCCCACCAACCAGAACTAGTGGGCAACCAATGACAGGCCAGCCAAGGGTCCTCACCGGCGCCCGCACACCCCACCATGCGAGACATCTAACGGGCCAGCCCCGGCTTCATTTCAGCTGCCGCCCGCTTCAAACATCTTACTCTTCACTCGTCTTGTTCATATATTTGCGTTTCAGCTTCTCACCTCTGCTGACGTAGCGCCACTGTTTACCCCTCCAATTGTGTGGAACATCTTTCCGAGCTGACACTTGCGCTTCACGCCAGAAGTGCCTTGATTTCTCGCAACTACGCCGTCCGCTCACAGCGCGAAGTAACTGTAACCGACCTTGCGCTTTCGTCTCCGCCCCAGTTCCGCTCTGAGCGCGCAAACGAATCTTAGCTGGCCTGAAACATCAGGTCATCAGCTCCGACCGAACAACGCACCTGCATCGTCACGTCGCTCGATCGGTGCCAACGACCGGTACCAACGACCGGCCGTCTCTATCCGAACATAAAAATTCGAAAGAAAGAAAATGGCCTTGAACGGTGGTTCGGGCGCGCATACGCCGCAAGGGCAAGGGCAAGCTCAGGTACAACCATGCCGATACAAGACCGGGAAAACGCTGGGTGCTGGCAGCTACTCTGTCGTGAAAGAGTGTGTGCACATTGACACGGGAAGATATTATGCGGCAAAGGTGATCAACAAGCGACTGATGGCCGGGAGAGAGCATATGGTGAGTTTCGCGGTGGTCACAACAGACAGTAGCTCATGTTTTTTAGGTCAGGAACGAGATTGCCGTCTTGAAGCGTGTGTCTATGGGCCACAGGAACATCTTGACGCTCGTGGACTACTTTGAGACCATGAACAACCGTACGCGCGGCTATAACCATGTTGAAGACGATTGCTAATGCTGAGCGCAGTCTACCTGGTCACTGATCTTGCCCTGGGAGGCGAGCTGTTTGATCGCATTTGCCGCAAAGGCAACTACTACGAGTCGGATGCGGCCGATCTCATTCGCGCCACCCTGTCCGCCGTTGCGTACCTACACGACCACGGTATCGTGCATCGCGATCTGAAACCCGAGAATCTGCTCTTCCGAACACCAGAGGACAATGCCGACCTGCTCATCGCAGACTTTGGACTATCGCGCATAATGGATGAGGAGCAATTCCATGTGTTGACAACCACATGCGGCACGCCGGGCTACATGGCGCCAGAGATCTTCAGGAAGACCGGACACGGAAAGCCTGTGTAAGTGATGAGCCAGACTTGCAATTACAACATGCTTATAGCCAGCAGCGACATCTGGGCCATAGGTGTGATAACTTACTTCCTTCTCTGCGGCTACACTCCCTTCGACCGCGACTCCAACCTCGAAGAGATGCAAGCCATTCTCGTTGCAGACTACTCCTTCACGCCCCTCGAGTACTGGCGTGGTGTCTCCCTCAAAGCCCGCGAGTTCATCCGCCGCTGCCTCACCGTTGACCCTGCCGCCCGCATGACGGCCCACGAAGCCCTCTCACATCCCTGGATTGCTGACCTTGGCGATATTTCCGCAGAGGGCGAGGAAGACCTACTCCCGACCGTCAAGAAGAACTTCAACGCTAGGCGTACGCTCCATGCCGCCATCGACACCATCCGCGCTATAAACCAGCTCAGGGCCGGAGGAGCAGCCGGCATGATGGACGGTGCTCGATCGGGCGAGCCGCGGCGCGCGCCTCCCATGAACGTGCCGCAGCCCGTTGCAGATGAAGACCCCATGGACATCGACACGATCGACAGCCGCGGCAACGGTCACGGGCAAACGGACGAAATGATCAAAGAGCAGGAGCGAAGGATCCACGAGACGCAACAGGGGCTGTGGAGCAGGAGATGAAACTAGCTCACAGCTGATATTCGATCATCTGAGCGCACTTCATGTATAGCATTGGTGGAGATGACGTTCTGAGGGATATACCAGGCGATCGGTCTGGGACTGGTTGCCTATGATTATACGATTATTTTTCTACTAGAGCCACCATTTAGCAGATATCTGTCCGGCATATGATTGTTCATTGAGTTCCCTAGTACGGTTGTTGGTGTCTTTGGCGTGAATTCGTACGGTGCGGCTCCGTTAGCACCCGAACGGTGTCGTATTCATCATATCCCTTGCGTAAGCAGCCTTCGCATCCGAAATAGTCGCGCAAAGCCTCCAATGGAGTACTGATATGGTAAGTGATTATGAGGTATATGTAGGGCCGAAGCGCGCGGGTTTCGCGGACGTGGTTTGTGTAAGCGTGAGGTATGCCATCGTACGTGGAGTACTCGTGCGATCTGGAGCCGGATGAGGTGATGTGGATGAGGCGATAATATAGAGGGAGGAAGGGAAATAGAGAGGTGGAAGACTTCGAGGGTCGATCTTCTTCTATCACAGCACTTTACATTGCATTAGTCAAATACAAAGACTCCTACACCAACTTGATCAATCTTCGACGTGTGATAATGAGTCATTCAGCCGTAACCCCATTTTCATAATCTATTCAGGACTGCTTATTGCCAAAGAAGCCAGAGTAAGCTACCAGTCGATGTCATAATCATAATCTGGGCTTGGACTTCTCACCCGCGGAGCGCGCTTATGATTCTTCCTCGTGGCATTACGCGATTTTCTCGGCCGCACAGCAGCTTGACATTTCGGACATGCTTTCATATCACAGCCTGGGCACTGCAGTAGATATGTCCAAATCTGATCGCACTCCGGGCATGCTGAACGACCTTGTACTTTTGGCCACCAGCCACCACGGCGGCAGGAACATGGGTCAGCGTAATTAATGCTACCCTCGGTAAAATCGAAATTCGTGCGTTGTGTCCTGTTTCTTTTGGCTTGTTCTGCAAGAATTTTCTGCCAAATTTTGATTCCCTCTTCATTCCGTTTCCGCTCTGCTGCTTGCCTCTCTGCATGTCGTCTCCGTAAGGCCTCTACTGCCTCTTGCTCCCGTTTTAAACGCTGGCCCTCTTGATGTCTCCTTAGCTGTTCCACTCTCTCCCTCGCCTCTCTCGCCTGTTGCGCCCATTGCTCCTGCTGCTCTTTCCAGAACCGCGCAGCCTTATCTCTCTCTGCCCTCTCCCTCTCTTCCCTTTCTAGAGACTCTCTAAGCCATATCCTGGCCAGGATAGTTCGTATCTTCACGTCATCGCTCAGATCCGCGGCATCGACTTCCTCCTTTGCCTTTATGAACAGATTCTGTTCGTTCTTCAAGTCGGTCCGCCTTGACTCCAGACGCCGCTCCTTCATATCCTTCTCGATCCTTCTTTCCTGCCTTGCTCTATCCTTGCGTTCCCTCTCCTCCTCGGATTCTTCTGGCTTCCTGTACACAGGTGACAACAGCCATGCTACCCAACTATTCTTCTGTGCAGCTTCGGCAGCCTCGATTTTAGCCAGAATCTTAATTTCAAGCTCCAATTGCCGAATTCGTCGTTGCAACTCGGGAAATCGATGACTCGAAGGCAGTCTTCTTAGTCGACCATCGTGCCGCACGTTCTTGCTTCGACTTATCAAGCACAGCTAATTGCGCCGCATCACTGAGTGCTTCTGATCGCGGCGTCCAAGTAGGAGGCGAATTTGGAGCTTGCGTGTTTGCAGAGGAAGGATGACTTCGTTTTATAGAGGGATATAGGAGATCGTAGTCTCGGCGTCTGGTTTCGTCCTTCAATGTCTCGTAGGCTGCCCCGAGCTGTAGTATCTAAGAGTTAGCAAAGACTACAATGATCGACAAGAAGATCAACTTAGCGCCGGGAGATCGACACACCAGTTGGAAAGCTTCAGTAGCGTCTGGCTTAGTATTTCGGTCCGGATGAAGCTCCAGCGCCAGCCGTTTGTAAGATTTATTGATTTGCTCGAGTGTAGCAGTGAGCCCCACTTTTAGTATCATGTAATAGTCTTCTGTAACTGGAGGTGGCGCCATATCTCAGCGAATTTTCTTTTAAAAGTATCTTGACGTTTGGATCATCCTGATACGAGCTATCAGGTAACTGGCAATGGAAAGAAAGGGCGTCAAGGCTCGTGAAGATAACCCTTAAGGGAGGCCACAATGATGCAAGGGGCATGATGACTTGGCAAATATGGTATCACCAGTCCTTGATTAAATCAGGATCAGACTTGGCAGAAGATAAGAAATGTTCAGAAGCAGTGGAATGGAAACATGAGCGAGGTATACTTATATCGAACGTGCAAAACCATACCTAGGCAAGCTGATACTCAACAAGATAAATAGACAAAGATAGACTGATCCTTCTGATAGTGTATTGAATGGCGTACAAAAGTTAATTGATTGAAAACTACATGGGCAAGGTATTAGAACTTCATTCATTCTTTTTGAATGAGCTGCGTGAGGCTTCACCAAGACCGTCATCAAACGAGCTAGGTGCGTCTCACACTAAAGTCCTTCAGATATTATCGCCAATGGAAAAGCTTTTCATGGCCCTCCTTAGACCCAGCTTGAAGAACTTCTCAGACACATGGTCGTTACCGCGACCGCACACTTCACCATTCTAAGCATTAGTCATGCCTGCCCCGCCTCGATACCCTCGTAAATTTCTAGCCACTCTCCTTTACGTGCTCCGTAACAATCTTCCTCATCTTAGCCAGGGACATCGGCCCAAATTGCCGAAATTGCACCATCACATAGTCTAAATACTTCCCCACCACTTCGTGCGCCTTCTCCACAGACAGCTGCTCATAATCAGGAAGACTCCTCAACAGCTCCGCAAGACCACGTACATCAGCTTGTTGCAGGAGAATATCTATTTCCTTGGCCTCTTTCTCTACGCGCATAAGTATGTCCAAGCACTCTATCTCCGCTGCTTCAAGTTCAGGCATGGTAGACGCATTGAACAGCTTATAACGAGCTGTAAAGAAGGTCTTCATACCGTTATCGCAATAGGTGTAGACAGTAGTAATATGTGCCTCGAGGCTGGTGTACAAATCGCTTGCGAAGCACATGGTGGGGTTGGAGAGGACTTCGGGGAGGGGTGTTTGGCGACTGCAGGCCATGAGTAGTGTGAGGCTCAATGTGTTGAGGAAGGGAAGAAGGGGTAGACTGCTGAACACAGCTTTTGGTGGGAGATAATTTGCGCGATGAAGTTCGGGGTGTTGAGTTAAGGTGTAGTTGCATTTATTTCAGGGTGGACTCAAGTAGTGTGCGTCCAAGTGAATTCGAGTGGGGACGGAGGAATATAAATGGTAGTTGGCAATGTCTTCTGGAAAACTTTTGTGAGTGTTGAGTGTTGCAGCCAAAATTTAAACAGTATTTCACCATTGTGGGAACGGTATGTACAATGCTGAAGTTGTTCAAGTCCATGAATCTCGCACAATATTGGCCGAGTACAAGACATATGTTTCCCATCACATTGTCAACAGTAGACCCGTTCTTTCCTTTATCGTTTGTATTTCAGTCGGGACTAACCAAAATACGTTGACAATTTTATATAAATGGCGACCAAAATCAAGATACACGTCAAGTAAGAATCCGTGGGATTACATGGATCGTATCGCATATGATGAAGCATGAAAGAGTACACTTACCTACTCATGTAACACTCATGCGTATTTTGATTGTTTCATTAAGCGATTCGACTCTTAATTGATTGATGCGTAATAGATTAAGATTCGACGAGCCTGAACTATTTCTGTATGCAGCAAGTGCTTCTCAAACATTATGAGTCAATTTTATCCTTAGAATGTATCCTAGCATAACATCTGCGAAAGAGACTTACTACCACTTATCTAATTTAAGGGATCTGTGTTGTTAAATTCGCCGCTACACTTCGCGAGTGTCTGCCGGAGATATTTAACATTACGCAGAGAGATTTCGCATAATTTTAGGTACTAGCTACTTCTTCAATGAAATCACATGTGCATCTGAGTGGAATAAACTTCCTGGTGATGTATAATCCTGGGCATGCCAAGTTCATGGTTGATCTTTCAGCCAAGTCGTCGGTAAGCAGGCAACTACTAGGCATCACTCCTTCCCCACAAAAATCCCAGCCACCCTCTAAAGAGACAAGAGATATAAAAGACACGTCTTAACCCATGATTACGCGACAATATCGTGTTTGACCGTTTTCGTACATCATGCAGCTTCTCGATCTGCCCTTAGTTCTAGTCCAAGACATCATCGAGATAGTCGTCCTCTCACAGCCATTCTTATCAGATTGGTCCACAATTCATGACTTGCGACTTGTCAATAGTGAGAAACTTTAATATAATCTTTAATAATCGGCGCGCTGACCAATGCGAAGGACTCTTTGAACGCGAAGTCACGAAATTCTGGGCCCGACACTCTCTCTGTGAGAGCCGCAAGAGGATCAGGTCCGACGAGCCGCTCAATTTCACTGTGCGCCTACTGCAAGAACATGTAGGCGCCCAGGATCGCAATGAGTGTGAGCTAGCTAGCAAGATGCACGCCGCAGTCGATTTGCTCGTCGCGGAGTTCCAGAGCTGCGGGCTGCACAAAGCGCGGAGCGAGATCCTACGCGATGCGTGCGAAGCAGCAATACGGGACGGATTTTACCGCCAGGTCCGTCATTACAGGCCATGTATACCACCCCAGGAGGGAAAACGGTTCGACTTCAAACCATGTCACGTTCTAGATACTGCACTGCTGACGGCAACGATCATGCAATACACGAGCGTGTTCACAGCGCTCATTGATCCGACGAGGTACTGCGATGACGCTGTAGAAGCGCACTTCGCACGGTCGCTATACCAGGCGATCCGGTTTGGTCATGCTAACTTTGTGCGCATTTTCTTTGACAAAGGCGTGCAGCTCGAGCACGTCATAGATCTCCACAAGGCATTAACAGATGCCATGAAGGGAGAGCATGACCAAGTCCTTCAACTGATTCTAGCAAAAAGTTCGGAACAATGTTCAAAATGCCAGCACACTGATTGAAGTGGCCGCTCATTACCACGGATGGGACATCGTAAGAAAGCTGCTGGCCTGGCACGGTAGCGCACTTTCGGAAGAAAGACTTAAGAGCGTTCTTTGCTGGGCTTCGGCAGATGGTATCAACGACGTGATCATCGAAATAATCAAGTTTGGCGTACTTCCACGAAGCGAGAGGTCCCTTGGATGCTACCGGCTACCGTTACGTGAGGCGGTCCGCGGTGGATCCATAGACACAGTACAGCTCCTCCTCGACAACGGCGCCATGGGCGATGAGATCGAATGTCATGTTGACGTTCTCGCCCGACATGTCGCCATCAGCGGGAACTTTGCCCTCTTCGAACTACTCAAGAAATATTATTTTTGGAAATCGAGCACCGAATACAATTTTTTGCCTATCGCCGCAGAACATGGACATATGGAATTCGCGCGATACGCAATCGAGAGCGGACTTAAAGAACGCAAAATGTCCGCTGTAAATGACCATCTCTCTCCCGGGGAACACCTTCAGTACTTTTCCCCTATTTCGAGCGATCGTTTCTGGACAGTGTGAGGTTGTACGATGGTTAGTACTTGAGGTCGGACTGAGCCTCACTGAGAAGCAATGGGACGATGGTTCGCCTCTGACGACTATGGCATTTGTATTCGCCGTTGATGCAGGAAATTCTGAAATGGTCCGACTGCTCATGCTAGAATCAGGAGGTATGTCGCCGAGTGAAGAAACCTGGGCAGCCTTTGGTTATCCCAGCCAGGACACCTGGGCATGGAATACATCTCGTAAGCGGGAGGCTCGATGCACCGAACTCGACCGTTGGCGGAAGCTGTTGAGATTAGGCAACGACTTCTCGGCAGACTACACCAATGCGAATTGGAGCACGGTCAAAGATGCATATTCGGTAGCGAGGAACTTTATGGGTACAAAAGAGCGGTCAGGTCAGGAGTGAACTTATGAGGAGCACTGGATACAGCTCGTTGATTTGAGAAGCAGCCTAGGAGACATTTTCTGTCAATAATCACACGAAAAACTGTGTCGAAATTGATGTAGCCTTCAAGACTTTGTATCCTACCCGTCTGTGGCTGTATCTGTCCATGGGTTGCGAAGGAGCCCATAATTTATCACATACTAAGATATGCACTGTTGACTAGCGCTTTTAAATCAAAATTTCACTGTGCATCGATGATAAAGCAGAATTGAAGCATGCAAACTATCTTCAGATTGGATAGATTCCAATACCCAGAGTGAAATATCCACTTCCCCAACACTGTTGACATGAGCATAACGCTATTTCACACAAAGTTATCGCCTTCTAAACGGCGCCTGGTCCGTTTCGGCCCATCTATACGGTTCAGACTTCGGAGATTTATGCCTAGCTGGTTCGTCGGTCCATCCTTATAATGCACATCTTCATACGCGGTCACCACGACCTCGGTCTTATCTCCAAGTTCCTTCAGCCAGTCCAGATAAGAGACCACATCGTCCCAAACATATGGGTTAAAATCTCTACCGTAGAAGGTTGTGACACGCTCCCATTGCTGCGACGCAATCAGTCTGCGCGTAGGATTCGTCTCGTAGAAGAAGTCGCGCCAGCATAGATATGGTAGCATTATATGCAAGAGACGCAGGTTTGACATCTGTTTTAAAATTGACTGGAAAGTTGCGACCGTTTGGATGTTGAGTTCGGCGATGGGTGCCGCATACGCGGAGCAGAAGACAATCTCCATACTCCCGATTTTGTCGAACACGGTGATAGGGAGCGTACGGTGGAGGTGAACAAGTAGAGTAGGCGAGTCTAAGCAAACGGTTCGCGTGGAATATAAGAGTGGAGCAGCCTCGTAGTACCTAGGCTGTCTTAGTTCGTTGTTTCGCTCTGGATGACCGATCGGGCGACCAGTCAGGATCTTGTGGGCTTCTTCTATCTTTCCCTTGTGATTATCGGTGCTTCCAAAAACAGCTTCCTCTACCCTCCCATGGTTTAAATTCTGTTGAGGTTCGTATTATTCTACATGACGATCGTAGCTATATTCTATCATTGACCGGGTGGACGTCTTTTTGACGTATACGAGTACTAGAAACAAAAAATATGGGGAAGAGTAGCTAACAGGAGGATTTTTTTTCATGATTTTCAAGAAGATATCGACCATGAGAGGGTAGACGAAGTTCATGTTGGAATGATGATAGCCTAGATATTGGAAAATTTTACAACTTACATTCTCCAACATACAATGTATGTCTGCGGAACATATTTGTTGCCACACCACCAATGATAACTTGGGTAGGCTTCATAGTGACTGTGTTGCCAAAGACCCTTATGTTTGGCATTTTGTTCACTGCGTTCGAGCGTGTAGCGCGTCGGAGAAAGTGTAGCACCCCCGCATTTGCGATGGATTCCGATAGAGTCCGATGGAGGGATTGTAAAGAGATAGATCAAATGTCGGAGTTCACTTGGAAGCTTGCTGAAGAATGGAGATTGGTGTTGATTAAGCGGTGACCGAACGGCTGCTTGTGGCACTGATTTTGATGCTGAGGCCTCTGTACGGGTTTTAGACCCTTTCTTGTACCAGAATGGCATCTCTCATATGGTATTCGTTGGCGGAAAAGACAATAGGGTAATGAATATTTGATGGATAGAAGACCTCGGATATTCACACGGCTGCCTAGGTATTTGCCAAGGGTCGCCTCGCTGGTCCAAGCCTGACCAGCCCCCAGTTTACCATTCGTCTCCGCTAGCCTTCGAGAATCGCATCTGAATCCATTCCGCAGCCCTCTCGTTACCATATCCATTGCTTAGGCCTCTCTTCTCTCCTGGCTGTTCCTTCAACATTGTTTCAAACACGGATCCCGACAACCAAGTAAAATAAGCTTCAGCCACACGCTTACGATCTTCTTCGCATCCGCATAACCTTAAATGTAATCACATACCATGTGTTTTGAATGACAATCGCAATCTATATTTGGCGCGACCATCTCATAAGCCGATCCGCCCCCACCAACTCTATCACCAGCCACACTCGTCCTACCGAGTGTGGAAAGTCTTAAACCTATAAAGGAACAATGCGTGCTTCGTCATCACTGCTTCAGGCAAGAGGCCGTCAGCGTGGCTGCATTAGCCTCTCTCCGGGGAATCCCTTATTGGTCCAGCAATTCGACATGTCGGCCGTGAAATTTGCGATGCACAGAGCTGAAGGCGGGCAGGATGGCGAAGCAATCAGCAGAAACGGCCCGTATAAGAGGCTGTTTCCGCATTTTGCGAAATAGGAGAGCGTGACTAAAGCCAAAGTAAAATTGCATCGCTAAGGGAAGGATCGGGAAAGGGAGCAGATGAGATGGCTTCGAGTACTTATTACGAACAGCACCCGCTGTCCATGGACCAGCAGCAGCAACAGCACCTTCTCTCGCCGGCGTTGTCTTCCCCAGGATACCACTCCGGGCAACATTCGGGACACTCCTCGGGGCAGTCGTCGCCTTTGAAGCCGCTTCACGCAATCGCTTCAATGGATAGCGCGACGCATCACAAGCGAGAGAGCCTCGTTGACTTCGATGGCATAAGGAAAGCTCACGAACAGGATGCTGTGAGTAGATTTAATCCTCTACCTTTATGCAGCACTGTATTGATTATCCCAGGCCCTCAAAGCACGCATTCGCCGCTTGCGCGTCATATCCCGCGTCCTCGCCTTCCTAATCTCCATTGCAGTCTTCGTCCCTATCACCCTCACCCTTCACAAATTCCTCACAACGCAAAACGTCTATCGAGATGTCACGCGCGACGGCGTGACCAAAACTCGCACCGCGTGGGCTAAGGACTCTAAAGTCTGGCCTACATGGATGTATTTTCTGATTGCTGGCATCTCTGTCCTGCTCAACTTTATCATCCTGTTCGCGTACAAGTTTGGCGTCGAGAAGGCGAACAAGGCGGCCACAGTAGCTACGGCATTCACGTGGGTGGTTATGATAGGAAACCTGGTCGTGTGGTGTGTGGCGGCGAGCTTGTACCGGACGGAGAAGGACAAGGATGGGAAGAGTAATGATTTGTGGGGGTGGACGTGCAGTCCGGCTGCGAAAGCGATTCAGAAGGAATTTGCCCATGAGGTGGACTTCGACAAGTTTTGCAACGTGCAGGTGAGTTTTGGAATCTGCTTCAATGATGAAAGGGAATGTACTGACGATGCGACAGAGTATCTCGTGGTATATTGGGCTTGTGCAGGTCGGAGCTGCGGGTTTAACGGTGATCACGTATGCGTTTGTGATATTAAGAAAGGGCAACAAGAAAAACTTGAAGAAGAGGTATTCCCAGATGGCTGGCCAGTACCCAACGAACTATTGAGATGAGCCAAGAAACATCCATGTATGAATCATGATAGAATTCACGACCCAAGTCCACTCACAGCAGTCAACTCGTGAACTTTCCCACGCTCCACACCCACCTCGTACTTCTATAACCCGCGTCTTCTGTAGATCTAGTTGTCACATCAAGCACCAGCTCTTCCTATACCGAATCAGAGCATACTTACGACATATAACTTCCAGCTTTTTCTCGTCAGTCAAGTACTCCCTGCCGAGTGCCGCGCGCCTCAAAGCTCGTATTGCGCGATTCTACGCTAGATAATCGAAATAACCTTGCGTTCAAATCGACATGCACTAGGATGCCAGATGTGGATAAATATCCCCACGCGCCTATACATTTCGCCCTCTACGTGCGCAAGTAACATTCCGCGAAGAGGTTTGTCTTGCACGAGCAGAGCCCACACATGTATCTCCGTCCCTTGGGTAGAGGGGTCAAGTGCATCAGCTCGCGTCTTTCCTATTGCCAGCTCATAGCGAGACCGAGTTTCCCCGAGGCGTTTTCGTTCTTCGTTCCAGAGCATTGTGCGATCTTGGGACCAGAGCACCTCAGCCAACTCTCCCTCAAGACGCAAAACACACCGCAAAGGGTCAACAGAGCCGAAAGGCGATGATAACGATGTAGGTGCGACGTGACAGGCAATTATTTCAGGACTTCGCATACCCAGAGACAATTGACACCAATCATGGTGAATTTCTCCGTCCACAGAAGACCAGGACCACGACGGCGCTCGCTGATAGATGGGCCGTGTAATATCGGAACGGGTTGAGCACCACATGAGCTCAGAGATGAGAAATTCTCCCCAAAGGCCCGCGAAATAGGAATCGCCGAAAATTTTGCTGTAATCAGCTGCAACTCCGGCGATGGCTGGGAGCTTGTCATTCGGAATCGTGAGGAAACGACGACTATAGTCGCGAACTATGGATCTCCAGGAAGTGAGAGTGTAACGGGTGAACTTAGAGTATCCTCGGATGTCAAGCGAATTGCCAACATTCTCATCACTTTCTCGGTCGGAATGGGTGCTTGTGTCACAGCTCCACCAGAGCGCCCGTGTCCCATATAATAGCATTCTTTGCGCCAGAATATGCTCTTGTAAAGTCCCTGATACACTAGTATTAGTAGTTTGGATGTCTAGTCAAGCTCCGTGTCTAAGAGCTTGCACACAGCCCAATCTTTGATGATGTGGACCCGCGTGGCTGTAGCAATCAATTGAACTTACAAGCACGAAGATGAATTGGGTTCTCAGTCCGAGAGTAAGTTTGTCGCTGCTGAAGATAAATGGAGCCGGTTCCATTGTCCTTCATTTCGAAAGGTAGTTTGATTGATGGTTCCGTTGTCAATCGTTGCAGAGAAAGGAAGCCTTCATTCGCGCTCCGAGCGCAAGCGGCAGAGACAGTCACACAGGACTCTTGATAGATCTGAGCCATCTTACTAACTTCCCGTGCCACATCTTCTGGGTCGTCTTGGATGATACATAGAGCATCGACCCATAAATATCTCAAACCTAGCTTGTAAGTGAGAATAATAGCATCTAGGATTGTCCTTGGGATCTTAGAGGTGGGTAGACCATCCGTAAATTCTTGAGCGGTCTGTGTTGTCGTTACAAGAGATTGATTTCCACCCCAGCAATAGGAAAGAGTAACGTATTGACCTGTTTCTTCTTCCTCTGTCCAGTATAGCTTGACTGTGCGGATTGGGAAACGTGTACCGACATCAATGACCCTCGAAGGGAGAATCCCAGCACCTTTGGAACATTCTGGATGATCTTTTATGCATTCACCTAGCCATCCGCGCGCGAGGTGGAAACTGTCATCCACATCTACAAACTGCTTGGCTGGCCGAGAGACGACGCGTGTTGCGGCTGGATCATCTGCAAGAGGTCAGAGTATATTTTTCATGGTAATAAAAACAGTTCCACAGAAAATAACCAACATCGCGGTTCATTTCAATATTTTTGAGGAATTATAGACAATAATCATAGGGCATTAAAAAGTATCAGTAGGTCTAGTGATAGACTGCTACATACATGATGTCATCATTCAGGAAACATCCTTACTAACCTGAGGTTGTATATCCTGTTAAAAGCATCCTTGCAGACCCATGGTATGTCTGTTCGAATTCCAAATATTGCGTGCTCTCCTGCAGCTCCAGCGAATGGGTCCACAGGTTGTCAAGTATACTGGGTTCTGGGTCATAGCTGATCGTGAGGAAGCCTTGTTGCGTCCCGGCAGTAAATCGAACGCGCAATTGCAGTCCCCTTGCGGTATCTATGTAATTGAGATCATGACTTAAAAAGTCTAAGTCGGCATTCTGTGGTCGTTGTGGCATTAGGATGCCTCTGTGAGCGATTTCCGTTTTGAACGGAGCAAGGCTGCGACTCAATAGAGAGAAGATCCATTTAAATAATAAGCATTGGCGTGATATCCCTTGAACGAGAGCTTCTTTGGTGAATGATTGCGATTTGGACATGTAGGGAAATTCTGCCTGTGCTTCATCGGAGGCTTCGTCTCCTTGGCGCGAACGAACCGAGGCTAGAAATTGATGTAGATCTGGCGAGTCCCACGACAGTGCAACTCTCTTACAAAGCCCGCAGCTGTGTATATTATCAGTGGTATTAACTGATTGTATGGGCTGCATCCTTTCATGGATCTTTTGGAGCGCTATTGTCTGATCATGTTTAGGTAATGACTCGAACAGCGATAAAAGCCGCTCGATATTTGAGTCTGCTTGGCCATCGGCCATTTCTTCAGGTACACAACGGTATTGTTATCGAAGCTGCACACAGGCGAAAGGAATAAATTTAGTTGACTATTAGATAGAAGGGAGGTTGGGAAAAATGAGAGGGCTGGCGCAGAGGTTGTAGACATAGCCCCACTTCTTCTGGTGAAGGCCCAAAGAAACATTTGCTGTAGTATTCAGCTCGATATACTCGAACGCAACATCAATCACACTGCTACAATACACATATTTTTCTAGCAGCTCTGCTAGCTGTAGATGCTTGAGCACCTAAATATATGACGTAATAGATCTGTTGAGAGTTGATAGCTTCACGGCATTGCAAAGAGACTCTTGCTGAACGAAATCATTGACAGACAGATGATAGGAGACACAGTTCTTTATGAGATTGTATGAGTCTTATGTTAGGGTATCAAACTCGAACCTATTTCACGCCTTTCAACCAAGCTAAATACCATCATACTCGGCCTCTACAAAAACACATACGCGACCAGTCCATGAACATCTAGCCCACCCAGCAGCGTGTCCTTAAGGAGCTATTTTCGAAGCACCACAAGCTCCGCACCGCCCTGCGTCTCCGGCATTGATGTAGTTGCTGTCTTTACACGCAAGGCTATTGCATTTCCAGTGGTTCGCATCCAGCTTTGGGTTAAGAACGTTGGAGCATACTGTGCATGTAATAGAGCCTGTCTCATTTCCTAGCGAGCAGACGGCGCACGTGGTGGTCGCGCGCACGATTTGTGATTCTAGAGGGCGACTCGGGCGTCGTTCGTATATCTCGTCGATATGTATGACTTGTGCTGATGACTTTGAAGATGCCGTATTGTTTGGAGTGGCAGTTGATAAATTTTTAAATGATTTTAATGGCCCTGAGCCTACTGTAGACCGAAAAGCCTTTGTACGCGATGGTTTCGAAGCCAAGCTGGACCTTTGCTTTAGTTTTGTCAAGCCTTCCAATTCATCCATCTCGCGCCGGGCATTGACATTTTTCTCATCATCGTCATCTTCTTCGCACACCTTGACTAGTGCGCGGCCCTTTCCGTCGGTCATTCTTTTGCCATCGATGTCGATTGCTGCCTCTTCGTCCACAGACTCATCTTCTGTTTCGCTTTCGGAAGACATCTCTTCCTTTTTGACTTCGACCTGCTCTTTCTTCGATGTGTCAAACCGCGCCAGTGCTGCCGCCGCCCGAAGATCTCGGCCGCGCGCGCTGCCAGCCACTCTAGGCTTGCCTTTCTTAGCCACACCGCCCTCAAGCTTGACTTTGGTTTCTTCGTCCGTTCCCAATGCTTGGCCCCCGGCGCCAAACTTCTTAAGAATCCGGCGCTGCTTGCGTTCCGCATAAGTGAGATTCTCCTTGGCTTTGCCACCTCTCCGTCTCTTAGTAGACCGTCGGCCATAGGTCCCGCCACAAAGGTGTTCCGGGATATCGCCTGGATCCACGCTCTCTTGTTGTAGGGTCCCGGACTCTAGGTTTCGACCCTTCCCCCACATACCCTCGCCAGTGTATCCTTTAGCCCATAGCGCTCTTAAGTCTACCGCGTACGCATCTCGCACCTTCCAGAATGCGGGAGAGTGATTCATTTGCTTGCAATGCGCAAGCTCATGCACCATGACCATCTCTATCATCTTCTGGGGCAACCACCTACCATTCCTGTCTTTGAGCACTAGTTGTATGACCTCGCCCGCGTTGAAGTTGCGGCCAACGAACTCCGTATTGTGTGGGAACTCTTCGAGAGCTTGTACGAGGATCATGTGCGACTTCATAAACGGATAGCAGACAGCAGCGACGCGGTTTAGGATGTCTTCGGCGGTTTGCGCGGACGGGCCTGGGAGAGGGCGGATGAAGTTGATGTGAGCGTTCGGGCGCTGGGTTCGCTCGTTGATGCGCTCAAAGCCGAGTGGCATGATGAGAGTGCGCACATGCGTGATCCGTTCGTGAGTGAAGTGAAGGTGAAGGGTCGTGGTACGAATTATTAAAGTAATTAAGAGCGTGTGGCTATGGGGCGTGTAGCGGAAGGGTAGGGTGAAAGCGAAGGCGTGGGAATTGTGGCAATGCCGGACTTAACGCGGGGTTAAAAACGCGTTTGTGACGCGGGGTCACTCTCTACGTGCTTTCCTTTTTAATTATTTTTTTTTTCCCCAAATCATGTCTGACTTTCTTTCCACATGCGACATATAAGATGTTTGATAAATTCTTATGTTCCACGGTTTATGCTCAACATTCGTTAATCTGTATATCCCTATTCTGTGTGGCTAATTTCAATGCTTTCGCATGTTTCTGCTTGTAATGGTGACGAGCATCGCGATAAGACACGCGTAACCGCGCGACGATGGCCTAGAGCTGCGACAGCTTCGCGTTTGCTTGCTTGAGCAGATGCGGCAATGTGGACAACTTGCTGTCCGGTGGCGTAGCTCGCTGTTTGACCGAGGACGCTACTTCATAAAGAACGATCGCAAGGTCGGCTACCTCATTGTTCAAGGCCGCAAGCCGACCTGGAAGACTGCGGCATAGCGACTTCAGATCTCGAAATACCGTACAAATCTAACCTACAAGTGTTGTGATAGCAGTTGTACTTGCTAAGATGGATAGCGGGTCCATTGCGTTCGGTGGATCCTGTGTCAGAACCCTGGGATAGGACCCTGGGCTAAATAGTCCTAAATGGTTGTTGGTGATACTGAAGTTTGCCCAGAGTCTCAATCTGCTCTGCGACACATAGCCTTGTACCTTGTGGTCTACAGACTCTCTCGTCCATGGTTCGCGCGGTTCTTGTGTCTGTGCACTGTGTCAAAGAAATCCTGCCCCGCCGATGCCAGCCTGCTCAACCTCTTGCTTCTAATCCAAACATCTTCACTGGTTGCCAACACTCGCACGTTGCATTAATCACCTCACTATGCATTAGCAAAGCTGAAGTCTTTATAGAACGTATGGCCTCTTGCTGTCGACCCAGCCTACCAGTCCCGGAACAAAGGCAGACTTTCAAAGCTAGCCACATTCACAGCGCTTGCACTGTGGTAAATCACCTTTGAAGGTCTCATTTCACTCTTCTATTCTTTTTGTGCACCAGAACCTCTCAAGTCACCCTAGGCTAGGGTGTTATACTCCAATACGATATACAGTTCACATCCGCCACCATTCCACAATTCTACCGTCTTAAGAAGCTACAGGAGACATGAAGTTCCGCCAAAAGTTGCATCGACAAATAGTTACGGCCTGGCAGTCATACTACATTCCGTATCAGCATCTGAAAGCGTCTCTGAAGATAGCAACACGCAATGGCCACACGCCCCTGGCAGGTGCGTAGAAGTGTTTTCTTGCGAATACTATCTAAATTCCCACAGACTTCTACATTAGATTCTTGCAGGCCATCGAATCCAATGTTTTATTTGCCCTGCAGTGCAATCCCACCTTACGAGATGGCGACGACCAGCTTCGACCACAGCCTAGCAACAACGCCTTGATGGATGATTTCGCCTCGATAAGATTCGCCTATCTACAGGAAGCTATGATGAAGCTCCTCTCCTTCTATCGAGTCAACTATGAAGCAATCAGTCGCATTCAGGACAAGCTCACTCGATCCGGCCATCCTTACAGCCCGGAAGTGGAAAACATCCAAATCGAGATCCGTAGACTGGGTGAAGAGTACCTGAAAACGTATAACAAGTGTGCGGAACAATTTGATAAGGTTCGCGCCAGTTCCGGGGCTTTCAAGAACGCCAACTTCGATATCAAGGCTCATACCCGCCGACTTGATCGAAGGTTCGAAATGGATGAACCCATCTACGACGAGCTGGAAAAATTATTCATTGTCTATAACAAGAAAGAAGTGACGCTTCTTCACATCGGTGCCACGTACGGCATGATCAACCTTTGCACACATGTACTATCTAGGGGTGACTCGGTTGAGCGACTAATATTATCTAAGGATAAAATGGGCTTTACACCATTACATGTTTCTGTCGCTAGTGGCCATATCGAGGTTACCCAGCTATTCTTATCTACCCTTGGGCCAAATACTGCATTGATCCCGGATGACCTTCTCCACATAGCACTTCGGAACCAGAACGATGATATGATACGACTCTTGATATCCAGAAAAGTGGGCTTTGAATTCAGGTCAAGCTCCGGGGAGAGTTGTCTGTATCTAGCATCTCAGCTTGGTCGAGGAGACTATCTTAACTTGCTCTTGGCTATCTCGGACGCTCAACTTATCGATTCTGCAGAGTCTACATGTCAATGGACACCTCTTATTATTGCCTGTATAGAAGGGCACGTTTCGGTCGTCGAGTTACTGTTGAATGCTGGCGCTGATATAACCCAATTTGACTTCCTTGGCTGGACCGCACAGGAGCACGCCACATTCAGAGGTCATTTACCGGTAGCCGAATTGCTTCAAACTAGTAAAGCAATGCTCGTAGCTCACAATCCTCTGCCAAAGAGCGACCTCGGGTGTTGGAATAGCTGGAAACGATCGTTATTGCAGTTTGATTGCAGCATGGCCCACGTCGTTCTCAATCTGGGTGAATTACAGAATAAGACATTGTCCAAATCTTCAACCTTGAATCTCTTTGAGATGTCCGAGCATGGGCTTGTTTTGGGCATCTCTACTACAGCATGCTCTGTGCCTGTTGAACGCATGCTGCCTCTCTTGGACGACCCCGTAGATGATACATTGGTATTTCAGGTGAATGATCCAGAAGAAGTAAGCATTGTGTTCGACATATACAAGAAAGGAACTGAACGGGGCGGCCACAACACTCTCATCGGCACTGGAATCGCCAATCTGTACGCCCAAAAAAACTGCTTAGGCGCCCGCCACAGCACACTACTAAGGGAACAGACTATCCCAATATTAAGAAGAGATACACTAAGACAGCTTGGCACCATTACATTCTCCTTCTTGGTCGTGAAACCATATAGCCAACTTCAGAATCGATCGCATAGTGCTACCAATATTCAGGATTCAAACTCGGTTCAATTAGTTGGACATAGAGGTGCCTAATCTAGGTCTTCTTTCATCACCATATGCTGACATTGTTAAGGCCTTGGGCAAAATTCTTCGAAGCGCTTCCTCCAACTAGGTGAAAACACAATTGAGGTAGGGTTGGCTGCGATCACAAGTGAACCTATCTGACATTTGCCAGTCTTTCCTTGCAGCTGCAACACAAGGAGCATCATTTGTAGAGGTATGTTAAGTATCAATTATGTCTATATTAACAGCTAGACTGACTTGTTTAGTTCGGTAATTTGTCTAGCAAAGCTATGAAGGTTGTGGCTGACCAACCTGATCAGATGTTCAGCTTACTAGGGACCTGATCCCCATACTTTTTCACGACTACTCGTTGAGTGAATCAGGTACAGATGTGCCGATCCATGATGTTACACTTGATCAAGTCAGTACATGTTCCTCTCCTTTGTACGTCGACTGTGATCAGCTGATCAACTCAGTTCATGCATGCCAATAGTATTCAAACCCCAACAGGCAACCCTCCATCCATCATTAGAGATTCTTTAAAACCTAAGAACGCCAGCAACGTAACATCTTCAAGGATGCGCTCAAAGTCAGTAACCACGGTACATGAGAACGGTGCCGAAGAGGTCATCAAAAGGATGAAGTACACCGTTGACTACTCGAATAAGGGCTTTAAGCCAAATATGCGTGGGGAATTTGTCCAGGACACTTTTGCTACGCTGAGACATGCGCTTTGCAAGGTTCCGGAAGAGATAGCCTTTGACATAGAGATCAGTAAGTTTATGCCCCTGGTACTACGGTGGCATAATGATACCTCTTCTAGGGGCAACTCAATTCAGGGATGAGATGTTGAACATCACCCTACCTTGAATAAAGTTTAGCCGTACCAGATGGATAGAGAGCCAATCCATACTGATATTCTTCAGAATACCCTCGTATTCATGAGGCGCTCGAAGCTGGAATTGCTCCTTTAACCATAGAGATCAACCTCTTCGTCGACACGATTCTAGACGTGCTCACTCGCTTCGGAAGAAACCGCCGCATCATATTTTCATCCTTCACACCAGAGATCTGCATTCTGCTAGCAATCAAGCAAACCGTATATCCAATATTCTTCATCAGCAACGCAGGTAAACGCCCGGTTTCTGATAAAGAAAAACGCGCCGGTAGTCTACAGGCTGCAGTAAGATTCGCGAAACAATGGGATCTTTCCGGTATTGTGGTTGCAGCAGACTCACTGGTCATGTGTCCGCGTCTGATTGGGTTCATCAAAGCACAGGGCTTGATGTGTGGGAGTTACAACGGTCTCAATGATGAGCCAGCAAATGTCGAGGTACGTCTTTGCGATCTATGAGAATATGGCAAGAGCTAATACAACACACCAGCTCCAAGTCAAGTCTGGCATTGATCTTATTGTAGCAGATCGAGTTAGGCTCATTGCTCAGACGCTGAAAAGGATGGACGTTCAGTCTGGGCGTTTTTAGTAGAGCGTTAGCCCGTGTTCTCACTGTTAGAATTTTGCTTGCTAGATAATTCGTGTACAATTGTACGATTGTATCATACCCTACTGGAGAAGGACGATCATTTTAGGTGATAATTATTGAGCGGCAAGCGCTGGCATCACGATAGGCGGCGGCAAATGTATAGTCCACCAGATGCGGTTAGTAACTCTTGGCTTCAGACGGGGAGCTGCCAGTGCGGAGCTCCAAACCAACAAACAACGTCACCTACCAAACACAGCTAGTTACAACTTGCGACCTACACCTGCGCACGTCGCAGTACACACACTTCTCGAACGATTCCATACTACAGCCTACACGCGCCATTGGCACGAATGGCATCGCAACTCCTCGTTCCGGCGGCCCGCACGGTGGCCCGTAGCATCCAGCGCGCGCCGATCCGCGGCTTTCAGACAAGCAATGTATTGAGGCAGGAGGCAGTTGCGCCTGCGCCTATCAAGAAGCCCGTTGGCGCCTTCAGGGGAGGGTGAGTCATAGTCGTTAGCATTCGCGAGGGCCTCTACATGGAAGCCCAAGAGCTTAGGAGGCACAAGACAAGACAAGAGCGCTGACTGGAACATCAACAGACTGTTCGGCTTCCTGCTTGGAGCGACGACCGCCGGCGCCGGTATGTACTACTACGTTATTGACGAGTACCGCGTTTCGAACGAGCTTTTGACCGAGGATATCTACGTGCGTCGACCCATTCTTTCTCCTATCTATACATTACAAAAAGCCTGGAGCAAATCCACTTCCACATATTGACGTGTTTGTAGGCATTGCAGTCGGCCGTGCAACGGATAGAGAGCTATGTCAAGACACTTGAGGAGAAAGTCGATACCAGGAAGAAGTAAACAATCACGCAAGGAGACCGCGTGCGTTGAAGGGCTGTTTGGAGATATTCGGCCTATAAAAAGCATGTAACACGATGGGATGGATGCAATAACGCCGAATCCAATGGTGGAGGATAAGGATGTATTATCAGGCGATCCAGTCTCAGCTCATCTTCTATGTTTGCGGAAGCAGGCTAGGCTGACTTATACCAATTTACTCTTTCTGAATCTCAAGCTAACTCATGTAGGCGCGGAGTGGTGTTGCCGAAGTTTCAATCGTCTGTTTATCGGCCGACACCTGCATACCTTCCCCCTGCAGCTCCAATCCTTTCACTTGCTGTCCAATTGCCATCTACAATTTCTAACTCTGCAAACATCCAGCGCGGGTCGCGCAAGCTGACTCGTATAGCGCTTCGATGTCCGTTGCTCCCGTGTGTAGGATCGGGTCTTCGGGCTAGCCCGTGTTCCTGCAGAACATCATTGATGGTCAATGTGACTTTCACGTGGGCTTTAGAGACTCTAGGAGGAATCTACTTGTCTCAAAAACAAGGAGTAAGCTTGCTGCCGAGGGATGCAATACATCTATTGCTAGTGACTTGACAATACCATGGGTTTGTCTTTAATCTCATGCTGCAAATATACACCTTCAACAGGTCACCCAACACCTTGTGTAATCGGGCGGCTTGTAGACACCACGCGGTGCACGGAGTTGGGCGTCGGCGCCTGCCATTGCTATGGCGAAGTCGACTGCTAAGGTATTACCGCATGGCGATACGCACACCTCATGCAAGGCCTTTACGTATCGCGGAGTCACTCCAGTAAACAGCATACGCGTTCCCCACTATCAAATTAGTGTAGAAAGAGCTCTTTCGGGTGACCCACTCATCCACTTTAGGAGGGAATCTGCAGCTAGGCGCTGCTTATATCGATTCCACCGCCACATGAAAACGTGCAGCAAGGGATGCGCTGAAGCTGTGTAGTTCTGAATTGTAGCGACAGCGTGCAAGAGACCACCTCTCTTTTGCCAACAAGAGTATGCACCTAAACATTATTCGGACAATCTTGATCGATACACTATGGCCAGTAGACCATCGCCAAGGCTCCGCTCCGCTCCACGTAGCTTCTCCGGATCTCTATAGGCGGGTTCCCCGTGTTAGGCTGTTATACGATTCAGCTTAGCCAATCCGGAGATGCCCATTGTCATGATCCGTCGCTCGGAGCTGCACACGCCCGCTGCACAGAAATATTGTCTCCAAGGCAGCCTCTAAGAAGAGGACGTTACGCGAGTCCGTACCTGCGGAAGAGACTTGGCATTGCGTGGACCCGTCAAGTTGGATATCAGCTGCGGCTTAGGTGGTGGCTAATGCCAAGCCCGTACAACAAGACAATGTTCCAGAAGGCCAACACACCGCTGGAGTCGAGTACGGTATGTCGCGCAAAAGGGACTGTGCCCAGACTACAGCTATCGAGCTCGTATCGTGTCCAATCCCCTGTGAAACATTTGAGTTTACGTCGAGGTGGCTTGGGACGCTTAGCTGTATACCGGACCGGCGCCATCGGCTCTCCACGGTACGGTCCTCATAGCGCGCAGATCATATACTTGACCACTCACCGAATTCCACGCTGGATCGAGCCAACGCCTAGGTTGTTCTTTTGGGAAGACGTCATACCAATTCCCCATCGACACCTCAAGCTCAGGCTCAGTCAAGTACAATTATATCGTCAGCACGTGGGAATCGTTTCATAGCTGATCGTCGTATCAGCCTCTTTACGAGCATTCCCAGACCCAAATCCCGGCTTTTGGTATCGACGATCCGGACAATCTGGTACTAAAAGCAGGGCGAAAAGATATGCTCGGAAAACCAGGCTTACGCGAACCTTTTCTCCGTTATGCTAGCTCTGTGTCGATCTTCTTGATACAAAGCTGAATTAGGGGTAGAGAAGCGAGTTCGCAGTGTGTAAAGAAGCAATAGCCTAATGTATAGCATTGACAACGCACAACCTGCAGCGAGGATTCACTTTGCCACCGAGCGATGGATGGAAGTATTCTGTTGCCTGCTGTGTTGGTGGGAGCAAACTGGAATATACGAGAAGGTAAGCACCAAATGCGAAGTATCGAAGCGAAAGCCTAGTTCGAGGCTCTTGCCAAGCTCACGGACCAACACCATATTCCACTGGACCCTTATGCTCGGAGAAGTTTGGCATCTATAGACGGCGACCGGCCTGCGGGTAACTATCACTTTGTTGTTCTAGGCCAGAACGGGGTCTGAGCCAGCCATTCAGCTGCCACTGACTAGGTTTAGTATGCATCCGCTACTTGATCCCTGACCATTGTGGATAACGCCTCGACCTATTCTTGGATGATAACCTTCGTTGACAGGTCTTGAAACCGAGCAGGTCCTCGTGGCCATGTAAACCCTCGGTTCAAGGTTTAGACGTCGGTCGAGCTCCAGAATAGGTAGGATTATCGCAGTATATAATAGAGGGTTGAAACCCAACCTTTTCACAGCAGCAGCCAGCATTCTTCGTTCTGACGAAGGTGATTTCGTCGTACGCTCACTAAACAATACCTAGGCACCTCGAGATATCAGGATGTTTCACAAGGTGTTCGTAGCATTGCCCTTGCTGTCATTTGCATTGCTTGCCATTGCGACACCACTTGATCCGCGCGAGGCCAAGCCTGGCATCGTCGAAGACCTCCTCAATGGCGTTCTCAACGAGATCCAACAACTGATCAAAGATATATTGACTGGCGCCAAATCAGGCGTTGCAGATGGTGTTATATCAACAAAGCCGCTGATCTGTCTTAATTCCGTGGACAAATGCTGCGTCTGTACGTATGAGAACTCTCCACCTAATTCTTCTCTAACAATATTCATAGGGTACGATGTCTCCGCCGAACTCACTAAGCTATTCAAGGAAACCAACGGTGAATGTAACGACAATGCCCGCGCCGCGATTCGCTTCGGTTTCCATGATGCAGGAGCCTGGGATAAAGACACTATCACGGGTGGCGCAGACGGCTCACTCATGATGGACTTTGGCGAGATCGACCGTCCCGAGAACAACGGGCTGCAAGGCGTCCGCACTGTCCTGCGCGGCGTACAGTCCAAGTTCGGAGTCGGGTATGCAGATCTAGCGCAGTACGCGCACAATCACGCCACCATCTCTTGCCCTAAGGGCCCACGCATCCGCACATTCATCGGCCGCAAAGATGCCACGGGCCCTGCACCCACCGGAAAACTCCCCGACGTGCACGACTCCGCCGACAATCTCATCGCGCTGTTTGAGCGCAAGGGCTTTTCTGCACACGATCTCGCGGCCCTTGTTGGCGCGCACGCGGCCGCTAAACAGCGTTTCGTCGACCCCAGCCAGGCGGGCAAACCGCTGGATACTACGCCTGGTGTTTGGGATGTTGAGTTTTATAACGATACGTTGCAGGATCCGCATGATGAGAGGATTTTCGTGCTGCCGAGTGACAAGGTGCTGAGCGTGCATCCGAAGATTAATGATGAGTGGTTGGAGTTTGTGGGCGATCAGCCGCATTGGAATGAGGTTCGTATAGTCTTCCTAGCACTATGGGCCACGCTTGGCCTTCCTCTGTTCTTTGGACTTGTTCGATTGACTTTTACTAGGACTATGCGAAGGCGTATATCAGGATGAGTCTGCTGGGTGTTACGAACCTAAAGGATCTGAAAGACTGCACGAAAACGTTGCCAAAGAAGACGAATCTATGAGTGCAGTTGGAGATATGGTTGCCTTATGCCATGGGTAGACTTCATGTTCATGGCTTTGATTACGAGAGAAGTATTTATGATAACATGAATGGAATGAGTCATACTATACTGCATCCGTCCCTCCCCAATCCCGTTCCCTTTTTCCTCATCCTCTAAATCGACCTCTTCGCCTATGCCTGCACGCGCCTGCAGACCTGTAGCAAGATACAGGCTCGTCCATGTCACTGTATTTGATTTCCTACCTTATCTGCTCGCGCTAGTACGGCATCTAAGGGGTCCATAAGGATCCACGTTTATACAAAGGCCAGGGGAAGTAGCCATAGGGGTCCTTACTGTACATGTTTGTTTGTTAGCTATCACGCAAGTACCTCACGCCGTAGGTAGATAATTAGAAATGGTCCGCATAGACGACAGTGTTCTGCTATGTAATGCTAAAACGGACAGAGCAAGAGAACACACTACGAGGTACCTTAGTAACGCAGCGCATTGTGTTCTGAAACACTCGAAATGACGCGAATATCTAAGAGCAAGGTGGCTCAATCAGATAATGTAAAAATGAAACAAGGAGCAAGAAGACTAATTAGACATTTTGCAAGAAAGCAATCGATGAGTGAAGAAATTGTAGCACCGCGTGGAAAACAATCACTAACATCGCTTCATCCAAAATCCGCTGTGGCCTAGATTAGCTCGTAACGTGCAGTCTGAGAGCCAGAGGTCGGCTCGTGGGATGATTGTGTCTCAGCATATGCCTGCGCTTCTGGTTGTCGCGGTTGCGGCTGCGGCTGCCACTGTGATTGTGGTTGATACTGAACGTCTATTTCTGCTTCCACTTGTGCTTGTGCTCGCCGACGCGGAAGAATATTAGCAGTGTAATAGCTCAAAGTTTGCGTACGGCGGCGTGTCGTCTGAGCAACGTCAGCATGTCTTGCTTCCATAGCTTCCTCCTGAACTGGAGTATTCTGAGGCTCTTGGGGGAAATCAAGATTGACGTTTGGATCATCAGTGGACTCCGAGCTTGGGTCGGAGGTGCTTGAGATGGAGAAAACCTCCAGACCATGAAGAGGTGTAGACTCATGGCTTTGCATGGGAATGCTCTCTGGCTGTGGGTTGCACACCTGGGATGGTTCGGGAAACTCAGGGCGGGTTGGCATTTGAGGCGGGATCTTTCGGAGCGACGAGTTCCAAAGACGCTTGAACCCAACTTGACCAGGCACCATGTACGGTGTGTTAGGTTTGAATTGGCTGAACACGCTATTCGGACCTGACTGAGAATTAGCTGGCGAGTACATAGCGCGAGCGTATGCAGCTTGGGCAGGAGTCAGTCGCACAAGCGAGCGAAGCGGGAGTTCCTCATCCATGTCGATTTCATCCAATTCATATAGGCTGGAGTCCAACTCAGACTCACCGTCAGAGATTTGATCTTGCTGATCGGAGACTACAGGTTGCCAACCTTCGTCTCGTTGGGGTGCAGATGCATCGCCTTGCTCGTCAAATGCATGGGCAGGTGCCGACGGGGGCTCATCACCAATGTCAGTCATATATTCATCCTCCGATTCATGGATGGGTGACGCAATTACCTCGTTATCAATGCCGTACGCCTCGGCTACGTTTATATCGACGATTGCGCGAGGTTGAGAGGCCACTGGCGCCGGGTCTGCCCCCGGCACACGAACCGTGGATTTCCGACTGTTGGGAATGAAGGCCCAAATGTCCCCATTAGGGAGGGTGAAAATTCCACCCCGCTCTGGCCAAATCATCTCCTCGCTACCACGGCGAGCAATGGCACGAGAAGCCTCACCATCAGCTCCACCGCGAGAACTCATACTTGAGACTATTCCTCCGTTTAAGAGTAGGGGCGTAAGGGTATAAATTTAACCCCGGAAGTACGAACGCGGTTGATGTTGTGGGTACCCTTGTGGATGTGATTGTGGCAGTGGGGGGACTGATTCGAGGGAAAAAGAAATTCTTATGTACTGATGCGCAAGCGAGATTCCTGCACTGGAGTTAATTTACAACTATGGCTGTCAAGAAGAATCATGATTGATGTTAATGCACAATGTCCAAAACAGGTTATGGCAGGATTTGAGGAATATTCCATATGAAGCCATACAAAATCTTACTTTATAGCTGACCCGATCATTTTGGGAGTATTTTAAGTGCTACTTCACGGCGCAACTGTAATATACATACATTGCAGCTATAGATCATTCATCTAAGAGTCTAGTCCCTAATCAAGCAGTTATTGCCCTTAATTCTAGAGCGTTGGCATGGTCATACACAAGCAATATGCACATTAACTTTGAAGGATCTTATATCAATTAAATGAGTGACTGTATTGAACTATTCAAATAAGAGCCATCAATCTCCGAGGACGAGAATCCCAAGCCTGGTATTTACCGAGACTTGAAAGGTTCAACTATCAACCAAGGTTCTCGTCTGTAACGAACTCGGAGAATGCAACAAGAAAGTATGCGCATGAAACGTATGAAACGGGAGTTCATGAAGAGACAAGGAAAAAGAAAAAGAGGTTCGCACCGCAGCAGAACCGGGAAGAACTACCTTGAAACTACAGTATGACTTGACCGGCGATGGATCCGCTTCAGCGATCATGTTGTAGCTAAAGTCTAGAGTGCGTTCCAGTTGACCGCTCGAGTATCATTCTCTCCAAAGTAAAGCACTCCTTTAGACTTCAAATACCGAATGCGATTACTGATAGACATCCTATCACGGGTGGGGCAGATTGCCCCGGCGATTTCTCCTGGACTCCAATTATTGAGCCACTTGTCGATGAGGTTTTGTGTTTCCACTAATGTATAACGCTTTCGCGTGCCTTGATTGGACGGTTCTGAAACAGACTCATCTGTCTGATCAAACTGCGTCACTTCAAGCTGTTCTTGTTCACTACCTGGCTGTTCAATCTCTGAATTCGGTACCTCGGGGACCTGGTTGAATCCAGATGAGACGTTGCGACCAGATTGTACAAGCACTTCCGGTGAGTCACGGTCTATAATTATAATCTCGTCGGTATCATCAATATGTTGGACTCTTGATCCTGGAAGTGGCGTCACCGTCTCCGCGGCATCCCCACGCATCTTAGACGAGCTGCGAGATGGAAGCTGATTGTGACCCTGTAGCACACTGACAGAATCGGCATTGGGTTGCTTAGTATGTTGAGGAGATTGACTGGCTTGATCGACCATAATCTTCCGCTCACCTGCATCTTGCCGAGCATGCACATGATCTCCAGTAGGTGCGTTGATACGAGTGGGCGACTCCTCCAGACGCAAGTTTTCGATATCCAAAGGCTCTAATTCAGCAAATTCGATCCTGCTGCCTCCTGGAATGATGAATAAGCCGGCTTCATTTGGCCAAACTAAGCCAGTGTTGTGATTGCGGTACTCAGCCGGACCCATGGCGGTGGCGAGTAACGATCCTATATGACGAAAATAGGTTTATGTCTGAGCTTGTGGGTTGCGTTGACTGGGTGCGGTTGGGTGGTAGAATCGACCCTAGTTAGAGCTCGTGTTTTTGAATATGAAAGCGAGGACAAGGCAGGGCTCGACCCGATCCGGAAGGAACGAGTTGTGAGTTCAAAATCTAATTTTAGAGACTTAATTAACTCACAATGAGAGAAGGGATGGGTGAATGTGAGTTTAATTCTTGACCAATGTTCTCGTTTGTCTATAGATCGTTCAGCTTGGTATCTAAGGAGTGTAATAATGATGTTGTGACTACGGGCCACTTTGTAAAGCTGTCATTAGTAACATAACTAGCGCAATTCCACCCCACCTCGCAGCGCTTGACTTTTGGTTGACAAAAATGACGATGTACTCTATCGAGAGTGGTAAAATGCCAATTATAACGACGTAAAAGATTGTACCAAAGGAGTGTCAAGGTCACATCATGGATTCGGCGATGCAAGCATTGAGCATAACACTGGAAATGCATCTTTGCTAGCGGAACGGCGCATGAGAAAACGAAATCTTAGAAAGCTTTGACAGCCTTTGAGTGGAAACTTATACTGACATGCGAATTCCAGATGACGAAGATATATAGACATCTGACTTATGATAAAACGCCATTTCCTGGGTCCTTCTATAATATCAACGCTCCCAAGTAGCTTGACATACTGGCATATGGCCATAAAAGGCCTTCGAACCATTCCTCAAATAGTGAAATCTGTTTGATCCGCCAAATGAACCTCGATAATGCTGCTTCTCCATATAATTGGAAAAGCCGCTGGACTGAGTCGAACAATTCGAACACTAAAGAATGCAGGATAGTGTCATGGTGTAGTCGTACAGAATCAGATGATGCCGCAGGATTATACTAAGTTTAACTTGTCCGTTCGGTTCTGATGTATAAATAAGCAACAGTCTGTATTAAGGTAGAAGAATGGCAGACGCAGTTCACACATAGTCTCGTAACGGATCACCGATATCTAGAAAATCGGAATGATTCATTTCGTCATCCCTTATCCAATACAAATAACCCACGCAAAAAGCGCCAACACCAGACAGACTATGCATAACAATAAATTAACGCCCGCCGCAATGCGATCAAAACCCTCCAAAACACACAGCCCAAAGTATTTTTCCAGCATCTACCTCGTAATCCGCAACTGAGGGCCCCCAGTCATGCCCGTCCTTCCACTCTTCCTCCTCATCCCCTCAAGCGTCTTCACGAGCTGCGCATGCACCTTACGGTTCGCAGCCCATCCTTCACTCAGCTTCTTCATACGTAGCGCGGCGACGACTGCCAATCCAGTGGCCTTAAGTGTGGGCTTTTTCCCATGTATTGATATGTCTGGTGTGATACCCATCTCCGAGATAAGGTGCAGGTCTTCTTGATTACTGCATACATGTTAGTAAGTTGATCTGATAAAGTGCAGTGTGAGGCGGGAGAACTTACCATTGATTGTAAACCTCGATCATCATGAGGAAGAAGCGCTTCTGGTATCCGAGCGATTCGCGGAAACTCTCTGCACGAGCACAACGGGCGCGGAGGTACTGTATTTGCTTGGCTAAGCCGTTGATCTCCTTAACGTGGCGTTTTTCAAGAGCCTGTGTTTGAACATCCAAATCTATAGCTCCATTCGTAGCTTGTTGCTGGACAGCTTTTACAGAAGCTTGTAGAAGGCGGTGCTGGCTCTCCTTTTCGCGAATTTGTGAGTGTAGGTCGCGAAGCTGTTGGTCGAAGGATAACTTCTGGTCGCGCTGGGAAGCTTGGAATTCGGACTGTAGCCTGCGGTGCTGAGCCTCTTTGTCGCCGATGACAGACTCTAGTGTGCGAATCTTGTCATTCAAGGCGACTTCTTGCTCGCGCTGAGCAGTCCGCCACTCGGTTTGGAGGACTTTCTGTTCACTTTCCTTGTCGCGGAGCATCGACTCAAGCACTGAGATTTTCTCCTCTAACGAGGTCTTCTCGTCATTTACCTCATCCACCTGCTCTTGTAAAACGTCGATTTCGTCATCTAGATCCTGCTTCTCTTGCTCCATCTGGTCCTTGAATTGTTTCAAATTCTCGAGTCTCTCATCGGCCAATCGCTGCAGGGCTTCTAGTTCACCTTCATGGGCATTGATTTCCGCTCGTAAGGTCTCTAATTCATCATCTCGCTCGCGGACTAGGCCCTGCATGACATCAAGTTGCGTGCCCGGCTCATCAGCATGGCTTCGGAGAGCATCCAGCTCTGCATCACGCTCTGAAATGGTTCGTCGCGCAGTCTCTAGATCTCGTGTACGATCATTTAACTCGATCCTGAGCTGCTTAAGCTCTCGAACGGTGGTGTCGTGGGATTCGATTTTCTCCTGGAAACTGAACATCTCGCGCTCACGAGACTGAAGCGAGGATTGCAAGTTAGTGAGATCACGCGACAGCGCGTCACGCTCGCGAGTTATCCTCTGTAAAGCCTCAATTTGGCTGTCTTTGCTTGACATGGCGGTACGCAGATGAAGAGCATCTTGGCTGGCATTATCCCGTTCTCGACGTAGGCTGTCCAACTCCTGAGAGAGGGAGTCTCGTTCACGAGCGGTATTTCGTAGTGTTTCGATTTGCGCATCTTTACCTGATAGAGCGGATTGCAAATCTTCCACTTCTTGGGCAGCGTCATCGAGCTCTCGTCGAAGATCCGTGAGCTGCCTTGAAAGTGCATCGCGTTCGCGAGTTGCCTTGTGCAATGCGTCGACCTGAGCGTCCTTGCTGGACAGGTTGGATCGAAGGCCATTGATCTCTAGCGTGGCGTCGTCGCGCTCCCGGCGGACTTTCTCGAAGCTGTCTAGATCGTGGTCCTTTTGAGCAAGCGTCTTGTGGAGCTGTTGTATCTGCTGTTCGTATGATGATGTTTCGTGCTGCAAACGCGTGACTTTTTGCATCGCGTCTTGAAGCTGTTTACGGTAGTCATCGAGCTGATCAGCTTTGATTTCGGCCTCATCTACCCTGGACTGAAGAAGCTGGATTTCGACATTCTTCTCACGGGTAATGTCAAGGACCTTCTGGTGCGCATCACGAGCAGCCTGTTGCGCAAGCTGCACCTGACCATCACCCTGCGACTCTGCGAGCTGGAGTCTTTCATGTAAAGCATCGAGTTCGGTCCGTCTCTCGCCTTCGAGCGATTGTAGTTGCCGTTGCAGGGCCTTGGTCTCCATATCCTTTTCGCGTTCAAGCGCCCGTAAGCGCTCGTCTAATAGAGCTGATGCACGCTGTTTCTGATCTTCTACTTCGTTAAGCTGCTTCTCAGCTTCGTTTAACTGCTGCTCCAAGTCACGCATTTCCTGGTCCCTGTCCTCGGAGACAGCATCGAGCTTATCTTGCAACTTGTCAATTTCGGCGTCTTTGGAGCGTGTTATTGTTCTGAGTTCTTCCTCCAAATCCTCGATTTTCTCTGCCTGTTCCTCATTATGACGCTCTTTCTCCTCTAGATCTGTAGTTCTGGATCCCTCGAGCGACCGTAGCTGCGCTTCCAGATCCCTGATCCTTTGGGCTTGCGCCTCCAGTTGACGCTCCTTTTCTTGCATTGCTGCGTCGTCTGTGCATTGTGTCCTGAGTTCCTCCTCTAGCTTCTCGATTTTGTCCTCATATTCGTCTAACTGTTGGTCCCGCTCAGCAAGCTCGGCTTGTGCATTCTCTAATTCGGCGCTGACCTTCTCCAGCTCTTCCTGGTCGCCGCGCGCTTCCTCCAACTTATCTTCTAATCGTTCGACCTCATCGGCGCGCTCGTCGGCAACTCGTCGCAGCTCTTCTAATTCTTCGCGTATGGTTTCGTCGGCATGTCGCCGTTTGACTTTCTCAGCATACTCTCTAAATTGCTCTTTGTATGCTTCAAGCTCCTTTTCCGCATTCTTGAGGCTTTTAGAATACTTCTGAATGTCACGCGTCATTTGCACCTTCTCCGTTTTGAGATTAATGTTCTCCTCCATTGCAACCTTATTGAATTCGGGTCCCATCTTCTTAAGTCCCTCCTCCAAGAAATGAATCTTTAGTTTGAGGCCAAAATTTTCTTTATCGATTTGCTCAAGGCGCTACTTCTTGTAAGTATTCCGCGGCGAAAGTGTCTGCGCTCTAATTGTTTATGTTGTATTCTGCACTTACAGCTTCTTGCTCCCTGAGCGTAAGGACATTTCCATTTCCATTGTCTAATTCGCCCTCAGCGCGACGGGGCAGCGCCATAGGTGTGCTTAAATCGCTCGAGTCTGCCTGGGGAACGGGTGTTTGGTTACCTATTCCCGACTCGCTGAACGAGCTTGACAGCGCATTTATTGTGCTTGCTTCCGGTAGCGGCGTACCGCTGATTTGAAAGCCGGGTTTCATGGCAGCTGGCGTGGAAATGCCGCCTTTGAGCAGGCCGTTCAACTGCCGCGTCCGGTTCGCTGTCGCGCTCTTCATTAGCGGTGTGAATTCGTTTCTTCCGTTTCCAGCCGGGTTGCGGAGGGCGGTGAGAGGATTGCGTGGTGTCCGGGCGCCGGTAATTGGCTTGAAGAGGTTGTCGCGGCCAGCAGGAGCCTGGAAAGACTCGAGCTCACTGAAGTCGCCGCCGGTTTGGCTGACACGCGTCGCATCGCCGCGCTCAGTGCGCGGGGTTTCGATGTAGTGGGCCATGGTAGGTATATCTCTTGCTAATTCATGAGCGAGAGAAATGGAGGGCCTGCGGCGCTATAGCAGTGTGAGAGGAACACGCTCATCGTGTATGCCCAAGTAAACAAACACAGAAACACGTCGATTGGCCCGTGCCAAAGATGCTGCAATTGCTCTAACTCGATATGGAAAGGCACGTCGCGTCACGCCAAGGCTGCCGGTCACGCGCCACTCGCGTCGCCTTCGAACTTGAAAACTTCACCTTCTCAAAGCACCGCGGCTACCTCCATTGCGTCTTCCCTTGACACACAACAGTAGCTGCATAGATGAATTTCCCGCAGGACAACCTCAAATGGTTCGGCGAAGGCTTCGACGGCTTCCCGAAGCGGCTGCCCGAGGATGTTGTAGAGTACATGGTCTTCATCATCGACTCCAAACTCTCTGATGTCCAGAATAGGGAGCGCCTACAGGCATTCCAACGCGCACTAACTGCTCTAGAGAAGAAGTTTTTGAAGGAGTACATCTGGCAACGCGAGCCCATCAAGCTTGACCTGGTCCGGGAAGATGGTCGATGGCTGCTGAAAGGGAGCACAAATTACGGCGACAGCGTCGCAGACGAGTGGCTGATCGTGTATTTCTTAAGAGAGCTAAGTAAAGAATTCAAAGACGCTTGGATCAGGATTTACGACACAGACGGCGAGTTCTTGCTAATCGAGGCTGCTAACGCTCTTCCAAATTGGCTAAACCCAGAGGTCGCAGAGAACAGAGTCTGGATAAACCACCGTCGACTCCTTGTTATACCGCTATCCAAAGAACAGTCCCCAGCGTCGTTGGAGTTGGCGGAAGCGCTTTCTGTTCTCCGAGAAACGCCCGGGTGGCCCCAACACTATCCCAAGATTGAAAAAGAGGCATTCCATCGTCTCAACGGCTATCCAACGGCTATATCCACGAATCAGCACCATGCCACTCTAACATTGCCTCGAAAGGTCGCCCACATCCTGCATCTAAACCCATCGTACATTTCACCTGCTGTAGAAGCCTTTTACCTGCGGGATCCTGTCGTCTTGCGCCTGCTGCAGCCAGAAAAGCTGCGCAATCCGCTCACATTCCCCCCGGATGATTTCGTTGAGGTCAGCACCCGATTCACGAAAGTCCTCTATGCGCAGCTCCTTGGCCAAAATTGGGACCCACCTGGTCCTTATGGTGAGGCACTTGAAAGGCTCAAGAGCCTGGGCAAGGCCCCAGAAAAAGCGGAGGTATGTGTCAAACTAGCGGCAGGGTTTGAAATGCTCGTCCGACACGAAATTTATGCGGACAAGAAAGCCGTGCGAGAGATTCAACTACTTTTGGAGGATTTGGAGGTAGGCAACGATGTCCTTTCGACAAATGCTGAGATTGCAGCGTGGCCCAAGCGCGACGATGACGAAGCTTGGTTGAACATCGACTTTGCCGAGTTCGAGCGGGAGCTGGCTGGCAAGGGTGGAAGGGATGGCTTTGGGGACAAGGCTGCACAGGATAATCTGAAAAAGATGGTTGAACGTTTCAATACGTTCTTGAACGATGATGAAGCGGGCCTTGAAGGTGCTGGTGGACTAGACCCCATGGACATGGATAATGACTCCGACACGGAAGGCCGCGCGTGGGAGGACCCTGAGGACTCTGACTCAGCAGCTGACAGTGAAGGCGGAGACGAAGAAAGCGACGACGCGAGTGCCGACGCCGAATATGCCGAGTACGAAAAAGCTTACGAGAAGTTCATGTCTCTCTCCGCCGCCGAGAAAGCCATTCTCACCGATGATGCCCGTGAATTGGCCCTCGCCGAAGAGGCGGATCGCGAGGAAGACGAGGAGATCAAGAAACTCTCGGAAATGATGGAGGCTGAATTGTTCGGCCATGGCGCGCTGGATTTGAATCCTGAACGGGGCCAAAAGAGTCAGGGCGCCAAGGGCCAAGCTAAAACGTCGATCACGTCAGCAAAAAGTAAAGGGAAGGCGAAACTAGAGGAACTGCCCGAGGAAGACGAAGATAATAGTGATGACGATGTTTTGGATGAAGATTACAACCTCGCTGAGAACATGCTCAAAGCATTCAAGGGCCAAGTCGGGATGGCAGGGCCGGCGGGTAATTTAATGGGCCTAATGGGTGTGCAATTTCCACCTGATGCGGATGATGAGCAAGAGAGTCGAGGAAAGAATAAGGCACCACTGCGTTGAGATCGTCATACGGTCGAACCAAAACCGCACCATCACGATGCAAGGCTTCCCGTTGTATTTAGACTTAGCAACGGTCAAATGACAATCGGAGCGAACGGCGATTACCAAGAGACAAATTCCATACATCAAACCCTGGTCGGAATCCGAAGACTCCTTCCAATCCTTTTGTCTATGCCTACCCAAAATAACCCATAATATTTCCCATAACTTTCCCTATCCTACATTGTTCCGTGTTTTTTTAATCTATGTGTACAATTCTTCTTGTCTAGTCGGCTGCGCGGGACTGCCGCCGATCTAGTATCGTCGTCCACAAACTTTCTTTTTCTTGCTGCCCAATCGTCGACAAACCCTCTTTCCTGCTGTCCAATCCTCGCCTAACCCTGGAGAACTTTTGCTCACGCGACAGCAGTGTTGGGTGGCAATTAATTATGCCCGTATTCCCCACACTCGCTCGCTGTCACCCCGCAGTGCTCGGTGGATCTCCCGCCTTCCCTTTCCCTTTACCCTTACCTTGGGGCTCTTGCGCGGACGCGGACCCCGCCCTCTCGTCAAGCGCCTCCCGATTCGCTCCAGCAAACGGCCATGGGTGCGGAACGCGTGGTACCTGAAACGGCGCCGTAATAGGATATTGTGCTGGGGGTGGAGGCGGCGGCGGAACCGGGGGTTGATAATGGTGGAATTGCGTAGTAACAGTGGGCTGGCCGGGAGCTTGACCTTGGGGCTGCGACCGCGGGCGCGGCTGTATGGGCGGGTACTGCTGCGCAGGAGTGCTCGAAGTCGGAGTTGAAGGCGACGTCGTTGGAGCGCTCGTGCTTGGTCTTGGCTGGATGTTGTGGTGCCAGCCCGCTGGGACGTTGCTGGACGGTTTGTTCGGATCCATCTGGTATAGTAGTTTGAGCTGCGTGTTCGAAGTGGACTCTAGCTAACGGTAGCGCCCGCATGTGGAGTATAAGGCAAGAAATGTCCTGGAAATACGTTGCGACTTTAACGCGGCTCAGGTCTAGCAAAGCGCTGGCGCAACAGCGATGGGAAAGCTGGTGTTCTGATATTCAAGGAGGATCCATACTAGCGGACACTTAGGCGAATCCATCTCATCCCAGTACCAACTCTGGATCCGAGGGTAGAAGTGCTATACTGCAACTGAGCTAGAGGGAGCGTTGCATTGCAAGGGTCGTATTCTGGAAATATAGACTTGAACCGGAAGGTCGCAAAGTATCGAGTCGGTCGTCGACCTCTTTTTGGACCCACATGCCCTGGCCTTTGTCAAACATATCAAGTCGGATTCAAACAGCACACAATCATGTACACCGTTTTCTCGTACCTGCGTGCCCCGGCCCTTAAGGGTTGAAGGCTAGCCTACGCCATGTCATGCAAAGCGGAGATTAGCGAGCGAAATGCAATACTGAGAGCTGCCAGTTTGGGTAACCGGTGCGTGCTTTGGGGGCTATGAGTGAAAAAAATTCTAGGAGTGTGGGGTGGGCGGACGTGATGACGTTTTGAGGGATTGGGTCAAGGGGTGTACCACTTGTGGCGTGCATGCGCTGGTGTAGGTGGATAAAGGGCGTTCGTACGGCATAGTACAGATAACCACGCTAAAATGATGATTATGGGTTCCTAAAATGGAGGGCGATCCGTGCGAAGCATATAGTTTGGTCTACATGTATGGGCCCCAAAGACTAAATTGGAGCCGCTTAAGCGTCGACTAGATGAGCCGCGCTTGAGGTTGGACTTCACGCTAACGGTACGAGCGTGGTAATCTGGGCTATCGATATGGCGACATACCTAGGCAGTGTGAATACGGCATGTCCACGTTGGGGTTAAGATGGTCCCCACGCATGTGAAGCTGGGCTTTTTGCCCACACACTCTCGCAGATACTAGCCCATATGGGACAAGTCCCTTAGTATGCCTTCGGCACACAGGAAGCATATATCCGGAGGTCGCCTCCGCTATCCTTGATGATCGCCCACTCTATTGATCCACTAGCGAGTACTGGTGCTGCGGCAATTTTTCCAGTCGTCCAGGTGCCGGGTAGCGAGACCTACCACAGTCGGTGCTATACGCCGCAGGCCCTCTTCTCCTCGTTAGGCATCGGATCATGAGTATAGTGTCCACTGCTGTGGCGCATGTTCCCTGTCTTAGTACGAACGGATAGCTGGCAGCTTCCCACCAGAGAAGGATGCACGTACGGGGCGTGGGTACGCTACGGACTTCGACAGATTAACTAATCGGGGGTACCTGAACCAGGTGAGCGAATCACGGTTCCTGCCAGGCTAAGGAGAATTTGTGATTGGGTGGTGCGAGTTTAGCATTTGTGTCCCACGGTGGATGGGATTTGGTTTTGTATGCGAGGAACGGTCTAGGTACTCACGACAGTGACGAATATGAGCGCCAGAACGAGGTCGGCTAATCAGCGGTGAAGCTGCATTGATGCCTAAACATTCCAAATTTTGCTTGCGATACGCTTGGAGGGTCGTAGAGAAAGAATGCCATGTCTTGGTCGACCTCTCGGCAACTCGCTTAAAAGGCAGACGACCCGATCGATCGACCTCACATATGTAAAGAAGACGACATACCCTTGCCCCACGACCGGGAGATTTCCAGATCCCTCTGTGGCGTCAACGTGCTGACCTGTAGAGCCGTTGCTGATCAGAACGCGCAAGACGCAATCGCCACCTATCTGCAAGTCGTGCCCTTCAGGCAATATCCCCAGGTTCCCAGGAATTTACCACCTTACCACCTACCTCAAACAACCACATGGCCCCTCATCTCAATTTTCTGATATCAATGTCTCAGATTCTGAAACATAGCGACGATTGCCATTAGTAAAATGTTTGGAAATTCTCGTTTATCGGCAGGTACGCTAGAGCGCGAGGCATGATGTGCCGCACACGGTACCCAATCAGCGATTTAATTACTTGTGATTATACAAAGGACATAGAGATCTTCTTCCAGGATATTGCGGAGTCTCCGAAGCGCGTCGGGGATTATTATAGTAGACTTTCCTAAAAGAGTAATCCAGGAGACGGTGCCTGGGCTGTCGACATGGTAATATCACGAGTGTGTAGAAGAGGTCCGGGTAGTTACATGTTTAGTTACCTAGGTCTACGGACGTGTTCGCGTATAGGAAATGATTGGAGATGAAGTAGGCTACGGCTGACGCGGCTTAATTGTTGATAGTCGGCAATTTGCCAGATTTTGGTATCAATGTGTCAGACTCGCGAGTAGTTATCTGCTGGAGACCGAGGACACGTAGAGACCAAGGACGTACTTGAAAATGGAGATGAGGGAATACATAGTGATTGGAATGCTCACGAGGACGCAGGACGCCTTACCCCCTGTGACGTATGCATACGAGTCGAAGAATACTGATCAACTTATTACACATTTCTCCCCACAAAATACATGTGACCAATGAATCGGGTAGAACACTCCAAATTTGTAGTGACAAAATGAAAGAACAATCATGATAGGTGGAATGCTACATGCGTGTATCACAGCCACCTTCCTGCTAACACCGTAGCAAGTGGAGATCCAACAAAACGAAACATCCTAGGCGGATATAGAACTGACTGCAAGAAACTTTGAGATCCTCGTCACTCCTCTCTTCAGGAGAATAACTACAATATCATAACACAACCTCTCACGATCTTCACTTTCGATATCGAACTCTCCTAGTATGTGTGTGCCCAATTACTATGAGACATGTTAGCACTCATCGGGGTCTAAAATTAAATTAACCAAAGAAAAACCTTGAATATAATAGTCATAAGTCCACCAATGTAGGTGGATTTCATGATTCTACCATGACGTCAGTTCTATACACCCACTCACTTTCTCGGTTCACAGCAACTCTATTGGGCTGGCGAGTTACTAGATGAAATCTAGACTCTACAAGCTCATTTTCAAGATCTGTCGTGAAGGCTAAAACAGTGACTCTGCCGTTGCCATAGATTAATCACCTTCTGGCAGTGTAATCAAGAGAATCCACTTCTTTTGGTAGACAAACTTTGAGGTTTGAGCGACGATCGTCAAAGTTCTTTCTGTGCTCATCCGATGAAACCGAAATAGCCTTCGCCTCCTCGGTCCGATCTGCCCGGCCTGGTAAGCTTTCCGATCAATTCCAGCGAGTGTAATACCGGTAGCCCATCTCCAATGTTTCTTCCAGGTCAATCAACGAGAGGCTGCTTTTTAGCGTAGACTGAGTTCGAATCTCAAAAGTTGCAAAGGAAAAGGAGGGAAGTAAACGAACCACGATTAACAAAGCTTTCAATATTTCCCTTCAACGCCGAATGAGAACAACAGCAAGTGCTTATGGAGACGCTTTATCTCCATTCATTCAAAGTGATACTTATTAAAATACGTGAACGACATGAACAATATGAACCAAAGGCTAGTATCAGGCGATCGATTTTCAACCAGCATTCTTGATGAACAACGTTTGAACAAAGATGTACTCATCAAAAGCCATCAGAATTCCAACACCATCGTCACTTACCAACTTTGAGCGACTAGTCTCACGCACCGAATATGCCTAAACGAAAGTAGCTCACTCAACCGAAGGGTCCACAGGCGGACAGGATCTCAACCATAATGAAGATCTTAAATGTATTGATATCCACGCCAGAGACAGCAACGACTATTGCAACTCCGATAGCCAGTGATCCTATGCCCAATAAATGACCAACATCGCGCACATGACCGTCCCCCAATAGAGGGAGAACATCCGAGCAGCTGCCTAAAAAAACGGCCCCAGAGTCCTCTGCTGCGAAGAAGAGAAAGACACACGTCTAGACTATAGAAGAAGGCGAGCAAAATCTCCGCCGCTACTTCGACCGGAAGTCCGACGGGCAGATCGCAAAGGAGATGTGAACTAAGGGCGCGGTCGCAATCGCTGCCTGGAGGCGTCTGCTCACTGGCGAAACGCATACGAGGGAGAAGGAACACATCCAGTCTCCTGTCTATCTGCGCGTCCTCAGGAAGTACATGGACGCTTCTCCTCGGCCTCAAAGCCACAGCCTGGAGCAATCCTCGTGAGACTCTACACCCCCCATAGACTACATACTCAATAATAGCCCCCATAAGCCTTCCACGTGATAGAACTGCTTACTTCCCAGCATCGTGACGACGGCCCCTAAGCTGCTATACGCGTGACACAACACAGCACCCTCCCCCCTTTGCATCTAGATCCCCGAACATTTGCGCACAAGACAAGCTCACACCCACAAGACTTTTCAACAGGCGCGTTACCAATACGGCCGCGAGAGCCGTACAACAGCACCGACGTACGTACAAGCTTGCGGGAATATTATGCTTACTTGCGTCTGCATACGCAACCCTTGTCCCGGCCGCTGCCCTGGATCTTTAGCGCGAGGGAGCCGCATATGGCCCCAGGAGCGGCAACACGTGGGCGCAGGCTCATTTTAGTGAATACACTCGGTATGTCCTGGGCGTTCTTTGGGAGCAAACGCGTGCCAAGGGGTGCTTTGCAGAGTCAGGGCGGCAACGCCAGGATCCGAGCCGGAACGAATAGATAGAGACTCCTCCTCGCATCTGTCTACCGTTGCGGAAATCTAGTTCCAGAACCGGCTTCGGAGCCGGCGATGCAACGGAAGAAGGGACGCAGGGGCGGAACACGGGAGCGGAGGAGGACGCGGGAGCGCGTGCAGCAACACGGCTGGCTCGCAGAGATACGATTCGGCGTAGCTTACGCGTACAGTGGAGTAGATTCGTGCTCTCACACCGCAGCCCAGTCTTCCTTGCTGAGTGGTGCGTTCCTCCGCGACTAATGGAATGTGCGAGTTTTGGGGCTTCGCCCTTTTGCCCGAATAGGAAAGAGCATGGCAAAGAAGTGACGTAGGATAACTCTGCTGTACGACTTCTTGCCCGACTTTTTTTCTAGCATTTACGAGGCGATTTGAGTTGGACTATTGAAAGTAGACATATAAAGGCTTAGCAGCTTGGAACGGACGCGCTCTGGGTGTGTCTTGGTCAGGAGTCGGGCGCCAATGTATCGGTCTACCCACTCGAGGTGGACATGATTCGGATCGTTCACAATAGACCCATTTGTCTCCTCCTGGACCTGACCTCCATTGCTTAGCAGTGCGTGTGCTATAAGGGAATTACAAGACAAAGGGCCGCTTTTGGGCGGGCGTCGAGCTGACGCCAGCAAGGTAGCGATCGCTTATGGATATCTAGATACAACGACCGTGATGGAAAAATCCATGATTAGAATTGAAGATAGCAATTCTCGATGACATGACGCTTCGTTATACGCGAAGAGCCCAGGTTTGCAAAGACCAAAAAACTATTTCCGACAGCCAGCGAGATGCCCAACGCTGTGTAACCCCCACGTGATCCCTTCCCATTTGATAATTCCATTTCATGTATGCAACGCCTACACCGATCCAATCTCCCGGGTCCAGGACCCTAGCCTACCAGCCGGAAGCGCTCCGCCCACCACCCCCTACGTTATCGCTTCAGCTTTTATATCTGGGCGTCAGTTTGACGTCCAACGGGCCCACGCTCAGCGTGAACGCATCCC
Organism: Kalmusia sp. IMI 367209; assembly: GCA_027946365.1. Lineage (NCBI taxonomy): Eukaryota > Fungi > Ascomycota > Dothideomycetes > Pleosporales > Didymosphaeriaceae > Kalmusia > Kalmusia sp. IMI 367209. Next base: position 250,915 of record JAPEUQ010000003.1, on the reverse strand, counting down.
GCGACTCCTTCACCACGGCCTTGCCCATGTCGCCTGCGAATTCGATGTCGAAGGACCGCATCAGGTTCGCGACCACGACGCGCATCTCCATCATGGCCAGCTTCTGCCCGACGCAGTTGTACACGCCCGTCGAGAAGGGCATGAAGGCGCGCTTGTCCTGAATGTGCTCGGGCGCTTCGTCGGTCCAGCGCTCGGGCATGAACTTGAGCGGCTCGGGGAAGTAGCGCGCGTCGCGCTGCATCGTGTGGACGGGCATCCAGATGATCGTCTCGCCGGGGATGTAGGTGCCGTCTGGGAGCGTGATGCCTGACGGGGGCGTCTCGCGAGACATGCCCGAGGGGACGGCGGGGTGGAGGCGAAGGGCTTCGTTGATGGCGCCGTCGAGGTGCGGGCAGTTTGCTACGTCATCGGTATCGAGGAAGGACTTGGAGGGGGCGATGTCGTCGATGATTTTGCGGAGTTTGGCTTGGGCGTCCTGGTGGGTGCAGAGTTCCCAGAGGAGCCAGCTGAGTGTTGCGTGGGTGGTGTCGCTGCGTGTGGTCAATTGCTGGAGTGGGGATGAGGGAGGTGGGGGAGGCGTACCTGCCAGCCACAATCAAGAGACGCGCATCGCCGTTCAGCTGTAGAGGAATCTCCTCTGAATTTTCGTCGATGAGGTAGCTGCAGACGTCGTTCTCAGCTGGTGTGATCTGTGATTTTATCAATGCTGCAATACGCAAGGGAACCATGCTAGCCGACCTTCTTCCGCTCAATCAGCACCTGCTGCGTCCAGTGAATAAAATCGAGTAGGTCCTTTGCTCCAAAGCTCGTCCTGAGCATGATACCAATGGTCCAAGGGATCTGCCCAAAAATGCTTATAGGCGCCATACTCTTGTGTAAGAGTGCAATCATGGGATCATCCTTGCCCTTCTCCAGCATGCCAAAACTGCGATTGAACCCGACATCGCCCATGACATCGAAAGCGAAGAAACCAATCCAGCTGGAAATCCTCACCACGGGCTCTTTCACTTGCTCCTTCAATTTATCAATCAGCACGCGTGTGTGCCGGTTTAGACGAGGCTCGTATTCGCGGAGGGCTTTTGCGCTGAATGCGCGATCCCAGGCCTTACGACGCTCTCGATGGTCTTGCTTGTCGCGCGTGGTGTGTAGCGAGGCACCTTCAACGTGGTACGAACCGGTGTACCATGCACTCTTCTTGCACTTGGACATGGGTCCGTGGATGAGGGGAACGGCATCCGCAGATGCGACGCTGAGTTCGCGCGGACCTGTGCGAATGATGTCGGATTTGTATTTCTTGTGAAAGCCTTCGATGACATCTATCAAAGGTGGAGATGTGAGTTTGTGAACATGAGGTTCGCTTGTCAAATACGACACTTACTGTATAGTTGGAAATTTGGAATGACATGGCTGACGGTGTGGAATTTGGTGAAACGGGCCGCGAAAGGGCCAGGAAACTATAGAATCAGCGTCATTGATGCACGCTCACGTGTAATTGAACATGAATCACGTACCTTTCGCAGGCGGTGGAAGTAGGTGCGGTAGATGATGATGCTCGCCGTCAAGGTTCCAAGGTAAACGGCAGCCGCCGTTGCTACCACTTGAAACGCCTGGACGACGGAGCCAACCAGCGGATCAGCCGCATACTCGAAAGCTACCAGAGCGCCAAAGAGGAGAGAACCACCAGACACCATAAGATGGGCCCGCTGATCCCATTCTCCGCTGTTCGTGATGAAGTGGGTGAGTAGGCCCAGGCCCGCGGCCACCGTCTTGCTGCGAAGAAGGTCGGCCATGTGTCCGTGGAGCTGATCGGCCTGTCTTCGGTGTCGGATGAAGTGGATGGAAGGACCGCTGTGCAGGACACGCGATAGTTTAAATATCAATCGTGTGACGCTGCCCAGACTGTTGTGTCAGCGCTGCCGGTTGCTCCCTAACAGCTCAGCGAGACCCCGTTAGAAGCTTGACATTCGTGTAGAGCAACCAAGGGCTTATTGAATGGCGTCGCGTCGGACGTTCAGAGCACAGAAGCAACACTTAGCCGAGCGCACGGGTGTTAGTAACTGTGAGCCTTTGGATGGACGCTCCTCTTTTCCGGCTAGTTGGTGCGGGGACGCATGCTTGGGGTCGGGTCTGTTCCGCATCATGTACCCAAATCAAACAGTCTTGGCAACGCCCATGTTCACGTCCAGCTGAGCCGAGGAGGACTTGTGTAGAGTCAGTGCAAGCATGCCAGTAGCTTAGCTTCTAACCCTGCGTTGCTGGGAAACAAGGGCCCTATCTTTCCATGCTGATACCCATTGTACGAAAGGAAAGTAGAATCCTTCCATGTTGTTGTATGTGGGAACTAGCTGCGATAGGAAATAGCTGCTCTTATGTGAACACGATGGGTATAGCGTAGGATCCCCATAGGAATCTTATGTCGCACAAATCTTCGGTTAAGAAGAGATCGCGATCCATGGGAAGAATTCGCGTCGGGCACGCCGGCGGTACTACTGCGTACATCGTCTTGCAAACTCTCAGGCAGAAGAGGTACTCTCCTTGCTAAACGATTCCAACAAGGACAGCAACGGCGACGAATGCCGCAAGAAAAGACCTGAAGTAGAGCGAAGAAGTGGACCCAAGGTTCATCGGCCCCACAGCTCAATCCTGTGGACCCCATTTCAGCCTAGCCTAACGGCCACGCAGATCCGTCGGCGGCGGCGCGCTACGAACCGTCTTGTGCACAGTTCAAGCACGATGGGTCTCAGCGTTTCGTCAAAGTGGTATCATTGAGGGCTTGGTTTACCGGTCGACTCCTTGTCTATCTCATGTTGTATTTCTATTTCTTGCTGCGTCCTGCTCAGCGCGCAAGAATAGCACGCGGGCATGTAATCTCTGGCTCAGACAATGCCACTTATTCAGACCGCCAACTGCTTACTCACCGTCGAGACTCTGATGACTCCCAGATGTCGGTACCTCCCATCGGCAGGTCAAATTGAGTAGGAATTTTATTGGCTATCACTCCATCGGTTTCAAATGCTATACCTCGGAATACACTTGTGCCATGTCCAGGAAATCATCACCGGCAGCTCAGTCTTCCTGTTTGCATCGCACGAGGTATCATCACTCGCAAAGCATGTGTGTGTCTAGCTTGTTGGTCCCGCTCAACCCTTCATTTATAGTATTTACAATTATTTACAAGTTTTTCCGCTCACAGAGCAAGTCCCATAATATACTAGTCCATAAAATCCACCTACAGTCATCCACTTCCAGGTCATCGTCCTCTCAAGCCCACGCCGCTCCAGACCTACTTCAAGTCCAGAGTCGTGTTCACTCCTATGCTTGTTTACTGGCAATCCGTGGCAGCGGCAGCGTTGCCAGCGTTTCCACCCTGGCCCTTGTGGTGCCTCTTCTGGACGCAATTGGTGCCGGTAGCCGCGCCAGTGGCCGCATTTGCGTTGGCAGCGTTCGCATTCGCAGCTGCACCGTTGTTTGCCTGGGCTGCAGCAGCGTTGTTCTGAGCGGCGGCAGCGGCATTGCCCTTTCCTTTGCCGCCCTGGCCCTTGTGGTGGCGCCTCTGGTTCGCAGCCTGGGCCGGGGCAGCAGTATCTACACAGTCGGTGGCAGTGGCAGCAGCAGCGTTGCCACCGTTACCGCCTTGACCCTTGTGGTGACGCTTCTGAACACAGTTCGCTCCCGTGGCTCCCGTGGTTGCAGTTCCAGTAGCTCCCGTGGCAGCGTTGTTGGCGGCAGCGGCATTGTTAGCCTGGGCAGCATTGCCAGCGTTGGCATTGTTCCCTTGAGCAGCAGCAGCGGCATTGCCTTTTTCCTTTGCCTCCTTGACCCTTGTGGTGGCGCTTCTGGTTGGCCTGCGCGGTTTGGTCGACGCAGTCGGTGGCTCCCGTGGCAGCAGCGGCGTTGTTGTTTGCTTGAGCATTACCTTTGCCACCGTTTCCACCCTGGCCCTTGTGGTGTCGCTTCTGGACACAGTTCGCTCCAGTAGCACCAGTGTTGGCAGTGGCACCAGTGTTCGCAGCACCAGTGTCCGCAACAGCGGTGCCGTTGGTGGCAGCATTGCCAGCGCCAGCCGCGTTCCCAGCATTTGCGGCGTTGCCAGCATTGGCTGCGTTTCCGGCGTTGGCGCCAGCAGCAGCATTTCCTTTACCATTACCCTTTCCGCCTTTGCCTCCCCTGCCCTTGTGGTGACGAGGCATCAGAGTGCGCTCGACCTCACGAGTGTAGAGGCTGGCGATGTCGGCCGGCCCAGACTAAAATGACTTAGCGGTTGAAAGGAAGATTTTGATTGACAGATGCAGACTTACAGCGTGGCGAGCTGACAACTCGCTCCTGATGTCGACGGGTTTGGCGAGAGCCGGAACGGTGGCCATAAGGCCGAGAACGAAAGCAGACGTAACGGTAGAGAAGTGCATCTTGACTGAAGGATTGGAATATGTGGAGGTATCAAGGTAGTAGTATATCGAAGGACTGCTCGCAGTAGAAGAACTGAATAAAGGGTCGAGTCAATCGACTAAGAAGAGAATGGAAGGGAAGAGTTGAAAGAACTCGAAAGGATTGCAAGAGAGGGTGAGCTGCTGTGGGATGAGGCTTCGGTTCTAGCGACCAAGGCCTTCTTAAGTACTCTGGCTGGCGGTTGGTGATATGCATCCAACACTTCCCTGAGCGTCTAGCCCTCCCCTTCGCTTCCTTCACCAGTGCTTCTCCGCAACGCAGAGGCGAGCGGGTGGCTGAAGTTGCAGCCAGACATGAACCCTCGTCCTTTAGTTCCCGCAAACCGTTCGCACTGGACGAGTGCCTGGTTTCACGGAGGTGATCAGGCACTTCATGTGCCACTAAGGCACGCAAAGCGGGAGCCAGGCGTCAAAGAACCGTCGTGAGCTCGCTTGTGGCATAGTCTGCGGAAAGCTGTCGTCAGTCCGGTTAGAATCTGCCAGCACAGGCGCGTAGCGGGACGTCAAACTTGTCAATAGACCTGTCGCGAACCGGGGCGCAACGGCAGGATCTCCTTCTGTGCAAGCGGAGCTCGCGACAGCCACGATCACGATGGTGAAACTACGCGCTAAGCTTTAGCCAAGCTTGTAACAAGCAGTGAATGGGAAAGCGCTGCCGAACAGCCTCACAGAGGCGTTAGCGCTCCGAGAAATGGGTTTTCTGGGGTAATTGGTAATTACAGGAGTCGGTATTCCCGCGAATGGGCAGCAGTGGTGAGAGTTTCGCGATGGCGATCATGCCGGTAACGTGCGACAGGGCTTGTGTCAGATCGCTTAAGACCGCGTTTTACAATATTCCGAGCCAGACCCTTGCATCCAGACCTCTATAAACGCGGTAAAAGTTTGCTAATATCAGCTTCCAATATGAACGCCGGCTGGTGCGTGCGATTTGGTTGAGTCGTTGCTCCCTCGCGAAGATACACCTACGCACCCATTCCAACAACGCTAACTCCACGAGCGCGTCCTCGACAGCATCCGTCCCCGCCGATTTATGTTACCTTCATCCTCAAGCATGTAATCGTCCAGTTTCTATTCCCCTTCTCACATTTTGCATGCCTTTCCAATCGTGCCAGTGCAAATATCACTTGGGGGTGTAGGCATTATATTCGCGTATCGGCGACCCTTCATTCATAACCCCCATAAAAATTGCATGCATGCATGCGATTCAGGCGACAAGACTGAACAGCGCATGGAAATTTCGCGAAACAACCCACTTTCTTGCCATGCGAGCAACTGGAAGCGGGGCGTTCATCTTGTGTTTGCCCCACCGCATGAACGTCCACTGTCCAGACATATGGCGCTGGATGGACTCATCACGCAGAATCTGATGGTCATTACACAGGTCCTAATAGCGATCATAGGAACGGTGTCTTGTGAAAGTGCGTCCCCTTTTCAGCGCCCGATGCTCTAGGGCGCCGAGGACAAGCAAACCATTCGAAACGTTTCCACGCTCTTGTAAAAGTAGGAGCCAGAACCGTCAGTCCTATGACGCTTCTCCATCTCTTAGCAGACGCTGCCCTTCATATGCAAATAGAAAGCTCGACGGTGAATCCGGGCAGCATCGCCTGCCAAGCATCAATGATGCTTCCACTGGGGCACGTTTGATCGGAAGTATTGGGACAACGTCAAGTCTCTCTTCGCAGGTGATGAGCTGGAAGACGACGGATAGTCCCAAGTGGTGTCGCTCGCCCCCTCGGCCCGATACGAGCGAATAGGAGGCTGCCCCGAGCGCCACACTACCGGCAGGCTAACCGCATCAAGCGATACCGCTCCACAAACGGCCCTCGGTCGTGGCAATTGACATCATTCTTCATGCCCCTCCCTGGAATGCTAACAGAAAACAATAGAAACGCGGGTTAGCGAACATACCACCCTCTAGCTGCGTTCTATATTTGTGTGCCGCTGGTGAGGAGTGTTCAGCTGGCGGTACATTTTCTCCGACCAGCGCAGGCTCCGGTCCCTGTGTGATGTGTGTGCTGGCCATGTGCACAGCTCGTAGCTTGGGGCGTGAGCCGCGTGACTTCATACCGTTGCACCGCCGAGTGTCTTCAGCCTCAAATATGGATCGTCGAAATAGTCTGCTCGGCGGCGAGAATTAGATGGGACACCGAGTACATGTCGTGTATAAGAGCGGGTGATTTCTCCATCTGTTTGTCCAGCATCAGCATCCTCTACTGCTACCTGCTTCACTCTCAAGTACTTCATAATCATAATCCTTAAACAAACCACATCCACTCCACAATCTTCAAGATGCAGTTCACCACCGCTTTCGTCGCCTCCGCTGCCGCTCTGACGGCTTCGGCTCTGCCTCAATCCTTGAGCACGCCCATCCCAGAGGGCTCAGAGTTCGGCGTCATCACCATTCGCTCCGGCTCCGAGATCCAGAACGCAGCTGTGCAAGCAGCGCGTAGCAGTCTCTTGGTTGGCGCGAAGTCGCAAAACGCATCCTGCGATGCCGAGACCAACTCAGCGACCTTCTACATCAAAGATGAGGAGCTGCACCTCTACGCCGCTTCCGCCACGCCCCAGACCATCTTCGTCGACCGCTCCGGCATGGGTAAGTCATTCTCCCACTTCACTCCCCCTCTCTTTCTCGACGTATCCGTATTCGCAGCGCATTCCAACGATGACGACAGGCATGGGCAAGATCGGCTACACCACCGGTGCCGAGCCTCTCGGCAAGAACTGGGAGACGAAGGGCTGGACGCTCGACAACAACGAGCTCAAGTTCAAGGACACCGGCATCCAGGCTTGCCCCGGCTCCATCGACGGCTCGTGGAGCATCTGGCTGCAGGGCGTCGACAAGCCGGGGTGGAATGAGAACTGCACTGGTGTCACTGGAGCCGCCATCAAGGCGGATAGCCCGATCGGCTGCTTGTACACCGAGTAAGAGTGTTGTTACGTAGTGAGGGAACACACTGGGGAAACACGAGGAGAAGATTGCTTGGGACAATGTACATAAATAGCATGGTATCGGCGTTCTCTGTTAGCATTTGATGTCTATATAAGGGAACATCAGCCGTAGGTCACAAATACAAACTTGTAGATCCACGATTAGAGGGGTGCAAAACTGATCTTCGCAATGTTGATGACGTCGATTCTGTACGCAGGTCTTTCCATGTCCATTTGCTAAACAGTAGCGCATGCATGCGTCTGGCGATCCGGCTCTCCAAACATCGGTTAATGGAAGGCACGTGCCGGCATTGTGGGCGATGATGTATAGGCGCAGTTGTACGATATCTGCCAGCGCGTTTATGATGAAGCGGAGAATTCAAATCTGCACCCAGATAAGGTCATTCGCTCGAAAACATTGATGGTTTGACTCTTGCCAGTACTGTATAGTTGTTTGTTTTGAATCCGCAGTCTTTAGTATCATCTCGTCAACGAGAGAAGAATTGCGCCCCAAACAGATATATCGCATACACTCAGTACCATGGTCTTGTCATATCCAATCGTGCTTTGCACCTTGTGGTGGCAACCCTTGATTATTGAACGCAGAATTCGCGCCCTCGTCGGTTAGGTAGTCATATATTTATCAATCAACAACATTCACCTTCATCTTGTTGCTATGGTTTCCAATCACCACTTTGCCTTCGCCATGACCCAGTCATGAGGAAACAGGTGAAGCAGACACTACACTATCGGGCTCCTACCGCTTCTAGCTACCCGCGGTCGCGTCGCGTCGCGCCTATTCCCCAATATAAACCACCATCATCCTATGGAAACACCACCTCACCCTCCCTCCGCCAACAATCCACACTTGTGGAATCAGCTCGTACAAGCCGGACCGTATTGAGTTCTCAAGTCACCAGCATACCCACCCAAGCGTGATCAGTAAGTATACTTGCTCTCCACCCATTGGGTATACCACGACTTCTCCCTTTGCCATTCACAACCCCAGTTCGATACTTCTCTTCCCACGTCTTCCCAACCCTTCTTATCGAACCGCCTCAACACCAACTCAACTTACTCCCTCCACAAATAGACCCTCACGACCCACAACCACCTTCAAGATTGTCAAGTGGGTCGCGACCAACAGCATGTCGTCTAAGAATCCAACGACGCCGCCGGGCTCTCCTCCCTCCGCACGTGCGATTGTGATCCCGTCCGACAACGACCACGCCCAGATCACCGACGGTCGTGACTCAGTCGCTGCTTCTCGCAGCAGCAGCGCTACAGCCACCGCGCCTAAGACATCCTTGCCTGCATCCTTGACTACCATGCTACAAGCGAAAGAACCCAACGACAAGGCAAAGTCTCCTGCTGAAGAGTCTCGCAAGCATCCCTTGGATTCTGAGGACACTGCTGACGATGAGGCTCCCACCAAGCGTATCAAGGCGAGCCTCACACAGGATGATGACACGACAGAAGATGAGAATGACGACGCCTCCGAGGATGAGGATGAGACCGCGGTAAGCGCAGACATCACTTTGCCCTACCAGTCTATCATCTCAGTGAATAGGCCCAATCGCTCAACGATGGGTCCTCCCCGACCTAATGACCCAACAACGTGGTATACTCCGGCAAGTTTCCAAAATAGCATGGTGGTATACTGGACCGACGTACAGAAGGTTACATACACCCGCCAAAAGACCATGTTCGCCCAGATGTTCCCGAACGAGAGAGGCATTGGGGCAGAAGCTCTCCGAAAGCGCCACATTCGTACCCTTCAAAGACAGGCAAAGATTTACGGTGTCAAGCCGCTGGATCAGATTGCCGACCCGGGTCCCATCGTCAAGCGTAGGGGCAAGTCGCGCAGGAAGAGTAGTGGCAACGCTCCTACTAGAGAGAAGAACCAGTCCGAGAAAGTTGATGCTGGCAACGCTGCCTTCCAGGCACCAGTAAGTTCTACAAAGCCTACCACCAAGAAGGCGCCGTCCTTTGTGAAGCAAGCTGTTCACAAGGTGTTGGAGAAGACTTTAGCCGTCGTATGGCATGACCACCCGAATTTCAACTACAGTTTCAAGGAGATTCGGAGCAAGCTAGAGGACGAGTTCGGCTGGTCCATTGGCGTTCACACCGTCGAGAAGAACTATCACGTGCATCGTCCGGTAGTCTATGGCTTGGCTGCGGAAGTCAAGGCCGAGCTCGATGCACAGAATGGCGGAGCCCAGGACGAGGACACACTGGTTGACCAAGACATCGACGAGTCGCTGAAGGAATTGGCTCGCAAGTTTGAGGGTAGCAACGAGGCAGAACTTGTCGATGGGGAAGATGAGATGAACGCCGATGAATCCCTCGTCGAGCATACGCAGGCGAGCAGCAAAGGCGGCAAGGACCACGAGGTACTCGATGACGACAAGGTTGCCCACGACGTCGCGAGGGAGATCGCCCGTTCCCCTTCCGCCTAGTCATCGAGCAAGGCGGCAGTGATTGAGATGAATTATCCTCAACGATTTGACTTACCGTTCCGGATCATGTACGCGATGCGATTGATTTAGTCGTGCTCTTCTGAGGGCTACTTAATCTAAAGCTATCGTGTCGCGTGGTTTCCGGTAATGTATTGTGATTTCAGCGAGCTTTGAAAGGAGCTATGGATATGGTATTTATGAGAGGCGATCGTTGTAGTCTTCCTAAGTACGTTGATGTGATCTTTGTTGTCGCTTGAGAATAAGTGGCATGGGAACCTGAATGGTCTCGAGAACAGGCATGCAATGAATGCATGGACGCGACTTCCTCAGGGCTATGGAGGGCTGTTGCGTGTATTATAGGGGATAGCTGCTACACAACGAACACAGAATATAGAGGCGACAATGGATAGAGGTGATCCTCCAAGATTGAGTTACTCAGGCTTCCGCTAATGTGGTGCGTGGTGCGTGAGCCTTTCAAATTTCCTTGAACATGCTCTGACTGGCAGAATAGTAGGGACAGATGAATATTGTTGAAACCATTTTCTATTCAGCTACTATAGACGTCACAATAATAAATAGGCTGGCCTTACTAATGGCTAGATACAGCCTGGTAGACAGGTTTGTACCAATACCAATATACAAAAGAGCTAATGGTATCATCTATATACATATTTATGTTATATTTCCTTGGATTTGAATCGGTGTGATGAATACAGAGCTCCGAAACACAGATTAGCCACCTCCAAGTCGCCAAAATTCCACATCCTAAAACTAGAGCAGGATAGCGCGCTACCGTAGGCACCGACGCTTTACAAAGACTTCACAAGAAATCAAAGTAATGTTATAAAGAAAGGTAAGAAGACAGCTTTTGAGCAGAAACTTTTCTTGCCAAGGATCCATCACGGTACTCTATGCCGCACAAGAACTATCTCTACTTTTGAAAATACAAACCGACACAAAAAGCATCTAGGAAAAGAGAAGGTTTTTTTAATGAATAGGTAGCATTTGGGTTTCAAGATGCGATCTCTCATCCTTTGTTGTTTGTTAGTAGTAGCTTGTCTATGGTCCTCAACGAGCGCTAGCCACATCTGCGAAATCCGCACAACAACGATGGCGTCCAAACAAGAAACTTGCGACCCAAATGATATACGGCAGACGGAAGAAAAAGAGCGTCTTCTGGCGAGGTTGAGTCGACACAAGGGCGCGTGGGAGAAACGGCACCCACGACATAGACTCCTAGACGCACTTTATGGATATCTGACCCACCACGATCTCGTATCGAAAGATGTCAACCGCTGGAGGAGTATGTATCAAAATGTTCCAAAGCATCAAAGAAAAGTATGAGCTTTCAGTTCCTGCGCACTTCTACCAAGACTAATCTTTACAAGTTCCTCGAGCGAACTATTCAGTACTCGCAAAAGCTAAATACCAATGATCATCTGCTGCTGGAGAACAAAGATCTACAGGAAAAGATTGTTCAAAATGCGATGCAATTTTATGGAGTTGAGAAGACTGAGCTCGACGAACACATCAGAGCGGCGGCGAAAGAAGGTAGGGTTGCAGAGAAAGTCAGTGTTGCTCAAGCCCTGAAACATTTGGTCCGAGATTGGTCGACCGAAGGAGATGCTGAGCGCATTGATGCATTTCCATGCGTGCTAAATACGCTTCTAAGGTTCTCTAACAATAGCCGTGCAACCCCAGCAAGGGTCCTGTTGCCCGGGTCCGGATTAGGGAGACTAGGTCACGATATCCATGGCTTGGGAGGGTTCGAAGTAACACTCAACGAATACTCCGTCTATATGAACATCGCATATCGATTTTTGGAATCCTTGGATGTCGAACACTCCGCTGGGCTCCATCCCTTCATAGACACTTGGTCTCACCACGCAACCACAAGCGACATGCAGCGACGGATATCTTTTCCAGACCACCCACTAGCCAGTCGCTCGGTTATACTCGTTGAAGGCGATTTCACCACCGTGTTCAAAGGTCAAGAAGAAACTTTCGATTACATCATTACTTTATTCTTCATCGATACGGCGCGAAATCTGCTGGCCTATTTTGACACAATCCACAAGCTTCTGAAGCCCGGCGGAATATGGATCAACTTTGGACCACTGTTGTACGGCTCTGGACCCTTCGTGCAATTGAGTCTTGATGAGATAGTCTATGTGGTAGAAGACTGGGGATTCGAATTTCTCGATGGCGATGGCTCCTGCGGATCGGTAACTCTGCTGGACAAAAAGGTTCGAGGGAAAACAGCAGCGTATGCTTTCAATGCAAAGGCTTTGTCGATTAATGCATACAAAGCCCAATCTTGGGTGTTACGGAAGGCCTCGTAGTATGAGTCAAATGAGTTCTAAAGCATCAACATCCTCTAATGGCTGTATTTCTAGCGATGACGACTTATGACACTTAGAGTATGTGTGTCTACAAGACGTCTGTTTATCAAAGGAATCGACGGACAATGGTGTAATTGGCACATGCGTGTTTCTATCGAAAGCTCGGTAGCTCTTGTGTGTATGCGTACTTTTGCGGTCCCTCCAGTTCGGTGGGTGGCATCGGCTGCTCATACCCTATGTTTTGTCCATGCGGCGGGCCTTGTGAGGCGGGATGAGATGCCATCTCCGATACGGCTTGCCTTGACTGTAACTCTTTCAATTTTCGTTGGCTTCGATAGAACAGATAGCTCAATGCCGCGATAGCCAATACTCCGCCAGTAACGCCAACGCCTATTCCTGCTTTTGCGCCAGAGCTCAGACCACTCTGGGGCGATGGTGGTGTTGTCTCGGAGACTGTAGGCGATGCGGATGATGTGGTAGACGAAACAGTAGTATTGGTCCCGGTCGTCGAAGGGGTTGATGTCGCTGGGCTTCCCGTGGTTGAAGCTGTGGTTGTACCGACGACCGTAGCAGCTTGGGCAAACGTCGTCGCAACGTCCCAGTTATCGATCGACGTGATATTGATGGGAGGTGATTCTATGCCATCCTGAGTTTCGTAGTTATACGAAAGCTTAAAGAAGCAAGGGTATGGCCACACGCCAGGAGTGGTATCGTTCATCACCTTCTGGTAGGGGCTGTAGTTGAATTTATCGCTGGCTTTAACTTCGTAACGGTCCCCTAGTCCCATTGAACATTAGTACAATGAATTGGCCGAGAATACTAAGTATGAAAATGTCAAAATGTTGACTTACACATGTACATGACATCGGTATAGTTATCTTCCGGTTTGTGCTCATGACAGTACAGAACCAGCCAGGACTTGTCGAAATTCGACTCCCACTCTACAACGACAGTATCGAGAACGTTGATTGAAAGACGTCGTGTACCTCGAGTCTCGAGCTTTGGGTAGAAAAAGGTCGCCGAAGGTGATGCTGTCGGGGACGATTCCTCCTGGGCAATCACACAAGCTACGCACCAAATGAGCACGACAGCTTTGGCATATGCGAAAAACAAGTTACGAGACATCGCGACTAGGTGACCAGTGAGCAAACAATGGTGATGCTACGCTTGCAAAGCAGAAATTGTCAACACAAATTGGAAGACAAGAGCGACGAGGCTGAACCATATTGAAAGGGGTGCACAGCCTGAACTTTAAAGACTGCGATACCGAGACGACCTGGACGCATGTTCCGTGATATTTACCTGGTCGGATTGATTTCAGCGAATAGCAAACGTCGTACAGCAAGCCACGCCCGGCTTAGGAAGGTCTCGCCCCCGCACCTGGCACGGATCTTCAGGAAAAGCATTATGGATTCGTTGGTTCGGATATGAGAGAAAGCTGACTGCATGAGCACGGTTTTGTTTGGAATACAACGATGCAAAACTAGGTGGACTTTCATCTCCCATCTATCTGCCGAGGCATATCTAGACCCATTTGCCTGCGAGAGCCATTCAGGCGGTTGAAGCTCGTTGGGCCCAGATAGTGAAGATAAAAGTACACACTCACATGCCCATATTTGAAGACAGAGTGACAGAATTAGAGGTGTGTTGAGGTGGCTGCATGGGCAGCCACTGTCCAACAAAAGAGGTAAAGTGCCGCAGTGAAAGGAATCAAAGCAGCCTATTGGCCTGCTTTCCAGTGGGGGCCACCCTGCTTCATCACTACTTTTGAGATGACGATGATGAAGGCGATCACATGAGACTTCGGTAAGATATTTGTTCCAGAAATATTTTTGCGTGACGCGTTGAGGTTTATTTGTGCACGGTACCGTGCAATTTCTTGTAATCTACGTTCTACGAATCTAGTTGACGCCATCTGCATGAACCAAAGCAAAGAACGCGAAAGGATATTCAGGTTGTCAAGATAGGCGACATATACCGTAGCTAATCGCGGGTTTCCGTGTTACTCGGAAACGATATAGTACAGAGCGGGTCGAATCTCTCTGGACCCCACGAACATCCTCCACGCTTAGGTCTCGAAGATATCGACGAGAAGCTATCGGATTCATTCAATGAGCGCTCAGAGGCTTGTACAGCTTCGATGCATTCGACGTGTATGGGTTGTACAAGAGTTGCTTTTGGCTTCAAATGCAATCGTTCCCGTGCACTGTGTTGAGTCCCTGGTGACGCGTCTCTCAGTATTGTCTGAAGAGTGGGTGAAGCTTCCTACAGCGTATTAAGAAGAAATATCGGAAGACGAAGCGCCAAGTACAAATTCAGCTTCTAACTTCAGCTTCTAAGTATGGACGCCGAAACCTTAATATTGCTTTCCGTTGAATTTGGTGTCGTAATTGTGTCTTAGTGACAGAGCTTGAAAATTTTTAATTGATCGTCCCGTGGGTAGCATGTCATCATTGAAGGTTTCACCAGGCTATGTCAAATGATTCATCTACAAATTGATCTGCCATATTCTCAGAAACCGACTGCACGGTAGAATATGAGAATCCCGCTCTCTCGGCTTTCTTCGACGTGATGATTGCCCTGATACCCCACGATGGAGCCTTCATCCATCCCACTAGTTTCCTTCAAACCCGGGAACCGAGCGTTCGTGTCCCTCAAATGAACTCTACTGATATACTCCGTAGCACATACTTTCCACGCAAGGAGAGTAGAAAAGTTCTTGTACATGAGACTGATCACTGGCTGGGCCTCATGCATACATATTCGCGGATCGCAGTCACTCTTAAGACGCATCTAAAGCAAGGCTTTCCACGGCAACTTGCTTTCATGCACACATTCCTCGGCCTCTTTTTATACCCATGGCTTTGGAGTTAGTGGTATTCTAGAGTAGCTCGTCCGCAATGTGTCTTCAAGCTGTCGACCCAAGACTGTATAGCTCCATCGAATGAGATACTTCTAGTAAGATGATGCTATCTTTTGTTTACAGGTACGAGTCACTCTGAATCTCCACTGTCAATTCACAGTCTGTAAACCCGCCCCTCGGTCCCTCTAACCTCGTCCTTACAAAACGCCTCCCATCCCTTCTCCCAACCTTCTAACCCTTCTCCCCACACCAACGTCGTCCCCGGAATGGCTCCCTTGTTCTTGAATCCCTCCCACGCCTCACCAAACTCCTCAAAGTACTTGTCCCCACCGACTTCGATGCCCTTTTCTCTGAGCGTATTGGCATTGACCTGGACGCCCTCGCCCATCTGACCCCGCGCCTTCATCACATCTTCAGCCTTCTTAGGCCTGTTGTCCCCTCCGACAAAAAACCGTGAGAGCGGCGCACTAGCCGAGGACAAGGAAGCTGTGAACGCGGCCATCGTGCCGGGGCGAGAGCCGAAGTCGAAGAGCAGCACGCGACGCGGAGAAGACGCCTCTGCAAGGGACTTTGCAGCTTCGCCGTCGGTATTGAGCAGCACCTCGTCGTAGAAGCCGCTCTTCTCTAGGAGCGGCTTCGAAGCTTCCGAGCCAACGCCGATGATGGTGCGCGGCTGGTGCTCCTTCGGTCGGTCCTGGCGCAGCGCGTACGCGAATGACATCCCCGTCTTGCCGCCAGCATTCAGCACGATTACCGTCGCATCGCCCACATTCGCGTCCTCGGCCGTCCAATTTCCTTCGCCAGCGGGATGTATGCGCACGCTGTCTTTCCATGCAAATCCGAAAGTGCTGAGGTTGTGTCCTGTGCCGAAGAGAACATACATCAAAGAATCCCACCCTAGAGAGTCCGCACCCTTGGTGTGCTCTAGTTCGGAGAGTGGCGGGTGGACCTGCAGCCGGTTGTAGATTTTCCAGAGGTGCTGTCTATGCTCGTCGAGGACGACGATTTGGTTCTTCAGGTTTGTGTGCTTGACGCGGACGTCCCACGTCCCGGTACCGATGTGAAGGTACCCGAATACGCTCGCTCCAGCTGGAATGTCGGGGACAGTGCTCTGAACGATTTCGGCGTAGCCCCAGCCTGCGATGCAGGCATACTTGGAACGATCGTTGTATGGCGCCGGTGTGTTTTCCGGCTGGGGGTATATGTCCCACCAGCCCAGGGCAAATCCTAGGAGGGCGTATGTGAGGTTGTTTGTCGTTTGTCCTAGGATCTTTGTTTTGAGGCGAAGAGATGATGGGGCGAGCGCTGAAGGGGGAGTTGCTGGAATGGTGACGAGGCGGTGCTTTGAATAGTCGCTTTTATCGAAGACGTGGATTACCGTATTAGAAGCCATTGCTGTAGGTATCTCGTGTAAATTATGTTGCTATGGAAGGTATATGTGCCAAAAGGAAGCGCCTGGGATATGTAGTGGGATGAGTCTCCGTAGAGACGAGGATAAGCTTATACGACATTCTTATAGCTATTGATGCGGGTCGCTACTAATCAACCAACCTTGCCATATACGTACAGGATCCAACGACGTTGATGTGGAGTGCAGATGTGCTTACAGGGCCTTAGTATGTCTTTTAACCGCTTTGGGTAATGACTGACTTGGCATCTTCAATCGTTGAGGTGGAGTTCCGGATCCGACGTGGTAGTCGTAAAACGTCAATGGCTGAAGACTGCTAATATGTTGGCCCCTCCGTGAGTGCGTAAAGAAAGATCCGGTCAACTTACATTTTCGCCAAGTATTTCAGGCATCAGGGTGGAATTCCCACCTCCGGGCTCGGAAGACTCCGCGTCTTCCGAGAATCGTCACTTCGGCCGAGCTGAAGATATGCATGCGAGATGGATGGCAGTTTGTGAATCGAGGCACATCAGCATGCATGATGCAAGAACCGGAATTGTCTACGGGAGGCTGGGCAGAACCATGATTGGCGAATGATCGACGTAAAAAATACAGAGTGATAGAATGTTATTGCACATGGCTAGCCACCGCTATTATACCCAATCCAAGCTGGCGGTTGCAAAGAGTGTAGAGTAGACTCTTACCGCATCCACATTTTCCCATGACAATTTCGACAATGATGCTCGAACCCAACAGTCCACTTGCAAATATCTAATCACCTGTGACATAATTGACCCGTAAGGAAGTATGACTGACGTCGTATGTGAGCCGATACACTGGATGACATGTCTCTTAGCTCATACTCCGCGTACTCGTGCTAGACAATGGGCAGTCTAGATGCGATTATCAGTAGTTCTCATGTAAGCTGTCCGAGTCATCTGTTACGTTCCCCTCTTGTATCGTTGTCGAGATAGATGGGGTGACCTTCGTATTCGATACAGACATTGAAAACTTTGTTCAACAGCGCCCACGTTTCGAAGATAGAGATGTGGCGAAGATGATTCCATCCCACGCACTGAGCCCCCTCTGTATAGGATATAGCAATTGCATCTGTCGAATGTGCTGGTATGGCATTCCGGGGCCCATGGTCGTAGGATTGAGCCCCATGCGTGTCCCTGTCGTCTTCAATACAGTCAATGCGTAGATCCTGTTCTTGATAACATCCGAGGGGATTCATGAAACCCCATTCGTTATGTTCTTTCTTGGGGTCGGTATTCCCAACTCGTATCGACGTCTGTGGACTGTTAGTAGGATTGTTCAGGTAGCTAGCACAGTCTTCGGCTTACGTATGGCTCCACATTCGGAGAAAAAAACTATCCGCTGCTTTGGTGGTCAGGACATTTTACCGTCCGAACCACTTCCCGCTTCTTTCAACCGCGTTCCTGCGTATACTCATCCCCTGAGCTGAGCTTGACGAGCTTGATGGGCATCCTCCGCTTCGCCTCTTGTCCTTCGTGTAACATCGTCTGGATCTTCTCCGTGGCAAATTTACCAATCCGCGTTTGCCTCACGGATAGGCCGCGGTTGTCTTTTTCGGCATCATGTGCACTGATCCAAGCTTGAGCGTACAAGCTGCGCGCAATCTGCAAGCCTCCGGGAGAGCCAGCGGATATGTTACCACCCAGATACCATGGGTTCTCGACGCGATCGAAAGAGTGGATGAGCGTAGTCAGAGGCAGTGCAGCCTCAGCAACCAGGTGAGATGAAGCGTATGGCTGGATGATGTCGTAAGGTACGCCATGAGGGGAATACAAGACTGACAATGTTTTCTCACGATCGTTGTAGGGTGCGGGCACGATTGTGCATGGCGAAGAGGCTACGGTGCGAAAGGATCGCGGCGATGCTGGCGGACTGAGAGGAAGGTCGGGCAGGTCCAAGTACTGCCCCGGGCTGGCTGATAGTACACTACAGGGCGGGCGGTAGGTGATTCCAATCGCATGATGCAGACCAGAGACGTCTCTTTTCGCCGGCAGCCAAGTTACTGTGACCTCTCCGCAAGAGCCTCGGGGAGACATGGGCGGCAGAACCAGGCGATAGATGGACTGCTTGTCGCCCTGATCAAACTTTGGCAGCGCTTGGACTAGCTCTGGTCTGAAGTGTTTCCACGAGCGGATCTTCTTCGCTGCCGTGGGGATTGCGAGGATTGTGGACTGGCATTCCGGAGCGAGCTGCCGCAAGGTTTCCTCGTGGCAATGGTCGGGTTTGTCCTGTGAGATGAGTATGATGTCGGGCTCTTGGTCGAGTTCTGCCAGGGACGAGATGTGGGGCCTCGTCTTCTGCTCGGAAATGGAGAAGAAGCTGCTGAGGATGGTCGCTGGGCCGGTCAGCCACGGATCGATGAGTACTGTGAAGGAGCCTGGGAATAGGGCTGGCGACGCGAGCGGGGCGACTGGGGGGGAGAAGGAGAGCAGGAAGGTGGTGTCGCCGTTGAGCGACTTCACGGTCAGAGACATGATGATGGCCCGCAGGCACGCATCGAGGGAACCACGTACAATGTACAGAGGCAGCTAGCTGTCCTTGATGATGGAAGCTGGGCGTGGGAGTCCTAGCGGGGCGCCACGGGTGCTGGCAGGTAGTTTTACGCGGGTGCTCAGACCCAACCGCTTGCCTGGGGTGAATGGAAGCGACGATGGGCGTGGAGAAATTATTTGCAACCAGCATTCCCTGACCACTCCCACCACTTCGTCGTCATCGCCATCCCGGGCCAGCATCGCTGCCAGCGGAGCTAGCACCAGCGACAGCACCAGCGACAGCAGCAGCTCCGTCTCTTATTATGTGCGTCTTGTCCTGGCATCGCTCCTCGGACGCGTGCTCTTCGATGGGAGGCCGCAGAGGGGACGGGCTTGCCAATCACGGCCTGCAACAGCCTTGACAAATCACGAGACGTTCGGCGATCGAAACATGATCGGACGACTTGGGTCGACCAGCGCGCCCAGGTCGTCGCATGTCACCTTTTTTTTCCTTTCTGACTGGGGGATGCAGGCGGAGGGCAGGCGTAGGCCGCGCAGTGTCGCCGTTGGGGGGGGGGGACACTGAAACACAGCTTTTCATTCACTCGCCCAGGAGCAGCGGCTTTTTGGCGGCCCAGCAACCGACGACGGACGATGGCAGAGCAAAGCTAGCTGCGAAGCGACGGCAATTTGCAGCAGCCCGGCGGCAGTAGGCAGGCCGGCCGCGGATTGGGCAGGCTGCCGGGCCCTTCTTTGGTGGCCGAGGGCAAGCAAATGGCAGAGCTCCCCGGTCAGCCTGTCAGAGCTCCTCTATTGTTGCCAGCTTGCTTGCTTGCTTGCTTGCTCGCTGCCAGCTCGCTCCTCAGCGACCGGGCTGGAGCGCCAGTGGTCATGGCAGCCGGCGGGGAGAGCTCAGCTACTCCTGCTGAGCTTCGGGGTGCACACAGCTGCGCAGCGGGAAAAAAGGCACAAGGGCCTGGGGTCAGCAGCGGCACCTGGAGCTTAGCTGATTGCATGTCGCCCACATACACACTCACACACACGGACACTTCACATTCACTGCGCACACTGCGCGCTGCTGGAGTTTCAAGCCGGCCGCTGCCCAGATAGGATTCGGGCGGACTCGAGCTGGGCTCCCTCCCCCACTTCACCTCTTTCAAGCCCCTCATTATCCGCCGCAAAAGCCAAAGCTTGCTTTGTGCCCGCCAGCCCACCCGCACGCAGACATTCACAACAGCAGCAGCTACGCACAGCAGCTACAGCTCCGCTACAGCTCTGGCCCGCGCCGTCAGAGCTCCCGACAGCTGCTGCAAAGCTCCCCGTCCGCCATTGACGGCCGTCTGCCCTCGTCGCCGCCCTCCTGCCGCGCACTCGGCTCTGCCCGAGGGTAGATGCTGGCTGCCATGCCGCCGCGAGCCTCGCTCACGGGGTCCTTCTCCGTGTCGGACGAGAACAATGTCGTCGTCTGCCCGCTGCGCAACCACGACGGCTCTGCCTGTCGCAAGCGCTGCACCGGTGTGAGTGCCCTCGACCCTCTCCTTCCCCCCGCCGCTCCCACGTCATGCCCCTCGCCCGCACTGAGCTCGCAGGACCGCAAATAACACAAAGTGTGTGCGTACAGGAAAAGCGCTACCGCTCCATGCAAGAGCACATCCGCCGCGCCCACCCCGAGCACTACATCTCGAAGCTCCCTGCCACCGAGGAGAGCTTCACGCTGATGGTCAGCACGCCGCCGCAGCCGATACAACAACCACCTCAGCAGCCCCCCACTTCAACAGGCCCAGGTTGGTGCCCAGGTCTCTCCAGCGCAGCGGGGACTGACACAATGGCAAGGCTACGACGTTGGCGAACACAATGCCTTCTTTCATGAGCAGTACGGCTCCATGACGCCTAGGACCTCGGACGAGCTGCGCCGGCCCTCGCTGCTGCCCGCTGCCACGGCGGCTGCTGCGCTGGCCTCGTTGCACAACCATCGTTCCGACTACGCGGTCGACTGGGACTCGGATCCGGTGAGCCGCTTCGTTCCAGCTTGGGCGCCTCGTCCCATGTGCTAACGCAATTGCCGTGGTAGGATGCGACGTCAGACCTGGACGCAAAGCCCAGCTACCGACCCCGCGCTCGCTTTGCACCCACCACCTTGGAACATCAGTTCACCGTTACAGAGGAACCATACTACACCGCTACCTCGCTGCAGCGCGAATTGCTGCCCTCGTCGCTCGCTCATTCGCCGCCCGGGCGCTCCTCTACCCTGCCGCCGGCCCCCCGTTCCATAAAGCCCAACAGACCTCGCAAGTCGTCCGTGGGACAGAATGCCCGCAAGCCCAAGCACGAGCGGCAAAAGTCCAAGGATCATGCGCGAAGGATGAGTTACGATCGGAAAGCGTTTTCGGCGGAGCCACAAGCTGCTGCTGCGCTGTTCGGTAAACGATGGGAAGATCTCATCGATGCCGCCGCTTCAGCAACAGAGGAGGATAGCAGAGAGCTTACACCGGTAATGACCATGATGTCCATGTGGGTGCCCTGCGCTAAGACAGATTTCAGGTACCCGGATCTCCCCACCAATCCCCGCACATGCCCAACCGGACGTCGTTGCCGCCTTTTATGGCGACCCAGTTCACGTCGTACGCGGCATCACCGTTGCAGAACGCGTTAACGCCGCCACCGCCAGAGCTCACCGAACTGCAGCCATTTCCTTCTGTGGAGTCGTCGATCGAATCAGGAGTATCCGGCGCCCACTTCCACATTCCATCGCAGGGCCTCTCGGACTCTTCACCGTCGTACTTGCATCCTGTGCAGATCTACTGTGCCGCGTGTCGCAAACTATCCGTGCTAAAGGAGAGCTATGCGTGCTCCGAATGCATATGCGGCCTCTGCCAAGACTGTGTCGACGTCTTGGTCAGCGAGCATTCGAGAGGCCGCACGGCGCGATGTCCCCAATGTGGTGCCATCGGTGGCAAGTTCAAGCCATTTCAGCTGGACATAAGATGAGTGTTTTTACATACCCAAGCACATTCCTTTTCCTTTTCCTTACGAGCATTAACGACATTCCCTCTCTTCTTTGATAGCTTCAGTTCTAGTTGGGTAGAGCATTGTGACTACAGGACAGCGGCGTTTATTGGCGATGACTCTATTGCATAGACCACATCATGGTTTCTTGGCGGGCGTTTTTTGGGCTCAAAACTATGCATGAGAATCATAGTGGGTGGAGGCATCCGTGGTACGAAGCCACGAAGTTCAGCACGCATTACGTAGTCTACGGTGAATGCATGTTTTTTTTTTTGGACGCGAGGATGCTGCGGCATCTTCGGCGCGATTTCCCAAACACACAGCGGCATCTTTATGTAGTCCTTAGCACCGATGGATTGACACGATGATGCTTATCAGGGACGGTGCGGCTCTACGCCGGAGCACCCGAACCGTGGTACAGGACCCGCGCCGTTGGTCTCGGGACGGGAAACACTTCGAAGAAAAGGAAGGTTCAACGAGGACGTGGATGGCGCTTCTATTTCGGGCTCTTGGGCCGTTGTTGTTCAAGTGCCGATGTCTTTGGAGTTTGGGTGGGCTTTATCGTAGTACCTGCTTTGAGGTGGTGGCGGCTGTCTGCACGACTGACCTCCATCTCTCCATGGCCATATTCCGGCTTTGGCCAAAAGGACATGTCTCGAGCCACGACGAGCCGGGCATCAAGTGACGCCCCTGGAAAAGGCGGTATGACCGGCGGTGAAAGCAGCACTGCCCGCTACCGTGTCGTAGACCCTTGTGAATCAATAGAGTCTCGCGTGGGCCCCAACGCCAGACCCTCCCTCCCGACTCACCCCGCTAGTTGCCTGCCAAACCCCCTCTGAGCGGGTCGATTGCACGCTCGCTACCCGCCGGCGCGGCTTGGCGGCATGCGTCTGGCCGATGTCATGCATGGGCGGCGTCAGGGCGTGCTTTTTTCGCACGCGCAGGGCACATGGCGCAAAGGGTTTTTGTGGGGAGCAAGTCTGGAACGCTTAACGTGGGTGGTGTGCTTTGATGATTTGTGGGTTGGGCTTTGTTTGCGAGCGTGGTGAGTGGTGGGAAAGGAAAAGGGTCTCGTCACGACCGGAGTTGCGGGCTTCGGGGTTGCGCTCGACGGGCATTATTAAGAAAGGTGGTGGTGGTGGTGGTGGTGGCCTATTTCTGGTCGTGACTCTGCGCGCTGCTCTCTTACTTGCTTGCACTTTCGCTATTTTTTTCTTCTTCCTTTTCCCTACTTACATGTAGGATTTGTAGTAATCATCTGCTACCACGACATTTTTGTTTCCATCTCTACATCTCATCTACGTGCATCATATATATCGAAACGGAACGTGTTCAGGATGCCGCTCCTTCGCACGCTGACGATGAAGATCAAGACGAAGCTTACGCCGCCGGCGTCGCCTACTTCCGCCTCGCCGACGAGCTTCGAGGTCGTGGGGAGGGAGAAGGATGACAAGAGGCCGGAGCCCCAGAGGGTTAGGACGGGGAGCAGTGTGGAAAGCTTTGCGTGTGTGGATGCACGTGGGCTGGATGCCAAGGTCATGGTGGAGGCGCTGGAGAAGCTCAAGTTGGAGAGGGGAGAAAGAAGGAGAAGCAAGTTCAGGGAGGAATTCTGATGGCATGGTGTGGCATGGATATATTTTACTCATGGTAAGTTACACTGGTGCTTACGGACGGGGTATGGTGCTGACGAGTGCAGAACCGCACCTGAGAATATTCCAGCTACGACTCCGCCTGTGCAGACTCCTCAGTCTGTACTGGTGTTGCGCTCTTCGGGGGCCCCTTGGGCGGTCCTCCAATCTTCGGCGGTGGCGGCACACTGCCGCCCCGCTTGGGCACAAAGTCCTCGGCTGCGCTCTTTTGCTCCCCTTCCTTGAAGTAGTCGTCCAGTCCGCCCCCTCCGCTTGGACTCACATGTGCGTGGTGCGCTTTTTGCTTGCCCCTCTTCGGCGGCGCGCCACCCTGGGGAGGTGGAGATTTTGATGGTAACGCCATGTTCGCCGGGACGAAAAGCTCTGCTGGGGCACCGACAGGCGGTGGAGGAAGATTCGAAGAGGAAGATACTGGCCGCTTTTCGTCGAAAGAGGCGCTATCGGTAGAGAAGAGCGTCTCGCCCGGCGCTTGAGGGGGCTCCTCCAACTCAGCGGGAACACGATGGAGGGCCCCAAAGCCTAGCACGCACCCCAGCGCGCCTTCGCCGCCCCAACCGCGGGATGGAGTGATGGTCACGGGACGGGTGACATTGTACTCGTGGTTGTAGACGAAGAGACGCAGGGGCCTGTTGATGTAGTCTTCTATGAGCTCACCTAATCCGGACTCGCCACGGACCAGGCCTTCGGGACTGCCGATAACGTAGTCGCCGTAGGGAAGCAGGCCTGCTAGGTCTGCGGGAGAGTCGGGAGCCACATCGAGGATGTGCCAGACATCTTCTGTGACGGAGAGTGGCGTCCACTGAAGGGAGATGCCGAGGTTGGGGTTCTCAGCAGGGACGGGAATGTAGATTTCTCTAATTTTCTGGCCCTGTGAGGTGGTCGTCAGCTCGATCGATCTCGCTATTGAATGTTGAAAGGTAATGACTTTTCGAGAAATGTTCCGATCAGGAAAGCAATGCGTGAAGATTCTTGAAAACGTGACTCGATGGAAATATGGCGTAATAGTGATCATATATATAGCGGCGGACAGGACATCGTGAAGGTATAGAGTTTGCATCTTACCTTCGCGCTGAAGACACCTAAGCTAATCGGCGAGCCAGCACAGTTGCGCACCTCCATCGCGAATAAATTCGGATCTGGACTATCCTATCTCCCCTGTTAGCGCTTCCTTTTCAAATCTTTGAGCTGTTCCCTTATAGCTCTTTACATACAATCGTCCGCCCATTAATTCCAATGATGAAGTCAAACCACGGATCCAGGGGCACATCCGGATTCGTGTTCCTCAGTACTTGGAAACCGAACGCGCCTTGCGTGGCCGACTGTTGCGCCTCCGGAGCGGCATCGAGCCGAGAAATGAAGCGATTCAGGGCGCCGAACATGGTCGTCATGATGTGTAGTGGCGCGGTGTCGTGATGTGTATCGAAGTGTGAAGCCAGGTGTTGTGGCTTGAGGTTTTGGCTTTGAGGCGAAGTGGCCATAGCTTCTGCTGATCGATGCAGCGTTCTGGCCTAACGTACAGGGGAGCTGTGGACGTATACAAGATGTGGCTTCGAATAGGATTAGTAGAAGAGCTGAAGTTGAGGTGCGGTGACATCGATATCAAACACTTATTATATGACTATCACTGAACACATTCCACGTTTATGTCTGGATTCACCAGGCAGTCACAGCTAGCGCGCTATATCGGATTAGGTTAGCGTCTTTTCGTGACGCAGAATCTCACGTGCTCGACACTAACAGATAGAGTTATATCTGCACCTCTCCCTGGGGTCAACATCTTGTAAATGACACGAAATAGAATAGAGTCAATCTCATAGGCTTTCAAACCAGCTGTGATAATGGAGAAACCGGATGAGAAGGGAATCCACCAGTGGCTTGATGTCGACCAGTTTCCAGAACATCTCAAGAAGTACGAAAGCTATCAGGTACCAAAAGCATGCTGATAAATCTTAGATACTGGTTTCAACGCTTCAAGATATGGCAGAAATATCATGAGGGCGTCTGGATGACAGAAGACGCTTGGTTTGGTGTGACGCCTGAACCCATCGCCAAGTACATCAATAATTCTCATACAACAATAATCACTCGAGGGCTAACATTGTGCAGCAAGATCGCCACGCATATATCCGAATCTGCACCAAAAGAAAAGACTATTATTATTGATGCTTTTGCAGGCGTAGGTGGAAACGCCATCGCCTTTGCACGTTCGGGGCGCTGGGAGCAGGTTTTTGCTATAGAGAAGGATCCCAAGACAATGAAATGTGCAAAGCACAATGCGGCGATCTACGGAGTTGAAAAGAAGATAGTCTTCCAATCAGGGGACTGTTTCGACATCATAAAGAGATTCAACGGCAATGATAAAGTTGTCATATTCGGCAGCCCCCCTTGGGGAGGTAGAGTACCCTGACGTTCCTTTGCTATAACTATCACTTACCAAATCAGGGACCGAGTACAACGCAGACGATGTCTTCGACCTTTCTACAATGCAACCTTACAACCTGCGTGAGTTGTATACGAGCTTTTCGAAGCTCAGCAAATATATCGTGCTTTATCTTCCACGGACATCGGATCTGAACCAAATCGCGCGGTACGCAGTGGATGGCAAGAAGGTTGAGGTTGCCCACTATTGCATACTAGGTGCGAGCAAGGTAAGTGATCCATCACTCCAGTCGCACTCGTAGCGCTTATATATATCTCCCAGGCACTTTGTGTTTACTTTGGTGACTTCAACTTCGAAGAGGAGCAGGGGGGCGATGCGTCTGCTTCGTAAGTAGGACCGTCGGTGTGCGAGACGCGTATAAGCACTTTGGAGCACATCATTTTCATTTGCGTATAGGATATGCTATGTATTCCTACGCTCTTTGTTTGGAATTCAAGTAAGCAGTAGTAAGAAGATCAATAGCAGCGGAGGAATAGGGATAGTCGATATGCAACCACTCTTATAGCAGTATAATTATGGTATATTGGTATGACTGACATTGATCTTCACGTCCATGCAGTGTAATGCATAATCCAGTCACAGGCGGCCATCTTTGTCTATCACCTATGAGATAGGATAACGTGCTGCCTATGGGGATGTGCCATTGTGATTGGCCGAGAACTAGCACGTGACATTGACCGCGTCCTTGACAGCTTGGCGGGCGCCATCACCTTTACACGATAACCGTGCCTACGGGCAACACCACCATAGCGACCGCCGACGACGCGAACAGTATTATATCTTATCTTCGGACACCTACCTCGGCATTTGGTCCGATCTCAGATATTACACGGTCCCTGGGGCGCTCGCGCTGGCGTGGTTACTGAGGGAGCGTTTGCGCCCAGCGTGACGACCCGTTGTCGACGACGCTGGACCTTCACCATCGCCTAAAAGACCCCACTCATATCCTGCCCCTCAACCTGCCCCTCGACGTATACATTCAAAACTCAACCTCGATCGCTCCCGCTCGTCGCCGTGTCCCACAATGGATCTCAACAACCCCGCTGGCGATACCGCCGCCGACGACGTCGAGATTAGCAAACTACTTTCAAACTCGAATGCCAACGCTAACGACTATCTCGCCGACCTCGAGAACAGGGAACTTGATGTTGGAGAGAAAGCGGATGATGCTGTCGACTATGGCGACATATCCGACGATGACCTACCGGACGAGGAAGTAACGCAGGAGGATTCTCACCAGCTGAGTGGCACCACCATGCAAGACTCTGGAGACGAATTTCATGGGGAAGACGCCGACATAGACGCCTTGTTTGCTGATGGGGATGAGGACGCACCGATGGAGGATCACTCGCAAGATGGCGGAGCGCAGCCAGCTGGTGCCGTTACGCAGGGGTCGGGGGGTGCGACAGACGACAACGGACAATCCAGCCAGCCTCTATTCCAAGCCATCAATTATGGTAGCGGAAACGACGCGGAAGAGGATCCGGACGTGCTCGAGCAGATGAGGCTGTTCGCGGAAGCTGCTCGCCCGCGCGACGAGCGCGTGCCAGTTGCGCCGACAACGACTAAGCAGCTGTTCGACCAGCTCTGGCCCGATTTCGAAACCGGGAAGCCGCTCCGCTTTTCCAGTCTGATCCCACGGAAGCGCGCCTACTTCGTTCCCCGTGCTCCAAATAAGCAACCCAAGCCGCTAGCTTTCGGCACAAAGGTCAACTTAGACATTGCGTCAGATCAAGAAAAGAGCTTTCGCCTGCCATCAACTGCTACCCCTACCAAGCTCGCTCGCGTAGACGAGGAGGAGGATGGCGGCCTCATCTACATCCAGCAGAGCGTAGAAAAGGCAGGCGAGAGCAGTGACGAACTGGAACTAGATGACTGGGAAGCTTCCAATGACCATGAAAACATCGGAAACGTATCCTGGGGTGACCTCGAAATCGCTTGCGAAGATTGGGACATCGACGCTGATAGCATTACTACCTTATCAGATGTTGACGAGGCCAAAACACCTCCACTCGGGAGTATGATCGAAAGCGCACCTAAAAAGCGTCGACTAGGCGAGCGCGAGAGCCTCGTCACATTCTCAGTCTACGACCACCAGAGTCTCCCAAGCTGGGACGATCCCGAGCTTGCTACTGCTAAGCTAGCGAAGAAAATTATGCTGGACATGAACGATCCTCACCTGCTCCTCGATGTACAGCAACCAAATGCGGAGCTTCAGAAACCTCGTACTACAGGTCTTGGTGTGAAGCGCGATAATCGCGGTAGTGTCGCTAATCCAATGCATAAGCGCTTCAACATTTCAAACGATGAGCATTACGACGCGCTCAAAGAGAGCAGCCAACAAAAGGTCCGTGGCACTATTGGCCATTCCGCCATCGAACACAGTCTACCTGCATTGAAGTTGCAATATCCTTTCTACAAAGTCAACCTATCCGACCGCGAGCTACGATCATTCCATCGTCCTACTATCACCTTCAAGCCAGGCGAGCGTGCCATCATCTCCGCACTCAAATCCACAAAAAGGAAGACTAAGCGGCATCTCAAGCCCGCCGAAGCATTCGCTACTGCGGATGATCTCAATGTAGGTGACAACTCGGATCTTCTTCTTGCAGAGTATTCCGAGGAATACCCTACTACGCTTTCAAACTTTGGAATGGGCGTCAAGATCCTCAACTACTACCGTCGTAAAGATGCGGAGGACAATCATCGGCCCAAGCCTCCGATTGGGGAAACTTCAGTCCTTTTACCACAAGACAAGAGTCCTTTCTCCATATTTGGTCCCATAGAGCCTGGCGAGGAATGGCTGACGCTACACAATTCAATGTACCGTGCACCAGTCTTTCAACACCATGCAGAGAAGACCGATTTTCTCGTCAGCAGGAGCCACACTGGAGTTCACGGATCTAGGTACTACATGAGAAATATTGAGAATCTTGTCGTTGTTGGCCAAGAGTTCCCATCGGTGGAAGTACCCGGAACCCACGCACGTAAGGTGACAGAAGCCTCAAAGAAGCGTCTTAAGATGCTTGCATTCCGCATGTATCGAAGGGGCCAACAAAATTCGCAGAGACAACCTTGGGTCAGCAACGAGATGATCAAGCACCATCTTCCAGGTACAGAGATCGCGCAAAATCGGTCTCGAATGAGGGAGATCATGAAGTATGACAAAAACGTGGGTACTTGGGAGCCAATGCCTGGGGAGACCATTCCTGATGAACCAACTCTCCGAACATGGATTAAACCGGAGGATATATGTCTGATCGACTCAATGCATGCTGGTGACAAGCAGCTCTCGGATGCCGGCATTAGGACTAACGAAATACAAGACGATGAAGAGGGCGACGGCAACGAAGCTTTGGAGCTGAAGCTAGCCCCGTGGCATACTACAAAGAATTTCCTCAACGCTTGCACGGGGAAAGCGATGTTGACACTACACGGAGAGGGTGATCCTACTGGTCGCAACGAAGGGTTTAGTTTCATAAAGACCTCCATGAAAGGCGGCTTCAAAGATATTGGAGAGAGTACGGCAGACAAAATCGATGCCAGGAACAAAAAGGACAACGGTGGTCATAGCTACAACGTTCAGAAACAGCAGCAACAGTACGAAGACGCGATCAAGCGAATCTGGACTAAGCAGAAGGAAAGCCTCTCATCTACAACGGTTGCATCAGACGAAGACATAGATGTTGATGCGATGTCACACTCTAACACAGTTCGTGGACGCTCTGAGGCCCCTACCCCGGCCTTTTTACGAGGCGAGGATGAAACTATGAGTCAGTTCAGCCGAAACAGCGCCAACGAGTCTCGTGGCAAGAAGCTCCGCATTACGCGCCAGTTCAGGAATCGCCATGGGGAAATGGAGGAGAAAGTAGAGACCGTCACCGATCCTGAGGTCATCAAGTTGTACCTCAAGCGCAAAAAGCAGCAGCGCCTTTTGAACATGAACATCGATGAGATCAAACCGACCGGTAATGCCGAGTTTGATCATCAGCAGATGTTGAAGTTGAAGGCAGAAGCAGCACGTCTTCAGCGTAACATTGAACGTCGCGAGGGTCGCGAGAAGGCTAAAGGCACCTCTCAGTCAGACGGAAAGAGTGGTTCTACGCCAAGGAAGTGTGCCAACTGCGGTGAGGTTGGCCACATCAAGACAAACAAAAAGTGCGGAAAATCATTTTCTTTCGCCCCCTCTGCCCTTTTCTAATCAGGTCGACTTTTCCCATGTTCCACCCTCCTGTGTTGAACGCATGCGCTGACAAGATTCCAACAGGCTTTGCCCTCTGCTCAACGGCTCGAAAAAGCAAAGTGACACGTTCAGGGATGCTGGTGCTGCGAGTCCTGTCACTGTAGCTGGAACTCCTGTTCCCTCGACCCCAGCACCTCTCCTTCCAGGCGCTGGCTCTCCCTTCTGATCGGACGACAATTTTTCGTTTGCCCCGCGTTTTACTTCATGTTATACCATCATGAAATTGATTATAGGACTCGACATAGGAGGATGTTATGGTTTACCTAAAGACGGTTTAACATTGCATAGCAACGGTGTTTTTGGTAAGATCGCCCTAGGTCTGGGTCGTCCTGGAGGGTGTGCTCATTGGGCGGCGTTCTACTGTTCTTTGGTAATCAAACTACTCAGAAAAACCCATGTGGGTTCACTGCGCGTTATTGGGATTATTGCATGGTGCATAGGCACTCCAGCAGCTGCATAGCTGTTATTATTTAATTCAAACGCTTTTAGGGCAGATAATAATGGTTCTATTTGTAAGGAACATGTGTCTAGTGCCATGCCGTACTACAGTGAACCCTCTATGGGTGGCCTCACGTTGGAGTCGAGGTAGGTAGTGTGTTCGGTAGCCGGCGGATGGAGCAGTGTGTACCAGATTGTCGATCAGGTAACAGGTGGGCAGAGGGCAGGCACAGGGACGCTAGGTTATCTGTGAGGTGGCATGATGAAGAATTACGGCAGCGAAATAAATTTCAAGAAAAAGTCTAGAGAGCCTGCGCGCGTGACACGGTTTCATCGCTCAGCTGACACGCGGAAGACTTGTGAAGAGGCGACATTCTTGTACAGCAATTAGCAATGAACCATAGCGAGGAACAGTATATGGTAGAAAGGAGACTAGGCTTCTAGAACTACACAGCAGCACGCGACCAAGCGCTGTTGAGGCACAGTCGAAAACACGCGTTGTGAAAGTATGACGCGGGGGACATTCCAAATGCGCAGGACCAAAACAAAGGTTGACGGAGACTTCAACAGGCAACAGTGACTATGAGTCAAAGCAGCATACGAACAGACACGTAGGAAATGTAGAAGGATGGAGACTTCGGCTTCAGGCAACTGTTGAGTGAGGCTGTGGATCCAATGGCAGCATTTGGATAGAGGAGCTGCAAGGGCAAGGGACGAAGTGGGCGTGGGAGTGGGAGACGGCGATCGAAAAGCGCGCACCACATGGAGCAGAGTCCTCAGACCCCAACGCAACGCCCAGTACAAGCGCATCGCAAATCTAGCCAGCGGATCCAACGCCCAGTCTTCGCATCTTTGGATCATAGTCAAGGCTTGAAACGAATTTAATCCTTCCTAATGCGGAATGGGCTGCTGATCTGGAGGTGCACCTGCTGCTAAGCGACCTATATAAGGGTCGCAACTCCCCGCTTCGCGCTGCTCGCGCTGCTATCCCACACCTTCCGAGCTTCCCCCCAACCCATCACAGAACCGAACAACCCAGTTCGCCCCTCGTTGCAACCGTCTTGAAATCGTCTAGAAGAACGTACTACTATCATCAACAATGCCTCCCAAGAAGTCCACTACCGCTTCTACCAAGAAGGCCACTGCCGCCGCTCCGATACATGGTCCTTATATCGGTACGTCGCGCGTCGCCGCGCAGCACCACGCTGTCGCGCACACTGCGCCATTGCGCCATTGTTTTCGCCGGCTTTAACTGACTCATCATCGCAGACATGGTCAAGGACGCTATCATCAACGTGAGTCTACCTTCTCGGGCGCATTGCGTTCCCCGCACCTATCTTGCGACGGCCCGATGCGCCATCTTGTCGCAGACCACAACAAACGCCTCGCGCACACTACAAGTTTAAGAATACGTTCACTGACGCGTTATATGCATATAGCTTAAGGAGCGAAATGGTTCCAGGTCAGTCGCCCCGCATCCCAAGGCTCACCGTGCCACCGGCGCCAAGCAATGCTTCCATCTCGAGTCTCTTGAGAACAACGCGCTGACCAAGACCTTTCTGCAGCCGTCAGGCCATCCAGAAGTACATCAAGGCCAACAACAACCTTGGCAGTCCCACCGATGCCATGTTCAAGAGTCGCGTTAATGGGGCCATCCGAAAAGGTCTCGACAGCGGTGACTTCAGCTTCCCCAAGGGTAGGTCCCATGTTCTTCGAGCGTCCGCGTCACTGTTGATTCGACGCCTCTCGCCACGAACACGCCGAACACGTTGGCTACCTTACCATGAACCTTGCTGACATTGTGTTCAGGCCAGAAGTCTGGTAGTATAAAGCTCGCGAAAAAGGATGCTAAAGAGGCCAAGCCCGCCGCCGCAAAGAAGGAGAAGGCTGAACCTAAGACCGAGAAGAAGGCCGCTCCCAAGGCGAAGAAGGCTACTACCACTGTGAGTCTGAACTGCATCGCTGCAATTCCAGAAGACTAACTGTCGCAACAGAAGGCGAAGGCCACCACCACCAAGAAGGCTCCTACGACCAAGAAGACCACCACCAAGGCCGCCCCCAAGGCTGCTCCCAAAAAAACTGCCGCTGCTAAGCCCAAGGCCAACGCGAGCAAACCTCGCAAGGCCGCCGCCGCCGCCGCGCCTACCGTTCCCAAGGAGGACTTCAGTGTCCTGAGCAAGACGAAGTCCGGTCGCGTTACCAAGACCAAGGCTGCCGTCACCCCCAAGAAGGCTCCTGCAAAGAAGGCAGCGCCCAAGAAGGCCGCCGCCACAAAGAAGAGCACACCAAAGCGAGCAACGCCAAAGAAGGCTGAGGCATGAACAGGTTCATGCTGAACCCGCGTCTCTTTTCCGTTGATTTATTCTAACTCGCTTTGGCTTGTTTAGGCTCCTATTACTTCGTCACCACCTTCGGTCGATCAAACCAAGTCCTGAAGTTCTAGGTCGTAAGCCATGTTCGTGATATCCCTTTTCTTCTCTCGGCAATGGTGGAACGGTATCTGGTGGACTGGTGTGCGGGATAGGATTTGGATGTTATATGGGCTGTCTCTGGGATTATGCGTGTAGGTCTTGCTGGCTCGGCGTTTACGGGGGCGTTATGTGTACATTGGCTTGGGTCAAGCGTATGCTGTTATTTTTCCATGTGGACGCGTCTTGAAAAGGACATGAGCAATGAATATCAAAATTTTAATTCAAAATGACTGCAGCTGCAAGTGCCTCGATTGTGAAGTATACTCGGGCTACTTGGCGTGTGTCATGTAGAATAGTTGAAGCATGACGCGTTTTGAGACGCGTTGTTGTGGTGGAGGTGCACGGTCTATCACGGGTCTGCACGTGTCGATAGCGATAAGACACCAGCATCTCGCTTGGGATACCGCTGGTGTCGCTTCGGATGCCGGATGATGTAGGTTCCCTTAAAAGGGGTGTTGTAGATGCACATCAAATGATCTTCAGGTGACGTATCGCATCACATCGCTGTCAGGGTCGGTGAAGATCATAGTGGAAGAAAGATTGGTATTATGACCGGTAACGTCATACTTGTCCAACTCTTGCCGTCTGTCGTGCGGTATGGGCTTGCATGGTGGAAATCAACTGATGGATTCATCATGTGGGAATTTAGGTCGGGCTGCGGAGTAGTGAGGGTCCCGTGCAGCTGCGTAAACTTCGTGATACAAGAACACATACACATAGAGTGTACGGAATCAGCAGTCTATGATTCACATCATGTATGTTCATGACGCATCCCTGGAGTAACACACGGTAGGAATACTTATTAGGGGTTATTAGGACGAGCTATTCCGTACATGAAAGCCAAATTGACCAAGTTCTCTGAGTGTGCATTTGGATACGCGGGCTCATATCTTCACGTGTTGTAGTCAGCATCCCGGAAATTCAATGCCGCCAAGGGGCGCCGTGGTGAATCACAAGAAGATCAACGCGCTGAGCTGATACTGCTGTTTCGTCCGTACGGCATAGGCCTGACCGACTCAGCGGTTTCAAAGTAACACTACGCTTCGCAGCATATCACCCTTTGCAGAAAGGAGACGGTAGATGTGCATGGGTAAGAAAACACACACGTGTTGCTATTTCTGCCCGCCCCGACGAATACGAGCGTATTCGGAGAAAACGGCGGCCGGAATTCCAGAATTGCGGCGTGTGCAGGGCTGCGCCAGCTGCGGCCCGCCAACCCAACAAGGGCGCTATCTTGTGCTTTTGCAGGGAGGAGCGCGGGTGTCGGCACGGGAGAGAGATTGTGTCGAAAGGGGCGCGGATGGTGGGAGGCCTTTGGTTTGACGGGACCTTGTGGACAGTGGGCGGAAGTGCGAAGGCGATGCTGGGGAGAGAGGCCCATTCAATAACGCCATTCCCGCAGCGTGGAGAGTTGGAGTGTGGCTGTGAGGCTGAGCTGGGAACCCTGCGAGCTGGAACACACGTTATTTGCAGGCTTCTAACCTGAACGGGCGCACTGCTCAGCCCAATTTCTTGACGCTGTCCCCCAGCGTTCCCCTGAAGCGGACGAGAAGTGCGAACCACGGTGAAGCATTCACAGCGCTGACAGCTTCCGCAGCCCACGTCTGGCAGCACGCAGCCTCTACCGTTGTACGTGAGTCGCTCCGCAGCATTGCGCGGCCGTTGCAGTGTGTTTGTAGGCGTGTTCTTTGGCCTTGCGTGAAGTCTAATCTCGTCCCGTTTGCCGGCGCGGCTGGCACTTGGACCTTGGCAGAGGCCACGGACCCATGCGAAGCTGACCAGACCTTGCTTCTGCTTTGTCTCTGACAAACTCCAGCAACTCTCCCAAACGAGCACTCCCTCTCCGCACTCGCACCCCATTCTTGCACCCGAACCATTGCGACAGGCATCATTTCTGCCTGCTGCTGCTGCTGCTGCCGCCCGCCCAACGCCCTCGACCGCTCCCCAACGCCCAACCGAGGCGCCCAATCCGCGGGACGACGCCATAGCAACCGCCTCTCACGACACAGCACACCCGCTACGCCCACGACCCGACCGCTGGCTGCCCACCGCAATTTGCACGAGTGGAGCGTCCGCGTATGATTGCGACCGTCGTCGCTCCTCGGATGATGCCCTCATTGGCGACCGATAACAGCGACACCACGACCTACGGCCACACCATCTCGACCTTCACACTGCCTACGCGCACCTCAGCCGACAAGGCGAAGTTTGGGGGGGAATATGCAGAAAAGGCGCCCCATGGCGACGTCCCGATGATGAACGGCAAGCCCACGAACGGGCCGGTCATGCAATCGATACCGAACGGCCGGCCGGTGCAGTCTTCCGGGACTGAGAAACGGGCATCGCAGACGGATGGCAGTATGGGCGCGCAGCGAGGACGAAGTGCGGGCAATCAGAGTCCCTTGAACTCGTCAGAGCCCCGGGGCAACTCCGGTGAGCTTAGCGGCAGAGACGACGGCTACTTCGCATCGGTTTATGGTAGCGAGGTGCAGGATGGTTGCAACACCACACACGTCAAACTGGGCGCTCTGAGCTCGCCGGACGGTGTAAAAGAGGCCCGCAAGGACTTCCTCTCCCAACCCAAGACCAGCACCGACTCGCAGCCGCCCAATCCGCAGAGCAACCTGCAGATCCCAGGTTCGACCTACCGCGTTTCCTCCCCCCCCGCCTTCAACCACAACAGCCCAAGCCCCGCCGAGCAGCCCTATCGTCTACAGCACCGTCACACGCTGGAGGTACCAAGTGTCTCGGCTGCGCGTGCGCGCGGCCTCCAGAACAACACCGATGACGTCGTGACGGCGAGTGGCAGATTCTCTCCCAACACTCCCACCCGCCGGAGAGGATCCATGTCTTTAGCACGGCGGACCACGCGATCCATACACTCCGACATGCATCTTGACGAGGTGCCGCAGGACGAGGATGCTGCGCGGTGGGCCGAACACATCAAGCAAAAGCGGGCCAGCAAGAGGAAGCGGAAAGAGGACGAGGATGACGATCGCGTCGTCGTTGGCACCAAGGTGGACCAGAACCACGTCAATTGGGTAACGGCCTACAACATGCTTACGGGCATCCGCTTCACCGTGTCGCGGACGAATGCAAAGATGGATCGTGAACTTACCGATGCTGATTTCGAGGCCAAACACAAGTTCTCGTTTGACATGTACGTGCCGGAAGATTTCTCATTGTCAAATCTCTTATTATTGTTTGGTCTATCGTGTGGTTTTCCTGACAGTTCACTTGTCATGTTCATCCTGCTAACGTTTGCAGCACTGGGAACGAATTGACCCCATCCGCGAAGTACGACTTTAAGTTCAAGGACTACGCACCCTGGGTCTTTCGTCATCTCCGCTCCATTTTTGGCCTCGATCCCGCTGATTATCTCGTGTCGCTGACGAGCAAATATATCCTTTCCGAATTGGGCTCTCCTGGAAAGAGTGGGAGCTTCTTCTATTTCTCGAGAGATTATAAGTACATCATCAAGACCATCCACCACGCCGAACACAAGTTCCTCCGGAAGATTTTAAAGGACTACTACAACCACGTCCAAGAAAACCCTAATACCCTCCTATCACAGTTTTACGGCCTTCATCGCGTAAAGATACCCTATGGACGCAAGATTCACTTTGTTGTCATGAACAATCTTTTCCCTCCGCATCGAGATATCCACCGCACATTTGATTTGAAAGGGTCGACGATTGGACGAGACTTTCAGGAGGAGGGACTGGAGGCTAACCCTCGCGCAACATTGAAGGATCTCAATTGGTTACGACGGAACCTGCATTTGGAGTTTGGGCCGACGAAGAAGAAGGCTTTTGTTGAGCAGATGCAGAGGGACGTGAAGCTTTTGCAGAAGTTACATATTATGGACTACTCGCTGCTCATTGGTATTCACGACCTGGAGAAGGGCAATGAGGAGAATTTGCGAGACAAGACATTGCAGGTATTCCAGCCAGGTGGGGAGGAGGCGGAGGACCCTCAACCGAGCGTGCTCACACGAACGCCCTCGAAGCTCGAAAGCGCAAGGAAAGCCAAGGAGTTGCGGCAGATGATCAAGACACAGAAGCCAGTGCCCATGGAACAGACAACGAA
This sequence comes from Kalmusia sp. IMI 367209, assembly GCA_027946365.1. Lineage (NCBI taxonomy): Eukaryota > Fungi > Ascomycota > Dothideomycetes > Pleosporales > Didymosphaeriaceae > Kalmusia > Kalmusia sp. IMI 367209. Next base: position 213,642 of record JAPEUQ010000003.1, on the reverse strand, counting down.
CAAGATGCCTGACGAGCTCCAAGGGCAAAAAAAGAACAACTACTTCTACGTTGATGATGGTGGTTTTAGGGCTACGCACGAGGATGATAATGCTGGGGAAGAGATTTACTATCTCGGAATCATCGATTGTCTGACACATGTGAGTACAGACCCATATCTAATGTAGACGACGGTTTCTGACGGGCACAGTATTCACTTATCAAACGCATGGAGCACTTTTTCAAAGGCTTGACGAATGAAGAATCACAGATTTCAGCTATTCCGCCCGAAAGATACGGCGACCGTTTCATCAAGTTCATCAGCGGCGTTACCAAGACGAGAGAAGCCGCCGAACGAGAAAAGGCTGAGGAGTCTGCACACGCTCTCAACGACCCTTTACTCACGGGCGTCAATATCACTCGTAGCGAGCGGGAGTCGACGGAGAAGGTCCTCCACAAGGCTCACGAACAGGCTGAGCTATCGAGACGACACGGCGGATCAGAAGAGGACGTCCCAAAGCGCGAAATGCGCATTGTGCGCAGTCCGTCGGCAGAAAGAGGGGAACTAGGCACCACACTGCCCGTCGTAGAGGAAGCGGTTGAATCGTCAAGCACAGGAGGACGCAGCGCCCGTAGTACAGACGACAATCTCCCATCCACCGCGCCGCCTTTACGAGAGGAAGACAGAGGTCTTCGGCCAAGGTCGAGAGATCAGTCGCATGGCAGGCCGCCGCCTACACCACCCAAAGACTCGGGCACAGCCCCCAGCGAGGAGCGGCCGCCCACCCCGCCTAAAGATGCCGGATACACGAATCGACATTCAGGACCGCCGACGCCCCCTAAGGAGGAGCGTGGGCGAGGGAAGGACAAGGAGTTGCCGCATCTGCCGCCTATGGAGACGGTCGTCCGTGTGAACTAGGAAGACACGTGCCCGGTGCATTGATTAAGTGAGGCGGTCTATTAACACCCCCACTTGGTTGCGTACCCCATCATCCCATCATTCTTTGAACTACTTTTCTTTTCTCCCATCTCGATAAAACCGAATCTCATGGCTGCTTGTCTGTCTGCGGCATTTTCTTATGTCAGTTTGTTGATTGATTGATTGATTGATTGATCTGTATGTCTGTCTGTCTGTCTGAGCGTGCGTCATTTCTGCTGTGGGCTTTTGACGACGACGATATCGATTGTGCGTTGCATGCATGATACCAATGGCTTTTTAGCTCTGCTTTTGCTCTGTGCATTGAAATGAGCGGGCATAGCTAGATGTTTTTATTTTACAAAACCTTCCCTTTTTCTTCTTCTGCCTTTCTTTTGTCCGGTGCGGTGTACCTTTACCTGGCGTAGGACGGCATGGGGGCAAGGCAAGTGCTAAAGGGGGAATGAGATGGATTGTACGCGTCTCTGCGTGGATCAGGAACGGGTCGAGGTGGAGTGGTCAGTAATTCAAATGAGGAAGTGTAAGGGCTTGCTCCGTCCGCTTCAAGTGCTGTTTTGCGATGTGGGGAGGCTGGAGGGGAGGGTTTCGCTTCTTGTAGGATAGTTTTTTGGGGAGACTGGTGAGGTGGGGTGGATTTAGCATAGTAGCGCATTTATAGATAGATGGAATGGATTGGAATGGATCGGAATTGAATTGAACTAAAGTGGACACTTTTCGTTACGTTATAGTACGTGCGTGATACTTGTCTTGGATGCAGGGTCTTTTGATAGATTATACGAAGAGTAGAGCACGGAGAAGAATTGTGCCATGGAAGTAATGTTTCTCTTTTGTAGCACTCTTTTTCATCCAGTATTTCTCTTCTATTCGAAGTAATGTGGAGTTTGAAAATCGATGGTGGCGTCTTGGAAATTGACAAGCGGTCTGGACTGAAGAGACAGAACAATATTTTGATACTCTAATACTCTACCATTAGCTAGTAATACTTATATTACTTGCAATATAGAATGAGTCGAGGAGTTGATTTTCATCGTTGTAGACAAATGATATCGTACATTAAGTTTGTTTTTACCCCCTTTTTTTTTTTAAAGAAGAAGCTAATTGAAATAAGAAAGAGTAATATATATATATATAATATAGCGACATTTTGAGGCGCGTACCGCACGACGGTGACACGTTTCCCATGTCTTTTCCCTAGTAAACATCATTGATGATGCGTCGACTGAGGGAGGATGGGGTCTGTAGACACAACATTCATACTGGAAGATAAGTCTAGATTGGATCAAGGCTAAAAGTGTTGGATTCACGAGTTGTGTGAGGATTTTAGATGTATTTACTGTGGTAGAACTTTGAATTTCTTTTTTAAAGTTGTTGAAATAGTTCAAGTAATTGTGAAAAACCACAAGATAATCACAAACACGTGTGGCTCTCTTGTATCTGAGAGACCGATACTTCATAATCAGCTGTACATTATAGCTACACAGAAAAGCACCTCACCGACCATTTATCAATCATTCGTGCTTCGGTCTCCACTCCTTCGTCAGCGGATCATATTCTAAAAGATATAACTTCGCCCCGCTACCCTCGCCCGCATACTCATGCTCAATAACTAGATTAGGTTCTCCATAGTGTCCCATGAATTCTAACTCTAGCTTGACTGCCGCCCCAACATCTAGCTCTTCACGCAGACTCAGCACAAAAGGCTCGGTCTTCAATGCCCGCCTACTCCCTTCGAGTTTCACCGATTGAATGAACGACACTGGCGTGCCATCGACATCGACGCCAAATACTTTGATCTGGTGGCGATCACTTCTTTGAGACTGCATCTCGATGACGAGTCTCCGACGCAGTATAAATCTTGGAATCTCAATGCCTAGCTTTCCCATAATTCTCGTCATCAAATCATCCGTTCGTGCATGCGCCCTCAAAGTTTTATCGGCAATCCTCTCTAGCGGCGTGGACTGTAGATTGCAAATCGCTAGACGTGCTTTCTTCGCCCGACCTACCGCCTCGGGGATCGAGTTCGCGGGCGTAACACGGCATGAGGACCCTAACACAAGACACAGATCGGCCTTTTTGGCGTGATCGGCGGCGAGACTGAAAGCTTGCTCGGGAAGGTCCTCGCCGAAGTTGATAATTGTGTCGTGGAGGAAGCCGTTGCAGGTCGGGACGGAGCATTTGCGGCCTGTACGGTGGTCGGAGTAAGATTTTTCATATGTGGAGACGGCGCGGAAGTCTAAAGTACGTTAAAAATCTGGTTGTCTTTGTTGTAGTGGAAGAAGGGATTGAGAAGATAAGATCGAGAACGTACCGCGGATGTACTCTTTGCCACAGTCCTTACAGTACTCTCTATTACTGTTCCCATGGAGTTCTGATATACGATCCTGCAATAATTAAATACTCAGCTTACATCCTGTGGTCCATTGCACGCAGCTCATCCCATCCTATCTCATCGGCACCAATATCAAACCATGAAAATCTCGAACTAACATACGGGCACAATTCCACTCCGCCGATGCAACCCATCACAATTTTGACTAACAACATACTTCAAGAGCCCCTGCTCTTGCAACGCCACGAGTGCCATATGCGTCGGCGTCGGCACCGCCTCCAGCGTCGCACTCGCCTTAAACTCCAGCTCTTTGCCCTGCGCGCGCTTCGTCCATGCTCCCTCAGGGCCCCTGAAATCCGGAATACCTGCCGAAGTGGACACGCCTGCGCCGGTGAAGACAATGAAATGGTTGGAGTTTTGTATTAGGGAGGCAAGGCGGGTAGCGATCTGGTCGATTTTGGAGGGAGAGTCAAAGTGTTCTGTCTCGGCGACAGCGGGGGCGGTAAGATCCATCGTTGTAGTAGTTAAATAGGTGCGTATGTGTTGAAGTTTTCTTTTCTGCGAATTGTATCTGCGTGTATCATATAGATGTGTTGTAGGAGTTGTTGTGTTGTTGTGGTTGCCTGATTCGGGATACTAACTACTTCTGTACTAGCACTTCATTAACCTCACGGTGCATATATTTCATCTACCTCTTTTCTCTCTCCGTGCGCTTATGAAAAGCTACGAAAAGATAAGGTTTTCAAGAAACATAGAAGACTGTAGTATCATGACCTTGTTCCTCGTCTAAGTACTCCCTCTATAGATGCTCGGTCTTATCTTCACTGTAGACTAATGCTTACACCTTTTTCAATTAGATAGCAGCTGCTGAAATAGGGTAGTCATCTTGGGAACAAAAGAATAGAGCGACTTTGGGGTATAGTATAGCTTTTAGGCAAAGTTTATCTCTGTAAATAAGTCTAGTGTGCATCAAACAATAGTGAGAAATAATCATATGGCTAGAATTAGGCACGGCACTGATGGAACTTGAGAATTATTGCATACATGTTCAACAGCGACATATCCTAGCTGGCAAGTACGTATTTATAGATCAGTGTGAACATCAAGAACACAATGCGTTATTGTCTTCGTAGTTCCTCTATGTTTTTTCGTACTTGCTCCATCTGATTATTCACATAGTGATGAAAGTATCCAAAGGTCTGAATTGGCTCAGGTCGATGCATGATAGTCGATTAACTACAACAAGACACAATTGCTAGGGTAAGATGAGCTGTACAAGTTCTGCTAAATCTTCCGGAGCACGACTGCTTTCGATTGAATTCGTGTGCCGATGAAGAAGCACCGCACAATACACATGCTATTTTCGATGGTTCATGTCAAGGATGCGATGACGTTCGGACACAAATCTCCTATCTCCCAATCCAGTCGATGTCCCTCCCTTAGCCACTCTCCTAGCTCATAATCCACCTCACTAGCCTCTACTCCTCCTTAGTCTTGATCTTATCCTTTTTCATTCCTATCAATGTGTTCCTTGTCTTTATTTGAGAATTGAGAGATAAGCGCTTTGAATGTGTGCACATTATCCTTATGTAGAGCACTGTGCTTGCTGAGAGATTATTGTGCGTTTGGTGAGGGCGTATTTAGGCCGAAAACCAAGTTGTGAACAGCACGCAATGCTTGCAAAGAACGCTCAATATATAGTCAAAAAGAAAAGAGCACACGTGAATAGCCATCAACAGGGACGCAGCTTGAGATGTGCTAGTAGTTTCAGAAAGGGTATCTTTTTCGTATCTGTCCGTAACCGTCGCTCTGCACTATGCAGCCGCTGATTCCTGCGATTGCTGTGCCGCTGATTGTATTTGGATGATCTGTGGCCATGTCAGTCTTGAATTTTTGTAATTGGGTGAGAATCAAGTGAAGCCTTACGTCCATCTTGACCTTCTCGCTCTTGTCCTGGATATCCTTGATCTGCTTCTCTATCCGCGCACTGCGGCGCGTCACTGTCAGCACTTCATAGCCACATGTATTACACGAGTTCCACGCACATTTCCTTGTTGATGAACTCCAGACGGCCGTTTACCGCCATGACGGCCTCGGTCTTGTCCTGCTTCAACAGCACCGGCCCGATCTGCTTATAGATGTTCGCATCGTCGTCGAGGAGGTCAAATTCCTGGTTTCTCGTCAGTACCAACACTTGCCCCTGCACATTATATGCTGACCTTCTTGACGGTGCTATTCTCCTGCTGCTGCGACTCGAGCTTCTGGCGGGCCTCTACGGCCGAGGAAAGCTCTGAAGCACATTAGCAACGTTTCTCACATTGTGTGAGGACTGGCTCACCGCCCTGCAGCTTCTGGTAGTCGTCAGACAACGCCTGCAGCTTCTTCTGCACGTCGGTCATGGCGTGTGATGCTAAGTCGAAACGTCGAAAAGTTTCCACGTCGGCCGTGAAGCTTTGGAGGTGGGATGCATGGTTTCCTGACGGAGCCTAGCGCGAAAGCGGGGTGATGGCATCTTGCCTAGCAACGGCCTCTGGTACCGACACTCATCAATCGCCCCAGATCTGCCACACCCACGCGTTTTCCTCGAAGCGCTCCACTCGTTGCGTCTCCCCAAGCTGTCATATACGACGCCGGCCTCGAACTTCGACTGCCCTCGCCACGGGCACACTCTACCGCCGTACTCTGCCCCGCGCTCTCAACGAACCCACCTCACATACATAACTGCGCGGAAAATTACAACCTGGCACAGGCGAGGGGCTCGTTGGATATTGAGTTGTACCAGGCTACACTATGAGCAACGCGGATTTCTTGGGCCGCGCCATTGACACGGTCAAGAAGGCGATAGAGACAGACACAGCCGGCGAATATGAGAAGGCCTACCAGCTATATTATAGTGCCCGTGAGCTCTACGGCCCTACCTTTTACGGACAAACACCTACTAACATTATGCAGTTGAGCTGTTCATGCTCGCCCTGAAATGTACGTACTACGTAGCTACCATCGAGCGCTGAAGCTGCGCACACCGCCTTCGCCGCACTATCACTGACGTTGCGAAGGGGAGAAGAACGCGAAGTCGAAGGAAATGATCCGGGGAAAGGTGGCCGAGTACATGGAGCGCGCCGAGAAGCTCAAGAAACACCTGAACCAGACAGACGATGCGAATCGCAAGAAGCCCTCAGCCATGGGCGCAAATGGTAAGTCTGCAGGAGGCAGTGGCAAGGGCGGCAAGTACGTATATATTCTATGGCAGATCATGTTCCTCCGTACTAAGACCATCCTAGGGACGATGACGACGATGAACAAGATGCCGACTCGAAGAAGCTCCGCGGCGCGCTCTCCGGCGCCATTCTCTCGGAGAAGCCCAACATCCGATGGGAAGACGTGGCAGGTCTAGAGCAGGCAAAGGAGGCGCTGAAGGAAGCCGTCATATTACCCATCAAGTTCCCACATCTCTTCACCGGCAAGCGACAACCGTGGAAAGGCATATTACTGTACGGTCCGCCTGGTACGGGTAAGAGTTATCTGGCCAAAGCTGTGGCGACAGAAGCGAACAGCACCTTCTTCAGCGTGTCAAGTTCCGACTTGGTGAGCAAGTGGATGGGAGAATCGGAACGGTAAGAATTATCTATATTCGAAATAAATGTACGCGGCAACTGACAGACCATAGGTTGGTCAAGCAGCTTTTCAACATGGCGCGTGAAAACAAGCCCTCTATCATCTTCATCGACGAAATCGACGCCCTTTGCGGCCCTCGAGGCGAGGGCGAATCAGAAGCATCGCGACGTATCAAGACCGAATTGCTCGTGCAGATGGACGGTGTGGGCAAGGACTCGCGGGGCGTCCTCATCCTCGGCGCAACCAACATCCCCTGGCAACTCGACGCCGCCATTCGCCGACGTTTCCAGCGACGAGTGCACATCAGCTTGCCCGACCTGCCAGCCAGGATGAAGATGTTCGAACTCGCAGTTGGAAGCACACCATGCGAGCTCAACCAGACAGACTATCGAAAACTGGCAGAGCTAAGCGAAGGCTACTCTGGCTCGGATATCTCGATCGCAGTGCAGGATGCGCTTATGCAGCCCGTACGACTCATCCAGACGGCGACACATTACAAGCCCGTACGTATCACCCTCACCCTCACCCTCACCCTCCAGAAGTCTAACAATCCACTAACATCCCAAACCTAGGCCGGCATCGTAGACGGCCAACAACAATGGACGCCCTGCTCCCCCGGCGACCCCGAAGCAAAAGAAATGTCCTGGACCGAACTCGACGGTGCACAGCTCGCCGAGCCACCCCTCCGCGTAAAAGACTTCGTCAAGGCAATCAAGGCCTCGCGACCGACCGTCAGCAAAGAGGACCTCAATCGGAACTCGGAGTGGACGAAGGAGTTCGGCAGTGAGGGTGCATAACACGACATCTATTGGGAGGTAATGGGCGTCTCGTCTCGTCTTGTTCACGGCGGCGTGTATGTGTGTGTTTCCGAATTCGGCTTAATGGCATAGCGTGATTTTGTGTAAGGGGGACGGACGGCGTACCCGGCGTTCATGGTGCGAGAGGGCGATAAATACAGTTCATATGGATAGTTTATGGATATATATTCGAGATTTGTGCTGTGGTTCCTTGGGTCGCGTGCCGCCCATAAAGTCGTGATTCGAACATGGACGTACTGTTGGCTATCTCTACCGTTTGTATGGAACTGAGCAATGCACAGGCTGGTGGCTTAGCGTAATTCAAACATCGCGATTGTTAGGTTGGATTGTGAAAGCGTGCCAGTTACTTCACGGCACGCAATACCAACACGGATGCTGTCACTGTATGTTGAATTCCGGATATGCGAGCATCTGTCCACGTAGTCACTCACTGGAGGAATAGTAGACCGCTGGCATGCACAACGCTACCAAAATTCATCAAATGACACAAAGGGCAGTCACGGAAGAGCAACTAATGTTAAGCAAAGCTAGATGTGCACTACATCGATTTTTATTCATCTATCCACGACGTATGAAACCATCCGGCGTGGCATGGGGGGAAATGGAAAACAGGGGGGAATCTGTGGTGAATAAATGTGGCAAGCCCGGCACCGTGCATGATGACATGATAGAGAAAAACAAATAGCAACTCCTTTCCCCCGACCCAGTCTCATACGCAATGCAGCTTTCATCCTCTGCGTCTCACAATACGCAATGCGTAATACGCACGCCTAGACCATTCACGCACATCATCATTGGATGGATTATTTCTGCTCACACCGCAATGGTATGGACGAGCCTAGTCTCATCGTGATTATCACCGGCGAAGTCGTCTTCCGTCACTCAAGCTCCTAGTTGAAGTAAACCTGCACTGTGCGCTGCTGCTCGGGTGTAAGGGAGCCCGCGACTTGAGCAAGATTCGTATTTGTGGCTTGGACGAGGGCCTGTACAGCCTGCACGACGACGTTACAGATCTTGCCTTGCAAAGTCTCGGCTTCAAGGGCTTGGACGACTGAGACGAAGACCTTTGCGGGATTGTTGACCACAGCGGGGTTTTGCCTGCGATGGTTAACATTGGCCTGAGATATAACTCAATAACACTTACTGCTCGATGAGCTGAGCTAGGAAAGCATAGGCATGGGGTGCAGCCTCCTCATCGTTCGTAACGGGCAGAGTATCTACCCAGGCGGTGGCTACATCCTGCCAATTCTGTACCTTGCTAGCGTTATAGTGCAGGACTTTCGCAATACTCGCGCAAGCGTTCTCTGTAGCGAAGACATCATCGTCAGCGCGAGCATTCGGTCGCTGCGTGATTTGGAAGAGTGTGGGCAAGCTTGCTGCCGCAAATTCCGACCACGCGTCACCACCACGGTGAGCAGCTACACCGACACCATATGCAGCTGCCTGGCGGTTTGCAGGCACATCATCCTGCATGCCAGCGACCAATGGCTGCATGATTTGCTCGTGGTAAGTCCAAGACTGAGGCCCGCAGAACTCCAAAACATCGTCGAATATGCAAATAGCCCATTGGCGCTGTGTTGGGTCCTGGTTGTTCGCTGAGATTGTGTAAAACTCCATAAGTTGCTCCCAATGCGGTAGGAATGCAGTGCCTAGATTCTTAAAAATGGTGTGGAAGGCTTTGTTCATGTCAGAGAGCAAGGTCTGGTCGTCTTCGATGGCAAACAGCGTATCCTCGTTCACCTCTTCGCCATCCTCGTTCTCGGCTTGCTCGCTCAAACGCTCCTTTACACGCTCTTGGTAGTCCTTCAACACGCTACGTGCTGATTCAATGAAGGTTGACATGTGGGTACTCGTCAACGAGTTCTTTCCAATGCATTCTAAGCATTCATAGAAGCATTGGTACATCTCCGCAAGCGTGTCAATTGCCGGTTCGGTGCTGAGCACTTCAAGTACACGCTCGACTGTTCGCTCCCACAATTGGCCAAGTTGTGTCGATTCCGGTCCATGAGCCTTCTTGTAGGCGCTGAGCAGAGCTGGGACGCACTTAGCGCAGGCTACTCGCACTGGATCATGGAAAAAGAAGGCCAGTCCAGGCAAAGCAATCTTGTCCATGATGTCATTGACGTAGGGTTCAAAAGCCTCTTCTAGCACCTGTGCGTAGATGACGATCAGCTCGGTAGCCATGTGCTTATCATCCAACGTGCTGGTTTTGATACCAAGAACTTTACCCTTGACGGGTACAAGCTCCCAGCCATCCTCCTCTTGGATCTGGGCAACCTGGTCCTCATCGTCCAAAAGCTGAATATCAGCTTTAGCTGCGGCGAGCTCAGTCAAGGGCGGAATGACGCCTGCTAGGAAGGGAACGAATTCCTTTCCTAGCACTCGGCACATACGGCCCCAGCAATGCAGCAGGTACGAAGCTTGCGGATCGTCGGGCTCGGAGACGCTGTTTTGAATGCGGCCGAGCAGCTGTACTAGTGACAATGCATCAGCGCCCATGCGGTCTTTACCGACAGCGAGCGCAATGAGTGTGGCGCACTCCATGGCCTTGGCACGGAGTAGTCGGTACTCCTTCGACTGTTCCTCGTTCAAGACATTGAAGAGTAGAGGCATCAGAGTGTCGTAATACTTGGAGAATGCTGCCTCAGCGGAATCGGCAACGGTGGCGATTGTTGATAAGGCCTGTTCCTGGACGAATCGCTTAGGGCTTTGAAGCAGCATGAGCAGATGGCTGAGTAACTGATCCAGGTACGGCTCCAGAATTTCCTTCTCAGCCTCTTCGCAGAAGTTGACGAGAGCAGCTGCAGCGTGTGCCTGTACGCGGGGCTCCGATGATTCGAGGACCGGGATGATATTCGGCAAGACGAGCTGGTGGTACTTTTCCTGCATAGTGCCAGCGAAGTCGGTGCTCATCTGGCCAACAGCATTGCATCCCGCCCATCTGACTCGTGGATGTGGGTCTCGGAGTGCCGGTAGAACAAGGTCGAGGACTTTATCAAGCTCTCCAATCATCAACTCACGGCAGCCTTCTGAGATGGCGGAGATAGCCATGAGCGCGGCATGTCGATCGCGCCATGCGGACGAAGTCATCATGCGCGGTAGCCAGTTGAATGTTGGCGGAAGGATAGCTGAGCCGCCGAGCTTATTCGCGAGTCGGTCCATGCATTGTTCACCAGCGACGTGATTTGAATCACTCTCATCCTGGTCAAGCTTTGCAAAGTTAGCGTCGTTGTAAACCTTCCACAATATAAACTTACATCCTCAGACTCATTCCACTCTTCGGCATCATCGTCGTCAATACCAACGTCGGTCATGAGTGATAAGCATTGGGTCACCATATCGTTGGTGAAATTCGGGTCCTTTTTACACATTTGTGGTGAACAATCCGCAAACGTTGCCATGAGCTCAAGTGCATTCTGGCGCGGAGTATCTCCAAGCTCTTTGTCCTGGATAACGGATACGCTGAACTGTACGAGGCTGTTGAACAAGGGCTTAAACATTTTGGGCGCAATCTCCGCCAAGTCGATCAAGGAGATCAGAGCTTTGGTGAGCACTTCCCCGTCTCCCGACTCTTTGATGGGCGGCAGTATGTTCAGAATCTCAGGGATGAGAGCGAAGTACTTGGCTTGGGCATTCTTCTTGATGGAGCGGAAGAACGATGCGAAGGCTTCCATGGCGGAGATTCGAACCTGGCAGTATGTGAGAGAGATCTGGGCATATGCGACGCATATAGACGTACATCGGTGTTACTATCAGAGAATCCTCCCTTGAAGGCGGTTATGACGACGTCCTCATGCTGCTTCTCTATTATACCAGGAGTCGTAGAGAATATTCTAAAAGCAGTCTCCCGCTGTCCGGCGTCATTTGACTGGCTGGCCTGGAACAGTGCGCCTAGCAGCTCCGGCCATGCCACACCTGCTCCCGTCAGCACTCGTTCGCGGCGTTGTACTGGGCGAAAGCGTACCCTCATCAGTGTGTTGTCTCGCCAGCTCCGCCACGGCATCTCCGATTTTGCTCCGCACCGAAGTTTCCTGCTCCTTCCCTAGGCATTGTAGCATGCGTGCACGTATGGCTTCGCGCTCAGGCTGATTGAGGGTCAAGAAGGCGTCTGCTGTCTGATTGTTGGCGCTTTTCCGCGGCTTCGCGGACTGACGCCTGAAGAGGACGGCAGCAAATGTGCGCGTCTGCCAAGCGGGTCAGCTAAGAAATCTTGGAGGGCAGCAAAGAGCGTGATGCGCACTTACCGTCGAGTCCGGGGCAAAGTCTATCTGCTCAGACAGGCCCATCAAGAGCACGTCGGGCCTCTGTGAGAACCATTCTTGGTTCAACTGCTCCTCCGCAGCGGTTCGCTCTACATTGTCCGGCGACTGGAGGCCCCGTAGCAGGTTCGTGAGGGCGGCGTGGACGTTCTCTGGGAGCGTAGCCATGGTGTGTCTATCTTGTTATATCTGGGGACCGCAATTCGAGGCGGTGGAAGCCCGCAGCGGCAGTGGCCTAGCGGTGGCTCTGACTATGGCGGGGCTGCCTCGCGGTCGAAGTGGAGAGAGCGCGTGCAGGTAAAGGGTTATGGGCAGCGAGGTTGCAAACTTACTCTGCAGCGTGAGAAGCCGCTGGAGACGCGTCGGGTGTGGAAGCGGGCGTAGAAAATTGTCGAGGGGATTGTTTTGGGTTCTGGTGGGGGGTGCTTGTTAGCGTCGCGAGCGCGAACTGGGAAAAACTGTGGGCGCGAGCGGGACTAGGACAGGGGTGACCACACAGCCCTCTCCTCAAGTACTGAGCAGCACCTAACGTGTCATCGCAGAGATCAGAGCAGGTCGGTCCGAGAACTGCTTGAAATTGTATCAGCGCGGAAATCTGTGGGCTCGTCGCTTGCTTGGCGTCACAGAAGTAGATTGTCTGCTGGCCTGTTCGGCTTTGTGCGAAGTCGACGGACGTCCCCATTCTCTGTTCTTTGTTTCCACGTGTATACCCTCAAGCCAGACACCCAATTTCTTCAATAATGCAGGACTCGTCATAGCGCACTGCCATCAGATCTACCTCTTGTCCATTCTGATCCTCTTTATCATTGTATCGTGACTTACTTCCCCCGACTCGCTTCGAGCCTGCAGTCGGACCAATTCTTCGCCCGCACCCGAACGTCGAGCTTCACTTAAGTGCACCTTTTTTTCTTTTAGCCTAGCACAACAATCCGCTGCTCCTCGTCGTCTAGATTGCTTTTTGCAGTTTGAAGCCGTGTCCTACCGTCCGCAATTGCCTTGAACAGTTTTCATATAAACATTTGTGCCTACCGCACTAAAACTCCACCATCGAACTTGAAATATCTGAATCTTAGTATCCTCCTGCAGTAAAACTAATACTACCCAGTCAGCTCCAAATACGCTTAGGGTTTCAACTCCTTCGAACGCGAACAGCATGGCAACAATGCGCGCCTGGCAGTACAAAACCCGCAACAAGCCCTTCGAGTCTAATCTCACCCTCAACACCGTTCCCCGCCTCCAGGCCCCATCAAAATGTACCTCAGACAAAGACCGCTGCATTCTAATCAAAGTACGCGCCGCCTCCCTCAACCCTGCCGACCACAAAGTACCTGTCACGCCCGTAGTCGGCGCCTTCATCAACTCCAAACCCGCCACCCCAGCCCTCGACTACGCCGGCGAGATCATCGCCATCCCACCCGGCACCAACCGTCCCGACCTCAGCGTCGGCGACAAAGTCATCGGTCGCCTGGACTGGCCCTACCAGCATGGCGCCCTGGCCGAATATATCCTCGGCCAACCCGGGGCCCTTGTCAAACTCCCTTCTACGCTCTCCTTCGTCCAAGGCGCCGCACTCGGCACAGCCGCCATGTCCGCATTGCAGCCATTAGAACTGGCAAAGACGAAGGAGGGTTCGTCCGTCTTCATCAACGGCGGCTCCGGCGGCGTGGGCTCCTTCACGCTGCAAATTGCAAAACTCCTCGGCGCAGCACACGTAACAGTGACGTGCGGCCCCGCCAACATCGCCCGCATGAAGGCCCTCGGCGCCGACGAAGTGATCAACTACCGCGACGCTAACATCGTAGACGTCCTGAAGACCAAAGCAAAAGACTCCGGCAGAACCTACGACATTGTCATCGAGAACGTCGGTGCTATCGACACGCTGTACGAAAACTGCCACCACTTTGTCAAGCCGGAGGGACACTTTATGCAAGTCGCTGGCACAGACATTCTTTTTACGATTAGGCGGATGGTTTTGCCTGGATTCCTGGGTGGAGGAAAAAGAAAGTACAGTCCGTATCTAACCTGGAACGATCGGAGTCAGCTGCAGAAGATCGCGGATTGGGCGGGCGAGGGGAAGCTGAAGGTTGAGATTGATTCTGAGTTTGCGTTCGAGGATGCGAAGGAGGCGTATGTGAGGCTAAGGAGTGGGAGGGCGCAGGGGAAGGTCGTTGTTAGGGTTGCTGAGAGGGAGTAGTTTTCCGGTCACCTTGAAATACAAATGCAGGAACGATCTCCAAAAAAAGGGGACTCAGATGATGACGGCAAGCAGTATATCCTTTTGGAAGGAAAGTATGCAATACGATTGATCAAGTCTAGAATATACTATTATCCGCACACGTGAATGGCCCGTTCAACGTTGAATCGGGATCATGAAAGATATCAATCAGCGCCTTCAAACTAGTGTACAAGCCGCCCACGTTCAAGAACAGCGTCAGCCCCAACACTCCGTAATTCAGGACCGCTAGCGCAATCTTCCGCGGTCCGCTGAACTGCACCTTCCAGTTCAAGTGTAACCAGAAGATCGAGGTGAGCCCGAAGGTAAACCACGAAATGAAAATCGCGGAGCTGATGTTGAGAATCGAGCTGAAAATAGGGATGGCGTTGGACACGACGAAAGTGACAGCCCAGAAAAGTGTGCCGAGCCCGACCCAAAGTGACCAGGTGAAGGTGTTGTGCATATTGACCTGGTCGGGTCTGAATCTCCGCATCATCGATATATACATATATTTGATAGCCGTTATGCCAATCACGAGACCAGTGCCTAGTACCGACGGAAGTAAGATACCATATGCAATCTTCGCTGGCACTGTCGGCGCACTGCCCAATGCCGGACTTGTCACCGCATCACCCGCAAGCCCGTATATAACGCACGCCACAACAACGTAAATAACGACCTCGAAGGACTTCTGCATGAACAGTGCAGGCGGGAATTCGCGACTTGCGTCGCGCATCTCGGCCATGACGCTGATGAAAGATTGGTTACCGGCAAAGGCGAAAGCGATATTGAGGAGCGCGTTGACAGTATCGACGAAGGTGGGCTTTCCAACGAGCGTGATGTGGATGCTGAAGCCGGGGGAAGCCTTCGGGCCGGCGACACCGAGGGCGATCATGACGATAAGTACGGCGGCGACGATTGAAATGGTGCAGATCCATGACATGGCCGCAGCGAACGTGAGCTTACGGGGAAGGCAGAGGAGCCAGCATGCTAGAGAGGATGTGTGATTAGCATCTACCGACATTGCCTTATAGATCCTGATGTAACTCACCCACATGCGGAAACGCCATGAATGCTACCGTGCAAAGTGCGTGGTTTGAAAGCGTGTTCAGAGCGACCGACATGGTAATATTCGCCGAAGCACAGATGAGGACCAGATTGAAGATGAAAGCAACACCCAGGAAGTACTCGAACGGTTTCCCACCAATATATAGTGCGCAGTCAACCAAATTTGTGACCACGGGATATTTTCGATAGAATTGGAGCATAATATATCCACAATACGTTGTCAAGCCTCCGAACCCGAAGATAGCGATGATTCCAGGTATCAGGCCAAGCGTTTCAAGCGCTGAGGGCAGACTGAGAACGCCAATTCCAACTTCGATAGTGATGAGGATAACGCAAGCTCTCCAGCGGCCAAGCGTCTGGTAATTCTCCGCTGAGGGGTATTCGCTTGCTCCAGCAAAACCATCGCCGGTCCAACCAGTCTGGATTGCTTGATGCTGGCCATACTCTTCTTCCTTGTCGCCCGAGGCGTTCTCAGATGGATAGTAAGCGGGCACATCGGTTGGCGACTCTCGACCATCTTTCTTACGAAGATCCTTGAAGACGCCCATGGCGGCAGAACAGATATGTGTCGTGATTGATAAAAGGTCGAAAAAGAGTACAAGAGTGCGACACGGTGGTAGAAGATACTCTATATGGAGCAAATCGTATGACTCTCCTATATCGGCCTTTCGAATATTTGCCTCGACCGTGCACCTTGTGCTAGTTACTTGCACAACCTTGAAAACCTTGCTCCTGGAAACTAGAGATCGGCCCATCTTCTCCATCCAAGGCTTCATAGCCTTTGTCTACTCTTGACATAGCCTGTTGGGACTTGCCAATGCGGAGTACATGATGCGGGGAGCGGGCGCAAGGCCGGCCTTCTACTATTCCAATATTGTCCTGTCGATAGCCATCTTCTTTGTTTTGCTAATGTTACGAGAGGTTGGGTTAGAAGTGTTGAAATAAAGTGGGTGGGGCGACGTGAGTAATAGTTCGGTCACGAGAGGTAACCGTTACCTTCCACGATCCACAATTCACGTAAAATTCTTCTAGAAAAGCTCTCTGGGCGATCTTGGCCGAGCTATCACGGTGACTGTAGGTAGCGGAAAGACGGTATACGCATTGCCGATGGTGATCGTGCGAGTTGCAAGTCAATGGTCGCTTGGAGGTTTATGCCGTGGTTGTGTTGAGAAGATGTTGCAACTAGCGCCTCGGCAAGCTTAAATTAAGCCATGTGGTACATGGTATAGGAATACGCCCTAACAGTCTTCAGCTACTACGAAGGCGCAATACAGTCATTGAAATAGAGTGATCACGGGACAATCCTTTGATTTCATGTGCGACAGAAACATCCTCCACCTAGAATACAGACCCATTATACAGAACCATGCATCTAGGGATATCAAAAGCAAGAACAGCAATGCAACAATCTACGCCCGCTCACATCTAGACAACGACCATTATCTTTCTCAATATTCCTAGCGATTCGATCCTGAAGCCCTTCCAAGCGCAAAGACCGCGACAATTACGACCGCCAAAGTAGCAATAGCACCCGGGAGCAGCAAGTCATTAGGCACACCAGCGATGATTTCTTCTTGCTTGGCGAGTGCAGATTGACTTCGGGCCTTGGGACGTACCTGCTCTTCCTCATCATCGTCGAAAAATTGCTTGCGTTCCCGCATAACCGACTCAGGAGGTGTGACTGGCTTGGGTAGCGCAGGCTGAGGCTCGACAGTCGCAGGTAGTGGGGGCTTCTCCGGGTCATGCACGAATAGATCAACTTTCTCTCGGTGTGCAAGACGAGAAAGGCTGATCGCCTCGACGAGGTCTTCGTTCGTAGTGATTGAAACGGTGTCGCCCTCGTTATCAAGATAACTGAGCGCAAATCCTGACTTAGAAATTTTTCCATCCTCGAAGGTTGGAGCACCTCCCAGAGCATCGACCTCCGACCCGAGTTTCGCAGCGACGCTAGAGATTAATTCTTCGATGCCGGCAGAGGCAACAACTTGTAGACGGTGGACCCGGCCGCTAGGAGCCTTGAACTTGAATGCAAAAGGCGTATCTTCTAGAGGTGTTGCTGGTGCACCGCCCAAAGCAGACGCGTCCGGCGAATTTCCGACGTGTGAAGCACTGTCATTCGGAAGCACGCTATCCCCACGATCCATGATACCCGGACGATGCAAATCGTGTGACATCATGGAACGATGATCAGGGGTACCAGGCATCACGTGGCTTCGACCTTCGCCAGACATCATTGACTCTGTCTCGTTGTCCAGAGACAGCCAGAATTTGTTCCAAGCTGGTCCTTCACCGTCCGTTGTGCTAATGTTATTGATCTGGTCTTGTCAATTTGACTTCGTCATCGTGAGTGATTGTACTCACTTGATCTAGGGTAGCGTAAGTCAACTTCAAGACATCGACCATGCCAACAATTTCTCCAGCTTCGCTCATGACGGGCAAGTTTAGGTAGTGACCGTCTGTATAGCGGTTAATATGTCATATCGTTCTCACACTATGGAGAAACTTACCATGCATCTTCCGGAGTGCGGCCTGAATGCTCATGTCCATGGGCGCAAAATCAGGGTGAGGGGTCATGACACGCACAACACTACAAGTCGCAGGATCTAGCCCAGCAGCAATGACACGGAGCACGACATCTTTGCTGGTGAAGATACCAGTGATTTGACCCTGGTCTTGTACCAGCACGGCGGTTGTATGGTTCTCCTTCATCAAAGTTGCAGCCTCTTTGACGGATGTTCGCACCGAAACAGTCGTTGGCGGCAGCCCCGTCAATACGGATTCTAGGGTAGGCCCAGACATCTTCTGACGGATAGCTTCCACGTACTGAATGATTTGTTGGGGTTGACTTGAACCCATTTCTGCCTGAACACCCTCCAAAGCATCGTACAGCTTTCGCGATGAGCTGTAGGCGCGCTCAAGCTTCTCCATAGCATCATAGAAGCACTTTGTGATATCTAGAATACCAGAAATATCATGGTTCTCATCCATGACTGGCAGATGGCGGAAGCCCTTTCGCACCATGAGGTCTAGAGCATCTGTAGCACTTGTATCTGTCTTTGCACAGAGGGGGTTCTTCGTCATGATCTCCTCGATTGTTATGCTCTGCGCCTTGACGCCAGCGCCAACTACGCGGAAGGCAAGGTCTTTCGCTGTGAAGATACCAGCGATGCGATCATCATCATCTGTGACCAGGACGCAATCTTCCCTCTTGGCTGCCATCAGCTGGGCGGCCTCGGCGACAGTCGTGTTCGGTTTGATCTGTAGGGCTGGGCTCGGCTTGAGGGCGAGAACTGTGCCAGGGGGGGCTTTCTTCGACTGGCGGACACGACCTCCGAGGTTCTTCTTCTTGTTCAAGTCCCCCTCGATCTTGCGGCGAATGGCCTGGTATCATTGTTAGAATACATTCAACTGCTGACCGGGAGAAGTCTGCTGCACATACCTCATCCCTCTTCGACTGCTTCGCCCGACTAGCACTAAGTGTTGACGTGCCCGCATCGCTCTGGGAGATGTGGTGTTCGAGGGCGGGACGAGGGATGCCGGACGGACTGTTGAATTGGGCCTGGTGCTGGCTGGTCGGACGGTTCTTCGGAGTGCCTCTGAAGGTGCCAGTAGAAGACATGGTTGCGAGTTTGGTCAAGACTGAGCAGGCCTCGCTGACGTTCAGTGAGAACAGATGTTCGCGACGTGGGACCAGTAGGAGTGTTGCTGTCGAGCGTTCGCAGGGACGCAGAAGAAGGCGACCCTAGCAACAACCAATAAACAAAACGCGCTCTATCGGGCCAAGCGCCGTTGCGCTGGATCACAAGATCACTTACGAAAATGACAAGTCGCCAAGAATGATCGTTAAGATCGGAGGTTAGTATGCAGTTGAGCGCGAGATAGATGAATACATAACCACCTTCAAAGGGAATATACGCAGGTCATGCTTTCCATTAAATGCCTGCTTGGTTTTTTCAAGGTCACCGTCCGCAGGTGTGATGCCAATATGCCAAGAGATTAGATCGGATCAATCTCGGCTGTCTTGGCCACGCTTTCTCGCTACGACGCACATTCATTTTGGCTCCGGCGCGCCAACG
Organism: Kalmusia sp. IMI 367209; assembly: GCA_027946365.1. Classification (NCBI taxonomy): domain Eukaryota; kingdom Fungi; phylum Ascomycota; class Dothideomycetes; order Pleosporales; family Didymosphaeriaceae; genus Kalmusia; species Kalmusia sp. IMI 367209. The sequence goes on along the minus strand of JAPEUQ010000003.1, from coordinate 194,347 downwards.
ACACCACCTCGACAACCCACCCCGCTGACTCCAGGTCCTACATCTTCGGTGCGCACACTCGTACACGGTTCTAAATCGATTTTTAGATTAATAATTTGCAGAATCAGCCCACCATGGTCAAGAAGCGAGCATCCAAGTACGCATATCTCGAAATCTGCAATTTCATGGCCATGCAAGACTAACACGCTCGCAGCGGCCGCAACAAGAAGGGCCGCGGCCACGTCAAGCCCATCCGCTGCTCCAACTGCTCTCGATGCACCCCTAAGGACAAGGCAATCAAGAGATTCACCATCAGGAACATGGTTGAGTCCGCCGCCATCCGTACGTCGGCACCACTCCGCGAACGAGCAACGACGTCACGCTTGGGAACAGATAAAGACTGACTTGTTGGGAAGGTGATATTTCCGATGCCTCCGTCTTCCCCGAGTACACCGTTCCCAAGATGTACTTGAAGCTCCAATACTGCGTCTCCTGCGCTATTCACGGCAAGATCGTCCGGTACGTTCATGGCATCGCAAATACCTTTGGAAGATGATGAGTTTCTAATCTGCGATGCAGTGTCCGCTCACGAGAGGGCCGCCGCAACCGCGCTCCCCCGCCGCGCGTCCGGTACAACAAGGACGGAAAGAAGGTCAACCCCAACCAGGCCGCCCCCAAGCAAGGTGTTGCTGCGTAATCGGACGAAGGGATTGGGCTGGGGATATGATGATCAAGTTATGGCGCTTGGTATGGTTCAATGGGTCAACTCTGCAATCTCATACTGGAAAACATGCATGAGTCAATGGAGGTCAGGCAGGCCAATATGATGATTGACAGACAAGAGCTTGCTACAACAGGTTGCGAGAGCACTGAGAGCTAGCTATGAGCTTGTAAAACGAATATCCGATTCGATCTGCGTCAGCCCTTTCTTCTAATGTGATCTCAAACTGGCGTTCTTCCATTTTACATGATTATAGCTTTTTGGACTTTCACTGATTGAATGTGCCCACAGTGACTTCAACGCTGCCAATGCTCCCTGCTTACTGGTACCCAGAAAGAGACACATCTGCCCACAACATAATAGTTGAGATCGTACAAAAAGTTCACTCCTTATCCTCATGATTCAGTCAGCCCGCTTCTTGCTCTCACCAAGATCGCCGCCGTCAGCTTGTCCAGTCAATACATCTCCTGGTTCCGTGGTATCCCAGTCCTCCGCATTCTCATCCCAATTGTCTAGTTCCTGGTCCACATTTGGCCTGACAATGCCCGTTTCCTGACCATCAATGTTCTCCCTGATCTCTCCAAGCTCGATATCAAGATCGTGATCCTCATCCGCGACAGCACCGTAGCCCCGCGCAGCTCGCTTCCGCTCCAGCATGCGCTTGTGGTACCAATTGCAGAGAGCAAGAGCGCTCAGAGATCCGAGCACATTTGCAACGATGTCGAAGTAGTCGAACAAGCGCTCGATCTAATTGAAATTGAGTCAGCCTCGTCCACACGCCTATCTTCGCGAAGCTGTATGCTTACAGGCAGCAGTGCCTGAACAATTTCACTCGCAATCCCAAGACCCAGTGTGCAAATCGTGAAGGTAAGCTGTAGCACTTTCCGTCGAGATGTCTCAAGGATCCAGTAGAAGGTCAACGTGAGCAGGAAGAAAGCGACAAAATGTAGCGCTTTGTCGGACTGCTTAATCTTCGGAAGGGCATTGTATTCTGGCGGGGCGAAGCCGCCCGCGGCAGAGATGAAGATGAGGGCTGCGAACGCTCCTGGGGTGGTGTTAGCTGTGCTGCTGCTGTCTAAAGATTACCCGGCATCTCCGTTGGCGCGGAGCGGAGGCTGGCGCATCAGCTGGAGAGAGTATCGGATGAGCGACACTCCCAGCGGAATAGATCGCTGTCCAAAATTGTGATCCGTGAAAGCTTCGAAGGCTGCTTGAGTGCAAAATGGCTGTGCGAGCGCAGTTCCAGGCAGACAAGGTAGCTCGCGAGGTATGACGGTGGCACGTACCTGCAAAGGGCTTCCTAATCCGCATCATGGCGTCTGAATTTCTCCTGTTACTACCGCAGCAATAAAAGCATAGTACAGCGGTGCTCGTAGAGGTGGTTTGAGGTTCGTGTTCAAGTCACTAGAGTTTCACGTCTCTGTACGCACAGCCAAGGTGGAGGCTAGACGCTAACCGGTTTAAGTCACGCAGGCGCAACTGGAAGCGACGATCGACGCGCGTGTATACTACTTGGTAATCTACCTGATTGTGGCTTATATGAGTAGTATCTAGATTGTGCATTTAGTAGATAGTATGAGCAGACGCTGTTAGGCGTCTGCGCATCGATTAGGTTTCCACCAATTAAGAGTTCACTAGATACGTATGGGTTGATCACGGGGAAGGAGCATTTTATCAAAAGAGCTTCTATTATATTGCAGTATGTTACATGTGTACCGGTATGTTGATAACATAACTTACGCTCGCCTGGGTGGAATGGGATTGTTCTGACTGATGAACGACTGTCAAGTGCAAACTGCATGCTCTGCAAGTATTACTAATCTATACAGCATATGTTGCATTATGATGCAGTTCTGCATACAACTATGAGCCTACGTATACTCAACACCTTTACCTATCTATACAGCATATGTTGCATTATGATGCAGTTCTGCATACAACTATGAGCCTACGTATACTCAACACCTTTACCTATCTACTCAGCAAGTATCTATAGAGAAGGATATGCAAAACCTGATTCTGATCATGCTACCCTGAAAGCAACTCTACCATATGCTCTCATCGTTCTTTCATCCTAGAATGCCACCGATTATGGTGTTGCAGTAGAGGGATCCGAGACGCAAAATGGTAAGTAATCCCAATTTACAAATAATCATCGATTGAGCGCGTCTACAATAAATCAATTGCAAGTAGCAAATGATGTGCAAAAGCCGGGCGCTATCATCTGGAACATATATATGAGTCTATTTCCCCAAGCGTACGTGATATATACCATTTTCGTAGTCGACGTATCTCGTGAAGACATGCAGTGAACCTTCGGATCTTGCCCAAGTAAACCGACTGTTGCTGCATGCGCATGCAGGTTATATAGAGCAGTGTGATATTTACCAATGTAGCCCAAAAATATCAAGGGAAATGCGGTAAGCTAACATAACCAAGCTCTGATGAGAACAGCAGAGTGTGATGTATTGAAAGTTGATATTGCGGTTCGCATACTGCTGCAAGCAGGCAACGCTAGGCCCAAGGCGCAGCCCCATTGGGGAGTAGCGCTAACCTAATTTCAACGAGGCAGGAGTGCCTCCTCCACTGCACCTGCTCCGCAACAACGACCGAGCAGACACCGCGGCCCGTCAGGCCAACGCCCAACATCAGTTTTCATCTCGAAGTCATCGGCCTTCATCTCGCATACCGCCGACCTCCTTCCATGCTTGCTTTTATCTCGCCGCGACATCTGTACGAGGTCGCAGAGCGGAGGCTGGGGCCATCCTAAAGAGACCGGGTCGCTCTTGCCAAGACCTCCCCACAGCGAGCCTCCATGTCTCTACATCCATCATCGCGCGACCGCCAGAACCATGCACGCCCCCCGCCCAACGCGATCCGCTTGCGTACACCCAATGCTTCATTGAGCGATGAGGCTATGTCCAACGGCTCCAACAACAACATTCTGGCGGAGGGGCTGGAAACCGCGGCCGAGGAAGACCCCCGAGCCGCGCGCTGGCGGGAAAACTACCTGCGCACCGAGGCGCGTCTCGCCGCTATACTTGGGGGCGATAGGGCGCACGATGGAGATGATGGGGAGGCCGCTGAAGAGACAGATCCGCCCACGGACGCTGCTGCTGCAGCACATGACGCGCTCCCGACCGTGACACCGAAGAAAGCCGCTCGGACAATTGACGAAGACGACTACGGGGACGATGACGATGTCGAAGACGAAGACGATACTCGCACCTCTCCGCTCCTTGCGAAGAGCGCCCCAAATGGCATTGGTCCCGCTGCCATCGATGCGCCAAGCCTTCGGATACCTTCGCTATCAAACAAACTGGGCATCGAGTCCATTGGCACTCCGAGCGCAGAGCAAGCAAAGTCAGCCGACGATGTGCGTAGAAAACTACAACAAGACAAGGAGGCCGCCGAGGACGCGGCGAAGCGCAGTTTTTACACTATCTTCTACACCCTTGAGAGCGATCGAGACGCGATGCTGGAACAACAGAAACTTGACGAGCTTGATCGCCAAGTCGAGACGGAGATGTCCGGCCAGTCTGCTACCACTCCCGCGCCCGGCGCAAGTGTCGCTCCTCAACAGGGAACGCTCAGCACAACCAATCTTGGAGCATCAAGTCTCACGCTCAAGCACCTCATTGCGCGCATAGATGCGCAGAGAGATAAAGTAAATGCTAGCGACACTCAGCTACGGAGTTTAATCAGCGAAGTCAGGAAGAATCGCAGCAAGTGGGCCAACGAAGACCGAGTCGGACAAGAGGAACTGTATGAGAGCATGGAAAAGGTCATCATGGAACTCAAGGCCGGCGAACATGCGAATCCCTTTCTTCAACGCGTGAATAAGAGAGAAGCCCCCGACTACTACAACGTCATCAAACAACCAATGGATATTGGTACCATGTTGAAGAAACTCAAGCAGTTGGCTTACAAGTCGAAGAAAGAGTTTGTAGATGACCTCATGCTTATCTGGGCCAACTGCTTAAAATACAACTCTGCGTCTGATCACCCGCTCCGCAAAAAGGCTCTCCACATGCGGAAAGAGACCGAGAAACTTGTTCCGTTGATCCCCGAAATCACTGTTCGTGATCGTGCCGAGGTTGAGGCTGAGGAACGCAGGATGCGCAACGGAGATGCTGATGCGGACGGTGCTGAGGATAGTGAAGACGAAGAGCCAATCATGGCCTCTCGTGGTCGCAAAGCACCGAGCAAAGGTGGGAAAGGCAGTAGCACAACAAGGAAAGCACCTCCAGCTGGTCTGGAAGGCACACCAGGACCTGAGAGCAAGCCAGCAATACCAACCTTGAATCACACTGTGACTAACTTGAAGAATGAGTTTCTACGCGCAGACTCAGAAATGGAGGGAAGTGTTAATGGATTCGCAACACCACCACCAGGCACTCTGACTCCTATCGGGCCTAATGGTCTCTTAAGGGGTGGTGCACATGGCAGCCAGGCCGATGTCTCCGAGGCTGACGGCACCGGTGCCTCAGTCAGCGGTTTCACGGAAGAAGATGCTGACTTGGACGATCTCGAGTATAAAACCTGGAAGCAGGTCACAAAGAAAGACAGAGCTACAATAGCAGCTGAACGTCACCGTCTGTTTCGGGATGACCAGCTCCAGGTGGATGAGCCTGCAATCTTGCGTAGTAGAGCGGGCATGAGAAGATGGGCACACCATCGAAAGCAGGCTAACGAGGAGGGCATCTCTGGTACTTCCGCTTCTCTGTCAGACGGCAAAGACGGTGTGCGAGCCACGACTAGCCAGACTCTAGCCGAGGGCATTGCGGGCGAAGAAGAACGCCAAGTGCCAGATTACTATGATCCAGTCTGTACTATTCCAGATCTTGATGATCGCCTTCAATGGATCGAGGACGCCGAAGGCCATGTCATTCAACAGCACGAGGAATACATGCGCATTGTGCCGAAAGGTCAATTCACTGCACCTGACAGTGCTTTGGCGAAGAAAATGGAGTCCAACATGCGACAAATGCAGGAAACTAGAAAGATATGCGCCAAGATCGGGATCGTCAAGCAGATGCAGCTGCAGACACAGGTACGCTGTTGTGAATAGTGTTTTTCTGTCTTATTGCTGACTCGTGCAGATGTATCAAAATCAATTTCAGAAGTACGATCCCATGCCTTTCATCGAGGCTGACATCGAGCCTATGGTAGTCTCGGAAGAGGGACCTGTTATGGCGCCAGGGGTCTGTCGCGCAGCGCTTCAGCGTAGCGTGGGCAAGATCTTCTACCACGCCGGATTTGAAGAGTTTCAACCTTCGGCTCTCGATGCTATCACCGACATAGCAGGCGACTTTTTCCAAAAACTCGTAGGCAGTCTCGGGTTATATCGAGAAATGCCGAAGATGAAATCGGAATTAGCTATGACTGCTGAGAATGGCGCGTCTACGAATTGGATTCCAAGATATTCGCAAGAAGAAGCAGTGCTACATGCGCTGCAAGTCAACGGTGTTGATCTCGAGGCTCTGGACACTTATGTCAAGGACGACGTCGAACGTCTCGGGAGTAAGTTGGCTGGTATGCATGATCGAATGCGCTCATACTACGCTGAACTTCTTCGACCCGCTCTTGATAATGCTGGCGCGGACGGTTCTGGCGCGTTCAATGACGGTAGTGAGCAATTCGTTGGGGGCGACTTCGCAGAGGACATCGGTGAAGATTTCTTCGGATTCAAAGAGCTCGGTCTCGACAAAGAATTTGGTGTGGCATTTAGCGTTCCACTGCATTTATTGCAGAATAGGATGCACAATGCATATGCTGCTCAGAATACTAAGTATGCCTATAGACGCTCGTTCATCAGAACAATTGCTAACGCGATGCCAGTAATGTTACCACTACAGGTGCTCTTATGGAGGAGCCGTCGAAATTCGAGCCTGTCACTGTACAAAACGTTGCCGAACAGATTGGGCTTGTGCAAAAGTGGCTTCTTGATAAGCTACGGGTTAACAACAACCAATCACTTGTTGAGGATGAAGACCTTCCACCCAAACAACGTTTCCCTAAGCCACGCCTTCCTCCAACCGGCAAAATCTCTAGTCCGCGCAAGCGTCCATTAAGAGAGCAACAGCAGATGGCACGGAAGAAACGAAAGCTTGACGAAGAGAAAGATGATAACGGCGGCAATGACCACGGTGCTAATACAAACGGAGGCCTGATCAAGGGTCTTGGCAAACCAATAGGCAAGCTCAAGCTTGAGATGCCTCAGAAAGAGAATCAAAACGTCGCCGAACCTGAAAAAGACGATGGTAGCGCTGTGGGAATGATAAGCCCGGAGAGTATCCTCGCGGCATAAGCTTATACATAGCGAGTCCAGTGCGGTTTTCACATGTCGCATTACAAATATCATCTCAACTTAACCATAGAGCACTGGAGGAGTGCGTGGTGTACCGCAGCTTCAGCTTACCTTCTTTATTGTCAATTTCGTCACAGAAGGCGCAGACTTATGTACTTTTACTTTTCTCACTCCCTCAAATGTCCGGTTCTAATATCACTTTTACCTGTTCTTTGTCTGATACCCGATGGACAGAAGATATGTCAGACGAATGGTCTCCGCAAGCATATGGAAGTTCGGCGTTTCTTCATTCAGTCTCATTCTGGAGGCTTTCTTTGACCTTGTTCTAAGTGGGTCAGAATCAATCTGCGGTTGTATACCCTTCGACCTTTGGGGCTCCTTTACGGTGCAATTGCACTCGAGAGGTTAAAGGGCGGTGAGCGTTTGCAAGACTGGCTTTTCATGATTCTGTATATAAAACACCATTGCCACAGCAGTGGCTCTTGTTAGAGCAGGCATAGTTGTCAATATGAGCTTCATTGATATGTCGTTGCTTTTGTACTCAGAACAGGGACATTGGGAAACATGTCTGCAGTAATACCTTGCAAGTTTGCATTCCTCATATACACATTCTTACAGGCTGAGGACGTCAATCGCATTAGGCTGCCGACCGTCCCATGCTCTTGTAGCGGCAGGATAGCTTCGTTGATCATGTAAGTAATGCTGGCACACGCAATCGTGGTTGCAGAGCGCAGCCTGTACGTCGCCACCATTGAAAGTCACAACGTCGAGGAACAGTAATTGCTACTCAAGATGAAATTTATCCGAATTACCATACCATCAAGAGTCTTCTTCAGCATTTGCTCAATGCTGCGTAGCCAAGTTCTGATATGCCCTGACTTTGATAGCCGAGCTGAAATTATCAATGATGTCCTTAGCGCGCGGGCAACTTCGCACCCGACCTTCCATTCCACTTCCACCTTCGATCACGTTAATAGCCTTTGCTACTCCCATCACGCGCCATTGCGAAAGCTAAGTATCTGTCGTGTTTCGGTACGTTGTGTTGTTCTAGGCTTCGTTCCTGTCCGCTTTTTAGGTCTTAGCTGACGGTGCGACAAGACCACGGTTCATCTCTTCTTGAATTAGACCTTTCTGTCACTTCACTCAACCTTCTTTTCACTCACACCGCCGCCTTGTGCGCACCACTTTGTGCGGCACGCAGCGATTAACGGAAAAATTTTACGTGCTGCCGCTATTTGCTGCTATCCATCTCTCATTATCGGCTGTGCTTTTCTTTCTGTGTTCGGTCATTCCACAAGTCTGTTTCCTCTTAATCACGACCTCCAACGCAACATAATGGCGCCCGCCGCACAGGCGCCTGTCAAACGCGCGACATATGACAGATCGCGTCCTCGTTTCCAATCTCTCGAAGCATGGCTCAAAGTTTACGGCAACGCAGAGTACGCCATCTACAAGCGTGATGCTGGGCCTAGTCCGTTGAGCTACGAAGACTGGACATCATCAGAACACGTCCTCGGGCCGTTTCTCTGGTATACGACACTGGACGTTTGGGAGGAGACCTCATCCAGCGTAAGTCCTATGATTGCCATTCTTCACAGTTGAGTGTTGCTGATGACAGTAGAATGAGGAATCTGACCTGGAGGCACCCACGTTCATTTCGCGTGGCCCACCGGAGCAGCCGAAGAAATCGGTGACAACGAATGGCCATGGTAAGAATCGTGCGGGCAAATCGTCAACATCCGCCTTGCAATCGAAATCAGAGGACGCGGCAGCCGCCGCGAAGCGAAAGAGGAAACCAAAAAAGCCTTACCTGGTAATAACCTTTATTCAGACTATTATGCACTCAATTGACCTTCCCTAGTCTGAAGACATTGTTGTGTCAGATGTCAGTGATGGGGTCGAAGGACCAGCTCCAGCTATTGAGACCCTACCTCTTGCATCATCTGTATCAGCTAGTCCTGCTAATGGGCGGCGAAAGTCGGGTGGACGGAGGAAGAAACAATTCCTTGTAAGCATGACTGACACAAGTTCGCGAACGCAGCACTAACGCGCGTTTACAGTCCGCAGAGATCATTTCCCCCGAAGATGAGGAAGAAGATCCTGTGGCTATGAACAGAGTTGTTGCCGCTGCAGCGTATCGTCGCGAGCCTAGTGCGCCTGGTATGTTGCACCTTGATCTTTGAGCGTATAGCGTGTGCCTTACCCCACTTCGTCGCCACCACCGCGATGCATATAATTTCCATTCACTGTCTGCTGCATCCACAGATTTATTACATGTTGCGCAATCGATGTAAGCTGACAAGCCTCGCAGTAGAGCATCACGCCCCGGTCGTAGCCACCCCGGAACCACTTAAAGCAAAATCAGGGAGAAAGCCAAAGAGGAAACACTCAGTATGTTTTCTTGCGAAACAATCATTTTTCTCTCGATTCTAATAGTACCTTAGTCTCAAGCAACCGTCCCAAAAGACGTGGACGATCACTTCGATGATCCTGCTGATGACGTTGTAACGCCAAAGAACGCAGCCGCTTCACCCGAAGGTCCGGGCTCATCATCTTCAAGGCGCGGACTGCGTACCCGCACGCCCGCTCAGCAGCGACCATATTTCCACCACGCGCAGGCCTTTGAAGAGCTAGTCTCTGAGCCCGAGGCACATAACAGTACCAAACCTTCTCCGAATGCAAAGACCAGACTAAAGTTAACCAACTTAGCTCAAAGTTCTTATCCTGAGGAAGCAGAGGAAGAGATAGAGAATGAGATTGAGACACTCCTCGATGAAGAAGATGAAGACGACGCAATGCTTGATTTTGAAGAGCCACAGCCTGTAAAAAAGGCCCACTACAAAGGCAAAGGTCGAGCGTGGAAAAAGACCTCGGAAGATGAGGATGAAGATTTCATTGCACCAGCTAAAAATCGTGCACCAAACCAGCCGAAGAGAAAGCTTGCGCGGCGAAAATCAACTCAGACACAACAAGTACTGGCCAAGGAGCTTGAGCATGAAGTGTTCGAAGAGCAGCAGCAACAAGATGAGATAGTAGAAGAGCAAATTGAGTCGACCGTTCACAGCCCGGTACAAAAGGGAGGAAAGCAGAAACGCAAGCAGCGAAGAGTTCACCACTTATCTGAGGAGTTCGTCCGAGACGATTCAGATACAGCACCAGAAGAGCAACAGAAACTTGCCATGGTGAAGAGACCCATTATCACGAGCCCGGCAAAACATGCACCTAAGAAAGGCAGAGGTCGACCCCGGAAGTCTGACCAAAACTCTATACCAAAAGAAACCATAAACCCTAAAGCAGACGATAAACTAGAAAGTCCAGGTAAGGAAAGGTCACCACCCAAGACGGAAACGCCCAAAAACAAAGTAGCTGAAACTGTTACGTTTAATATCTCCCGACTGGAAGAAAGGGGCCCCGGCCCCAATTCATCTCAGTACGAAACAATAGCTCCCGCTCCCGGTTCATCTGATTATGAAACCATGGCTCCTGGTCCCGATTCATCCCCTCCTGCAAAGAGGACTGACGAACACGTCTAATGAGCGCGCGAAAGCACTCCCTCTTATAAACAAGCTACAAAAGTCCAAACAGCCTATTACGCACGTGGGAAATATGAGGAATGGTCCGTTTCTGTCTGTAACACTGTTTGTTTTGGGCAGTCAGTGCGGCATCTGGCGAGTAGGCTGCATATTTGCATTACGAAAAGCTTCGTGGCGTGGCCAGTTCTGAGAGTGGTTAGCTGGCGTTTAGCCCGAATACTAGGCTGTGTAGACGCTTCATGGGCAGTCTTCAAATGCATTATGTCGAATAATCGTCTTCCTGTGTCGTAATTTCGGCTGTGACTTCTCTTGGGCGGTTTTGGTTTAGAATGAGCTGCACCTATAAGAGGATATAGGCCCTAAGCCTCTACTTACTCTTGAATCCACAAGATATTATGTTCAACCCATTCTTGACTGAAGGAGCAATGGGAGCGCCATAATGGAGCCCAGTGATAAGTGCTATACTCAATAAGCTCTCCCGCATGCAGGCTGAGACATACAAGGGGCACGGGAGGCTACCATCCTATAAAAACCTGTGTGCCGCACCTTAGTTCATGTCTGTACATATGACAGATGGGCTTTATATGTTTGTCATCTGATAGTCTTCTGGGTGTTTTGTTTGGCGAACAGTATAAATGCTGCCATTATGCTCTATGGACTGGGTTTAATTACTATACATGAATGACTTTTTTTTTCTTGTCAAGAGAGCTATCTCCGCGGAAAATATTCCCACAAATACCAACGAGGGTTAAATCAGAGTGCATTTGGATACTCTTTTACCGCTCAATATCAACTTTCCTACTCTATAAGGACCTTTATTTTTGATGCTAGAAAATGTGCCTCAAATACTGTCGCCCAATCCTATAGTTGTGTTATGTGTGACCGCACGCGATCTCCCTCAAGGTCGAAGCTTCACTGACCTCGAAGACGATGATGTCAATGAGGAAGATACGCGTGAAATGACGGGACGCCTGCATTCGCCGTGCGACTTTAAGACATCAGAACGCTCCGTAGTGGACAATCACAGCTTCTGCTAGCGCACTATTACCTTTGGTAAAGCATTCGTTTTCTAACTGTTGTTAGTGAGATGCCTTGAGAATATAGTTTAGCTATACTAAAGCCTCGGTGTACCTGAAAAGATACGAATAAGGCTGATGTCACTGATTCAGTATTTGAAACACATTTCCGAGACTGTTGTTTGGGTCGACAGCTCATATGATAAAGGGTATATAGGCATATCGTACGATTTAGCAATCAGAGTACATTTGGGTTCCAAAGCGTCATCTCATTAAGTTCCTTAGTACTACTTCTCAACTTGTCTATATGTTTGCTCAGTTTATTTTTTCATCTCATACATAAGAAACCCAACGTGGAAAGTGGTGTCGAGATATGTTTAGGTTCGGTTTTGAGCCAACTGAGCGCGTGGTAGAGATTGCTACTAATTACATTAACATTTCAGACGCTATGTCTGAAGCATCTGGCGGAATGTAAGCAGGCGTGGCGCTATCGCTATGCCATCACAGCTAGATCAGATTATGTGGGAACTTTTTGGAGCGCACTCGATTCAGCTTTACAATGTAGTAGACATTGACACTACCCTAATTGAATATTACTACCATCATAGCTGTCCCACCTACCTCAAAGCGCGCAACAACGCCCACTACCACGATACCGCGGCGATCCTATCCAATCCTCACATCACCAATCTGATAGACACATACAGTGTACCGAAAGTTTACTCAAGCATCCTGCAAGATATGTAACTGTGCGATGATAGAAATCTAGTCAAGCATTTCTGCTCAATTTATCCACAATACATGATATTACCAGCAGATTGCGTATGTATTTGCTCTTTTACGAACTGACAATGTAAAAATAGCATCGTCGCTAATCTCGTCACTTCCCCGAAGTTAAACATGGGCTTGAATGCAAATGTCAATTATGACCCGGCATCAAGCGAACCTGAACTCCCATGATGTCCTTCCAGCAAATCGCTAACCTCGATGAAAATATGGCTGAGGAGATTCCTACTACGAGAGGAATGAATGCCCTATCTAATGCCATTTAACTTCCATGCTTAGCGAATTATACAAGGGAATCGACTAGCTTCCTTCTAATCTTACAAATTATCGAAATCTCTACAATATCTCGACGTTGCCATACATGAAATCTTCCATTACCCTTCAAATACACCCACTAATGCATGATGCATGTATCCATCTGGTTGTACCTCTCTCATCCTACACTCTCAACCCCCTGAGCTTCGCGAGGTAGTACAAAATTCCAAAAGCCAAGCCCCCCAAATGCCCTGAATGCGCAGTCCTACTCCCCCTATCATTCAAATAGTACCCATCGTAGAATGCATACCCCGCCATCAGTCCCCAAAGCGGCACAGGAACGATGCCGTAGATCATAAACGTCGTCTTGGGATATAAGAATGCGGCTATAGTCCCAACGCCCATGACGGCGCCCGAGAAGCCTAGCGCCATCTGGCGTGGATTGCCTTGCCTAGTGGTCGCTGACTGCATCGCCGTATACAGATAGCCAGCTGAGCCAGCCAGACCTGAACCGAGAATGATAGTTAAGAGACGGAGCGGGGTGAAGGTAGGCGTACACGCAAGCAATTGGCCCATGTAATAGAAGGAGAGCATGTTGCCAATGATGTGCATAGGATCGATGTGAGAGAAGACGGAGGTTACAGTTGTCCAGTAGCGGCCTTCACGGAGGACTCCGTACAGGCTGAGGGACATGTTTTGCAGGTAGGTGATCATGGGTTGGGGGAAGCCTTGACGGGCTTGCTCTTTCAGGTACTGGGCATAGAGGAAGATGCCGGTATTTAAGCCGATGATGCCGTAGATTAATTTCATGTTGGAGGATTCGTGGCGGTTGAAGGATGAGTAGTAGAAGCGACGACCCAGACCTGGATGAATCAGTCAAGATGTACATCAAATGCGGTATATTCCATCTGGCATTTGCCCTTGTGTACCAAGTCCGTAGAAAATACCTAGGATTCCTTACCTACGTACGACCCGCTGCCGAAGAAGTAAGGCCCCATCTTCGGAGCGCAGGGTGATTTGGGCGGCCGGAGGGTAGATGCCGGATTGAAAGGGGTAGACCGAAGGGTCCTAGTAAGGCGCTGGAAGAGAGACATGGTGCGTATTCAAGACTAATGTGCCGCTTCTTGTCTTGCCGCCTGCCTCGCCGGTTGGCTTGGTGCGTGATACAGTGGCTGCAATCGTGCCACGTGAGCACGTGCCTCCCAAGGTTTCCGTCTCTTCGAAAATCTCCCGGCTTAACAGATGTCGACTCTGGTCATAGTTAGCTCGAGACGTTTACCTCTGACGGATCACATCATCTACGAAGGGTAAGTCTACTCACGATCTAAAGACGGAAAGCGGCTATGGCATGCACGCTCGATATCGGACAGAGCATGCGGTGAACGAGGGTTCTCAGACGGTGTCTCGTCGGACTGGCCAATCAGCATGCCCGTCGCACGGATCATTCTCCGGCCCTTTTGTCTTGAAGCCTTCCTCTTAGCTCCACCATCACCTCGCCCACCGCTGTGCTCCTCCATATTACCTCCCACACAACGATTTGCGGCCTCCTTGAACCTGCCCGCTAACCTACTCTGCTTTCCCAGGCCAAATTCCACCGCGCACTACTCCTAAACATACTGAACAGCCACCGACGCTCATATCGACTGCGTGACGTCCAGCTCGACCCAGCAACCGACTAGAGCCCCACTACAAAGTCCAGTATAAGAGCAGCCGCAATTGTCGGGCGCTCTCCGACCGTCACAAATCCCTATTTCAACCATCGGCGTTACTGCCTACTCCTGCCTGCGCAAAAACGAAATCGGCTGCGACTTGGCCACCCCACATAGCCTGTCGTCCCGATACACGTAACCCTCGCTGCTGTCGCATTACCGACCGCATACAGCTGCCTACTACATCCACAACTTGGACGTAGTGTCGAGCAATCCCGCAGCCGGCGGATCTCTCCCCAATGGCTGACCAAATCACCAACCAACTAGCGGCGACATCGCTTAGGTCAGTTTGTTGCCCTGTCTGGGTGAAGGTGTCGCAAGTACTGACAAGTAGAATCAGCGAAGCATCTCCCTCAGCAGGCGCTAGTTGGAAAGATGGGCTCAAGATCCCCTCCAAAGACACACGAGTACAAACAGAGGTACGCGCGATACATTTTCACGCATGAGGGGTTGGTACGTTTGTACTTACGCGCTCCGCTAGGATGTTACCGCCACAAAAGGCCTCGAGTTCGAAGACTTCTTTATCAAGCGTGAGCTGATGATGGGTATTTTCGAAGCGGGATTTGAGAAGCCCTCGCCCATCCAAGAAGAGACCATCCCCGTCGCCCTCACCGGCCGAGACATACTCGCGCGAGCGAAAAACGGAACCGGAAAGACAGCCGCGTTCGTGATACCCACCCTTGAGCGTGTGAACCCTAAGAGCGCAAAGACACAGGCGCTCATCCTAGTACCCACCCGAGAATTGGCTTTACAAACTTCGCAGGTATGCAAGACGCTAGGAAAGCATCTTGGCATCAACGTCATGGTCTCGACCGGCGGCACTGGTCTGAAGGACGATATCATTCGTTTGTCAGAGCCTGTTCACATCATTGTTGGCACTCCGGGCAGGATCTTGGATTTGGCAGGCAAAGGCGTAGCCGACTTGTCCGGCTGTCAGACCTTTGTCATGGACGAGGCTGACAAGCTTCTGTCCCCCGAATTCACCCCCGTCATTGAACAGTTGTTAGGCTTCCACCCCAAGGACAGACAGGTCATGCTGTTCAGTGCCACCTTCCCTATCGTGGTTAAGAGCTTCAAGGTAGGATACCCCTTTGCGGGCAAGAGATTTGTTTTGCTCACTCTTCCTAGGACAAACACATGAATTCCCCTTATGAAATCAATTTGATGGACGAGTTGACGCTGCGCGGTATTACGCAATATTACGCTTTCGTCGAAGAGAAGCAGAAGGTTCACTGCTTGAATACTCTATTCAACAAACTCCAGATTAACCAGTCCATCATCTTCTGTAACTCTACCAACCGTGTGGAGCTGCTTGCGAAGAAGATCACTGAGCTTGGATATTCTTGCTTCTATTCGCATGCTCGCATGCTTCAGCACAATCGTAACCGCGTCTTCCATGACTTCCGCAACGGAGTCTGCCGCAACCTCGTTTGCTCTGATTTGCTTACTCGTGGTATTGATATCCAAGCTGTCAACGTTGTCATCAATTTCGATTTCCCGAAGAACGCTGAGACGTATTTGCATCGTATCGGTCGTTCGGGACGTTTTGGCCACTTGGGTCTTGCAATCAACCTCATCAACTGGGAAGATCGCTTCAATTTGTACCGTATTGAGCAAGAGTTGGGCACTGAGATTCAGCCGATTCCGCAGGTCATTGAGAAGAAGCTTTATGTCTATGAGACCCCCGACACGATCCCACGCCCTATCACGAACACCCAGCGCAACGCTCATGGTCAGGAACAGGACGGTATCATCGCCCGAAATAATCAAAACAGCCGCGGCAGCTACCACCGCAATCAGCGAGGCGGTGGCGGTCAATTCCAAGGCCAGCGTCGCGGACCTCCCCCGAATCAGCAACCCCGCCAGAACAACCAGAACGGCCACAATCCGCAGCGTAATGCTCGTCCCCAGCCCGCCGGACCCGCGTAGCAGGACGGTGCACGGCGATGAGGGGGGTTGTGGGCTGTCTGAGCAGTCTTCGTTGATGTCCAGCCTTTCCCCCATGTATCACGAGTTCTCTTTGCTCAGGAGCCGGTCAGCAAGTTTAGTATTGTCATTATGATTGCACATATTTCCTACACTGTTCCTTTTCCGTTTACGACTGTATGAGCGGCTGTCGACGAATCGATGCGGAATACCTGGCCTCTTTCTCGGGCATACGAATCGAATCATCGGCGCGACTGGAGTCTGCGATTTCGGGCCGTCCATTTGTATTATATACCTTGGGTCTGTTTCTAGATCTTGGGTCATTTCTCTTCTATGGCTGTTATTGCCGGCTATCTTTGGTGTCCATTTGGGGTCTTGGCCGAGAGTCCGGTCTCCGCGTTCTTCTTTCCACTCTCTACAGCATGTTCGCTGGTGGGTAATTGTCAAAAGTCCACTTTTCGATAGAGGATCGACGATTCTCTTTGCTTTGGTCGGCCTTCCGGCATCGGTAAGCTAGAAGCGTCTAGTTACGTTGGGCCCCTACGACTTTCTCTCAACCATCTGTCTCATCGCGTTCGGCAAACCCGAAAATATCCTCTGGCTCCCATCGGCAGTCTTGTCACCACTCACCTCTCCTCGCCATGTGTTAGCTTACGCTGTCAACCTGAAAATTTCCTGCAGTCCTACTCCCTCCTCATGGGACTGCCATTCCGAGCGTTACTTCTCGGCTCATGTTAATGTTGATCATCCTTTTTGCCCACTGGAATCTAGGACCGGATCAGTCTGGGTGCTCACACACGACCACCTCGCTCTTTGTTACTTGTTGTGGGCTCCTATGAATTTGTCTGCATCAGCAGAAGCTCGACGGGGTGGCTAGGCCAGCAGCCTGGTAGAAAGAAATTACAAAACCATGCTCACAAGCAGAAAACGTACAAAAAAATTTAAGGCCCTGGTTGGGATACTGGGAATTCAGACTGACAGATGCGTGCGTTTGTGCCTACGAGGCTGTCTATGTTTGTCCGTAGCTCTCCAATGCAAAGATCTTCCTTACTTTTCTTGCGCCTACGCCGTCGTGATGTTCTTTTCATGCCAGTCACAGCCTACGTCATAAGCCCTTTGTGAAACAGGTAGTATCGCGATCGGAAGGGCAAGGAATGCGATGAAGGAAGCGCAGCGCGTTGGGCGGGCTTCTTCGAGTAGTATCTTTGTCAGAACTAGCCGGGCTTCGCCACACGTGATTAGTGAAAGCGGTGCACAAGAGAACACCTGGCCTGGCAGCTGGGAAGTCCGTATCTCGTACTTGTCAAAGTGAAATGTGTCGCTAGATATATTAATAATGCGCCTGGGTGACATGCGGAGGTTCTGGGATCTGCAAGGGCCGTGGCGTGCAGCCATCCGCAATAGGCAATACGCATAGCAAGCTTCGACTCGAGTGAACGGAACATCTCGCAGCGGAGGTAGCACCACAAGCTTGGTGGGCTCATGTCTACGGTGAAACAGCGACGCGGGAGCTCAACGTGTCCGGTCCGGGGATATATTAACAAAGAGGTGGGTGGAGGGAAGGGCTCGCGTTGGGCTTGGCAGGGCCCGCGGGCGCGTGGTAGGAGCATCCGAGCTCAGCCCGCTAGAAGTAGACACTGTGGTCTTTCGCCGCAAACCCGCCACGAGTGCATAGAGCATAAAAACCCCAACGCCGCTGCTCTGCCCTGCTTTTCTCCCCACCCACGCCTAGAGTCAGCCAGTACTCGACCCTTCCTTTCCTTTTCTACCTTTCAGTTTAGTCAGAGCCGCAGCCATGCGCTACAGCATTGTCCTCACAGCCGTCCTGGCCTCGCTGGGTCTGGCTTCCGATGTCCACGAGCTCAAGGAGGACACCCTCCAGGGCTTCGTCGAGGAGCATGACCTCTCCCTGATTGAGTGTAAGCTTCCACCAGCCCAATTGGGCTAACTAACACTGTAGAACCATGCTAACGGCCCCGCAGTCTTCGCGCCCTGGTGTGGCCACTGCAAGGCCCTCGCGCCTGAATACGAATCCGCTGCGACGACGCTGAAGGAGAAGAACATCCCGCTGGCCAAGGTCGACTGCACAGAGGAGCAGGAGCTGTGCAAGAAGTACGGTGTCGAGGGCTACCCCACCCTCAAGGTCTTCCGTGGCGAGGACAACATCACACCCTACACCGGACAGCGCAAAGCCGATGCCATCGTGTCGTACATGACCAAGCAGTCTCTCCCCGCCGTCTCCGACGTCACCAAAGACACCATCGAGGAGTTCAAGACCGCCGACAAGGTCGTCCTCGTTGCCTACTTCGCTGCCGATGACAAGGCCTCCAATGAGACCTTCACCTCCGTTGCCAACGGGCTCCGCGACAGCTACCTCTTCGGTGCTACCAACGATGCTGACCTTGCCAAGGCTGAGGGCGTCAAGCAGCCCGGCCTTGTGCTCTACAAGTCATTCGACGAGGGCAAGGACACCTTCTCTGAGGCCTTTGACAAGGAGGCTATCGAGTCGTTCGTCAAGGTTGCCTCGACCCCTCTGGTTGGGGAGGTTGGCCCCGAGACGTACAGCGGCTACATGGCTGCCGGCATTCCTCTCGCATACATCTTCGCCGAGGAGCAGGATGAGCGCGACACCCTCGCCAAGGAGCTCAAGCCCCTTGCTGAAAAGTACAAGGGCAAGATCAACTTCGCTACCATTGATGCAAAGGCTTTCGGTCAACACGCCGGCAACTTGAACCTCGAGGTCGGCAAGTGGCCTGCCTTCGCCATCCAGAAGACGGACAAGAACCAGAAGTTCCCCTACGAGCAGGACAAGGAGATCTCTGAGAAGGCCATTGGCGCTTTCGTCGAGGACTTCGTCAACGACAAAATCAAGCCTAGCATCAAGTCTGAGGCCATTCCCGAGACCAACGATGGCCCCGTCACCGTCGTCGTCGCTCATGAGTACGAGAAGCTCGTCATTGATAATGACAAGGACGTCCTCCTTGAGTTCTACGCCCCCTGGTGCGGTCACTGCAAGGCTCTTGCTCCCAAGTACGAGGAGCTCGGTGCTCTCTACGCTTCTCCTGAGCTCTCCAAGCTCGTGACTGTCGCCAAGGTTGACGCCACTGCCAACGATGTTCCCGATGAGATCCAGGGTTTCCCCACCATCAAGCTCTTCCCCGCTGGCAAGAAGGACTCTCCCGTCGACTATTCTGGTGCCCGTACCGTTGAGGATCTCGCTGCCTTCATCGAGGAGAATGGTACGCACAAGGCCAAGGCTGCCTTTGAGGCGGCCAAGGAGGCGGCTGAGGAGGCTGCTGAGGACCTGCCGGAGCAGGCTGCTGCCGCTACGGAGAAGGCCAAAGAAGCCGCTGAGGATGTTGCGGACAAGGCTGAGGACGTGACCGAAAGCGTGAAGTCGGCGGCTTCGGAGGCTACTGAGTCGGCCAAGTCTGCCGCCTCCGAGGTGCACGACGAGTTGTAAATTAGGCATCGATACCCTCCTTTCGCGTTCTGCCTTTCACGATTATTTTCTTGCGTGGAGAGGATGTGGATGATGATTTGCACGGACCTGGACATGAGGATGAAAAGCATGCGCACGAGATTAAAACGTCTATGATACATGCTGGCTGGCAGGGTTTCTTTCTATCATCTACGATCTTGTCTTGGGTTTGATCGTTGGGTCATGTCATGGGTGGCGATATTTAATGGAGTTCCGGATTGAAAGTTCATCATGTGTGTTTCTAACTGGTGAGATGTGACGGAGATAATGATATGTTTGCATGTTCGTGATATGCCTCGGGATCTGTTAGGGTACTGCGGTATGTACACGGGAAAAATTCACAGATGATCTAGGCAATAATGGTCTTGCACAGCATATGTTTGGTGCATTGGATACCTGCAACTTAGTATCTGAATGTATTTGACCGGGTATCGGGCTGAGTGTGGAGACTATAACTGCCGGTTGGCTGCACGCGACAGAAGCGCGGTCTGCTATTCGGTGCTTAGGAAGGCGCCTGCATGACTCCAAATGTTACTGCAATCTTTAGCCCGGACGAGGTGTTCGTCATGCCACCTCACTCCCCTGACATCGATCCGCAATTTGGCTTGATTTCACTGGAATCTGTAGCGCGGAAAAGGTCTCAGTCGGTGCTTGATGGTTTCTGGCTGGAGTACGCAAATGGAGCCTAACGTAGCTCGGACTATAATGTGCAGAGATGTTCGTGACGGTGTTGAAATATCACATCGTCACACACGAGGGTACAAAACTTCGTTTACACGTTTATAACTCAACTATAAAATAAGTATATCTAATCCCGCACTCAGACTATATGTTAGTACAAACTTTTCAAGTAATCGTATAAATTCGAAGGTATGCCTAGCGCATCTAACACCGTATTGCGTATCCAAGGTGAACGCAAACCCTAATCTCTGGTCGAGCCCCCACCTGTTTCCCAACGGATGTGGATCGTCCCGTCCAACAACTTACTCTTCCTCTATACTCTGCTGGACCTCTTCACGCTTGCATCCGATACTGAACCCCTCCACGCACCCGCCAACATGAGTTTCCTCAGGGGCCTGCTCCCTATACAGCTTTCCCGTCCTGCACTGCTCAAACACAAGCTTGATCTCTGGACGCGCATCAATCCAGGCCAGGTCTTCCGGTGTGAAATTGCAGTCTCGCGACGAGAGAGGGATGACCTCGAAGATGAGAGGGCGGTCAGCTTCCTCTCGCTCAACGGCCGGAGGACGTTCGAAGATGAAGGAGAGGTCGACTTCCTCGCGGGCGTCCATAGTAGTGAGACGCGTAATCTGAAGTGGGGCGGAGGCGATGAAGGGGCTGGCGCCTTCTGAGGGGGCCTTGTATGGAATTGAGTGCTTGACAGGCGGAAGCTCGTATACGAATGGGCGGTCTGCCTCCTCGCGTACACCAATTTTCTTGTGAGCGTTGTCTTGTGTCTTGATGTAGTCAGAAGGGACGTAGTGGCTCGCGCCGTACTGGACCGACATGGTGTTCACCGGCTTGTTGATTTTAAGTGGAGTAGTAGATGCCGTCTGAGTGAACGTGCTGGTCGTATTGTCGGTGTTGAGTATGGTGGAGATGGAGCGGACGGGGGCCGCGAGGGTGTTACCCAGAAGGCTGAGACTGAAGGCGGCGACGGTGGTAGCGGTCCTCATTCCGAATTTTAGCCTATCGTCGCTGCGTGATATGTGGTGTTGTGAAGTGTGATGTGGTGTGGTGTTCTTCGAGGTAATCTGTAAAGTGTAGAACTGCAGTGTAGTTCTGATGAGTTGGGATATAGAATCAACGAGGGGGTAAGACTATTCATACTTCCGGAGGCAGCGGAATGCGGTGTGCGGTACCCGTGACCATGGTAATGATTATTGGCATTGGCAGGGGCTATCGTAATACCTGCATTTTGATTGCCTGGTACTGAGTGGTTCAGTGACACGCTATTTCGATTTGGATTTGGTTCTTGATGAATTCCCAACGTTTTTGTAGCGCAATTTGACCATTTGTCTGTCAATCTTCTCTCTGAGATGATATTTTACATCGCTCGCCCGACGTTGGCATCAAAGTGCACATGATCTGCACCCTTTCCCCCTTCTTCACCTTCTGCTGCAACCTCACTCTGTATTTCAACAGTCCGTGTGATCACCACACTCATGGTGCCATCACTCAACCCTTTCTTATGCCCACTATTTTTCTTGAACCAAACCACTTCTTCTTGACCCTTGCAGTCTCTATCGCTATCATCGCTGAGTCTCGTGAAGCCGCCGCTACTCTCAGACTTAAATGTTTCCATGTGAATGTCCTTTTGGGTTCGGTTCGTTTTGGTGTAAGATGACTTGTTGAGAGCGGACTTTGTATGGGTAATCAAGGCGCCGAGATGCAAGGCTTGGGCGACCATGCGGAAAAGAGGTTTGAATGATAGAGCGCATGCTGCGATGAGATATAGGCCAGGTTCTATAATGGTCCAGTTGACGAGCGCAACGTTTGTGTCTGACCGTTTAGCAGGCATATGAACCCCACAACATAGGTACGCTTACAAGTGATATCGACTAGAGGATCGGTCTGCGCGAATACTATGGTTCGCACAATAGAAGCTATAATGCCACTATGCATAGTCAGTTTTTAACATAGGATTCGATTCGTGAAACTTACACGCTCCCGGTCAAGAAGATAAGCATTAGCCCTATCTTCCTTCCAGTGGACACCTTCAGCTCTAATACAGTACGCATCGGCAAGAAAACAACAAAAAGATCGGTAACAATATTCGGCACACTACTACTATACGCGAAAGCGACAGTATCGAAGCAGCGTCCTCCTGGGATCGTTTTATCCCAATTGTAGCGAAATGGGATGCATTGAAAGCAGGTTGCAATAAAGAAAGACAGCCAGGCAGCGAAGATTACCCCGATGAGCGCCCATGCGGCAAAGCGTTCTAAAGTAGCGGGTTTAAAGTAAGCGTAGGTCGAAAATTGGGAGTCGATACCATGTGTCTCAGTCAAGCGAAGAAGAACTGTCCCTTTCCGACTGAGAACTATCTTCTTCGTTTCAGGGCCTTACGTACCGTGTTTGTTTGTGAAAACTCGGAGGAAGAGGATGACGACGCATAGCTTAGGAAAGGCGACCGCGGCTGGGTGTAAAAACTCGTTGATTATGATGCCTCTAAAATGCTCAGTAAGCCTAGCCGGGTCTGTTTGGAGATTGTAGGCTGCATGTCGACCTGTTCCAGCCTTTTTCACCATCACTAGTCTCCAGATCAGTATAAGCCTATGCAGATTTCGCCAGACTTACCGATGCCGACGATACACAAACCCATCTCAGCAAGCCAGGCGAAAGGAATAATAACGTCTTCAGCACCAAATTTAGTCGAAGTAAGGTAGCGCGCGTAGTACCGAAGGGCAACGAAGACCGTGCAGAAAATTATCATGAGAGCGGCTGTCGCACTAATTGTAGGGCCGATATCTTCCGCCAAATACCCAGGCGAGTATGCAATGACCGGCGCGTTCATCATGAATTAGGAAGACTACCAGAGTCTGTAGGTCCGATTGACTTCCAGAGCCTGGCTACCAGAGCCGTACAGAGAATCACAACACGAGCGCACATGGGACTAGAAGGGCGACGCATCCTCCAGATATGAGTTGGTGCCTCGCATGTCGATTCTAGGCGTAGAGGCGCAAGGTACATCCTGCTGGTGATAGCATTGCGTGGACATGAGATTATTTCCTAAAAGAACATCCAAAGTGATGCTCACAGGGATCGTGCTGAGGTAACGCGGAGGGCTGGGGTCGTGAAGGATGAAACGAGTAGATGGTAGCGAAGGCCTGCACAAAGCGAATTGGTACGGCACCAGCGAAAATACTGCTTTCGTGTCACATCAATTCTTAAAAAAGCACTATCAAGCCAGACCCTAGTCGTAAAGCAGCTGCATGCCTGTTCGTACAACATGCCTCCAATCCATTCCTTGTGCTCTCACTCTGCATTGCAGATGTAACCAACTCAGTCTTAACACATAGTGCCTCTATAGGCGGAAGAATGAAGGGAGGCTCATAAAGCGTCCAGCGAAGATCGTCTTAGAATGCACCCGAGATCATGATTTACACGGATGCGATTGAACAAGAAAGACACTGGGGTTCCTGTGCTGTTTGGTAGGTAAGAAACGAATATGATACCCGATCAGAGCTACCGTCCCTTCGCCTTCAGTGTGTTATTTCCGCCATTGCTAGTCATGTCCCATTGAGACAGTTTGGTGATGATAGACCACGAATCCAGAAGGCTTCCAGAAAGACCGTGTCGCATGCGAGGATAATGAGTATCATTCCCGGGATGCACCAAGTACATGCAAGTGGATTTATCCAAATCCCTAGATCTGGGTCGGCATTCCCGTATCTTGCATGAACGCATGGGGCCAGTCACAACATTCGAGACTGCTTACTGGTCGAGGCAATCTGCAGATGCGCTAACGCGCGTAGCGCACATACTGTCGACAAGACCTCAAACGTGGCATTGCATCTAAGTGCCGACCTGAATCTCTTGGTAGTGGGAAATACTCGGTTATAATGATAAGTGCCCAACGTCCGGGCTGATGCCTGCAGTCGTGATGCAAAGGATCTAAAGAGAGAAGTTAGGCATTCAGTGGGCGTATTTATGTGTCGCCTTAGTATCAGTTAAGTGAGCTAGTGAGTCCAAAAATCCTAGGAATACTATTGCAGGTTTGACGCGTCTCCTGACGTGTAGACGTGTTTATGGAGGAAACACTTTGAACCCGGAAGAAGTGACAGCAGGTTAATTGTAAACTATGCGCTCACAAAGTCCTGTTGGATAGATGAAAGGAGTTTTGAATGCGAGGCTACTTTGAATGTTGAGACAGCTCACGTTCGAGAGGGCGTCGGAAGTGAAGTCCATCAAGTGCACGGATCAATTGGACGAAAAAAGGAAAGTGCTATTACTGCGATGCATACGTCACCAATGATACATCCGCGGAGTGCCCATATTGCTACAGTCTCAAATATCTGTGATGCATTGTTACAATCTGAACCTTAGCCAGATCCTCGTAGACTGTATTGTCTGCTACTTCAACCGCCCCACTACACCGCATACCGATACTCCGGCCTCTCCTCTCCCCCACTGACATGCACCTTCTCGCCCTTCTCCAATTTGATGTTCTCCCTCCTATAATGCTCCCTCAATGCCAAACAAACAATCATGAAGGCTGCTTGACAGCACGCTACTGTGATCAACGCTGGCTTGAATACGGGCGCATCTTGTGCCCGAAACACAGAACTACTCACGACGCCTGCAAGATTCTGCGCCATGAAGTTCAAGCCAAGACGGAACGCGCGTCCGGTGGTTGTCGTCGTGTTGGAAGCTAGCCATACAGGAACCAAGATGCCAGGCGTGAAGGTTCCGAATGTAATGAGGTAGGTAAGGAAGTAGCCCACTTTGACATGCGTGACGAGGTTGAGGGTACCGAGAAGGATCCACGCAAGGAAAGAGACGAATAGAGTACCGACGGCGATGAAGGCGCGCTGTTGAAAGAGATCAGAGACGTATGTCGTTGTCAGTTGGACGGCGGCGGCAACAAGGTTGGGACCGACGGTGTAAAGGTTCGCTTTTGCGGGAGTGATGGCGAGACGCTTGACAATGGTGGGTAAGAAGTTGGAACTCGATGCCACGCCTACACCGTAGAGGAGCGGCATGAGTGTATAGACCCAGGTTCTCCAATCGCGGCTTTCAGTTCGCGCGTCTTCCCATCGAAACGTCTTGTCTTCATCTTGCGAGTCCTGTTCTCGTCGCGCACGAGCGATGGCTTTCTCTTCAGCGGTAAAGCAGCGGCATTTCTCTACACTGTGTGGGAGGACGAGAAATAGGAGGATACCAATACCGACGGTCAGGGCACCTTCTATGATGAAAAGGTACTGCCAACCCTGTTGATACGATTAGCAGAGTTCACAATATCGTATATCATGCAAATTGTGCCTACCCTGAGAGCTTTCTCCCACTGGAACACACTCCAGGCAATTAATCCACTGATGGCTCCAGCAATGAATCCCATCATTCCAAAAACACTTGTTCTGAAAGACAATTCTTTCCGCGTATAGAATAATGAGCAATAGAAGATGGCGCAGGGGAAGAAACCAGCCTCTACAGCACCCATGATGATCCTAAATGCAAGGATTCCGCCGAAATTCTTCGCACCGGCAGCTGCCATAGCCATAGCACCCCATGTAGTCATAATTGAGGGAATGACGACTGCCGGATTGAAGCGTTTCGCAAGTAAAGTAAACGGCACATTCATTAGGCCATAAGGAATATAGAAGAGGATTAGAAGGAGGGAGAACTGGTTTCCGACGAGGTGAAGGTCTTTCTCGAGCGTATCGGTTTTTGCATTACCTAGATTAGCGCGATCGAGAGTATGTGTGAGGTATGCTAGCGCTAGAGGAGTATCAGTAATGAGAATCTGCTGGTACCAACAGAAGGGTGAAATATACGTACCCAACGCCGGCATGAGAAGCAAATCTATCTTGCGGACTAGCTTCCTCTCTGCAGCCTTGTCAAAGGCGACCGGTGGATCGAAAGAGACGGTCACATCAATACTGTGCTTCTCTTGATCCGTGATAGCCGTCATCATGGACAAGCCTACTAGGGAGAGAATGATGTTCTTGGAAGTGTAGAGAAGGATTAATATAGTTGGCGATGACGAGTTTGGAAATCGAGATTCGACATTTATAGCTGTAGGGAGACAAGTCCTGATACTACATTACACACTATAACATATCTAGCTCACTACCCGATAGTCAGAGCATTCTAGCCACTTTTATAGAGCTTGCAATCTCCATCCACTCCATCGCCATGTGACTTCGACTTGCCCGCATGTGTCACAGTTGGAAGTGTTCCGGGTCCATATCGCCGGTACCGGGAATAAGATTACAAGATGACATTCCCAACGTATTCATTGCATTGTGCAAAAGCGGGAAGGTCAGGACAATAGCATCGCGCAGGAAGCTGTTGAGGTGTATGTCCAGTCTCGGCATCGACCTGATAGAGTACAGTTGCATCGCTAGCTCGTAGCACGCCATTAAAGTACAGAAGCACGCTGTTGGTGTGCAGGGTCTGGATACCAGCATCCAACATAGCACTGACTCGGCGGTGGGGCACATTCGGATTTGGGCGACTCGCTTCGGTCATGTCCGCTTCTTGAGTAGTACTGTCAGTGTCCCATGAATTGTGTGCTCCAGAAATTGGTGGTTTTAGTTTCAACAACATGGCTGAAACGCACTTTAATGTGGTTGTCGAGAGGCGTCGCGGAGAAAACGAAAGAGAATCATCGCCTTTACCATCAAGACCAGTCGAGAACTCATTATTGATCCTCCGTCCCAGCTCGCAGAATGTTGGGTTCTTCAATAAATGGCGTAGTTCTTTTCTGGTTGCTGGTTTTACGCTTCTGTTTACTCCCTTGACACTTCTCTGGCTAGGAGAAGCTCCAGTTGATCCCACGAATTACGCCGAGCGCACGAAGAGGGTTCTCCGCACCACACCTCTCATCGATGGACACAATGACCTTCCCTGGCAGCTGCGAATCGAACTTCATAACCGCATTTATGACTCCGGTTTGGACTTGAACAAACGCCTGTTAGGCCACACGGATCTTGCGCGTATGCGACAGGGAATGGTTGGTGGGCAATTTTGGAGTGTGTATGTGGACTGTGATGTGAATCAGCAGCATTTCGAAGACCCGTCCGTAAGTCTCAATGCTGCATAGTAGATTATATCACAAGATTGATTAATCAATTGGATAGTGGGTGGTCAGAGACACCCTCGAGCAAATCGATGTCACGAAGCGCTTCATTGAGGAGCATCCGGCCCACCTTCAATATTGTGATACCCCAGCTTGTGCTCGATTAGCATTCAAGAGTGGTCGCATTTCCAGTATGATAGGCATCGAAGGGGGCCACCAGGTCGGTGGAAGCATCGCCAGTATCCGCCAAATGTTCGACCTAGGCGCGCGCTACATCACTCTCACACATAATTGCGACAATTCTTTCGGAACATCAGCAAGCACAGTAGCCGCTGGAGGCCCAGACGAAGGTCTTTTCAAGCTCGGTCATGCAGCAGTGATGGAAATGAATCGTCTTGGGATGATGGTTGACTTGTCCCATGTTTCCCACCAAACAATGCGGGACGTCATGTCGGTCGCTCAGGCACCCGTCATCTTCTCTCATTCAGGGGCGTATAGTGTCGAGAAACATTTACGACACGTACCAGACGATGTGCTTCGTCAAGTCAAGAACAACGGTGGCATAGTCATGGCTGTGTTCGTGAATCGTTTCTTGAACATGAAAAATCCCGACGAAGCCACCATTCATGACGTCGTAGAGCATATTCTGTATATCGCTAGTATTTGTGGCTGGGAGTGCATTGGACTCGGCAGCGACTTTAGTGGAACACCGTACGTGCCCATTGGACTGGAAGATGTTTCCAAATTCCCAGATCTAGTGGAACTCCTAATGGAGCGTGGTGCGACTGATAATCAGATTCGACTATTAGCTGGCGAGAACATCTTGCGTGTGTGGGAGAATATTGAGCGGAGAGCACTGGAGATCCAGACAAGCGGCGAGAAGCCCGTTGAGGATGAGTTCGAAGGTAGAACTTGGCACAAAGGCCTCAGGAACAGTCCATGGATGCTGCGGGGCAGTCGAGACAAGGCTGTACAAAATGGCGCGGCGAAGAATCCCTACATGTTCAATGTCGATCAGGAAGGCAAACACAACCCTGCGGCTAAGAATGTATAAATTCCGCTGCACTGTGTCAGGCAGCAAGGGCCTAAAACGTCTTTTGGCGTGTAGGCTAGAGCTACCATATTCCCAATCAGTCTAGGATGTAATTCTGCAGATGGTTCTGCTCGGATGATGAAAGCGGAATTAGACTCATCGTTTTACAAGCAACGTGATAAACGTCTAGGATGTCGCAATCGCTTAGCTTGCCGGCGCAATCGGTCTCATCAAATGTGTGACAGGCGACCACGAATCGTCTATAATGGCCTCCGAGCTCGGCTTTGGTATGGCATGATCGATCTCGAGCCGCTTCGTAATGCTCGATTTCGAACGGTGAACGGCTACGTAGATAAGCGACTTGTCACTGTTCATAGTGGGTGAGCGCGAAAAATCGGAGGGCACAATTATTTCGGATATTCTATCCTGGGGCGGTTTACCCTTGGCTACCCTTTACATGGCTGGTATCTTCTGCAAAGGTGTCTGCTTTTCATCCTATCCACCGTCCTTGTTGCGCTTTGGGCGGTCGTGGATGCGTGTTCTCGAAATGGAATTCGTCGGAAGCCAGCTGCAGCACCTTCAACTAGCACCCCTTATTCTGGTCCTTTCTATCTTCACGTATTTTGCCGTGAATGAATGGGTTCGGTACCAATCTCGTATCAAGCATCTCCCGCACCCGGGAGGATGGCCTGTGGTCGGAAATCTTTTCCAGGTATTGCATCTCAGTATACCATCACTTTCGCAGCTTCTGTTCACTAACAGAGTATCCAGCTCCGTAACACAGTGCATGCAGAGACATATCGGAAGTGGGCTCAAAAACATGGCGATGTATTCCAGATCCAGCTTGGAAATACTACCGCTGTTGTAGTGAACAGTGCCAAATCCGCAAAAGCTTTGTTTCTTGGCCAAAGTCATGCTATGAATAGCAGGCCTAAATTTTATGTGTTTCATGGCAAGGTTAGCAAAGCTGTTACGAGCATTGGCACAAGTCCGTGGGACGAGAGTTGCAAGCGGCGACGCAAAGCAGCGGCTGGAGCCTTGAACCGGACACGAGTCGAGAGCTACGCGCTGGTGAGTCGAACTGGAAAATGATCATCACTGATCAATCAAGCCCTAATTCAAAGTCTAGATCCTCAACCTGGAGTCGCGAGAGTTCCTGAAAGACATCTTAGACACAGTTCGAAACGAGCAAGTGGCTGTGGACTTCAGACCTGCAGTTAAGCGCTTTGCATTGAACTTGAGCTTGACCCCTAAACTATGGCACTCGGTAGGTTGTGCACTCAGAGGAATATTTCTTGTCTGACCATGTACAGTGTTGCCAACGTGAAGAACCTCACAGAGGATCCACTGTTGAACGAAATCGTATATGTCGAATCTGAAATCTCTCGATACCGTGATACGTCGAAAAATTACGCGAACTACCTTCCAATTCTAAGGTATTGGGATCCGATCGCCTCGTTCCTAGGAGTACGCGAGCAAACGAATCATGCAGCGGAGATTGGTCGCAGGCGTCTTGCATATAACGGCGTTCTGCTCAATAACTTAAGGCGCGAAGTGGAGCAAGGAACTGACAAACCATGCATACAAGGCGCGGTGGTACGAGACCCAGAGGCGGCTAGACTCACAAGAGAGGAGCTGATCAGCGTCAGCCTGAGTATGATGGCGGTAAGTCTACAGCCCTTAAGACAATAGTTGTCCAGCTGCAATAATTTACTTAGCCGCATAGGGTGCCGACTCCAATCAGCCTACTCTCGCGTGGGCTATATTACTTCTGGCCCATAGGCCCGAATTGCAAGAAAAGGCATATGCAGCCATCCATGATGCTGGTATCTTGGATCTCCCCTCTAACTCATTTGCCTCGACAAGAATCGCATATATCGACGCGTTGACAAAGGAAATATCGCGGTATTTCGTGGTGCTGAAGTTGGCACTGCCGAAGGCAACCTATACGGACGTCGAGTATAACGGCGCTCTGATACCAGCGAACACGATGGTGTTTCTAAATGCCTGGGCATGCAATCGCGGTATGTCGATCAAGGACGTGCGAGGAATTATACTGATTCAATATTAGATCCTGAGCTCTTCCCAGACCCATGGTCCTTCAATCCAGACCGCTGGCTCACGACAGACATGAAAGACTCTAGGCCACATGCACACCAATTTGCATTTGGCATCGGCGGTCGGATGTGTGTGGCCTCACACCTGGCGCACAATGCCCTGTATACCGTATTTCTGCACCTCATCGCCCATTTTCGCGTTTTGCCCGCTGATGGCGAAGGGAGGGAGGGCAATCGATCCATTGGAAGGCTTGAAGTCCAAAGAGTCATTTGTCGCTACGCCGAAAGGGTGGAGGGCCAGATTCGTGCCACGAGAAGGGCGTGAGTTGCTGGAGTCGTGGTTGGAAGGGAGATGATGTCTCATCAAGAACTGGAGCGCGGCGGTGCAAGTGGCCCGTGTACTAGTCGCCCCAACCCAGACCACAAGGTATACTCGACATTTTTTAAACGAATAAATCTTGAGGTCCCTCACACAGGTCACTTGTCGCCAGCAGAACTTAGATCTCAGAAAGCATCTGCACTTGACAGATTGCGTTGGAGCCTAGTATTGAAGTACATGTTCCTCAACCGTCTGGCGTCTCAGACGCAGTTTGAGCGCCGTTTCAAAGATGCTTGGGCCGACGTGATCTTCAGAACAACAACAACAAATGCATTCTAGCCATGAGGCTAAGCTTTTGCTAGCGACGATCGCAGGTGGACTAATAATATAGAAATCTGGTGAGTAGTTTCTGGATATTGCTGGAAAAATAGATATCACACCAGCAACCGGTCTTTTGCATGTTGCTTCGACGGCTGATGCAGCCAACCTTGGTGTTTCATCTGCTCCTCTAGACACTCAGCGCGCGCCAAAAGTCCCGAACAGCGGCAAAGGCTGAATTTGAAATTCCACGACCCGTCCCTGTGACGCGTCTCGCTGATAACTCCGGCCCACCTGAGGCGCGCTCCGACCAATCTCAGGCGTTCGCACACCTCAAGGGAGATATCTCCACTGGCGATCCTTGAGCCCAGTTCCTCATGCGGGAGGGGCATTCCTCAGGAATCACGGCCATCCGGTTTCAGGCCAAGCCTTGTGTCCCAGGCATACTTCCTTCGGGAAAGCAGTATGATGTACAGCTGCATAGCCTTCTTGAACGAAGCCGGCACCGTATTAAAGTCGGAGAGCCCTGAAATGTTGACAGCATTCAGCCGCTCCCTTCTTCGAGAACCGTAAAGTCTTCTTTAATTCCATTTCCCTTTTGACACACTCCTTTGTCGCCGGGCGACTTGCATTCTCTTCAACTCACAACTTTCGATACCCAAAGCTTCACCTAATCACCATGAAGTTCATTACCATCGTCGCTACTGTCCTCTCTATGGCTGCTTTTGCCATTGCTGCGCCGATCGCAGAAGGTACGTTTGTGATAGAATCTAGTCTTGATCGTCGTTTAACAGCTGCATAGCCCAGACTGGCAACCATGGAATGTGCGTCAAGGGATCCGGAGGAACAGTCACGCAAATCGAGAATTGCTAGATACCTTGATACACACATGGAATTGGTCCACAGATCAAGAAGGACAGGACGGATGTACGAAGAGATGTGCGAACCATATCATTCCACATAATCAATAAACGCACTTTGCGAAATTAAGAACAGCGTAACATTGCTCACGAGCAACGCTCTTGAATCATCAGAACTAGACTCTGGATGGCTGTCGCTAAAGCGAGCCGATTGAATAAATAATGCACCTACTTTTCGAGTGTTGTACGTGTGCCCGTGTCTTGCTTTCCTGCTGCGTAGCCTTCGCTGGGCTTTAAAGGACATCAGACGTCATTGCTGTTGCGGTACGATAATATAGATATGTTGAAGCATGTCATAGAAGCGACTTCTTGGTTGGATGTACGGGTTCGAACACTTGTGAAGGCAGTGTTTGTGGTGTGAGCTAGTCCTTTTACGGCCGTTGCAGTTAAAGCAATTTACAACCCTCACCCACCTTTAAACTTCCCTACTCAACCCAGAGACACAAGGATTTAGGCATGCTGCTCATGTTGATATCTCTTATTCCGCGATCTGTAGCAGCATCCACCGATAGAGAGGTGCAGGCTTTTGGGGTAGGGATCGAGGTCTTGGGTCGGCATTGCGTCATGGTCTAACACCGTGCCCTCGACACCCTCGTTCCTCATGGATCCTGTTGAGTGACCACTACATTTTCATGCTACCAGTTGACTCTGTTTTCTTGTGCTTTTCGCTAGGATCTGATGTTGGTAGCTTTCTTGTCAAAGTGTCTCGTGCCAACTAATCACTGTTGAAGTGGGTAAAAGGATTGATTGTTCAATGCTTCGAGAGAAGCTGCTATAATAGTGCTAAGCTAATTACTAAGGGTAAACACAACTAATGTTCCTTCCTATTATATGCTACGGAATACCTTCCGCCAATAGTCCTCCTAAGTGATAGGGAGGTCCTCTATAGTGAATGTTCTTATAACATGGGATTACCTGTCTAGTAGTAGTCAACCAGATCCCTAAATCCGTATATATAAATTTAATAATATTAGTAAAGGTAGTGCTTTTATGTAGATATCTACTAAGTTATTTTTTAAAGAGACGTGCTAAATGTTATATTGCCCGATTAGATAGCGTTCTCTAATAAAGTAAAAATAAATAGCTATATACTTAGATCGTATATTAACTTTACGGTCCTAAATGAGTGATATTAATAATTTATTATTAATTATTAGGTAATATTATATTTAGGCTATAAAGTCTAGTAAGATGACTTTAAATAATTCCTATAGAGCTTACTAACTCTACACTAAATAACTAGTAGTATGGGAGGCTATTATATATTTAGTCTTATAGATGCTTTTAGCTATATAACTCTATTATTTTAATAACTATATAATAGTAGCTCCATTTATCTTTTATAGGTACCTAGAGAATAATTTTATATTATTAGGATTAGAACTATATAAAGCGTTACTATATATAATTATCTAAATATCTAGACGGATATCTAGAGCGACATTATTAAATATAAATAAGTAAAAATCTTTAATATCCTAAATATAGTATAGACTTAAATGCTAATTTTAGATATAAATCTAAGGGATTTAAATTATAAAACCTAAGTATACTAGCTGAATAGCTAAGGTCTAGCTGAAAAATAATGGAAAGGAAATTAATTAAACTAATAATAGACTAGTATAGACGTTATCTCTTAAGGTTAATAGGAGAACCTAGAGGAGACCTTAGGGGAAATTATTAGGGTCTAATAGGGTTTTATAATTATTATAATTATCTATTCTATATTATCATAGGATAGTATATACGAAAGTTTACTAGTAGAGGTAAATTTTATATTTACTAGTATACTTAAATTTAGGCCTAGTAATATTTTTAGCCTATCTAGATTCTTGAATTTAAATTTCACTATAACGGAATCTATAAAAGCTATGATAGCCTATAATAGACCTACTATAATAATATTATCTATATAGATTTCTAGGATTAGACTTTGGCTGATAAAAACGTATGGGTTAAAGTCTACTAGTTAGAATCCTAAATAATAGAGCTATTAGAATAATATTTTATATCATTCTCGCCCTAATTATTTGAGCCTATATAACGATTTAAGAAGTCGTAGTATAATTTCTATCTTGGAATGGGAAATTTCTACTAGTAGTCGTGTAAAGATTATATATTTTAGATATCTATTTA
Organism: Kalmusia sp. IMI 367209; assembly: GCA_027946365.1. NCBI lineage: Eukaryota > Fungi > Ascomycota > Dothideomycetes > Pleosporales > Didymosphaeriaceae > Kalmusia > Kalmusia sp. IMI 367209. The sequence continues at coordinate 160,104 of JAPEUQ010000003.1, read as the reverse complement.
GATATATAGTATTAGGTCACTGGGTGAATAATATAGATTTAGTATAATAGTTAATAATATAATATATTATATAGTAGAAAGTAGACGAATCGCTGCTAGATTATGTTTATGTAGCAGATCCCTTTTATCCCTAGTTATAAGATAATAGACCCTTCTTAACCGTAGTACTCTAGTCGTTAAGATATATGGCCCATCTATACGAAGTGTGGAGTAAGTCATTAGATATTATCCTCCTCTTAATAATTAGGGACGTAGGACCTTCGACTACCGATTACCGCTTAACACCTCCCAATAGTACCATATTATAATATATAGCGTTGAAATCCATTTACCTCAGCGATTATTTTAGAATAAATAGTACTAGAAAATAATAATTCTTAAACTATTATAACGTATAACTAGTGAATAGGTATCTAGATAGTTAATTTAGGGCGTTAGGAAAAGCCTTAAACTATTAGTTTAGCTTTTTACTTTATAACTTTATCTTACTCATTTCGTTTCGCATTAAATATCTATCTTATATCCACCAATTTTATATTCCTGGATATATCTTTTATAATCTCTCAGGTATTATTTTTATAGTAGGCTTCTAATTCGTGTTTAATTAGGAGGAGCTATAATAATTTATTAATATCATTTATAGCTTTAATATATATATATAGAATATCTAGATTAATGATTACTATAATAGTATAAATATAAAATTCTAATACTTCGTTATAGTTAGGGAATCTACTATAGAATTAGAATAAATTATTATTCTTTTATAGTAATTAGAATTCTCTCTTATCTTATATAATAGTATAATATTTCGTCTCGACCTTATTATAGTAGTAGATTTTATAGATATATCTCGTCTACCTAGTAAAGTTATTTATAAATTCCCATTATAAGAGATTAATGGTAATAGTAAAGAAGTACCTCTTCTTATATAAAAAGTTACTAGTGAATTCGGCCTAGAAAAGCTACTAGGAAAACTATTAGGATAATAAAATAAATATTATTTTAAGAACTTTTATTATTATTATTTTAGAGAACTAGATTTTTAGATATACTACCTGTCTGCAACTATAGGTATAGTAGAGTTATAAATAGTAATTTAGATTATAACTTAGTAGGATCCTATTTATATTATTATATTCTAGAAATCTACTATCTAATAGTACTAGGTTACTAAATTATATAAGCCGTATCATCGATTAAGGTAGTAAAATATAGAGTTACTTTTTAAGTTAAAAAGCTCTAATAGTAGATATCTTAGGATTCTATAATATAGCGCTGGGCCGTAATATAGATTCTAACTATCTTAGTACTATAACTATATTCTATAAATATATCTATTTCAGCCCAGTGTAGCAGCTTAGTTTCTAGTATCTAGGCTTTTTTAGGAATATGAATATATGCTTTAATCCTAAATAGATATAGGTACTTAATTTTAGATTTTTAATTATAAAGCCGCTTATATAGCGTTTAGTATAGCTTATCTAAGATATATAGTATAATATTTACTAGAAAGTAAGCTATAGATATAGCTTTAGTTTAAAGAAATAGAAGCGTATCTTCTATAATTATAGAATATATTATCTAAGAAATAGTCTAATTATACCGCTTAGGATACTATTTAATTTATATATATAGGTAGTATAGTATTATAAATTATATCTTTCTTATAAAAAAAGTTATATAGTATATATATTATATATTCTCCGCCGTTGTCTGAATTAAAGACTTAGAAAATAGCTATAATATTAATATACTTAATATATCCTACCCTAAATTAATATTCTAGGTATTCTATAAAATTTATTATTATTTATAGTGTGCCGGCTTTCTTATCTAAGAAACGGATCTAGCTAAAGCGGGTATATTTATTTATAAATAAAATATAGTACTATAATTCCCTAAAACTCTTTTAAGAAAACTTCCTAATAAGTCTAAGTATATAACCTCTAAAGGTTTCGCTATTTATAGATAATTATTTACGTTAGAATTATAAGGGTGAGGGCGGTGGTATTTTAACTTACTAAGGTAATAAGATTTATATTTAAAAGTATTAGATATTAGGGAATAAGATAATTATCTTAGTAGACGTAGATAGGATTAGGTATAAGGTGGTGATTAAGCGAATAATAGAATTTATTAAATAATATAAAATAGGTAGTGCTTTCTATTATAGTAGTAATCCTTAAATAAAGTAGCTGACTAGTATTATAAAGAATTAAAGATTTAAGTTTTAATATTTTATAGGTATAATCTTTATCTGGTAGCGAACAATTTATAGAGTTTAAAAATAACATCTAGTAAGCTTTAGAACTTAGGGATTTTTTAACCTAAATTTATATCACCCCATGAATATAGTAAGTCTATAATGCGTATTTTCCTCTCCTTATAAGAAAGAGATTATTTCTAGTGGTACTAAGTTTATAATGATTATAAATATAGCTTTATAAGAAAAGGTAGGTATTATATAGTTTACTAGAATAGAGTGCGTTAATTAGTTCTACTATAGTTATAGAGTCATTAGGTAGATAATATTAGATATAAATTATTCTAATACTATAAATTAGTAATTTAATATTACTAGTAATAGTAATTATTTCATTACTAGGTATTAGGGTAGAAAAATTATCAATATAGCTAGATATATATTATAAAGTACTAGTATTAAAAAGCCAAATTAGTAAAGAAGTTAAAATTAAAGATTAATAAATAGAAATAGCGTGAGTATTTATATCTTATAAGTAGAGTTATTTACCATTTATATTAATTTTCGCCGTAGGTGGTAATGTTAAGGATGTTAGATTAATAATATTTACTATAAAGGCGTTAACCTTAGTTCTACTATTAATAGTATTATAGTTTAAATTCTTATTTCTAATAATATCTATATTTATCTTTTATCTTTTCCTACCTTAATGTTATATATTAAGGTCTATAGTACTTAGGGAGCGCTATCTGGCGCTATTAGGCGCTGGTGGGGTCTATTATGTAATGTGGGGTTATATTATAGAGAAGTAGGCTGACCTTATCTAGCAGTGATTCGTCTATCCTATAATCTACTATTAATTTCCTAAAGTCGAGGCTATACTACTATATTTAATAACGTGACACTTAACTAGTTTATCTAATTTATCTAGAACTTAGTTAAGAGAATTTATTTTACTACTACTCTTATGCTTTCGAAGCTCATTACAATTTATATATATATATCTAATAAATATAAGGTTATATTTTTAACATCATGTATATTTGAATGTAGTAGGAGCTATTTAAGTATTTTAGGGGTGGGTAGTCTAATGAGCGGCGTAATGTAGATATATTTATAATATCTAATAAATATTTTTATTAATATTAAGAATTTTAGATTTAATATCTTAAAAAGCTATAAGATTATAAGTACTTAGGTTATTAATAACGTTATCTATTATTTTAGAAAGTATTATAAGAAAGAAAGATCCTTTAACTTTATTACTTAAGAATATGCTTTTTATTATAACTATAATTAATTATATTAAGGAATCGTATTACTTTACTATACGTATCCATCATTAATAAAACTTATTAAAATAGGAATATAAATTATTGCTATCCCGGTATTATAGATTTATAAGGTTATAAAATAGTAGGATAGATGAATTACTAGTATCACGGTCGAATTAGTTAGCTAGAATTTCTAAATTATTAGCGAAGTTTTATAGCTTATTACTCTTATTATAAAATTATTATAAATAGAAAATAGGATTATTACTATTACTTTATTATCCTCTATATTCTATATATCTTGTTGAATGGTATCATGCCGGGAGCGACGATAATAGGCGTAATTTTTCTTTAAAATAATTAGCTATAGTCCTATATAGTAGAAAGCTATTATCTATATAAATCTATATTTTAGATAATTTTTACTATGAGAGGATAGCTTTAGCAGCGACGCTGGATCAAGCTTAAATTAAAAAGTAGATATAGCTAGGCTAGATAGGGAGCGCTAATGTTAATATAGGCGTTATAAATATATTAGATATAATTATTATCATTAAGTCGTACTATCGTAATTCCCAGTAAGCTTATTATAGCAGCTTAGCTAACTAGTTATATGGGTAGTAAAAGGAAGAAAATAGATTATAAATATCTATCTATAATAGCTAAGTATAAATGCTGTACTAAATATATAGTATTTATTAGGGGGTAGGTTATTCTAATAGGATGTAGCGTATTTAGCGGTAGTGCAGTAGTACAGCGGTATAATAATATAGTATTATTAAAAAGAAATATAATAAAGTCTTATTAAAGAAATAAAATTACCTAGTAGTGCTGCCGGGCTTATAACCTATTAAAGTGGGTAAAAGGATTGATTGTTCAATGCTTCGAGAGAAGCTGCTATAATAGTGCTAAGCTAATTACTAAGGGTAAACACAACCAATGTTCCTTCCTGTCACATGCTGCGGAACACCTTCCGCCAACAATCACAAGCCACCGCGAATTTGTGGCTTCTACCCCATTCATTTCCCTTGAAACAACGGCAATACTGGGCGATGTAAAGCTCATGGATCAAGATCGAAAATTTCTGCTTATCCGAAGGACAAGTGGCGCAGTGAATCCAAAGGGTTGAAAAACGAGACATGTACGACGGTGTCTGCTGTTTTCACTACAGACAGTTGGATCCAGAACAGGCAAGTGGACCGGTGCGCGTAAGGAAATCTAGAACGAATCTCTTCGAGGGGCTTTATAGGCCGAATGACAATGAGTGAAGTTAGGATGCTCTAACGTAGGCTGTGCGGTACCCGGAGAGCCGTGGCTTCACTCGGGTTACGAGCAGCAAGAAGGAGCATTAAGTCAACCTGCGTCTGGTGAAGAAAGCTCCTGCCGTTTGTGCAAGCAGTCATGGCAGTCGTGCGGGGTTCGTAAAGTACGGCAGGCGCAATACGCTTACCACAACAGACTCGAATTCACCCTGCCGGCGCGCTGCTGTCCAGGCCCTCACACCGCCCAAACTACTTTCTGAACGCGTACAATTGCTTGCAGGCACATCTGCGCCGGGGAAAACGCAGCCTGTCTCTCTCGCCATGCCGGAGAAAAGTGGGGCGGGCGGCTGGCGCAAGAGGAGTGAGTGATCCATTGACGCAACGCATGTGAGCTACATACTAACCCTACGTGTGTGGCTAGTACATTCCAGACCCAGTGCTTTGAGACTGAATACCGAAAGCCAAGAGGTGATTGAGGATCCCTCGGAGAGCCTTCGCCCTCAAGAAAAGTCCGGCTGGAGAAAGACCATCCACAGTCGCCCAGGAACTCCCAGTAGAACGGTGACGCCCGTTCCCTCCCAATCTAAGGCTGAAGATATCCGTCGCAAGCTTATCCCAGAAGTACCTAGCCCGCGTAAAGAAACGAACCCCAAGCTATCCAAATACCTCTCGGGGTATCTTTCATTGAAGGATGCATCCAAGGAGATCGAGTTTGCAGAGCCTTGGGATGAAGAAACTCCAAGCGTAGATATACCATTCGTGGATCCTCTAGTATCGGCCCAGTCTATCTATTCCCACATGACATCAGTTCCGTCTCGTCCTATACCGCTTCACTGCAACAGCGGACTCTTCCAAGTCTTTGACCACTATCGTAAGGTTCGAGGGGAGAAAGAGCGAATGGATGCTTTGCTTCAGGAAACTCTCGAAGGCTATCGAGCTTCAGAAGAGGGCTGGAAGAAGATGGTGGCTCAATATCAAGCCGAGGTTCGCCGATTAGAGCTCCTGATTGCTCGTGGTACATCAGGCATGGCTGGGTAGGCTCCGAAACCTCTTTTACCTTTATGAAGAAGCAGTGACTAATCGAGGATCAGATTGCTGAGGGCAAGACAAGACAGTGTAGTCAAGAGAGGGCGCGTACATAGGAAGACAATTTCGTCCGATCATGTCTCTACATTTTTTAAGCATGTGCCTTCGGATGAACTAGACGAGCAAATCCGGCTACGTAGTCAACAAGGTATGTGAACATACCTTTGATCGAAAACACGATGCAGTATTACCCTTTCACCATGAAATGGAAGCATTGTAATGTGGCGAGTGTATAAGCTGACGTGGTCCACAGTGCTCCTACGCAGGCCGGTTTCACCGTCCAGTAAGATGGTGGCTTTATCGAGGCACTTTTCCTCAACAGACAACACGGATGAATTTCTCGTTGGCACGCCGCCAATTCGAGAGCGGAACACCACACTATCACGAAAGGTACAAAGTGAACTCAACCTCACGAGCCTTGCGAATATAAGCACGATCAACTCGGTACCACGCTCCGTCGATTCAGGCTTTTCCGGCAAAGGCGATCCGTTACCAGACGAAGTGGAGCATTCGTCCGTTATTTTACATCCTGCGGTTGACTGCGATGCGTTTATAGCGCTACAAGAGCTGGGAAGCTTAGTAGCTCGAAAGAGAGGAATTGATGCAGACAAATTCCTCACAGGCCTGATGCGGTTATTTTCTATCACCGAAGATGACGCTGAAAGGGGGCCTGACGAAGAGTCGCAATGCGAAGAGAGAACTACTGCCTTGTTAAGGGAAACAGTAGATCCACACGAATCTCCATCTACCCCAGACCGCACTGCACGACACATTGGATCAGCCCGAAAACGTCGGCGCCACTTTTCGTTTGAACCAGGTGACGACCAAATAGAGGCTCTTGAAGAAAAGTTCAAGGCACATGAGATGGAGGATCTTTATTCATCATCTAGCACAGACGAGCTTGAAGTGGGTTCTGATGGGCAGCAGCAATCCTTACTGCATAGTCTCAGTGCCGAAAACCAGAAATCATCCAAGATACCTTCTCCGATACAAAGGCCTATTCTGGGAACAGTTCGACGGGAAGGTTCAGGCTCGAGTGTGCATATAGCGCTAGGAAGATCGTATAGAGACGAGCGGCGGAGCAGTCAGTCAAGTGTAATGACCGCTTTTCGTCACAATTCCGGTCTCAGCCAACAGCCTGTTTCACAGAGCAGGAGTAGTTCCTTGCACACGCTTCCAAACAGCGAAGGTCGTCCATTAGAGCAGTTTGGCAGCCTTGGAGGACGAACTAATATTGCAGCTATCGCTGCAGCTAGAGCCGTTGATCGTGCGTTCAACTCGTCAGGAAAGGACGCAACGCAGACCACTTCGATGGTTCCCGCAATTGGAACGTAGGCGCGAGCTAGTCGTCAATCTGAATAGGTCTAATCGCAGAACGCTTTGCCTAGTGTGCGCCTATGAGAAGATATTCGAACGACACTAATATAGCTACCTAGTACATTTTCTGCGACATGTTGGCGGGGGAGAGTTTAGCGTTGATAAATGATTACGTTTTCGTCACATCGTGAAAAGGGATCTCCTTCAACTTACCTAGCCTACTAGGTGTGACCACGGAACCACAACGCCGCGGAGTGAAGCCGCTGGCTGTGTTTCATAACATCACACAACTCTTCTTGGTCCGCTTGTCTTCCTGCAGACATTATCACTCTCCAAACGTAGACTATAGCAGGGATCTGCACTATATTCTGGGGGAAATTAAATGGCGAATAGAAAATTTGATGGGGTACGAAGCGTCCAATTTGATGACCAAAAGAGTTTAGAATCTCCCCGGTATCGAAATTGAAGGGTCGGTCTTCTCAAACAGATTAAATGGCAGCTTCTCCCATCTCACATCAGCGTCATCGAATACCCGCACTGTTGGTGCTTTCTGGTCAGCAAATGAGTTTTCGGGGACATCTGTGCTTCGCATAGCGACTCGAACCTACGTTCAGAGGAGCCCTTGACTCCATTGGCCAATGGCCTGGCGAGGCACTCGGTTGAACAATCGAAGCAGTACGTGTTGCGAGCAAATAACCAGGTCCGCGATCCGGGTGGCCGTTGTACCAATGGTCACATTGCAATGCCCTCTTCGGCTAATGGATTTCTCAACTTGGCGCTCTAACGTTCACTGGAAATGATGAACTGTGGTTCACGGTGGCTGCGGGACCTTCAGCTCCCTGCCGCTGGCATCGGCTACTACGAGCATACGCGCGTACTTTCGACAATTGGCAAATGATGTTCGCCGGGAGATGGGCCTTGACGTCTTTGCGCCACCGCTCCCGTGTCGATCAGACGCCACACTGTGGCGTTACATTTTCGGCAAAATGCTCGGCGGGGCGAAATGGGCAGCCGTGCCACAGCTGAGCAGCCGAAGCGAATCTGCAGCATCTCATCGCGTGATGATGTGCAACGGATCGGCTTCATCAATTGCTTTCTTCGTTCCGTTGCCTCGAGCTCTCGCCACACTTATTTTTATGTACGCGCCTCGGCTTTCGCTCCGCGCCTGTCCTCGCTCGCAGGGGCGGAGAGTGCCGGGGTCCATCAATCGTGGGTCGGTGTGACGATAGCTGCTGGCGATGATGCGATTCACAATGCTATGCTAAATCACCGGAGCACGAGAGCAATCACGATGACACCAAAGATGGCGATTGGGAAAGCTGCTTGACGGCCACCGTTTTGGCGCGGAATGGGGAAGCGCACGTTTCGAAGCTCCTTAATCTCGGCTCTACGAATATGAGCAGCATCTTATGTAGTTTTCGGTCAGACTAGGCGCGCAGCGGGCGAGTTGCAATATTCCCAAGCGATATGGCTGATTTAGTTTCAACCCGCGCAAGCCACCAGATTGGCCGTCGAGAGAGATTCCGGGGCGCAATCCTCGTCGGTTGAACGCTCTCCCGGGCCTCAAACGCAGGGGAAGGTCTGCAGACGGATCATTGGAGGACTGCGCGCAGCACTGCTGGCCAACGGGGCGAGGGCCCCAGAGGCAGAGGGCAGAAAAGAGGAGGACAGTACGGAGTATGCGTGCGATGAATCGCAATGCACCATCCATGGGGGACGAGGTCGGTCTACCGTCAGGTGGCAGATGTCATCGAGTGCCAACGCACATGGTACGCCCGCTTTGATACGTACCGCTGGTTCAGAGGCGGCCTAGTGGGCTTCGGGCGGGCTTCTTTGGGGGGATAATTACCGGGACCATAGGATTGGCGTGCCACGTCCAGAGTGAGCCACAAAAAGCCTCGTACAGAGACTGGTGTGGCAGTTGAAGGGTGGGATTCGAGAAACGACGGGTTGGGTGACCGCGTGGCACAGGCACCGCTCGGTGCGGGCGCAACGACAATCGCAGCCCGTTTGGGTCTCCGCAAGCTTCTGGAGCGTCGCTGAAGACGTAGGGTTGTGGCTGTGCACGCATATCGCCATCGCCTACAATCGCGACATGCACGTCTATGGTGGTGTCTCCGCGAGCCCTGGGCCTAGCGGACGCGCGAAAGAAGTGCTGCAGCGGCAGCGCGACGCAGGGAGCACGGCCAGGCCTTTGTCTGTCGCTGCGCGCCGCTTTTGCGCTAACTGCTCCCATCGTGCGGCGGCCTCGTCCAGCAGACGCGATGACCGGGCCCCCAAGCGCTGCCGTTTGATCCAGTGAAAGCTCGGTCGGCTAGCCTGATAAAAGACGCCTGACCTCCAGTGCATGCACCGGCCCTAGACACCTGTGGCTTGACCCGTGTGGCATCTCGCCCGTTTCATCAAGTCACCTCTGGAGCCTCCCCATCTCCCGACCTCAACCTCTCTCGATGCTCCTGGACACACTGCGCTTCTGCTTTGAGCTTCTTCGTGATGTTTCGCAATCGGTATGCGCTTCCCTCCCCCCGACGACCCGCCGACAGTGCCTTGCCTTGTGCGCGTCGCGCGCATGCCCGCAGTTAAGCTCTAGTACCTAAGCTGACCGCTGCCCAGGACCAACTCGCAGAAGCCGAATGAAGAGCTGCTCGAGAACTTCAGAGCGAGCTTCCCGCACCTCTCCAGCACCTCGCGCTCGCAATCCCTCAATAATGCGCAGGGCCCTTCCCTCACTGATGCGCTCGACGTAGCTCAGACTGCTCGGTAGGTTCCCAGCCTCGGCGCCCCAGCACCCGATCACTATGCGCTGCTGAAAGCGCGCCTTCTTCTCGAACCAGCGCTTCCCAGCATCCAACTCTCACATCGCCGCGTTTACCAAAATAGTCACTGACATGTTCCGTGTTATAGGAATTTCGGTGAACATGAGGATATCAAAGACGCCGATCCAACACCGCGAGGGAACAACGAGCCATGGCGGTTCACGCCCTCCCTCCTCGACCCCAACAGCTTCGCATTCACCTCTTTTGCTAATCAGCCACCTGGATACTATACTCCCACCCCGGGCGGAACTAACACTCTCTACCACAGCCAGGCTGGCGACCTACACACTCCCGGTTTCAGTTTCGGCTTAGGTACACCGCTATCTCTACCGACTTCAGAAGCTGGCGTGCACGCTGGCCAAACAGCGCCCACGGCTCAACTCCATGGCTTCAATCCGCATGCTCTCGGTACCCATCACCACTTCACGAACCAGAACCCCTTTGCGATGCAGACTCAGCATGCGCCTGCTTTTGCACCACACCAATTCACACATCAACCTTCTGCTTTCGAACATGCACCACTGGTACAGACCCACGACAACTCTCCAATGGATAACATCATTCCCGATGTAGAAATGCAAGAGCAATCCCCATTGATCGGTTATGCACCACAAGTCTTTGAGGAGAACGTGGCGCCTCCCGCTGCGCAACTCCCGGGCGAAAAGTAAGTTGCATCGGAACTATCAAATTCATTGTTAGGCCACGTTATACTAACAGATTCTAGCTTTCGATATCATGTTACCCTGAATGCACCCACGGCAATGATCAAGCACGCAGATGAGATCCCTGTGACGTATCTTAACAAAGGACAAGCGTATACGATATCCTTGGTTGATACCGCACCAACGCAAGCTTCTTCCGCTCCTATCAGATATAGGACCTTCATCCGAATTTCTTTCGAGGATGAGCAACAGCGACAACGCCCCGCCTCTTGTTGGCAATTATGGAAAGAGGGTCGCGGTACAAATGAAGCGCATCAAAGAGGCGGTCGTCTGCAAGCTGTTGAATTCGTTGATCCGAGTCAAGTCGGCGGTGGAGACGTGCAAGGACGCCCCAAAGTCGAGCTCGACACTGCCTCGTTCGATGGCTTCGCCGTGACGTGGACGCCGGTTCACAACGCTACTCCAGAGTGCTCTCTCGCTGTCCGCTTCAACTTTCTCTCTACTGATTTTAGCCACTCGAAGGGGGTCAAGGGCATTCCGGTCCGATTATGTGCCAAGACGGAATTATTAACGAGCGCGCCCGGATCTCCCGAAAAGTCTTCGGAAGCTGAGCTTTGCTACTGCAAGGTTAAGTTGTTCCGCGACCATGGTGCAGAGAGGAAACTATCCAACGATGTTGCACATGTCAAGAAGACTATCGACAAGTTGAAACAGCAAATTGCTCTAGTTGAGTCCGGCATGAAAGATTTCGGGAAGCGCAAGCGCAGCGGATCTATATCCAAAGGCGGACCCAGCCAGAGGCCTGGAAAAGTGCAGAAGCATAAAAGGACATGGTCAATGTCCTCAGCAAGTTCAGCGTCTGGGACCCGAGCGCCTGCGGAAGAAGACCTGCACCTCAAGCTAGCTAGTCTACAGGACATGTTCAGCTCCACAAGACCAGTCAGCGTTCTATACCTCAAGGGAGAGGAGCAGGATGATCCGGACCTGCATCCAGTGCAGCTTTCCGGGTCGCCACCGGACCTTACCAAAATCGATACAAACATTGACACAGCCATGTGGGAAAGGCAAAGCTCTCATACAGGGGCCACATCCTCCGTTGTATCGCCTACCCCCAGCCACCAGTCCTTACATTCCGAAAAGAGGAGAGGGTCGACTTTTAAACACCCCACGCCATTCCCACCCTCTCGAATGTCATCAAACGAATGGCGAAATCTCCCTCAGACTGCAACAGGCGACCTCAAACCCCATGGCGGTGTTACCGCCGGTTCTGATGTCCCAACAAAGGTCCAGAGACCTTATGGTGATGATCATGCCCTTTCTGGGTGGATCGAAGCTCTGGGCGTCGATCAGACGTACCAGCCCCCACCCGAGCCAATAATCAAACCAGGTACGTGAAGATCTCTTTCTCAATACATCATATGCTAACTATAGCGACAGTCGCGTGTTTCTTTGTGCAGCCCAGGATCGCGGGGAAACAACCCGACGACAACTACTTCAGAGCGATTTATCTAATGGAACGAACGGTCAAAGAGCTCGTTGCCGGCATCGCTAGGAAAATCAACATAGAGCCTACGAAGGTCACCCGCACCATCCGCGTCAATCAGAAGGGACTACAAATACTCCTAGATGATGCTAGCGTCCATGCTATACCGGAGCAGCAAGACATGGCCGCCGAGTTCCAAGAGATTATACCGCCACCGCAGCCCATGAAACGAGAATGGGATGCAGGCCCAACGGACATCCAAGTCGACGGCGACATCGGCATAATTGAGAACGTGAACTCTACCGGGTACGAGCTTAGGCTTCTATATTGAGACCCACCGATCGTCGTCGCATTCCACTCCTTAAGCTGAATCTTCGCAATCAACCTAATGACCCTACGTAATGATATTGTACTATTCGTACACCTCGAAGTGCTGCTGGTCACTTCAGAGAAGATAAAGATACCTATACACCGGCCCATGTTCGCTTCACTTCGATCACCTTTGGCGTTTTACATCTTCTTCAAGATACCACTGCTCGTCGCGAGCCTTTATTTTACCTTTCGTATATTGATTTATTTTACGATACCCATTTATTCTCTTCGTGAGATCTTAGCTTGGATGAGATTGTTGAGGCTTGACTGATATACACGCGGATTTTGAGCGCGAAAACATTATTTATACACGATATATTTGGGTGGGAGGCTGTGTTCGTTAATGAATGAGAGAGGGAATGGGATGAGGGATGGAAACAAGGGAATATACACGCATGGATGGACAATACATGGAACCTCTGGGAGACGGGGTTAATGATTTTTGATAGGAAGGTGTAGTTGCTTACGTTTTGGCAGAGATTGTCTCTTCTTTGCTGAAATCTATCAAAGACAAATATTCAAAGTTCCATCTTTACCTCTCGTGATCTCTGCTCTATAGTTTCGCCACAGTGTTCGCTATCTCCACCGATCCTAGCGCTCGCAGGACTTCAATATTTCGCAAGACACCACAATCGAACTAGTACGCTTTTCAAACGGCCTTAGCATACACATCGGATTCCCAAACGGCCCGCCCGCAGTACCGCCAGCCATCGGCCCTCCCACCTCAAAGCGTATAGTTGCCCCTTCGGCCAAGCCTAGCCTTACCCACCCGTTTTGCGAGTCAAGCCGCGGCGCAACTTTCCCACCAACACCCGTAATTTCGTTCATTGCGCCATCAACGGCCATTATACCGACGTGTGCTATGCCGCCACGTCCAGCATCGTCGGAGCTGCCACGCCTTGACTCGCAGACAGATGGGGTGCGGAGGTTTCCCCAACGTTAGCATTTCGGAGTGCTTCCCGGCGCGCGCGTTGCATCCTCCGGGCCGGGCAGGGACTGGGCGCTTGCGCGTTGGGGGGACGGAATTTCTTACAGCTGTGGCTGGGGAGGCTGGGAGGCAGCATTAGTGTTTGCGTTAGCGGGAGATGGGTTAGCTAGTGTCAGGACCATTCGGGGATGCTGTGTCTGATGGAGCGGGCTTGATGTCATTGTACAGGTGGGGTGTGTCCAGTCAAGTGGGTCGGCTGAGGTTTTGCGAGAGGAAGATGAGGGTTGATGCGCTGGCGGTTGAGAAAGTTAGTTCTATTGATAGGGGGAGGGAGCGTTACGCTTGTCTCCTCCGTCGCGAAAACGTTTCGTAACGGGATGGGCGAGTGGATTTGCAGGACAGCAGTTACGGGACAGCAAAAGTGTGACTTGCAACATGCATAGTGCAAAGGTACCAAGTTGCATGGTCGCCGATGCTCTAAGCGGTCGTTTGGCGATCAATTGGCGCTTCGTATCGTCGAAGTCTCTTTTTGAAAAAGTCGTACCATTGTTGCTGGTGTACCTCTAGTACAGTGACCTCAGCCCATGCATTACCTGCGCACAGCGATCTAGATGTGTCAAGCCACATCTGCTGCACGGAAGATCCGCCAAAGTGCGCCAGGCGGTCGACAGAACGACGGCGCGGAGAATCGGCTCGAGCAGCGCGTGCGCCCGTCGTCAGGCGTTCCCGCCATGTCAGTGTCGAGCGCGGGTACGCCTCCCAGCTACATCATACAGCATTGCGTCGCCCGAGAATGTAGATAGTCCCTGCGTCGCTGTGAACGCACCGAAGGGGTTCTCGGAATGCCTCTCCGTCGTCGAGACCCATTGGACCGCCTCGTGGATTCCGGACCAACCACCGAGGAGGCATCCTGCAGAGGACCATCTAGCTTTTTGGTGGATTCGGCACCAGGGCGACATTTGAGCCAATCGAAGAGCCAACAGGGGCGTTACAGTGCAGATCGAAATGGGGAATTCGCTTTGTCGATCTTGAAGATCATGCCAATGTGCCACAGCATTTTGCCACTGCGCTAGAAGGCTGAAACGCGATACTGTGGCGGGTGCATCATTCTTCGCCACAGCGGCTCGGGAGAACGAGGCCTTCGAATGATATGGCGGAGCATGCGTGGAATGTTCGCGGTGAGTCAGAGAGTGGTGTTGTCGACGGCTAGATGTGGTCTCTCGGCTGCAGCGCAGTTTTGTTGGAGCTGAGACGGGCAGGAAGGCGTCCTGCGTTACGCGTCTCTTTTGCCACTATCTTCACCGTGGGTTTCTCTCGCACCCGTGGACCGTACGAATACAATTGCACGCAGAGCAAGCGGTGTAAAGGCACTGAGCTGTACGCACGCAACATGTTTCTGATATTGCCGCATTCGGGAAAGCACGTGTGGCTTTCCTTGTCGACAACACCACGCGAGTAGCGACCCGGATGCGTGGACGTGGACGTGGGGATAAGCTTAAGGCGTGAGGGAGCTAGTCAACCGGGGGGAAAGGGCTGTTCGAAACAACTGTGCACTCGTCCCGATTCTGAAGCCCTGCACTGCCACAGGTAGTCTGGTCCGCCGTGGGCCTCTGACCTGCAGATGCCTCGAAAGAGGGGTAAATTGCCTGTCGGGTTGTCCGTTGGCAGAAGCTAGAGCTGCATGGCTGGCGCTTTGCGTTCGAGGTGACCTTTGGACACCAGACTTGTGATTGTGACCATGGTACAGCGCTCCCCCAAATCTCGGTCGCAACAAACGGGATCACCATCTGTGCACGGCTCGCTTCCGCAATTCGGCCGGACAGATCACCGATCGCAGCTCGATATCCGCATCTCAATCCGCAGAGGGATCCCTGGACGGCCGCCGCTTTAAACTCGGCACGGGGCAATCGTCTGTCTGATCGGTCCCGTGACTCGTCCCTTTTTGCAACACCCTTGCCAAACCTCATTTCATCACGCATCGACGGCGTCGTAAGCTCGTCTTGTCGCCATTTTCAAATACGCGTGCTGATTTAATTCTCTCTACCCCTTTCTTTTTGGCGCCTGAGGCGTGAGGTGCCTCAGGCCTGGGTGTTCGCAATGTCATCGCAGTTCGGTCGGGGGTGCGTGGGACACAGCGCAGCATTGATTGCAGCGTTTGAGACGCACACTCGCGCCTAAATGCACAGAGCTGCAGGTTCGGTCTCGGTTCCATTCCGTTTCGCTGGCTCAGTGTTTCAGACGCCCTCCTGCAGACATGGCACCATGTGACGTCGAGGGCAAAGTAACTTCCCGACGGCACTTTCTGACCGCAAAACGAGAGAATGCTGTCGTGGACCAATGGAAAAGTGCCGGGCAGAGCAATGCTCGTCTGCCTAGGTCAAAACAGATGCACAGGCCGAATAGGATTCCGTGGCGTCGAGATTGGGCTGCAGGGTATTTGTTGGCTGGGCGTGCAGGGTCAGCCGGGGTCATGGAATGCTGCCGGTTGGTTGAATCGCTGGAGAATATGCGATATGGAGGCATCAACAGGAAAGGACGTCAATACCATCCCGGAAAGATGGGGCATTCAGGCCGGAGTGTAGCCGCTCAGTAGTGTTCCTGGCCGCTAGATGCCGGGCTTGATGCTCAAACAAGACGTTGTTCATAGCTAAGCTCACGATAGTTGCCACCGAGGCATAAGGAAAGGATGGCAGTTGCGCATGGATGACATGTCGGAAGACTCCGTCCCGTTCTTGCACGGCGTACACGGCTCGGCGGAGGCTTGACCGACGAAGGAATTGGCCGAGTAAGGCCAATAGTGTGTAGACATGTTAGAGCGGTGATCAGTGGCAAAGAGCTGCCCAAAGTAGTCTGTGTATATACAGAAGGGAAATATTGGTCCGATGAGCAGCTGCATTCAATATTAACTGAAAGCTGGGATATCCATCATGCAACGGAGCCATTGCCATTTGTCTTGGGAAGGCATAAACGCTGAGTGCGAGCCTATCGCTATCCTGGTAGCCGATGTAAAGGAACGGTCAGAAGTATGACATTCCATATTCTAAAGCAAAAGGGACTGTTCCCGAGATGAGACTAGCATATTGTTTTTCCATGTGAGGATCAACTACAGAGTGACGGATGTGTTGTTCGAATCGCACCAAGTGTTTTCTGTAGATGCCTTGTATGGATATTCGTCCGTTTTCGAACATCTGATCCTTCACACTCCAAATATCTTCTGTCTATCCGAGGCTCTTAAGACGGCTCTACTCATCTGCGTTAGTCTGGTCACATGATTGTGAAGACTGGCCCGAGTACCTCATCCTTGGGAGTACTTGATGCATAGCTCATGTGTTTTCCTAGAGGATTTGAGTTGTGAAGAGCTATCTAGGGGGCCCTTTGCGTGAATGATCTATCCAGATGTAACTAGGTATATAATGAGACTTATGTTTTCATCCTAGCATAGTGCTCTCGATCTTTTTAGCAGTTAGTGCATGTAGAAGGGGTGCGCTTGGTGCTAGCAGAAGAGTTATCGAAGCTGAGGAAGGGCATTGCGGGCTGGTATCAAGAAGTCCAAATGCAAGTAGTAATTAGAATCGGAGTGCACCGCTACATGCTAGACGGCAACGATCCGAATAAGGAAAATGCTAAAGTAGGTCCTCAGTACAGGTAAGGGAAGACATGGAGCTCTGAATACCATGTTGTGATATGACACATAGAGGTATTGTCTTTGATTTTCCTCTATCTGAAAGCTAAGATAGTTTTCCAAATGGGCAGCATGAGAGACACAGTCACCAAATACGCAATCGTCGCCAAAATTATGATCATTCCGAACACTGGCGGGGCCCAGAGTGCTCCATGTTTTCATCGTTTTCTGGGATCCTAGTCGTCCAGCTCCCTCCCGAAGTCGATCAGTCGTAGCTTCCGCGCATCCTTTGGATGGAACTGCGCAACTTTCGCTCTCACTAGGAACCGGGAGGCGGCAGAATCCCTCTCCAGGTCATAGTACGCTCGTCCTCCTCCTGGCCCAGTCAATGTGTCGAACAGGTTTTTTATAAGCTCGCGCGTCTCCTGGTCCGCGGCTTCAGCCTCTGTCAAGGGGTCCTCCTCTTGATCCATGTCCATTTTATTGCCCCAGATTTGGTCGATTCTGCGCTGTCGCGCCTTATCTGAAACGGGCTTCTTTGCAGATTTTGCCTTGCCTTTCTTCGTGAAGCCAGCTGCGAGGGTGCTTTCCTCAACATTCAGCATATCGCCTACGACAGGGCCGCCAAGCTCTTCGGCGGCGAGCATAGCAGAGAGATAGTCGTTGACAAAGTCATTGAGGGCACCTCCGAGACGACTTATCTCTGCGTCGTAGTCCTCCTTTTGCGCACGCTTGGCAGCGATGAGCTCGTTCGCAAGCTGGGCCGACGTCTTCCGCGCCCGGTCCTCGATCTGGGCGCCCAACCTCCCCGTCCGGTCGCGTAGAGCTTTCTCTATCGATTTTGCGTCGTGAAGATGGGCTTCTTCACGCTTGAGCGAAGCTTGGGTGGATCGGGCCTGTGCTTCTGTGCTGGCGATGGCTTGTTTGGTGCCCTGGATGTTCTGCTGCAGCGTGCGGGCAGCGAGCAACGCGGGCAATGCTGAGCCCTTTGGTGGGAGGAATGGTGCAGCTGGAGTGAGCCTGGTGTAGGCTTCCTTGACGGCCAGCAGTTGCTTCAGCTTTTTGCGCGGGTCTTCGGACGCATACGCCGCTTGCTGCAAGTCGGTCCCCAACGAGCGGCGTAGCTTGCGTGAGTTAGCATGCATTTGGCCATTTGTTGTCTGCTTCGCACCTGCGCTAGAGCAGCCTGTTGTTCGTCTACGCGCGCCCGCAACTCTCTTACGGTTTGCTCCAGACGTGCCTCGGTGCCGGACGCGTCGAGGTCCATGGGATCGCCTTGCAGGTGGCGCACGTCCGCAATAGACTGCCGTATGCGCGCAATGGCGTCGGCCTGTGGATGCGCCATTTTGTGGTGGGCGAAGACGAGGCCGTGACTTGTTGCCGCGACGGGAAATCGCGACCGGTGCGACGGCGGCTGTGGGCTCTTTGCTCGCCCTGCCTATCTGCCTGCAACGGAAGGCGCGCAGCCTCGAACAGCAAGCGCAACGCAGTGCCAATCGCATCCGGCGACACGGTGACACGGTGACGCGCATCCAGCCGCAGAAACGGCGCTGCACGTGATCGGTGCGACCCCGCCAAGGCGCTAGCACATCTCCGCTTTCTCTTTGGCGTGCGCGACGGCAGCGACGACCGCACCTTTCTTTGCGCCCTCTCTGCCTGCTCTCCACCGACCCCTCCCTTTCCGCACGCTCCAGCGTTCCCTTCCCTCACCTGTCTGCTCGCTCTTCGCTGCAGCGCGCGGACACACAGGCTTGCCCTCTCCATCTGAGACACCGGCTGCTTGCTCTCCAGGAAGGTTTGACGAGCGAGCTTTCTTTGCTTGGGCCAATTTCTTCTCCCTCGACGCTCGTCCCAAGTAGCACAACCCACTCCCTCCGACACTCCGCCTCACCTGCACAAGCACCCGCGGCACCTCGCTCATCGAGACGCTGCTGTCCCGACCTCCATCCACCCGCTCAAAGCACGCTCCCAGCACACCCCAGCGTTCGAAGACCTTGCCTCCCGCCCCTCCGCACTGTCGCAGTCCCACCCTTCGCCAGCACCAGCACGTTTTCCTTGACAGCCCCCCGCTGTACGTAACGTGGCAAAGAATCGAATCAATTCTATCAAACAATTCTCAGCTTCGCTTGAGCCCGTGAAGATCTATACCCTATAATTGGACCCACAAGGAATAGAAAAGATGTCTGCATCGCCAACCATCGCAACATCGTCGACCAAGCGGCCTCTCGAGGAGCCCTCCTCGCCCGCAGGACCCAACGACCAGCCAGATGCCAAGCGCCCTGCCCTAGACAAGATGGTCAATGAGCCGGCTGCCGAGGATATCAACACAGCCGAACCCGTCAAGGGTGAGAGCATCGCAGCTGAGGACATCAAGGGCGAGGAGGAAGGTGGCAGGCCCGAGGTAAATGCTGAGAATGCCTTGGCCAACGAGAACGGTACTAAGGAAGACGTTCAGGCGGACACCGTTCTCCCAGATGCCCCGGCCATTGTTCCCTCGCTGGATACCCAGCCCATTCAGTCCACTTCCGGTGCCAATGGCCGTCCTGCTACCCATAACCAGCACCAAGACGAAACTAACTGGCTGCATCTGCGTGCTTGCATTGGTACTAGCGAGGCTGCCACTATCATTGGCAAAGGGGGTGAGAATGTGACTCAAATCAGACGTCTTTCTGGCGCTAAATGCACCGTGAGCGACTACTCGCGTGGTGCTGTGGAGCGCATCCTAACCGTTAGCGGACAGGTAGATGCCGTGTCTAAGGTATGTGCTAGCTCCTGCGCATTATTACTACTAGAGCTAACTTTTATGAGGCATTTGGCCTCATTGTGCGTACCCTCAACCAAGAGGACCTCGAGACCCCCTCCACAGGCACTTCAAAGTCCTACCCTATGCGCTTGCTGATCCCACATATCCTCATTGGTTCCATCATCGGCAAGGGTGGAGTCCGCATACGCGAGATTCAAGAAGCTTCTAATGCTAAGCTAAACGCTTCAGATACCATGCTTCCTAATTCTGGCGAACGCTCCCTCGTTGTGCTAGGTGTTGCTGATGCAGTTCACATTGCCGTATATTACGTGGCGCAAACCCTTGTGGAGCAATTGACAGAGCGTTTTGGAGGTCCAGCTGCGTCCCAGTATGCCACGCGTAGTGGTACTGCGGCGAACGTTGTGCCTGGCGGCATGTCTGTCCAGCCCTATGTGCCTCAGCCTGCTGGTGGTCAGTATAACTACCCCGACAACTACCGTCGACAGGCCAATCCTGCGCAGCGCACTCCGGTGCACGCACAACACCCCCAGTATATGCATGGGCAACCCCCGCAGCAACCATATGGTCAGCCTAATATGCCGTACGGTGCTGGTTCTCCTGCTCGTGGCCACTACGGTGCCCCAACGCCGCAACCTGGCCCCTATGGTGGCCACCACGCTGCTGCTCCCGTTGCACACGGCGCACACGGCGCAGCGCCTAACCAGCCCCCTGTAAATATCCCAGGCCAGGTGAGTAATCTGCTAGGATAGCTTTTGCCACGATGCGCCGACTTTGGCTCCGTATCCTCGTGTCAAGAAGTCTCTGCTAACCATGTCCCAGCCCCTCACGCAGCAGATCTACATACCCAACGACATGGTCGGTGCCATTATTGGCAAGGGTGGAGCTAAGATCAATGAGATCAGGCAGTTGAGCGGCAGTGTCATCAAAATCAACGAACCTACAGACAACAGCAATGAACGCCTAGTCACGATCACTGGAACGCAAGAATGCAACCAGATGGCGTTGTACATGCTGTATTCACGACTCGGTGAGCTGTCCGGCTAGGACAACGCTGGACGTCGAAGCTAATTCAGTACAGAGTCGGAGAAGCATCGGATCTAAGCACCGATTGAGATGTTGGCCTCGCTTTGCCTGCCTAACTACGTTTCATGACATGATTCATCTAGCAGTCGATCGATCGGCATGTGTGTTTCCTATTCTGGTTCACAAATGCATCTGGTAGCAAGGCGCATATGGTTTTGGGCTTTCGTCTTCTCGATTTGTATCCTTCGGATACGCAATTCTCCATTTCATCTCGGGCTTGTGAGTACAATCTAAGTGAATGGCCTTCCTGCACATGGTGTCTGGGATCTGAAAAAAAAAAAAGGTGGCTGTGGATTGGTGACGTTTGTATTTTACTTTGATGAACGGCGGACCAGCACCCATAGTGCCTCACCGCGTGGGTTTTCGGTTCAGGAATGTTAAATCTCCGGCTATTCCGTTTGACAAATCTCAAACACTCCAGCCCTTCGCCGCGTATTCCAGGCTCGCGTGTACTCGTGAGTTGCGTTTGGAGGTGCTGTGTTGGCATGCTCTCCGCTTCCGGAACTTTGTTTGCTAGGGTGTCCCTTGGCCATCCTTTGTCTCTATGCATCGCAGCCGCGCGCGTCTACTACACAGAAAACCAACTCCGAAATGGTGAACGCTTCTGGGTATGATATATTTGGGGATGCATTCCTCAAGTGATGAAAGACTTCCCGCAAGCGGACAAGTATATGAAGATGCTCAAATGAAGACGGGGACCCTGCATACACCACCATTCTGTTCGTATACTCGTGGTCGATATATTCGCTGCTACGATATAGCTACCCGACGCAATTCTTTCGCATATCAGGGTCATCGCCCGTTCGAGACAATAGAACAGTTGAAATTGGTTTTGAAAAACGATACTTGAGAAACGAGATGACGCGCATTCCGATGACACTGCCACCACCTTACACGTCAATAAGCTCATGTGCTAGATCGTTGAGGTGAGTCGTACATGCAAGGGATGCGAAGTAACTGGTCGCCGCGCACTTCCCGTCTATCCCGACTTGAGATAGACTTGAGCTGATCATTTTCGTCTAGATCAAATGCCGATTCCTTCACCACCACGTCGGAGCTCCTCGTTGGCCCTAAATCTACACGTTTTCTCCTCCACACAAGCCTCCTCACGCAGCAATCGCCCTACTTCCGCGCCGCACTAAACGGCCCCTTCCTCGAATCCAACGACCAGTGTATCCGCCTGAACGACGTCTCCGTCGAAACTTTCGAGCACCTCGTAGCATGGCTGTATACCGGCTCCATCAAACCCGCGCCTTTCAAGGACGGGAAGCCAGCCTACTACACGTTGCTCCACCTGTATATCCTTGCTGACCGCTTCTGCTTCGAGGGGCTCCGCAACCACATTGTAGACTTGATGGCGGACCTGGCGGACACGACGAATAGCGTGCTCACACCGAGCGACACGCGCATCTTGTACGATCAGATTGACGAAGGAGCCAAAATTCGACAGCTCGTGCTGGATCTGTTCGCGTTCAAGAAAACAGACAAGCTGATCGCAACGCATACCGATCGGTGGCACGCAGGCTTCTTGCGCGATCTCTGCGTGCGCCTGAAGCGCCCGTGCTCGCAGGCCATGGTGCGCCATCGTCTGCGCACCTTCATCCCTATGTCGTGGCACGGCACCCGCGCCTGTGAGAACTGTCGCGTTGTGTTGCCGCCGAGGATTGGGGCCATAGGGTGCGACGAGTGCTGCTATGCGTGGTGTATTCGGTGCTACGATGAGGGGCTGGGTATGGCAAGTTGGGAGGATGGGAGGAGTACGGGGACGAAGGAGCGGGATTGGGATTTCGAGGTGGTCGATGGGAGGGTGAGGAAGAGGGAATTGTGTTATGGGAGGAAGTGGGAGAGTTGTAAGCCGTGGCGAGGGAGCCGGTGTGCGGTTTATCACGAGCATAGAGAGACAGATGCTTGTGGGGAGACATTCATGGGTAGGTGACGAGCTGTGAGGGCTGTTAACTATTTCTAGGGGTTGTAATTGCGGGTGCACGTTGGTTATTGTTGCATTTTCCTGCGCGAGTTGCTAGCCTTGTTTTTGAGCATTCTTTATTCCTTTCGAAACATGAGTATCAGACGCCTTGATTCATTAAACGAACTCAGAATGGTTCAGTCCCCGGTAGCTCTCCAGCCATACCGGTGCTTTGCAAGAATTACACCCTTCCGGCCTATGCTCTGAGTGACTTGAAACCACAAGTTCCGACATTATTAGATTGTTATTAGCTATACTAATTTACATCATAGACTTTTGATGCACTACTGCTGAAGAATCATTTTGGCTGATGGAAAAAATAAAGGGTCAAGTTTCGTAATCCAAGTTGACCCAGCCATGGGCGGATTGAGGAATTACTCAATGTTTGCCGATTTCATCACTATTTAAAAGCACATACTATCCTCTCATGCTACAGCCAACTCAAAACCTGCAGAACGCTAAATTCGGCCGAAGTATAGAAATTTGGCGAGGCAGACTTGTCGAATGCGGCTTTACGCTGTAGACAGATTCGTAATACTCCAGCGAGAGCGCCTTTTGAACGATTTTCTTCACATATGAGTGAACCTTGGGTCGCAAGAAGGCATTCTCGCGCTCGATCATCCAGGGAAGATTTGAGACGAGAAAGGATATATATATATGGTAGACCTGAAACATCATCGGCTTCCAGAGTTCACTTCAGAGCCACAACAGCG
Source organism: Kalmusia sp. IMI 367209 (assembly GCA_027946365.1). Classification (NCBI taxonomy): domain Eukaryota; kingdom Fungi; phylum Ascomycota; class Dothideomycetes; order Pleosporales; family Didymosphaeriaceae; genus Kalmusia; species Kalmusia sp. IMI 367209. The sequence goes on along the minus strand of JAPEUQ010000003.1, from coordinate 136,550 downwards.
AACGGAAGACGATTGACTTCACAGACGGCTACAAGTCAAGAAGAAAACAGTATGATTAGCGAAGGTTCATCCTGCCGCGACACCGGGGTTGACTCAAACCTAATGGAAATCACTTCAGATTCGAGCTATGGGAGCGAAATAGACAGCACCAGCAGCTCCTCTTCCACCATTATCATACATAACACGGCGCAAGACGACACTAACCAAGCCTACTAGAGAAGTTGGAACGCCTATAGGACTTTCATTCGAGCAATGTCACTCAAGACGCTCTAATGCTTTCCAAGTCTGCGTCCAAAAGATCTTAAGAGATGGAGGCGTAGAAATGTGATACCTAGAGAAATTATGTCAGCCGCTTGAATCTTGTCAACATGTAATGGTGGAAGTGCTAGTATCCAAAATCCTTTGGGGCTTGGGAGCTTGGAATACAAGGGTAAAGATTGACGCAAACATCGATACAGTAATGTGTAAGGTTGCTGTCAGATGTTGCATCCATACCGTGTATGTTACTGGCCCTGATAACGGAGAGGGGCTACTGCGTCTTGATGAGGAGTCGCTTACAAGGACATTTGAGTAAAGTCCCGACTGGTCGGGCCATGTGTGAAATTCTAGAGGTTTCTTGCCCACAGGCTCCGTGTAGGCCAGGTCGACGACATCAGGGGGGTTCTCCTGAAAGTATCAGACTACTTCGACGAGCCCATGTGTGTCGAGTATGGGAAATTGGAAACATGGCAAGATAAGTAGGCTTGGTAGTTTGAGGTCGCAATTTAGAATGCTCTGCGGAGACTCAGCTCATCTTGACTCGATTTCTTTGAATACTACCGTCAACCCCCCGGCTAATAAAGCGCGCCTAATGGCGAACAGCTCTTACTTGGATTTAAGTGAAATAATCTAGAGCGGTCCTGTACTTACAAATCCATTGATTTTTCAACAAACCCTTCACCAAGGAGCATGAACTCAAGAAATATATGGATAGAAACAAGCATAGATGATGCCGTCTGATTTCGATTTCCGATTATCGTTGATGCCACTTGCATGCAAACGTATTTTCTTTCTCTCCTACACATTCTCCATGCGCACTCAGTGCCTATCAAACATACTTCCTCCCTGAGTGGGATGAAAGTACACAGATTTCTGAAGACTAAACTCATCAATTCCCCATATCGAGTTCGAATACCCCCATCCCGACCCCTTCACGCCATTGATCGGGGCTCCAGCTGCCTCATTAGCTACTACACCTTGAATTCGAATCTGGCAATACTTACGAACGTCCGTACACGTGACATTGTTGATATGCACCTGTCCATATTCCAATCTCTTCGCGACGCTAAATGCCCTCTCCCAGCTCTTGCTGTGTACCGCCGCAGTCAGACCGTACGCGCTATCGTTCGCCTTCTCAATAGCATCGTTCTCGTCTTCGGCTATATATACTGATGCTGAAGGGCCGAAGGTCTCTTCGTCGGCGATGCGGGCGTTACGCGACACGTTGGTTACGAGGGTGGGCACGAGGCTTGTTTCGCTGAGGTATTGGAGGCCACCGGTGAGAAAGGTGGCGCCTTTTTCTTGGGCATCTTTGAGAACGTCGTAGGCATGCGTCGCGGACTGCTTAGTCACTGCATCACCGGCACTTGTAATATGGGAGAAGGCTGTGGTTAGATGCTTGACGAAGGTGTCATAGACAGCCCGGTGGACGATGATGCGTTCGGTGGAGAAACAGAGTTGGCCGTGGTCGATGATGGCTTGAGAACTCGATTACTACTTCGTTCTGTGAAGGTGTGGCCAGAAGACTTACCACCCATTGCACACAGCTTTGCTGCTTGCTCCAGATCAGCGTCTTCTAGGACTACCGCCGCTCCTTTGCCACCGAGCTCCATTAATACAGGCTTTAAGTATTTAGCACAAAGTTGGCCAATTTTACTTCCCACGGCTGCGCTGCCGATGAAGTCGACTTTCCTGACTGCCTTGTGTGCGACAATGGCTTCGGTCACGGCAGCTGCGTCCTCTCGCCTTGCCTGAATCATGTTGATCACTCCAGCAGGCATACCCGCTTCTTCAAATGCTTCGAGGAGCATATGGTGCGTTCGCGGGCACAATTCAGAAGCCTTAACGACAATCGTACACCCAGCCGCAAGCGCCATACTTGTCGCTCTCAGAGCCAGGATCACGGCACCGTTCCACCTGCAGCACGATTAAACTAATCCTAGAATACTTGCTTCCGAATCAAACGAAGCAAAACAAAGGAGATTACTCACGGCGGAATGATCAACACAACTCCAATCGGCTCCCTAACCGTGACTGTCAAACCCCAACATCCCGCCCACCCTTCCCTTCCAAGTTCTGCGCAACCACGCCTCGCAACTCAGTCGTCGCGGCCGCAATCTCCCTCATCCACGTTGTGCCCCCAACATTGAACTTCGCGAAAGCTTCAGGACAGCTTGTCTCTGCCATCAGCGCCTGCATCACCTCCTGTCCCCTCTTGTCTAGGATGTCTGCGGCTTTGAGGAGGAGCGCACGGCGGTGTGAAGGCGTTGTGTTGCGCCAATGGACAAGCGCAGCGGAGGCCGATTCTACGGCTAGGACGGCGGTGGTAGTGTTTGCAGAGACGGCGTGATGGATGGGCTTGTCCTTGATGGATGCTATGGGCCTACATTAGAATTTGCTATTCGACTAGAAGGTTAAAATCTGGTATGGATTGCACATTGCACGCTCCGGCGAAACGGATGAATAGTAGTCCGAATACCTACAGATGACGGGGAAGAGGCTATCATTTTCTGACGGAGGGTGTGCAGCCCCATTGATCCAGAGCGGAACAACCGAGAGACCGTCTGAGGACTGGGGGTGCGGGATGAAAGGCATTTTCTCTTATGTACTTCTTAAATTATAGGTGAGATGCAAAGCAGCTGAAGAGGGCGTCAAACCTATTGACTCGACTTGAATATACACAACGGAAAAAGACATGGCAGTCAGTTTATACCATTATATATGTACGAGTGCGTGCCCGGGAGCCCGTAGTCAACGCGCTCGAGGTAGTCGCTTCGGCCCTAGCAATCCACACTATCTCCGCCAGGCGCACCGCCAAAGTGGCACAGCCGAATTAAGGAAACTGTTCGTGCAGGACAGGCCTCTCGTAGCTGATGTTGACTGGTGCTGACGTTGGAATATGGTTACTGTATGGGGCTAGCTGTCTCTTGTACTTGCAGCGTACCTGAGAGAGCAGCGAGAAGGTGAATTGGGTCTAGCTACTTCAGTCGGCGATTCGGGCTTCCGGCGACCCGTTCTTTCGGAGGAGGGCACCACTCTGCGGGGACGGCGTGATCATCTATACTCTTGTCAGGTAAGAACAATCCTACGTGCGGAGCCATGCGTCGTTTGGAGCATTGCACATCTAACATCCTGGATTAAGTTAAGTCTGCATGACGCTTGAATGGGGCAATCACTTCGTGCAGATGCATAGGGCGAGTACGCCAGTTTTGAAAGAGGAAAATGGGTCGTCGACCAACTCACCAACGTCCTACCAGCAACTCCTTCGATCGATTGACGCTATCATATATCTAGCGTTTAGGAAAATGGCAAGAAAGCGAACCCACGTTATCACATCATGTAGACTCGGGTATTTCTCGCCTCTCGGCCTAGTCCGCCTGCTAGCTTGAGGATGTGGGTCTACAGTGATTTCCACGAGAGTAATCCTGCTGAATGTTATCGTATAAGTAAACCCTACGCATTTGCTCTCTCGTAACATCTTATCCACGTATACGACAACTGGCCAAGGTCGTGGGGATTGTATTGTCGGAGATGACTCACCCAAATCCCTCCCACGGACCACACTTTCCAATTCAACTCACAAACTCGGTGACCAGAACTGGCGCATATGCTGATGATTGATATTAGTAGCAGAGGCAGAGGGATAGAAAGTGGCCATGTGTGAATCGAGTATCTGTTCATTCATAAGCTTCTCTAAAATCCGTGATCTATCTATGGACGAATATTGCCTTTGTGCAGAGGTTGATCGCCATCAGTCCGCCTCTTTGCCCTTAGATAGTATACACGAAGCGTGGACTGTTGTCACCTAGCTCCTTAATCTCATCCTCTGTCATGCCTTGGATTTTGTGGTCCTCGTCGCCCCTAGCCCTGCGCGCATTTGCGCGCGAAAAGTAGAACCACATAAAAGCATAGACGGAGCTCGCAAATGCCACCATCGACAGTGTGACAGCGTGGCCGCGAATGAAGCGAGGGCCTTCTTTAGCTGGGTATAGCTAATCTATATATCAGCAATGGCTCGGTGTGGGGTTCGGAAAGGGTACCACTCACGAAGGAAGACATAATTCCTGCGCAATTACCAATACTCAATTGCAGACCCGTAGCAAATGCCCTCTTTCCATAGCGCGGGTTGTTGGTTGGTAACCAAGCCAGTGGTAGACCGACGTTGACGTAGAGACCCATCGCAACGAAGAAGCATCCCGCGTAGTGCACCGCGGCTTTCGAATCGCTCATCAACATGGCGTAGCCGATTATGCTAACAATGCCCAAAGCGACGCAGTAAACTCCGCGTCTTTGTTGGTAATCCGACAGCCTTGCAACTGCCAAATATGTGAGAGCACCCAGAGCATAGCACGGAATGGTGTACACCTGAACGAGGGCGTTGGACGCATGTGGTTGAATACCCTTGATAATTGTTGGCAAGAAGGTGGAAAAGCCGTAGAGCATAGTATCGCAGCCGAATTGCGCGAATGAAAACGCCCAGATTTTCCAGTCCTTTGCGCCGTTTTTTACATCCTGCCAGTGGAATTCTGCTGCCTTGGCAGTATAGCCTGTCTGGCGCTTCAAACGAGATATTGCCAGTCTTTTTTCTTGGTCATTGAGAAAGTACGTCGTCGCGGGCTCATCCGGAAGGATCCACCATGTCGCAATTCCAAGCACAAAGGTCGGGAGACCCTCGATGATCATAATCCAGCGCCAACCTCTTTCGCCGGCAACACCATCCATGTGGCCAATGGCGAAAGCAAGGAGACCGCCGCAAGCACCGGCCAGCGCAGCAGACACGAAGAGGTATCCGATTCGCAGCGCCAATTCGCGCTTGGTGTAGAAAAAGGTGAGGTAGACAGCCAGTCCCGGAAACAGACCGCCTTCTACAGCACCGAGGAACAGACGGCATGCTATGAGACCGCCGTAATTCTGCACGACTCCCGTAAGGGTAGCCACGATGCCCCACGAGACCGTGATGAAAGCGATCCATCGCGAAGGACGCAGCTTCTTCAGCACCAGATTAGATGGTACTTCGGATAGAATGTAGAAGACGAAGAGGATGGATATGGCTGTCTGCCATTGCGTCGAGTTCAGACCCAGGTCAGCTTCGAGACCGTAAAGGCGAGCGTTTCCGATATTGACTCTGTTGAGATGATTAGGAACCGCGTCGTGCAGCCGTGGAAATTCGCCAAGGAGTTGCCAATCGTGGCGACGAAGAACAAGGCTGCTGCTGATCACTCACCGGTCTAGGAAGGACAAGAGGTACAGAAGCATGACAACGGGAATGATGTAAAGGTCCAGCTTCCTCACCAACTTGGCTTCTGCTATGGGATCCACCTCTTCCAGCTGGCCCTCGATCTCGTCTTCGACCGACATGGCGGGCGGTGAGCCGTGGTCCTTCTCCGCGTGCTGCATCGGCATTGTGGTGTCGCGGTGTTGGTGCCGTAGTGTTCAATGACTCAAGTCTAGCGATGTCTGGGATTCTGCGGCGCTAGCTGTTCGCAGCAGGTGCGATTGGGTTGGTCGTATACGGCAGGCAGGAGCGTTCAGACGTCCTTCAGCAGGCGCGCATCTTGAAGCCGAGGGTGCGAAAGGACATGTCGATGCAATGCTGGTTGAAACGTCTGTTTTGCGCGCACATGGGAGGCGACGGGTGCTCGTTTTAAAGTTCGGTTATGGAAGGGGACCCACGTTTGCGCACTTTTGACCCATGCGGGGCCGGAGCCAATCGGTCGGCGGAGCTACCATGCTTTGGGCCTGACGTTCGTTGGTGGCTAGGCCGCATTGGTCCTCCCGATACGACCCCAAGGGTGCATGCAGATAACACAGCTGATGCCGAGAACTCATCGTGCCATGCCAATGGTGGGGGATAAGATGACAATGGGCATAATGGGGGGCCATGATGCGGCACTCCCGTCGTCGTCGTCGTCGTCGTCGTCGTCGTTGTCGTTGGATCGTCGTCTGCAAGGCTCCGTGCCTGCAGTCCTTCACTCGCCTCCCCCGATCGACGACACAGGAATGAGGATGTTCACGCCCGACGGTCCGCAGCCGCAGCTAATAACGCAGACCCCTGTTTCCAAACACGCATACGCGATTACACACGACATCCCACGGCGCGGAGATGAGTGTACGAGAACTGTTCGCTTCGCCGCCCTCGCTGATTCGAGCTGATGGCGCAGTAGGGTCGGTGTTTGCCGTGCTAACGTTACGGGACACGGGGCTCCATTGCTGCTTGTGTATGGTGGTACAGTCGTGCCGCACACCCAATATGCGAGCGTCTGTTCGACTCCACACTTCATAGGCTAGAGCTTGACGAAGAGGCGTAGTTGATCATCTGCGCGTCAAAGTCCATGGGGAGGGTGATGCCGGCATAGATGTCAATCTGCGCTGATGGATCAATGGGCCAGATGATTCCGTCTCGAGCTATCTCAACCTCTGCAGTTGCATCTGACTGGCTTGTGACCGTACTCGGTAGTCCTGCGAGCGCGCTGCGAGCCACGAAGCGCACTTCTTTCGCCATTGTCTTGGCTGTCGGCCAAAATGCACCCATGGCGTTCAAAAATCCTATACTGAGCCGCACGCGGTCGCGAGCTATGGACAGAGCACGGTCATCCAGCATCTTGCATGCTGCAACCTGCGCAGTGGCAACCGATGCGACGATGCATATTGTGAAGACGTTGTGTCGTTCCACGGCGCAAGGGATCGCGAGCAGCCTCGTTTCCGTGTCACATGCCTTGAGCGTCCTCGCTGTGTGCATTGGCCGTCCGTTCTTTGGCACGTCCATGAACGGGACTGCAGGCGCGAAGCTTGTCGTTGTCAACTCTTCAAAACTATAGGCAAGGGAAGAAAACGGCCGGTTGCAAGCCATCGCCAGTATCGTAGCCATTAGATGTGCCATGAACATGATCTCGTCAACAGTGCCGTTCTGCCGCATTGGATCTTTCTTTACGGCAGGAAGAAGCGAATGCCACACAGCAAGCTTGGCGTCAATACTAGCCACGAAAGCAGCGTTGAACGTTCCAGTGTCCATGAAAGATTGCATAACTGAAATCGCTGTCAACAAATGCTACGTGGCTTATCAAGGTTCCTTTCGACTCACTGTACGTGCTGATCCTCGAGACATCCACCATGTACGTTATCGATGAGTAGACGACTTCGACATCGTCGAATTCCCTCATATCGTATTGCTGCCACGTTGCAGCAAGCGGGATATTCTGTGGCTATTAACAAGACATGCGACGAGCCGGAGTTGCGGATTACTTACGCCTGCCTCATAGTACTCATCATCGCAAGGTAGTTCGACCAGATTCGGTACGCTCATCAGCGTATAAACTGGATTGTTGACAACAATGGAGAAGTGTTGGTCTGAAAGGACCAGAAAATAGTACGTCCTCCTCCAGGACTCTTCTACAACTGAGTCTCCTTCGCCATAGGACACTGCAAACTCTCTGGTATTCATTTGCAGTTCCAATGCTATCGCAATTGTGGTATTAAGAGTTTGGCGAGATTCGCGAGGTAGATTGCAGTGACGTTGTGCTGCTGCGAACAGCATCAATGCTTGCACGCTCCAAGGCGTTCGAGGCAACATTGGTGACTCTAGAGCTCTCCGAGCGGTTTCGTAGTGCGACCCCGGTACAGTCCAAGGAGCGAATATGGATCCTATCCATTGTAGGACAAGCAATAGGTTGTCCATGCCGTGGTTCGGGGTCAGCCTTCGCTGTTTCAGGTGATGCAGAGGCAGTGGAACAGGACAAGCAGGCCAGTAGTTCTCGTAGTAGATATCGAGTAGCCGCTCCGTGCTGACCTGGAAAGCCAACTGGGAAGATGCCATGCCAATGTCTTGGAAACGTATTGGATCCAGTGTCATATTCGCGGACATTACTATATCAGAAGGTGCCTTCTCTACGTTAACGCTACTAGTTGATTCCGAGGAGGATGTTTGAAGTGATTGGCCACTGTGCTGCACGGCTTCCGCTGCTTGTTGCTGCAGCTTCTGGAGTCGTCGGGCTAAAGCGGCCTTGTCCAGGCCACCCCGCCTAGATTTCTGGTATGTACACCCCTTGCCGTCTCTTTTGCAGCGACTGCAGATGGGTTGGGATGCATCGCACTTCACATGCCGGCTTCTACATTGTATGCAAGCCAAAATGACGCGGTCGATCGGTTTCGGTGTTGAGGTATCCATGCGCGTAATCCGGCGATTGCTTCAACCAGCCTGTAGACTTACAAATAGGCTGTCCTTTCCGAAAAACCAGGAAGTGTATGATGCCTCAAGAGAGTTTATGCGAAATGTTGTATTAGGATACAAACGTGGTAGAGCTGAATCTTGCACGCTGCTGAGTCATGCTCGGTTGAGGCTTAGCGGCTTGATCCTTCTATCGGAAAGGTTCGGAAAGGTTCGGAAAAGCTCGTTGGAAAGCACCGCCAACGCCGGTATCAAACAATTCTAGTGGCCTACGTATACACTGGTTATATCAAACGTCTAGGCTCTCCCCGCTGTCCTTCATCGTGTCTTTTCCTTTTGGCACGATCTTCAGTGAGAAGTCAACGTGCTTGACCCCCTGGTGAATACTACTCGTGCTCACAATGTCGACATCCCCGCAGACATAGGGAGTCACATTCTCCTCAGTCAAACCTCCGCTGACTTCGACCAAAAATGTCTTCCGATCTCCTGTTCCCCTTCCCCATTTCTCCTTTAATTGTGCAGTAGCTACTCTGACGCCGTCTGGTGTGAAATTGTCGAGCATAACAATATCAGCGCCAGCCGCAATGGCTTCGTCAGCTTCTTCAAAACTCTGACACTCGACTTCTACCTTGATTGCAAACCCACCAGCAGACTTGGCGGCTCGGACGGCATTGGTGATGCTTCCCGCGGCGACGATGTGATTGTCTTTGAGCATAGTCATCGCAGAGAGATCGACGCGGTGAGCATCAACTCCACCGATGAGCATGCCGTACTTTTCGACGACTCTAAATCCCGGAGTCGTCTTGCGGGTCCCGGCGAGAATGTTAGGATATCCAGCTTCCCTCAAAAGGCGAAGGAGGCGATTTGACTTTGTCGCTATGCCTGAGCATCGTGCGAGTGTGTTGAGAGCCACTCGTTCACCCAGGAGCAGTTTGCGTACTGGACCACGCACGGTGGCGCAGTGTTTGATGGGCTCGAAGTGCTCGCCCTCTTTGACATGCCATTCCACACTAGGGGCGCTTAGTTTTTGGGTATGGGAAGACACAGAGCACGTTACTCACGTGCAATCCAGTTGCCGGAAAACTTCGTCAAAGAACGGTACTCCGGCTACTATGCCCTGTCCCATTATCAGATTATGCTAGCTACCATATCAAAACACGCACCTCGCTCTTTCCTAGCAGTTTAGCTTCCGATATTTCTTCCCCTACGACGAAGCCACCATAGTCGAAGCTTGGAGTATCTTCTTCAAGCCATTCCGCGACTAAGCGCTTGTAAGTCTGGGGAAGCAGGTGCGCCACCGATCCATGTGCAGGTGCGCCTTCGGCCATTTCGGAATGCAAAGTTCTCTAAAAGTAGTAATCGAATCGCCTGATATCAGTGGAGAGTTGAACAACAATGTTGGCGGAACAGTGGCGTGGTGATGTTTGCTCTGGTCGAGTTTTCCTAAAGCGGTTTCGGCCGTCGCTAAGCGGCCGCGGACCGAAGCCGCATCAACTCACTACACATTCACGTGCCATTCTTGTGACTATCACGACCTCTCTTCAGCCCTTCGCTGGCCCAGGCTAGAGACCTCCGGTCTTCTTCGCTCTCTTCTCACTGCCGAGATTATCCATGGATACCTGCCGCTTCGCGTTACAAAGGCAAACTAGATGACCCCTCTTCCTGTCTCATCTTCTTCCCATGCCAGTCTGCAATGTCTCGCGGCTGCATCGCACAGATTTCCCATCGTTAGTCCATAATGGCCATGAGCGAACTAGGGGGGTATACATTGTTTGAGCCAGCCGCCGGCGGTCACAGTCCGTCGCTGATAACCCTGATAGAAACACAAGCAGATCGTTATAACCGACTTGTCTCGAGCTTCAGGTTCGCTATCGATATCCCCTCCAAAAATGGCTATTATCCAGTTTCTCCTGTTGAATGCAGGGATTTGAGACGACGGGCTAGGTTTTGATCGTATTGCGACGCACTAATGGAGCCATAGACAACCAATAACAAGTGACAGTGGCTTCCAAGGCTTCAGCCATGTGCACAGCCTGCACACGCCGCCACAACTTGCAGTATCTTCTTCTATCCATGAGCCGTTCTAGACTGTCAATCCTATCTTTCAGTGCCCGGGCTTATAAGTTGGGCTATATCCAGCCTTTGACACTGTCCTATCTCGGCAAGCTTTGTGTTGGGGCAACTCCAGACTTTCAGTGCATGCGAAACGCTCGTCCTGATGGCCACCGAGCTTCCCAGCTACAGGCACTAGCCTCTTGATACATCCACCCAACAGATTCGATTGTTAAGACTTCATCGCCGTCCTAAGTCGTCTACGGTTATGTGTACGATTGAAACCCACGATCTTAATACTGCTCCACGGTACATCGCCCTATCGTATACATGGGGCCTCGATTACCCGAAATATCGAATCTTACTCAACGGCAAAAAATTTCGAAGTGCGAGAGAACCTCTTCGAGTTCCTCTCTTGCTTCCATAGAAACAAGAACAACACGCTACGTTTATTTATAGACCAACTGTGTATCGACCAAACCAACGTCGCCGAACGCAATCACCAAGTCTCGTTGATGAGTAGGATCTATAGTCAATGTTGTTTCGTTGTTGTTTGGCTTGGGTGCGCCGACGAGACGGTCAAAGCAGCTCAAGAATTTTATGCTACTCAAGATTGCGAAGTATTAACACCGCTTCTACTCAATCCTTACTTCACGCGCTTATGGATCGTGCAAGAAATTCTCCTCGCCCCGGAAGTCTATATCCTATGCCAGACTCTTTGGATTCGTAGACGTGCCATGTCTGAGTTGGCCGAGACCTGCGCGTGGGGCGAAGTACCCAACGCCGCCCTATCTTTAATTCCCGAAGGCACTCGAGACTTTCGTGACACCCGCGGTGGTAGTAGTCTTGAAGTTTGCATCGAACGTTATGGCGGAAACGGGTGTGCAGACAAGCGAGATGTGGTATATGGGCTCCCTAGGTCTGGTCACGAATACGGATATAAAGGCAGACTACACTAAGTCCGTCGTCGAACTGTTTCTTGAGGCTATTTTGACTGTTGAGAAAAGTCTGTTAATGTTTTCTGGCCTCGATGAACGCGCGGACAGGAGCTCATATACATACTTCTATGCTTTCGGTAATTTCGTCAAGCGGTTGACCCGAAATATGAGCCTACCTGCCCATCACGTGGTTGGTCTAGAGGAGATGTTATGGAGCCTTTATGATGAGGATGCAATTTTTAATACTGATTGCGTTCTTTCGATGGGTTTCGAGCCGGAAGAACAGGAAATGAATGAATTTGGAATGTATAGTGGTTGCCAGTGGCTTAATGCCAGATGGTGGCATCACATCGGAGGAACAAAGAAACTCCAACGCGGCAACAAGACTTTCGTTTGGATTAAGAAACATCACTCCCCTGGAAAATGGAGACACGATGCGAAGGGCATGTTTACCGAAAAACAGTACTATGCTTGCCTGTTACCTACAGAGTACCTATCCTGAAATTGTATCCATTGATCTTACACGAATTGAAGAATAAGATGTCTTTTGTGCTAAGCCTCGGACTCTCTTGACCTTACATGATCAGTAGTACCGTGTGCATGTACCTGATTCTTCGCACACCACATCTCAACTAGCCCCAAGCGGCTTTAAGGCATGTGGGGCGTCAGATTACCATGCGTAGCCGTTGTCCTTATATCAACCTTGGTGCCTTCTGCGAATGTAGATAACGTCTATAAAGGTTATCGCAGCCTCAACTATCAACACAAGAGCATACCCCAATCGAATCAAGCTCTTGATCGAAAAGCCCAATCACAAAGCACTCCGCGGGCGCGATAGATGCTCATAGAAAGATAGCATCGGGGTTAAGCAAGCGGGGTGTGCGTGATGCAAGCTCGGCCGAGGCTAATGATCCTTCCGTGGAGCTCACCGCTGCCCGCATCCACTTCCAGGCTTCGTTCCGCGATTGCAGCGAAGGAGAGGGCTAGAGCTCTTGTCTGGGGAAGAGAAGCATTGTTGAGGTCACCCGCGCTGTTGTGCGACGTCGGCACACGTTAGACTTGTGCAATGGAAGCCACGGCGTTTGAAACAGGGAGTGTGTTTGGAGCGGTTCACGTTTTCTTCTTCAAGCTTTTGGATAATTACCTTCCATGCGAAATCCGATACCGATCCCGAGATTTTAGACGATCTTCCCCTGCGGGCTCTAATGCCGTTCGAGCGTCAGAAACACCGCACAGGGGTGTGAACAATGGTTCTCTCCAGTCGGTTTCCCTCCCAATTCCCAAATCTGAACTGATCTTCAACAAGAACGGGGCTCGAACACTGTTATTAGCGCCCGCAAAAGCGATGACTTTCTCAAACCCCATGTCGGATGCGGAGATAAACGGCAGTGTCAATGCGGGAGGGTCACCATTTCCGCACCTGTGCGGCAAAGCGGCACCCTTGACCCATGACTTGTGGAGCCTTCTCCTGCACCTCTGATTTTCTAGGAACTCGCTCTCTATTATTAATGTGCCTTATCCTCGCAAGCGCTCAGTGACGATGGCGCAGCTGTAACTTTGACACCTTCACTGTTCCTTCAGAATCACTTTTTAGATGCCCGTTGAATTATGGTAAACGGCGCGAGCTAACGACGTTATATTATTGAAGTTGCTACCACTGCGGCCGATTACACACGACTAGAAGATATGCGCTGAGACGGAGTTCCATCGTTTGTTGTATAGCATCGGCCCGTACGATCAACAGAGAGAAGGATCTTGTGTTCCCACATCTTTGGATAAATAGCGCCGAGCTCCCCGGTCGAAAGTGCAGTGGTCCATTTTGCATATCGTCATTTCTGTATCATGGCCAAACCAAACCTCTATCGACATCCAACGCGCAGCGAAATCATCGAGCTCGCTGTAGCAGAAGGTCACGATGCAGACATCCCAGGTAACGTCGGCTCAATTCACCAAGAACCCTGCCACACGTCTACACCTCGCGCCCACAATATTCACGACCGAGAAAATATCTCACCTCTGTCAATCGACAAGGATATCGAAAAGGGCGAGATTGCAGAGTCAGTATCTAGTGAAGAGGAGGCTGTAGAAAACAACGAAGATGATCCGAACGTTGTATTCTGGGACGGCCCTGATGACCCCCAAAATCCTATGAATTGGAAATATACGAAGAAGTGGGGGACTGTGATTCTGATTTCTGCGATTACTTTTTTGACACCGCTCGCATCGAGTATGTTCGCTCCAGGAGTACCAAAAGTTATGGAGACCTTTCACTCGACAAATGACATGCTGGAACAGTTTATGGTGTCTGTATATGTCCTAGGCTTTGCTTTCGGACCAATGAGTATGTTTCGGTTTGATATATGAGTACGATTTACTGACGTATTGTAGTCATTGCACCCTTATCGGAAATGTATGGCCGTTTGCCATTGTATCATAGTTGTAATGCCTTGTTCGTGATATTTAGCATCGCGGCGGCGGTTTCTTCAAACATGGGCCAATTTGTCACGTTTCGCTTTCTAATGGGTTGCTTTGGAGGTGCGCCGATGGTGCTGGGCGGGGGTACGATTGCGGATTTGATAAGCAGAGAGCAGCGTGGTACAGCCATGGTGGTTTGGATGATGGGGCCAAGTGAGCGGAACCGATGCTCTCTAATGTCGACTGCTAACAAAGATACAGCGATCGGCCCTTGTGTCGGTCCAATTATTGGTGGCTTCCTAACTGTCGCAAAAGGCTGGAGATGGAACTTTTGGTTCGTCGCCATAGTTGTACGTATCCCATCATTTACATACTATTCCCAACTAATTCCGAACAGGCGGGCGCCCTGATGCTGATGTCCATTCTCCTCATGAACGAAACTTCAGCTCCTGTAATCCTCGAACGCAAAGCGAAACGTCTCCGCGCAGAAACCAACAACCTCAAGCTACGCTCCAAACTCGCATCCGACCTTTCCGCAACAGACCTCTTCAAATTTTCTATCATTCGTCCCGCCAAAATGCTCACGCGTTCCACCATATGTCTCGCTATGTCGGTCTACATCGCTATCACATACGCCTACCTCTATATCTTATTCACCACATTCACTGCGGTCTATAAAAATCAGTATCACTGGAATGGTGGGATCCTTGGTCTGTCCTTTATGGGACTTGGGATCGGTTCCCTGATAGGGCAATCAGCCTTCACATACTTCGGCAACAGGACAGTAAAGAAACACATCGCGCGTGGCGATTTTAAGCCAGAGCACCGTCTCTACACCATGTGCTTGGGTGGCTTCCTCCTGCCCATTGGCCTCTTCTGGTACGGCTGGAGTGCGCAAAAGAGCACGCACTGGATCGTTCCTATACTCGGAACCGGTGTCATCGGCTTTGGGCTCCTTATGACGTTCATGCCAGCCACGACATACCTAGTCGACGTGTTTACGGTGCATGCGGCGAGCGCGATGGCAGCCAGTACGGTGCTACGTAGTTTGTGCGCAGCGCTGATTCCGCTGAGTAGCTCGAAGATGTACAAAGCCATGGGGTATGGTTGGGGAAACTCGCTGCTGGGGTTTGTTAGTTTGGCGTTGATTCCGATCCCTTTTTTGTTTATCCGGTATGGGGAGAAAATTAGAGCGAGGAGTACGGTTAAGCTATGAACCAGCTTCCGCGAAGGGGAGGAATAAGAAAAGTACATATACGGGACGGAGGACAATGCAGAGCAGAGCCTCATATTCGCGACTCATGACTCGTTTATTGCGAGCAATCTGCCTGCTATGCTTGCTAAGCAGGGGCATAGATTTTGTGCGGTTTCGTCCGGTCGCTGGGCATCTCACTGCACATCGAATCCCTCTATGTAGAGTAAACAAACTCCAACGCTCATTTACGACACATTGATCGTGGTCAGATTGATGGTTCTAGTCCTGAGATGAACGTTCGACTAGGCTTTCCTATATTCAAAGATAATTCGGCAGCTCTTTCAAGTAAAACATATCGCCTTGCAGTTCTCATTTAACCTAGGTTAAAAGCTGAAGAGCGATAAACTTAAACATCGTGGTATGTATTAGGTGATGTTCCATCGGGGCTACAACATCACGCAGCTTCACGACCTAGTGGAGACTAAACCTAAAGGCGCTAAACATACGCGAACGCATATCGATACAACGTCAGAACGTCAAAAGGCTCTCTTTATAAAAACCCTTCTTCGCTGCATCCATCACATCAATTATATTCTATCCTCTGCATTGTGCTTCCCTCTACTAGCCCGTAGCCCTAGCGCGACAATGTCCCCTCTTCCTCCTAATAACACATCCCTAACATTCGCCTCCCCATCCGCCACCCCGCACCTCACCCAAACACCCCTTGTGCCTCCTGCGCCCAACCAACTTCTCATTAGAGTACACGCCGCGGCCATCAACCCGTGCGACATTCAGCTATGGCATAGCCCACTCGTTGGATGGGGACGATTCGGGAGGGAAGGGACTATGGGTTGGGATTATGCGGGGTCGATTGCGGCGGTAGGAGATAAGTTGAAGGGGAAATGGGAGATAGATGACGAGGTATTTGGAATGTGTGAAGGGCCAGTGAGTAGTATTTCCTTGGGGAGTCAGGAAGAACTAGATGGAAGAGATAGCCGGGGTGGGGCTCATGCAGAGTAAGAAATTTACTGATAAAACCGTAGACTGCCCAAGGAACGTTCACGAAGTATCTCACCGTCTCGGAAAAAGGCCCGATTGCTCGAAAGCCCAAATGCTGGAGTTGGGCCGAAGCAGCAGCCGTTCCACTCGTGACTCTTACCGCATTCGCTTGCTTGGATCGGCTGCCACCCGTCACTCCGTCCACTGGGAAGCGGAGAGTCATTATCGCGGGCGCAAGTGGTGGTACTGGCATGTGGTGTCTGCAACGTACGATGTCCTCGTGAATAGTCAACCAATCAACGAGTATAGTTTGATGGAGATAGAAGCTTGCTGACCTATATTAGTGGCGAAAAAAGTTTACAACTGCCATGTATTAGCCATTTGCTCTGGCCGTAATGTAGATTTCGTGCAAGAGCTCGGTGCAGATGATTATATCGATTATACGACGAGCAATGTAGGGCAAGCCCTGCTCAACCATCAACCTTCTGGACAGAAATTCGATTTGTATATCGATTGTGTAGGCGGCACAGAGATATTCCAACATTGGGTATATCTTACGTTTTATTCGCGATCAAACAATAGCTCTTTCCAAATGCTAACTGGCTACAGAAAGAAATTCTTCATAAGCACGGCGCCTACGTGACCATTGTCGGCGACAAAACAAGCCGCACTGTTCCGGGTCCCCCACTAACGTATCTCACCTACCCTTCGCAGATCTTACGGCATCTTTCTGGTTGGATTTTTGACCCTAGATACGCGGCTATTATCTTATATAATGAGTCCAAGTACTTAGAGCAAGTAGCAAGGTTAGCGGAGAAAGGAGAGGTAAAAGTTGTGGTACAGGAGGTCCTTGAGGGCATATTAGAGGAGGGAAAAGAGAAAAAGGCGTGGGAGAGGGCGAATAGGTTGATGGAAGAAGGCAGGGTGCGGGGGAAAATTGTATTAAAGATCCCGGGATGAAGAGATAGACGAGTAGCATAAGGCATTGATAGGCAAAGGTATAGTAAGAGCCGACTGTATAGAGTGCAGTATCATTGAAAAGTGATGCATTGAAAGGGCTACAACCCTATGCAAACCTTTCTTCCTCGTAAGGGCTACCCACCCGT
This sequence comes from Kalmusia sp. IMI 367209, assembly GCA_027946365.1. Taxonomy (NCBI): domain Eukaryota; kingdom Fungi; phylum Ascomycota; class Dothideomycetes; order Pleosporales; family Didymosphaeriaceae; genus Kalmusia; species Kalmusia sp. IMI 367209. Next base: position 119,423 of record JAPEUQ010000003.1, on the reverse strand, counting down.
TATACATCTCAAGTAGTTGAGAAGTTTAGCAAGTAAGCTTCGCCGGTCCCGGGATCTTGTACGGCTGCCCATTACCAACTGGCTGCCCTTGAGCATTGTAGATATTGACCAAAATTCCAGGGTCATTCGCCGAGTACGCACCCGGGAAGCTGACAGTCTGCCCTCCAGTGTTGGTTCCCGAGCCACTTATGTTGATTTGGGCGCAGCCCTATTGATCCCATCAGTAAGACTTCCTTGAAGTTTTCCTACCGGCTAGTGGATGACCTGAACATGAGAATATACGTACCATGTAGAACTGTGCCTGACTTGGCTTGCTCGCCGAGTGCAGAGCGATTATCTCAGTGCGGAGGAGGTATTGGCCGGGCGCAACGCAGCTGGGAATCTGGAAGTCGACCCATCCGCCGTTGGCGATCATCCTGTCAACACCCCATTTGCCAGATCCGTCGAGGCCGTCTTCGGCGATCTTGAACCACTTGAGGCCAGAGCCCGAAGCTGTGGCAGCATTGTCAACCTTTGCACTGCGAATATGTCAGTTCATGATTGTTGCATTTGGCGAGACAAGGACGAGAAAGACTGCCGATGCTTCAAAAGAGGTAATCAAGCGGACATACAGGTAGAAGATCGTGGGACCTATATACTATCAGCAAATGCTTGGAAGCCACTTCGACAATACGTACCCTTGTGTGAAGCTGCGATCGGGTTGTCCTTGTCGCCAGAAGATTGTGCACCGCCAATGACATGTCCCCATTGGGTGCCGACTTTGTCACCAGCCTTCACGTTGATGACTGTGCTAGACACAGGAGTGTGGAAGCCGCTGTTGCAAGCGAAGTTGCCATCGTTCACGTTTTGAATGGGGTTGTTAGAGTTCGGCGTGCGAATACCAACGAGTTGACCCTGGTCCTACCCAAAAGTAAATATCATGTGTACACTTTGTATATGCGATGTGAAACTAACAGCACCATTAACGCGAACACGCTGCGCGACGCAGTGAGCCGAGGTGAGGGCGGGTAATAGTGCGAGCACGACGGCGGCGAAGTACTTCATTGCGAAGAGAGCGGACTACGTAGGTCTAAAGATCGTGCAACGATGGATTGGTCGACGCAATAGTCGATAATGAAGCAGGACGGTATGGGGCGACGCTTATATATTCATCTTCGACTCCAGTTGCCAGGCTTGCGGTCTGTCGTTAGCATAGACACGATGGCGATCCTTCACTCTATCCGTAGCCTTGTATTCGTGCAGAAGACCCCATCTCAATCAACACGGAGCAGTCATCTGGTCCTGGGCGTCTCTGGGCATGCTCTCCGCCTGCTCTCCGCATTTTAGTCTATGCAGTGTCGCTCACCTACCAGTATCTGACGATCGCTTCAGCCGCCATATCAACCCCTGGTAAGCTTATTTCGAGGTTTAGTGCCAAGGATGTCTGATTCAGCGGCAATATTGATTGGGCAGCAATTTGGAGAGGTAGCAGACGTTGGATTGTTCATATTGGTGTTTCATCTAATTTGCCGGGCCGGGTGCCGTGGCCACGCGGATATTAAAATCAAGCTCACGGCTTTTGGAAACGAGTGAAGTCGGTACATTTTATTATTCGTGAAACATGTAGCATCGGATTCCCATAGTATCGTCACACCCCCCAGTTTTCGTATTCATATGAAGGGTACCGGGCAGCGGCAGAGTACGCACCGGGGAAATCGAGATTTCCAGTATTAGTCATACTTTGGCGTTGTAGACGTTGCTTGGGGGCTGCCATGTAATCATGCTTTAAAGACACTACTGACGATGAAGCACGGCTTAGACGACATTGGCGCTCATTAGAAGCTACTCGTGGTCGCCAATATTGTGCACAGTAACTCGCACAGCCACACTGGTCCACACCTGCTCCGAAATAAAATATACGCGTGGGCTATCAACTTTTCGGATGTCGGCATTTCATGCATATGCGTGTCGTGATGCAGGATGATATCTCTGCTGTCTGTTTTTAGCCTCCGTCACATCAATCTAGTAATCACAGAGTGATATTTGGTGTCTGAAAAGCATGATCTGAGCCAGCCTAAATCTATCGTTATGATTAGGAGATGCCTCTATGAAGAACAGATTCTGAGCATCGTGAACAAATTGTTACGTAGGGATCTCTCCATTGATCCTCGAGTGTCACTTGAGACTGCGCAATGCTTCTATGAGACTGGAACAATGGGTACGCTTCCACTACCGTTTTTCTTGAGAAGAATGTACCGGAAATGCCTCTGCGTAGTAAAGAAATTGGACCTGGCCGTTAGAAGTGTTGATAAAGCCATGGTTTGGAAAACAGGACCTGAATGACGCCATCTTATTATTTGATGTTATTTCTAGAGAATTATAAGGATATTGACTCCGGGAGGAAAACCCACCACAGAGATGGGAGTTTTCTTCCATATAAAACCCTTGCATTTGAGCTCAGGTCTGACGAGAGACATGTAGGCACCAATTGCGGGACAGACGGTGATGGGACATGTATATCATTGCTAGTCTTGTGTACATGCCCAGATCTCATGCTATTCTCAGTAGTAAAATGGGGAACATGTTGGTGGCCCTGGTGGCAAGTCTGCTTGGTGGGTCTTTTTCTAGCCAATAAGGGTCGCTGCTGCCTGAGTGGCAGCCTAACTAACCCACCACAAACAAGCTGATTCCTGTGCCCTGTGACATCTCCATATAACAGCCTCACCATCGTCTACCTCTCGTCGCTTTCCTTTATTCTCTGGTAAAAGATGGGATATTCAGAAGTTTCCTGTCGCCTCTGCGGCGTCACTTTCAACATTGGTCGCAGGCGATTGGCATCCGAGCCAGGGTGGATGGGTTGGAGAAACACAGGCGACGCCAAGGAAGTGGGATGTCAACTCGGAAAAGGGAGATATCCAGACAGTTGTATGGATGATGGTGGTGGATGTGAAAGTGCGGATGAGAAAAAGGATGATGAAGATGCAGCTAGTGAGAAGGGCGGCGATACGGAAGGTCTTATCAACGATGCGATTCAAAGCTGTGGTGGAGATGAGAAGGGCTCTGAAGGAGATGTATTCAATGATGCGGCGCATGCGGAATCATGGCTGGACGGAGAAGGAGATAAGGACTACCTACCCGAAGACTCGGAAAGTGAGGAAATGTTCAAGCTCGAATCGGATGACGATACTGAAGACGGCGATCCGATGGACATCGATTCTGACCCGGATGCTGAAGGAGAAGACGACATGTACGCAAAGCTCAAAAGTACCAACATATCCTTCGTCCCGACTCGAGATGCCTTTACTAATTATCTAGTATCCCTGACAAAAGAACCCCCGCCAGAGCACAACTGCTTCCGGGGAACCGGCTACGACGGTGCAGTCATTACCGCAGAGGAAATGCTCAACTGTACTACAGCGCAGTGTATCCTTAGCAGAGCGCACCACGAGGGCGCCATGGAAGACGAGGACGATGATCTCGACTTCGAACGCGGAAGCCGCTACTGTCTCTCTGGCCTATGTGGTCACGTGCGTTCCCGAGACTGCGGCGGCGAAATCATCACTCCAGCCCGCCATTCCGTCGGCGCCCCAATCGTAGACAGCATGTTATGGGTGGTAAGAAAGCCTTCGCGTACCCCGTATTCGCCATGCTAAGCTCACCCACCACCATAGACCGGCGGTGATAACTACACCGCCATCCCTTTCCACCCTACCTGCTTTGACATCTTCACCCGCCTGTCCCGCCAACGCTTCGGCTATATCAACTTCGAAGCACTAGGGATGTACTGCTTCGCCGAAGGCGACTATGATATCGTCATCAATGTTTCCAGCGACGAAAACGTGCGAAACAGCTCTCAGCAATGGTGGAGCCATGACGCTGGTTGCGAGTACCTCGCCGCAAACCCGCTCTTCATTCCGCGCCTTACACCCATCCTGCGTGACGCAATCCAACACGATACGGAATTTGATCCGCAGACCGGAGCGTTCGATGTGCCGCCTTATCGCGGAGAGGGAGACTTATTCAACAGTCTGCCTCTTGAGCTACGCCTCCAGACTCTATCGTATCTATCTTCGCGCGACATTGCAAATCTGAGACTCGCATCGCGCACATTCCGCCAGCTGCCCGTCTTGCTGTGGCGAGATCTACTACTAGCGGAGATGCCCTATCTCTGGGAAGTCTGGAGCGACGACGAGCCGTATATTTGGGCGACAGTCACGCACGACGCCGTCATGGAGCATGAGAATCAAGAGAGCGAGATACAGACTCGGTTGAATGACACACGCAACATCATCAAGGAAGAATACCCCAAGATAATTGACGAGTGGGAGGTTGAAGTGAAGGGGATACTCTCCAAGCGACAAGGGTTTCTGGAGGCAGGACGCGCAGATGCGTTGAGGAAGATGGTGACGGGGTTGCCGGTTGCGAATACGAATTGGTATAAACTATATGCGGAGATCACCAAGAACTGGGCGGATCTGAAAGGACTGAAGAACAGGAAGAGGATATGGATGGATGTTGGAGGGATTGTGGAGAAGCTCGACAAGTATACACACGTATCCTAACTGAAAACTTCAAAGATCGCCGGCCTGCTGCCTCTTTAAAGGAAATGCAGAACGAAAACATAGAATTGTGAATTGAACTTGATTGGACCGAGCTATAGGCGCAAAGCAATTTCCCGTGTCTACCGTATATCGCGAATTCGTATCGTATCATATCAAACCTTTCCTATGCCAAAATTCAGACCATTCCACATATTCCAAGCTATCATACCCGGCGCTAAATCAGACAATCCCGCCCTATCGAACCGCGCTGACTATCCCATGAGGAGCTCGTGACTTTCCTCCGATTTATAGCCCCTTATGAATTCAACTTACACTTTCCTCACTTTCGGATATTCTCCCGGCACGTGGAGATCGCTTACACTGAAATCGGTATTCTGCCTCCTGACTCCCGGGTTGAGCACCGGCTCCCCGTTTCCCATCTTACCATCCGTCCCCGCTGCGCCTAAAAAAGGCTCACGTGCAACTGATGGCGTAGTAGCGAGACTATCGATCTCATTCTCGAAAGTCAGATCGGCAGGCAATGGGGCGGGGACGGGCGCGACGAGGCCGGCGTTCTCGTGCTGGGAGATGGCTTGAGAGGCAGAGTGAATCGTGTTGGTCTGGCTGTAGGGATTGGATCCAGCTGCGGGCTGGGTAGGAGTGGCGAGAGCAGCGTTGATTTGATCCTCTTCGTGCTGTTGTTCTTGCTTCTGTTGGTGGCGGTGAAGGGCTTCGGCGCCTAGGGCTCCTGCGGCCGCACCACCGGCTGCGGGGGCCATCCATTCGCCGTAGTTACTCACATGGCGCTGGCCCTGAATAAGAGTTGGATATTGCTGTAGATGCTCTTGCTGGGCCGGTGGAGGAGGTAGTTGCGCTGGGGCGGCAGGTTGATAGGCTTGGAATGGTACGGTCGCAGGCTGAGCTGTGGTCTGGTCAGGATACGCCGGAGCGTTGTTGAGGTAATTTTGACCAGGTGTAGCTGGTGCGTTGTTCGCATAGTACGAGGTCTGCTGCTGTACCTGCGGGGGCGGCCGCTCCGGGTGGTACTCGTAGGGGTTGCCAGGACCGTACGCAGCGTCCATAGGGGTGCGGTCGTCGTATGCGTTTGGATAGCTAGCATGTGCTGTTTGGAGGCCTCCGGCTGCAGTCGCTAAATCAAGACCGACCTCCGATGAGCTGCCACTGGAAGGCCCACGTGCCTGTAAGCTTCGGTCGACCTGGAGATCACTTGGGAATCGCCCACCTGGACTCGGTCGAGACGGAAGCTCGGACTCCTGTGCGACGGGTTGGTTCGTCACTGACTGGTTGGCGGAGAAGGGAACGCGATCTGCCTCATCTTCTTCTAGGCCTCCATCTGAGCTGATAGAGCGGGCGCTGCCTCTGCTCATACTGCGTTTATGTCGGGTCACGAAAGCATTGCGTTCATCCCCGGTCTTGTCGATCAGACTGTTGATATCATCGTACCAAGCCAGCATGGTATCGTAGGTTTCTGCCCTGTCCCTATGTTAGTAGCAATATTAAAATGGATTAGCATACGTACCTGAAGACCCAGGTGTGCCCTCTGTGCATTGATCCAGTCTGTCGACCTTTGATGACTACAACATCTTAGCTCGAAATAAAGTAGTGGAAGGAGCTTAGCTCACCAAATTTGTGAGAGCTGCTACCAGGTTGAGAATGACTCCCCAGCTTCTGATCAGATAATAGCAAGGACATGACCGGTGGCTGGGTGTAAATGCGATCCGCACTCTTGAACTCGTGCAAGTGCGTAGGCGATAGCACGTACCTACCAAAGATTAGCTTTATAACATGACTTCGGACTAGCGCCTACTGACCATCCTGGCGTATAGCTCTTGAGGTACTTTGATTTGCGCTCTAACATGCCTGCCCTTACTTCTGCGGCAGCGGGGTGATGCTTCCCAGGGTATTCGATATCTAGAAGGTCGTTAGCCTCACGTGATTGCCCTGTAAGTCCTACTTACCCTCTAGCCTTCTTAGAGGGAGATGCGGGTTGACAAAATGCGGGTCATTGGTAACGAACTGATTCCACTCGAGGTCTCTGGGCATGCCAACCGGACCACTTCGCAGTCTTTCGATGGTCGAGTAGTTCTCGTCGGCTTCGCGCTTCATGATGCTTGCGAGCGCATTGTAGGCCTTTTGAATCTCACCAACTACAATCGATTCTAGCTCGCGCCCGGAATTTTCGAGATTGAGGTATGCGCGGTGCAAGTAATTTTCTTCGTCAATCTGACGTTCGACTTGTCGCTCCACACCTAAGCGGACCACGAATGGATCACCCTTACCAGCAACGGCAGCTGGATCTGAGTCGATCAGAGCCAGAGACTCCTCCAGGGCAGCCACGGCCTTGCGAGTATTCTCTTTCTCTTTATCCACAGAGTTCTTGAAGTCACCACTGAGGGACTTGATTTCCTTGATTTTCTGGCCCAAGTCGGCTCGAAGACCCGAAAGCTGGTTAACGACCTCAGTCTCAATGTCCTTGGCCTTGTTCGACTCGGTTGTGGCTTGCTTGTGGTAATCGCGCAGTATTCGATTCGCATCGTTCAGGCCACCTTCGGAAAGGAACAATGCCGGGGCATTGGTGTTGTTGATGACGTTGGAGACCTTGAGCAGGGCTTTGGAGCGGTGCTCGTAAGATGCGCCAACTTCGCGGAAATATGAAATCAGGTCCTTGAGCAGCTTGCGCCAAGCTATCAAAATGTCAGTGAACGGCTGGTTGGTGTACAGTTAGCGCGGCAAGCATACCTTGGAAGCGATTGGCAAGGATCTCGGTGGGTGACCCCGAGGTCGGGACGGGGGTATAAAAAACGCTGTTGTGCTTAGCAGCACCGCCGTCCTCGTCCTCGAAATTCACGCCCTTGATGCTCCCTGCGCGCACGCTTCGTCTGCTGCCGCTACGCTTGAGACTGCCACTCCTCTTCACTGAGGCTCGCTTCTTCAAAGTGCCACTGCGCGAGGGCGTGGCGCTCGCTGCTCCATTGCCGAGTGTCGATGCTCGCGAGTGGGATCGCGCAGGAATATCGCGGTCGCCGTCCCCAATGACAGACGAGCCGCGTGTTCGCGCATCGAAGTTCTCCTCGAACCTGCTGCCCAAGCTTTCGTGGCGGTTGAGGGATTGCGACAGCGGAGACGACTCTATGGGATTCGCGGGTGTGGTCGCAAAGTCATTGCCGTCGACGCCCAGGTGCGGATTGGCGCCGTATCCTCTGCTCAGGTGCGTGGGGTCGCTGGGCGTGGGTATGGAGTTGTAGCCTCCCGAGGGTGTAATGGGCCGCTGGGACGCCATGGCGAGCTGGTGCTGGGACTGGCGGGAAGCAGCTTTCGGAGAGTGTGGGCTACGGTGGAGTCGAGTGTGCGGCGCTCAGTGGACAGCAAGCCACCTAAAGCGTTGCGAAGAGGCTCGGGAATGACGTGGAAACGGACGTCTGCAGCGCAAAAGGGCAAAAGGAGAGGCCCGAGGCGGAGCAATCACGCAGACGATGCCTGACTCCGCAGCGAGATTAGGCGGGCAGATCACTTCGCTAGTTAAAGAGAACACGGACCGAAAAGGGCCTCTGAAGCTGAAACATAAAGGCCAGATAGGAAGGCGCGCCTAACAGGGCCTTTTGTTGTCGCCGAACAGGCCATACAAGCACCCGGTGATGTCATTGTTTCCTGCCGAGCCTGTTGGTCGTGGCCTTGGCAGCGGTCAACACCAAAAGATCGTCATGATGCAGCCAGTAGCACCACCCAGCGAACACCTCAACCCTCGTCCTTTGCCGCTTCCGGCAACGCGCTTCGTGCATATTGGCCATCTTCTCCTCCGAGCGCATTGTGCTCTCGTGCACGAACACAATGACACTGACATATCGGCAAGCGGCGTCGAGCTTGGACGTCGTGGCACCGAAAGCAGGGCCCAGGGCGCTTTTTCACAGTGTCGCAAGTCACAAACCGTGATATGTCGAAGAACTAGACCTGGCCCGTAACTTGCACAACTACCTGGACTTTGCCCGCACACGTGCTAGCCGCAAGTGTGGAGATGATCTGCCGGTTCACCCGGATCCCTGACGACAGCCTTGCAATCTTTCAAAGTCTCCGCCCCGGCCCGGCGTGGATCCGTTCACCTCCAACCCATGGTTCATGAGGGTTCATGTTTTTCTTTGTGAAGAGCAAAGTCTTGTACGCTGCTCTCGATGGTGTACACACATTACAGGGACTGGCGCCACCACCCAATTGACATTTGCTGCCGATTCTCATGATCCATGACGTGTCAGTACCATGAGTAATACCAAGAGAACCCAGTTGTAGGTGAAGTCATACTGAGCTGAAGCCACCTACTCAGCATGACTCCTTGTTTCGAGATTCACAGTGTCGAGACACTAGCACAACTTGAGAGGGGAGATCCAGTGCAGAGAAGCTACATGGAACATGTACTGCTGAAGAAGATGGTGGGTAGCTGCTCACACAAAAAAAACGTGTCGTGAATTCACATGTCCTTGAACGCAGGATTGCTGTAAATAATGTTCATTGATTAGGTCGAGCCGCCAATGCTACAACCCGGTCTCTATTCCGAAATTCCGAAAAAGGGGTATCTACAGGGCGCCATCGAAATGAATAGGCGTACAATCCTCTGTGCAGTGCAGTGCAGTGCAGTGCCGTAAACACACCGTCAGAATCCTTTTTCATTTCCATTCCGTCATGCAATAACGCAATCCATACCAATGTCTATCGAGCAAGAAAACGAATCATTGTAATAATGCACATGAAATGCCAATGCCGCTATGCATACCATGAAGACATGAAAGGGAGTCGATACAGTGAATGTGAGGATTCCAGTGGGGTAGGGTAAGCCAGGGCAAGGGCTCAGAGCAAACCTCGATGCTTCCGAGTATCCAGCTGATAGTCACCGGGGATAACATGCCCCCCCCCCCCCACACCTCCTTTCCCAGACTAAGGAGGAGGCGTTGGGGCACTCACCACGCTGTGAGTATCGAGAAACGTTTTTATGGCCTCTTTATCGTATTGGTCCGTCTTGTCCAAAACCTTACTTTTCTTGTCCGCCGAAGCCGGCACAGGAGGCGTGAAATCTCGAGATGCTCTCTTACCCGAATATGTGAAGGGAATCATGTTAGCTTCATTACCGAGATCCACTTCCTCGATTGATTCAGCCAAGGGACTGGCGAAAACCGTGGAGTGACTAGGAGATGGAGATGCTCTGTGAGAAGACTCAAGGGACAACGAGGGAGCAGAACAGGCAGAATCGCGGCGGCTAAGCCTAAAACAAAAAAAACAATTAGCACAGTGTCTATAGTGCTGATCGTAGAATCGTCGTTTGTATTTTGTAGCCTGTGGCAATTCAGGCCACAATGCACTGAAAGCCGCCGCGACTCTTACTGCTCAACTCCATGAATAATCTCCAAATTCTTGTAGTCAATATCCATGTTCACTATTGACTGTGCATCTGTCATTTCGACATCACCGTGCTGGTTTTGTGGACTGTTCACTTGGGGTCGGCGGCATACAGCTTCGGTGTACTCGGTGACATCTTCGCGAACGTACACAATGCCAGTACTCGTAGGCGGACGATCCTGCTGTATTCTCTTGAGAATCATCTCTTCCGACTCCTCCGTGACCGTCTCGTCGTTGTATTTGCGCCAAATGTCGTTCTGGAAATCGTAGATATAGATCCAGTAATGGCCTCCACGATGCGATCCAGCATGCATGAAGATAGCGTGGAGTCGATAAGGGTGGTCCTTGCAGTTCTCAAACACAGAATCAATCTGGCTTTCTAAATTGTCCATCCGAGCATGGATTTCAGTCAACTCCGGGCGGAGTTCATCAGCGCGCTGATTGAGATGATTTGAAACTTCTTCTCGAGGGAACGAATTGATGTCACCTATCTCCAAGTCGGTTTGTGGAGGTGCAGATTTGAATTCTGGCAACTGCGCGTCAAGGCTCTTGACCAGGCATGCAGTTTCGTCGAGAACACCTGGGAGATCAACGTTCTTAAAGTCAGTTTCCTTTAGCAGCCTTTTACGACACTCGAGAGATCGTAATTCGGACTGTAGTTGCCATTGCTGATGGCGCAAGTCTTGCAGCTGGTCTTCTGAAAGCGATTTCGTCTTCTTGAGATATCGGTCCAGGTACATAATCTTGTCTAGTGCAAGATGCGACTCATCTTTCCGAGGTTGACCGTTCTCGAATTGTAGTCGTCGGACATTGATGATTTGAATCGGGGCAGCTTCCTCGAAATATTCGTACTTGGTAACACCGTCCTCAAGCTCGGTGAGGCCAAATTCATCGTCCAAGGCAGCGCACAATGCTCGGTCTCTGCCCTTGGTTGAAACAAGGACATTATCTTGAAGATCGGTCTTGGGAATGTCTTTGTCCTTGGTCTTACGCACTGTCGTGACATCGGAAAAGAATAACCTCTTGATAAAATCTTGCTGTTCACCATCTCGTAGGGTCGACTCTCCCTTAAAGGCGCAGGATAACAAGTCGAATACATTATTCAGAATCTCGGCGGCGTCCTGTTGCTGAGCGACATCTTCGAGCTTCTTAAGACCAATGTCAGCTGAAGCTTGTGGCCTGGGGGAACCGGAGGGGGCCGCGACGGGGTTCGGGACGAGTGGTAGTAGTGACGTTTGGTTCATCAGTGGCTGCCGTCAAGTCCATAGCTTTCATACTATCAGCATCACCTGCGGCATCATTGTGGTCACCCATGACAGAATCAGCCGGGGTTGGAGGTCTCGATGTCTGGAAGCCTGGAGGAAGCATCGGGCCGCTGACTGGCAAGTCGCCAATCATACCTAGGCCAGAAACAGCAGTTGTAGAGTTTCCATTGTTGTTAGCGTCGACTGAGATATCTGTGCTCTCGCCCCTTGTAAGTGCCAAAGCAGCAAGCGACCGTTCTGGCCGAATATTGTGCGAGGGTGCATTGATCATATGCTGAAAGAGGCTCTGTAGTTCTCGAACGACTATCGTAGGTCAGCACTTGACAAGAGTATAATACTTGCTCACTCACATTGTTGTCCGGTCTCTGCCCTAGCACGAGAGACAGCGGTACGTCCCACGCGCTTCGGCTCCAGAGCCTCTGATGAAAGGTCCTGCAAGTGCTCACTGCAATAAATCACCATGTCGCGCAAAGGCTTGATCGTGAAGAGAAATTGCAACACACTGTTCAGATAACAAGTGTTGCCGATATTACAACAACCTACAGGCCACGTCTCCAGCGGATAATTGACTGTCGGACGTATTGAATCATCCCAGGATTTCCCAAAAGTGCTCTCTTGATCTTGCCGAACCTTTTCATGGGCAATGCGTAGCCTGTCTGCGTTTCCCGGGTCTGATTCTATCATCGAAGCAACGTGCGACTGCAAAATGCCTAGGTCTAATTTCGATGACCTGTCAGTGATGTTTAGGGTAGCATAGGCTTCCGCATTGTCCATCTCAGCTACTTCCATATTGCCTGTTTCCAACCAAGACCATAATCGCTGGCTTCGACGGTGATCTGCTATTAGTTTGACCGCTTTCCTTGCAGTCTCGTTGTTGAGCGGGTCGTCGTTCGCTTTTAGAGCAACCATGGAGATGACAAAATCATCGGTGGAAGTCTCATTATCCTCCAGATCTAGCCACGCGAGTGCCTGCTCATACGTTTCGATTGAGCTGGAAGCTTCTCGCTTAATGCCTTCGCTATTACGAGCATTACCAATGACGCGAAGGGCTTTGCGAGACTCTTCAACCTGGTTGGGGCCAATATCTGATAATCGCGACCTGAACTGATTGGTGATGATCTCATCACTAAGAGCATGGGCGTGAGCGGGATCTATACCAAGAACACGGTAGGCCGATAAGACTTCCTCTCGGGTGAAAAGTCCTTGAGAGGCAAGAATTGCAACGTCGCTCTGCAGTGCATCGCTTTTCCGTCCTACGGCGAGATCCTGCAAGCATTCAAAATAGTATGGAGTATTCTGCGGGTCCACCTCGACTTGACGATTAAATGCGAACAGCAACAGGGGATCTGCGAAGTCTGCCAATGAACCAAGACCAGCATAATACGGATGGTCTTCTTCGTGAGTCGAACTACGGGTCTCCCGACTACCGCCTACCCTAAGTTCGTAGTCGTCGCAACCCAGTGCCAGCTCGATATAACTACGCGCAGGCATAAGGATCATGGGATTGCGCCGAGCACTGGAGCGCTCTATCTCCGAGTATTGCAGGATGATAGCGTTCAGTTCGTACCGCGCATCCTCGACGATGTTCCGGCTGGTGGGCTCAAGGCTTTCCAAGGGATCTTGAGATGGGGACGGCTGGGGCAGGTACCAGACCTCGGCGCTACTGCCGTCCTCCTCTACTTCCACCGATCTTGAGAACCCCAGCTTTATAAGAATGTCATCGCAGTCTACACCAAATGTCTTGAGAAATTTTCGGTTAAGAAGTGGTATCCTCCTCTTGCCCAATTTCGGGTTCAGACTGTCGTGGAGATAGGTATTCAGAAAGTCGGGAGCGTCGATAGGCCGTGCCATGTCGGTATCTGCGCGGTTCCCGTTAAGCTCCTTGGAACGCTCCCATCGCCTCCGCAAGTTCCCTTTATCCGTCAACAGATGAATGTCGAGGTCGGTAAAGCGCGGCGGTGATATGCGGATACGTAGAACGACCGGGCATTTCGGTGCCGAGCAGGAGAAATTGCATGTTCGCGGTTTGTTCTGACCTCCAAGACTGTCGAGCCTATGCTCGTCCTCTTCGCCTTTGAAAAGAAAATGGTGGAGGGGATAGTCGCTGTTGGCCTTCTTGCATGGGCTGTTTTGGGGCCCATCGTCGCGAAAGTCAACCACGATGTCAAAGTGCCAGCGGCACTTTTGGCAGTAAGTGGCGATCTTGTATATGGTGGTGTGGTCCGGATCTACGCCTTTCTGCGGCGGGGCACTCTGCTCCTCTTTCAATTGAAGCTCATGGCGGCAGTTTCGACTCGATACGGATTGCCTCGGCGTGTCCTTGGGGTTGTGCTGTGGCGGCGGGGAAGTGAGCAGATTCCGTCCTGCCGCTTTCTCGTGGCGCGCGTCGTATGTGAGAAGATTCTGCAGCAGCAGGGGCGCCGTTTTGCCTGCACAGAGCGAATGTCAGTTGCCTGCGTGTGTGCAGAGAGTGCACTGGATGCGGAGCGCCCGCACGACTGACCTGGACTGCCCATGGCGGTCGCTGGGGACGAGCTGTGCTGAGGAATATGGTGCGATGAGCTGAAGCAGCCGACGCCAGAGACGGTTGATCGAGGATAAGAAAAGGTATGTCAGGCGCGGGGCGAGAGGAGTTGGGTGGAGGTGCAGTGCGGGCGTGCTGTCCGTCTCTAGGCGGCAGTCACGCACCAAGACGGTGAAGGAGCCCCCCGCTTGCAGGGCCACGTATGAGAGAACAGACCCGCACCTGTGTGTATCCAGGCTCGAAGCGGCAAACAGTCTCTGGCCGGACGAAACCGAGCAAGCAGTCCCCAGAAGCGGCGTTTGCTAGGTGAGACAAATGCTCAAGCGGTGATGCGCCCGCCAAGCGTCTGCGCGAGCTAGCGTCCTGACCCAACTTCAACCTCGAGAGAGCTCCGCCTGCACCTTCACGCCCATTGCGCCCGCCATGGCCTCCCACGACGATCACTTCGAGCCACGAGACACGCTCAAGAACACGGCAAACACGACCCTCCAGCTCACTGTCGCCGGCGCCATCTTTGCCGGCGTGCAGAACACCCTGAGGAAGCAGAATGTCGGTGCCATGGGCATCTTCACCCGCTCGGGGGGCATAATCGCAGTATTCGGTGCGTCGTTGATCCTGGCATACGCGGCGTATTTGGATCGGGCTAATTGAGGTGCAGCGGGTGTGGGAGTCGCATACCAGTTCACAAAGGACGCAGCCGCAAACCTGCGCCAAAAGGACGACACCTACAACGATGCTCTTGCCGGCTTCGTGGGCGGCAGCGTGATCGGCGTTTCCAGTACGTTTTATCCACAGTGTTCCCGAGCCTCGGACTGACTTGTGCAGGGCGGAGCATCCCGATGATGCTTGGTGCGGGTGCCGGGTTTGGCGTTGCGCTGGCCGCGTTCAAATATACCAACGGCATAGGGGGTTACGTGGCTAAGGAAGAGGATGAGGATGAGGTTGAACGGAGAGAGGAATTGCGCAAGTTGCACCGGAGGCCGTTGCAGGAGACTCTGGAGCAGTTGGGCGAGGGCCGAGGTGCGTCTTTCCGACTGCGTCACAAATTTCGATGCTAACATGTACAGGTATCTACGGTCCAGGGTACGAGGAGCGGAGACGGGAACGGTTACTAGCCAAGTACGGCATCGATGTGAAGGAGGCGCAAGAGCAATTCCGGGCGAAGAATGTAGACTCCACCGTCAGCCTCTAAGCTGCGCGCTACTGTACATATATTCTATTGACTGTGCTACCAATGGTTACAGTCTTCTCTTTTGCATGGTCTTCCAGGCCTATATTTGGCATATCGCTCACCAGAACATTTCTCCCAGGACCGACCAATCATAACTGTCCCGATACTAAGTTTCCAAGCTTTCAAAACATATCCCCTCCAAACAGATATTTGCATATTCGTTTTTGCACAGAAAAAGAGAATACATGTACGACAAACTCTCTTGAGCGATCCATTTTTGATCGAGTCTACATCCTTGACGGAGTACACATCATAGCTACCCGATCAGGCAAGGCTGATATTACTCATAGTGAGCTCGCATCTAAGCGACATACAACACCAGAACTACGTACTCTAACTCGCGCCCAACGTCACACTCCAGGCTTTGGACTCATAAACTATTACCCTTTACAGTATAGCATATCTTCTCCGGAGAACTTCTAACCTATCTCTACACGGGTACAGTCCAACTCGATATTGCCAGTCATGCAGCTGTGCAAATGATACGATATGACAGTCTGGCCGCATTCTATACAGGACTTATCTTTGTCATGGCACGGGATCAGGTGTGCATTCTAAAATGATGTCCTCAGGGGTGGAATAATTTGTCAATAAAGCAAGTGTAATATAAAAGAAGAACTTTCTCACTTCCTTCTTTCTCTAACTCACTTTCGCAGTCTTCTCATTTCATCTTCTCTCCTCCACAACCATGTCCACTCCAGGCCTCTCTATTATCTCTTCGCAAAGAGTCTTCCCCACTAATCCACACTCCGCACCAACCACCACCTCCCTCTCCATAATTGATGCCTCTGTCGCTCGTTTCTCCCCATGCGGTGCCATATGGTTCCTCACCTCCCGCCCAGTTCCGCGTCCAGACTCCGATGAGTTTCCCGATACTCTCTCTTCCGTCACTTTAAGGGTGAGTCTCGAGCATACGCTGTCTGCGTACCCACAATGGGCGGGCCAGCTGCGCATGGTGCCGTACCAATCAAGTCTACAAGAGCGGATAAACGAGGAACGATATGGGAGGATGGAGGTGCGGTATGGTTATGGACACGAAAAAGATCCGGGCGTGGTGTTCGTAATCGCTCAGACGGAGAGCAGGATGAATGACGCGCTTCCAGGACGTGGTGAAAAGATGGGTCTGTATGCGTGCGATGAGATACTGAGAGAAGACGTCCTGCTCCCTTCCATACGTCTGGCTAGTTATGCTTCGCAGCCAGAGCACACGGACCCCAGCGTCACGGTCCAAATCACGCATTTCTCCTGCGGCGGCACAGCGATCGGGATCCAAATGGCGCACTGTCTAGCCGACGCAATCACTCTGTCGCACTTTGTGCACGACTGGTCCGCTACGCATGAGGCGCTTGCATCGAAATCTCCGCCTCCAGAACTACATCCCGTTTTCGAGCCACGGATTCTAGATGACAGGGCTGCGAAGTCTGTCGATGATATACGGCCTGACAAGAAGACCCTAGGCACGGCGTACAAGCTCCCCCTCCACCGATACGACTGGTGGTCCTCCAGCGAGAACGCTGTCTACGGACCAGTAGCATGCGCTGTGCCGGGACCGCTGAGAGACGAGCCTACCGCGCAAGAAATAGCAGCCCAAGGATCAAAAATGCCGTGGAGCACCTACGATGTCCGCGCTCCAGTCTCACACATAATCATTCATTACACATCCTCGCAGTTGTACCGAATCTGGGCTGCTGCAACGAACGGCGGCACGGCGGCCAGCCGGCATGATGCCCTCGTAGCACACGTCTGGACGCTCATCAACCGTGCCCGCGGGCCCGAGAACGGCGACAAGGACGCTGAAGTCCACGCAGACATTGCCGTCGGCCTGCGCACGCGCGTCTCCCCACCGCTCCCGAGCAACTATCTCGGCTCTCCCCTGCAAATCGCAAAGACAACTCTCTCTTGGTCCACAGCTGCTTCATCAGACGCCCTCCCAACTATAGCATCTTCTATCAAATCTACACTCCTAGCACTTACTCCCGCAGCGCTCGCAGCGCAGATCTACGCTACGGCCCACGAACTCGCGCCATTTCGGCTGTGGCAGGCTTTCTTGGGTCGGCAGCACATGTTGGTGACAAGCTGGGCCCACACACAGGGTTGTACGAATGTGCGTTCGGAACGGAAAGGGCCCCGCGATATGTACATCCGATCATGCCGCTGGTGGATGGATGCGTGCAAATTATGGAAGGGGCGCCGGCGAGCACGAAGACGAGGGAAGGAGGGAAGTGGTATGATAATGGAGTTGATGTTGCAATTTATCTTGAGAGAGGTGCCTTGGGGCGGTTGGCAAAAGATTCAGGAATATGGATTTGAAGACTGAAGGAACTGTAGATAGATAGTGGATGGTTTGATTTATTTTTCATGAGGATATAGATACTCCTACTGCTTGAAGAATAGAGCCTGGAGTAGTACCTTGCCCGCCAGACACCTTGTCCTTCCACACCTCCTCTTTCACTCGTTCCGACTGAGGTAACACGCTAAAGTGGGGACTGGGCTCAGCTTTGAGCCATCCAAAGTCGTCAATCTGATCCCATTGGTTGGTAGAACTTGAGATCCCACCTGTCACCTATTGCCGCCGTGAGTTCCAATTCAAAATAACAAGCGAGAAGGGTTGAGACTCACGAAGGTCTGTGGTAGCGGTGCAAATCGAATCTGCTCGCAGTCTTCGATGATAGGCCGGCTCGAGCAGTGAAGATATACACCGACATTCTTCGACCCATGCATACGGAATTGTCGACATGAAGTCACGATGACGCTGTTCTCCATGCCTGTGATGTGAATTGGACCCGATACCTGACCACACACCACCAATGAACCCTCGATATCCTTGAGTGTCAAGGTGGCGAACGGTCCCCCGCTTGTAGTAGTAGGCGGCGATAAGTCGACAACACTACGCCGTACATTGGGACACGGTGCCCGAGCTCCCAGAATGTGAGGCATCCGCCGGCAGAACGATATGCGAGCCGTCGTGATTGGCGACCGTGAGACCTCTGACTTCGACTCCCGAGGCCCCGTTCTGAGCAGCCCCATTCTCCGCACCCGCCAGCGACTTATCTTGGGCAAAAAACTCGAGCTCCCTCGTCTCCTCCCCGGGACTCAAAAGCTCCAACGGCGTCGGCGCAAACATGCTCCCCACCGCCGAACTCGCCTCGGAGCTATTCCATCCACTCGTCCCAGGTCCAAGCAACTTTCTGTTCTGCGCCATCTCCGCTGCCTCGCCGATACTAATCGCACTCACATTCTTCTTTGTCTTGAAAGTAAACTTCTTCTGCCCACCACTCAGCTCGTTCCTCGTCTTTTGGAGTTTTTCGGACAAGGCTTTTATGGCGTCGCCGTAGGTGCGCTGGTCGTAGGCGGGAATGTATGACGCGGCGTCTTTGACTTCGGATGAGAGGCGCGAGATGCCTGCCAGGCAGTGGTCGATGGCGTCGGCGCGTTCGCCACCCATGGCCGGGGTGTTTGCGAGGCGGGCCATCTGGTCTTGCAGGGCTGGGAGTTGTCAGACGAGAGCGGCTGGGGAAGGTCAAGGGAAGATACCAATTACTTCGTGCTGGAAGTAGCGGAAGAAGCGCTCTTTGGACGCTGTCTCTGGTCGGGGTTGTGAAGGTGCCGTGGACGCCATGGTGGATACGTCGACAGTCATATCGTGGTAGCAGGCAAAGGACTGAGTTCAATTGCTATGCCGAATGGGGTCCTTCGCACCATGTACTATAAGAGGGCTTGAGGGTAGTCGCGTGATGGTGCTGGAGATCGATGATCGTGATGTTCCTGCAGGCTTGGTGTGGGGTAGCAACCAGAGAGGAAGGTAAAGCATCATGGACCAGGGCGACAGGCTGCCATATATCGCCGCGTCGCGTACACGCTGTCGGATAACTGTCGGTCCATGATGCAGGCCGCTCGACATCGATGACGGCAAGTTTCGTGAAGCACATCCGAAGTCACTCACCCACTCTGTTTTCGTCGCGTTACCCCGCGTTTAGGGCTTAGTCGCTCAAGGGTCCAGGTCACGATTCGCCTCAGATCTCAAATCATCCTGCTTCTCGTAGCAATCCTAAAGGTATGTAGGAAAACAAGCCATCCCCAAGCTATCTAGGAAGCGTGCAATCCTAAATGTAATGTAGGAAACAAGCCATCCATCCATTCATCCATCCATTCATCCAAAAGCAAAACCGCACTGCTCACGTGCATTGTCCACAAACAAGAAACCACCCATTACGGCCCACTCCACATCCATCCAACCGCTACTGTTCATTCAAAGCCTTCTTGCCAATGCGCACCAGATCCACGTTCTCAAGCGGCTCCTTCTCGAACCCGTTGGACACCTGGTCCACAAACGCAGCAGCAACCTCCCGGATGCCAATTTTGCCGGCGATTAGGCCAGCTACGGCACCGACGACAGTCATGAGGAGCCCCGGCGGGTTGGGCAGGACGAGTCCAGGCTTGCCGGCAGCAGCTTCCCAGCCGCTGGCCTTGTGCTTCTCGGCGAACTCGAGAACCTGGACTTCGATGCGGCCCTGTTTTCATCTCGTGTCAGTGTCTTGCATGTCAAAGATACGCTAGGAGAGTTCTGGAAGAAGAAAAAAAGTCGAAGCGGATTCATACCTTCAGGCGAATGTACTCCTTGAACACGGGAGGCGTGGGGCCATCAGGCGTACGCGGGGTGTCCGGACCGCTAATGTACAGGAAGCGGAACGTGCCCTTCTTGCCCGCCTTCTCGCGCGCAGCCTCAATCTGCTCCAGCGCGCTCAGCGTATATGTCTGGTTGATCTTCTTGACCTCCTCGAACGGGACGCCTCTGGTCTTTTGGGGCAAGATAGCTAGAGCCCTATTCCCCATGATGGATTAGCTTACAGTCTATAGCCTCCAATTCTCACAACATCCGTCCAAGCCAACGAAGGGTAGGACATGAAGGCAGCTCTTACCAGATAGCACCGTCCGCATCCGCAAGCTGCTCCTTGACGTCCTCGGGGTAGTGCTCAAAGTCCTTGACGACCAGGCTCTTCAACTTGCTCGTATCTGCGCCCGCAGCCGTGCCCTCTGGCACAGCGACCGGCTTCCGCGCGAGCGCATAGATGGCCGTGATCTTGGGGTTCGACAAGCTCTGCCTGATGATCTCAGAGGCGATGTAGCCCGTCGCGCCGCCGACGATCAGCTTCACCATGATGATATCCTTCTCTTTTTGTCTGTTGATAGTTATGTATGAGGAATGCGCCGGAGAGTTTAAAAGCGGGAATAAGCTCAGAGGAGAAGGAAGAAGAGCGTGGGATACAAGACAGTTAGGTTGTCGGAGCAGTGCAGGGCAATTATAAATCGCCGGGGATTAACGCGGGATGTTTACCAGCGCGATGCTCGGTGTTCGGCGAACAAAGCGATACAGTTAAAGGCGCAAGCGCATATCTCACATACACGGTAGAAGGGACCCTACTTCTGCCTGCGCTGTCTCAGTGGCCGTAGATGGCGTGCCCTCCTCCATGGCCGATGCCGTTCGCGATCGGTGCATGTGCATATGGGTGCAGCCCGCTGGAGCTTTGGAGCCTCCGATTGGCTCGCTTGTCGAGGTGAATTGGATGCTCGTGACTGTAGCTACGCCGAGCGCTTGAGCCATCACGCCTTCGCTTTGTGTAGATGAGGTGATGGGGAGACGTAGGTGCGCCACTATCACTGCGTCTATGTTACTTTGCGGCATGGTCGGGGCTAGTCCCGGCGTGCAAGACTGCTTCGCCCCCCTTGTAACCTCTGAAAAAGCGATAGAGAACATGAGAAATAGAAGAGTATGGACCTTGCACCAGTATGTATGAGATGCGGGAAACATCGCTGATTTAGGCTGACATATCGCCCTATTGCGAGAAGGGGTCGCCCTTCGTAAATCCTGTAATATATCTTGCGAGCCTACTGAAAGTCAAAGTATCCCGGCCTCCTGCCTGTGGCATGGTGAAGCATGAACGTCTCACCTACAAGCCGTCACTCCTCCTTCTCCTCTACCCACCTTATCACGAAAAGCGTCGCCGCACCCGCAAGCCCGCACACATAATCCCCCTTCTTTGCCCCTCTCGGCCCAAGCCCTACATTATCGCTCGCCGCCCGAAACAACACCCTACCCCTTGTATAATGCATCATTGGCGTTAAAAACGCGCGGCACTCTTGCTCAATCTCGTAGGCCGTGGTGTTGAGGACAGGCAGCCGAATAAGAGGATCATTTAGCTCGTCTTGGATCTCTGAGATCGTCGGCAAAGGGTTGATTGGTAGAGCGGCGGCAGGGGCGCTGGTTGTAGCGAAGCGATCCCAATTTGCGCGCCAGTTCAGCATGCCGTGCTGCGCAGGTGGTAAGTTGATCTCGATCTCTCTTTCATAGAGAAGACGTCTTTGGGCACAGAAATGCATGTAGCGTTTGAAGGCTTTCCGTGCCATATCCCACGGGAAGGTAAAGCGCTCGTTGTCGCGGAAAACGATTAGAGTGGTACGTAGTATCGAAAAAATCATATTCTGGCTCTTCAGGGACGATAGCTAGCCAGTATATAAAGCGATTGACGTCGTTGGGTGCATAGTCTGCGGGCGTGGCTTCAACCCCTTCAATGCCCTCGTGAAGCGCGCCGTGCGCCCGAAAGATGCCAGACCGCGGAAATGACCACTTCGGATTTATCTCTTCAGTCGGGTTGTAGCCATTATACCAGAATCGTGGGCCATGTGATGGGTTCACGAAATCCAGAATCTAGGAAGGTGAACCGTCGTCGGGTAGGAACTCGTTGTGGTAAACGAATGACAAAATCTCTAGCGGCTTGAGCTCCGGAACATCTTTTCGGCTTACTTCCACGATGCTTTCGGCGGCATGATCGATGGGATCGAAGCCGTTCAATAACATTTGCGTAGCTTCGACGAAGAGGTCAGTTGCATCCCGCTCATAATCTGGCTGTATAGCATGCTTCTCGTCCAAATCTTTAGCCAGTCCCAGCAAAGCATAGACCTTGTCTCTGGAGTCTGACGCCTCAAAGTCCCATGTAAGAAGCAAAAGGGCCGCGAGCGGAAGTCTGCTCGTATCTGACCAAGCGATGATGGTCTCCATAGACGCCAGAGCATAGTCTGACTTATCAGTATCGTGCCAAGTGAATGACGAATGACGTACCTTCACCGGGTTGCAGTCTCGAACGAAGTTCTGCGCAGACGAATGCCGTTGTCCCCTTCGAGATACGTTTCCAGATTTGCGGCCCATTGGCAAAAGCATCTCGGATAGGCGTCAAGATTATAAGCGCCCGGTACAAGTCCTCCCAAACGATATTCTGCGCACCGCAAGACACCTGAACATGTTTTGCGCGACAGATCTCTTGGAAAAACCAGATACGTCGGGACCAAGCTCGATGAATCAAGGATGCGAAACGATCCCATTCATCGAGTGTCACAAGGAACTTGTGTTTGTCCGTAGGCAATTCGACAAGTTCATCATCCAATAATACGGCAACTGACTGTGGAATGTGCTGCTCTCGCTGCAAATGCCACCAAATAGTGAGATCAGGATCATAATTGCTTTCAAGACCTTTGTACTTGGTGGCGTGTAGCGCCACGAGCCTGCGTACTGTCTGGGCAGCCTGCCTTGTCCTACTATCTTCTGGTCCGAGCCATACCTATTCGTTGTGAGCCTATCGTTGGTGGACCTAAATATTTTGGAGTGCCTCACATGCACGAGAGTTGCGTGGCGGTAAATGCGACTCATAAGGTTGACTTGAGTGCGCTTCTCCAGTTCGTCGGCCTGGTTTATTGAGAGGGCGTCTATCCAAAAGTATTGTAGACGTGTCTCCCTCA
Source organism: Kalmusia sp. IMI 367209 (assembly GCA_027946365.1). Lineage (NCBI taxonomy): Eukaryota > Fungi > Ascomycota > Dothideomycetes > Pleosporales > Didymosphaeriaceae > Kalmusia > Kalmusia sp. IMI 367209. The sequence continues at coordinate 96,689 of JAPEUQ010000003.1, read as the reverse complement.
GTTCCCTAGCTGAGTAAGCCATGCGTATGCTACACAGCACGTCCAGTTAGGGGATGAAAGTTTTTGAGAACTTTTACACTATTGTATCATGTATCTTGCGGCAACTCAGCGCACAATGCGTCAAACTTCAGTCCTAGTACTGCAGAAAGTAAACATACCCTTTTCTCTCCTCACTCAGTACATAGTCGGTCTCTTCGGTTCGGTCAGACTCCACCCTTAGTATTGATATGTGATCTCCAGCTTCCCCTTCTGTGGGAGATGACTGATCATCGGCTACATCTTCAGTATTCTGCTGCTTACTTGCGTTGGCAGATACGGTATGTGCAGGCCTTTCTCGCATTTGGCCTAGGAAGCAACGCTCTCTTAGTATAATGTACGCATCATGCAGCCTGCATCAATATACCTGACAATGCTCCTCTGTTAAGCAGTATCTCTTCACATTCAATCGCGGCCCCCATTCGTGCCAGGTTTAGTGCAGTAAACCCCCGGTTAGTTTGGACATTCATTTCAACTTCACGCTCAAGGAGCATTTCGACGATCCATGAAACCCCCGCAGAATGCGGCGTAATGCAGCGGTCCGGACTATGTATATCTGCACCGAGTTCAATCAGGACCGTTGCGGCATCAAATGCTTTCTTAACAAGAGCAGAACGAAGTGGTGTAAAGCCACCTTTGATCCACAAATTCACTCTCGCCCCTCGCTCAACGAGTAGTCGGATCATCTCTGGGTTGTTCTCGACAGCGGCCGAGAATATTGGTGCAATTCCGTTGTTGGGGAGCATTTCTAAGTTGGCATCGGATGCTAAGAGCAATTCTGCTGTGGAAGCAGACCCTGATCCTGCAGAGATATGTAGAGGGGAGAGCCCAAAGCTATCTAAATTGTTCACATCGGCATCATGATCGAGAAGCATTTTGACGACTACTAGACGATCAGCAGCGAGCTTCGCTACAAGAACAGTATCGTCTAGATCTTCTTTTCGTGTAACGCCAGGTCTACCAACAGCCTTGTGCAAAGGTGTCTCGCCTGCATCACTTCTAGCGTTGACATCAGCCCCGCGTGCTAGTAGCTCTTTCACTGCTAGAATCGAAGCTCGCAAAGCTGCCAAATGAATGGGAATGTAGCCATCTGACCAACGAGCTCCAATTGCAGCGCCTCTATCAAGAAGACAGATTATGTTGTCAATCCGATTGAACTCGCAGGCAAGAGACAATGCCGTTCGTCCACCTTCAGTCTCGATGAGCTCAACATCGACACCAGCATCCAATAAAGCCAGAACGATCTCCCGGGAACCATGTGCTACAGCACAATGTAGCGGTGTCCAACCTTTTGTTGGAGTCCTCAAATTAACATCAGCACCTTGTCCGAGCAACAAGCGCACAACGTCTAGACCATTATCCTCTTCCACGGCTTCATGCAGCGAAGTGCGTCCGTTTTCGAGAGTAGCATTTAGATCCGCGCCAAATTCAACTAAGACCTTGACGCAGTCAATGTCTGCCTTACTGGCCGCGGTGAGCAGTGGCGTCTCCCCCGAACGAGTACCAACTGCCCTAGTCTCTATGTTCGCTCCGCGGGCCAGCAAGAATCGAGCCATAGTAGGGTCCTTCCTCCATATTGCGTCGTGTAACGGAGTGAGGCTATTCTTGAGCCTGGTTTCGAGCGACACACCTGCATCCAAGAGTGCCTCTATGATAGGAATATTCCTTCGTGCAACAGCCACATGTAACGGCGTATACTCCTCCGTGTATGCGCTCGCACTAACTCTCAGACTCGTGTCTGCTCTGTGTGATAGTAGGAGTCTCACAACTTCTTCATATTCGGCGTAAATAGCAAGAAACAGGGGCGTCCTGTCCATTGCATCGCGACTGTTCATGTCGGCACCTATTGCGATGAGATCTGTAACCGTTTCTAGGCGTCCCCTGTGAGCTGCATAATGGAGCGCACTGCCTCCACCCACAGCGTCGTTGGTGTCATCGTATTTAGGATCCCTCTGCTGGAGAAAATCGTGCAGATTCCTACTGATCAGCGCCACCTTGCCATCACACAAAACGGGCCACTGGTTTACACATCCATAAGAAGCATTGTCTTCTGGGAAAGGATTGCCCCAGGTATAGGACAATGCGATATAAGGAGGCGTGTGGTCAATCTGATGTTCTTCTACGGAGAAACATGGAATGCCAGAGTCATTTCGGCCCACCCATTTCAGCAAGCGAATAGACGTTGGCGCATCTAGGAGACTTGTGTCGGAACTCTTCAAAGTCCCCATAAATTTGAGGAATCGTAGATGACCGCAGAGGGTGATTTCCGATAGGCTGTGTCAAAGTTTTACGAAGCGGCTTCCTTTGGGAAAAATCATATTCTTCCTCTCGTGGATCATGGCGCGTGCAATAGTGTCGCAGGGTATTATGAAAGAATATGGAACCGTCATGCGCATATCGCAAAATCCATCCGAGCGGAAGCCGATCTACACGGTAGCGCCACGAGCTGTCCCCCGAAAGATACCTCACCCAGCCGCCGGGAAGATGAAGCTGCGGCTCGCTAGAGAGCACCATGGAAGAAGAGGATGCATCTTGGACGTTTCCTACGTCGCAATGAAGTACAAGATGCTAGCGATGTGCGAGGCAACGAACGATACTCAAGTAGGAAAGTGGATGCCGTTGTTTAATGTGGCTTGTGATTATTCAGCCTCGCTTATAGACGCTGCAGGAAACCGGCCCTCTTGCTGCGAAGCATTCCCAAAAGATTTCCGGTTGCAAATTGTAGCTTGAGGTAACACGCTCGACTATACGGTGTACAGTGAGCGCCTTACGCAGATGTTTCGCTCACCCACTGTCAGGCCCAACGCTGAACGATGAACTGCAGGAAGCATCATTTCAATGAAATATATATAATCTGCAGTCAGGTCCGTTCTACTCTCAGAAGTTGAAGCACGCTCAATAACTAGTTGATAATGCCAGGGAGATCTATATCAGGTGATCAATATCAGAATAATTATGTCGCTCACAAATATGCAATGCCCGCGACGCGCCAAAGGAATACGATGCCTAGTAGATTACGAGTTAAAATAGATTCTATTCTGGATACAACAGTCTAGCACGGGTCTAATGGAGCCATAGAACGCTAAACCTCTGTTCTTTGGGTCCTTCAGCATGAAAGATGATATGATCGCTCTGGCTCTACTATGCAGGAGCATACGCCGAACAACACCATGCCCCCCAGAGCTTGCCACTGCGCCATGCCGCTGATTCTCCAAACAGAAATGGTATGTAGGCTTCCTGGTACAAAATAGGAAAACGCCGTTGAATGCATGCGCACTTTGATGTCATGCCGCCATCACATCTTTGTGGTAAAATACAAACCTCGCGAACGGTCGGTGGGGCCATAATCAACCTTCATACTTCCAGCGTTCCGACCATATAAAATAAAAGATACGCTTCGGCGCCGAGGACTTCTGCTTCACCGACCAAAACAACTTTGCTATCGTCGAACATGAACCAGTCGTCCCCCTCTCGGGAGTAGCTGATGTAGTGGCCCGAGTCGATCTTGCCCTTGTGGACGATAACACTGGAGAGTTCGTAGATGAGGCAATTAGCGGGGGTGTTGACATTATGGTTCGTGTTTGGTGGTGATGACTGCTTCGAGCCTTTCGTTTGCGTCGAGCGATACTCCGTAGTGTAAGGATATAGATCGAGCTTCATTGGGAAGCTAATCTTAGTTTCGATCTTGCTGGAGGTAGCTTTCGAGTGTTCGAAGCGCTAAAATGGTAAGCGTAAAACCGTGATAGCGCACAGGGAATCGTACCTTGAGATGGACGGGAAGGACCGGCGGTAACTGTTTGATGCTTAGCTGCTTCGTGGCGTTTTGTCCACTATCGCACTTCTGGCACGTATACTCGGCAGCGCCAAGTTTTTCCCTGCCCGTAAATCTATCCAAACAGTTCTGGAGGCCCATTTGTAACTCGTCTGCGCTACTCTCTGCTTTCTTCTTCTTGGACAAATTCCTTATGTCCAGACTCAGATCCATATACGGATCCAGTGCGGTTGTTGTATTTCGACAACTGTCGCAAGTAACGGTGCTCGAAAGTTTGCCGTAAAACGTCGTGTGAACGATGCAGTTGCAGTCTTCAGAATCGGTAGAGCCACCGTTCTGGAGATGGAGGGTGTTGAGCATAAATTGCATGTACTCGTGCGCATCTTGCTGCTGATATCCCGCCAATGCCTACAACGCTGCAATTAGCGTTTCTCCATCCAAAGTAGTGCTGCCACACAATGTAGAACCCACCTCTCCAGCAAGCCAGCTGCCCATGAGCATGTTGACGGCGCCGAAGCCTTCCGTCTTCTCTACAGAATGAAACTCGACGAACATCTCATCCAGAGCGCAGCTCACACACGACTCCCTCTCGCAATCTGCCGTCTTGTGCCCTTCTGAAAGGTAGAAATTCCGTACGAAAGGGTTGTGTATCAATGTCTGCAATATGACGCTCATGAAGCAGGTTTGGCCCATGTTGTATAGGCCTCGCAGGCCTATTGCGCGACAAGGCAGAAAAGTAGAGTTGTTGAGTACCAGCTTGTGTTCGTCGGTCGTCGTGGTATCTTCGTACTTGCGCTTTTTGCCTGCGATGCTCGTGTCAGCAACCAACTCTACATGAAACCAGCGCGGACCCCGACCCACCCTTCTGTAGCCTCTTGTCCTCCAAGTCTGGATCGTAGATGAAGTCCTGGCAGTCACCGCAGTACACGTTGCCATCCCGCGACTCGACCGCTAAATCTCATCAGCATGTACCCTCTGGATGTATGAGCTCCTACCCACAGAATATATGCCGCTTAGTATCGATATGCTCGTCACGATCGGTCTCGGTCATGATATTCGGACACTGCAGACACAGGTACAGCGGGCGCAGCGAGACCACAGGCCGGCCGTCGGAGGCGTTCTTGTAGGTTTGGGCGATGACACTCGGTTTCTCGTGGATGTCCTGCAATATGGCGCGGTAGTACTGGAAAGTCTGCTTGCGCGCATTCTCAAGCATCGTGCGCATATGTTCTGGGTACTGTCAGCGGCGGTCGATAAAAAAAAGTTGCTGCGAACCCACCGCAGCCGTATGCGATGTGCGCCATCTGGCTGCTCGGAACGACGGTGCCTTTGGCATTCTTGACGAGCTTCGGGCTCGCCAGCGCAGGCGGCTTCGCAATTGTGTCCATGTTGCTGTGAGGACTGGGACCAGGTGTGTGCTGTGTGCAACGTGAGGCTGACGAGAGGAGCAGTGTCGACACCTCCTACATGGCGCGGCAGCCTTTCGCCGCGTGTCTGCTCGCGGTGAATAGGCAGACCGCGCGCACACTGCGTGATGTTTTCGGCTTGCTCCTAAGACGTGCGTCTGCAGTGCCAGGACTGTTGGAGCTTGTCTCGTCGGATGCTCCTGCATGAAACCAATGGCTTGCCGGGGCGGATAAAGTGCCACTAGCGGAGATCGCCCGCGCCCCGCGAAGGGCCCGCGCCCAGATTCCACCGCCAGTGTACGGAGGTGGCCCGGCAAGATGCAGGTTTTCCTATCCGAACGGCTGCCGGACTGCTGCCGAACCGTGCCGGCGTCGTTGGGATCTATGTGGGACTGCGGTAGGTGTTGATGGGAGTCCTACCGGATTGTAATGAGAAACCGACACGTACCGATCCAACTGCAACACAGCGCAGCAGGTTGTAGATTGTTAGCCTTTGCAATACCTGGCCGGAAAGGTATGGCGAGCCGGATTGTCATCAGTGGGGCCGATTTTCGCCACACAACAGGAAGCAGCAAAATGGTATATATATGTCTTTGAATCCCGAGACATCAACAAATCGTCTCAAACCGAACTGGCACTTTGGCGGAGTGGTTAACGCGTCAGCCTCGAACTTTCTGAGCTTCTTCTAATTGGCTCATCTATGTCAGCTGATTCCTTCGGGAGCGTGTGTTCGAATCACACAGGTGTCGAGACTTCTTTTTGGATAAAATGTCTCTCCTAAGTAAGGTGTGTGTGAAGAAGCTGGGTGACCAACCTCGTGTACTATGGCTGAGTTGAAGCCGGTCAAGGTTTTTTTATCAGGGCTTTTTTGGGGTATCAGCTCTTTGTTACCCAAATATTTAGGATGGGTGTTTGGGAGCCTCATAGTATGAAAACAAAAATACGTTATATTGTTGTTACGAGCTACACGAGAGTGAAGTCTTCGATATTCTTCATCGTGATCAAATTTTCTAGCCGTGTACTCAACGTGACCCTGGTGGGTGGGTTAGCTCCGGGATGGTAATATAGGCTGATATCTGTTTTCAATTTGAGATACGCTACAATAGGGTGGTATGACTTACTAAGAAAGGTGAAGAATAGCGGCAGTTGGTGTATCAACTAGAAGTCGATGTTTGAGCCTGACATTTGACATGTTCTCAGGTCTAGTCGCATGCAGATTATATAGTACACGTCTTGATCATACACGCTATAGTACTTGAATGCTAAACAGACAATAAGTAAACAATGGAATCGATCGCACACAGCGGTATAAGAATAAATTAGAATCGCCCCGAACCCCCTTGCCATTTTCAACTATCCAAATCATTTACGAAAAAGTGTTGTAGGATAAGCATGCCAAACTCGCCCAAATCGTGGGAATTTATTCGAAAGAAATCAAACCGAATGAACGCTCAAATAGATACGATTGTCCTCCACCTTATGTCAATTTCCTTACCGTTCATGTGCCCAGACGGGAGTGTACCGAAAAGATTCTGCATAACCCTTAAATCTGGTAGCAGGTGAGAAGACCTAGGATAGTGAGCGGAGGTATGATAGATAGTAGGCAGCCACGGATGTGAGCATTACGTATCCTAGCAATGCATTTTCCTTAGGTCCTCCTCATTCATACTCTACTGTGAACTTGTGTCAGCATCAGTCAACCCGGGAGTATCGTCGTATCCTTCCAGACTTTCTCCAGTGTCCCCAGCTTCTTGATATGCGAGTCAGAAGCTCACACAGCTACAGTATAGTAAGAAATTTTGTTGGCACAATGCATGCTCGCTGATATAGATGTCGCTTGTTGGGACCTAGCCTTTCCTACGAGGATGCATCAGGCAGAGACAGTACGAATTCATGCAGGGAAGCCTCGCTATCTCCCTATTATTACTTATCGTAGTTCATTTCAGACCTAGGCATTTTAGTTCAAGATCGAGCTGCGGTTCTCAGAGCTTGTTTTCTTTGAGTCTATTATACGGGTTTGGCCTGCTTAGCAAAGAAGATACCATAAGAGCTCATGGCTATAGTGTGCTCTACGAGCCCTGGAGAAATTTACATCAGCTTTCTCTAGTAGTTCTACTAGTATACTTCCGTACACTTTAATCCCTTTCTTTAGGGATGTACCTATATAGACGACGCGACGTGCCCAATAAGGAGCCTCGAAAGGATGGTAGCTATGATCAATTGGTAACGCCTTATGGCTTAGATTCCTCTAGTAGAACGCTCATTGATCACATGCTTCTGAGAACCGTTGTTCTGATATATATATAGCAGCCATGTAATTGGCTATAAGATGCCCCATTACTCCAAAAGTCCCGCTGCCAAATGCTTCGTAAAAGTATTATACTATGGACTTCACATATAGGAGTTGAATAAGCCCTATGATCGAGGGATTCAGTAGATTTGGAGCAAGGCATGGACGCTATACAGAAATGGCTAACTTTGGGCGATTTGGTGAATCACAAAGCTAGGCTCTCGTCGCTAATTATCTTTTTTGTGTCTGATGCGACTTTTTCTATAACATAATTTCAGACCTAGAGACTCACTCACACAATATTAAGAGGTGTCATTGTGAAGGAACTTCCTATTTAATAGATGAAGATCGAACGAAAGCTTGTAGGCATATGCGCAACGATCGAGGTAAGCATCAAAACGTAATCTATCGCTGTTCAGCAGTAGAGAGGAAAAAATATAAGTACAATTTGACTCGCTAGCTACACTGACTATGAGATTGTTCACTGGTCGTTCTGAGAGAGAATATTCCAGTGGAATGACGACATCGCTAGCTTCAAGAGCCACCCGTTTCCTGTGCTCTTGCTGCTATCCTGCAGGAAAGAGCAGGTTTTGACAACAGAGACACATCTGTTTTGCGCAAAGGACGTAAAAGGGATATAGGGTATATTCTGCTGCTGGCTTCGGTAGGATTGTTGTGCATGCCAAGGCTCCAGCTAGAGTCTAGAAAAATTACAATACTTGGACGTATTGTAATAAGAAGATATAATCTATATATGATTCGAGCCCTAGTATCTATCCGGGAACCCCCATTGCAAACGCCTCGCTGTCCGTCCGATACTCAACACTCCGCCTAGCACATCAGCCAAAGGTTCCTAAAAGCGACCCGATATCGTTCTGCTTTCCCCACCTGATCTTCCTCTTCTTGATGTCTTTGTTGACTTCTGATGGCCTCTCGCCACTATCTGGCGCCCGCTTTCCAGAACGAATAGTCTCACACATCGATTCCATAGTGGCCACCCGTGCCAACCAAAGATAAGATTTTTCATCGGCTGAAAACTGACGATCTTCTCCGTAGAACACTGACAGTACACCAGACCCCGAATATTCGTTAGGGTGCTGCATGACCCGTGACATTTCCTCTGCGACATCATATAGCGACTTGAGTTTGGCATGCCCTATAAGTTTGAAAGACAGTCAGCGTTATTTACTACACATCAAACTTGCATCGAATCATTATTTTACGCGAAGTCGACCCGTGCTTGTAAAGTGCATCTCGTAGTAAGGCATTGCACGAAATTTAATGAATTGCAATTGTGCCAAAGGGACTTACGGCAGGTGTCGCTTTTCCATATATGATTTGGGTCTTGGGCACGACGGTGTTCTGATGTGGTTGGAAAAAGCACTCGAAAAGGCACAGCTGCGTTGGCCACTTCCCTTCCTGCCTCCTTTATAGATGGTATGGGATTGAAAGGCGCTACCGCACAAATTTGTAATGCTGAAAAGGTTGCTAGGCACTTCAAGGTGGCGATTAGAGTTGACGGGAAGGAAAGCAATACCACTACTTTTAGCTTTGGGAAAGCCCTCTTCTCCTGCACCGCGCGACCCCAATCTCTCATTACCTTGTCGTCGACATCTTGGGAGTGAACGTCCAAGGCGTGTCGGAGCGAGAGGACCCCTAGGCTAGGAATATTTGTCAATGATATCAGGTCGGTACGCCGTAAGTAGAGGCACGAAATGTTGAGCATTGATACATGTGAGAAAGGGAGTGTTTGGATCCATTTCTGTATCGAAGGTAGATTTGCAGGACTATCCTCATAGCGAGTAGGAATATTGATTTGATAGACGCGATGAAGCTCTTCCTCGTCTGGAAATGCCTGCTGGAAGGTGGACCAGATATTTGCGGTCAGGTTCGAGCTAAGCCACCCAATTAGACGGAGTCTATCCTATTGAATTGGTACAAACATACTTGATTTGCAAATAGTTGTATATCGCCTTAGCAAAGTGCCAATGTGCAGCCTGCAAGTCGCTGGGCATGAACAAGTTGATATGCCAAGCGCAGGATCGCAGGGCCATATCGTACAACGATGAACTGCCCAAGATGCCTGGACCGCGATGGCGATATGTCTGGGGATTGGTTCTTGTGCCTTTGGTTTTGTTCGACCCTTCATGAAGTTAGACAACGAGCACGTTCCGAGGCTTTGCACATGTCCTGGGCACTGACAGCTCGAAGCCATTGAAGTGACAGGGACTTGTATCTCCGTATACACCTGTCTGGTCGCTGCATCATAACGGCCGGGTAAGCGTATGACTCGATCCAACCGAGCCATGACTGATCCTTGCGTAGAGGTGAATCACCCCAGGATGTATTTGTCACGAAGTAGTGTGTCCATGACGCTCGTTGAGTGCGTAGACGCGACGCGTGAATACGTGAGATAGAGACGAAATCGATGGCCCGAGCGCCTCATGACGTGAATGAACGGTTACTGTAAGCGCATCATATTCCGCACCATCCCACCTCGACCATGCCTCCCCCGCATTCGCAATCATTTTCTATACCTGTGTACGAACGATGCCTAGCCCGGCGAAGCGCCGCAAGAAGAATGATGGCTCGAGCCAACCCGTTCGCAGCTTAGACTACTTCTTTTCGAAGCAGAAGCAAGATGCGACGAATCCGCCGAATGTACCGGAAGTCGAGGATTCCGGTGCCGAATTTATGGCAAACGAAATCCAAGACACGTCTACTCTGACCGACGAGGAGCTTGCGTGGAAGTTGCAGGCAGAATGGAACGAGCAAGACCAGCGAGCGAGCGCAAAAGCACCGCGCTCCAACGACCTCTACGCCGACCCTGAGAAGCCTGCGACCAATGGCGATTCGGGCGAAGATGTCCACACTTCCACTGAACCAGAGGTCGGCAAGCCTCTTGCCACCCGCCCCACATTAGAAGCATCGAAGAACACCCTCTCGCTACAGTCTGCCGCTGCCGCCGAGGACACTACCTCAGCGAATATTCCCTTTGATCAAAGCCCGCTCGAATTTGATCCTGCGGCATACATATCAGAGCTACAGACGCATTGGGCCGCAGAGAGAGAGGACATGCGACGTATGCGCTGCTGACGCGCTGCTTTGTGCTCATCAATGGCACCACGAGCAGAATAAAGATCGTGGACACGCTCGTCAATCTACTACGAACTATCATCGAAGGTGATCCCGGAAGCTTGTTACCCGCGGTATGGCTTGCTACGAACGCGATATCTCCCCCGTACATCGATCGAGAACTAGGGCTGGGCGGGTCAGCGATATCTAAGGCCCTGAAGAAGGTCTGTGGGTTGGACAATGCGGGATTGAAAACACTGTACAACAAATATGGCGACCCGGGAGATGTGGCTTTCGAAGCGAAGAAAAGGCAGTCGTTTACGTTGCGCAAACCGAAGCCATTGACTATCAGGAGCGTGTTTGATTCGCTTACCAAAATCGCCAACAGCAAGGGACATGGGAGTGTAGAAGCAAAGCAGAGGCTTGTCGAGAGGCTTGTACAGGATGCGAGAGGAGCAGAGGAAAGTCGCTACATTGTGAGGACATTAGTACAGCACTTGAGGATCGGAGCTGTCAAAACGACCATGTTGATTGCTCTATCGCGCGCTTTCATGCTTTCCAAGCCTGTAGATGCCGAGTTCGAGCCTCGCGACCGCACGGCGTTACTGAAGTTGAAGAAGGAAGACCTGGCCGAATTGTACTCAAAGAACGAAGAGATTGTTAAGGCTTGCTTTGCGCGGCGCCCTAATTATAACGACCTCATACCTTCGCTGCTCGAAATCGGCGTATGCGATGAAGTCCTCGTGCGATGCGGATTGGCTCTGCATATACCTCTCCGACCCATGCTAGGGAGCATTACGCGTGACTTAGGGAGAAATGCTCACCAAATTGCAGGGCCGAGATTTCAGCTGCGAGTATAAATACGACGGACAAAGAGCCCAGGTGCATTGCGACGAAAAGGGCAAGGTTACAATTTTCTCACGGCACCTGGAAGTTATGACGGACAAGTATCCAGACCTGGTGGCCTTGGTCCCACAGATTCGGGGAGAAGGCGTATCGAGCTTCATTCTTGAAGGTGAAGTCGTAGCCATCGACCGTGAGAAGGGCGAATTGAAGACATTTCAGACGCTATCCAATCGAGCAAGGAAAGACGTTGTCATTGGAAGCGTCACGATCGACGTGTGCCTCTTTGCTTTTGATCTAATGTACTTGAACGGTGAGGAATTGCTCAACAGACCTTTTCGCGAGCGCAGGAACCTACTTCGGAGCCTCTTCGTAGAAATGCCACACCATTTCACATGGGTCAAAAGTCTGGACGCTACCTCTGCCGATGTGGAAACTGTACAAGCCTTTTTCAAGAGCGCCACCGACATTAAATGCGAAGGTATCATGGTCAAAGTCCTAGACAACCTCCCGAACCCTGACCTCCAAGTCGATATCGACATCCCTCTCGATGCTCCTCTCGAGCCGCCAACACCCAAAAAGAAAGGCCGAACCAAACCCAAATCCAAGTCCATTACCACCACCGACGCCACGCTCGAAGGCGATCCACCCAAAACCCGCCGCAAAGCCCTTCTCTCCACCTACGAGCCCGACAAACGCCTCGACTCCTGGCTCAAAGTGAAAAAAGACTACAACACCACCTCGGAAACACTCGATCTCATCCCCATTGCTGCCTTCCATGGCTCAGGCCGCAAAGCAGCCTGGTGGTCGCCCATTCTCCTCGCTATCCGCAACGCCGAAACAGGCCAGCTGGAAGCAGTCACGAAATGCATGTCTGGCTTCACTGACGCATTCTACAAAGCCAACCGAGCTAGATACGACAAGGACGATCCTGAAAACACAAACGTGTTGGCGGGGAAAACCGAGCTATGTGGAGTATGGAGGGGGAGCTGGGACGCCTGATGTGTGGTTTGAACCCAGCGAGGTCTGGGAGGTGGCATTTGCGGATTTGACGCTGAGTCCGACGTATACGGCTGCTATTGGGCTTGTTAGTGAGGAAAGGGGGCTAAGCACGCGATTCCCGCGGTTTCTGAAGGTGCGGGAGGATAAGGGTATTGATGAGGCAACGGAGGCGGGCGAATTGGCCGACTTGTACAGGAAGCAGGAGGCGAGGGTGCCGAAGGAGAGTAAAGCAGTTGAGGCCGACGAGGGCGACGAATAATTCAGATACCCCTGTCACGTGTTGTACGAAAATCAAGCCTTCTTGTATTGTTGGTTTGCAACAGCTGTTGTGAAACCTATTTTGGTGTCTGTTGTCGTTTATGCGGGGTGACGATCATAGCAGCCTGGGCGGCCAGGCACACGCGGCGGGGGTGCGCGCTGAATCATGGCACCACGATCCCAAATGCGCGCACACGACACGTAAGATAAGCGAGCCATCAATGGCAAAGTGCGAATCACGTAGAGTCACAATAAGCGCATAAGAAGAAGTGCATCGAGCGTGCAGCGAACCTGTTCATTTGGCTATCGAGAAGGCTGGCCCCCACGGCCACTGGACATTCTCCACAAGCTCGCCATTTTCATACCATGTCATATTCTGAGTGAAACCATGACTCTAGAGAAATACGCGTCCTCCCTCGCATTCCCAAAGCAGAGTCGTGAGGAAAAGTCGAAAGTCGTAACAAATGGGTATCTACCGAAGCTGCGCCGCATGATCAGCCCCGCCGGCTGACTGTGCCTCCAGCCTTGTGACCGAACGCCGAGAGTATTTATCGAGCATCGATGGCTGAAGCCTGCTGTTGCGGGAGACGGTGACGGTGGCGGGACGCGGTGCACGACGGCAAAGGCGGCTTAGAAACCGTGGACTTTGATGGTTTTGGCGTCCCAGGCCCAGCCCCTCCTTCTTGTCAGTGAGAAACTCCTGGACATCCTTGCGCTGGTCGCCCTGCAGCTGTATCACCTCGCCCATTTCACTGTCGGTGACGACGGTGCCATTGCAAGCAAACTTCTTCTTGATCACCTTGAGGATCTTCTTCTGGTCAAATTTCTTAGGCAGGCCTTGGACCGTGGTCAACGTCTTACGACCATTGCGCTCTGTGGCACGCACGTTAGCAAACTGTCCGCGAAGTGACCAGGCACTCGTAGGGGGGGTGGGAGGAGGGATGGGCACTCACGCTGGATGCGGATGTGAATATAATTCTGACTAGTTGTCTTGACGTCGCCGACTGAGTCTTCGGCCTCCGCGAACGGGTCGAAGGACTTGAGGTTCTGGATGTCCGTGGTCATGAATCTGGTTGACGAGTCCTCTGCTGAAGCGCGGGTTGGGTTGTGCGTGCGGTGAAGGGTGATGCGGGCGCTTTGGTGGTGGGCTGAGGGCGGGCGGAGATGTCGATAAGTAGGTTCAAAGTGGCGAAGCGGGCAGAGCGCAGGAGTCAGCCAGCCCCGCTGCCAAGCCGCTAGTTATGTCAGCAGAGTTGCCAGGTCCGGCCGTGCCTGTTTCACCGCAGTCCGCTGCTCTTTCGTTTGCCATTGGGTGTTTCACTCTCCTCCAACCTTTCTTTGCAGCTCCGCGATCTCTTTCCTGTATTGACTGGTATGTAGTCTGAGATGGTCATGGTTGGGTGCATTCACAACTCCTATCACGCCAGCCTGATACGAACTATGGGGGGCTGAAGCTTCGCCCGACGTGCTGTTTCATATTTCACTTGATCGACACTTCCAAAGGAGCAGGTTTAGCAATCGCAAATGAACACCATTATATGCCTATGACCCTGTCCAGCACGATAGAGGTATTCGTATCATGATCTTCGAATCATCATGTGATGCCGCCTCCCCGCTTCGACTCTCGCTTCGGTTATCATACCGACTTACACTTGTCAACGATGCGGGAGGGTACTTCGATTTCATCCTTACAACTTGGGTCGGTGACGGAGCGATTGGACCCATTAGGCGTAGACTAGTCGTCAATCATTAGTTTTGTGCAATGTGTTACCCCAATATCTACAAAATAATCACAGATGCCCTGGCTCTCCATCACCTACTGTGCGGGGCTAGATGGAAGAAAGACAAAAGTAGGCCTAAAGTTCTGGAGCTAATTTTACGATTCTCGCGTTCTTAATTGCGCAGGTAATCCACTTCAACTATTTTTCCGGGGTCCTCACCGAGTATGGAATTTTTCCAGGAGCTCCTAGAGGTGTGAATAGCCAGAACATTTTGACTGAGTCTGGCATCCATTGGTCTATGTTCTTGACCCTTCAGATTGGTTCCACACGTCAAGGGAGTTCGAATCGCTCTTGTTAGGACTCAATGATATACTGAATCCAATCCACCAGATCGATAGAGCACCATAGATTAGTATTATATCTATGTTGAACAGGAGCCCTTGACCAATCCACATGCAAGTGGAATTAGTAGTAGGTGTACTGTAAGCACATGCGGAATCCAAACGTGATCGGGTGTCTTGTCGTAATAGATTCAACGAGGCTCCAATACTAGTATTACATTTAAAATAGTGGATTCGAAACCTCATCTACTCCACACATCCCGCCTCGACCGTCTGAACAGACGCGAGAGATGCTCTATGCCATCCTTCTCCCGTTCTTCGCCTGGACCTAGCCGTACCAACACCATTGTTACTAATTGAAATACAAAGCCTTGGGGAAGTCTATAAGGGCTTCATTTCATTGTCTTGCTGATTGATTTACAGTGCATCAACCTATAGCCCACTCTTTCCGATCCCTTGGCGTCGCACATTTAGGGCCCAATCAAGGTTCCCCGTGATGAATAATTGATAGGAAGCCGTAACGGAAACTGGGCGAGAGGGCTTCGGGTCCCTGTGCTCCATCGAGAAAGATTGCCAATTGACGCTTCAAGCAAGACATTATTCTAGACAAACTAGAAGAGGATTTACACTACACAGCTCAAATTCCACCCATTTTGAAACACTTTCTGTCTTATGACTGTAATGACCGAAGAGACCATATTTTTGTTCTCTATAGCATCGCAATTCACATAATATATCTAGGCCCTATCATGAACCGTGGGATTTAGATACAGCCAATTTCCTCCGCAGCTCACTATACCTTAGGCAACAAACAACGTACTATGCATTTACTTTAGTCTGCGTAGACTCGCGTACAATTTGAAGCCCTTTGCAAGGAGCCGTCAAGCGTACCAATGCTACAGGTTCAACAAAGTGAGCATCATGGGTGAGTATCCACAGAAGATACATCTAAGATAAGAGTCCAAAGACTCACTGTTGGTAGACTTTTCCCAGACTTTCCATTATGCACAAAGATAGCTTCAAAAATCTGTCTTGTGACCGTACTCGTCGGTTAGTATCGATCAACCTGAGGGCAATGTATGATGCTGTTAAACTAAACGATCAATTCTATCTTACCAAATATCCGAGCAAAGAAAGCTTTGGTTGATTAATTTATAGCTAGGGCCAAGTTTTGAGGACTTCGTAGACTTTTGGCTAGGATGACTTGCGCTACCGGGGTATTGGTCTTCATGCAGCTTCAAAGCATGCAGGAGGTGTAATCTCATCTATAATATGCTAGTAGTCAAAAATTTTCGTGATCTAGTAAGATGTGCAAAAGAGGCTTTTGCGAGACCACGTTCTAAGCAACAATGTAGGAGCGAAATTACAGCTCTGAGCGAGCGTATACTGGATCTCCAAAACTTTCTTGCGGAAGCAGAATACCTACTTAGCACGGTGTCCTATGTTTCTTAAACAATCTGTTGATGATTATCCAGTTCAGAATGGGGTGCCGGTGATATACTGCAATTTCAAAGCAACCTTCATGGCATCCAAATTCCATGATGTCAGCTCAATTTGCCGCTAGTCCTGCGCCGTGCCGACACGTTCCAAGACTAGAGGTTTTATGGCAGGGATGACAGGCGATGAATGAATATGTTAGAGTGCAGTACTTCTTTGAGGAAGGGGACTCGGGATCTAGGCAGCAGTTTCTGGTATCGCAGGTCTACGGCTACTAAGCCGTGGTCCAAACTTGACTAGGCGTGCACCTCGCCGAACTGCGGCAACAGTTGACAGCCACTGTAGAGTGCGATTTGTTATATGTACGCCCGACTCGGTGTCTACTTGGCATGCTTATCGGTGCGGTCGGGGAAGCGAACACCGAGTCCATTTGGCTACATGCACAGTGATCAAAGGAGCATCTTACACTCAAAGTCCACAACGAACGATTTCCCCATTCGGCTTTTTGATGATTAGCCGTCGACGAAATCAAGGAGAAACGGATTGCGACTATTTCCGACGTCTTCTGCACGACTCGGGATTCGCCGTGTGATTTACTAGATTGGCATCTTGAGTCCTCCCCTACGCACGAAAATCGAAGTATCAGAACTCATGATTAACTGCAGTTGTGTGATTGTATGAATTGATGCGTGCGAAGGAAGCAAGCGTACCTCGTTCTTCGTTCAAATCAGATGTCGGAGATTTCTAGCGTAAAGGGCTTATTCCCGGTACCCCGTGCAGGCACCTTCCTAGTCCTATCCCGCTGAGGTTGACCGCTCGCAAACCTTCGTTTCTGTAAACATAAACGTGAATGTAAACGAGCAAACTGTCCATGTACGGTTGCAGTGTTGCAGAGCGGACTGTTGTCTGTAAGCCTATTGAGTGCTTGCAATGGTCGTACTCTTCACTCTCAGGCCTTCCACTAGCGTCGTCATATTGCTCTACTTGTTGAGCATCACGCAGCCACGACTAAACAACTCATATGGTGCACAGATTTTCTTGCGCTACTCCTTGCGGTGGCATGTTCAGTAAGGTGCGCGGCCAACTGGGTGGCACAACCTAGTGGTTACACCTTTCGCAGTGTCACTGCAGGATGCACTTACACAGCGTATGTTCGCCTTACGAGGTTGACAAACCCATCCTCCACGCTGCCCAAAACCATTTACTACGAGACTCATCAGAAACGACTTGGCGCTTGTGGATGCCCGGCTCTATTCTCCACAAAAGAAGGATTTTTCTTTCAGGGTCTGATTTTCTCCATCGTTCAATCTTTCTGAGGCAGTTGACATGATGTAGGTGGTAGATGATACGCGTCTTGCTGCGCCTTGGACTCCGTTCCCTAGAGCTATGGTGTGAGCCTGATAGAGGGGTTCGTTTTGACCATGCAATGCATGTTATGTAGCAGGCTTCACCTGGATATACGCAGGGCCTCGAGCAACGTCGGGTGCTCCAATTCAGTTTGAGAGTGCTGTAGGCAGTTGGAGTATAAGCCTTGGACTCATGATTGCGGCCGTACAATGGTGGGTAGAGCGCACCGTAGGAAAATAAGGGTCGGTGAGAACCAAGGCGTTGCTCTGTGGGGAAAGCAATAGTCGACGGTGCTTGTCTGCAGCCTTGGCAGCGGCCTTCAAGTCACCTCATCCTGTTCAACGATGCGTCGAATGAGAGAAGGGCGACATGTTTCCCAGGCGACATGGCTGTGCTTCTACTACCACGTAGTGAAAGGTGACGGGCGGATCGACAGGCGATGCGGTTCTGAACCAGAATGAAGCACTGTCGTAATACTCCGACTGCTCGGTATGTGTGCTTGGTACCGTCGGCGAAGTGTTGCTTCCGCGTATCACTGTGGGACATGGTCGTCGCTTCCGTTTGCTCGTTGTGATTGCCTAAAGCCCCTGCCGCCCGGCCACTTGCACTGAGCTCCTCGCGCTTGCATTTCTCTCGGGCCACCCTCACATTCACTCAGCATCAGTCCTACTTCGCTTCCAGCTCGATTGAGCAACGACTCATCCTCCCGACAGACATGAGCCTCATTGACTTGGAGTTGCAGCAGCCACAGAGCTGGCCCCTTATGCGTAGCCATCGGGCGCAACGGTACCTATGGGTTACGGCTGCCAGCGTATCCGTCTGCAGTTCGAGGTGAGCAATTCTTCCTAGAGCTGGCACCGGGGCGTCGACTAGTTGACAGCACGGCCAAATTTGATCGACCCCGACCTAGGAAGGCCCCTGAGCTTTGATATACCAAAAACCACGCTGACCCTTCGTCTAGTACGTCGCTATCAGCTGGACGCTTGATAAATGGACACGGAATAAGGTTTACTGACATCATGGGTTTTTAGGATATCTCCTCGTTGAACTGAGCGTCCATTTTCCGCTTCACCTCTGTCTCCTGCAGTTCGCGACCGTCGCAATCATCATTACAACTTCATACCTGCTAAGCAGCTCTGACGTAGCAGCACCGCCATTATCGACGATAACTGTGGGAGGATGGATCAAGCTTGCACTCGCGCTTGTTTCGACAACGAGCGCCATCATCTTCGGACTCCAAGCCGTCCTGCACTTGCAAAACCTACCTACACTGATCATGCTCATAGTAAGCCATCTACTCCACAACCTCGAACCATACTTCTGCCTCCCAGTGTGTTGCTCCACGACACATCTCCAAGGAACAGACTACATGGAGCTGGGTGGCCATTGCGAAAACACATACTAACCAGGCAGGGAACCGCTTACTGCACAGAGGCAACTATCTTCCTATGGACCGGCCACAAACTACGACCGCGTTTCGAGATCATCCGCATCGCCACAGCCACCCTATGTTGCGCGGGTATATTGCTAGGCGAGTATAGACTGCTTGTAGCTGGTTTGAGAACAGCTATTCCCGCAGTAATATTGACCGGAACTGCGAGGGCATCATGGTCGATCGCTTGCAACGCCGTGCCGGACGCTACCCTTACGAATCGAAGAGCAAATACGTTGCTTTGCTTTGTTGGATTACCTATCGCTGCAATATGCTTAGCTCTTCGTGATGACGAGACCTTGCGTCGCTTCACCTCTGCGTTAGAGCTCAGGTACCTGCCACTGTTGGTAGTACAATTGTTGGCTACCGCGATAGCACTCCTGATTGGAAAGTCAATACTGATGCCGATTGAGATTGTGCAGGATAGCCTCGAATACGACGGAAACGATAGCAGCATGGATGACATGCTTATGCTCTTAGCAATGACTGCGACTGTTGGAATCGTATCCACATTGATGCTTCGTCGTTCATACACGTCGTGGCTTCAGTACGTCTTCTTTGCATTAAAAATTGTACTATGGTCAAGTCGAGACCTGGCGACATGGCATAAACGCAAACGGATGATGTACGATGCTGTGTCGACCGACGTCACTCTTCGATCGTTAGATGGCGGAGACACCTTTGCTTCGGAGTCATCGGAGGCCTCCGATGATACACACGTCACATGTGCGGACCACGGCCGACGAAAATTCCTCGTCCCCATTCTATTCGATATCGTTCTATCTTTGGCTTGGATAGCGTACTTGTCCCTCAACTTCTCCAAACAGATACACCAAACCACAGTCATAGCGCGACCGATACTTGACATGGATTTCGCATCGCAGACCGATATAGAACTAGTCATCAGCATGTACAAGGAGCCAATCGATCATGTTCACCGCCTCATCTCCGCGCTCAAAGCCATACCCAACCTGCGAGAATCACGAATACACATCTACGTCAAAGATAGTGAAGCAAACATCGACCGGGTACAACAAGGCACTGGAGCCCACAAAGTGACGCTCTTGGAGAACGTCGGACGCGAGGGCGAAACATACCTTTTTCACATCTTGAACGCCTGGGATACGCTTGCCAAGCACACTGTCTTCCTTCAAGCAGGCGTTCACAACCCGCGAGAATTCTACCCTCGCGTACGCGATTACTTCGATCCCGATCGCACCGGTATGCTGAGTTTAGGATGGTCTGGCCAGGTGTGCAACTGCGAGAATTGCGGCGATCGCTTCAACATGTGGGATACCACGTATCTCTTCCCCGAGATTTCGCATCGCATAAACAATACCACAAAGTGTGATAAGGTGTTATTAAGCTACAAGGGACAATTCATTGCTTCGGCGAAACGAATCCGCGGCGTGGATAGATCCGTCTACAAATATCTCCATGACGCTTTTGTTGAGCGCGATAGCTGGGCGCATCAAGAGGAATATTTGCAAGGACGCCCAGACTCTATGGAAGCGCCCGTGTTCGGGTATACAGTGGAGCGGATGTGGAATTTGTTGTTTCAGTGTAACAGCATGGAGGTAGCATGGAAGTGTCCGACGCTGCTGAGCGGGAACAGAATTGGAGGGAGCATCGAGGACTGTCAGTGTTTTGATCCTGTTTCTCAAAGGTAAGATGGCACATGATCCGGTTGTTGTTGTTTTTGTTGTTGTTGTTGTTGTTGTTGTTGTTGTTGTTGCATGGGGATGGCGTTCGCGTACGATACCCGAATTCTAGACTATGATTCTCATTCGCAGGAGACGGAAGCGGTGTTTTATGTGTTCGCGTTACAATAAGACTGTCTGGTAAAGTTTATGGAGAGAGCAATCCAACGTTACCCACGCACTTGGCTAGTTGTACCCTGACAGACACTGTTGCTGATCGAAATACATTGATCATGGCTCCTGTGTCATTGGATCTATTTTGCCCAACCCACACTTCACCAAAACCGCCTGCAGAATACTCCTCCCTCCCACATTTGGCCGTGTTCCTTGTAGATGTTAAACCACGAGCCATGGGTCATCGTTCTACACGAGCCATGTTGCCAACCTCGGCTCGCTTCCAACCCTTGCACTTCCCCAGCCTTCCCCAACACCAACCATCCCTTTTCCAGCTAACAATACCTCTTGAGTGCACCCATCCGGCAATACAGCGCCGTGCACGCATGAACAACGAGAGCCACCTTGCGACCGGAGTCAGCCATTTCCCCGCCTCACCAGCACCGGTAGGCCGCGGATGAACTGACCGCCGATGTCATGTGCGTCATCGGCATCTAGGCGAGCGTGCCATGGCTTGCTTTTGCCGGAACAGGAACCCGTCTATACGGCGGCCTGAGGTGCCGCTTGCGTGGGGCGCCGAGGAGGGGAGGTGCCTGCAGGCCGCGTTTTTTAGCGGAGGTGATGTGTACATGTGGATGAGCTTAAGAGCACCGCCCGGCTGCTTTGTTTTTCGAACCCGTCGCCTGGTTTTTGGTGTGGGAATTTTGGGATCAAAACTTAGCACAGTGGTTTATTGGGTATCAAGAATCGATAATCTCATAGACAGGTATTCTTAAAGGTAAGGCATTGTTAAAGATGAAGAGGCTTTTGGGTCCATTGGCACTGCTGGGAGGGGTGTGCGCCCAAAATACCTCATTGCCGGTCGTCGACTTGGGATATGAGATTTACAGGGCGTCTGGGTACAACGTATGTTTCTCAAGCATTGTGCATCTTTTGAAAGATTGACATTGACTTGGTGCAGGATACGGGCCGGTTCTACAACTTTTCCAACATCAGATATGCGGCTCCACCCGTCGGTCAATTGAGATTCGCTCCTCCCGAAGCTCCAGCAGAGAATAGGTCGATTATAAATAATGGCACTATCGGTCGGTAGGTTACCACCCCTATTTTACTTGTCTACAATACCAGGATAAAACTTTGAGTACACATTATGTGCCGAGTTGCCCCAGGATATATGACACAAGTGGAAAAGTCATTAAGATTTGTCCTGTGGGTGTCTTATACATCTAACGCGTCATAGGATATGCCCTCAAGCTAGCCCAGCATGGACTCAACTATCCGTCCAGGCCTTGACCAACATTCTCCTAGGGAGCAATTCTACCGACATTCCTGTATACGTCCCCCCAGGTGCTAATTTAAGCTCTGTGGTTCCATCACGAGATGCTTTGGAGACCGAAGACTGTCTATTTCTCGATGTCTTCGTCCCAGAGCAAGTCTTCGACCGCGCAAACTCCTCAAATCAGAGCGCTCCCAAAAGTAGCGTCCTAGTTTGGATATATGGCGGTGGATACACCGGAGGTGACAAGTATAACAATCCTGCCGGCTTGCTAGCAGAGTCCGGAAAAGTTGGCGACGCAGAGGTGATATATGTTGCGATCAACTACCGCCTAGGCGCTCTCGGGTGGTTGAGTGGACCGTCATACCAGGCTGAGGGCGGCGTCAGTAACCTTGGACTCTACGATCAACGATTCGCGCTGGAATGGGTCCAGAAGCATATTCATCTCTTTGGTGGAGATCCGAATAGAGTTACAATCTTTGGCGAGAGTGCCGGGGGAGGCAGCATCATGCACCAAATAACTGCTTACGGCGGCGCAAAGGGGCCGTCGCCGTTTCAGCAAGCTGTTCCACAATCTCCTGGGTGGGTACCGGTCCAGTCTAATACATTCCAGGAAGATAGGTACCGTAAATTCTTGAATCTGACCAATAGCACTTCGTTAGCAGACTTGCGCAATGTTTCGTCTGAAGCTGTCATCCTCGCCAATGCGCAGCAAGTCGCATACGATTCACCTTGGGGTGGCTTTGTCTATGGTCCCGTAGTCGATGGGCTTTTTACTCCGCTTCAAGTCAGCCAACTTCTTGCCCAAGGTCGCTTTGACAAGAGCATCCGCGTCATGGTAGGCCATAACGCCAACGAGGGTACCTATTTCACACCTCCCTATGTCAACACTACCGAGCGAATTGTCCAGCAACTAGAAGCTACATTATACAATGTCCCCCAATCCTCGGTCGACTACATTACGCAAGAGCTCTATCCCGCAATCTTCGATGGCAGCTACGGCTACACCGATAACTTTACCCGAGCAAGTCTAATCGTAAGTGAAGGCATCTTCACTTGTAACACCAACTACCTCTCCACGGGCTTCAAAAATAAAACCTACTCGTACCTCTTCTCCGTACCTCCTGCATTTCACGGCTTCGATATAGCCTATACCTATTTTGATGGCGGAGCTACGTCCGCCGTCAATCCGCTTCAGGTGCAAAACCGAACAGTTGCGGTTGCGCTGCAGGAGTTTATTACGAGCTTTGCGAAGAACGGTGTGCCGGAGGCGGAGGGTATAAGGAAGTTCGATATGTATGGGCCGGACGCAAAGGTTTTGGATCTGGATGTCAAGGGCATTGAGGAGGTGACCGATAGTAATGCAGGGCCCCGGTGTAAGTGGTGGCAGTTGGGGCTAGTCTCGTAGTCCTTATACGCCTTCTAAGCGCACGCATCATACGTAGCTCAATATAGCGAGAAGACACGAATTAGTAGAATAACGAAGCTTGAACTGCATCGTAATCGAGTTCACATGCGCTATCGCAAGGAATCTCACTCAAGCGCCGCATCGCGATGTCCATGGAGCTATGGCCACATCTAACCCAATCGAGCACCCACCTGTGATGCTCTTACGACGTCATACTATCCGCGCCCTGGCCACGCACCAATCCTAAACACTCTTTCTCCCTTTAAAGCCATCGTCCCCTCGCAAGACTTCAAACATTCAAGTACCATCTACCTCACCCAATCAACAAGTACCACTCGCCTCCCATTTCAGTCAAAGCATCACAAAAACCCAAGTAGCAATCATGTTCCGAACTCAGATCGCCCGCCAGGCCCGCCTTTTCAGCACCTCGCCAATTGCGAGGAAGAGTCCCGTCGAGACGGTCAAAGATGCGGCAAAGGCGGTAGACAAGACTATCTCCGGCGCTGCTGTTAAGGGCATCGAGAAGGGCGGTATGTTGTTCTTTCTTTCTGATAACACTGTTCTCTCGTACCCGCTACCTTCCCAGTCCACTTGAGCACCCGCTCAAGAATATCCAGTCACCTAACCGACGAATGTCTTTGTGATGAGAAGAAGTCTGTCTATACAAGAACATCATCGCGCCCACCATTCCCATTCACCTTACCATTGGGATGGGAGATTATGCGCTTGAACACATGCTAATGGAATGAACAGAGAAAGCCGCTGAAGCCATCAAGCACGCCGTCCCCGAGTCTACCGGCCAGGCCAAGGGTCAAGCCCATGAGGTGGCAGGTCAGGCGAAAGGAAAAGCCAGCGAGCTCTCCGGCGAGGCCAAGGGCAAGGCGCAGGAGCTCAAGGGCGAGGCCAAGGCAAAAACTTCTTAAGCATGCCGACTACCTGCCTCTTTCGACGATGGAATGACAGGCGGGAGGAACAGCATCGATGGAGACCGATGATCCACGAGTTTGAGAGAATGCGAGGAAGTGGATTAGAAATGCATGCATGTAATGCTTCGTGTACCAACACTTTAGCGCGGCTATACCGATAGTTCACAATTGGTCTCTTTTTTTGGAGGCAAAAGCTCATAAATGCGATCAAATTAATTGCCATGTTATCGTCCCGTCTCTTCGTAATCAAACATACGGTCTTTCGCCTCCGATTTCTTTTCGATGTAGAATATAACAAGATCGACTTGCAAGCATATTGCATATTGGATGATCAACTCGACGAGGACTGGCTATGCCATTCAATCAACAGGCGCACGTTGCCACTACCAGGGTACCCAGCGATGGTGGAGGTTATGCCACATCGACTTCGTAACAGGTAGCGATAGTATCGCCAGAGGGACAGTATCCTTGTTCTTGCTGCGCATCATGCGAATACAGACAATATGGCTTGATGAAATGCTTGATGATGCGTGCAGAGTGTTAAGCCCTCTGCTTGATCTCTATCCTAATGTACAGCGCAAGCATCTCCTCTTAGGCATCTCCTCCCTCTCACGCGCTTACTTGTAGAAATCAAACTTATCCGCCTCCGTCGCGCCCTTGACTTGGCTCGTGTACGCCTCTTCTAGGTCACTTTGGATGATGTTATACCTGTTTTTCCTCACAGCCCTCAGCCCCGCCTCCTGCATGATCGCTGCAATTACTGCACCCGATAATGGATCATTCCGCACGATCAAGCTGTCGAGGTCGACCTCGGGCGACAAGCTCATCTTGCCAGCGATGGTACCGAAGATAAGACGGCGCTCGCGGCGGTCTCGTAGTGATGGGAACTCGATTTTTCGGTCAAGACGACCAGGTCGAAGAAGCGCGGGGTCGAGCGTGTCGGCACGGTTGGTCGCCATGATGACCTTGACATTAGACGTCTGATCGAAGCCATCCATCTGGTTGAGCAGCTCGAGGAGGATACGTTGGACTTCTCGGTCGGCACCTGTCTGGGCGTCGAAACGCTTGGTAGCGATGGCGTCGATTTCGTCGATGAAAATGATGGACGGGGAGTTCTCGCGTGCCATTCGGAATACATCACGGACCATGCGCGGACCTTCTCCTAGATACTTTTGCACAAATTCCGAACCTACTACACGGATGAACGACGCCGTTGTGCTGTTGGCCACCGCCTTCACCAACATGGTCTTTCCTGTTCCTGGTGGCCCGTACAGTAGAACTCCACGGGGGGGATCGATACCGATCTGCTTGTAGAGGTCGAAGTGTGTCAGCGGGAGCTCGACAGCTTCTCTGATCTCCTGCTTCTGCATGTCTAGCCCTCCCACGTCTGCATACGTAACGTCCGGCTTCTCGTCTTGGCCAAGCATGGCAATAGAGGAGTCGGCTTCCGGAGGAAGTATGTCCACGAGGGCGTTCGAGTGGCGGTGGAGCGCAACCGAGGACGATGGCTTGAGCAGCTCCCGATCGAGCGTGGAAAGTATCCGGACGACATAGTTTGAGCCAGTGGATGATTGTACTATGCCGGTGCTGTAGACGTCAGCCTGATACCATGCAGATAGCGTGGGGACATGTTACTTCTGGTCGATCGCCTCCATAAACTGCCCTATCACCAGCGGTACGCTCTGAATGCGCTTTATCTCCTCCTGTGCACGTACCAGCTCCCGCTTCAAACTCCGTTGTTCGTCCTTGATGTACTCTTCCTGGAGGTGGATATACCTGGCGCAAGTTAGCTTGCTGCGCACGCTGTCATCGGCCTGTTTGCACGCACTCTAGCTGCCGTTGGAGCTTCTTGAAGGTGGAGTAGTCATCATTTCCATCTGTCGAGAAGCCTTCCAGCGTGTCAAAATTGGGTATCGAGGAAGGGTAATGCTTCTTGTGAGGCGGGACTGTGTTGGCCGGATTCTCGACGGCTGCGTCAGCCATGGCTACGACGGTCTTTGGGACTCGGTGTTTTTGCGCAGGGATTTGGAGAGGCTGCGAGGACGGGCGTGAGTTTGGAGAGAGCGGTGATCAAGTGAGGGTGAGAGGCGCGTCGTGTTGATGTTCGCCTGCTTAGATGCTAGCTCAAGGTGACGATCGGAGCGCAGCAATGGACCGCCAAGCCCGGCACCTCACGTGCATCGGCATTCACCGGGCAATTGCAGACAGTCACAATAGCCGTGCGTAAAGTGTAATGCAGGGGATATACTGAAGATACAAAGCTAGCCTCTATACTACGTGCAAACTGTTTTCAGAGTAGGATAGTAAAAACGAACAAACATAACACGAAGCGTTGCTGAGTCGCCAACCCACGGTCCTTACATCCTAGTATCCTCCTGGAGGAGATAAGTGTGCCTAATGTATCCGATGCAACTCACCAGCTGTTGGTTTCATGGCATCTGGAGCTTGGTACCTTTCTCGGCCCACTAGACCTATGCAACTGCAGCAAATGTCTAGCGTCGGGCAACGTTGATGGGAAGTACACCTGTAGATACGGACAGAAATCTAACCTTGGGAGTGTGCAAGCTGTTCTGCGGTTATCCTCACAAAACTGCGGCTCGATCCAACGGCATAGCTCGTGTCATGGCTGGT
This sequence comes from Kalmusia sp. IMI 367209, assembly GCA_027946365.1. Lineage (NCBI taxonomy): Eukaryota > Fungi > Ascomycota > Dothideomycetes > Pleosporales > Didymosphaeriaceae > Kalmusia > Kalmusia sp. IMI 367209. The sequence continues at coordinate 69,674 of JAPEUQ010000003.1, read as the reverse complement.
TCATACGACTTTCCTAGATCAATGTGCATACGACTCAATCAAGTGGTACTCGAGCAGATTGGTCTGGCAGCCAGCTTGCCATGCGCGTGTCTCAGGTTCGTGCCAAATGGCGGGAATAGTGAGAGTGGGTTCGATACCCCACAGTCTGGGTAGTGATACTGGGCGGAGAGGCGTGCCAATTGAAGGCACGACACGATCGAGCAGCACTACCCACAGCTCCGCCAACATCGTGATTGCGCTGAAGCCTCACGTGTGCCGTAGTAGCTACAGATTGTGTTACGGGAAAAGCGGTGCTTGAGCATGTCGTGATGGCATCCGTGGTCGGCGTCCGAGAACAAACCCACCATGTATGCGTAGGCAACGGCTGACTTGGCAGATGGCGAGGCAAGAAAGGAGAGCACGACGATAGGCGACGGTGGAGAAGCTCATCCAGCTGAGCCCGAAGCAGGGGCACTGACAGGTCGCAGATTGAGACATTGGCGTGGCGTCGGTCGGGCTTGGTGGGTGAGGAGGGGAGGCTCCCGGCGCGCGGGAGAGAGGCGGTCGCAGGCAGGGTCTCGGCCGGCCAGCCCAGCGCAAAGATAACAGCACAACGCCTGCTCGGTGCATGCTACTGTGATGTAATAAGTGGAGAGAAACATGTGTTCCCACTGTCACACAGCGGCGACAGGACCCGTGGTAGCCGGAGGGGTCAGATTAGGGTTAGGCTAGGCTTTGCGAATCCGGCAACGCAGCCACTCGACTGGCCCGCGCAAACGCGTGTTCTGATGCTCTCATGCAGACGCCTGGCTGCTCATGAGAAGGGAGAAGGTTGCGGATTGCTGCTGCTGCTGGCGGGCCGTGTCGCTGTGCGCTGCCCTCTCAGCTCTCTGCTCTCTGCTCTCTTCTGGCCGCTGCGGATCCCGTGACCGCCAAGCAAAGCACGCTAGCCCGTCAGTCTTCTCCGCCTCCAGCGACCCCATAGCCGCCGCAAATCGCGTCCGAGAGCGTGTGGTAACGTGAAGCTGCTGTCCGCATCCCAGACGGTCCGTCTCCCGCCCTGCCCTGATGCAGAGCCGCCTCTAGCGCCTGTTCGAATTACGCGGTAGGTACTCCTCCACTTCCCTCCTCGGTCCTCTGACCTGCACGCCCCGTCCGGCTCGAGGCAACGGTGCCATGCCCATCGTAGTCGCGTCTGTCCCGACATCAACAACCAAGTTGCTCATGGCTCATCTCACAGGCCGATCGAATGCCCCAGCGAGCGTACCGCGTCCTCTGATCTCCCTCTCATCGCCATCCTCGCCCCCTCCCCGTCACGTCGCTCGCTTCCCACCCTACACCCCCGAGGTGACCGCGCATCATGGACTTCCAGCCGTCGCAAAACGGCATGTATGATCCCTCGAGCTTCATTGACCCAAGCGCCATTGCCGGAAATCAGATGAACGGCGCGCGACCCTATCCCATGTCGTCGATTCCCCAGAAGCGGGACTCGACAGGCGCGACCATGTCGCGTTCTCAGACTCCATCGCAACAACCCCAGTTCGGTTTCCAGCAAGGCTTTGCTCACACACCATCCCCAACCATGCAGAACCAGCATTTCCGCCCCGGCCAGATGCCGCCCCAGCGAATGCAGACAGCCTCCCCGGCGCAAAACCCACACGCGCCCCAAATGTCCCCCATGGGCTTCGCGCAAGGCTCTCCTATGAGCCAGGGGTTTGACCCGAACTCTGGCGGCCAATTTCCAGTTCAGTCGGTCCAGTCGATACAGCTGTCTCAGAACCTCCAGCACAAGCAGCAAGAGGCGCAAAGACAATACGCGATGCGGTTGCAGGCCCAGCAATCACAGCTAGGCAACCTGGCGGCAAGCAACATGGCTGCGCAGCAGAGACACCAGGCAGGCCAGACACCCAGCGCCCCAGGACGCCACCCGGGCATGCAGCCCCAAATGATGCCAGGCCAAATGCAGAATCCTCAAGCAAACCCTCAGGTCTTCCTGAAAAATGTGCATGCCCTAATGACCCAGAACCGGCGACCATTCAATCCCAACCCTCAGGTTGCCGGCCGACAAATCGACCTGTTCACCTTGTATCAGATCGTCATAAAATATAGAGGCTATAGGAACGTCACCCAGAACAACGCGTGGCCGCGGGTCGTCCAAATGCTTGGTATCAATCCACAGCAATTTCCACAGGCACCTGAAGAGCTACGGCAGACATATGAGGCGAATCTTGGCCTGTACGAGGCTGCCTATATACAGAAGCAACAGCAACAGATGAAAAACATGAACTCGATGCAAGCGCAAATGGGGCAGATGGGGCAGCAAATGTCGCCAACGCGGAACGCTGTACCTGGCCCGCCAAGCGCTGCTGCTGCGGCCCAGCAAGAGTACATGCAGCAACTGCAGAGAAAGGCAGCTATGCAGCAACAGCAACAACGCCAGTCTGACGCGGGTTTACAGCAGCAGCAGCACCAGCAGCAACAGCACCAGCACCAGCACCAGCACCAGCAACAACAGCAACAACAACAACAGCAACAACAGCAGCACCAGCAGCAGCAACAACAACAGCAGCACCAGCATCAGCAGCACCAGCAGCACCAGCAGCACCAGCAGCACCAGCAACAACAGCAACAACAACAACAGCAACAGTTTGAACCGCCAGCACAGCCGCCCCAATCAACCCCACTACAGAGCAATGCCACACCCGCCCTAGTCAACGGTCGGAGCACGCCACAGGCGGATGGGAGCACGACGGGTCAACACCGAAAAAGCATGAGTCGACCACTGGAAGGAACCCCAGTCCCCCCGCCAGATACTACTCAACCAAGCGGAACCCCGGTGAAACAAGAAACTACAACCACGACAAGCCAACCTCCCATAGAACAGACGTTTCACATTGAAGAGGAAGAGGATGGGATCTACTACAAGCCGGCCACATTATTCATCAAAGAGACGTGGGGTGTACTGGAACTTTCCGATGCGCTCGTAAAAGCCGTGGATAAGAAGTTGCACTACATGCCTAACGTACCAGAACTGAGAGAAATGGGAGTAGTTGACATACGCGCGCTGACTATGAGTCTTCGATCTGGTCTCCATGCGGAGACTAGACTGGCTCTAGACACCCTATCCAAGCTGACTCACGAGAACAGCATTCAGTTGGACCTAGATCAGTGTGATGATCTGGTAGAGGTTTTAGCAGAGTATGCTGAGGACCAACTCGAGATACTGGGCAATGATAATCCGGAAGTGACTGACATAATCGAGCTCATGTCCTACGAAGATGTCCTCCATAATTGCCAGGCAGAAGTCAACACTCTCCAGGACCTCCCACAGTTCGGCACCAAAGCCTACGATCTCGATCGGACGGCGGATCGAGTTCTAGCCATAACATCCATCATCCGCAACCTGTCGTTCCTAGAAATCAATCACGCCCGCCTCTCTTCAGTGCCCATTCTCAAGTTTATTTCGAACGCCATACGACTCGTCGGTACCAGGATGCTCTTCCTAAGAACCTACATCCACACGCTGGACTTTATGAAAGATCTCATAACGTTCTTTTCTAATTCAAGCACAAGAATCGCTCTGCCAGCTAGAGAAGATGCGTATGCTGTGCTGCATTTTCTTTGCGCATTTGCGCCGAGCCCGCGCCCAAGCCTCCCTATCCGATTTACGCCTTATAATCCTAAGATTCATCGCTACCTCCCGTCTGCGGTCGACAGCATGGCCAAGCTCCTCGCGATTGACGACCCTAACCGGACATTTTACAAGCAAATATTCGTCAACGAAGCAACATCAGATCCTCCTTACGACCTTTTGACTCGTGCGTTTGCTCTAGCGATCGCCGTGGTGCCAGATCGAACTGAAGGGAGACTTCATGATGTGGCCGAGACCCGACCCAAGGAAGTGCGGCACTACGAGGCCCGGATTGCAGAGGCACGAAAACCATATCTAATGCAAGGCATGCTTGCTGCGGATATTCTTGCTGCTCTTGCTCCGGGTCCCGAAAGCGGAGTTTGCCGGTCGTGGCTCGAAGCCGACGACGGGTGGGCATGCAGCTTGCTGAAGTTTGCCATGTCGCTCTGCGCGAGCGATGCCACAATGCCACACCCACCGCCACAGCCCAATCACCGCGGGCAGAGACCCATGATGGACGATCGAGAAGGATACCATCTCATCGTGCATCGAGCTCTATCTATGATAAAGCGGCTCGGCGAAAAGTCCAAAGGTGCGGAGCCGCTGGTCAAGAGCCTGGAGACAAATGGGACTCATGGCGCAGACGAAGACGACGAGTGGGATGACGAAATGGAGAAGTTTGACTTTGGCGGTACGACATGGAAAGTAAAGGCGGATATTCTGCCCAAAAAGGAGACGGTGCTTGGAGCTTTATTGATGTCTTCCTTAGATGCGAGGTCTCTGCGTCAATTCTGCGGGCTTGGGTACCTTGCGGAGAACTGAATTGTATACCATCGAGAATATGAGAGATGTTTTAGGCGCATTGCAGGCACTTTGAAGCAGGCTGGCATATGGGTGGGAGGTCTGGAAAGAAATGGGGGAGGAGCTTAGAGTGGAATTGGCTGTGGACTCTTCTTCCGCGTGTACTCAGTTTCTACCATTCCCACGTGTGATATTATGGAATTACATATTAGGCATGGCTTTTCTTCGTCATAGTACAATAGAGGCACGTCCTTCGCAACAGCATCTTGTATCAGAAGGAATTTTACATGTGTGAACAAATTTGAAACAAACCTCTGCTCCATCGATGTACTGTACAGCTTTCAAGTTCCCGATGTTCTTGACTTATACGCAAATATCAGTGAAGCAATAGCTGCCAAATGCGGCCATGGCAGTGAAATGGCAAGTTTAGGCGAGTGTTCGGAAGTGCGCCCTAAGCTCTCAGAGGCGCAGACAATCTTTCCCACGACTTATTTGCCACTACTCGACCGCAAGCATGTCTTTCGCGCGAGGAGAGCGTGTGTACTTCGACTTGGATAACGGCAATATCGAATCGGCAGAACAACAGAACGATGAAGCTCCTCCGCCCGCGCTTGCGTCCGCGTTTGTCGGCGACATCCTGGAGCGCCCCACTGGAAGGGTTGCACCACCGCCTGTAGCACCGTCATTCAAAGCAAATGCCAACGGATTTCCGGCGCATAAGAAGCGCACACCCAGGGTCTCAGCATTCAGACGAGAAAGGGCGGCGAAGGGGAATACACCAACGAAGGCGAACGCGGAAACGCGGGCGCGGACAGAGGGAGAGCCAGAGCAGACAAAGGGTGCAGGTGTGGTTGGTGAAGACGAGAAGAGACAGATCGATGAGGAGAACAAGCAACGACTGGCGAAAATGTCGAGCGAGGAAATCGAGCAAGAGCAGAGGGAATTGTTGGAGAGTCTGCCTCCGAGCTTGATCCAGAGGTTGTTGGGCCGGGCGAATATTGATGACGGAAGTAACGAGAGAGATTGGGATAAAGAAGGAGAGGCTTCGGCGGAAGAGAGAGAAGCGCCAAAGACCAAAATGATGGGCGACTCTACGAAGAAGGTCTCATTTATGGAGCCAAATCCGACAAAGCTATCGACTGTATCACCGCCAACACAACTACAGCCAGCCAATTTCACAAAAACCGCCACAGAACCTAATCTCGCCGCAGACCTCGCCGAAGAGCATGGCACAATCCACTTTCCCCGCCCCACACAACCGCCCGATCTCGATCCTAATGACCCCTCCTTCCTTAAGAACCTCCACGAGAAATACTTCCCTAACCTCGCCTATGACCCCTCAACCCTCTCCTGGATGACGCCCATTGATCCTGACGACAGTCGTTCCCCTTACCACCCCTCACATAGAGCCTTTGACGCTAAAGATATTCGCTTCGATTTTAAAGGCGCCCTTCTCGCACCCTCGACCGCGCGCGACATACCCATAGACCAGGGCCTACACCATCACGCCGATGCACCCGAAGCCGCGGGCTACACAATCGCCGAACTAGCTGTCATGGCGCGCAGTAGCGTCGCCGCACAGCGTTGCATCGCATTCCAGACGCTCGGGCGCATTTTGTATCGTCTTGGGCGAGGAGAGTTTGGGTTCGAAAAGGTGCGGCGGAAAACGGATGGGCCAGTGCAGGTCGTCAGCGATCCGAACCAGGAAGAGGAGGTGGACGAGGACGAGATCGAGGTCGATATGGTGGATGCGGGGAGTGCGATGGCGAGTGGGCTTTGGAATGAGGTGGAGGAGGGCAAGGTGGTGAAGACATTGACTGAGGAGGCGAATCGGGAAAGGGGACATTTAACGGCTAGGACGTATGCGCAGGAGGCATTGTGGAATTGGAGGAGGGGAGGTGGAAGGAAGAGGGCTGCTATTTGAGCTACGATCAAGACTATAAGCACCAATGGAATAATGGCACGGGTTTTGAAGCGCTGCTACTGTTGCAACAGTCGCAGAAGGTCGCTTCTTCAAGATGATAAGATACCAGAATAATGACAAAGTATGATACACTTTGCACGCCGGGTGCTTCGCAATAAGTATAAGACCAGTCATCAAAGATACTCAGCATCACCATCCTTACACACACTCGCATCCTACCCACCAAGCCTACTTTCGCAGCCAAGACCTCCCCTTGAAAAATTTCGCGGTTTGGCTTCAAATTTCGGGATAGGCCCAAGCATAGGTCGCTGTAGAGTTTCATATTGAACACCGCCCAAGGCATCATCCATTTGTGTATATAGCTTTATATATGAGCTCATATTGGGGTAAGTTCCCCATGATGTGCAGTACACACAATGATGGTCGTTAAATTCTGATTGCGGAAGACAGGGGGATCATATTCGTGGTTCTTTGACAATCGTGAACGAGAAGGGCAGCGCGGAAGGAACACATTCATGTTCCCATGTATCGAATATGAAGTGCACAAGACACATAGCTTTTCTCGGTGATTTTTTCGAGGGAAAGGGTAGAGTCTGGGGGAGATTGCATGTCATAATTGCGATTTTCCGTGAGGGTTGTAGAGTAAGAGAACATATTTATATCGTGGTAGGTATTGATAAGAATAAGAAGCATCGCATAGTGAGGATTAGCCTTCATTCTGGGTATTTTGAATGCGGGGACGAAACAGGTAGGGATGATATAAAGTTCGTAAGTTGCTGTTTGTGCTCTTATATTGCCGTGGATCTCAATCCATGAATCAAAGGAAGAGCAGTGCAGAAAGAATAGCCTCTTATTTCTTAATAATTAGACCTCAAATCCTACAGTTGGGAAACTGTAAAGATATATTGTAACTCCTTGATGACTCGACTTGTGCTTTGTACTGCAGGCTGGAATTTGTAGCAGTCTATTAATCAGTTATATTGGGAGACGGGTACCGCGAAGGTCGTTAAAAGGTTGGTGCGTAGTTTCAGTGTGCGACGGATAAAGACTAGAAGAATACTAACCTGCGTTTCAAGTTTTTCAAACTGTGTTATTTATTAACGTGGGATCATATCCTCGAATGATGAGCTCGAAAGAACAACCTGAAGAGGACATGATTAAAACCATGTTTTAGAATCGATTTGCGATCGAGTTAGAAAGCCGGGGTCAATAACGCGAAGCACCATCATGATTCTGTCATTATTATTACATTCTTTGCATTACTTCCATTTCCCTATATAGTGGTCCTAATGATAGAGTTGGCCTCTAAGTCGAAGCAGTCCTGGATTCCTGCGTATATGCCCTTACACCTTAGCGAAAAACGTGCTGGAGACCTGACCCAATGAAGGCAGAAGTCGAACCCGCAAGACTGCAGTGCCCATTATCCACCCCTTCGATCATGTTCATACGTACTTTTTCTGCCCATGACAAAAACTACTTGGTAGTCACGGTATGTTCATCTTCAAAGCTTCAATTGGCTCGTTTCTCGCCCTACCCGGGACGAAATACTGCAACCAAGTCACAAAGCGAGTGTGGATCTGGAACTATATCCTACAACTTTAACCTCTTCGAAAGTCCAAGTCGCTTAGTTATTGGCATAAAGTCAGTGAAAGGGCGTCTAATAGGTGTATCTTTTGGTCTTAGGTATTATCGCTATGGGTATAATACTATACACACAATGTTAATGACGTCGCCGTGCATTAGCGCTCCTAGAAGGTGCCATAAAGTGAGCGGGGTCATCATCAAGAGTACGGTATAAGGTTGAGCTACCCTCTAGAAAGTAATTTGGGCATGGAACTTACCTATAGATGGACGTGCAAAAGCTGAATATATGAATAGAAGTTGCTTCCAATCAGTACGTTCGCTAATCACCTCTTCACGGCCAACTACACTAGATTGTTCAAAACTTTCCTTACAGCGATCTGATGACATTAGTACTATTCGGCAGAGTGCATCCCTTATGAGTGGAGCTGGTATAGAGAAGGGGAAATGAGCGTATGATATGATTAGGGTCTTTTAGAACGGGTCCAGAAGACCAAATAGCCTCGCGCTTTACCGGTTTGCTATGAGCATGGGTAAAGAAATCTATCATATGATTAATCTGTATTTGATGATTAAGACGATCGTAGATCGGAGGCTCAGGTCGTGGAAATGTGGCTATCCCTGTGATTTCCTGGCTGAAATCATACATCGCGTTTGGTTGGAAGCTTGCGGTGAGGCGATCGAAATGCTCGAGCTCCGTTAACGTCACATCTGCGCGAAGCCTCAGCATATCCTATCCCAGGTTTGTAAGGAGTAGAGCACATAGATCATCTCGGAGCTGTTGTTAGTGGGAATTGAACTCAGCCAATACTCCAATCGCGGAGAGATACCTGCTGTAACATCGCGAAGTCACTTTTGGAACAGCGTTTCGATTTTATCCTCGTCGTTTTCAGTGGTCTTGTTACCCGTTGCAATGACTCTCAGGTAGCGTGGAACAAGGCGAATGGAAAGGTGTGATCTCAGTCCGTCTCTGCGCGGCTGAAGGACCAATCACAAGAAGCTAACGTCCTACTGCGCTCCACAATTCGCGCGAGACGGATTACTGCGCAGCCTCAGCTTACGCCATGCATTAAATGTAAACAACACGTTTTACGATCTCCGAAGCTTTGCTGTCAATCGCTACAGGTCTCATAAGAAACGGGGCAGAGTTGCGAGATACGAGTGGTAGACATCAGCGAAAACAACAAAAGATATAACATTATGTAGAGGAGTTATAAGTATACATATGTCCGATCATGCACGGCGCCTTCTAATAGCCCCGCAGGTAAATTTTTCGCCGCCAGATGCGCAAGGGAGTGCAAGTAATGAAACAGTTCGCTCACACTTGAGGAGTTGTACATGAATTACTACCCAGTGAAGGGTGCAAGTACTTTAAAAGAGAGAAACTAAAAAGGATAGCAGTGGTTCAACTCATGGGTTCTTAACTTCAAAAGCGTGTTGGCAGAGTTATATTTGGAAGTCTAAAAAGTCAGAAAGTGGTAAGAAAATTTGTAAATGTCTTTTAGAGAGTTTATGACTAAGGCTATGGAGATAGAGTCAAAACTGCAACCTTAGCCTTCTGTGTCCGTGTCATACTTTCCTTCTGATACTAATCATATGTTAAAAATTCGTGTTTGAACATCTAGGATTATACTTGGACACCCATGTCAGACTAAGCTGCCATGTGATACATACTACGTGCACGGACTTCTTATAGACATATATGGTTGACTGCCTTGCGCATTCCTATCTTCTGGCCCTCCGTTCGCCTCGCATTCGATAGCAACTCACGCTTCAAGCTTCACGATACAATCCGTTACTAAAACTCAATGTCTAATCCGCGGCTCTTTTTCTAGAGGCTTTATTCCTTCCTAAGAACTGTATGACTCCAAAAACCAACTATATAGCATTCTTCATGTACAGCGATCATTATCGACATGAAATATACAGAATGCGAGATTCTTGGAAGGTATTAAGCTACGTATCTCTAAAATCTTATATGAAGGGGCTCCATTTACACTGGTTATTAAAAACTACAATGCGAAACGCTGACGTGGCTACGTACTGAGGATCCGAAGCGCTCGACAACAAGAATAAAGACCGAAGAGTTCAACGATCTCACACTTATAAAATTTAGTCAGCTGTATTCTAGTATGACGACTAGGTAGTAAGCCTATGATAGTGGAGTAAAATCAACTTCGTGTTTCTCGTGGAGTCGCGATGTGAGTGGCTTCAAAAGTCAAGAGGTCGAATATCATATTCTTAGGATCACATGGATATCTACATCAATTTGATATTAGAACCTAATAATGTATGTGTGCCATTTATGCTGCCCGATCCAGAGGCTGCAGTAAGTAGCCGAGCATGTCAACAACAGATGTAGATTTCGTAAGTTTTTGAGCTTCTTCCTAGCGATTGTGTTGTTACTTGAATATGTAATAATCATCGTGCTACTGTTTGACTTAGGCGCATAACAAGTCAAATATATATGCATCTTTCGAAGTATCTCATTATATAGATCGACGACAAATAGGCGATAGCTTTGTAGAACACTGGCACTGACTACTACATAGCAAATTTGCTATCGATGTAAGGATTCCCCGATGAGACTGAAAGCAGCTGAACATAATATGTGAATCGAGCAACAGGTTGAAAGAAGCACAGTTTCAGGATAAAAAGGCTATCCTGGGTACAAGAGGTGTATCTAGTAGACTGCCTTTTCCGATTCCGACTTACATTTCTTGAGTACCACCCCTTTTTTCCCTTGGAAAAAGCATGTACATGAAAGTTTCCAACCTTCATCCCAACGGCCCACCCCTTTCTCACAACCATCAAACCTTCTTTTCATTAATAACATCTTCATGCGTGACAACAACCTTCTCCACCGCCTCGACCGCTCTAATATTCTTCTCCTCGCCCTCAAACACTACGGGGACATTAGCAAACTCATCCCAGTATCTATGAATGGGTCCACTTACAGAACGCAAGTTCCTCTAGTGTGCGATTCGCTGTTTCAGGGAACAAGAACCACACGAAAACGACTTCGTACGTGAGCCACGCAACGTACACGATAAGCCATTTCCATGCGATGTTTTCCAGGCCGATAGGATTGACAAATGTGGTGAAGAAGCCCGCGAGGCGCCCGAAGAGCTGAAATACGGCAATGCCGCGGGAGCGCTCCATGTAAGGCCATACTTCGACCATGTAGGCTGCCGATCGCGTTAGCTATGCAGCTCTTGATTGAGATGGAGAACTCACTATACGTTAACGCATTGAAGCCAATGTTGTAGCAAGGCTGGTACGCGAAGATGAAAAACGCGCTAGCGGCGCTGGCTGCGCCGTTATGCCTGTGCGCTTTTTCAGCCGTATCGGCATACTTGAAGGCGATTGTCCAACCGGTGTACACGACGAGGAGCGATAGCGTGCATAGCATGTACAGTGTGCGGCGCTTGAAGCGGGTTACTACGAGAGCGACGATTCCGCCCGTGACGAGGGACCAGGAGGCGTAGCCAACGTTGAGCTTTTGCTTGGTGATGGGGTCTTTGATGCCAATCATCTTCATCAGGTCACCAAAGAAGTAGCTGTCTTCTATGTAAGTCATTCTTGTAGATGAATCGAGAACGAAGGGAAATTTTCTTACGAAATAAGTGTGTTGCCAGACCACTGCGTGAACAGACCCAAATTCGCAGTAATCAATGTACGACGTCGCATGCCGCTAGTATTGAGCAGGTCCATCCACCCCCTCTTCGCTGCCTCGCTCTCCAACTCAATCGTAGCCCTAATTTGTGCAATTTCGCCCTTGACAAACTCACTATCCGCATTTCCCTCAGCATGGTACTTGACAAGGATAGCCTCAGCCTCCTCAATACGATCGTGGCTAATGAGCCAACGCGGGCTCTCGGGAAGGAAGAGCACAAAGGCGCATTGGAGTAGCGAAGGCGCAAGCTGCAGCAAGGAGGGGACACGCCATGCCCAGTCGTTGGCGATACTGTTGGTTCCGAAGACGATGCCAGCTGCTATGACTTGGCCAACGAAGTAGGAGACGTTGAAGAGGGAGGTGAGGACGGGGCGCTCTTTTGGGTAACCAAGCTCACCGATGAGGGAGGAACCGGCGACGATGCAAGCTGGGATACCGAAACCAAGGATAAGTCGGGCGAAGATGTACATGGTTACTTTCAGATCGAGAAATATTAGCCATGGAGCTGATTTAGTCATTATAGAGTGTGGATTGGACATACCATTTTGCGAGAATCCTTGGATGAGAGCTCCAATGATCATGATGATTGAGCCGACCATGATAGAGCCTCGACGTCCGACCCAATTATCCACCATAGGAATGAAAGGCAGCGAAAGAATAGCACCGAGCGAGTATGCCGCTGCAATGATTCCCTTGAGTGAACCCTGAGGATTGTTGAAGTCTGCACGTATTAGACTGCATTTTGCGAGTGCACCCAAAGGTCGTTCTTACAAGTAATCCAGGAGGGGACAATCTGAAGTGCATTGATCAGCTGCGAATCGAATCCGGACGTGATTTCAATTCCAATGGCAGCCGGCACAAGCAGTAGATACAAGTTCCTCAAATGCGGCTTCCGAACCCACGATACGGTGTCCTCCGCAACGAGACGGGTGAGAACGGGATCCGCCGTCTGCCCTTTGGCCTTGCCATGCTTGACCTGATTGATGATACCCATATTGGCGTCCTTCTCTGGCAACAACAAAAAAGCGAAGGTATTTCGATCCAACAACGCAGTGCGAGGCACCTGCTATACCTTATATCCCTCCCCGCTTCTCGATGGTGTGCAGTGTATAAAGTATGCCTCCACCCCGGCCACGGGGCCCTCATTCGCGTGATATGCCGCGCCATACACACCCACTTCGTTCAAAGTGGATGACAGGCATTGTGATATTGAGCATTAGTGATGCGGCATTTCGATCCAATGACGCGCTTGGCGGGCCGTTGTACCGTACCCTGGTCACTCTATATCCCGGAGGATCGCGGGAGAAAGGAGCCTCAGCCATTAGTGGAATGCTTATTGCAGCCACATCAAAGCTTTCCAACGCCATCAAAGCTTGTATGCGCTTATCCTTCTTGGGTGGTCCCGTATTCCCGAGTCCCGCCCAGTTAGACAAATGGAGGTCTTTCAAAGGATCACTCCATGGGGTGAGGCCCGAAGAGAGCCTTTACCCGGATCTGCGATCGAGTTTCTCCGGGCTTTGTGCATGCTATTGGGTGCGCGAAACGCGCTTGGCAGGCCCCAATCAGTCGGCTCGACTATTGCCAAGGGAGGCATACGAGCACTACCTCGAGTTGTTTTGAGTATGAGACATCCGGAAATCGGCGCAGTAAGGGAAATGAAGAATCACCTCATGAACGTATAGGCTATAAGAGTTAACAGACTGAGCGCTAGAAAAGGTTCTCCTTGTATCTTGGAACCGAAAGCGATGTTCGCACTTGTACTGACATCAAGCTCACCCATGCATACGCTGAATCATTGATCATATTTCCGACACCATGGGGCCATGTTGCTACATATTTGCCCCTTCTATGTGCTATCCTTTCTAGACGCTACTTGTACCCTTTGCGTAGATTTACAGCCTCACTCCCCTTCTTTTTTCATTTAACCCCATTCTCGCCATTGCTTGCCAGCGCGCCAACGTAGCGAGCCTCTATGCAAAGATAAAGCGAGTCATCATGCAAGAAGCCGCTATCATCGACTGTAACGAGGTGGGCTTTCAAGGCATACCCTAGTTCAAAGGCTTGTAGACCGTGTTATGTATCCCAAGGTGGTTTAGTTCGCCACGGGCTCCAAAATTTCCATTAAGTGCTATAGCAGAGTTGACGTTGTTGTTTCTACTCACTTCCGCTTTGCACCACCATTCGATGAGCCCCGTCGGGCTGGCTACGCAACGTGTAGACTGCTATCTGACGAGGGCCCCTTCTCGGTGAGCCGGGCCCAAAGCTCTGATATCCCCACTCTATTGGCCGGTAGCATACTATATTGCAGACTGTAAAGATTGCGTCTGTGAATCGAAGGAACGAATTGTCCCGAGGCAAGGCAAAGGAACACGCTTGGCGAGAAGTAATGCTTGCGAATACGGTCTCCCAACTCGAAGTACGAATGGAACATTGCGCGAAACGAGAGGGGCATCGACTAAATACGATGAGTTTTTTTAAATATGTATGCAATGGTATGACTCACCTTGAATTGGATGCAAGACGTGGGCGCCGAAAAGGTGGACTCTCGGAGCTGCACCGACACGCTGCTCAAATCTTGAAGCTCAAAGCAAATGCCTCCTATATACAAGTTAGTACAAGTTCAGTTGAGGGTGAAAAGAAGGGATATACCAGGTAATCGCCTTGGGTCTTTGATCCTGAGCATGAGTGCAAACAACGGAAAGTGATTGAGACAGGCTAGACCCATCTCCAAGGCCGCTTTTAAACTAATGACGGCCACTCTTGCAGTTGTGAACGTCAAGTAGAAGACAAGGACGGTCGGCAACAGGAAGAAGAGTAGCGTGAACAGAATAGTCCCCAATAATAATTGATCTAAGTCGTAATCACATGAATCGATTCGATTGCGCAACACGTTCCGCTTCTTGCCTCGGAACAGGTGAAATAATGATATGATGATGGTCAGCTGCCAATGAAATATGCGTGCTGATGCAATGTAGAAGGAGTATATGTGCAACGTGAGCAGTGACGCTAGGTCCGAGATCAATGAAATGGGCATAGTAGCACCCGCAAAAGCTGAAAGCCCTATCAGCTGAACCAGCCTTGGGAGATGTGGGCGCAGGATACTAACGCACCCTATTCAGGTTAGCTTAAGCGTCTTTCAATGTCGTATAAAGTATATACCAGCCCAGTAGTCTATCACCCACAAAAACAGGTCGCCTAAGAATTGTGCCAACTCAGTATTGAGTTTCAAACCACCAGGCCATTCCATGAGCCAGATAATCATACGACGCAAGCCTGTGATCGACCACACGTTGAAGATCATATCAAATTGAGCGGCAACAAAACGGGAGTTTTCGATGATAAAGGAACCTAGCGCGATGCCAATAATGACATCGTTAGCAACCAACCAAAGGCTGTTGTAGAATCTGATGTATTCCGGGTGGCTGTTGGTAATGCTTTCCCAATTACTCTTGCGCTGACGCAAGGTCATGTATTGAATCGGCCAGTAGCAGAGTTGTTGAAGACGAATATCGATCTGCTGAGCCGTCGCTGATAGATCCTTCAGAGCAGGCGCTTCAGGTGAGCCCAAGCGCGATTCCAGTAGTCGCAAAATCATTTCACTAGTGAACCGCTGAGCGATCAAGCCTAAAATGAATACCTGTGCGATAATTGGGTATATCCATAGCCGCCATAAGTAAGCGATGGCAATGTAGATATTGTCCCACAGCGTGTTGGCAGACTCTACGACCCGTTCGCTGACGCTCAATGCTCGTTTCATTCGCCGGCCTATGACACCAATATTCCTCTGCAACACAGCGTTCAGCTCGAATGAGCAATTGACCTGGTCAACAAGCATTGCAAGCGAGAGCTCTTTCTGGGTTGTTGGGTGTGCGATGACTGTGTGCAACCTGATTTTTTCTACCAGTTTCTCCTTCCTCGTGCGTTCCTGTTCCTCCTCCTCCTCAATGCCCTCAAAAGCAGGATCCCATTTGCCACCGTCCGTCTTGTCGCCCAGAGCAAGTGATATTGGGTTTAGTGAAAGGTACTGCATGCGCGTAGGGTTCGGACGATCGTATACGATGATCTGGACGGCTACATGCGTATCCTCTGGGCAATGCATACGCGGGAAACGGGAATGTGAGCAGGTATAAACGACGAGCTTGAGCGGATCAAAATGTTCGGGTGTTTCGGGCGGGTTAACACAACCGAGAGCGCGTAATGACGAGTGGTGGCATCGCCTGAGGAGCTCTTGGATGTCGTGAGGTTTGTGACGCAGTAGGGTTCTGACCAGCAGCGCGTTCTCCACGTTGGCCAAGGCCACCTCTTTCAGTACAGCTACGACGAAGACATCGAGTTCCGAGTTGCGGAAGCCTACGAGTACGCCAGGGGAAGGCCCAGGAGGCGCATCGGACGGCC
The DNA here is from genome assembly GCA_027946365.1 of Kalmusia sp. IMI 367209. Classification (NCBI taxonomy): domain Eukaryota; kingdom Fungi; phylum Ascomycota; class Dothideomycetes; order Pleosporales; family Didymosphaeriaceae; genus Kalmusia; species Kalmusia sp. IMI 367209. The sequence goes on along the minus strand of JAPEUQ010000003.1, from coordinate 53,687 downwards.
AGAAAATGCGCATCAGCCCATTGTGAGTAATCATGTCAACATAGTGCTTCTCCGCTAGAAGGATCCGCGCCGCTTAAGCTGCTCGCGCGCAGATATGGCGCCGTCGGAAACTCGAGGATGCTGTTGCGCGTCAGCACGTGGAGCTGGCCTTGTTCGGATCCGACAAACACACCAGATTGATCTCGTGTGAGGCGATGCGCTCAACGGGTAGGATGACCAGCAGGAAGAAGACGGACAGAATCGCGAAGCCCTGCGCAGCCCTCAGAACAACGCCGTGGTCCCAGGCAAAGATGGCGAGCTCGTACAGACGAGTGACCAGGTCCCAACGCGCAGTCGAGTAGCCTGCTACGAAGATTCCGAGCGTGACGATGGAGAAGGCGTGCATCTACAGTGTCATGCCAGGTCGCAGTAGGCGGCTGTGGGACATCGGTCGCAGTAGGAGAGCAGAGGGGTTGTCATGCACCCGGCGCATCGTGTCGTGGGCGCGAGATGAGTCGCGATATTCCCACTACGTGGAGCCTCGGGTGTGTGTTTAGGTCGCTCCTTCCATGCTACCCGAAACTGGACTAGCGCACCTTCCCAGCAGCTGCTCGACGACAGCTTCCCGTTCCAGCAGTCACGATGCTGCCTCGTCTGGCAGCGTCAGACTGACTGAGCTTCAGACTCCCACGCCCGAACCGCGGCTCGAACAATCCCCCGTAAGCAGCGCTTTTCCTTACGTCGTGACAACGCTTCCAGAGAACTGTCACCCGCCCGCGTATCCACCAATCAGCGTCCGACTTTTCCCCCTGCCCTCGCCATGAGGCAGTCCAAGTGGGCGCCGCCCAGCGGTCACGATCCTCGCAGAAACCACGGCCAAAGCGGCACCTTCAACAAGCAAAGGTAAAGCGAGGACGTGAGAAGCTGCATTCACAAGCGTGACTTCGCGCCAGTCGAGTCCCATGGTGGTAGCTCAATCGGGTAAAGCGCGAACGCGTTTCGCTTCAGCTTTCCGTTGTCACGTCCATAGCAACCGTCCTCCCTCCTTCGCTCAATGCGAACACGACCCTGGTTCAGACACATTAACTGACCACATGTAGACTGTTCGGTAGTCCGAACCTGGTACTTTCTTCTCCTACTACTTTTCCTCCTCTAGACTACGGTGGCGCCGATATGGCAGTTTGCACCTTCTTCCAGCGCGGCACTTGCAAATTCGGAGGTGCATCTTACCCTGCCTTCCATTTCGTGAACTGTACATTGACTTGTAAAAGACAACTGTAGAAACGAACATCTAGGTAGCCAGCGCGATGCTAATCGCGGCGGCGGCGGCGGCGGCGGCTTTGGGGGTGCAAATACGAATCGCTTCAACGCCTTCGGTGGTGGTGGAGGTGGTGGTGACCGCTATCGAACTGGGCAGCAGTCAGGCGGATCATTTGGATGTATGACATTTCCTGTTCTTTCACCAGCCTTCCCTCGTATAGTAGACCATGTACGAATTTTGCCATCGCTAATCTCGTTCAGCGAATCGTGGTTCAGGCCCTGCCCGCTTTAATCTACAAAAGGATGACATCAAGAGTGACTTGACCGACCAGCGTCCAATCTATCCATTTTCTTGCTATGGGCCCGGCCGCGAAGCTCCTCGCCAACTTATCGAGGGCCCCGTTGAGATCAGCCCAGAAGAACTCCGAGCTCGTTACTACTCGCAGGGCGCAGCAGGAAACGTAGCAGCCGCGGTATGGATCTACAGATAGACTAATTTCAGGTACCTCGTGCTAATAATTACTAGCAACAAGAGGAAGGCCAACTGTACTCCAAAACGGAAGAGCAGATTAAGATGATTTTGAACGATTTGGATGGAGCAATCAAATACGTCGAGGATGGTGCAGATGTACATCCCAATCGATCAGATGCTACGCAGGACAAAACGGTCCCACCAAGTACAACGGGTGGAGCACCTTCGTCCAACCCCTTCTCAAATCCTCCAGCAAATCCATTTGGGGGCGGGAACCAGACACAAAGCTCGGCTTTCGGGAAACCTGCAAATCCGTTTGCGCAACCGTCAAATCCTAGTCAGACAACATCAGCTTTTGGTCAGGCCTCCACGTTCGGTGCAAGTGCAGGTTTTGGTAAACCTTCCATGCCAGGGAGCGCATTCGGCCAGACGTCTGCCATAGGCGGAGGCTCCGCCTTTGGTAAACCCTCAATGCTGGGAGGTGGAGGTGGCTCTGCATTCGGCCAGACAAGTTCCTTAGGACAGCAGTCTGCTTTTGGCCAGCCTTCAAAGCCAGGAACGTCAACCTTTGGCCAGCCCCCAGCGCCAGGAGCGACATCTACATTTGGACAGGCTTCTGCGCCCGCGCAGACATCGGCATTCGGACAGAAAAATGCATTAGGACAGAATACTGCTTTCAGTAAACCAGGATTTGGACAGACTGCCTTCGGTCAGACTTCACAACCTGCGGCTAGTGCGAACCCATTTGGCGGAGGCCAGGCCCAAGTTATCCAGGCATCACCCTTTGGCCAGGCACAGAAACCCAACCCTTTTGGCAAACCGCAGACGCAGACGGTTCCCGCTCCGGCGAATCCCTTCGGTGGCGGCGGCACGACCGCACCGCAGACTACAGCATTTGGCCAGCCAGGCTTAGCAAATCCCTCGCCTTTTGGTGCTACACAAAGTACGACTCCTGCAGCGCCTACAGCAAATCCATTCGCTACCGTAGCGCAGGCTCCAGCCGCTACTCCTTCAGCTTTCCCAACTCAAAATCAACCCGCCAACCCGTTCAGTCAACCGCCAGCACAACAAACACCTTCGCCGTTCGGGCAACAAGGACAGCCTGCAGTTGCTCAACAAGGGCACCAACTCGCAGCTCCTGGCAACGGCGCATCTGCCGGTGCTACAGATCCTTTCAAGGAGGGTAGACCAGAGAATTATGAGGGTGAGCAAGGACAGAAGCTTCAAGAGATCTACCGACGTGTGGCGCAGATAGGCGTCTTCAATCCCAATGAAGACATTCCGCTTGTGCCGCCGAAGTGTGACTGGATAGTGTCGATATTATAGTCAGAACATTTGTAGATACACTAGTTTTCACGTGTGGCGCACGTGGAGTTCTATGGATAGCGGACATGTTGCTCTAAAGGATACATTCTGTAAGATAGGGATCGGACATAGGAACGGGCCAAATACGTACCCAGAGGCCAAGCACTACTCAGCTTTTACGCGTTGTCCTCAAGACAAGATACCTTCACTTGCGACCATCTATTGGTTCTATGGTCTCCTATGATACTCATTCTTGCGCACTTTTAGCGTGTTATGTCACCTATTGCACGGAACACTTTACGCAAGCGGTCTGACAGATACTGTCGTATCTATTCCGTGGTGTCCCACTCCACCAGCCTCCTGGCGAACAGGTGTAGTCTTAGATGGAGACGCATAGCTCTCAAGCGTAATCGAGGCCGTGAGGTTTCCCTCTCTACATATACTTTCGTTAGACACGTGTGCTCACATACTGGAGCAGGATATGCGAGTCAAACCTGGCTTCACTTTTCACAAAGACAACACCGTCCTCACGATGCAGCGGGATTCCTGCAGCGCATTAGTACGAGAGGTGAGTCGGCAGACCCGACTCTCGAAACCATCGAAATCATCATAGTATCATCACTGCAGCAAGGCGTTCGTAGCAGCGAAATTGGCGTCGTAGAACGCCACTAAAGACGTGCCGTGTGATGTATCAACTTAACACGCTTTCCAAAGTAGTGTCATATTCACCAGCAAAAAAAAGATTAGCTAGGATATTAATCTATACAAGGTGTCGAGCTAATTTTAAGTGTCAGGGGGGTCCGTGCGTTTTATGTTGAATATGCGAAAGTTGTCTTCCACAACATTACCCTTAGCAGTAGGCTCGTGCACATATCGGTAAGTCAACTGCATCCAAAATCTACTTCCCAGGGCATATCTGATATCATATGGAGACCTAAATCCCTGCATCTGGCTTAGATACAAGAACCCGTAAGTATCTCAATCTGACATTGAATCAAGAGTCTACGTTCAATGGTGTCACGCCTGTTGGAACAGATGTACCATTCACTGTTCCAGCCGGTATACCGTCAGCATACCTTCCATCACCACACAGGCACATTAAGGAGTGCTAAAGGGTGCAAATGCGACATCGATTGAATGTTATTAGGGACAAGCGGGAGTAATGTGAATATAATTATGTAGGTGCAGCCTTTATTGTATCAACCGTCGCACACAACCAATCATACTAACAGGAGGAACATCTCCTGGTTTTAAATACCTGTATTGAGTACATATACCTGCCTAGGTATGCCTTTACGTGATTTGACGCTAGTATTATGCAGTATCATGCTCCATAGAGGATCTCACAATCACATGGCACTGAAGTGAAAAGAAGAGCCCAAGGTAAGGGAACGTATCAGTAGCCATGAGGGCTCCAGTCACATTCTCACCAAGGATCTCTCAATACCTGTGGCCACATATCAAGTGGCGCCCACGTCCCAGCAGTTGAGTGCCGGTGCTTCACCGGAACCATTTACCCTTGCTGCCAACCAACAATGCATCTTGTCCGACTGATCCTGGGCGAAGGAATCTCTGCAGCTATACGGACTATAAGTCATGAAATTAGTAATGGGATCCTTACCCTAGTTACCCTAGAATCAAGTCAAAGTCAGCACACGTTTCTCTAGTAGTATATGACCTCATACTATCGCGCTTGCGGTGGAATGGGCATCGGCTTACAGGCTCTTGAGGACATGTGTCTACCTCATCATTGCACCCTACTCCGGCTATGTTTAGATGTGTCGTTGTATCTTTAACGAGGTCTCCCCTTTTCACATCGTGGCAGTCGTTTTTGTCCCGCTGAAAGGTATGTTCCTGGCCCAAACAGTGTCCCAGCTCATGAACGAGGACCTTGTAGCTGTCGCTCGACGCATCACCATCTGGCGGAAGGTAATCATATCCCACGCGAGTACAGTCATTCGTGATGTAGGAAGCAGAAGGAGTCGCCCACGGGAAAGTAGTGGACTAGCAGAGTTGTAAGTAGCGTGAACGAGAAGGCGATAATGCGATACTTCCGGCCGATCTTGAACCCACCGTCCCCCTTCTTTACAACAGCCACGTCGCGATCTGGATCAGGACGAACGATGCTTGTGAGGTTGAAATGTATACCCACACCCAGATACGCTTCATTGATATGCTTGACTTGCTTTTGGACGCTCTCTCCCTTCGATTCTAGTCAATCACCGGCCTTGATATGTCGTGGTGTTGAAAACAATTGGGATTTCGCAAGTTGTGCGAGCGAGGTGCGCTGTGAGTGAAGGCAAGAAAGGAAATGCTGCGCCGCAACCAAGCGTGCCGAATTGATTCCGAAAGTGCTCGTGCTGCTACGGAAATGAAGTCCGGGTGACACAATTCGATAGTTTACTCTGCCATTGAAGGTCTAGGCAAGCACATGTGTGTAGGGAAGGCGCTATTCACAGCTTCACGTCGCCGCTTTTCCAGGACGGTTTCCGGGAGGAGAAGCTAGTGGTACGCAGGTATTGTGCACGACCATGAGTGTGCCTAATTTACTTTCAATGCCCAATAAAAGATTCCGATTGTATATTGCCTTCATCAACCGGGCCGAGCACAACCTTCAGAGGGACCATTTTGCTCAAGGAAGCCTATCGCACTTGATATCAGTAGCTGGAAGTGGGCGTCTATCGACTTCGTATAAATTTCTCGATACCGATGCGCCGATGTGGCCCATGACCAATCCTCCGTAGCATAGGGCTGTTTTAGAGAGTTGCACTGTTGGCTGAGCATTCGGGTCCGACTTGAAAGGTGTGCCCTGGGCATGCCCAATGCTTGCCGTCATGTGTGAGAACTGGTATTTTGAAGGCAGCAACCAGCACGAAGACGATAATACTGCCAGTGTTGTCAGTGTGTGCGCTTCGAGCTATAGATCCGTTGAGACAAGAATGCCAGTGACATGTGTATAACGTATACAAGATATGCTCAGTGACCTTGACTTAGCTAAGCAAATGTTTTAGCTGGCATACTCCTTGTTGCTGTCCTTGTCCACTGATAATCTCAACTAGGCAGACGCATCGTTCGCCTGAATCATTAAATCCAGACATCCCTCCAACGTCGGGACAATGTGAGAGTAGATACTAATCATGTTCGTAGCCATTCCTTTGAGATCTGCCGTTGTCTCTGTTAAATAAGCCAGAAGCTCTTGATGTTGCTGAGCCATTGCTTCGAACGAAACACTTCACGCAGCGATGGTAGTCTTCGCGCCATAAAAACACTCGTAAAGAAAACGAGGTCGGTGAATTTTCCAAGTCAAACTCAGTCGTAGAAAAGAGGAAGGCACAAGCAGAGCAGGTGAAGCAAGTGGTAAGTTAGGAAAAAGCTATACAAGAAAACAAGTAAAATGCCAACACCACCCTTCAACGTGCCTTCGAAGTTGTGACAAAAGCAGGAGTGGCATCGCTGCTATTCTTTCTAATTTAATATCCTTCAAATTGCGCACACCCTTCGCCATTTAATAATACATGTATAACATGCCAATTGTTTCGCTTCATATGAGGCCACTCCACGATACTGCCGCGATGAGCATCCAATAAAAAAGTATTCAATCTATCGCACTCGACCTTCATGCTAACATGGTACTGGTTTTTGAAGGTTGGCTGTTCAGAAAAGGCTGCTCAAAGCCTTTGGAACTGTAGCTGCGAACCCTATTTTCTATCGGGGCGTGCAACCTCCAACCACGCGCTGAGCACCCGGGCATCTTCATGCATAACGGCACCTTGCAGCCTAATTGTCAACAATAAGACAAAGAAAATTCATTGTAGGATGTACGAATCAAGATGAGCGCCTGCCGTAAATGGGGGCGGGGGAGTCATGCGCACTCCGAATCCAAGAATGAGGAGATAACTTACGGGCTGTCGGCACCTGACACCTGAAATGCGGGTAGCTTGTGTACGTAGATAGTGTCACTACGACTATCCAAGTGGCTAAGATTAAGCAAATGAATGCAGTCCTTGATTCCGAGGGTGTTAGCCAGCGTTTCGAGCATGGCAGCAAGTGCTAGTCCACGATCTCGTGACCCATGATTGTAAACTAAGCCCCTTCATAGTGAACAGATCTTAGATGGTTTCCGCTTGTATCACATACCTAGAGGAAACACGCCTCATTACACATACGTCAGTACAAAGGCAGTGACTGGAATCTTTTTGCTCAACCGCTGGAGGAGACTGGAGAGGCACTCATCTATATTCTATCATGAATCCACTGTCATGCCGTATTGTACCAAAAAAACACCTTCTGAACCTCCATAGTCGGCGATGAGGCCAGCGACGTGCAGAGGAATGCTGAACAGTACATAACCTTCGAGAATTTATTCACCTAGAAATCATATGATCTCTCGCGGGACCCACACCAATCCACCTCACCTTCACCCCGACGAATTGCTCAATGTACTCAATGTATTTTCTCGCTGCACTGGGCAAGTCATAAAAGGCCTTTGCGCCAGTTGTTGGCTTCTTCCAACCTGGTAAAATTTCGTAGTGGACTTCGACCTTGGACAGTATTTCTGGATCTGCAGGGAAATACTCTAGGGTCTGACCGTTGTATGAGTACGATGTAGCTATCTTGAGCTCGTCAAAGTCATCGAGAACGTCGAGCTTGGTCAGGTTGATGGCGGTGTAGTCGTTGCATGCGTGCGAATGTTTGACAACAACCAGATCGAGCCAGCCGCAGCGGCGCTTGCGACCGGTGGTGACGCCGACTTCGTGGCCTTGTTGTTGGAGTTTCTCGCCTATCTCGTTGAGCTGTTCTGTCGGGAAGGGACCCCCTTGGTGCCTGTCAGTCTCCACAATGTTAATTTGGGGCTGTTAAAAGCTTACGATCCAACTCGGGTAGTGTATGCCTTGACAACGCCTATCACATCCCTGATCGACCGCCATCCCAGACTGAGGCCTGTGAGGACGCCGCCAAGACCGGTGTTTGAAGACGTGACGAAGGGATATGTTCCATGATCGATATCGAGCATGAGGGCGTTGGCACCCTCGACTAAGATCGGTGCCTTATTGACCTTGGCAGATGCGAGCAGCGGAACTTGGTCAACGACGTATTGCTCAAGCTTGGGGCGGAGTTCCTCGAACCAGTCAGCTTGAGTCGCCCAAACTGCATAGTGCTAGGATATAGGACACGCACCTTGAACTTCTCGATCTCAGCTTCCACGTCGTAGTTGAGCAGAGCTCCAAACCGCTTCTGGTATCCCTCTGCCAGTCGCCGCAATTTCTTTTCGAAGCTCTCCTCGTTGAATATATCGTACATGCGAAGGCCGCTCCGGCTCATCTTGGTGCTATAGGTTGGGCCTGTATATGATCAGCCCTCCACTTGGGCATATCGTCGATAGACGTACCAATGCCTTTCTTGGTGGTGCCTGTTCCAGCACGCTCGTCAGCTTTGACCTTAGTTTCAGCAGCGTTCGGGTGTCCAACCTATTAACCCGCCTCCCAGCTCGACTTCCTCTAGCCCGTCGACCAGCTGGTGCACATCAAACACGATCTGAGCCCTGTCCGAGATGTAGATGCGCCCTTCAGTCTTCAAGCCCTTCTTGTCCAGCTCGTCCAACTCCTTGAAGAAGGACGGGACGTGGACGACGCATCCACTGCCAATGACATTGACGCAACCCGGGTTCACGAGGCCGGACGGGAGGATGTGGAAATCATATGTGACGCCGTTCGCGACGATGGTGTGGCCGGCGTTATTGCCGCCCTGGGCGCGACAGCAGAGCTTCGACTCGTGGGCGAGGATGTCGGCGAGCTTGCCTTTGCCCTCGTCGCCCCATTGGGCGCCGAGCACGACGGTGACGGACATGGCAGAAGAAGACAAGGACGGCAGGCGGGGCGGCGGCCGGGGCGAGGTTATGTATTCAACTCAATCCAGGTCAATTGCGGCGCCGAGAAGGCCGGAGTGCGCGCTTTTTGGTCGGTCAGCTTGCGTCCAATTAAAATGTTTTCGCGTGGTGAAAGGTCGCGGGGAACGGCTATCGGAAGCAATTGGGGGGTGGAGGGGTGCTGTGGCTGCTACGGCGCCATGACTCACAGTGAGGGCTCGTGGTCTAGCAAGTTTCTGGCAGAGCGAGTGCCGGGCGAGTGCCAGACATGTCGAGTGAGGCTCTTTGAATTCCTCCGCAAATGTGCCTGCCCCGCCCCCACCAAAGGATGAACGAAAACGAACCGATGACGCGATGTCGCAAGTCATTCTGCATGAAAACGCTGCAGGTGCGCCGGCCAATGGCAGGGTCGGAATCAGGATTACGTAACTGCACGGTCGCCCTTATTGCTCTCAGTGCCCTCAATAGCCCTCACCAGTGCCGCGCACGTGCACATCCCCTCGTCTCCGTCGACCGTTGAATAATACATCAAGGGTGACCTCGAATTCAGAACGTCTAGGGATCGACCATGTCACTTTGGTTGCATGTTCCGAACAGTTTCGTCACGTGCAATATGATTGCCTGACGTCGCTCGGCAAAGGATGGTGGAACAACACAGAAACGACAGACACCTCATACGATATGTTCCTCTAGCTAAAGCCTTTCCTCGCCTTCTACGTCCATGGCTCTCTTCAATGTACGGACAGCCCCTTCCCTTATCTCGTTCACTATGCGCGCTGCAGGCTGAATTTGTTTCACGAGCCCAACGCCGGTCCCAGCGTACATGACCATCCGTCCATGAACACCCCAGGCACTGTCTCCATGCGTCAACCCTTCTTCGTACAGCCTCACATTCTCTTCATCCCGGAGACCGGACTGTTCATCCGCGTGTCCCTGGTTCTTGATTGCTCTCCCATCGTACTGCTTCGGCCAGTCGTGATTCCGCTTAAGTCGATCACAAAGTGTAGACCTCAGTGTCGTCGCTCCGCCGTCCTTTGTTCGAATGAGCTCACGCTTCCACCCTAGCGCAATACCAGACTCTTCAGCAGCAAGAAACCGTGTACCCATTACGACCCCACTAGCACCGAGTGCTAATGCAGCTGCAGCACCACGTGCATCTGCAATACCACCGGCAGCGAGCACAGGGACCTTCGCTTGGCCGATCGCCTGTACCCTGTCTATGACCTCTGGCACCAGGGACACGATGCTCGCAGATTGACATCGACCATGGCCACCTGCATCTGCGCCCTGCAGTACCAGAAAATCAGGATCCACGAGATCTAGAGCCTTTTCCGCTTCAGCCACGCTTCCGACTTGGACGCAGATGAGCGCCTTTTCGTTTGTGACAGCTCGGATTCTCGTGGCCCATGATCGTAATTCATCTTCGACTTTTGGTGCGAAAAGCCATACAGCCGCAGGCTTATGCGCTGCCAAAACATCCGCCACAGTACTAAGAATGCAGTTGAAGAGCTGAAAGCCGACGCCGATTGGGAGCGTTCCTGAACGGCCCGTTAGTCTGTGCTTCGGATGACTTTGTAATAGCCGGGTCGTTTCGTGGAGCAATTCGTTGAGGTTCTGGGGATTGTTGCCACCAGCTATAAAGCCCAGACCTCCTGCGCGGCTTACATTGACGGCAAGATGAGGAGTGGACGCGCCGAGCATGGGAGCAGATACCACCAAAGGCAGCTTAGTCCAGGGAAACGATTTTCTCAGCATTGTGGCTTTCTCGAGGATTGGGACATGTTGCGTGTAAGCAAGCTGGCTGATATATATCGTGAAAGACGCTTAAGTGATTATGAGCGGGTGATGTTGTCGAGCCGCTATATCCGATCTTCCGCATCCGCTATTTCCGCAAGATCGATTTCACCACGTGTGCAGCTCAAGATGGTCAGCATTGGTATGCAATCGTAATGGACGGAGTGAGCCCTCTTATTCGTGCTTGTTCTTGTGGTGTTCAGTAGCTTGCTCCGTTGATGAAATTGGTAATCTCTGAATCGGAAAAGAATTCATTGAACCATGGGAGGTCCGTGAATGCCTGAGCTTGATTCAAATCGAAATGCTCGAACATGTCATCTCCCGCTGGCTCACTAGCGGGATAGAGTTTGAGCATTTCTGACTGCCTTAGGACATCTGTTTCTCGCCGCTTCTGGTGCATTGAGATGAGTGCATGCGCTGCAGTGAGTGCATCTTTAGTAGCCTTTGTTTGGAAGGTATTGCTCACAGCTGCTAAACACAACAAAGTAGGCCGTAATAAGGAGAAGGACTGTACCGTGTCGATGGCAAGGAGTGTGCAGATCGATTGGAATGGGACATTAGCAACGTGGTGCCAGGGACTCCCGGCTTCTATGCTCGTGTGCACAGCTTGTATGCCTCGTTCGATCAGATGTACGGCTTTACCCATTATTTCATCCGCCACAGGCCATCGTAGTGTGTACAGTCTGCGATAAAGACAGAGCATCAAGTTGCATTGTGCTAAAACAGAAGGAGGTTGTGTATGAGTCCGATCCAGCACTTCCGAAACGGCGGTCACAAGTTCGGGGCCACTGATGTCTTTGCTGGGGTCCATGTTCTCTGTATACGATAGGAGGCCAAGCAGTTCGGTAGTGAAATCGCCGTCCTGCGGGGCCGGAGAAACGGTGGACATGTTCTGTAGAATGACACGGGTTCGTCCTAAGTCGAAAGAAAGCCAGACATTCAGGTGGCGGGCTACACCCAGGATCCTCCTGCGCGTGTCTGGAGCGCATACGTGGGAAGCACTGCGAAATGAAGCATTCGCATCTGGCTCACAATGGAGACCCGCAGCATCGATGATATGTAAGGCCGTGCAGCTTGCAATCCAGGTCTCGTCTGGCGTTGCCGTGAGCCGTAAATAGACTGTGCAAAGGACCCAAGCTGTGGCTATGTCGACAGAAATATTTTCAGGGCCGGACAGGTTTAGGAAGGATTTTGCCAGATTGAAAAGATTTGCCTCTGTTTGCAGATCTTGCAGGTTGGAGAAGACACAGCCGATAGCTGCGATTCCACATAACACGGCGTCAAAAGTAGACTGTCTACTATCTGGAAGCCACCTCTTCTGTATTCCCCCATTGACCTGATCCCGGTTAACAAAACCGTAGCATGGGTCGATTTTGGCAAAATAGATTACGGCGAGGCCTTGCATATCTGTGTGCGATATCATATCTGTTACGCTTCGCAATGACACGGATGGCAAAATCTGTCGCTGACCGAGGAACACATTCCATCCTAGCATCTGGGGTGGAGGGGCGTTACTTGGGTCGACGGTAGCAGCAAAGGTCTGCACAAAAGCTGAACCTGAATTGCTCTCTAGTGATTGCACGAATCGGCAGTCGTCAGCATTCGAGACAGCGCTAGCCAGTGAAATTTCGTTATGTTCCCGCGGAGTGGTCGGGTGTGGTGAAGGTGTTACAGCACTTCCGCGTTCGCGCCTTCGCCTTCGAGGTTGGGTACGATACGAGCACTCGTACCCGAAATTCTGACACAGTCCACATGGCCGAGCACCATCACACCTCCTCTTGCGTTCACGACATGGCTCACAGGCTATGCGTGATCGCTGCCGGTTTCTGGTACTGTTGGTATCGCTCATGATGAGATGATAGTATAAAATGATTATAGTAAAGCTCTCAATTATTACGTATCTTACATAATCACCCCGCATTAGTTTAGTTCATTAAGCCATAATCATAATATGTGTTACGGCTACTACGCCGCAACGAAATTACGATAATGATGTATTAATAGTATCTATTAACAAGCCAAAGAATTACGCGTAATAAGTAATTATAGGCGAACCTATAGTAGGCACGATAGATATAATAAGGTTCTTAGATAAGTTAGTAGAGTTAGTAACTTAGTAGTTATATAATAATATTCTACTAAGGATATGAGGTCTAGTTATAGGCAATAGTATATACTTCACACTAGAATTAATAGTAAAGGATAACTCTAGTTATATTAAATAAATAATACTTAACATTCCTAAAATAAGTATATAATATAGGTTTTACGTAGCTCATTCGCTTAGCTTTCTTAGCGCACTAGACCCTATTAATCCTAGTGTAATATATCTTAATACTATAATAACTTTATAATATCCTTATTATAGAATCTCCCCCTCTAGCTATAGTCCCTTATAGCTGCTATAGCCTTAATAAAAACCTCACCTTATAAGAAAGAAAAAGAGTATCTATAGTATTAGCGTTTCCTACGTGTACTATAGATATATACTATATATATACTATATTTATAATAGGTACGGCGTAAGCGTTATTATATTAAGATTCTATACCTTCTATTTTTAAGATCTCGCCTACGTGGTGGTAAGTCTATAGTATAAATAGATAATCTCTTTTATTTTAATCTTATTATAATACTATATTAATCTTTTTATTTTTAATATTATATATATACCACTTTAGTATATATAAAGCGTATATAACTTACTTACCCTAAATTAATTATTATAGTCTATTATCTACTCTCTAAGTATATTAAGAAAACTATACTATATAATATATATAATTTTATGTAGAGTACTATCGCTAAGTATACTAATTAAGTCACTTTTATTATAACTTATATACGTTATATATAGAGTCTAGTTAAGCTACTAGGTAATTATAAAAAGTTTAAGGAGCACTATTATAAATATTATAAGGATGATAATTAGAATAACTATATCTTAATAAATTATATAGATTATACGCTATATATACGCCTTAGCTAATATTTATAGATACTAGTAATAATAAATAGTTACTTAAATTATCTTTATAAGTTCTATAACTAGTATCACATTATTATTACTAATATCTTAACTATAGCTGCTTATAGAACTAATTTAAAATCTAGACTTAAGGCGTAAAGTTTATATAGGCCTAAAAGTAGTTTAACTTAGAATTAATAAACTATAGATATATTATAGTATATTTTAGAACTTTAATAGATTTAGCTACCTAAGTTTCTACTATAAGTCTCTAATTTTTAACTTAATTCTTTAGAAGTAGTGCTATATTACTACTACTCTTAAAGTTCTAGCTAGTCTTATTTCTATTATATAAGAATTAGTATATTTATATTTTAAACGTATTTAGAGCGTATACTAATATCTTCTTAGACTAATACTATAGTCTAGGCCCTTTAGGCTGCTTAGGCGGTAGGTTAGGGTAGCGGTTAAGATAACTCTAATAATAATAATAATAATAATAATAATAGTATCTTAATAGATTTACTTAAGTAGTTAATTAAGGATGTGATTAATAAGGTAACGGATAATAAAGAAATAATTAATAGTAGTAGTAATATTAAGTAAGATACTTAGCGTATATAGGACGTAGATCTCTAGTAAAGCTTATCTTTCCTTTTTCTATCTTCTAGTATTTATATTTTAAATAGATACCCTATAGACTATATAGTCTCTAAATAATTCTATTTAATAGTTATACCTTATATACGCCTTTTATACTCTTAACTTCTTTCTTATGGGTGAAGATCCTTTCTTTTATTTAAAAGTCTATACTAGCTTATTTATATTTTTAAAATCCACTTCTAGAGTTTAGGTATTTTAAGATTTATTATAGCCTTTTAGTAGAGTAGATATTATTATTATCCTTTTTTATCCTTTTTATTAGGATTTTTTCTATTTTCTAGATTTCTTCTCCTTTAGGTATAACCTCTAGTAGTAGAGTATTATCTTCTTATTTTTACTTTAGCTTCTAATGTTTAAGGAGTGAAATATAGAAGATATTATAAATATAATAGTTAAGTAGAAGGAGTAAATAATATATCTATATTCTAACTACGTCTTATACTTAAAAAGGTTTAATAAATTTACTAGAAAGCTTTTTACTAGATTAATAGAATATATAAATATATTTTATACTTAGTAATACTAGGTTTTTTTAGTGGAAGGACTCTAGTTTATACTTTTTATTATAGTATTAACTCTAATATTTTTAAACTATTTAGAGGTATTCTGTAAGTAATACTCTTATACTATATATATATTTTATTCTATTAACTATATCTAGTATCTCCCTCTTACCTACTATCTATAGGAGATGTTATAAGGATAGGGTACTTTTTATATATAGTATAGAATAGCGTTATCTTTATAGATTTATATATAGAGTTATTATAAATAAATTAGGCTATTAATAGTAATATAACCTAGTTCTCCTATAAAGTTAATATAAATATCTATAGATACTATTTTAAGGTTTAATTCTAGCGTTCTATTTATCTATCTATTTATAGATAGAAGGTAATACTTAACCTATACTTTATTTATAGTTAATAGTATATTTCTGTCTAAAATATAGAGGTAAAAATAGATTCTTTATTTAATATAATATCTTTCTATATACTAAACTTTAGGATAACCTCCTTAAAATAGGTATTAGTAAATTATCTTACATCCTATAACTTTAGTACTAAGATATAGATAACTATCTTAAAGAAATAGTATATAATTACTAAGATTATATTAAAGATATAGCCTATATAATTCTTAGTTGGGGTAATCCTATAATAAAGTCTAGTAAGACTTTCTTAAAGATATCCCTTAGAACTAGTAAAGATACTAGTTTATTATATTTATTATATCTTAGAGCTTTACTCCTTTGGTAAATAGTATATATTCTTATATATTTCTAAATATCTTAACTTATACTAGGCTAATAGTAGATCCTTTTAATAAGCTTAAGCGTTCTATATATGCTAAAATAGTCTATTATACGTATATTATAGTTCTAGAATAAAATCTCTTATCTAATGACTAGTTTATTTAGAATATATAATTTATTATTATATCTTAGGACTTCCTTTTATTAAGGCGCTAAATGTATACCTTTCTATATTTTTAAGTACTATCCTTACTCACTAAGTGGGCAATACGCTTAATAATAAAGATATCTCTCTATTAAAGTTATTTTATCTTAATAAATAGATTAGATTCTACTATTATAGGTTCGCTACTAACTAATTATCACGTTACTAAATATAGTAGTATAGCCTCAACTTTAGGGAATTAATAGTAGATTATAGGATAGATGAATTACTATTAGATAAGGCTAGTCTACTTCCTATAATATAACCCTATATTATATAATAGGCTCTACTAGCGCCTAATAGCGCTAGATAGTGTTCCCTAAATACTATAGACCTTAATATATAATATTATCCCCTCTTATAAGGCGCTCTTATCTTAAGAGTCTAGGTTAGGGCGTACTAGGGCCTAAGTAGTAGTAATAGTCCTGGGTAGATCCTCCCTTACTAGGCTAATAGTAGGCGTATATTAAGATACTAATATAGATAGTATAATTAGATATATATATTCTTTACTTTATTTATTTAGGTTTCTCTTATTTTTAATATTATCCTATACTAGTTTAGATTAATATTATATAGGTCTATTATATAAGCTACTATATATATTTCTAGTTTATCTTAATCTATTTATCTTCTCTCTAGTTTCTCCTACTTTTAAAATTGGCTAATAAGTTTTTTTATCTATATAGGCGTGTAATATAATTCGCTAATATTTTTATAAAAAATATTTATTTTTATAATCTAATTTTTTATTCTTTATACTCTAATCTCTAAGTAAATATATCTAGAATTATGGGGATTAGGGTCTCTAGCTAGTACTAATAGATACTATTAGTCCTAATTAGTTATTTCCTATCTATAATAGGCCTAATTTAACTATATCTATTCTAGCTATATATAAGTGGTCGTATGAGGACTATAACTTAGTTAAGTTAATACTCTACTATATAGAGTATATAAGTGGTATTACTAAAAATACTTTAGACTAGTTATTATAAATTCCCTACTTTAGATACTAATTAACGTCTATTTTATATCTCCAACCTAGTAGGCGATAAAATCTTTCTATAATATAAAATTTATTAGGACTCTAAGAAGGCTTATTATATAATAAGTAATATTCTTAAGCTTTCTATACCCTAAAAGGGACTATAAGGATTCATTAGACACTATTAGATACTATTAGATCCTTACTAACATTAAATAGTTCCTATTAGCTAATCTTCCCTACCTTACTAAAATTAACGTAAAGAAGATAATTCTTTTTAAATATTTATCTATTAAAAATAACGTGAATAATTCTATACCTAGTAGTAATAGTTTAGCTTAATCTAGCTCTAATAGGCGTAATCCGGTACTAATAGTCCCTACTTAACTTAGTAAAAAGATAGAGGATACTAGGCGTAAGGTAAAAGGCTATAAATAATACCTTCTAGATTTTAAATAAAAAGTATACTATACTTTATATAATAATAATTATAATGAGCACTATTAGCTTTATAATAGTTAGTTAGACCTCTAGATTATTATGCGTAGTTAGGCGTTATTAAGTATACTTATAAGCGTTTAAATAATGAGCAGCACTATATAAAGAAAATTTAAAACTAATATATAATATTAAAGATAGATATTAGCCCTTATAAAGTAAGAGACTATCTAAGGGGTTATAGAGTCCTATAGGACCCTAACTAACGCTAATAGGTATAGATAAATAATTTTAAGCGTCATATAGAGCTAACTAACCTCTCTAAGGAAGATTAGATTAAAGATACTACTTAGGTTTTTATATAATACTAGATCTTACTATAACTTATAATAGTTAGGTATATATTTATAAGAAGGAGAAACTTATTAACCTCTTTATTATAGGTTTTTAGTTAAACACTTCCGATAATCCGTAGGGTAATATTAAGGATAAAAAGAAGTCTAAAATTATTAAGTAATTTTTTAAAATTCTAAACGCTTATACCGTAATTTATTACTATACTAAAGAGAATGATATAATATAGATTACTAAATATAACTATTAAATTTATAAATAGATTAGTAATATCTCGGCCGCCTTTAGCCTAAAGTAATAGATGGCCATTTAAAAGATACTTCTAGATACTTTCTAGCGTTATTAGACTTAAATAGGTCCTAATTATATCTTTAGTAAATAATTTAATAGTTACTAGATATTAGATTTAACGTTTATAGTTTTTAACTAGTTATAATACCTAGGTTTTTACTTAATCTTAATAGACTTATTATGGTGGTTTTTCTACTGTTAGGCTCTATAGGGGCTAAGTGGCTCTAGTAGGTCTAATAGGACCTATCTAGCGCTACTCTATATAGAAGTCTTTTAATAGAACTATTCTATTAACTTTCTTTACTAGTTATAATTTATTTTTATACTTTATAATAGATAACTTTATATAATCTATTTCTACTAAAATATCTTATCTCTTTTAAGGTCGATCCTCTGCCAAACTTTCTATAAAAGATATATAAAAATTTTTAAAATAAAAGGGTAAATAATTATATACTATAAGACTTATTAAGGTTTATTACTTTGTAGAGGGTCCTAATAGGTCTTAATAGACGCTAATAATTCCTAGTAAAGTCTAGTTTATTCTTCCCTTTTTTAGAGGACTGTAATGGGCTAGGGCTACGCCCTAGCCTTAGTAGAGATTAGTAAGGAGAGAACATCTACTTAAGTAGAGAATCTCTCCTTTTTCCCTTTTACCTCAGCTAGAATTCATACCTTTTAATTGGTACCTATAATATAATACTTCTAGGGCTAGCCTATAATATTAAATTCTAGCCCTTCTAGAGAAAAGGGAACTTTAAAAAGGATTAAGTGTTAAAGTAAAAGAGAATCTAGAATATTCTAAATAGAATATTAACTTAGTAAGCTACTTATCTAGCTTTAAGTCCTTAATACTATAAGGGAAGAAAATTATATCTAATAAGAAGAAGATTACGCCTAGATTAATACGCTATAAGCCTAAAATAAAAATTATATAAATTAGTACTAAATACTCTTTAGCCCTAGAGACGTATATCCTCTATAATTTTTATATTTTATATCTCTATACCGTTACCAACACCAACGCCTAATAACCTTAAACTAGTAATTATTCTACTTTCTATAATATTTTTTTAAGATTATATTTCTACTGCTACGACGCCGGTCCACTAGAAAGCCCTATTAATTCTAAGTAAATTTAAGGATATAAAAGCGTAATTTAGCGTCTAAAAGGTTATAATAGAATATAAGTTTAGGACTAATATAGCTTATATTAGAACTATAGAGATTAGTAGGTATTTATATAGGAATGCCTTAATGAAGGCCTATAGGTAATAGTATTAATATTCTATAAAAATAGTAGAGGTAAGGATAAGTTTAATTTAATTAAATTTTTAAATACCTAACCTTCGTATACGCCGATAAGTATACCTAATAAAAGATTAAAACATACTTAGATAATATTATATAAGGAGACTATAAACTATTTTTAAAATTTTATATTCGCCTTAAGTATATAATAGTTAAGATAGATAGAGCCTTTTAGTTAGACCTAGAAAAGATATAGAAGCTTAGATATATTATATATTTTAATATTAAGTAGATCGCACTAAACTGTAACATTCTAAGAAATATATATACTAAATTTATTATAGGATACTCTTAAATCGCTACTAATATAGAAATAGAGTTACTAGAGAAGAGATTTAGGTCCTAATAAATATACCATAATCCTATATATAACTTAATAAGGAATTATAATAGGATATTATAATAACTACTATTATATTAGTGAAAATAATACGTATACGTTATATAAATAATATAGCTAAGCTATAAGATAATTAGGTACTAGAGGCGCTATTCCGATAGTAATAGGAAGTAGGCGTATATATATATTATAGATGAGAGGCCACCAATTCTATATATACCCTAACGTAGTAATATTATAGCTAATTATCCTTACTAAGAAGAAAAGCCCTCTATTAAGAAAAGACTAGCCCCTAGACTAATATTAGTATAAGGGCCTATAAATAATTATTTAGTAGAGATATAATTAAGATACGCCTAATAGTCTAGATAGTAAGGACTATAATAAGAATGAATAATCCTCCATCTACTATATTAATATTCTTAGGGGACATCTATTATATAGATATCTTAATTAATATAGGATATAAGTACTTCGTAGTAATTAGTCTAAGGATAATAGAGATATTTATTATAGAGTATATAGTAATTCCCCCTAAACGCTAGAATAGATAGCTAAGGTACTACCTAGAGCTGAAATTATAGAGATGGTTATAATCCCTATAATATTATAAGATAACACTAAATATTATACGTATATATAATATTAAGATTATATAAAGACTTAATATTAGACTCCTTATAATTAAATTAGTTTTAGTTAATAATAAATATCTATAAGGAGAGATCTAGATTGGAGCAGTGGGGGACTTATAATTCTAGATATTAATATTTTAATAAGAAGATCTTTACGTTAAGATATCCTTAAGAACATAGACTATAAGTCTAACCTAAACCTAAAGGAGAAACTATACTAGAATAAACTTACCTTAATATTAATCTAAGATATTACTAAAATCCTAACTATCCTCCTATCTCTAGGCGCCGGACGTAGGGAACCCCTACTAAGCCCTAAACTTACTAAGGACGGATAATATCTACTACTAGAGTTAATAATATTCTAGAATCTATTTAATAAAGAGAAGGCCTCTAGTCTACCCCTATATTAAGGATAATCTAACTATTATATCCACCTAAAAATAAGGATAGATAAGTCCATATCACCTTTATTATAGGGTCCCCTCTATGGTATATTAAGAGAACAACTAACGGAGCTATAGAAATAACTTATAGAGCTAATAGATAAGGGCTAGATAAGGGTCTCTTTCCTCCTCTATAGGGGCGCGGTCCTACTTATACCTAAGCTAAAGAAAATAGTAACTATATATTAACTACTATAAATTTAATATAATCTTAGAACTAGACTACTATCTACTTCTACTTATTAAAGAGATACTATGAATACTCTAAAGTGAGGTAGTTTACTAAAGTAGATATTTAAGTAGTATTCTATAAACTCTATATAGTTAAAAAAAGAAGTATAGAATAGTATTTTAAACCTAGTTTAGTCTATTTAAATAATTAGTTATTTTATTTAGGCTCACGGGAGCTCCTGCCACGTTCTAATAATATATTAATAGAATCCTTAAAGAAACCCTAGATACTATATATATAATATACCTAGATAATATTCTAATCTATATAGAGGGCTATTACTAGAATACTAGAAATATATTTAGAAAGTCCTTTAATAACTCTATAAAGTAGGCCTTAATCTAGACCTAATAAAGTATAAGTTTACTATAAAAAAGTTAAGTACCTTAACTATATTATAATAATAAGAGACTTCATCCGTTTAGACCCTAAAAGATCTAAGCTATATAACTATAGAAATATTCTATAATAATATAAGGAGTCTAATACTTTATTAGATTTATAAACTTCTACTATAATTTCTTATAGAACTTTACTAAATTGACAGAATTACTCTATTATCTTATAAAAAAGATACCCTGTTCTATTAAATAGAAAGAGAGGATAAAGTTTTCCACGCCCTTAAGATAGTATTTATTATGGGGCCAGTCCTAGTACTCTAGAACCCTAAGAGGAATATAAGACTAGAGGCGGACTACTCTAGAAGGGTAATAGAGAATTACCTATTATAATTAAAAGAAAGGATTTAATACCTAGTTATCTATTATTTGGCTAGCCTTATGTAAGCTTAATAGAACTATATAATCCATAATAAAGAACTACTCACTATAGTATAATATATAATAGCGTAGAAACTAGAACTTATTAATATACGGGACTCATTTATAATCCTTATAGACTATAAGAATCTAGAATACTTTACACGTATCTATAAATTAAGTAAAAGGTAATATTAATAGTTAAAGATACTATTTACTTTTTAATACTACTTAATACTACCCTAGCTTATAAGTAGGATGACTAGATACCCTAAGCCAATAAGAATAGAACGGAGGGTGTAGAGAATAAACTAAAGGACTACTTATATATATTAAACTATCTACGTTTATATAGTAAAACTTAAAAGTAAGTTAAACTATATAGAACTCAACTCTTTACCAACACCCACCTTTAATAACTATAAGATAAGGTTATAATAATGAATAATAGATACCGCGTTTAATATAAGATAATACTTATAGAAGACTATACCTTCCCCTAGCTATAAAAACGTAATACTAGATTAGTAACTATATAATTAGCGTATATAAGAATATACTCTAGAGAGGAGTACTCTAGGTCCCTAAATAGGAACCTCTAACCACTACTCTAATCTAGAGGGTATACGAATTAATAATAGCCGGCCACCTAGAAAAGAATATAATATTTAAGCTATTATAATAAGACTACTACTAGGATAATATATTATAGAATATAGTAAAATATATACGGAACTATCACTACTTTAGAGTATATATTAACTATAGAAAATAATAGGGACTACTATAGCTACTCCTAATCACGGACTAATATTAGTTCTAAATCTCTATAGACTTTATAGTAAACCTACTATACATCTCTACCATAACCCCACATCATCTATTTATAATAACGAACCAGCTATCCAAATTTATATAACTAGAGATAATAAAATTAATAAAGGCTAAAGATTATATAGAATACTTCTAAGATATATAGTAATAATTCTATAGGTTTCCTAGTTTAATTATCACTAATAGAGGATTAGACTAATTAGGAAAATTCTAAACTATACTCTATAAAAAAGTAGATACTAAATAGCTATTATCTACCATCTACTACCCCTAGACCAATGGCGGCACGGAGCGTTTAAACTAAAAGATATAAATAGTTCTATAAATAATAATAAACTTTAAATAAGATAACTAGACGGAATACCTTTTAGCCTATTAACTTATACTTAATAATTAGAATTCTAGTATTACTAAAATATCTTTAATACTACTACTAAATGGATATTATATAGACCTACTTAAATATATCTCTATGGAAGACAAATCCCGCCATATATCTATAGAATAAGTAGTCTAGTTCCTTAATTACCTAAAGTAGAAAATAGTATTAGTCTAAGCTATAATTATATTTACCTAATAATAAACTATAGAGTAGATAGACTCCTCTTATAGACTAGTAGAATAATTCTAAAAGATAATAAGATCTAGTTCTCTATATATAATATTAAAATAAACTAATTTAAAAAAGTTAAACTAACTTTAGGTAAAATATATAATAGTAGACGTATCTTTACTATTTATAGTAATACTAGACCTTCCTAGAAACCTCCATAAAACTATATATATAGACCTTCTAAAGTAGGCTGTAACCAACCTACTTCTAAGTTAGATATAATATAACCTATAACTAGGCCCAACTCTAGACTAGAGGAGGAAGATCCAGACCTATATAAATAAGAGATAGAGGAGATACTTAGAATATAAGACGTATAAGAAGGAGACTAATAAACTCTAATAAAATAGTTAAAATAGACTATATTAATATAGGTCCCGTTTAATAATATAGTAGATACGGAAGCGCTAGACTAGTTTAAAATCTTATAGAGGATATCTAAAATAATAATGGTCTAAAGAGGAGATTAAAGTAATATATTATAATATTATAATAAAAATATTAAAATATAATAAGAAATTAACTTAGTATTTATATAACTATAAACTGAAGAGGGTATCTACTTTAAGGATAATAATAAAGATATCTACCTAACTACTAAAGAAATTAAAGTAAGCCATAGAGATACTAGCTTAAGGAGCGTAACGGTTATAACGACAACTAGAAGAATATAATAATAAAGTATAATTATTATAATAATAATCTTAAGGATATATTAAAGTAATATAAGGATGAGGTAGACTAAGGATAAGATAAGGACGCGGTACCTTTAGTATACCCTTAATTTATAAATTTACTAGCGCTACCCTAAGACGATCCACTAGACTAAATAAAATAATTATAATTTATAACTAGATATATATAACCTTATTTATATACTAGTTTATATCCTTATCGGTACGATATAGCTGCTAGAAAATATTATATATCTAATCTATAACACCCTAGGCGAAGTAGGCTATATTATAATTCTAATTATTATAATTTTAAGCTAGCGTAATAGTAAGAGATGGTATAGTTAAAGCATCACTAGGTAAATTATTAGTAGAAGGCGGGAGCGGCTGGAATAAGATATATAAATCTAGAAAGAACTTAAAATTTAATTAAAAGGGGATTATATAAAGCCATATTAAGGTAAATATTATATTAATATAAATACTTATAAAACTTAGGTATAAAAATAGGTAAAGTATTCTTAGTAGATTATAAAGAATTAGTACTAATAGTACTATATTTAATAATATAAACGTTATTATTATATTAAGATAGATATACGTACTCTAACTACTATTAAAGAATGCGATATAACTCTAGAGAATTAATATATATCTCTAAATTATAATGATAAGTGGCCTTAAAGGCATAATAAGCCTTATAGAATTTATTTTATAACGGCTTATAACTGGAATCATCAGCACAATACCATAGCCTAGAAATAAAAATACTTATTTAAATATTCCAGCGCGCTTTAAATAATTAATATACTTAGTATAAAGATTACTAAATATAATATTAATAAGTTTCTTTAGAGTTATCCCCTTATAGAATTAACTTTTACGTGATACGACGCCGCTTCGTTAAATAACTAATAAATAGAGTAAATAATATAGAGCGCTAAGAAGGAATAAGGATAAAGTAGAGTAAAAGTAAAGTAACTAGATTAAAAATAGACTCTATTACTAAACTAGAGTATTAAATAATCTTAGATATAACCCTATAAATTTACTAAAAGATTTACTTTATAGATATAATACCTAAGATAGACTTTATAGCTATAGAGACCTTATACTACTTTATAGATAACTTAGAACTGGACGGAGGCTCATCTTTTATAGAAATATAATTAAAGAGTTTATCTAGAGAGTTATTAGTATTAAGCTCATAAGAGTAGAGTGGATAAATATAATATCTAGATTAATTTAGATTATTATCCTTATTACCACCACTATGACCTCTAAAATCTACTAAAATAATATTATTAGTAAGCCTATTTAAATCGCCTAAAAGGTGGGAAGAAACCGTAATACTAGAGGCCTAAATATAAAGTAAAATAGGACTAGAAAAAGTAAAGAGATTAGTAAAAAGAGCTAAAAGATAAAATAGAAAAGGGAACTTTATAATATAGAGGCGGAACCGATATAAGACGAAGTAGTTAGAGAGATAAATTAAAAAAATAAGAAATTAGAGAAAATATAAAAAGGGTACGGTGAGTAAAAGAGGGAGAAAGTTAATAAAGTAGAGAGGTCCTAATACCTTAAGTATAATACTATAATAACTTAATTATTATCTATAATAATAACGTAACAGATTATAACATATCTATAAAATAAAAGATATATGAGATAGATATATAATCGCTTAGACAACGTTATAAATAATTAAGAAAAAGAGGAATATTATAATAAAATAAAATAATACACCACCATAGTAATAAAAAGGGTAAAAGATATAATTAGATAGATAATACTATATATACTAAAGTAAAGATAAAGAACGCTGCGGTAAATAAGCTTATATACTAATATAATAAAATAATAGTAAGAGATCTAATTAAATAGATAATACTAAGTATATTAAGATAAAAGAAATAAATACCATAGTGAATAAGCTTATATACTAGTATAAGGGAGTAATAAATACTACAAAAAGTAAATATTAAAGAAAGAGAAAGGATAATAGTAAGTGATTTAAGAATAATATTATATAATTTAAGAGAAGATAAGGAGGATATATAATAGGCTAGGGCTACGCCTAGCCTTAGTAAAGATTAGTAAGGAGAGAACATCTACTTAAGTGGAGAACCTCCTTTTTCCCTTTTTCTACCTTAGCTAGAATTCATACCTTTCAATTGGCACCTACAACATAATACTTCTAGGGCTAGCCCATAATAAGGACGTCCGCGGCCTTTTTACTATAGGAATTTCTATTATTAATCTTCTTAGGGAGACTTTAAATTTTTTCTAATATTCTTTTAGTATATTTCTAAAGATTAAGATACTAATTTTCTAGAAGTTTTTACTTTTATTATAACCTATCTATTTAATTAGGTATTTCTATTATCCTAACTCTCTCTATTATCTTATTTAATATTAGTACTATTGGCTGATCTCTAGAGTTACTATAAATTACTATATTAAATAGATAGTGTGTATATAACTATAAGTTATAGTAATAAAGATGGTTAAGAATTTTAGAGTAAAGATTACTATGATATTTTTTTAATTACTATTAAGAATTATATTATATCTATCCTGTGTCCTCTCTATTTAAGATGCTAAGACCTATAATCTAAGCTAATATTATATAAATTATTAGCTTATTATTCTTTATTTCGTTACTTAAGTAAATCTAGTTAACTCTACTTTATATATAAAGCTTTCTTTATTAATCTTATTTATAAAGCCGCGTTGGGGTTTTTATAAATTACTATAAACTATTAGAGACTACTAGGGACTTTTGTAGACTATTATTAACTAGGGTAAACTAATATATATTATTATTTTATTTAATATACCCCTTTAGTTTAGAATATTCTTAAGCTGTTACTGTCGCCTTAATAATGTTCTTAATAGTTTATAGTTATTCTTCTACTTTAGTTAGGCTTACGTTTCTTTCTAATAGTTTATTTTATATATTTATAAGTTTTATCTAATTTAGGAATCCAATCTACTTATTTATTAATAGTACCTTAGTTAAGCTATCTATAATTATTTTATTTAATAGAGTATATTTAATATTTATTCATTTTATAGAAACTTCCTATTAGAGCTAGTAATTATATATATCTATATATTAGAGCTTTATTTATAGCTGAGATATCTCTTTAGTTAATAGTCGGATGGTTTACTTATTATTATATTTAATTATAATAGTTAATGTTAGTAGTTTTATAGTAATTTCTATAAATAGTTATATAGTAAATAGTACTTCTTTTATTACTTAGGATAGAGCTAGAAGTTCGGCCTCTATTATTAAGATAGTAACTATATCTTATTTATTTACTTTCTATATAATTAGTCTACTAAATAGTTTAATTATATATCCCTAAGAGCTCTTTTAATCTAGGGTGTTATCTATAAAAGAAATATTATTTATAACCTCTAGGCCTTCTTCGTCCTCTAGTTAAAGAGCTTATAATCTTATTTATAATAAATATAAGAGAACTTAGTCTACTGTATTATAATATTCTTTTCTAGGGTTAATTAGAAATCTGACTAGTTATAAGGTTGTAAAAGTAATATCTAGTCTTATAGTAACTATTATATATAAGAGAGACCTAATCTTTTATTAATATAAATTAATCTCTACTAGACTAGTAAACTCTATTTATAGGAGAAACTCTACTCTACTTATTAATATATTATATCTTATATTTATTTTGTTCGCTAATTGACTAATCTTATTAATATATAAGACTTAAGATAGCTAAGCTCTCTAATAGGATCTATCTTAAATAATTTTAATCCCTAGAAATTATTATAGGTCCTTACCTCCTATTAGGTATATTTCTTTATAAGCTCTTAAACTATTATTTCTATATCTACCTTTTTATCTTTATGGTAGGCTAGGATAATATTATTTATATAGAAGAATATAAGTATTCCATCTTTAATTATATAATAGGGCTTATAAGGTATGGTTTTAAAACCTATACTCTATAAGAAAGATATAAATTCATACTACTATAATAGCAGTAATATTCATAGGCTATATAATACCTTATTAAGTTATAATATTATTTCTAGCTTAGTATATTTATATAGTATTCTTATATAGATATCATGGTTAATTTTTATATATATAAAGGCGTTTATAATATTATATTAAGTAAGTTCTAGGTCTAGGTATACCATAATAATTATTAGTATGCGGAAAGACCTCCCTACTAGGGTTATAATATATATATCTTATAAGGTAATATTCCTCTACTAGTCTTTTTATACTATAAGTCGTGCCTTATATTTTTATAATCTATGAAGCTTATTAACTTTATATATATATATCTATATATAGTTAAGTATCTAATATCCTATTAGCTTAATTTACTTTATTAGGACTTCTATCTAGGAGTTCATTTCTAGTAACTACTTAGGTATAATCTTTTAGCTTCTTTAAATAGTTTATAAAGTGAATAATTTTCTAGTTTATTTCTTTAGATTAATGGCGTAGGTAGCTGACTATAATAAGATTTATTTTTTTTTTTAATAGGGCTCTCTTTAGCTACGCCTTATCTAGAGTATCTCTATTAAGCTTTTTAAAGTCACCTACTTTAGTTCCTATTATAAAGGTAGCTACCTACGATTTTATCTTAGATAATTCTTATTATAGGTTAAGGTATTATTCTAGATTTTCTATTATCTACCTAGTAAGGAATGCTACTGGCGGAGGGTTAAAGGAGGCGTAAAATAATTCTCTTTAATCTTTCTCTCTTAATAGTATCCTAGTAGTTCTTTATTTTAAAAATTCTTACTAGTAGTTTTATCTTCATGGAATGGCTCCATTACTCTATAATCTAATAGTGTAGGGAGTTTAATCATTCTTATATATATAGTAATTTCTTCTAATATATTATATATAAGATTATCTATTAGATCTTTAATTTTTTTATTAAAGATAGTTTATTCGTTAAAAATAACGTCTCTAGTACTAATTATCTTAGCTAGTAATGGTAACTAGATTTAATAGATATTTAAGGATTAATATCCTATATAGTATCTAATCTATATCTTTAGATCTAAGTATTAAAGTCTTAACTTTCCTTAATATATATTATTAGTTATAGTAAATACTTTATATCTATATACTTTTAGATGCGCTAGATTTAGTTTCCTTATAGATATTACTATATCATTCTTAAATACTATTTATGTAAAGAAGATTTTATAGAGGTTTTCTAATTATTTATATAGTTTGGCATTCTATTGTATAGATATACGCTAACTCTTATAATTTTAGATTATAGCTCTAGGGTAGATTGGCGTCTAGTTATATAGCGTGAGACTTCTTTTTATTCATCCCTTTTAAGCGTTTAGCGCCTCCATTTTATACTTAAGTATCTAGTATAGATAGTTTAATAGTTATTTCTTATATTATTAACTATTATTAAACTTTTAGTTTTATTATTATAATTTCATTATTTACTTTAATGACTTTTATGGTGATTTTATAATGATTTTTAAAAAATAGTAAGAATTCTCATAGTGCCTTAACTATTAATCTTACTAGTTAATAGTCTATAAAGTATAGGTTCTATTAGAAGCTAGAAAACCTATTAATTATAAGTATTTAACTTTTCTTCTTATTAAAGCTTTACGCTTTATATATATAAAAAGTTAATAACTAGTCTTTCTTTAGGTCCTTTATTATTTATCTATTAAGTGCAGCTAATCTATCTTTTAGATTTAGCTTTTTTATAGGCGTTATATTTAATAGTTATAAGTCCTTTAATTTATACCCCTGAGTTTACTATACTAGATATTAAATAGTAGCTAGTCTAGGATATCTAAGCCTCTTATACTATAAGATAATAGTAATTTATTAAGGACCTTTCTTTATTTTTGAGTTTATCTTATGTGTATAATAAGTAGCCTCTTATAGTGGATGGTATTCTAATATCTATTATCTATGAATTTCTTTAAGTTCTCTAAGTATGTTACTATTAGGTTATTTTAGCGTTATGAGTTTATATTAATTATCCCACCATATTCCCTTTTATCTAAGTATATAAAAAGATACTAGGTTATATTATAGATTAGGATATATTACTATATTATATAGAGTTAGTTTAGTTATTCCTATTTATCTACTTAGATATAGGTTAACTAAGTTATATCCTTTAATTTTAACTTATATATTACCTACCTAGATAAAATCTCTAGATATTGACGGCTAATAGTTAATTATTTAATTAGGATTATTTATAATATAATATATTAATTTTAAGTTAAGGATAAAGGAGCTTTGTAATAGATATTATTATAAAGTTAATTTAAATATGACTAATATAAAGCTAATATTAATTAATATAATTTATTATTCTTATAGTTACTCTTCTTAGACTTTAGTAGTGCGTATAGATAATTATTTTACTATTAAGGTTTAGATCTGAGGTTTACTCTATCCTCTAATTAACCTTATAAACGTTAAGTCATTTTTATATTTAAAATTTATAAGGTTATTAATTATCTTATTTAGAATCTACTATTTAGGTACTTGGTCTGAATTGACATAGAAGTAGTCCTTAATAGCGTAATATTATCTATAAGTAGGGTATCTTCTAGCTACTATATTAGACTTTTATTTTTAAGTTCTCTTTTAGTTGGTATCATTTTTATTATTTAGATATTAATAATAGGGTCTTCCCTGATTCTTAGATGACGCTATTAACCTAAGAGGTATCTCTATTATAATTCTAGTTGGTTGCACTACTAGTAAGAGTTAATCTACCTAATATATTACTAGCTATAAAACTAGCCCTATTCTTTTCTAATCTAAGGGGTAATTTTATATTATATATTTTTAGAAATATTTTATTATCTCTTATCTAGTTATTCTAGCAATGTATTAGCCATTATCCTTAAATATTATAGCCTAGATATTTATAATCTTATTTATGGCTATAAGAAAGTCGCCTATAATAGCGTTAATTAACTATAACTTAGGGATATTATATATCTCTACTTTAGTAGCTACTTAGTTATATTCTATAAACTATATATTTTAGTTTAACGGGTTCCGTATTAGTTTAAGTACGGATAAGTATCTATCTTATACTTAAGACCTTTTAAATCTTTTATCTATACTAATTATTAATTTTAGATTAGTAATCTAATCTTATATTAGTAGTTTAGATATATAATAGATGTATAGTAGATATAGTAATATTATAGACTAGATAAAAGAGATAATCTATTAAATATTTATCTTTTCCTTCTTATATTTATACCTATCACTCTTATAGCGATTAATAAGGATTTTATAATATTTAAGGTCTTCTTTAAACACCTTTTATTCTATTATAGATATCTTAGATTATCTTTCTAGTACGTCAATGTTTACTATAGATATATAGTTAACTATTTATAGTATAAGGGGTTCTAGTAATTTAAGTAGTAATAGGATTAAAGCTATTAGATTAACTTTATCCTATATATTATATACGACGTATCTAGCTTTTAGTTAAGCTATTTAGGTGGTATAATCTATATAGTCTCTTAGCTTTACTATAGGATCGCGTTGAGATTATTGTGTTATGTTAAATAATTAATCTAAGGTAATAAGACTCTTAATTGTCTAATATTAATACTATTAGCTAATCTCTAGAGTTACTATAAATCACTATATTAAATAGGTAGTGTGTATATAACTATAAGCTATAGTAATAAAGATGGTTAAGAATTTTAAAGTAAAGATTACTATGATATTTTTTCTAATTACTATTAAGAACTATATTATATCTATCCTGTGTCCTCTCTATTTAAGATACTAAGGCCTATGATTTAAGCTAATACTATATAAGTTATTGGCTTATTATTCTTTATTTCGTTATTTAAGTAAACCTAGTTAACCCCACTTTATATATAAAGCTTTCTTTATTAATCTCATTTATAAAGCCGCGTTAGGATTTCTATAAGTTACTATAGACCAGTGTTGCAAAATTTAGTAATTAAATATTACTTAGTATTACTTAGTATTACTAAATAGTATTACTAAGCAAATACTAATTACTAATTACTAATTACTAAATTCTTAATTACTAATTACTAAAACTAATTACTAAATGAAAATTTAGTAATTATATAGTAATTACTAAATTACTAAATTAGTAATTAAGTCTAGAAATTCGAGAATTATTAGGATTTCTTTTATAATTATTATAGTATAGTACTATCTTTCTCGACTATAAAGTTTATAGCTTATAATTATTAAAGTCTAGTTGAAAATAATTAAAAGAAGTTTTTAGATTATTCTATTTATCTTTTCTAAATATATTTACTAGGATTATACTTTTTAATAAGTCAATAATTATTATTATTACTATATTTACTAGAAATATTATAAATAATAGAGTAATAAGATGGATTTCTATTATAAAGTTCTAAGAGGCTAAGATTTTTAATAAAAAGTATAGTTTATAAATAGATTCTATAATAATATACTATATCTAAAATATAAAAGTTATAAAGTACTTTTATATAGTTAAAATATAATTTAAATTATAGTAGTTATTTATTTAGATATTAAGTTATTTTAATTTTTAAAACTACTACTTTTATAAATAACTCTAAAGGACGTAGAATACTTTTATAAAAGTATATACTAAAACTAGTATTATAGATAAAATGATAAATCTATTTTATATATCTAAAATAATACTTTAGATTAAGCTATAATCTATTAGAATTAGTATAATAGTATAACTAGTTAGCTAGAAACTTAATATAATTAAAAGACTACTTTAGTAAGTATCTTCTAAAGGCTACTTTAAGACACTTTCTAAAATATATCGAAAACTATTAATTAAAAGTCGTAATTGGATTACTAAAAGTACGCTAGTAGATTGAAAATAATAAGGTTCTTAATACGACTTATATTATATAAGAATTATATTAAGTACTTAATTAGGTAAGCTATAATTAATTTTTTAAAAAGTAGAATTTTTACTATATGTTATAATCTAGGAATCGTTAACTTTAAAATATAAAAAAACTTAAGATAATTTCTAAACTATATACTATAGTTACTACCACTACTAATACTACTATAACTAGTAATACTAGTAGTAGTTCTATCTTCTAATTCTACTTCTTCTAAATCTATTATAGTATTATTACTAGTAGCCCTTTGTTTACCTTTATTTCTAGATCTATTATTTTTTTACTTAGTAATTTATTATTGTTAATCTCTTCTTCTTCATCTTCTACTATATTTCTATCTTTTAAAATTATAAGTTTTTAATAGTACTAGGTAATAGTCTATTTCTTTTTTTAGTAACTATATCACCTACTTTAGAAAAGTAGATTCACTAGCATTAGAAGTAGATAGAATAGCTAAGTAGTCTTTAGCTATTCTATATATTATAGGAAATCTAGTTTTATTAGAATTATAATAGTCTTCTATATTAATATCTTTAGGTACTCTAGCCTCATTTAAATATAATTCTAGCTCGTTTTCTATTACTAAAGTATTAATATTATTACTAGTTATATATAATTCATCATCACTACTACTATTATTTATATCTAAATTAATAGTAGTATTATTAAAAGTAGTATCTATAATATTATCTTTATAAAGATCTTTATATTCATTATAAATTTCTATAAAATAATCTTTTATACTACTTATAATTTCATTACTATAATTCAAATTTTTAAATATATCTAATTTAAATTGTGGATTTAAGATAGTTATTAAATATAAGTCTTTTAGTTTATCTATATTATTATCTAAAATAGAATAGTATTCTAAAAGTTTCTTTTTAGCTTCTTTTAAACCGGCGTTAATAAAAGGATTATTATAAGTTTTTAAATAGAATGACTCTAGACTATTATATAATTTAGTAATATAAATAATAGTAAAATAGTTATTAGAATAATTTATAGTTTATAGCTTTATAGTAGGCTTTCTAAAAATTTCTAAAATAGTTCTAATTTGTTCTAAATAAACCCAATCCTTTTCTAGTATTTTAGGCTCTAAATTTATATTTTCTTTCTAATATTATCTAAATTATTAACTTTATTAGTAATAGTAGTAATTTCATCTTTAAAATAAAGAAATCTTTCTATCATATTATAAGTAGATAACCATCTAGTTAAATTATCCTTTATTAAGTTTTCTACTCCTTTATTATTAGTATTACTATTTTTTCTTTACTGTAGTTCTAAAATTATTCTTAAGATAGTGATTATTTTTAAATTTAGTTATATAATTTCTTATAGTTATAGGTATAGCTTTAGTATCTTCTAGTATTTTATTAATATTTAAATTAGTTCTTCTTATTTCGTAAATTTCTATTATATTATTAATATTAGTATTAAACTTCTTAGTAGTATTTATATTAAAAATATATAATCTAAAAAAGGTATTACTAATTAAATTTAAAATATGGGCGAAACATTTAATATCTACTATATTATTATTAAATTTAAATCTAAAATTGTCTTTTAAAAGTTCTATAGTACTATTAATAGGAGTAGCATTATCTCTAGTTACTCCTAATAATTCATCACTTAATTTATAATTTAATAAGATCTTTTCTAAAATAGAATAAAGATTACTACTATTATAACTATCTAGATTATTTAAATCCTCAAATCCTATTAAATAAGTTTCTAGTTGAAATTTATTATTATAAAAATGTAGAGTAATAGCTAGAAAATCTAAATTATTACTAGATTTCCATTCATCTAATGTAATAGAAAATTTACTATTATTACTTTTAATTTTATTCTTTAGTTTAGCAGTTTCTCTATTATATAAAATAGTTAATTCATTTCTTATAGTTTCTCTACTAATAGTAGGTAAATCGTCTTTTATATATTTTAATAAATTTTTAAAACTAGGACTATCTATTAAACTAAAAGGTAAATTATTATTAATAATAAATTGTAATAAGTAGTTTTTATATTCTTCTTTATTAAATAGTATAAAACTAGGTCTTTTTCTTATAAGATTACTACTACTAGAATTACTAAAATAATTATTAATAGTATTTATACTACTATTATCATCTAAATTAGAACTATTTTCATCTAAATTAGATTCTAAATAAGTAAAATGTTTATATTTAAAATGACTATATAAATTAGTAGTATTAAAAGGCCAAGTACTAATTTTTTTATATTTACATAAATTACAACTAGCTCTAAACTTTCTAGTTTCATTATCTATATAAGGTAGAACTTCTAATTTAAATTGTTTAGTACTAAAAACCTTAGCTAATTTAGTTATAGGAGGTAATTCTAAATTAGACTTTTTAAATCCTTTTTAGTAAAATTAATTTTAGAACCCATGTTATAAAAAAAGATAGATAAAGATAGATAGATAGTATAGTAAATAATTTAAAAGACTTTTACTTTTACTTTTACTAGTTATGAAGTATTATATTTATATTCTTAACTTAAAAAAGTTTAAAGTCTTTATTATAAATTTATTACGGACTTTAGTATAGTTTAAATCCGTTTTAAATTAAATACACGGACTTAACTATAGTTTAAATCTATTTCTTATTAATTATACGGACTTTACTATAGTTTAAATCCATTTCTTATTAAATACACGGACTTAACTATAGTTTAAATCCATTTCTTATTAATTATACGGACTTTACTATAGTTTCAATCCATTTCTTATTAATCATACGGACTTTACTATAGTTTAAATCCATTTCTTATTAAATATACGGACTTAACTATAGTTTAAATCTATTTCTTATTAATTATACGGACTTTACTATAGTTTAAATCCATTTTCAATTTATAATTAATAATCTTTAAAAAATAGAAGTAGTATATAAATTCTTTATTATTATCTATATTATTTTTATACTTAACTTATTAAGTTACTTAGTATTTTATCTATTATACTATCTACTATATTATATATATATTACTGAGCATTAAAAGATTGTACGTAGTTTTGAAAGATAGTAAACTAAAAAGATAGTAGCGGTTCCCTCCTACTTATTAATATAAAAGGCGTGTTAAAGGTAGTAATAATAAAGATATTACGCTCCTATTAAGCTAATTAGATTATTAAGTAAGGCTTGGCGCACGCTCCAATCGAAAGTTATTCAACTTAAATAAAGAGAAAGGACACGGTATATATACCATCTATTAAGGATAGGCCTATTATAATAGTAGCTATATTAAGTTATAGTCTTCCCTTCGTTAATAAATTATCGTAAATAGTAATCTCTCTATCTTACTAAAATATTCTTCTTCTTCTCTACTAGGCCAGGTATGCTGCGCGAGCTATATAATCTTATATTAATAATTACTATTTATATATTATCTAGCTTCTACTTTACCTATAAAAAATATATATATTAAAATTAACTTTACCGCCTAACCGTTCACTACTACCAGTCCTACTATCTTTCCCACGAATGATAACATATATATTAAAGCCCTTATAGATTCTATATAATACGTATATAAAGTTCGGTTAGAGATAGCTATATTATATAAAGACTATAGAATTATCCGCCTAGTCTATAAAATAATCGAAAGGCAGTATAAGGAAGGATAATAGAAGACCCTATACTTAAATATAGAGTAAGCGCTCGAGGTATATAAGCTAGGGTAGATAGTGATAACAAACCTAAAGAATATAAATATAGTTACCCCTAATAGATACGTAGTACCGCTATAGGGATAGAAGCTTTAGGATATTATACGCCGGGTAAGTGCTGAAGGTGCTATTCTAGTAATAGAAAGTGATGACTAGGAGTTTATCTATAAGTTATTAGGTAATAAGAGCATTACCTAGATACATAAGATCTTCCTTAGCACAGCGAGGTTAGACTAGGCGCGCTACTTAAATGGCGACGGCGATAAGGCGGTGGATATCTAGGTTACTATATATAGAATAAGTAAACTTTTTTTTTTTATAGAGCTTATAGTAGTTTTATATATTTTTGGGTTGAAGGCGCTTAAGTAAGCGAAGCTTAAGCTATTATAAAATTAGATAGTTATATAGACTAGATTTAGTCACTAGGTTAGAGCGACTATTAACAAAGTCTACGCTAATATCAAATGTAAAAGGATTCAGAAGATTTTAAAAAAGGTGACCAATACTATTCCAAGGGAACTAGTGTGGCTTACTACGTTATTTACTACGTTATCTACTATTTATTACTATGTCTAGCCTTACTACGCAAGATATTATTTGAACTTCTATTAATAGAAGTTTAGTAGTTAAATCTACTAAAATAGATTCTACTATAAAAGCTCTAATTAATAAATTTAAAAGGATAGCTCTAATAGTACTATTATAGAATATTTAAATATTTTAAGAATAGTTTACTATTTAAAACGGCTTAAGTACTATAATATTAATAAGTTTAAAATTACTTTAAGTAAGTTTTTATCTTTTATAAATTAATTACTAACTAATATATTTCTAGACTTATTAAGAGAATAAAATAGATCTAGACTATAAAGATCTATTATATACTCCTAATACTAAAGAACGAGCTATTCTTAAAAGAATAAATACTTATTTACTCTATTTAAGTATTTTATTTAAAGATTATAGTAAGTATTACTTTATTATATTTTATAAATACTAATGTCCTATAGATTTAATTAATAGCTTTAAAGCTAAGAATATAATTAATAATAAAGAGGTCGTCTTTATTAAAGATAAAGTCTTTAATAAAGAGGACTATAAAAATAATAAAGATTTCTTCTTAAAAGAGGATCTTTATTTTCTTAATACTATTAATTTTCTTAATAAAGACTATTACTCACTAGAAGAAATTAGTCTCTATAAAGAGAAGAGAAAGACTAGTAATAAAGATAATAATATAGCTATTATTATAAAAGATAATAGTAAGGAGGATTCTATAAACTTAAAAGAAGAAGAGAAGGAATCTAAAATGGATATAGACTAAAGTATTATATTTTAGTTTATTTTCTTTTATTATTTTTATTATTTTTACTATTTTTATTATGTTAACTACTTTTCTCTATTTTCTTTTTCTTTTTTACTTTTTTTTTTACTTTTTTAAAATTAATCATTCCCTAGATTGTAACGTTTAGTAAAATTTAAACTTTTTAAAAAATTATTTTGGCTTATCTAATTGAGTAATTACTATAATTTTATATAATATAAATTATACTAAGAACTATATTTAATATCACCTACTAGTATATTTTTACTAATTAAATTAACACTTCTAGTTAGTAGTTTTCGATTATTTTTAAAAAGTATCTTAAAGTAGTCTTTAGAAGATATATACTTAGGATAGTCTTTTAATTATATTAAGTTTCTAGCTAACTAGTTATACTATTATACTAATTCTAATAGATTATAGCTTAATCTAAAGTATTATTTTAGATATATAAAAATAGATTTATTATATTATTTATAATACTAGTTTTAGTATATACTTTTATAAAAGTATTCTATGTCTCTTTAAAGTTATCTATAAAAGTAGTAGTTTTAAAAATTAAAATAACTTAATATCTAAATAAGTAAGTACTATAATTTAAATTATATTTAAACTATATAAAGTACTCTATAATATCTATATTTTAGATATTATATACTATTTTAATTACTATTTATATAGTATATTTTATTAAATCTTATACTACTTTACTATTTATAGTAATAGATTAACTTATATATACTATATAATACTAGTATAACTAAAATATAAAGTAATTTTATTTATATACTAGACGTTTTAGATTATAGTATAAAAAAACTCTTTATATAATTAGATAATTAATATATTTTATTATAATAAGCTAGGTTTTTATATATATTAGCTATAACTTTTATAGTCGATAAAGATAGTACTATAATTTAAAAATTTATAAAAAAACCTAATTATCTTAATATTTTTAGTCTTAATTACTAATTTAGTAATTTAGTAATTACTATATAATTAAGATAATTACTAATTACTAATTACTAATTATATTTTAAAAATTTTAATTACTAATTACTAACACTAATTATATTTTAAGATTTAGTAATTAAGTTAGTAATTATCTTAATTATATAGTAATTACTAAAAATTTGCAACACTGCTATAGAGTAATATAAAGAATAAAGAGAAGATTAAGATTATTAGATAACTCCTTAAGATTTTAAACGTTTATACTATAATTTATCGCCACGCTAAAGAGAATAATATAACGTAAATTACTAAGTATAACTATCTATACTATAAGTAGATTAGTAATCTCTTAGTTACCTTTAGTCTAGAGTAATAGAAGGCCGTCTAGAAAATATTTCTAGGCGCTCTCTAGTACTATTAGGCGAAGATAGATCCTAATTATACTTTTTAGTAAATAACTTAGTAGTTACTAGGTATTAGGTTTAGCGTTTATGGTTTTTAACTAGTTATAATACCCTAGGTTTTCACTTAGCCTTAGTAGGCTTATTATAATGGTTTTTCTACTATTAGACTCTATAGGGGGCTAAGTGGCTTTAGTAGGGTCTAATAGGACCTATCTAGTACTACTCTATATAGAAGTCTTCTAATAGAACTATTTTATTAATTTTCTTTACTAGTTATAATTTATTTTTATATTTTATAATGGGTGACTTTATATAATCTATTTCTACTAAAATACTCTATCTCTTTTAAGGTTAATCTCTACTAAACTCCCTATAGGAGACACGTAAAGATTTTTAGGATAAAAGGATAAATAGCTATATACTATAAGGCTTATTAGGGTCCGTTACTTTATAGAGGGTCCTAATAGATC
Organism: Kalmusia sp. IMI 367209; assembly: GCA_027946365.1. Classification (NCBI taxonomy): domain Eukaryota; kingdom Fungi; phylum Ascomycota; class Dothideomycetes; order Pleosporales; family Didymosphaeriaceae; genus Kalmusia; species Kalmusia sp. IMI 367209. Next base: position 14,232 of record JAPEUQ010000003.1, on the reverse strand, counting down.
TTAATAGATACTAATAATTTCTAGTAGGGTCTAGTTTATCTTTCTCTTTTTTAGGATGTCTGCGGCCTCTTTTTACTATAGGAATTTCTATTATTAATCTTCTTAGGGAGACTTTAAATTTTTCTAATATTCTTTTAGTATATTTTTAGAGATTAAGATATTAGTCTTCTAGAAGTTCTTACTTTTATTATAATCTATTTATTTAATTAGATATTCTTATTATCTCAACTCTCTACTATTTATTAATAATATGATTAATTTTATATATATTATTCTTTAGTTAATATAAAGTATCACTAATAGGTTTTTATAGATAAGAAAAAAGATTTATAAGGCTTATAGAATTCTAGTAAAAAAATAGAATATTAGATAGGCTTCGCCTAACTCTAGTAGGTTAATCCTATAGATAGTTAATAATAAACTAATATATTTTTTACTATTTCTAGTTCTAGAAATTTCTAGTTAAGCTTTTACTTAGTCTTATAAATTTTATATATTAATTTAATATCTAGACTTTATCTCCTTCTTTAACTTAAGAGGTAGTCTTTTCCTATTTACTATTTTCTTTTTAGTATTCTTATACTATTTCTAGCTTTTTTATACTTCTATTCTAATACTAAATAATTTTTAATTATTTAGAAGCCTTTAGGCTTTCGCCATCTCTTAGGGGCTAATAGGGCTAGTTTAGCTTAGTTAGATTATATCCAAAGCAAACTTAAAAGGTATATATTTAATAGATAAATATTAGTTATTATTATATATAAACTCTACTAAAGAGATCTATAAGGCCTAATTATCCTATTTAAGTAAGTAGAAGATATAAAGATACTACTTAAGAATCTAATTTTAATATTTAGTCTATCTATCTATCTAAGGGTGGAAGGCCGACGTTAGGACTCACCTTAAGTTAAAATAGTAGTAGAACGTATCCTAGAAATATAATTTTATTACTAGTCCTTTATCTAATAGTACTATTTCTAGGTTACTATAAAGTTTTATAATCTTATAAATCTAGGCCTATACTAGGTTAATACTATCCTAATCTATATAAATAGGAATATAATAAGCTATCTTTAAAAATTAATTAATAATAACTAAGATTAAATTATATATAATTCCTATAAACCGACTTAGAGATAGATTAATAATAAAATCTATTATTACGTACTACTAGGGCCTATTAGAGACTAGTAGTAGCTATAAAAGGCTATATAGTTTATATCTCTTTAGGGTGGCCCTTTAGTATTATATATAGTTATATATATAGTTAGAGATATCCTTTATTATATTAGTCTAATGATAGCATCTTTAGACTTATTTAAGAGTTTAGGTTATACTAAAATATCCTAAGAGTAGTCTATTATAGTAACTTTTAATTATATTTATACGTTCTTATATTATTTTAAGCTAAATAGGCTCCTTTAGGTTTAAATAGAAGCTATTAGAACCTATTTATATTAATTTATTAGTGTTGTTTTCTAACGATTCTAAATCTTTAATATTTAGTCCCTTTTAATCTTTAAGTATAGAAAGGTTATTCTATCTTCCTCTATTCTTTTCTTAAAGCGTTAAATTTAGTTATTTAGAGCCTAATTACGTTTCTATATATTATATACTCTTATAATAACTATAGATATGGGAGCCTTCGGTATTCTATTAAGCTAGTAGCTTATCTAAGGGTTTTATAAACGTCTTATTATTTTTCTACTTAGACTTACTAGCTATAAATATATAATCTAGGTGATAAGATAATCTATTTACTAAATTTATAGATTCTAAATAGTAGGTTATAATAAAATTATATTCTAAGAAGGTTAAGTATAACTAAATATAGCGTACTATAAGAGTTTTCATCTCTATAAACCACTAAAGGTTATAATAATCTATAAGAATCTTAAAATAATATCCTTATAAATACTATTATTAATACTTTATATTTTTAATAATAGTAAGTAACGTGATTTATAAGCGAGTCGATAGTCTAAGTAAGTTAGTAGCTTTTTATTAACGTTCTATCATCGCGATAACTTCGCGTAATATCTTAATAATATAACACATAAAAGACCTATATAAAAGGGGATATATAGCTAGCTATCTTTAATATTAAAAGAAAATAAATATAAAGTGAAAAATACGCTATAACTATTTATAATATATTATAAATAACTGTACAAGAGAGATACGCTAGAAAACGCCCTTAACGCGACTACAAAGTAAACTTAAAGCGTATAAATATATTAGAAAAGAAGGTAATTATTTAAGAGGTACTTAAGTAGAGTATATATAGTATAGTATCTATAAAGGATAGGGTATATAATATAGTAAATAGATTACTATAAGTATAAAATAGTAAGCCTATTAGTAAAAACTAAGTTAATAACTTTATTAAATAAACTCCGGAGCTGAAAACCCATTAAACTTATTTATATAATAGCTAGCGTACCGTCTATGAAAATCTAATACTTATATAGTACTAGTTAACACTAGTTTAGTTAATAAAGTAGAAGTATAATATTCTAAATAAAGATATCTAGAATTTTAATAAACTAGCTTTATAATAGGTAAGATATCATCCTAGCTAGTTATTATAAGCTTAAAAGGATCTAGTAAAAGAAATAAGTATAGCCTAGTAACTATAAATAGATTACCTAGTATAAGGCGTCACTATAATAAGGGTTATAATTCCACCTTTATTATCTTTATAGATAAGGTGTTAATTACTACCTAGTTTAAAGATCTATCTCTAGAATAGATTATTACTAATAGCCCTAATAGCTAGATTAATAATAACCTTATATTTATCTAGCTAGACTACTTAAAGTATTTATAGCATTAGCGCGTAGGAGGATACTGCTTACTTATTATTAATAGTTATAAGAGCTACTACTCTACTAATTTCTAGGATTACTATAAGGAGAAGAATATTATTACTCTCTATATACCTTCTTATTTATTATATCTATTATAGTCTTTAGATATCGCCTACTTCACGCCGTTAAAGCGCACGTATAACGATAAGATCTTAGCCTTAATATATAACTATACCTACTATATTAATAAAGATACCTTCCTTTTAATCTTTAAAAGTACTTTTAGTAAGATATTTACTAAAGATAATATTTACGTAGGCTTTTAAGGCACAGGCTAGTCCTAATTAACCTAGAAGCTATATTATTAAAGCTTAATATAAGACTATATATACCTATTCTACCCCAGCGCAACGACGTTATATAGGAGGCGAAGACCTATATAATATTAAAAAAATTAAAAGTATAAGTATACTTATTTAAATAAGAATAAGAAATTATCTAGGTCCTTAGTAAGCTCTCTAGACGAATTAATTAGATAGTTAAGTAAAATACTTAGTAGATAGTATATAATATAGAATTAATAAAGGAGAAAATAAATAGCCTTAAAAGCGCTATTAATACGATAGCAAAGTATAAAAGCTATAAATAATAATATATATAAATAGAGAGATACTTATAGTTAAAGAGATAGGTGAATTAATTACTATAAGAGAATAATAGTTATAGTAGTAGTAAGAAGCTAGTAAAGAGGGTTTACGCTAAAAGATACTATAGTTATTATTATAAGAAAGGATATAATTCCTATATCTATATAATAGAGATAGAGGACTTAGATAATAGTAATAACTCTAAGGAATAGAATAGTATATAGTAAACTACTATTAATTTTAGTAGTATTAAGATACATGCTGCGATGGTAGGGCGCTAGTAAAAAGCTATTAACTTACTTAAACTATTAACTTACTTATAAATCACGTTAGTTCTTTATTATATATATTATAATAATACTAGGTATTATTAAGCTTTCTTAAAAAGAAGTTAATAGGCTACTATATAGCCTAGTTATCCCTATTAGAGATTAATTAGCTATAAATAGTACTAATTAACGTGGTTTATAAGTAAGTTAATAGCCTAAGTGAGTTAATAGCTTTTTACTAGGCCCTACTATTACAGCGTAGTATCTTAATACTACTAAAACTAATAGTAGTTTACTATATACTATTCTATTTCTTAGAGTCGTTACTATTATCTAAGTCCTCTATCTCTACTATATAGATATAGGAATTATATCCTTTCTCATGATAATAACTATAGTACCTCTTAGTATAAACCCTCTTTACTAGCTTCTTATTACTACTATAACTACTACCCTCTTTTATAGTAATTAATTCGCCTACCTCTCTAATTATAAACATCTCCTATTTATATATATTATTATTTACGGCTCTTATACTTCGTCATTATATTAATAGCGCTTTTAAGGCTATTTATTTTCTTCTTTATTAACTCTATATTATATACTATTTACTAAGTATCTTTATTTAACTATCTAATTAATTCGTCTAGAGAGCTTACTAAGGACTCTAGGCAATTTCTTACTCTTATTTAAATAAATATACTCTATACTTTTAATTTTTAATATTATGTAGGGTCTTCGCCTCTCCTATAATATCATTGCGCTAGGGTAGAGTAGACGTATATAGCCTTATATTAAGCTTAATAATATAGCTTTTAGGTTAATTAAGACTAGCCTAGCGCCTTAAAAGCCTATATAAATATTATCCTTAATAAATGCCTTATTAAAAGTACTTTTAAAGACTAGAAGAAAGATATCTTTACTAATATAGTAGATATAGTTATATACTAAGGCTGAGATCTTATCACTATACGCGCGCTTCAACGGCGTAAAGTAGGCGACATCTAAGGACTATAATAGATATAATAAATAAGAAGATATATAGAGAGTAATAATATTCTTCTCCTTATAGTAATCCTAGAAATTGGTAGAGTAGTAGCTCTTATAATTATTAATAATAAGTAAGCGGTATCCTCCTACGCTAGTATTATAAATACTTTTTTAAAGTAGTCTAGCTAGGTAAGTATAAGGTTATTATTAATCTAGCCGTTAGGGCTAATAGTAATAATCTATTCTAGGGGTGAGGTTTTTAAACTAGGTGGTAATTAACACCTTATCTATAAAGATAATAAAAGGTAGAATTATAACCCTTATTATAGCGACACCTTATACTAGGGTAACCTATTTATAGTTACTAGGCTATATTTATTTCTTCTTACTAGATCCTTCTAAACTTATAATAACTAGCTAGAACGATATCTTATCTATTATAAAGCTAGTCTTATTAAAATTCTAGATATTCTTATCTAAAATACTATACTTCTACTTTATTAACTAAACTAGCGCTAACTAGTATCGTATAAACTAAGTCTTTATAGACGGCATGCTAGTTATTATATAAAATGAGGTCTAACGGGTTTTCAGCTCTAGAGTTTATTTAATAAAGTTATTAACCTAGTTCTTACTAATAGGCTTACTATTCTATACTTATAGTAATCTATTTACTATACTACGTATCCTATCCTTTATAGATGTTATACTACGCGTACTCTACTTAAGTATCTCTTAAATAATTACCTTCTTTTCTAATATATTTATATACTTTAAGTTTACTTCGCAGTCGCGTAAGGGCGTCTCTAGCACGTCTCTCTTATACGTTATTTATAGTATATTATAGGTGGCTATAAGCGCATTTTCGCTTCATATTTATTTTCTTTTAATATTAAAGATAGCTAGCTATATATCCCCTTTATATAGTCTTTTGTGTATTATATTATTGAGACATTACAACTTGAAGTTGTCGCGATGATAGGACACTAATAAAAAGCTACTAACTCGCTTAGGCTACTAACTCACTTGTGAACCACGTTACCCCTCTAGATATATTTATCTCTAAGCGTATTCATCTATTATTCTTATAATAAGTAAGTATTAGTACCTTAAGAAATATATTTTTAAGGTCCTAAAAAGCTTAGCGGCCCTTAGATTCTAAGTCTAGCTAAAAGCTCTCCTCTTCTTATAGCTGGCCCCTAATAGATACTATCTAGACCTTTCTTTATTAGACTAGTTAAAGGGAGGATAATCTAGGAGAAATTAACTATAAATTTATAATAATAGTTTATAAAGCTAATAAATACCCTTATATTATATATATAAGTTAGTATTAACTATAACTGGATTACCTCTATATAATCTAGGTTAATTATAAGGCCTTTAGTAGTAATAATAAAGCCTAGGTACTTAGTTATATTAATATATTATTTATATTTCTTTAGGTTAATAAATAACTTTATATTACGTAAACGTTAAGTACCTCTAAATATAATATATATAGTCCTCCTTATTATTAAAGAAGACTAAGATGTCATTAAGGTATATAATATAACTTATATCTACTAATCTAGCTAGTATTTAAGTAATAAGTCTCTAGAACTATACTAGGATATTAGTAAATCTAAAGGTATTACTAAATATTTAAAGTAGCCATAGTAAGTCTAGAATATAGTCTTCTACTTATCCCCCTTTATAATATATACGCGGTAATATATCTCCTTTAAGTTAATTTTTATAAAAATTTTTACCTATTAGAGCTAATTTAGTAACTTAGTAATTAATAGAAATAACCTATAATTTTTAATCGTAATTTTATTTAGTTCTCTATAGTCTATATATAATTTAAGACTATTATCTTTCTTTTTTATAAAGAGTATTAGCGCCCTACTAGTAACTTTAAGTAATGAATCCACCCTCTTATAAGATATTTCTTAATATACTTCTAAGAGTCTCTAATTCTAAAATTAATAAATTATATATAGGAAAGTATAGTAGTTACTAGTCTAATTTAAGCTCTATATATAAGTTATATTTACTATAATTTAGTATAGCCTTAAAGTCCTTACTAGAGCCTAGGTTATTAAAGTTAGAGTAAGTATCTAGTATTAAGCCCTCTCTACCCTTAGTAGGTCTATTTAGCGCTAGGTTACCCACTCTAGATATAATATAGATATAAATAGTCGTATTTATATTTTAAAATATATAATTAAACTCTTTTATATCTTTTATAGTAATCTTTTTAAAGGGATATTATAATTTTATAGTCTCTCCTTAGAAAAGAATATATTAATTTATAATATTAACCTTTAGGTTTACTCTAGTTAAACTATAGTAAGCCTAAAAATATATTATACCCAAGAGATCTACTACTATAAAAGGTACACTTTAGAGCTACTTACGTCCCCTTAAGTCTATAAACTCTATATTAAGTACTATAGTACTATATACTACTATTTTAAACCTATTTACCGCTTTTACTAGTAAATTATCTAAGGGTGTTACATCTATCTTAGCCCATTTAGTTTTCTAAGGATAATAGGTTTAGCGTAGATGTTAAATTTATAAGAGTATCTATATTTATTAAACTCTTATTTAACTCTAGTTTTAAGGGTAAGAGTATCCCTTTTAGCTGCTTATAAAGCTAGTTAAATAGATAGTCTATATTATAGACCTCTAGAATTTAATTAATATAATTAATAACTAATTTAATATAGATGGATAAGACTAATACTAGTTCTTTCACCCCTTATCTTTTTTAATAGATATATTTTGTCCTTATTAGATTAAGCGTCTCTTAACCTAGGCGCTATTAGTTTATTTAGAGTAGGGTAATTTAGATATATATACCTAATTTATTATAATATTAGTAGGTTAGTATATTAGGGTTCTTAGTAGCGCCTAATAGTGCCTAATTGGACCCTTTTAGATTATTACCTATATATTAGTTATCTTAGCTTTTTTTTTGGTCTTCTTATTTTCCTTAGAATCTAGCCTCTACTAATAGTCTTTAGGCGACTATTCCTTTCTAGGAAGGCCCTTTAAACTTAAATAGATCTCTCTATTTAAAAGATAATTAATGCTTAAAGTTCTATATTAGAGATTATCTTTTTAAGCTTAGTAGGAACCAACTGTAGTCACTGGCGGATATAGGGAGTTAGATACCTATAAATTCTAACTTTATTATTTAACGTTAGTAACTTCTAGTTCCTCCTAATAATCTTAAAGATAATCTAGTAGATTTAAAGAGACTTAATCTAGCTTTTACTAGTACTATTTAAGCTAATTATACGCTAACTAGCACTACTTATTAGGAGATCCTAGAGCTTATAATATCTTTCCCTTTAATACCTCCTATATCTTCTACTAGTATAGATTCTAAGATTATTAGAACTAGACTTTAGTCTTTTACGTTATACGGAGAACATTAGTTATAAACTATAAAAGTATAGTTAACCTTTAATTACTTATATATAAAGTAGACCTCTAAGGCTTAAAAATAGAGTTTATAGTTATTCTTTTAATAATTAAAATTATATTAATCTTTTTAGATATGTTTATACAGTTGCTTCTACGTTAGTAGATATAAGAATGGGGCTTTTAAGTTATAGTAGATACTTTTTAAGGTCCTTATTAGTTTAAAAAGTACTTTAGTATCATCTACATTATATTAGCGTTAAATCTTATTAATACGCTAAAGTTTAACAGTGTTCCTCTAATTATTTAGTTATTTTTAGGCTATATTTAAGTTTTTAAACATGCTATTAATTAGTATATTCTAACTAATAATAGTAATTATTTAGGGATCCACTTTATTATTAGTAGGCCTAATAGATATTAACTAGTAGAAGGCGTTGCCTAAAGATAGATAATTAGTAGAGTAAATAGAAATAAGATTAGTTATAATCCTTATCTACTAAATTAGGACTTTCTTTGCTATTATAGTATATGTATCCTGCGTAGTAAAGCGCTCTTAAACTTAGGTTATCTAGAGCTTATAGAGGTAAGTTAATCTAGATTATTTATTAGAATTTCTAAGTAATTCGAATATTATATTATTAAATATAGTAGTATAGCCTTAACTTTAGGGAATTAATAGTAGATTATAGGATAGACGAATCGCTACTAGATAAGGCTAGCCTACTTCTCTATAATATAACCCCCATTATATAATAGGCCCTATTAGCGTCTAATAGCGTTAGATAGCGTTCTCTAAGTACTATAAACCTTAATATATGATAATTATACCTTTTTAATAACGCCTTATGCCTCTTTCGGTGCTGTCTACTATAGTATAAGTACGCTGGTATAAACACCTATCAAAGGCAGCTATATTAAGTCCTACTAGAGTAGCTAGTTGTTAGATATTAATACTATTAACTAATACGTAAATTGATTATTATAGAGAAATAAATGAGCTAGAAATTACTATAATTTAGTGAGTAAATTAATTAGATTACTATATAAGAAAAAGTTACCTACTTAACTAGTATATATATAAGAGCTTAGAATACTTTATTTTAAGCTCTATATAATACTTTAAAGCTTATAAAGTCTAGAGTTATAAGTTTTATAATTTAAAAATAATGTTTAGTATAATAGGACGATTATAAGACTATCTATTATAGGCTAGCCCTAGAAGTATTATATCGTAGATACTAATTAAAAGGTATAAATTCTAGCTGAGACAGAAAAAAGGAGAAAAAGGAAAGATTCTCTACTTAAGTAGATATTCTCTCCTTACCAATCCCTTACTAAGGCTAGGGTATAGTTTAAGCCTATTATATATCCTTCTTATCTTCTCTTAAATTATATAATATTATTCTTAAATTACTTACTATTATCTCTTCTTTTTCTTTAATATTTATTTTTTATAATATTTATTACTTCTTTATATTAGTATATAACAGTGTTGCAAATTTTTAGTAATTACTATATAATATTAGTAACTAATTACTCAGTTACTAATTTATCTTATAGTAACTGAGTTAGTAATTAGTAACTGAGATTTTTAGTAAATATAATTAGTAATTAGTAATTAGTAACTGACTTAGTAATACTAAGTAATTACTCAGTTACTAATTAGTAACTGAGATTAAAAATAGTAGAAATATATAAGAAAAATATAAATATAGCGTTTATAATATATTATATTATACTATAGTTTTAAGATATATAGATATTTAGACTATTTAAGTTATTTAAGTTATATTTTGTTTTTAAGAATATAAAATCAATAGTAACTTATATAAAACTATAATAATTTATAGTAAAACTATAGTTTACTAAATATTATTAATAAATTCTACTAATAGATAGAAACAATATAAATAATAAAGTAATATATTAATATTTTACTATATAAGATAAGTTTATTAACTATTTATTACTATATACTAATACTAAAAACGAGAAGTACTAGTTATAAATTCTAATATAGATAGTATAATAAGATTAACTACTATAATTAAAAGTATAGTCTAGATTAATCTTAATATAATTAAGATTATTTAAATTATATAATTTAATACCTAGAAAATAATTAATTAAAACGCTACTTTCTATAACTAAGTATAAATGTATAAGAAGTATAGTTAGTAATTCTAATAGAAAATACTAATTATAGTATTAATTTAAAATATTATAATTATAGTAATTAATAAAAGTAGTAGAATTCTATATAAATATAATAATTTAATTAGAATTACTCAAAATACTTAATTCAGGAATAAGAAATTAATTTTTAAAAAAAACCCAATTTTGATAACTAGTTATAAGCGTAGTTAATAACTATAAAAACGAAAGATACTAGCTATAAAATCTAATATAAATAGTATAGCTAAGCTATATTATATTACTAACGTAGTATCTAACGTAATCTTAATATAGTTCAAATTATTTAGATTATATAATCTAGTGACTAGAAATTTTTTTAAAAACTAAAATTTTTAACTACGTCTATAAGTAGCTTGTAGTTGACTTTTTAAAAAGAATTACTAGACTTATTTAAGTTATAAAAGATTATAGAACCAAAATACTTTATATTTATATATAATAAAAATAGAAAATAGATTTTTATATACTAAGAAGCCCATATAAGATTAGATGAAAAATAAGAAAAAATTAAAATATAGTATCCTCATCTAAGTCCATTTTAACTTCTTCCTCTTTTCTTTTATATTTTTACTAAAATCCTCCTTAGTATTTTCTTTTATATTAATAGAATCTCTATCTTTTTATCCTTATAAAGTCTAACCTCTTCTAGTGAGTAATAGTCTTTATTTAGAAAATTAATAGTATTAAGAAAATAAAGATCCTCTTTTAAGAAGAAATCTTTATTATTTTTATAGTCCTCTTTATTAAAGACTTTATATATATATTACTGAGCATCGAAAGATTGTACGTAGTTTTGAAAGATAGTAAACTAAAAAGATAGCAGCGGTTCCTCCTACTTATTAACATGAAAGGCGTATTAAAGGTGGTGATAATAAAGATATTACGCTCCCGCCAAGCTGATTAGATTATTGAGCAAGGCTTGGCGCACGCTCCAATTAAAAGTTATTCAACTTAAATAAAGAGAAAGGACACGGTACGCGTACCGTCCGTTAAAGATAGGCCTATTATAGTGGCAGCTATATTAAGTTGCAGTCCTCCCCTTCATTAATAAATTATTATAAATAGTAATCTCTCCACCTCACCGAAATATTCTCCTTCTTCTCCACTAGGCTAGGTACGCCGCGTGAGCTATATAATCTTATATTAACGACTACCACTTATACATTGTCTAGCTTCTACTTTACCTATAAAAAATATACGCGTCAAAATTAACCTTACCGCCCAACTATCTACTACTACCAGTCCTACTATCTTTCCCACAGATGATGACGTGTACGTCAGAGCCCTTATAGATTCTATATAATATGTATATAGAGTCCGGTTAGAGATAGCCACGTTATATAAAGACTATAGAATTATCCGCCTAGTCCGTGAAATAATTAAAAGGCAGCATAAGGGAGGGTAGTAAGAGACCCTATGCTTAAACATAGAGTAGGCGCTCGAGGTGTATAAGCTAGGGTAGATAGTAATAGCAAACCTGAAGAACGCAGACGTAGTTACCCCTAATAGATATATAGCGCCGCTATAGGGACAGGAGCTTTAGGGTATTATACGCTGGGTGAGTGCTGAAGGTGCCGTTCTGGTAATAAGAAGCGATAATCAGAAGTTCATCTATAAGTTATTGGGTGATGAGAGCGTCGCCTAGATACACAAGATCCTCCTTAGCGTAGTGAGGTTAGACTAGGCGCGCTGCTCAAATAGCGACGGCGATAAGGCGGTAGACATCTAGGTTACTATATATAAAATAAGTAAACTTTTTTTTAGGCGTGGAGCTTATAGTAGTTTTGTATATTTTCGGGTTGCGAAGGCGCTTAAGCAAGCGAAGCTTAAACTATTATAAGGTTAGATAGCTATATAGACTAGATTCAGTCGCTAGGTTAGAGTGACTATTAATAAAGTCTACGCCAACATTAAATGTAAAAGGATTTAGAAGATTTTAAAAAAGGTGACCAACACTGTTCCAAGGGGAACTAGTGCGGTCAAGACTTTATCTTTAATAAAGACGACCTCTTTATTATTAATTATATTCTTAGCCTTAAAGCTATTAATTAAATCTAGAGGACATTAGTATATATAAAATATAATAAAGTAATACTTACTATAGTCTTTAAATAAAATACTTAGATAGAGTAAATAAGTATTTATTCTTTTAAGAATAGCTCGTTCTTTAGTATTAGGAGTATATAATAGATCTTTATAGTCTAGATCTATTTTATTCTCCTTAATAAGATCTAGTAATATAGTTAGTAATTTATTTATAAAATAAATAAAAACTTACTTAAAGTAATCTTAAATTTATTAATATTATAATACTTAAGTTGTTTTAAATAGTAAACTATTCTTAAAATATTTAAATATTCTATAATAGTACTATTAGAGCTATCCTTTTTAAATTTATTAATTAGAGCTTTTATAGTAGAATCTATTTTAGTAGATTTAACTACCATACTTCTATTAATAGAAGTTCGAATAATATTCTTGTAGTAAGGCTAGACATAGTAATAAATAGTAGATAACGTAGTAGATAACGTAGTAGATAACGTAGTAATAACGTAATAAGAAAAAAGTTAACTTAATTAGAATAGAATAAAGAAACCTATAGACTTATATATTATTTTTCTATAAAGTATTAAACCTAGTAATTAATTAATTAATTTTTATTATAGACTTCGGCTATTATTTAAAAGGATTTATAATAAATCACGGACTTAGGCTATTATATCATAGGGAATTTATAATAAAAACGGACTTAAATATAATTTAATAAGGGTTTAAAATAAATGCTGACTTAGGCTATTATTTAATAATATTTATAATAAAATTTTAGGCTATTATTTAATGAAGGATTTATAGTAAATCAATTTAGATTATTCTAAGGATTATAATAAATCACGGACTTAGGCTATTATTTAATAAGGATTTATGATAAATCAACTTAGGCTATTATTTAATAAGGATTATGGATAAACTTGACTTTAGGGTTATTATTTAATAAGGATTTAGTAATAAATCATGGAGTTAGGCTATTATTTAGTAAATTCTATAATTTTGATTTATAATATGGATTATTAAGCTCTTAACCTAGAGAGATATATATATATACTTCTTTAAGTTCTTTAATTTTAAGTTGATAGTTTTTAAACTATTAACTATAACTATAACTAACTATCTTATTATCTTTATTTATCTTTTATTTATTATGGCTTCTAAATTTTATTTACGAAAGAGGATCTACTAGATCCTAATTTAGAATTACCTATATTTCTAAATTAGCTAATATTTTTAGTTCTAGAAAATTTAAATTAGAGGTTTTACCTTTAAAGAAAATGAAACTAGAACTTTTATAGAAGCTAGCTGAATTTGGTGTGAATATAATAAAGTAATTGTGCCTTTTAATACTAGAAGTTAAATAGATTTAAAAATAATCACTATCATAAGAATAATTTATGATAGTAAACAAAGAAAATAATAATAAAGGAGTAGAAAATTTAATAAAAGATAATATTATAAGGTGCCAAGTATGTATAATATGATAGATAGATTTTTATATTTTTTAATAAAAGAGGAATATAAAAAATTTAATCTTAAAATTTATTATTAATAATAACACCTTTTAGTTTAATAGATAGTAATAGTTTTAAAAATCTATTAAAATATTTAAAGATGATCTCTATACTATTAGTAGGGAAACTATTAGAAAAGAATTAAATAATATATATAATATAGAAATTAATAAATTAAAAAATAAAATTAATAATAATAATAGTAAATTTTCAGGTACTTTAGATGAATGGAAATCTAGTAATTTGGATTTTCTAATATTCTTATACATTTCTATAATAATAAATTTGAACTAGAAGTTACTTAATAGGTTTGAGTTTAAATGATTTGAGTAGTTAT